>OX465173.1:20343199-21825699 GCA_949987655.1 Polymixis flavicincta
ACAAAGCTACACATGATATTGTTGCAATAATAACGTAAAACCTCTTTTTCAGAAAAGTCCACGTGACTAAACAAACTTTAGAATTACTTCTAGAAAACGCCAGAGAATATATTATTGAACCAAACTTCGAATCTCAAAATGATCCTTTTATTGCTAAAAACAAATTGGAAACATATCTACTGTCGAGACCAGCAAGGGTAAATATTTATCTACTTAATGTTTCACAAATTATGAGAGATTCTTCTATAGTATAAAATAATAACAATCTTCGTTTCAGGCTCTTGAATACAAACCATTTCGGCGAGCATCAGTAGGCTTCAACAAAATAATAACAAAAACCAACACTTCTACTAGAGTAAGTCCGATTCATGCATTTATATATAGAAGACATTATCACTCAATAATTTGCTATATTATTTATGTATTTCTAGTAGCGAGCGGAAAATAGAAACACAAATAACTTCCGAAGAACTACGACGTTCATGGATGAGAATTTAGTGGAATACCAGCAAATGTTGAAAGCCGCTGACGCCCAAATGGCAAAGGAAATTGAAGATATGACAAACGGCAAGTAAGTTCAGCTGAGAGTTGTTCGTAGCTATCAATAAATAGTGAGATCTACGAACTTCCAATAAACATAAATAAGAGGCTTTTATTGGTCTACCAAATAAAAACAAATCAAATTATTTCAGGGAACATTTCCGAAATGAATCTAAGCTGAACAGATTCACATTAATGTACAAAAACTTCCAAATGGAGAAGACATTCCTGTTGCTACCAGACCCATTGTTCAAGTACTACATTACATGCTGCCTGATCATTTTCTCTCTGATGTTGTTGATTAATGGACTGACTACGATGTGGTGAGTTAATTAGAGAGTTAATAGGTTACTTGTATGTAAGCGTGTTTCATCGTCGACCACATAGGTATACGATCACTAACCATCAGTTGAAATAGTGGCCAAACACGAGCCCAACAAATGTAAAAAAACATGCCGGAAATGGCATGATTGGTTATCATATTAATTCTCCGTATGTCTTTTTAGGTTTAAAGGCTTTGAATGGTACGCATGGATGCTACTTGGTGCTCTCTTACTTGCACTAATCATATTGCAGCCCTTCACTTGGTTTCAATTTCTCTGGACCAAATATGAAGGTTATGAAGAACCGCGAAATAAGTGCCTGCGATGGATCTACGATATTTCTGCTAAAATAATTAGATCAGCCATTATAAGGACTGCCATATACCTTATAATAAGTATTGGACTCGCTGCGACTTCTGTGGTGAATGTCATCGCTTGCAGAGAAGTCCAGGTGCCTGATGCTGAAACTGTGCTATCTAACTGCATTTCGTCGTGGGTAATCACATTTCTATATTTTCCTTTTATTTTTAACTATTGTTTCTTCGGTGTGTTTCACAATAAACTTTTTTCAGCATGTGACTCAGTGTTGGGGTTTGGCCTTGCTCTTGAACTTTCTGTTCAGCAGGGTTTTCTTTATCTTTAAATGGATCGTTGCTGGCGGCATGACAATATTCTACTTATGGATCGTTTGGGAAATCAAAACGTCGCTCTTTATCGACGACGTGACTTGGAATGTTGGATTGGATCCCAGAATATCTCACACTTTAGCTGTCGTCGTTATTACTGTAACTTTGTACTGGATTGACAGAACTACAGAGTACAGGAACAGATTGGACCACTTGTGGCAATTACAGTTAAGTGCAGAGCAAACCGAGGCAGAGACCATGTTGAAAGTTAATAACATGCTTCTGGAAAACATTTTACCGGCTCATGTAGGTGCGTAGATACTCGAGTTTTAATATCACCTCTTCTTGACATTGATTGGAAGTAATCAAATTTTGTTTTATTTTCAGTCCAAGTATATTTGAACTTGAACAGATCTTTAGATGAATTGTACAACGAGAAGTATGACAACGTGGCAGTCATGTTTGCGTCTTTAACGGATTATAAACTTGGCGTAGAAGGCGACGCTGATATGAGTGACAAATTCCTCTTGAGCATCCTGGACGAAATCATATCAGATTTTGATAGAGTATGTAATTAGTTGCATGTAGTTCTAGAACTATTTCTATATTTTAATTTAGCTATACACTATGAAATTATACATTTTCTGTTAGTTGTTGCTTGCAGGAACATCAGATTACAAGGTGGAGAAGATAAAACTGGCTGGTTGGACCTACATGGCTGCTTGTGGCTTGGACCCAAGTAGGAGAGAATCTACGGACTCTATATCCGACGTCAGTATTCGACAGAACAGTCCGTATGGTCGGGCCGTGGTGCTGACTATGGTGGAATTTGCTGCAGCTATGATGATGCAGGTTCAAAACTTCAATCGAGGCTCGTTCCAGAGCTTGAATTTGCGTATAGGTGAGTTGTAGCTTATAACGCCTTTTGAGTTTTTATTAATCCTAACCGACAAACTGCTTACCTAGTGCACTAGGTGCGGTGCACTGTTGAAATGGTTGATATAATCTAAGCCTTAACTTTTAAAGGAATATCAAATGGTGAAGTAGCAGCTGGTGTGGTGGGGTCACAGAAGCCACTTTACGACATTTGGGGACATGCAGTGAATATGGCGTCACGAATGGATTCCACTGGAGAATCTGGAAAAATACAAGTAAGCGACTACAAACCAATGCAGCATATATGTTTCTTTCTTTAAGTTCTAAAGGACTTTCAAGTGTCCGTAGAAAAAGAAACCTGTGCAGTCGGGGACAAAGACTTGAGGCACACACACACACACACTCGCATAGAGGTAGGTAATATAAAGACACATAGAGAGAGGAAAAAAATCGCATGGAGGGGGCATAACGCTATATCAGGGTGACGATTTTCAACTTAGGAGTTGACTGGTAGAAATTGTGCCCCCGCGGCCGCAAGCCGCGTTAAGGGAACTTGAACTATCCAAAAATCTGCTCTCAAATCATTTCCCTAAGTTGTATTTTCCAAGACCTTTCGTTTTTCTTTCTATTATTTTGATTTGCACTATCGTGTTTCCAACCAGGTGACAGAAAACACAGCCATAATATTGGACGAATGTGGCATCCTTACGACCTGTCGAGGCGAAACCTTCGTGAAAGGAGCTGGCTACGTCAAAACCTACTTCGTTCCCCTCGACGAGAACTTTAACCTCATCAAGAAGAAGAACAGCATGGACTTTTACAGAATTGAAGACAGAAGTCGGTACTTCGCTGTGAGGGCCAGCAAATTCAGTAATAATTCTAGCAGTTCTAGTGTTTATGGGTATTCTACTTTCGATATAAGGAGGCTGTCGTTCAATAGTGCAGCTAGTGATGATAGTTTGGGCACTGATCATGCGAGAACTGCTACACCGGTGGATGACACACTAGATGACCCCGTGGATGAGCCATTGGATAATCCAGTAGCTGATCCGGTTGAAGTGGATAGTGCGGATGATGTGGATGTTACTAGTATATCAACTGAAAGTGAAGTCAAAGAGACTCGTTGCTGACAAATAATTTTAAGTTAGATTTTAAAGTAGGTGTAGATTATGTAGTGTCCTGTTCTCAAACTGGCCAGCAAAAACATCGCCAATGCGTATGATATGGATCTTTAGTGTTAGTTAATTGGCCAGACCTAACACATTTTTTCTCATACAATTTTTTACGGGATTAGAAAATAGTTTTTGTTTTAGGGCCGATTTTTTAATAGTCAGATAATTTATATCTGAGGAATAAATATTGCGGTTTGACAGCTTTTGTATAGAAAATATGTCAAATTGACATAATTATTCTTCAGACAAAAGTTAAGTGACTTTTGAGAATTCAGCCCTTTATTAAATATAGTTTCTTAAATTTTAATGTATGTAAGTTATTCTAGTTCGTCGTTATTTTTTTATTTTAATTTATTTATGGCTAATTAGATAAAATGTAAGTTACGGCTTTATTATGCTTTACTTATTAGGTACATGTAGCAGGTTTTACGTACCTAGGTTAAGATATTCCATTGTACATTTTAATCCAGATACCTACTATTAAAACTCAGTGCATTTGACCAAGAAAAACCAAATCTCGCCAAAATTCGATCCTATATTCTACATTATTTATGTAACTATTTTTTATCAGGCCAAGGACATTTCCTGCTGAAGTAACTTGATGTGCCTTGATAGAATAAGTATTTATTTCAAAGGACTGACACATGTATTTTGTTAATTTGTGTGTGTTATAGAAAGAACAAAAAAATGTATTTTACGTAGGTACTATTTAGAAACTTTGCAACCACCGACCGCCATAACATTACCTTAGTAAATAATGAATAAACATAGTATTAATATTGATCAAAATATTTCACTTACCTATTCTTATCTTATCGATTAATTACATAAATCTCATTACCTGAAATCTGTAGATATATTTTATTTTATTTACCCAAAAGTGACTGTATTATGACATCAATCTCTGATTAATTAAGAAGGTGTAATTTGTAATCAAGTAGGAACACTAATCATCATCTAAGAATATAGATAGCCCGGATTAGGGAAAACAAAATTAATACATCTGAAGTCCTAAAAAGAAATGTGATCCGAATCATATTTAGTTCTTCATACAATATCGGTAAGGTCAAATGTGGTTGGCGTCTTTGCTTTCCATAGGTTAGCAACTTTACTCATGACTCATTATCTACCTAGCCTTTTGCTGGGTCAGCTATCAGTCTACCCGGATGCAGCTCAATACCAGTATTTTACATGGAGCGCCTGCCTATCTGATCTCCACAACCCAGCTACTGGGTAACACTATACCCCTTGTTAACGACTGCCAAAGATCCACGATGACACCCAGTACCAAAGTCAAACCCATTTAGTTCAAATTAGCACATAAAAGGCACTTTTGGCCAATGGCTTAATGTGCTTTCCGAGGCAAGGAGCGATCTTGGTATGTAAAGACGGTCACCCATCCACGCCCCAATCGCGGCATATGTAGCTCGACCCTTTGCTGTCGTTATTACCTACTTAGCCACAAGCCCACCTTAACCGACCTAAAAACTTTTAAAAACTGTTATAAGTAGGTATAGTAAGTAGGTACTTAAAGTTGCTCATGGAAAGTAAAGATGCCAAGTTGACGGTTACTGACGTGTTTCAATACCTTTCAAGTAATGTATTATGCATACCTAACGACAAAAATATCATGAAGTGTTGAATCCGTACAAGTGACAGCGAACGCCAACATTCGGAGGAAAACACCAAAACAAATTCATATTAATATTTTTTAAATAAAAAAACATATAAATATAATTGGTTTCGAGATCATTTGGATTAAATGCAATAGTCCGTGACACATAAATTGAAGGTTAAAATAGCGAATTTATTGAAAGAAAGATAAGAATATCCGTTCGGGACAAAACATTGCAATTCAATCATAATAATGGATTACCGTTTCAAGTCTTATCCTAGTAAAGTAGGATTTTAGTAAAGCCGTATATTGTAGTTTCTTGATAAGTGCTAAAAGGTTTGATTTTTGTTGGTTTATTTCCTTATGAGTCATTCAGATGATGTGACCTTCCTCAAACAGTAAACGTAACAGTAACACGTATTAAACAGAAATGAAAAGTGAATGAAAATCGTGGGAATTCACTTATTAACCAAATTGCTCTCTTTAATAACAAACTAGGTTCAATAACTTGGAGATTTGCATCTATCTTCTATGTATATATTCAGCATATATTATGATAATCACTTGCCGTGCGTTAGTCTCCCAAAAACTCTAAAATGGCTCTGCCGACTGGGATGAAACTTTGTTAGAGTTGTTTTGTGTGCGCCGGTTAAGTTTCCCTTTACAAAATAAAAAGGTCATTGCATCGCATGCCGATTATCTAGTACCTATACGTTTCCAATACTTAAAACTACCCTCACAACAAAATGTTGCGCTCACCTGAAAAAAAACAGTGCAGATTAGCGGCATAGGGCTTCGTTCTAGTGCCCGCAAGCTGCCTACTTAGCGTCCGCCCGTCCCAGTGTCCACCCACCATTTTCATGGATACCTCGTCCTATAACATCAAGACGTGTTTTAGCAACTAAAAGGCAACAGCTGGTGTGATTTTTCGGCAGGATTTCCATATTTCGGTAAGCATGTTTTTCAACAGTTATTTAGTCTGCTTTTCAACCGCTACCTTTTAATATTCATAGCCCTCTCCAGAGCGCTATGCTTGGAGTTTCCCTGCGCGATCGAGGAATTGCAAAACCAGAAATGAAGAGATCCGTTGGAGAACCAAGGTAACCGACATAGCCCGAAGAATTGCCAAACTTAAGTAGTGGGTAGGTTAGGTAGGTAGGTAGGTACATTGCTCGCAGAACAGATAGATAGATGGCCGATGGGGTCGGAAGGTTCTGGAGTGTCGACCGCGTTCTGGATGACGTAGCGTTGGAAGGCCTGCCGCAAGATGGACCGATGCCTGATAAGACTGCAGTAATCCGCTGGATGCGAGAAGCACAGAACCGGTCGAAATGGAGGTGCTTGGGGGAGTCATATATCCAGTAGTGGACCTCTTTCGGATGTAAAGATGATAATGATGATGATTCATATTTATGAACTCTAAAGACGTTGGTATTTTCTATGTGCACGGATAACATAGTGCAGTTAGACATCGACCTACGCCTAATAATCATCCATCAACTTCAATCTTCTTTCTAAGAACGAATAGCACTATTTTATATTCTTACTTACGACATCACGTTGGTCCTTTTAAAAAAAGAGGTTCATCAATAGCTGTTTGGTCGAGTTCCACTTAAAAGGGGTTGGAGACGTCAAGACGATGTGCAGATTAGGATCTATTTGAATAGGTACCAAATGCTTATAATGTAACATTATGTCCTACTATTCATTTTCAAATTGATGTACGTAGGTAATCACAAAAGTAAAACACATTTGCGTAGGTACATACCTTCTGATGCTTCAGACCTACCACAGGAATAATTCACATATAATACTCTTATTATTTTCCAGTTAAACAACGATAATAAAATGGCAGAGGAACCAGAATGCCAACTGCGTCGGCGAAAGGTATCGGGCAATCCTAATCTACCGCTGAATCTCGAGGTGGAGTTTCTGGTCAGCGATGATGACCCTGCCCAGGGTACGCCATCTCCTAGCAACAGCAGGCGTTTGGCTCACCATAAACAGAAGTCATCTTCTTCCGCACTTCTTGACTATAAGAATAAGCAGCAGTCTTTTGATATACAGGTCAGTGAACGTACCAATATACTTAGGTTTCATTTAGTTTGGGCTAGATGGAGCGACGATCTTCGCAAGGTGACCGGTAGTAGAATAAAAACTTTTTTCAAAAAAATAACAACCGACTTCCAAAAAAAAACTACAAACTGCAAAATAACTTTAATTTCTCTCTTTATAAATCTGACCAAGATTATGTCTGGACTTTAAAAGAGACTGTGACCTCTGAGTTTGTTTCGGCCTTTCTTCTCAGAGTAGTCAGATAGGAAACGCCGACCTCATCTAGTTTAAAAAAATATGATTGACGTGTAAAAGTGTTTGTACAAACCTACTTACAGAAATAAAATCATTTATCATTTATCATTGAGTTTCATGGACGCAATTTCAAGTTCGTTTGAAGCTCTAAAAGATGCAGTTTGTGTTATTCTCTAATGAATTCAGAAACAGCAGCTGCTTACACTGTATTTTTACAAACGCGTCGTCAGCATAATTTGTCGGTAATTAATACAAAACAAAGTGAGGTATACACAGGTAACATAGATATGTTAGCTACCGGTAAGAACAGATGTTCTTACCGGTAGCTTTACCTCACTTTTTGACAATTATTCGTTTAGACTTGTGATAACCTAGTTTTAAGTAGGTATCAACTGCTCTGCGCCGGTGGCAACGCACACACGGCACGCAACGTATTAAACGGATTTTCCGATGGCATGCGGTCACTGTTTCCGGATAGGTATGATAATCTTCTTTGCCAATTTGAATATTGTCGATGTTTCAAATTACCAATCCTCTTATTTTTAAAAATGAATCTCTATTTCCCTTGGTCACGGCATCACACGTGAACGGCTGGACCAATTTTGCTAATTCTTCTTTTGTTGTGTTTGTTATTGTCAGGAGAAGGTTCTTATGAAAGAAAAAATTAAAATAGTTGCGCGTAACATTCGAAAATTTAAGAAATTTAACGACCATGTGAACTGTTCTAATACAATATTCATGGTTAAGACAGGAAAACGTCTGTCGGATCAACTAGTTCTTTATATTTCTACTAATAGAATTAGAAGTGAGTCATCCTGATAAAAACAAGTGAGCGATGCACGTGGTAAACTAATCCATGTGACGTCACGGCATTAACGCATTTTTGATCAGTGGCCCTAGTGTGAGTTTCTGTTGACCATCTCGATCAAACGCAACGAGCGCGTTCGGCGCTCCGATTGGTCCGTCACCAATCCAGGGCCAATCGGAGCGCCAAACGCGCTCGAAGCGTTTGATCGAGATGCTTAAATGAAACTCACACTAAGGCCTCAGATATGCGCTCGGTGCGGGCGGTACCGATAGCGGATGCAGTGCTATATGAATTCAAGCAAAGCAAACCAAAATCCGATGCATGCCGTTCGTGGATGCGGCCGGTGCGGACCTCACCTCACCTTCGACCCAACGACAGAAGACAAAACCCACAATGTGTCAGTTGTGTCATATTCATTAAATGACCAAGTAATTCTAGCAAAGGTTATTTATTTTCCTTTGCTTTTCCAGGTGGAAGAGTGCGAAGAAGTAGAAATTATAATAGAGAGTGATGATGATGAGGGGGACATCGCTGAAGGGGGTGACGAAGACGACCGTTCCGTCACTCCGACGCCTATACAAGACTTCGGTGCCAACACCCAATATACTGAAACATGTAAGTTGACCTAGCCATCGCTATACCACGCACGTATACCTACCTACATAGCTTCGCTTTTTATGAAAATGTAGGCGGAATCGTCCACTGTGCGTGCAGATGATAAGTAAATGAACCACGCAGGTAATGAGATAGTGAAAATCCTCACGTATTAGTTCGTCACTACTATTTTACTGACTATGAATGGCAAGCGATCGTAAAGACTATGTGCAGCAGTGAAGTGCTGTAGGCTGTTGATGATGACGAGGTCGGTAGCCTTGCTACATTAGTATAAAATATCTGGATGACCGAGCCTTGCTCGGTTCTTTTTGTTTGACGTTTTCTAAAAATGAAACCTAGCTAGATCGATTTATCGCCCCTGAAACCCCCTACATACTACACTTCATGAAAATCGTTGGAGCCGTTTCCGAGATACAGATTATACATATACATACAAGAATTGCTCGTTTAAAGGGATTAGATTATTACAGGCTCAAGCTGTTGCCTCTAATTTCGATAACGTCAGTCCCCTCGATGATACAGAAATCACTTTCCATCACACGGGACTCCCTGCCTCCTTGATCTAGTGGTCGCAAGCGTAATGCTGAGCATGAGGACCTGGGTTCGATTCCCAGGTCGAGAAAAGTTTGATTTGGTTTTTCTATCTCGAATTTCTCAATAGCACCCTGGAGTCTGGATTTGTGCCCGGTTGATTACATGGTAGTTAGAAATTTACGCCCAGCCCAGCCCCAAAATCTGAAAAACACGATTAGAAAGAAAATACGTTTTTTCGCGTTTTTTTTTTTTTTTTCGAAAAGTTAAAGCTGGCAGCTAAATTGGGGCTGTCAGAATCTCAGCTTCCATAAAAAAAACTAGGACAACGAAACAGGTGACGGCCGGGTCAGACGAAGGTCATGTGGGCCTAATTGAATTTGAATGTTACACAAGGCTAGGTTTAGCCGTAATCCTATTATGCAGTCTGTCTATGGTATGGTATACATGAGTCATTCGAAGTACTGTTACTTCGAAGGTATGATTTCTAGTAAGTCTTTAGAATTTAAGACTTAATCTGTTGGTTTTCTTTGACTTTCATACATAACGTATCAGTTTTTCATCCAACGTAGGGCTACCCCCTTTTTTATAGGCAAATTAGCTTGTTCTCAGAAGATATTGTCATGTCCAGTTATTTAGTTAGATTTCAGAGGTTTCAGATTCGTCTATAGTTTATTTTTTATTCGGCTTTCAACAACTGCGTCACCCTCTAAACACATGAAGAGTACACGTTTTTTTTTTTGTCTGTTATCGCTGATTTACGTTATTTAACAGTCGTGATTTTACAGTTATAATACTATATTTACTACAAGTTCTAATGCAGCACATGAAAGATCATTCCAATATTAATCTAATGAATGATAGCTACTTCTTTTATGAGGTTTGCGATAACTTTAGCAAAACGAAGAATAAAAATAGGCAATACTATTATCACCAGTAGGTACAGTAGAGTCTGTGGTAAAAGACAAATTCAATAGAATAAGAGGCCAGCTTACACTGCTTTTGATATCAATGACGTGCAGCTTGTCGTCCTACCACGACAAAGCAGTAATAAGAAGCCGTAACTTCATATTATACGACGAACAATTTTTGGTTGAAAACCTTTCGACGCCTTCAATTTGCATACAATATTAAAAGCGTGTACCATGTGGTGACGGACTTAAAAGAATAGCACCATCCCATTGCTTCCTGTGGGTGTCGTAGGAGGCGACTAAGGGACTTACTAGAGAATGGGCAGCAGCGTTTTCTATGCATTTTACCACCAAACTGCGATCGCCAACCCGCCTGCCAAGCGTGGCGATTATGGCAAACACCCCCTTTTGGGGGAGGCTTATGTCCAGCAGTGGACGTCTTTCGGCTGAAATGATGATGACGATGATGATTAAAACCATCCCCAATACTTTAATTCCAGGTCCTAAATCCAGCGACTTCCTGAGGGTAAAAGCCGTGGAGACCGATTGCTACACAGACGTATCGGATGCAGACACCGACGAAGAAGATAACTAATAAGTTATTATTTAAATACCAATGAACTCAATGAATTATTAACAATGTTATCTGTAATTAACTGTTTTAAACTAACATTTGTGCAATCGCGTTGAAAATATATAAGTAAATGCTTTGATAATTGCATGTGGTTTTATTTTTACCAGTGTCCAGGCTTTGTTTGACTGACTTTTTGACTTTTTGGTTAGATTGGTGACCCCTTCCGACTTTTTAACAGCCTAGTACTTTTTCATTTGATTAAAGCACCCATCCATAGGTAAGTAACCATCATAATTCTGTGTAATGGTAAGTTGCGTCCTAAAATGGATAACACGATGATTTTTGTTTTTTGCTAATATCTCAATAACTAGACATCCTAGGTCAAAAATAATGCAATCTTTACCGCCCCCCTTTTGTAACACCCCAAGGATGTTTTGTCTACCAATTAATTGTTGACCTCAGTGACCTTGACCGTGACCTATTTGGGTTTATATTGCGTAAAGCTGTTTAAACATAATCACCTTTGTAACTTCATGTCACCTCTGAATTCAGACAACGTACACGCAATTTGCGTCTTAAAATGGATTGATTCCCTGGTTATTTTTTACCATTTTTCGCAAATATCACAAAAGTTAGACGCCCTAGGTAATTTCATCTCTCCCTTGCGCCACATCCTTGGGATGATTATCTACCAAATCATGGATAACCTCAATTGAACTTTGCCTAATTACTCTGTAAAATTACTTTATGTGTTTTCGAGAGAGGTAGAAACAGACTGCGAACGCTAGATAAACATAATAACTCTGTAAAGACAAAAAAAAAAAACGAATGAGGATTTTTCTACCAATTCATTGATGACCTCCATTGACCTTCACCGTTACCCTTTTTGGATTTATTTTGCGTGAAGGTGTGATGACCAAAGAGCATAATAATAATAATAATGGGAGATATTAACATAATTACTATTGTAATTTGTATGTCGCCTCTGTATTCAGACAATGTAATCGCAATTTACATCTTTAAATGGATTACCTGGATATTTTGATTGTTTTTCACAAATATCTTCAAAATTAGATAGGTATAGGTATGCTAGGTCTTTTAATTTCATCCCCGCTATGACTTTCTACCAATTCATGGATGACCTCAATTGACATTTGTCTAATTTCTCGGTAGTAAAAACTTTTTAACAAAAACATAGACCGCCGAAAAAACTGAAAAGCATAAAATTATAAACTTATCTTACATAACCTTAATAATAACTAACTTCTAAGTTCTCTACTACTGTAAGTATACCTTAATAATTTTGAGTCGCGCCAATTTTGGTTTTTTTTAATGAAAAACTTTTGATCTTGTAATGATCTTTATTGCACATTTAAAAATCATCCTGATTTTAAATTTCCGTCTATACACACGATAATAATTACAATAAAACAATACAAATAATTTACATAATGTTGCATTTTCGGGGTTCATTTCATAATCTGTACTTCTATAAAATATTCTAATAAATAAACTACTGCGCGTAAAACATATTCTTATTAAAACCTTAATAAACTTCAAGAATAAATTGTTAAAGCTGGAAGATTCGAAACGTCTATATTAGTCGAGCATTTAAAACTTTGTTCCTCTCACCTCTAGGAACTCGACAAACAAGTCCCATAAAAATCCGGTGATTATGAACTTCGGTCTATTTGTATCGTATTTAATCTAGGCACTAGACCATTCATTACTTGAAAAATCAGTAAAGAACTGTTGGAAATTTCAAACGCACAGACCCAAAAACTGTCCACTCATATTTTTACCCAGTGGTAGAATTATTAGAAAAAAATGCTATAACATCGATATAAAGTTATATTACAGACCAATAAATATCAGATGAAGGAACTAACCAGATAGTTTCATCCTAGTCAACTTGATAGCTGCTTTGTTCATAATCTAGATCGTAAGTAGCAACTCTTGAAATAAACTTCCTGTTAAAATGTTTAAAACTACACTAGTTTGATAATAGGAAAATGTCTATGTACTGAGAAGTCAAATTCCGGGGGGACAGTCGAGTCCCTTCTGTGTCCTCCAGCTAATAATTTTAATACTACGAAGTTTGTTTTGGCTACCTTCAGAAGATCTTGAACCTGAAATAAAGGATAACGTTTCGGTTATTTCATTATATCTGTATCGGGTCGATGATTGATAATAAACTAAATTAAAAAAGGACACTATGATGTGTATGCCTGCCTGCTCAGCCGTTGAACCAAGCCTCAAGAAATACCTTGACTTATATTACAAAACATGATTTTTACTAAGATGTCAATTGTGTTTAAAGAACTGCATTTCTACATGTATTCGGCTCTTAGTTCAAAAATTGGTTTGGTGTTTTGTAATAAGGTGGAATACGTATAGTCGGTGCTAGGTTGTCATTTTTGTATTAAGAAATTTACCCAAATTGAATTGGAAACGCATAAATTGGTTCAGAGCTTTAGGCTAGAACTTATACAAGATCGCATTTTGTAATAAGACATAAGGTTTTGGCAGCTGACTAGTTTCACATCAATATTGCGTTTGGAATGTGGCTTACGTTGGCGAGAGTTTTTAAACTTACTTGATTTCCACCAGAAGCCGTTTTCAGTATAAATTTAAGTTAACGTCAACGCAATTGAGAAAGTATAAAAACTCGCCCTCTTTGGATCTCTTGCCTCAAAGTATAAATTTAAGTTAACGTCAACGCGATTGAGAAAGTATAAAAACTCGCCCTCTTTGGATCTCTTGCCCACCATTTCGCCTTAGCAAGATGCATATCACACATTACAAAGCTTCTCCTTTGGGACAATTTCTATTAATTTCATTTATACAGAAGCCAATTGTGACTGCTTACCTCCTGATCAGGGGTTGTGATGGTTTCAAGTAGAGATCGAGCCTGCTGGAAGTGTTTGCATCCACCGAGATACAGTATCACGGGGTTCTCGTATCTGTAAGTAAATTAGAAAATATTTAAAATAAACTAAGCTTAATGTACAGAGGCCAGCACATCAAGCTACCCCAATCTGTCAAATTTCATTGATGGTTTTTCAACTTTATCATAAGGGAATAAGGTTTATGTTCAAGTGGGAAAATTTTACAGTTTGGGATAGCTTGACCTGCTGGCGACTTTACAAGCAAAAGTGATGAGAGTCAGAAACAGTTACTGCTGAGGGATGGAAATAAAGCTATTGTTCGACGGGAATCAAATTTTAGAGACGGAAAAATAACGGTTTTCGACCATCTGGGTCCAACAACAGTTAATTTTTAGTTTTGATTTTGATAAATGTATATGACTTTTTTTATGACCAAGGTGCTTTTGGGCCAAACAAAGTGTAGATGGACCGAAACGAAGTGTCACTCGGTAAAACATAGACTTATACAAGGTGTAACAGAATAGAGGCAAGTCCTGAAAGTAGTTTGTTCATAATTGCCTACTGAATCGATCTCAATCATTTTTAACTGACTTTCAAAAAGACGGTTATATTATTATATTCTAAGGTACAACTCTTTAACGGTTAGGAGTTAGGTGGAAGTTCGGGCATAAATCCGTTTTTACACCGATTTCCAAAATCCTTTTTTGTTTCAAAGGGGCTTATTCGAAATGGTCCATTTTCAATTTCATATAGATCTGATGATGCGTTTCGGAGACAGACAACGGAACTCTTCAAAAAATTACAGCAAATTAACCGTGATTGGTGCTATCGCATAAATATGCATTGTTTTGATCCCAAGGATGGTGAAGTTTCGAATTGGTAAGGGGTAGGTACGATAGCTAAAATTGAAAAATAAAAACATTTTCCAAAAAAAAAAGTCCGACTTCCGAAAAGACACTACAAAGTGAAAAATAATTTTAATTTCGGAAGGCGGTGACAAGAAATTAATAAAATACATATCCAAAGTCACCGACTTCCGAAATTAAAGTAATATTTCACTTTGTAGTGTTGTTCCGGAAGTCAGTTGTTTTTTTTTTTTTTTGGAAGTAGTTTTTAATAAAAAAAATTTAAATTATGTATTTTGCCATACCTACCGCCGATTGAGCCAAAAAAAAATATTCCAATGCAATAAGACTTAATTCTAAATTCATAAGGTAATGCTAGGGTCAGCACGATTTTCTTAATAATAACAGCTTTAAAAAACAAAAAGTTTTGGTCATTGTATTACGCATACACCTCAATACTCTCCAGTACTTTACATGAAACGACTGCCTATCTGACCTCCATAACCCAGTTACTGGGTAATACGATACCCCTTGGTAAGACCGGTTTTCAGACTTTCGGGCTTCTGGCGACTCGGTAACGACAGTCAAAGATCCACGATAACAGCCAGAACCGAAGCTAATGTCTAACCCATTTAGTTCAAATTAGCACATAAAAGGCACGTTTGACCAACGGCTTAACGTGCTTTCCGAGGAACGGAGGGATCTTGGTATGTAAGAAAAGTCACCCATCCACGGACCAACCGCCCCAAGTGGAGCTTAACCTGACCGACTGACGCGTGCGACTGTTACTACTTAGCCACAAACCCCTGTAGCAACAAGCTAAACAATAGCAAGTTCATTTAATTTAACTATTTGTTGCCCAGTGGTCGAAATTCGACCATACATAATTGATCAAAAATCTATACAGGATAAGTTTTTATCCAGTGCGCAAATTTTAACCATTAATTCAGCATATCATTCTACCCCCCGATGGGTTCCCGCATTGACGTTGCGGGGGGGGCTCAGTAACCGTGGATTCCGGCCACGGTGAAGCCAAGAGGAACCCAAAGGTGGGGCCGCTCGTCAGGGCTTTTTGCCTTCAAGCCATTGACGTAGCGGCCAAAAAGCAGGTTGCGGTGAGGTGCACCGCAACTGAGGTGGGTCGCGATGTCGAATGGGAGGCATCGCGGCTGAGGGTTACGGGCTGCGGCAGAGGAGTGCCGGTGCTTCTGAGCAGCGCTCTTCCCTTCCGTGGCCTGGACGGGGCCGCCACCGTTTGATGGCGGACGCGGTGGGGCCGCAGGGGAAGAGGAGTGTCGGTATAGCGTCAGCCGCTCTCCCTATCCTCTGCGGCCGAAAAGCGGTAGACGGGACAAAGATGTCAGAAACCACCGGTGGGGTCCGCAAGGGCCGATGCCTGCCAGGGGTGCGGGTTTGTTCGAAAGAGATACCATAGCCCCTGGCCTACGGGCTACTGAGGGAACACGGGTGGGTTTTAGTCAGTAAAAGTCTGACACGCCCTCCTGCTCTACTCAGCAGGAGAAATCATTTGATGATTTTCCACCGCACTGGATTTAAACTTTTCCTATATAAACTTTAACTGTGCCAAATTTCATACTCCTCCGTCTGCGTAATTTTCGAGAAAGGGGTACAAAACTTCACATATTAATCCTATTAATATTATAAAAGGGATTATAAATGCGAAAGTAACTCTGTCTATCTTTCTGTATGTCTGTCACGATTTCACGCCTAAATCGCTGAACTGATCGTCATGAAATTTGGTAGAGATATAGCCTGGGATATAGAGAAGGACATACGCTACTTTTTTACGCGATAACCGACATCCACGCGGGCGGAGCCGCTGGCAAAAGCGAGTAATATTATAAATGTGAAAATTTGGGAAGATGTTTGTTACTCAATCACGCAAAAACGGCTGAACAGATTTGGATGAAACTTGGCACACGGATAGTTTATAACTTGGAAACATAGGATAGTTTTCATCCCGATATTACGTTCCCGTGGGATAATGTTCAACCTCCACGCGGGCGAAACCGCAAGCAACAGCTAGTAGTAAGTAGATAAATGTTAATTAACTCACTGCAACGGCTGTGTCATCTCGCAGTACTCGTGGTAGTGCACCTGCGGCGGGGTCAGCACCGACAGTGGCGCGAAGCGGTGCTTGTAGCGAACTGCCTCGTTGTCGAACTCCGACTGCGGCTGGCGGATCTTGCCTTGCAGCTTGAAGGCGACCAGGGCCTGGGAAATGAGAACGGAAAAAATAATTGCAGCGTCTGATCGCAAGGTACTATTTACCAGCGGGCACGTATTATGAAAATTCGAGCACATGCTTGCTTACATAGGCTTATTTAACAATGCGCGCAAAATTCAATCTTATTTCAACGCGATAAGACTGAATTTTAAATGCATAATCAATTTACAGGAAAAATCGTGTTTTTCTTAATAATAATAGGTAACTTTAAAAAAAAAATGTTTTCATCGTATTATGGTTTTAACTCAACACTTTTATATTATTAGGGTGTATGAGGGCTTGCATTAATTATGTAGGTTTTACAATTCACGTAGGTTTTAGGCAGCGGCCACTTCTCCACGTTCCATTCTCGTCAACAAATTACCGACGGAATGCCTACTTCTCACGTACCGCAACTAGTTTCAATAATCTTCTCTCTCACTTAGATGTTTATTTATTTAGAACCAGTCCAAGCACATTTAGACAAGCTATAAATAAGGAATACTTTGGTAAATACAGTAATACCAATACTCCTAGTTAAAGCACATGCAATTGCATTTTGTTTATTTTTATTTTTATTTTTTCTAGTTTGTAAGTAAATATTATGTGAATTTGTTTTTGTTAATATTTAGAAGGAATAATTTGTTACGTTTATTTGTTGTAAGAAGCTTTTATTTTATTTTTGTGTGATTTATTTTTCTTTTAACTTTAGGTACTATCAAGATTCACTAATGCAGTCGCATACTAAGGGCTATATTGCTATGAAGTGGCGGTCCAGGCCGTACCTACAGCTGTGTGTATAAGTGATGTATTAACACAAAACTCACCGCTCCACTCACACACTGGCGTTACTCTCTGTATTTTATACATACCGTCGGCGACGACAGACATGACCTTGGTCGGTTCATACCATTGCTAAAATTTACTTTTATAATTTGAGTTCCGGTAGCGTGCAGCGTATCGTCTTGGATTAAGAAACTCATAGGTCTGGGTTCAAATCTCGCGATGAATCTTTAATTTTTCTTTTAAAACAATCATCTTCATCTGTTCTTTTATTATTAGATTTATTAATATACCAGAGTAATAATGTAACATTTTTTTATTATTACTCGTATTGTTATTTAAATAAAGGTTTACCAATAATAAATGATTACAAAATGTTTATTCGTTATAACTTCATGAAGAATGTATAAAAATAACTAATAATAACTTCTTGTTAAAACAGTTTATTTTCTCATAAAGAACAATTTATTGAAGTAAATAAGCTAGTTGGTGAACTATGATAATCTGGCTATTGTATCTTAGTAATATAATAATATTGTGCTGATTACTACTGTGTGTCGGTACTCTAAATAAATCACAATATTCTACAAAAATCTACCCACGTAAAAGTAACAAATGCAGACAAGTTGTCACAATACAATTAAATGACTCAGTAGTACTACTTTTATTCTAATGCGAGTGAGTTCGTTCTAACTCAAACCTCAAAGTTAACAAATCGTATTTAATAGGACTTAAAGAGGTTATAGCTTAAGTGTTCATTTTCATTCCGAAAAGAAGATTGAAACTAAACCTCAAAATAATCCAGATTACGGATAAGACAAAATATTACTAAAATAAATAAATATTTGTAATTATAACTTAATGTTAATGTTTTTTCCGTTAACTATGTTTTTTGAGCTGATTCTCCAGCTGGTTTTCGATGATGCGAACCTTCTGCGTGGAGTGCAAGGCGCACGGTTCGTAAAGATGTGTCGAATAATTCGGCAAAATGTCTTGTCGTTTTGAAACCACTTGTTTCATATTCGCTGAACGTGTGCCTGTTATAGGAGCTGGGGTCTTCCACTTTGCTTTCCACGGGCAAGGCTACAGCCTTCCTCATATCTTTTCACCCACCGACTCACAGTATTTCACTAAAACAAAAAAGGGGTACTGTTAGGCTACTAAGCAAAATACACACTTTATGTATTACCTACTATTTAGAAACAAAATTATTTAAAAGGGCAATTTCACATGGATATTAAGTTTATTGTTATTTTCATCGTTCTATAATCTAGGAAATAAATTTACATTGAAATTTTATATTTTTATTCTATTTAGACATTGTGATATTTATAAAACGTTTAAAAATAACTACAAGGAGCAGCAGTTATACTTTAATTAAATAAATGTTTAATATATATTTAAATCATAATACTCACACTCAGTCCGGTTTCATCACATAGGTATTTGTGATATAGGTATTAAGTCCACTTTTATGCAGCGCAATAATATTCGCTTCCATTTCTATATTTAAATTTACTTACATTTTAAAATGAATTAGAAGAACGCTAATAGATGAAACACACGTCACTAGCACACAATATCAACCAACACCGTTCTTTAAGTCGCGGTGAATGAGTCGTAAATCATTTAAATTTATTTAGGTTTCTGTGGGTATAATGATAAAGTTTTGCTAGTTTAGTGAATAAGAAGAACAGAACAAGAAACTATACTCAAAAGTGATTTTTAAAACAATAAAAAGACTATCACACAGCGAGTGGGATTCGAAACCGCGACTCGCTGCGCTCAAACGCGATAATCAAGTGCGGTAACCGCTCAGCTATCATGCCATTTGCTTTAACGGTTGAATTTAGGAAATACATTCATTCGTAAACGTATGAGAGTGTGTGTGTATATAGTATTATAGCCTATAGAAATTGCTTATTATAAGAAGGTCGTAAGTTAAAGCGAAGTGTCAATCTATTGCTTTTTGAGATTGGGGCACCATTAGTGAGGGCTACTGTACATAGTTTTTAATATTTGGAAGCTTGTAAATGGCAACTGTAAGCGCTAAATTTATATTATTTGAGTAGATATTAGACTGTAACATTTCTGAGGAAAAAATAAATATGTAACATGTGTAGTACAAAAAACAAAAACATTTCATCATGGACCACAGTTTGTGTAGTCACTTGAATTACCATCATTATCCTAACATGACATAAAACAAAAGATAAATTGTATCAGCTCATACTTCAAGTAACAACACTACCAGCGGTCGTTAACGGCCCCAAAAATCCAATCAAATCTTTTTTATTTTATCGCGTTTATATATTTATTATTTCGTTTATTTTATTTTATACATATTCAGTATATTTTTAAATATTTTTATAAAAATGATTTAAAAAAACATTTAAAAATATAAAAAATAGTAGCCCACCGGTATCGGGAACATACTTATTTATTTATTATTAGAATTATTATGACCTTTATTTCAATGAATACATATTAATTACATTTTCAAATATTAATATAACAAAAAAATAACAACCGACTTCCAAAAAAACACTACAAAGTGCAAAATAACTTTAATTTCGGAAGGCGGTGACAAAAAATTAAAATGCCTACACCTCCAAAGTCACCGACTTCCGAAATTAAAGTTATTTTGCACTTTGTAGTGTTTTTTTGGAAGTCGGTTGTTATTTTTTTGTTATATTAATATTTGAAAATGTAATTAATATGTATTCATTGAAATAAAGGTCATAATAATTCTAATAATAAATAAATAAGTATGTTCCCGATACCGGTGGGCTACTATTTTTTATATTTTTAAATGTTTTTTTAAATCATTTTTATAAAAATATTTAAAAATATACTGAATATGTATAAAATAAAATAAACGAAATAATAAATATATAAACGCGATAAAATAAAAAAGATTTGATTGGATTTTTGGGGCCGTTAACGACCGCTGGTAGTGTTGTTACTTGAAGTATGAGCTGATACAATTTATCTTTTGTTTTATGTCATGTTAGGATAATGATGGTAATTCAAGTGACTACACAAACTGTGGTCCATGATGAAATGTTTTTGTTTTTTGTACTACACATGTTACATATTTATTTTTTCCTCAGAAATGTTACAGTCTAATATCTACTCAAATAATATAAATTTAGCGCTTACAGTTGCCATTTACAAGCTTCCAAATATTAAAAACTATGTACAGTAGCCCTCACTAATGGTGCCCCAATCTCAAAAAGCAATAGATTGACACTTCGCTTTAACTTACGACCTTCTTATAATAAGCAATTTCTATAGGCTATAATACTATATACACACACACTCTCATACGTTTACGAATGAATGTATTTCCTAAATTCAACCGTTAAAGCAAATGGCATGATAGCTGAGCGGTTACCGCACTTGATTATCGCGTTTGAGCGCAGCGAGTCGCGGTTTCGAATCCCACTCGCTGTGTGATAGTCTTTTTATTGTTTTAAAAATCACTTTTGAGTATAGTTTCTTGTTCTGTTCTTCTTATTCACTAAACTAGCAAAACTTTATCATTATACCCACAGAAACCTAAATAAATTTAAATGATTTACGACTCATTCACCGCGACTTAAAGAACGGTGTTGGTTGATATTGTGTGCTAGTGACGTGTGTTTCATCTATTAGCGTTCTTCTAATTCATTTTAAAATGTAAGTAAATTTAAATATAGAAATGGAAGCGAATATTATTGCGCTGCATAAAAGTGGACTTAATACCTATATCACAAATACCTATGTGATGAAACCGGACTGAGTGTGAGTATTATGATTTAAATATATATTAAACATTTATTTAATTAAAGTATAACTGCTGCTCCTTGTAGTTATTTTTAAACGTTTTATAAATATCACAATGTCTAAATAGAATAAAAATATAAAATTTCAATGTAAATTTATTTCCTAGATTATAGAACGATGAAAATAACAATAAACTTAATATCCATGTGAAATTGCCCTTTTAAATAATTTTGTTTCTAAATAGTAGGTAATACATAAAGTGTGTATTTTGCTTAGTAGCCTAACAGTACCCCTTTTTTGTTTTAGTGAAATACTGTGAGTCGGTGGGTGAAAAGATATGAGGAAGGCTGTAGCCTTGCCCGTGGAAAGCAAAGTGGAAGACCCCAGCTCCTATAACAGGCACACGTTCAGCGAATATGAAACAAGTGGTTTCAAAACGACAAGACATTTTGCCGAATTATTCGACACATCTTTACGAACCGTGCGCCTTGCACTCCACGCAGAAGGTTCGCATCATCGAAAACCAGCTGGAGAATCAGCTCAAAAAACATAGTTAACGGAAAAAACATTAACATTAAGTTATAATTACAAATATTTATTTATTTTAGTAATATTTTGTCTTATCCGTAATCTGGATTATTTTGAGGTTTAGTTTCAATCTTCTTTTCGGAATGAAAATGAACACTTAAGCTATAACCTCTTTAAGTCCTATTAAATACGATTTGTTAACTTTGAGGTTTGAGTTAGAACGAACTCACTCGCAGTAGAATAAAAGTAGTACTACTGAGTCATTTAATTGTATTGTGACAACTTGTCTGCATTTGTTACTTTTACGTGGGTAGATTTTTGTAGAATATTGTGATTTATTTAGAGTACCGACACACAGTAGTAATCAGCACAATATTATTATATTACTAAGATACAATAGCCTGATTATCATAGTTCACCAACTAGCTTATTTACTTCAATAAATTGTTCTTTATGAGAAAATAAACTGTTTTAACAAGAAGTTATTATTAGTTATTTAAATTAAAGTTATTTTGCACTTTGTAGTGTTTTTTTGGAAGTCGGTTGTTATTTTTTTTTTTAAGTTTTTATTTTTCACTTTTTAGTTACCTACCGTTATTGGTGTGGACCAATTCGAAATTTCATCATCCTTGGGGTCAAAACAATGCATATTTATGCGACAGCAACATTCGCGGTTGATTTGCTGTAATGTTTTGAAGAGTTCCGTTGTCTGTCTCCGAAACGCATCATCAGATCTATATGAAATTTATATGGGACCATTTCGGAATAAACCCCTTT
Organism: Polymixis flavicincta; assembly: GCA_949987655.1. Lineage (NCBI taxonomy): Eukaryota > Metazoa > Arthropoda > Insecta > Lepidoptera > Noctuidae > Polymixis > Polymixis flavicincta. The sequence goes on from OX465173.1 coordinate 20,365,917, forward strand.
CGAATAAAAAAAGAATTTTGCAAATCCGTCTATATACGACGGAGTTATGCCCGAACATACATAAAAAAAAAAATATATATATAAACATGTCGAATTGATAACCTCCTTCTTTTTGAAGTCGGTTAAAAAATAGAATTATTATTAGAATTTCGCTAGCTAATTTAATATGACCCTGTATCTGCCGTATATCAGACGGTTGATGGATCAAACTTACGACCTAGTGGGTCCCGCTTAATAGCAAACGACATCGCGACAAGCTCAGACGGAGATGGCGGGATGAGCTAGACAGCTCTGGGCCTAGAGACAAAACACATTTCTGTTAGCGTTCACGCCAAACGCTACGCCAAAATGCATGGGAACGACATTACCTGCGGAAAGGACACGACGTAACCTTTCCGCAGGTAATTTCATTCTAGGCCTGCTGAACAGAGAGGTGAAAACAGTCGGGCAGTGGAAACATAAAGGCTGTTAAAAAAAACTGTTTAAAACAGTAATACCTTATAATACCCTCCACACATATTCTGCATGACATTGCACAGCAGTCCCTCCCTCGCATAGGGTCGCACCTTCTTCTTGCTCTTGCGCTGTTTGCGTGAATCCCGGCTATCTCGCCTCGCTGCATCGCCTGCCAAGTTCTCAGCACGGCCTAGAGCTGAGACTAGCCAGCCGAATAGGAACTCGTAGAGATACCTGGAATGTTTGGAAAAGAGATAATAATGATAGTCCTCCAGACTGTATTTCGGTCATGGCGACCAGTCTAAACAGAGACGCCTCTGGCGCGGGGTATAGTATAATGCTGAAGTGAGTGCGCATACACCGAAAGATATAGATATACAACGTGTTACATACTTAACGCAAGACTTCATACACGTCAATTTAGAGTATTGAGTCAAAAGCATAATACAACGACCAAAACTTATTTTTTGTAAGAAAAACGTATTGCACGTAAAAAAATTCAGCTCAATCGGAAACCGAGAAGTGGGTCTAATTTAAATTTCAAGATGACAGATGATTACAGGTAGACAAACACCGGGATGGGTGAAAGTAAATAAATATTTATAAAAGGAAATTTAAAGATTCCGTTATTTATTTTTAATAATAATCAAAAATTCAAAATATTTATTTTACATTAAAATAAATGCTACAAGCCAGTCATAATAAATAGCACACGAATTTATTGCCACAAATATGATCCTAACCCCCAAACTAGGCCTGGACCTGTATTTTAGAGGTCAGTAAAAAGAACACAGACTCACCAGAAAATGTAATGGTATTCGTGCACGCTGTACAGCTCCAGCTCCAGCCCAGACAACAGGTAGGCGATCATGACGCGCAGCACGTGGTAGAGCACCCACGTGCCGAAGCACGCGCGCGGGCCCGTGCCTGCCGCGCCACTCACCACCGCGTCCACACTCTCCGCCTACGTACATACAATAATACGATATTTTAGACTACATCAAAAATATTATCTGGCTTTATTCTGGCTTTTTTTTTGTTTCGATATAACTAATTTGATAAAAACCAGTCGACTACTATAGCCAAATAAACAAAATACATTATAATAAATACTAAATTTGATTTCATCTGATTTGTAAATCAACTTAATCTACTGAAAACCTCTAAAGGGGTAATTGTTAGTAATCATTAAACCACTTTTACAATGGTACAAAACCAGATTGTAAAAAAAAAATGCTTCTCCATACAATTTTTATATTCGCATACCTCAACAAAAAAATTGACAACAACAACTGGCAGTCGCTCTGAATTAAATAAACACGAATGTTCAGAATTTGAGTGCAAATGGTCAGTAACAATGCCATTGGTAAAAGACTATGAATAGACGTGATAAACTTGCAGCACATGCAGCAACACTGCAACATTGTTATTAGCCTTGGAAAACTGCAGTCCTTTCTCACTGTTATTTTCACTCGGACAGCAGCAAGCCAACAGCAACCTTATTTTAACGAGACTAAAGATCACTATCTTTTGACAGACTTATCAGTGGCAGCAACCCAACAGGAACCTTATTGTAACTACGATAAAGATCACTGTTATTTAGATAGTGATGCTAAATCAAAAGTAAATACTTAGACCATTGCAGGCCATTATTTAAGAAATTAAAAATTCTCCCTCTCCCATGTCTGTATATTTTTGAAGTCTGTCTATTTGTAAAAAAATATCCTCACTTATTTCTTTTAAATGAACAAGTCTCTGAAAGACTGAACAAAAAAAATGCCGGGAAATTACTAGTACCGGCTCAGAGATTGCAATTATACAGTAGAAATGCCAGTTGTATGACAATTAAAATTTATGATAAATTACCACCTGCCCTGAGAATGTTACCAATTAATAAGTTTAAATGTAAGATGTTTGATTGGCTTTTGGACATGTGTTTTTATTCCGTCAATGAATTTTTAAATCATACTTTTTGATAATGTAATTTTAATTTTGACATTGTGATTTATATTTTTGACATGATTTATTCTTTGACATTATGATTTATATTTTCGACATTATGACTTATATTTTTGACATTATAAATAATGCTAACCAGTCGAATAATTTGTAAAAATCCAGGATTTCATAATTTTATATAATATGCTCAAAAATACCCAGTTCTAATTTGCATGTACCTAGTTTACTAATTAATATTTCTACACCAGCAATGGTAGTATGTGTGAAACAATTTTTAATGTAAGATCTCAATGTACCATATACTGAGAAATAAATTCTATTCTATTCTATTCTATTCTAAAATAACTCTGATGTGACTGTCTAAACATTAAGCAATACATTACCTCTTCCTGTAAGGCGGCGAACTCGTCCAATAGTGATGCGAGCTTATCCCGCTGTCGCGCGCGGTTGTGTCCGCATACTTGTAACAACACCGCGAATGGACGCACGCAACGAGCCAGGAAGTTCTCCACGAACTCACGCGCCTGTAACATCACGATAAAAAATGCAAAATGGAAAATGATACATGGAAATCACATCTTTTTCTAGGATATAAAGAGAAGGCAGAACTAGTCTATCAATTTCGGTGAATCTGTTTCTAAGACGCTCGCGAGGCCCCATTTTATAGATTGCGCGGATTGCCCCCTTTTGTAAAATGAAAATTGAATCTACGTCAGCTGCCGATCCCCACAGCAGAACGCCATAAGACATAATACTGTGAAAATAAGCAAAGTATACCAACCCAGGTTGGGCTTACATCAGCCAACTGCGTTATTTTTGTTACTGCGTAAGCAGCTGAACTTAATCTACTTAAAAGAGCTCTAATATGGGCACCCCATTGCAATTTTGAATATGAAGTAATTCCTAGAAATAAAGTTTCCGAAATAGCATCTAGTTCCTTGGAATCAAGTTTTAAATTTAGACCTACTTGGGGTACATTTGGTAATGAGAACTTAAGACATTTAGTTTTGTTCACGTTCAGTAATAGATTATTAGCCGCAAACCATTTCGAAAGAACAGGTTAGATTACAGGTCAGACATCCGTATCTTTTCTATCTATTCTAAAAATAAGAGAAGTTTCATCAACGAATAAAATTATATCCGAGAAGTTAACCATAAGGAAGGTAAGGTAACGAAGGTCAACTAGAAATAAAAAAGGGCCAAGAATTGAACCTTGAGGCACGCCCATCTTAACTAGAGACCCAGAGGACTTCGCCCCGTTAACGTTTACTTTTTGCTGCCTGTTTGATAAATAGGAAAGTACAAGATCAGCAGCTTGTCCACGAATTCCGTAGTGGTGTAATTTAGAGATCAGTGTATTGTGGTCAACGCAGTCAAACAATTTTAAGAGGTCACAGAAAGTGCCAATTGTATCCTGGGACTTCTCTGATGAGTTTACTCCCGCGTCGGTCGTCGACCTACCTTTCGTGAAACAAAACTGTCGACTATAAGTATAAGTTTCACTAAACAAGCTTACACACTCAGCTTTGTACATTGACTTACTTGCGGCGTAGAAAGCATGGGCGACTTGGGCGTGAGTGCGGGCGGGTTGACGAAGCTCTTCACAGACTCGCGCAGGATCTCGGCGAAGGGGTGCGGCGGGCGCGGCGCGGGCTGCGGCGCGGGCGACGGCGCGGCGCCGGCCGCGCTGGCGGGCGGCGGGCTCAGGTACAGCAGCTGCAGCGCCGAGCGCGACACGATGCAGGCGCGCTGCCGGCTGAACTCCATGAAGAAGTCCTGTGGACGGTTTCAAAACTATTTTTGAGTTATTCCGTTTCCGGTGGCTTGTGCTTGCTATAAGTCTTTTATTTCATAATCAACAGGTTTAACAAATTAGTGGTAGAGGCCTTCTTTTAAGTATGGAGATACCTGTAACAGAAGACCTCCCTCTTCTATAACTATAAGAACAACATACAAACCCTGTTAATAATATAAATTTAACATAGTAGGTTAACAAAACTAAAGCTAGAGAATCAAAAAAGATAAATTAAGTTAGATACTTGATTTCGCAATCTCATACAGTTTATAATAGGATTACATCTTTTCTTTCAACAATCATAAAGTAAAACCGGCTAGTGAGACGCAGGCAAGCATCCTCATGTAATGCGGTGTTAAAATGATAAACACTGTAAACATTATTGACAGAATAGACTAACAGCCACACTCAGAAACGTACATTAAATTAGTCCTAACGATTACTTAACTAAGTAGCCTTAAATACATTAATCAACGGTATATCCCAGAGACACAATTTAAGGGTTCGTTAGCAAACGACAGGTTTAAGTAACCGTAGGGCGAAGCATCTCCAAATCGTCTTATAGATATCATATCGATAGAGCCTTGGTGTAGCCACATTTAAAAACAGTTGATAATAAACCACAAAAAAGTTCATATAAACACGTTGAAAACTATTATTCATAGTAATTTTTTTTTTTTTTTTTTTTTTTTTTTTTCTTCTCCTTTATCTGCGATCGGCTTTGTAGCCATAATCAGATGGGGTCTTCGTGTGAGATTAGTTTCGTGGTGTTCCATTGAACATTCACGTTATGTGGTTCAGTACTAAATTAACTTCACTGTCTCTGGTCCAAGTTCAGGATTTGCCATCTCTTTAGGCGGATTATATCCCCTTGTCTGCTTAGAAGGTTTTGGGCTAAGACATTGCTATGCTTGCTCAGTCTCTGTTTATATGATTTGCATTTTTCGCATAGTTCTTCTTTCACTGTAGGCATATTTAGGTGGTCGTGTATTTCTGTGTTTCTGACAAACCAGGGTGCACTTGATATGGTTCTTAAGGCTACATTTTGGAACCTTTGTAAAATTTCTATATTGGAGTTGCTAGCCGATCCCCAGAGTTCTATTCCGTAAGTCCAGATTGGTTTTACTATCACTTTGTAAACAAGTATTTTGTTACTAAGAGATAAGTTTGATTGTCTTCCTAGGAGCCAGGATAAACTTTTCATCGCAATGGTGGCTGCCTTTTTCTTGGCTTTAATGTGGTTGGCCCAGGTAAGTCTTTTGTCTAGATGTAGCCCAAGGTATTTTACTGTGTGACTGGTCGGCAGTGGTTTGTTTTCCATGTATACTGGGGCACAATCGCCCTTCCGAAGAGTGAAAGTCACTTGTACCGACTTAGTTAAACTAGGTTGAATTCTCCATTTTTTCAGCCAAAGATCAATTTTATTCAGCTGGACTTGTAATTTCAGAGATGCCTGGTTTGGATCCTTGTCACTCGCAAGGCATGCAGTATCATCTGCATAGGTTGCTGTTACCACGTCATCAGAGTTAGGCAGGTCTGCAGTAAAAATCGAATACAGCACAGGCCCGAGCACAGAGCCTTGTGGGACTGAGGCATTCATTTCATAAAGATTGGACAGTTCGTCCTCGTATTTAACTTGAAATTTTCTTTGGTCTAAGTAAGATTTTAATATCATATAAAAAGAGTTAGGTAGAAGAGATTTAATTTTATACAACAGTCCCTTGTGCCAGACTCTGTCGAATGCTTGTTGGATATCCAGGAACATTGCAGAACAGTATTCTTTATTTTCCAGCGACTGTCTGATTTTATGGACCACTCTATGCACTTGTTCTACAGTTGCGTGCTTTGCACGGAATCCAAATTGATGGTCTGGTATTATCTTACTCTCGTCAAGGACTGGTTTTAATCTACGTAGAAATATTTTCTCAAAAACTTTCGATATAATTGGAAGGAGGCTTATGGGTCTGTATGAGCTCGGTTCGGTTGGTGGTTTTCCCGGCTTCGCTATCATGCATATCTGTGATATCTTCCATAATTTTGGGTAGTATTGTAGTCGAAATACAGCATTAAACAGCATTGTTAGAAAGGTAATAACTTTCCTAGGTAGGTGCTTGAGTATTTCAGCTGTGATGAGGTCGTAACCAGGACTTTTATTGTTCTCTAGATATTTTATTGTATTAGCCATTTCATTTGGCGTGACCAGTTTGAGTAAGGGTGATAGTTGTTGATCGCTATTAAGATAATTATCCACTTCCTCTTCAAAATCGGTCATCGACGACTGATTTGGGGTGAAAACCGCAGAAAGGTGTTGTGCAAAAAGCTCCGCCTTTTCATTTGCTTTTCTGGCCCAAGATCCAGTAGGTTGCCTAAGTGGGGGTACAAAATTTTGTGGTCGTTTGAAGTTTTTGGTTATCTTCCACAAAGAATAATTATCTTGTTTTCGAGCAGACAATGTTGAGAGTTTTTCTTGAAATTTTGTGTTTTCGTTATCATGAATAAGCTCCTTCAGTTCTCTTGCAGCTTTATTAAAATCCCTTCTATCCTCATCCGATCTACTCAAATGAAGCTGCCTGCGCAGTCTCCGTTTGGCCTCCAGTTTATGCCTTATCTCTAAGGGTATATTATTTTGACAGACTGTAGTTTCCAGCGTAGGGGTAGCGCACCAAGCTGCTATTTGTATAAGATTAGTTATGTAGAATGTGGCAGAATCTATGTCTTCCTCAGTTTTTAATTTTACTTTTAGCTCAACTTCTTCATCTAGGTAGTCCGCAAATGAGTCCCAGTCAGTTTTTCGATTACACAGGGTTAGTTTTGGCTCTCTCTGGATTGCTGTAACACTAAATGTAGCAATAACTGGGGAGTGGTCAGATAGTGTATCGAATGACGTCTCCACACTACAGTGGATAGCTGACAGTCCCTTGACAATAAAGAAGTCCAGAAGGTCTGGTGTTCTGTTGGTATCAGTTGGCCAGTAAGTTGGTTCGCCAGTCGACAGCAAGGTTTGCCTGTGGGTTTCAACACACTTTTTCAGCTCGCGTCCTCTGGTTGTGATGAGTCTAGACCCCCAGCAGGTATGTTTACAATTCCAGTCTCCGCCACTGATATACCTGTGGCCCAATGTATTGAAATATATATCAAACATATCATTCTTGACCTTCTGGTTTGGTGGACAATATACTGCACTTATGTTGAGGCGACCCATTTTCTCATCTATGGTGATTGTAGTGGCTTGTAGCCAATTTTCTTTGAACTCGCTATGTAGATGGTGTTTTATGTTATTTTTTATAATAACAGCAGCTCCGCCATGAGAGGTGTTGTCAGGGTGGTTGGTGCAATATACACAATAGTTATTCATCTTAAATAGTTTGCGATCATTGAGATGCGTTTCAGATATTAAGGCAATGTCCACTTTATTTGTTTTTAAGAGCATCTCTAGTTCTGTTTTGTTAGGCGCTAGGCCGTTTATGTTCCAGATGGCTATACGTAGTGAGGTCACTGTTGTTGTTTACTAATGAGTGTCATGATCAGGTTCATCATAGTGCTCATCTGAGATATCAGTTGGTCTATTCTTTCAGTCTGTTTAATTATGAGGTTAATCAAGCTATAGTGTTGGTCTATAGGACTGTTGTCTTTTTCCTTTTGATTAGAAATGGTTCTCTGTGACTCATTGTGGTCACTGTTATATATACTCTTTTGAGTGTAATCTCCTGGGATTTGCGCTCGTTTAACAGCTTCGCTGTATAATTTGAGGTCCTCATCGTAATTCTGATGTACCCTAGGTGGCACATTATCTGGATTCAATTTGGGGTTCTGTTTCTCAGGACGTGTCCCTTGCCGAGTCTCCATGTTTGAAGTGACTTTTGCTTGTGTTAGTTTTTGTTTGTTTCCCCATTTTCTTGCAGCAATTTCTTTATAGACTTGACATCCTTTATAGCTAGCGGGGTGGCTTCCTGAGCATAGAGTACATACTGCAGGGGAGTTCCTGTCCATGGTGCATGCAGTCGTTTTGTGTTCACCAGCACACTTAACACACCTGTAGGGTCGCATACAGTTGTTCTTAGTGTGCCCGTACTGCTGGCATCGCATGCACTGTACCACTGTATTTTTTCTTTTTGGATCTTCTATTGTGATTTTTTGATGGTAAATATATTTGATATCTTTAACCTTTCGGTTGTTTTCATGAGGGAATAGGTTAACAAAGAATGTGTTTAATGGCTCCTTTGTCCCATTGGCACGTGCTGTCACTATTTCACCTTTGACTTTATTGCCAGTTTGTTCTATCGCTTGTACGATGGCGTCTTTGGGAGTGCTGAAATGAAGATGTTTAATGACAATTCTCATGCCCTTTTCATCCTTTTGGGTGAAAGTGTGCCCTATGAGTCCTTTTGCCCTAATGTGTTCTATTAGTTGTTTATACGTTTCAACAGATGTGGTGGATATAATTAACTGGTTTTTAGTAACAACTTTGTATGTGTAGTCGGTTTTTTTAGCCACTTCTTCGAGAAACTCAGTTAGTTTTTCTAGGTCATCAATGCCGTAGAGCATTATGGGCGGAGGTTTGGAAGGTTTCCTGGTTTTATTGGATTCGGTGATATCCTGAGCCGGTTCATCTACGTTTAACAACGAGAAACTGTTGCTTGTGTTTAATTCTGGCACTGCAGCTTCTTGAATGTTTTGGGTGCTAATTCCTCGAAGTTTATTTAGTTCTTGATCTCTTGACTGTATCCTTTTAGCAGAGATTTTATTTGTTTCTGCTTCATCGGGTGATCGATGTCTCTTCTGTTTTTGTATGGGGACTCTTTGCCATGGCACCGATGGGTTACATGGCGTACTTGCTATCTCTTTGCTTGTACTAGGTAGACAAGCGGACGCGGTGGTAGGATTTTGGTTTGCATTAGCTGGTTTGGATTCATTGACTGAATTGCAACTGTTAGTCTTTTGTTTGTCATTACCAATTTCAGACAAAGATGACGACCTTGCTCTATTGAATAAACCAGGATGGAATATTTGTTGCGTCAGATTTTTATTTGAACTCATTATGCTGGAGGTTCAAATTATTATTGTGGCAACACTTTTCCAAACGTCATATGACATTCCGACGTTTAACTGTCATAACGATTCTAACGCGACAAAAACGAAACTTTTTGAGGGTGGATCGAAATAACTTTGAAAAGTAAAATGACACTTTCGTATTTAGTTTACTGATTATTTGTTTGAATCACTAGTTATTTTAGTCCACAAACAGTTTTACACAGTTTTCACATTATAAAGTTCACTTATACTATGTTTCTGAGCAATAAGCTTGTAGTTTAATGCACTAAATCACTAAATAACCAACAGCGTATTTACGCGTGTTGACAGCTGACATCAACTCCTATAGTAATATAAATGATAATCAGTTCTCTAAATGTATTTTTTCACTAAAATACAAAGCGAAACAATTATTTTCACTATATAAGTAAAAGCGATTCCGACTTTTTTGCTATGGCAACCAATTGTCAATGTCAAAACAGGGAATAATAATTAATGTTTATGTTTGTGTTTCATTCGCCGGGCGAGAAAGTTTTGTGTTGTGAATTTTAAATTTCATCTGAATGTGCAAAACGGCCAATCCCATGGTTTTAGCTTTAGATTAAAGATAGTTCTAGGCACGTGTTATTTAAGATCTTGGGAAACAAATAGGTGCCATTTGTATAGTAAGCATTTTAGAAAGTAGCCAGATGTTAGGGACCTCACGGCAACTCGAGAAGTTTTGGTATTTGTTTATTGCCGAGCGTTGTAATAGAATTAATTGTTTAATTATTTCCGTAATGTTTTGTTATTAGTATGAACGAAGATCTTTGTCGGAGCCTATTGATAAAAATATTTGCATTCCCTTTTAGTTCTTTAATATTTTTGACAGTTTGTAATAACAGTTTGTGCAGGTATTCTTATCCGCACCAGACGTGTTTCTATAGATTTCAAATAAACAACAACCTAGCGAGTACGACAAAAAAAAACAGCATTGTTGGAGGAAGAGAGAAACAAAACATTGTTACCAAAAGCTAAAACAGAATTAGAAGAATTTAAAAAAATCTATTGGAAAACAGTCATCCTGATTTGACGCTTTTTGGTGAAACATAAAATAAAAGTAGAATTATTTGATTAATTTGTGCATTTTTATTTATAAAGGTATCAATTTTAAGTAAAAAACCTTTCAACCAAGGCTTGTCGCACTGTAAAACTATTGCTGTTGGAGTTTTCATTCATTTGTGCTACATAAACAATGTTTATCTAAATTTAAATCTATATGGTGCATGGAATTCTTGAATAGAGTAGGTATTTAGTAAAGGGATCAGAATAATTTCATAAATACCGCTTTGATCCTACTTCTCTACATCTTCTGGCATAGTCCACAAACTCAATACAGTCTACTAAATCAGATATTATTGCTTTTAAATAAATGCAAAAGCTAATTCATTGGTAACAAAAAAAAAACACAATCTTAAATGTCAAAATCAATAATTAACAAGATAAGTAAAGATCTTGCTGTACTTAACTTTAATTGTCACTAAGGGCCACTAACGAACCGTTAACTGACTCTGAGAGTGAACTATTTTTAATTTTTACTAAGGATCCTCTTAAGTAACCGTTAGGCGTCTCTGAGTGTGGCTGTAAGAGAAGGAGTTTACTGTCCATCTTCTTGACAATCCTTTAGTTTAAAGCCAGTAGGTAGCTTATAGCCGTGCAGTAGTCTAACTGGCAGTGATGATGAATGACATCCTTTACTAGCTTAACCCGCGGCTTCTGACGCTTAGATATCGGAAAAAATTCGACAGGAACGTACTACCAGGATTAACAGTATCCTATGGTACTAGGTAACACACAGGTTTTAAACTAACCTATGTGAAAAATTTCATCCAAATCCGTTCAACCGTTTTTGTGTGATTGAGTAACATACATCCAAACGTCTAAACATACACAGTTTCACATTTATAATATTAGTAGCATTATGACGATAGATGTGTTTACATTACCAGCGCAGTATGGAAGTTGGTGCAGGAGGTGATCTTCCAGGCGTGTCGCAGCCTGCCCACGAGCTCGTCAAAGTACGCCAGTGCCTCTGCGCGAGGCTTGATGCGCGTGTAGCGAGGGAACGTCGGCGGGAGTAGGCGCTGGTTGATCATGGGCTCGAAGCCCATGGGGTTCGGGGAGTCAGCTGGCATGGCAAAGTAACTTATTAAGAAAGGTTACCTTCCCAAAAGTAATTATTATAAAACATTTAATAAATGTAAGTGTTTACTCATTCTTGTTAAGTTTTCACGAAACAATAAACTAATCAAACAAAGTAGAAAGTTTTCGTACCTACTTAACTGTTTTGGATAGAACCTCTGTTACAATCCTAAATTTTACTAAACAAATATTTTAATTAATCAACAAGCCAGACTTTTATTTCATAAACAAAAAGTTTTTGTCCAAATATTCTTGATGTGACTGTGTTGTCAAGGGAGGTTGATTTGACACCATTGCCAATAACCTTAGTAAGTAGGGATATTTATTTGATTCTAATGTAGGAACATAAAAAAGATAACAATAAAATGGGCGATCCTTCTACCATAAATTAAAGCATGCAAACATTAACCGTCTTATTACAAAACGCGATCCAACTTTAGTTCTAGCCTAAAACCGAGCCAATTTTTGCATTTGCAACTTTATTTTGATTTGGGTAAAGTTCTTAATGCAAAAATGACAACTTAGCACTGGACTTAATTGTCAGTTTTGTAAAAAAAGAACTGCATTTCTATCCATATCGTGTTCCTAATATAAAAACTGGCTTAGTGGTTTAAAATCTCATCTCATCTAAATAAAAACGTTGTTTTGTAATAAGGGGGTATGTAACATTGGTGACTAAATTGAATTACGTTTAAGGTATCATAGTCAAAATCACAACTTTATCATACAACTCACAATTCTCCACAGGCTGTGTGCCTTTCCCTGATGTCTTGATGATGACCTTCATCATCTCAGTGCAGCCGTTGAGCAGAGCGACGCAATCGGCTCCGGATTGGGAGTCCCTCTTGGTAATCATAAGGAGGGCTTGAAAGATCATTCTCGTGAACCTGATGCGGGCTTGCAAGGCGGCCCATAGATTGTCCTGAATACAAGAAGTTATTTCATCATTACAAAATATCATGTAGGCTTGTATTTTCCATCTGCATTAAGGGCCACTAAGAGATTTTGTAAAGGCTTGTTCTGTCGCATTAAAGCAAAATAAACTACAACCAACAAAATGTTTTATGGGTCATTAGGATAGTTGTTTTAAATCCTCTTTGCTGATGAAGACTGATGACATATTATCAACTCTTTTAGTGGTTATCATACATTCGTTCAGTAATCTCTCAGTCTGTCAATGGGTTTAAAATTGTTTTCATACAAATATTTGGCTAAGCTAATTAGAGTAATCATCATCATCATTTCAGCCGAAAGAAGTCCATTGCTGGACATAGGCCTCCCCCACAAGGGGGGGTTTGCCATAATCGCCACGCGTGGCAGGCGGGTTGGCGACCGCAGTATGGTGGTAAAATGCATAGAGAACGCTGCTGCCCATTCTCTGGTAAGTCCCTTAGTCGCCTTCTACGACACCCACGGGAAGAGACGGGATGGTGCTATTCTTTGACGTCTGACACCACACGGAACCGTCCGGCACATCACGGAACTTTTTCAAATTCAAATTAGAGTAATAATATCTGCTAAATCTCTGTTATACAAAATAAATAGAATTTTAAACCCTCACCTCTTCATCACATCTCCTAGCCTTCTTATTGAGTTCCTCCTCTTGTTCCCTAAGCATTAACACGCACTTCTGCTCACTGACTTCGAGACGTGCGTCATACGTATTGCCTGACTGCGGGTTCGATCCCAGACGATAACCGTAACCCATTGGTTGGAAGTCTTCCTCTTCAAATACCTGGGCCCTGTTGGAAAACATTTGGTAAGATATTATCAAGAAACCAATCTGATCATTTCGGGGAGGCGTATGTCCAGCCGTGGACGTCTTTCGGCTGAAATGATGATGAATTCGGATAAGACTAAATGAAAATATTGGGGTGAATTTATAAAGCAAATTTATGTTTTCAGTTCTAATTACATTAGATTTGTGTAGCAACTACAAACAACAAGAGTTGGATATTAGCCTGAAATATACCTGCTGCTGGGACAAAGGCCTCCTGTCGGCGAGAGGGAGTAATCCACCACGCGGACCCACTGCGATTGGTGGATGTCACGTTTTCCATTTTGTTATTCAAGGACATGCCGGTTTCCCCACGATTTTTCCTTCACCATTTTGAAAGCAGTGTTGATGAAACCATTTACGCAAAGTAAATGCCTGTCTGGGTTAAAACCTATGACCTACAACATGTAAGCCGCGGCCGTTACCACAAGGGCACAGGGCACTGCTAAAGAGCTATGGCAATACCCTAATTGAAAAAAGTTTACAGTCTTGGTAATTGACTTTACAGTGCAAGTTGTATTTTAATTTTATTTGCTTGCTTGCACTTAAGGTGAATCTAGTCCACATTTTTCCTTACAAACTTCGGGGGTGTTTTACTCCACTGTTTGACAATGTAAGTATTTCAAAAATAAAACATGATATGGTTTTTTCTCATTATTAATATTGTCTATACGGAAACAGAATATTAAAATAAAAAGCAATCAAAAAGTTATGAGCCCACAAAGATTAGTTTTTCTTGGTAATTTAACCTAACTTTGGGCGTGTTTAAGTAATAAAAGAAGTGTAAAATCTCCAAAAGCAAGTCGATACCGACAAAGTTCAATAAACTTTATTGGTCACTGATTTATGCAGTGGGTTTTTCATAAAAACCGATCTTCCGAAGGACTTTCCTTAATTTTTTACGCTCCTGATTTACTAATAATCCTGCATCTCACTCAATAACGTTGTGCGTGTAGACTAGCGTCTAATTGCACATCACGGGTACTAACTCAATCAGACATGAAGCCTGGTGAGACAGCGTTATTTTTAGACAGGCCCATCAGTGAGTTCGAGCCAGCGACTAGGTTCCCCATAAACGAAGTTTTTTTTTTTATTGTGAGTACCATGTACTGCTTCCTAGTTTTGATGAAAGATAGGACTTCTTTTCTACTCTACTTCCTGGTGTTCAGGCCACAAATAAACTTACTTGTTAATACAATCCCTGATACAATCCAGCAGTTTGTAGATAGCAATACAATATGCCTTCAAAGTCTTATTTATAATAGAATGAGGTTGATGCAGGTAGAGGTTTGTGAACACAGTCTGAGCTAGCGAGTGGCCTTCCAACCAGGAGACTATGCAGGCCATTGTGGCATCAATGATGCCTATTAGCTCTGCTGGCTCAAGGTCATCTATTTTTAACTTTCCAGCCTGTGAAACAACAAAAACATTTAATTGTACAAAACGACTGTTTATTTCTTTTTAGTTTACATTAGTATTAAATGACCGTTTTAAATCAAGATTAAGAAATGAAAATCATTCTAGAATGCAGGAAATTATAAGTCCTGCATTTTTCATGGATCTTACAAATATTTTTAGTTCTTTTTTAAAGCTCTCGCAGAAAGGCTCGATGCGACGAAGTGACGCGACTCCGGTAGAACAATTTCCATGAAGTTTTCATAGGAATTGTTTCACGAAAGTTGCGTCGCACCATAGCCTTGCGCCTCTCTGCCTTTATATTTAATATTGTACGAATTTGTTACTATTCCACACTGCTGGGCCAGGATTTTTCTCGAACAGAAAAGGAACAACTGACAATCACAAGAAAAATCAATAAAGTGAAATATATAAATAAAATTCTTAAAAATACTTACAGCAACAGCTTGCTGGAAGTTCAGTGGTTTAGGATTCCCTCGGTTGCAAAGCATGCCGGCATCCATTTTGGGATCCATCATCTCGATGGCCGACATGGCCTCAAAGAGACCAAATAAGTGGCCATCGTGAAGTAACTCGCCAAGTTCAAGTTCTAAAGTATTTCAGGGTTTTAAAAATATCTGGATATTACACCAAAATCTTATAAAATTGCTTAACTGTCTGTTAGAGAAGTATCTGATGAAAGTGTAAACAAATCCTATTCAGGTTAAATTCTTATCCACTAATCACTTATAAAGACAATTATTAACACATAGAGTAGGTATTTAGGTATTAACAGCCGCTCAGGTTGATCAATCAGGTTAAGCTATGCTTACTGCAGTTGGTCTGTAGATGGGTGACTATCTTTACATACCAAGACCACTCCGGGCCTCGGAAAGCATGTTAAGCCGTTGGTCCCGTTGCCGTTGTCAGAAGCTTGAAAGTCTGTCAACCAGTTTTACCACAGGGTAGCCTATAACCCAGTAACTGGGCTGTGGAGGTCAGATAGGCAGTTGCTTCATGTAAAATACTAGTACTCAGCTGTATCTGGTTAAGATTAAGCACCTGCCTAAAACCGGTGAGATTTAAAATCGAAACCTAAATATCAACCTCATCAGTTTTTCTAAGAATTGTTGTCTGAATAATATTATTTAAATTATAATTGAAATTTGTTTACATTTTCATCTTGCAATACTTTTGAAAGAGACCATTCAAATTACCTAGTTCTACAAGTTAGTTTTTAATTACATACTAAAAACAAAACAAACATTTAAAAATAATACTTTATTGAAAGGGCTTCATCGCAGAACGACAATGTCGCCCTGTAACATCAGCACAATCAACTAAACCTAAAAATAGTTTACACTTACTTTAAAACAAAAAAGCCAGTTTGTATAGCTTGGTCTTATAAAGGACAAGACAGGATAGCATTACTCTCGTTCAACATCATTCTTATTTGTTGGACCAAGTTAATTAAATCGCAAAGCCTCATTCCGCACACACTTCTGATAAAACATGTTGTACATCTTCGACTACTCCACATAAGTAGATCAATATTTACCTTGAATATTGGTGAAAAACTCTGATGTGATGTCAACCCAGTTGTAGATGACCTCGGGTGCTGCCCCCAAGGAATCCATTCTCCTATATTGAAGATGTTTTAGTAAATATACTTTTAGATATCATTTGAATTGAAAGTTTGGTGAGCACTCGTTACCCGTGGTCACGGTGGGTCGACCCATTTTATACCCGGGTCCATGGGTAAATGTTAATTACCCGTGGTCCATGGCAATAGGGATTGATTCCGGACTTCTGACTATATCGATAGAAAATGAAAACCATCACATTCATAAGCAAATAAAATAATTCCATCCTTGGCAACAAAAAAGTAATTCCATCCTTCGAAACAAAAACATACTCATACCAGAACTATATTGAAAATGTTGAATTCTTAACTAATATACTAATGACCAGTTTGAGCAGTGGTGACCCAGTGGTAACGGCCGCGACTTACGGGTTATAAGTCGTAAGTTCGAACCTAGACAGCCGCTTTACTTTGTGTAAATTATTTCTTCACCACTGCTCTCAAAATGGTGATGGAAAACATTGTGAGGAAACCGGCATGTCCTAGAACCAAAAAATTCGAAGACATGTAACATCTGCCACACTGGGACCGCGTGGTGGATTACGGCCCACTCGGGAGAAGTCCTGGGTGACAGTGTGTAGTGGGAACATTATAGGTTGATTATGTACACTAATGACTTATAAACTCATAAACTAGCTTAAAATTTCTACCTATCCAACTGATATTTTGGCAGTAATTAATTCCATTAGTGTATTGGTTATGATATAGTTCTGGTATGAATATGTTTTTGTTTCCAAGGATGGAATCATTTTTTTGTTCCCAAGGATGGAATTATTTCATTTACTTATGAATAAATAAACTTAATTCATTTTCTATTCCACGGGTACTTAAAATTACCCATGTACCCGGTAATGGGTCGACCCACCTGGACCACAGGTGACAAGTGTTAGTGAGAATTAAAATAGGTGTACACTGTACAACTATTTTAAAATGAGTATACCGTGTACTCATTTTATCACCTTTAATTGTTGGTTATAGACTGTTTATTCTATTAACTTTATTAGCTTTTGGCTATTGAGAGAAATGTAGCCTGTAGTCACAAATTATTGCATTGAATTATTTCTGTAAGTTTTACATTTGTGTTTTTCTTTTTCACTATACGAAAAATGAGTAACCCCACATTTACATTAATTTATAATATAAGTAACTATTGAAGTATGCAATCGCAGTAAGAACACCAAAATGCAAACATACATTCCATCATAAATTACTAACAGTGGTTGACTCTGTATAAACTTGTTTTTGCTTTTAAAGAATTTAAACTCACCACTACAAACTTGGCTATTGTGTTTTGTCAAATTACCTCACTCATAGATACTATGAAAGTGTTCTCTAATACAGGGTGGCAGGTACATCAATGCTCAAACTGAAACCATGAATTTAGCACCTAATTCTAGACCCCTAATGTAATTTTTCTTCTGTGTCATTGATAAGTGCAATAGCTACGCTGTCAACATGTTTCAATAAAAAAAATAGCCGGCAGCGAATGCACTGTGCATTCGCTGCCAGCACTTTTTTATAGTACCTACCAATTTTTTTTGGGGGGCCAGTAGACCCTTTTATGAGTAAATTTGAAAACCCCAAAATATGCAAAACCATAGGAACCGAGACTTTTTTTAGAAAGTTTGAAAAAAACAAAAATGTTGGAGTTGGTGGAATATTGGGTGAGGAAGATCATGTGGTGAGTCTTAATGTGTTTCCAAGCAATAATGAGGTCTATAACATATTCCAGATCAAGATCACTACCCAAGTCGAAGGTAACTTTTTTTTTTTTCTATAAAAAATATTTGTAAGCACAGTCACTGGAACCCCACTATGCAGGGCTCCTACTTCTGCATGGTTTAAAAAAAACCAGGAAGAGGATAGCAGAGTCTTTGTTTTCTCACTTCGCTCGCTCACTAGACCCCGCCATCCTCTTCTACCCGAAGCCGTCCGAGTCAGGGTGCCCAAAGTCCAGAGCTCGCTTCGCTCGCTCTTGCATCCAAGTTCTCCTAGTGACATTGTTGTCTTACCACATGTAGATGTGTAACTTTTGGATAACATGTTGGTTCAGGTGAAATTTTGCAAGTGTTTTACTTACAGACATGTATACGGTATAAAATCGTGAAGCTACGAACGAGCGGCAGATAAAGCCCAGTGGAGCCACGATTTCCCTGCTACCCTGTATACAACTACAAAGGTAGGTAGCGAAACATCAATGAAATAGACTAACAGTGATGGTCCAAATTGTAAGATTGTTGCAAAGAAAGTCTACAAAAAGCTGGGCGAGATGATCATCGATTTATATACAGGAACATTACATGTTTTCATTCTAAGCGATTGTTGAGCTCTCGCGATACACATACACTCGAGATATGAAGTGTCAAATAAAAGCCGGCACAATACCACATTTCAGCCACTACTCGAGCAGAAAATACCAAATAAACTACGTCTACAACAGTCCGTAATACAAACTACGAGGATTAATCAATATATCCACAGGAATTAAGAAAAAATTAATACCATAACACTATCTAACATGCGAACAGTACTAACCCGTCACCATCATAATAATCATCATTATCGCCCATTTAAAGTGCACTTCAGAATCTAAGGTAAAGGAAGACTAAATTACCATTAAATTTGGGGAAGACTTGCTACATTTACAAATAGAAATACATAAAAATAAATTAGAACCCTCAACTTTTCGGTTTCCACACCTCCCTGGTTCTTGGTATTTTTTTTTGTCTTTCAATCAAATGTCATTTTTTACGTCTTGTCAACTTTAGTGCAGCGCTCAGTTTTACAGTGACTTTGGTCCGTTTAGTCGATTAACTGTCAAAATAAAAAAATAGGAGAGTAGTGGCGCTCACTTCACTTGTAAATAAATCTGATCCAGTGGCAAGCTCTTTCAGGAGTGGATTGAGCGGCGCCACGGAGTCCTCACCTTCCGTCTGACACAGGTCCTCACCGAACATGGTTGTTTCGGAAGGTTCCTGTTTCGCATAGGGCGGGAGGAAACGCCCGGGTGTTTCCACTGCGAAGATCGCCCTGAAGACACAGTGGAGGTCTGCCCAGCTTGAGCGGAGCACCGCCGTGTCCTGGAGGAGATAATCGGCGGCGGCGATCTTTCGCGTCGGGCCCTGGTCCAGGCCATGGTACGGAGCGAGAGTGCATGGGAAGCCGTCACCTTCTTCTGCGAAGCAGTAATGCTCGCGAAGAGGGAGGAGGCGCACGTGAGGGAGAAGCAATCTATGTGCCCTCACGGTCCTAGTCGGCACAGTAGACACTCTGAGCGTCAGGAATCCTAGGCTGATACCCGGCCACCGTAGGCGCGGGCTTGCGGACGGCGAGTAATGGGTACCAAGTTCGGGTTAACGGTGCGTGGTGTTCCACCCGCGCCTCACAAAGATGTCAGCATCAACTGGTGGGGTCTGCAAGGGCCGATGCCTACCAGGGGTGCGAGTTGTTCGGAAGAGATACCGTGGCCCCTGGCACACTGGCAACTGAAGGAACACGGAAAGTTTTAGTCAGTAAAAGTCTGTAACATCGTCCTCATTTGATGATTTCCCAGACTAAAAAAAAATATTCAATGAGACGTTTTTCGCAAAATATTCACTTTTGTAAGGTATTTATATAAAAATCATATCAATACCACGCATATTTCCCAGTTGGGATATTCAAAGGTGTTCCATCTGAGACATGATTATCAGTCATGATCACCACTGATATTCATAATCAATCATAATTTTGCTGTTCACTATTACAAAAAGGGCTAAAATATTTTATGTTCCATCATTATGTTACATCTGATTAATCCTACTTATTGTAATTACTGCAGTTCTGATTATTGGTCTTTTTTTCCAGCATAGAAAATGCCTAACACATACCACGTCGTCCGGGGAGACGACGTGATTATGTGGGGCTTGCACCCACTAAAAACTCCGCTTGTGCACCTACTTTCGCCCTGATGGGTGGGCCGCGAGAACTGCTACGCATGACATTCGCGACCCATCCAGCGTAGCCCACCTCTGGGCACCCTCTTCTTTGCCCGCCTCCGGGCTCCATCCTCCTACGGCGATGCCTGGGTGGACTAGGACATCACCACAACTCCAAGGACCGTGCAACGTGGACGATAGAGACCCCAGTCTATCGCCCGCTGACCCTTGTTATGGCGGCATCAAGTCGGCATTTCGCCACCTGCGCCTTCCTACCCTACTGCGACGAATCGGTTCAGCGAGAGAGTCTGCCTGATCCGCTCTGCCGCTTCCTTCATCGAGATTACATCCTCGTAAAAAGACGTCCCTACGCGATCGAATCAGAAATGAAGAGATCCGCAGGAGAACCAAGGCAACCGACACAGCCCGAAGAATTTCCAAACTTGGCAGTGGGCAGGGCACATTGCTCGCAGAACAGATGGCAGATGGGGGCGAAAGCTTCTGGAGTGGCGACCGCGTACCGGAAGACGTAGAGTGGAAAGGCCTCCCACAAGGTGGACCGATGACCTTGTGAAGGCCGCGGGTATCCGCTGGATGTGGGAAGCAGAAGACCGGTCGAAGTGGAGGAGCCTGGGGGAGGCCTATGTCCTGCAGTGGACGTCTTTCGGCTGAAATAATGATGATGATGAAAAAGACGTAACCGCCACCCAAGCCCTCTCACTGCCGACCATAGCCCTAACAACAACCGGCAGCGACAGGTCTTCCCCAATTTCTGCCGCCAGAACTCGGCGCTGCACCTCCCAGGCAGGGCACTACTCGAGAGTGTGCAGGGCCGTGTCGTGCCGCCCACACTGGGGTGCCGTAGAGGGCCATCGTCTGCTTCTTGGCCTGGGCTCACTATTTTCAAGAGAAGACGGAAAGAGGCGTAAGATAAGAGTAGGCCTTCGATTCGTGGAAGAAAAACAACAGTTGTAATAATTTATTTAAATATATTTAACACTATTATTAAATACAGAATGCTGCGTGGTTACACTGGCATTTTCCGTTACCGGATCGTAAACATCTCCATTGAGCTGTGGTGGCTCGTTGGGTTCACTTCCTCCTGTAATCTGATTTGTATTGGGCTTCGTCAAACTTATTCCACCGAGACCCAAGTCCATGCAGTCGAAGTGAAGGATCTGAAATGTAAATAATTAATTGTTGATTTTCCAATCACGTAATTTGTATTATTAAAAAAAAGCATCTGGCTTCAGAAGTTATTGTAATTATAATTAATCTGCTAATCTACTAACCATTTTACGATTTATGACAAATAATATACGAAAACATTTTACTATAAGAAATAATCGACTAAAACAAATAAAATTGTTCCAGTAGTTTTTGGTCAGCCATACTATTATAGGTATCGTAAACATCGCGCTGTCACTTTTTTTTAACAGAGGATGGGCAGAGCTGTTTTTAAATTCCGATTCTATTATTTCCATCTCGCGTTTATCGAACTTGCCTGTTCGTTATTTAGTCATCTACAGATCTGCTTAGGTCATGGCTCAAACCTGTGCCTAGCATGTTTTGTTTATTTTGTGCTTACCAGAACTGGAGCTTTGTCGACTCTGGTATCCCAATCCATGCACACGTGCATCTTGGTGAAGTCAATAGTGATGTCGAACAGTCTGATGCACATGTCCAGAATAGTGATGGGCACGTACGGAATCGGGATGGGGATGCAGAATGGCGGTGGGTTGCTAGCTGGAAATTAAGAACGAAAATGATGAAATGGTTAAAGTGCCTATTATCTTTTCGTCCTTCATGAGGATTATGTAAGAGCTTTTCAGATTTAATTTGTGACCGTTTGATAGAGCTGTTTGTTCTTACTCCTTTTCAGTAATAATAATGAATTCACATGGAATGTCTTTGGATAGGTACCTGAATAAGATTTTTGATAAATGCTCTCGTTGTTCATTTTCACATCCAGGTTCAAATATCCTTCTGTAGGATCAAAAGTCAACTCGGCGCAGGCTGTAAAAAAACAAAGATATTGAATTAGGTAACATATTATATCACAACGTGTGCCTAGGTACCTATTTATTCCCCGAAAGGTTGGGAAAAGGTGAGCTGCTAGCGAATTTGTTGCGCCACTTCTTCCCAGCTAAAGCACTAGGAAGTGTAGAAAGGCAGGCGTTTGGGGGTCTTGTCTAACGTTATTTTGGAGTTCGTATAGTGCAGATTCTCAGCCTAATCTGAATAAACTATCTACTTTTGATTTTGATTGTGTGTACTTGAATAAGTAGATATGATAATTTATTACATATGCAAGTAGAAATAAGCATGACATTTTTAGCAGGCGACGCTTAGCTCGCCAACTTGGCTACAGCAGCCATTGCTTCTTCTCAAACACATTGTTTTGTTTTTTACGCATCACCTGTATGCAAAGATAAAAATACAAATGCTCGAAAATCATAGGAGTGTTCATACATACTTTGTCTATCAAAGTTAAACGCTGGGATGCGCATTCCTGAACAGCAGTTGCACTTGAGTCCGTCACAATCGCACTTCCCGCCTCTGAATGGCAGCCGTAGTCTCCAGCCAGGCTGGTACCAGGGACGGGGCATCATTTTCCTTATTGTCTGCAAGATAAAAAGGCACATACTCATTAGGGAAGACGATAAATACATTTTCAGGGCACATTTTAGGCAGCATGAAATAATCTCGGCGTGCAGTCTCTTTGGGTTATCAAATATGAAATTTTTCTTTAGTTATTCTGCAATCTGCATACAAAACTTTTCACTTACAGACTTATCTTTGTGTTTTATTTAGGTACCTGCGTAGGTACTATTATGTAGACATTTCGTACCTGTCAGAAACAAATTAAGCCGGTAACCTACGCTTAACTAGTAGGAAACCACTAACCGTGTTAGAATCTATATCATAATAGATAGAAAAGTCAGTCACATCCATTGAATTGTCCTCTTTGTTGTTGAAATGCCGATTAAGTCTAGATGCATCGCCTAAAATGTAATAGAAAAAGAGTGATTAGAAACTAGCCGCAAACATTTTTTAATTGATCATTCAGTAGAATTAAAATGTCCACTAACATAGTAACTCAATTGAGTTAATTACCGTAACGCTATGTAAATTCTGTCTCGATCTAAAAATGCTAATAGGAATTTGCACGACAGAGACATTCTTAGGATTCAAAATTAATTCACTCATTAAGACACAAAATTGCACATACCTGAACCAAATTGAACAAAACACAGAACAACAAACAGTGCAAACATTTTCGTTTTCATTTTGACTGAAGTTCGTTCAACTCCACAGCTCTAGGGACCAAATTCAAATGATCGGTTTCCGATACCCTATGTCGATACTTCCAAAGGTAACTCAGTATTTGTATGCAAGGTATGCGATGCGCGAGCGACTGAGTTGCGGTACTTTCTAGAGAGAAACTCCTGCGCATCGGATCGATGCGATACCACCACTGTTCGGATAATGGCTAGGTATTTTCACGTATATATTTTCACGCATGTTCATTAATGTGAAAATGAGTAATGATGCGCATGACAAATGCTCTTGTAAGTGTGTCTAATACCGCGACTTATACAAGTAATGGTGACCTTTGATCAGACGCCGATCTGTCAGGCTAGACAGTCGCTGAAAGCTACTTACTCTGAGTATTGTACTTTCTTTATAATACCGAGACATTACGATTAAAATTTTACGGTCGTCGCTCTTTGGGGATAGGTAGAAAGGAACAAATCAGTCTAGCTAAACGAATACTGTCTAGCTGGGTCCGATCAAAACCTGGTGATTAGTTTCTCTGGCACTGCTCCCACCTAAGAACTAGTCCAGAATGTTATTAATTCGCCAATTACCTAGCGTCACGATGAATAATAATGATGATCAGTTTCATATTGGACATGACGGTTACCTAAGTACCTGATTACCTATTAAATCTCGAAAAATCTTGTCCTAAGTACCTAATTATTATAAAAATTTCTTCAACACGGGTGTTATTGAACAGACGCAACTTCCACTTCGATTTTTTAACAGCTAAGTTAACATTTTGTGGGCAAAGGAAATATAACCTTTGAGTTCCTTAAGGAGAAACAAGTTGCGGGCTCGAACTCACTGGTGGGCCTGGCTAAAATGCACGCTGTCTCACCAGGCTTCTTGTCCGACAGAGGTAGTACCCGTGATGAGCAGTTAGACGCTAGTCTACACGCACAACATTATTGAGGGAGATGCAGGATCAGTTAAAGTAAAACAGGCGCGTAAAAAACCGGTCAAGTGCGAGTTGGACTCGCGCACCGAGGGTTCCGTACAAACCTGTGGGTATATAAGTAAAAGTTCAAAATTGTCAAAAATATTTTTTTTTATATGACGAAACTAAAAATTTTCGGTTTTCGTAATTTTTCCTATATCTGTACTATAAGACGTGACTTCGTACAAAATTTCAAGATTCTAAGTTCACGGGAAGTACCCTGTAGGTTTTGATTCCCGTGCGAGTTTCGAAAATTTGCGGAATTTTGCGGCCTAAATGGCTGTATCTTTTGATTGCGTTGACTTAGAAGGTTGATTTTTCTACAGCTTCCAGGGACAGTAGAACTAAGTATCATATAGAAATTTCAGTTTGATACCTCCACGCGTTCCTGAGAAAAACGGTCTTGACAGACAACAAAGTGATCTTATAAGGGTTCCGTTTTTTCCTTTAGAGGTACGGAACCCTAAAAAATGAAGAAAAGTCCCTCGGAAAATCGGGTTTTATGAAAAAACCACTGCATACGTCTGTGTTCTCCACATTTAACCCGTCCACCTTCAAAACAAGAGTGAACAGGCATTTTCTGGGCACGCTCGATCCACCATTTTTTTATTTTTTTTTTAGACCTCATCCTTCGCTTTCTATCAGACGTGATCGAGGTCAAGAGCAGGCCCATCTAGTACCTACCTATGAATAAAAAAATAAAAATTGTACCAATCTTTATAGTAATAACGAGTTGTAACTCACTTCTCATCCGTCCCTACTACGTAGGTAGGTAATTGTCTATTTCAATTTATGCCACTCACCAGCTGCTGTTCCTACGGTCTTAATTTAAACATTTCATCATCAACATCATCATTTCAGCCGAAAGACGTCCACTGCTGGCCATAGGCCTATGTTCGGCAGTGGACTATAAACATTTATGACACCAAAATTATACCTCAGCTCTATAAGACAGTTTTATAAGAAAGTAAACAATCTAGAAATATATAAGTAACGTTTCTATCTCAGGTTTTGTTTACTCTGTCGATTGATGTTCTCTGACGAGTACCTACTCATCGGTATTTTCTGTTTTATTGCAACGACGAGAAACTGTCTATGAAGTCTGAATACCAGAAATCAAACTGTGCTCCATGATATCAGTCCATTTGTAGTCAGAGCGGTCTTTGAACAGAAAATATGCGCTGTTGCCACTGTACTCATTTTGAAACAAATGAATGTCATTGTAATACTCAGATCAGGGTTTCTTTGTGGCCAGCCTCAACGTAATGCGAGATAACTGTGGCAGTTTCCCTAATAATGATATTTTGCCCCGTATCTAAGGAGGTTTAGGTATGTCTGGAATGTTTAAATATAGCTAAAGTTGCATCTTCAGGGACCGCTTGCTAATATAAACAGCTATAGAGACCTGTCTACAAAAGGTTCATTGTTCTAAGGATAGCTGCTTCTTCATGTAATAATTTATATCAATTGTCTCTCTAACCATCCGCCGTTTATATAACTTCAGCATTTAGTTCTGAAAATCTATATTATCTATAGTATATTGTGAAATGTGACTAAGGAAATAGCTATTATGAGGTATACCTAATTAACCTAATCGCCTTTAGTAAAGTTACCCGACTCAAGTAAACAAATACATTAACATCAGGTACATTATAAATGAAAACAGGATGAGAACAGACAAACAAACTAAAATACAAAATAAATAGTTTAATAAATAATTCTTCTCCTATTCACATACACAAACACAAGAATCTTCTACATCTTCCCATCACCGGTCGAACAGATTCAGTATCGATTTGACAACGTTCTCGTCGTAGTCTTCAATGTCATCCTCTCCTGCATCTACTACTGCATCTACTCCTCCTTGAGGAGTTGCTATGGGGATCCCTACGTCGTCGTACGGTTTCACCATCGCTATTCCATTGGCTCCCATCCTGAGAATAGAATAATTCATTTAATTGGCAAATAATTTGGTTTACATTGGATTTCGTCACCGAGGCAGGCCTTAGAAACGATGAAACGGAGATGGCAAAATAATTGAACAAGTAAGAATTAGATAAGTCATCATAATCACGTTCCCACTGCTGGGACACAGGCCTCAACTCGGTGTGAGGGAGTGGGCCGTGCTATCGCGCGGGCCCAGTGCGGTTTGGTAGATGTCAGATGTCTTTGAATCTTTGGTTCTAGGACATGCCGGTTTCCTCACGATGTTTTCCTTCACCGTTTTGAGAGCAGTGGTTATATCAATAATTTTCACATAGTAAAGTGTCTGACTGGGTTCGAATCGTAAATCGCGGCCGTTAACTCTGGGCCACCACTGCTGATAAGCGGGTATGGGGAAACTTTCGCCTAGTAGTAAGAGAACATAGGTTAAAAATGGTAATGACTTAGAAAGTCCGACGAAACTACAACAAAGCTAGCGTTTTTTAAAAAAAATAACACTACTTTTTAATACAGGGAAAAATTATATCCAGTGCGCAAACTCTAACATACACAACAACAGCTGTTCCATACATTTTCATCACGTAGGCTTTGCACTTTTCTATGAAACAGCAGATTATTTTTTGTATAACCGACGATATTTTTCTAGGGGGTCTAAAATGATCTGCTGAATTCAGAGTTACAGTTTGCGCACTGGTTAAAATTTTATCCTGTTGGTAAATTGTTATTTCAGAGTGGAATGAACCTCTTATAATTTTATTATTTCAGTTAAGTACCTAGCAATAATAGCGGACAAAGTAGCTATTATTTATTCTATGTAAAAAAATACCTACACGCAACAAAGAAAGTACAGAAGTTACAGAAATATCAAATTAAGAAAATATAGGAGTCGATAAGACCATAGTGTCCCGTACATTTCGAATTTTAAACTTAATTTTAGGAGTAAGAGCCGATCCAATAAAGAGTTTGATGAAAGAATGAGACTAATACAAGTGGGTATCCTTTAAATATTAGAAACGAACTCATTGGCGCTGTGCTGTGGGTCCCCTAGCACAGCATCATGCTGAGTGGAAGCCTTCTTGTCACAGTCACGGCGTGCAGTTGCCGACTATTTATGTTCTGTATGCATATGTATAAAAATATGTGTTGTTATCATGTTTTTTTTTTTTTAATGTTATTTCATCTTTTATATGCACGCGTTTCTGTGACAAATAAATCTATTTTTCTTTCTTTCTTTCTTATTGGTTATTTTTCATTCCTGTAAAATGTACCGATAGCCACTAGGGTCTCAATTTACAAAAAAAATATATATAACACTGCGGCCTACTCCCCGAGGAATACCAACGAGAAGATATTTAGGTATGTTTGATGTAAAACAACGCAACATCAGTGGGGCATTTCTTGTAATTTTAGGAACGTTCACAGTTATCTCAGTCTCAATCTGTCAACAATACCTCGAGTTTCAATACATTTTTGACAAGTTTTTGACATTTTATTACCGAGATGACACTGCGACTAGATTTTGCACGTTGTTAATTACTAAAATGTGGAGTTTTCATAACTGATAAGTCATGTAGGTACCTAATAACAAATTCCACTCAGTTACAGCCAATGGTCCATACATAGCGTTTCTTAATATTTATAACCACGGAACTTTAATCACAGATCGGGGAAGTTTATAGCTACTACATAATAAGTAGAAAGTATGGTTAATTTCTTTCGTCGATAAATAGTCGTCTCACTCACCGGAGGCAATCAAAAGCGAAATTGAAGAGTTCGAACGAGCGCCACTGTCCTGTCATTGCCAGACAGAAGTGAAAGTTACGTCCTGGGAAGAATACGTTGTAGAACTTTGCGCAAACTTTTAAATTGTTTATTCTTGGTGGACTTATGCAGATTGGTCTGGGGTTTTTGCCTGAAAAATGTTAATATTTTAATCTTAATGACACAATAACAAAAATCATAGATAAAGCTACAGAATGCGATCGATTCTAGTAGGAAAGACATAAAAATCCCAGCAATTTCTCCAGGAGTAATTTATTTTTCTTTCTTGAGTCATTTAACCAAGATTTTTTGAAATATATCATAACATTTATTAATATTTCTATAAAATTAAGTTCATTGCCATTATTAGCAGTTTTTGTAAGAAAATAATATTTTCAGATAATTTATTGGATTCACCTCAGTATTCGAAAAAAAAAATATTTTCATGAATAAAACTGCCATCATTATTATAATTTTTCTACAAAGAAAACTATGAAAAATAAAAAGATTTAAACAGGTCATTGTACTTTTAACGACACAATTAACATAGTTTAATACTATATATATTTGCTCACCTGACAAAGAGTTTTCATAGAGCACCCTGTTGTTGAGCGACATGGCAACATCGAAAGCAAAGTCTCCCGGGTGATACGTCACTCGCATGCAAGCCTTCTGGTTCAGCAAGTCCAAGAAGTATCCAGTACAGCATTTACAGATACCCTTGTCACAAACACATCGTCTGTTGTTCGAAGAGGTTCCATTTTGTGCTTCCTGGTTCTGTCTCGACAACGTGGTCGCCATCAGTGATGAATTACTTCGTAAGTGATCTAGCATCAACAAGAAATCGTCTGGAACTTCCATCCCCTTTATATATTGTGACACTTTTGTTTTATTAACATTATCTTCTAATGTTGCTGCAATAAAGTTAGTTTCTCTGTTAGAAATAATTTCACAAATTAAAAACATTAGTTAATTGTTGAATTATCTTACCTCCATGTACATTTTGTAGACCAAATACCATTAATAAATAAATCACTAAACACATTTTCCTTGACTTTGTGGCGCGAATCTGCGCGTGCACCTACCGTCTGAACAAGCCCGACACTCCAATTCACATGCACAACAGTGAACCGGTTCAACAGGGGCAGAGAAAGATCTGTTTATCTCAATATTTACACTTTCACGTTGAGTTTAGATTGATTCGCATTCGTATAAATTTCATTAAAAATCTCAGCTTTATGAATGTATTTTATTGGTAGCAATAAATAGACTACTACGGCACATTATAAATTATTTGTACGTTTCTAAGAATACTGGTATGTAAGTTACAATCACAATCGACTAAGAGTCGCCGTCGAATAGGTCTCCAAACGCGTCACCGATTCCATCGAAAGGGCCGTCGTCACTAGAGCCTCCACCTCCGAATAAGCCGTCTCCACCGAAAACGTTGCCAGCAGCGTTTTCTAAGAAGCCACCACCACCATCGTCGTCATTGTTGCTATTGCCATACAGACTGACTGGTTTGGGTCCTGATGAAACAGGTCTTGGCTTTAATCCAGTCTGGACTCCAGATGCTCCAAGTCTGTAAGATAACAATTATAATTTCATAATAGATTCATCATTGATGATTTTTGCTTATTAGTTAGTAGTTTTAATACGGGTAGTATTATAAAATATTACCTGAAGCATCTGAAGGACGCTGAGTAAACTGGAAACCCTCCAATATCTGCGTTGATGTCTAAACAGGCATGAGCGTTTCTGTTTCTGATTTGTATATTCGATATTTCGGCACAAATTCGTACAAATGGAGCTCTTCTAGGATTAAAACAAATCGGCGGCGGGTCGCTGGCTGAAATGACTTTCTATTAACACTTTTGTCTTATGTCATTGAATTTAAATAGCTTATTTATGACTTTGTTGCATAGAAACCTTATTTGTATTCCAAACTATGTTTCAAAACAAAAGACTAGAAACTTTCTTAAACCGACGTTAATGTTCATTCTCACCTGAAACTCTTCGCCGCACGACAGTGTTATTGTTGATGCTCATCCTCACGTCGAATACAAAGTCCTCTGGTATAAAGGTGATGTTTCCACACGCTTTCATCCTGAATCGGTCCATAAGAGCGCCTGTACAACACCCACACTGTCTACTTCGACACGCACAAGGGAATCTTATGACTTGACCAGCAACATCTCCCGCGGGTTGTTGACTTGCTACTTCGTCTTGTAGAACTGGAGTCTGTGCAACTGGTGCTGCAGTACTGACTTCTGGTACTGGATCCTGTAGGACTGCAGTTACATTGGCAGTCTCAACAACAGCGTCAGCGACTGGTGAAACATCGTTTTCTATTTCATCTTCAACCTCATCTTCAATGGCATTGTCATCGTCTTCAGTATCTTCACCCTGAACGTTTATTGGCACAGTAATGGTAACTGGAGATCTTAGTACAGGAGTTGGCTGCAACGCTTGCCTCCATATCGTTTGAGGCACTTTGAATTTTATTATTTTATATGCTTTGTCACCTGGAAGAAAATATCATAATAAGTCTCAGATTTTTCCTTAAAAATATATTTTTGTACGATGGAATTACTTACCGAATCCCAAATGGCAGGTGGAAATCATTAGCAATATAAATAGTTTTACTGAAGGGCCCATTTTCTGTGAGCAATTGTAAGTAAAATTGAACAGTTAAGCCTGACTCTTCGTTACGGATTGTAAGCGTAGCAAGTAACCGGGAGTATTTAACGGTCGACCACTAAACATTCAATGTTTATTTAAAGCTGTACAGTCAGTGATAGGAACAAGTTTTAAATTTTAATGCCAGTACGAGAGAAAGTTGACATTTAAAACTATATTATGTTGCATAGGTACTTTCGATATGGATACGTGAAAAGAATTTGTATTGATAAATTACATTAACGTTTATTATTTAATGTTTGTGCAAACTGAGTAATTAAAGTGACTGTGCAATAAGCTGACGCATATACTGCTAAATATATTTTTGCTGATTTTAATACCAGAAAAAATATTAAGTAACGTCTTATCCAAATACAAACTGAACACAAAAATGAGAAATATTCAAAATTAATTTTTCGATTTCATTCATTAACATTTTGCGTAAGCTTTGTTACATCACGCATTATTTAAATGTTTTTTAACTATGCCTCAATGACTGTGATTTAACATCAGTAATGAGTGCTGCTTGCACTCAATAAATTATAATATAATGAATCGAAACATTATAGTCAAAGTATTAATAAATATAATGTTATTCGATAATGAATGGTAGTGTGTAGGTGTAAGTGATTAAGGATGTGATCAACTGCTTTATATTTTTTATAAACGTACCTGAATTGAGTGTAGATATTTTAGGTGTATGGGCATTTTTCATATGTTATAGGGAATCGGAATGTTCTGCAATTACCTCATTAATATTTTAACAATTTAGAGTTATTTCTAAGCTCCTCTTGAAATTACGTTAACAAAACTATCGCCATAGAGGTAGATTGTAGCTCGCCTATTCTTGCTGAAGTATTTATCCTATTGTAAAACAAATGACTAGTAAGATGAAAATGGTGTGGCCAGGCAAGACCATTTCGTATTCTTCCTAAGCATGTAACTTGTATTTATTAATGCATAACCAATATAACTTTGTTCTCTAGTAAATGTGATCGTAACAAATATATTAATTAATGGATCACAACAATCAGTGATTGCTGCGATTGTTTTTGGCCGTTTCAAAGGTTTTCCTTCTAATTATATTATATATATAGTATCTAACTCCGAACCAAATCAGTTAATCTTTACGTGCGAAAAACTTGCCTTAACAATTAATAACTTATATTTTATAATATTCAATCATCATGGGATATTTGGAGTAATAAACTGAGGCATTTAATTGAAAAGTCTTTACTCATTCATGCAAAATAAATTATCTCATACAAATTTTTCCTATTTACAACACACACAATAAATAAGTTAAAGTATAAAAAATAAATAGTATCTAGAGCTACTTAGAACTAGCCTGACTACGACGTCATACTTGTGACCATTCGCGCATCATTTTATTCTGTCTTCTCCTATCCTTCTTATTTTTATTGTTGTTATTGTCATTTGACTTCCTCATCATCAAAGCCAATTCACTAAAGTCATCAACAAAGTCGTTGTAGTCGTTGCTTTGATCCTTTTCACCACGAATTTTCGTGTCCTTGTTGTCTCTATGTTGTCTCTTATTTTTACCAAATATTCCCAGTTCATCGCCCAATGTCTCTCCGATCTGACCCAGATTGAGTACATCTAAATCATGCATGTTAAATTGTTTGTTCCTATTCTTCTTCTTAGGAACGGTGAGACCATCATAACTTTCTGGGACGGGGGCACCAAATTGGTACAGATGAGCTCTACTTTCGTCTCCAGGTATCATTTCTCTTTCAGGCATGTTTTCTGCGGAGGCGGAGTCAAGACTTTGTACAATTTGAATCATGTCATCGTTAACAGCTTCCTCTGAAGTAGGAATGAAAGAAATGGTTGACGGTGTTTTAGGGGTTATTGTGATCACTTTCTCGTAGTTGGCCGGTTCTTTTTCTTTGTTCATCACGACTGGATCTTTTCCTTGATTTGAAATCATTGGCGTAACCGGCATCACTGATAATTGACCAGTGATATGTGCTAATGACATTTCTAGACCAGGATCTTCAAAATCGGTTACGCTTCTGGGTGTAGTTGCAGTGGGCAGTAAGATTGATGTGGGATTCTCAGAAATCATCGAAACTGGTGCAAGTGACTGCTCTTGAATAGTGCTCATGACTGGACTACGTTCTGTTGTTGGAATAGCAGCGGTAACTGAACTTGACACTACTGGTGAACTTGGTCGAACTGTAGTGGTTGTCGTCGTGAGGATTGATGTAGAAGTACTTTCTGTAGTTGGTCTCCTAGTTGGTCTCCTGTTAGGTCTGCGAGTTGGTCGTCTGTTTCCCGAGGAAGGCCTAGTTACTCTCGCAGTAGTACTGCGTCTTGGGCGTGGTGTTGTAGTCCTGGTACCAGGCCTCCTTGAAGGCCTTCTTGAAGGCCGAGGTCGTCTGGTAGTGGTTGTCGTTGTAGACGGGGCAGGTGCTTGCTTCTTCTTATTCTTGTTCGGTTTCTTTACACCTGAAGATCCAAACAGGTCTCCCAATATATCTTCTCCGAGAAGACTGAAACCTGTGTAATCAGCACTATCTACGTCGTTGACAGCATCGAGTGTACCTGGAAAATATAAAAGGCCGTTGTTTATTAACTTCATTTTATTTTGAATGGATGAAATTTTTGAAGATGTGGATAGGACACCTACCGTCATCATCATCGTCATCGTCGTCGTCGTCGTCGTCATCGTCTTCTTCGGCACCGAGTCCGAATGCATCATCGTCTTCATAATCGTCATCATCATCGTCTTCAGACTTCTCATCTTGAGGGACTAAAGGCAATGGGTCAGCTGGCTCCGAGGTCACGCCTCTGGGACCAAACTTGAAGCAGGAAACTCGAACGGCAGCCTCCACTGTACTCTTCGATTGAAGCTCCAAGCCAAGACAAGCTCTGAATTCTTCACCAGCTCGGGCGATGTTGTATACTCGTCCACAAAACTTGGACACACCACCCGGCAATGGCATGCAGACCGGGCTGGGCTTGCGACCTATGAAAAAACATTTTATTCAGTAAATTTTACATATAATACATGCATAATCAGCCAATAATATTCCCACTGCTGGGACACAGGCCTCCTCTCGGTAAGAGGGAGAGGGCCGTAATCCACCACGCAGGCCCAGTGCGGGTTGGCAGATGTCACATGTCTCCGAATTTTTGGTTCTAGGACATGCCGGTTTCCTCACGATGTTTTCCTTCACCGTTTTGAGAGCAGTGGAGATGAAATAATTAAGTCAAAGTAAAGCGCCTGTCTGCGTGCGAACCCACGACCTACAACTTGTAATTCGTGACCGATACCACTAGGCCACCACTACTCTCAGTAACACTGAGAGTAAATTATAATTGACACTAAATTACACTACCGAAGCACAGTAATCTCATTAAACCCGATTTTATGAGGTTTATGGCATCCGTAAAAGTCTCAACAGCTTAAAATCAAAAGTGAAAATAAACATAAAAAACTTACTCGACAGGGTCCGGTTTGTTATGACCTTCTTTCCGAAACTCAGTGACACGGACATTTTGTCACCATTGAGGTACATCAAGGAGGCGCATCCTGAAAGAATGTAAAATTTTTATTAATTAATATTAGTACATACGTAATTGATATGGATCTGGCATGTATTACTAAAATTCAACGTTCATTAACATACTTTCTTAATTTGTGACGGTGAAGGTGAAATTGCTACTGACAATTTAATAGTTTAATAAATTCGTCAGCTTCAACATAATTTCCAAGTCAAAGATCCGGAACTTTTGTTCCATACTGGAAATGACTCAGTTCAATATTCCGGACTTTACCATCGATACAAGTGTCGTAACTGACCTCGTGTTACTTTTACAAGTTATGCCATTTTTGAGTAGTTCAGAACCCAAGAATGACATCACTTAACAGTTTTAAATGCATAAAAGAACATGCTAGAAAAAATCTATTTTCTCCGTTAGCAATTAAAGCTACAGCAACTAAACGGAGTAATACCGTTTGAGCACCTAATGCATTGAGCACCAAGGTATTGCCATACCTTTGGTGCTCTTGTTGCTCAAACGGGAATACTTCAACTAAACGGAAGGAGGACAGAAATGTTGTCGTGAAATTGGTTACGTCTATGAATATTTATTGTGAACACGGCGCCGGCGCTGGTCCGTTGTGTTCGATTTTCTACATGAGTTTGAAATTATGGAATGACAATATTCAATACTGAATATTCATAGCTCAATTTAAAGTCGACACAGTATCGATAGGTAAAACATTATTCTATAGATTTCTCTTAAGTAGCATTTTAGGCTGTGTTTATTTTGTGAGCTTCCTGTGCGGGTCCCAAAATTATTATTTTTCTTTATAAAGATAGAAGATTTTTTTATAAGTAGTCCAATTTCTATCCTGACGATATGTTAAGCTTTTTGTTTTTTTTTTTGTTTACCTATACTGTCCCACTGCTGGGCAAAGGCCTCCCCCAAATCCTTCCAGGAAATCTTTTCCCGCGCCACTTCAAACCAGCCCTCGCGGTACGCATCCAGGTCATCTCGCCACCGCTTTCTGGGCCGACCGCGGCGGCGCCGTCCATCTTCAGGCACCCATTGTGTAGAGATCTTTGCACAGCGGTCATCCTGCATACGGCCGATGTGACCCGCCCAATCCCATTTGAGCCTGGCAGCCTTCTTACCTACGTCTTTTATACCCGTTCTGGAACGCAGCGTGGTGTTCCGAATTTTATCCTCTCTTTTCACACCCAGAATGCTGCGTTCCATCGCTCTTTGGCAAACTCCAAGGCGGAATTTCAGCGACTTTATGAGCTTAAAATTCAGTCACTATACCTATAGTCTTCTAATGACTGTCTTCAATTACACAAGAACGACACGTATGTACATACGTGTCGTTCTTGTGTAATTGAAGACAGCCAAAAAAAAAAGTGTAAAAGAAAACCAAATTATAGGCATCCTGTTGGATTTCGTACTTTGTTGTCTAGTGTTAGTTAAAATGAACATTATTGTCCTTTATCAGTTAGTGAGCTATTACCTGGTCCATTTAGTTCAACAACAGGCAGTCTGAACTCCCGACAGCAGTTACAGTAAGCTTCCACACATTTGCAGTATTTGTTGATATTGTTCTCGTCAAGTTTGTCATCATCATTCCTGTTCTGGATCCCTTTCTTCACATTGTTCTTTTCTTTTCCTAAAAGTAAGGCATGTTTAGTTAATTTTCTCGATTGATTTGCTATTGTTGGTCACACACC
Source organism: Polymixis flavicincta (assembly GCA_949987655.1). Lineage (NCBI taxonomy): Eukaryota > Metazoa > Arthropoda > Insecta > Lepidoptera > Noctuidae > Polymixis > Polymixis flavicincta. The sequence continues at coordinate 20,401,952 of OX465173.1, forward strand.
GCCAGCCCTTTGGTCACGTGAAGAGTCGACCAACCGCTTGGAAATGTCTCGGAAAACTAAGTGGGCACTCGGACCCCATGGGCCTAGAGTTTCAACCCCAAACGGCTCGAACATATAGGTTCCAACAAGATTGGAATATTTGCGCCGTTTGAGGTTTTCCGCACCTGCAACATTTTATTTATGTATCTAAACTAATGTTTGAAAAAAGTTTTTTTTTTTCTTATATTTGTATGTCACGCTTAAATGCCTTAACGGATTTGGATGAAACTTGGTACATGGGTGGACCTATATTAGGACATTTTTATCCCGATATTCTGATGCGATCAAGACTTATGCGGATAAAACTTCGGGGCACAGCTGTTTTAAGAAAATTAGATAGACCATATTTTTTGCTAGCATTTCTGACTAAGTATAAGCTTAGTCTTTGATTGATTCATTGATTGCGTTTTGCAATTGACTGAAAAAGATTAACAGCTTCGTTGTAAAGCATTGTGAGTTTTTAACAGCTTTTGTCAATAAATTTAACAGTTTTCATACAATGTTGATTACAATCTTGGACAAATTATGAAACATTTTTGTAACTCATCGCTGAAAAACGAATGAAATATTCAGCGCAGCAATATCATACGTTGGTTTATACATCTCGTTAATAAAAAAAATATCAATGCTTTCATGCTATGCGATGTTTTGTTGAAAGTAATTTAGCATAAAAATTTGACGACGACCGATCGCTCGTCGACTTTCACAGTTTTTTAAAAGGACTACTCTTCGATGTATTTGGCATACAACATGTTGATGCGTTTAATTGACTGTATATGTAGTGCGATAGAGATATGGACACGACAGCATTCAATCACTGGTACATCACTATTTATTGTTTTTTTTTTAATGACATGTGTTTAATTTGAACATGATTAGTGAGTGATCCAGGATACTTACTGACACTCTTCGACGCTGCAAAGGCTAAGAGTATGAATATTAGAAGCAACTCAAAGACCAGGGACAGCTTCATCCTGAAGGCTGACTCCCTGCCTGCAAATATTAAAAAATAAAATATAGAATAGCCTGAAGACACCTTTTCTTCGCTTAAAATAAACATTCGTTTTACAAAAAAAATATCGATTATTTGCTATACTAAACCTACAGCTTGCAAATGACTTTGTTAGATCACCTGCAATATTTTCTCTAATACAGGTTGTATTTACTAAATATTTTAAGTAACACACGTAAATAAAATATATATATGTTGTAAACCATAATTTTCGTAAAATGCTAAGTTTATAGCGCGTTGAAGTCTTTTCCACTGCGCGTTTCACTGGAGAAGAAGTTGACTTATGAGAAGTTATTCATGCGTAATTACGTAAAAAAATATTTTAGTCTATTGAACTTACTTCCTATCTGTGTATTTTTTAGATGGAAATTATATATTGGAATATAAAAATCAAATATAATACGAAAATAAAATTACATAGAAAAATATTATTTTCCAGATTTATTAAAATATTATCATAAATAATGTATAGAAAAACAACGAAAAATTAAAATCTTACCTTCTAGTCAAAAACTTCAATAATCAATCAATAAATTCAACACTCGAATATATCCAACACCTTCGGTTCACGTTCTAATAAATGCAATATTATTACGAGTTCACACTATACGGATCTAAAAACGCAGACGACACCGTAGTAACAGCTACACTGATTTGTTGTAAGCCTCGAGTCGCTCCGGGAGAAATGTGCAGTGACGTATAACAGTGGGCGAGAAAGGAAAACTGCCCGTCGGACCTCTCTTTCACTCTTGTATGAACGGTGAAGGATGGGTGAAAGCCGAGACGCAGTTGGTCGGGTATGTAGAATTCAGTGTCAAGTAAAGTCAGCATTCGAAGTGTTGATTACAGCGTGGCTTGGGAAGGAAATGATAGGCACTTAATGTGAGCTTTTTTGGGGTATGAAAACGATTCGCTAGGTTAATTGACGGATGCAATTGTTTTGTTTGGTTACACGTTGTTTAATTACTTGAAGTATTTATTTTTGTTAACATCAGATTTATAGTTTCGTGTGAAACTTTATTGTACCAACAGTTGGTGTTAAACACGATACTTTATTAAAACAAAACGATTTAAATAAATTCACTTTGCTACCTACATTTGATGGCATATTTCCTATCCAAATATTTTGACTAGTAAACCTCACATAACTAAATCAAAACAACATATACTTGTAGCGTCATTTCCATGGAAATTAAGAAACCGTGATTGTTTCTCAGACATGCGTTTCATTTCTCCGTAATTTCCAGAAACGTCTCATACAGAACGTTGCTCTCGGATATAGTAGTAACGCTACGCATTGGCGTAAACACATTTTTTATATATTCTGAATTATTTGGACCTTAATAGTAAACAGTTTTCCATTTTTAAGGAAATAAATTATTGTTGACTTGTTTGAGCAAATAAATTATCACATAACAGCACGCCTTGTTTCCCAAAAGGGTTCTGTAGAGGTGTGCTTTAGTAACCTACGTTTCTCCAGTTATGTTTTGAAGTCCTATGTAATAGTGAGCGAGTCATTTGCCATTAATCGGGTACAAATTCAGACTCTGAGCTGCGGCTGTGAAATTCCAGATAGAAAAACCCAATTACAATTTTCTCGACATAGGAATCGAACCCAGGACCAAATGCTCGACAGTAGCGCTTGTGACCACTAGACTAAAAACGCAGTAAAAACCCAATTGTTAATCAATTAATTATCAAAAAAAAAAAATTGCTATGAAAATGTAATCTGCCTGACTTCACATTTGTTCTAGGGAATAAATATTTCGAGTTACTTTAACTTAGAGTTAAAGTCTAACTAGTTGTTAATTTAAAAAATAGTTTTAGCCACGAATTTATAGTTATTTCATAATTTTATTTGTATTGTTTTTCATTCGTATTGTGTAATACATTTTAATGGCCAATAAGAACACATGAAAATCAACTCAACACTAAAAGTTCAGTTTAATCCGCTTAAAATACTTAAATAAAATCATACCTATACTTTAGTAATAATTTACATAATATTCGTATTACCAAAATAGCCAACTGACTCAGTGACCAATTCTCATCGTCCATACTAAACCAGTTGTGTCGGTTACCACTGGCATTTGGTCCATGAGTGGTCACTTTCCCGCAGAGAAAGTGGACGGGATCGAATTCTGACCACTCTTGGTGTACACGTGTTTACACTGTGGGCCATCGTTAGCGGGTCCGTGCTTATGACTATAGTGTAACCTTTATGGCTACATATTATATTGTATTGTGTTATAATATATGTTTCGTGTGTAATATAAGTATGTATTTCTTTAGTTACGTATGCTTGCGTTTATTTTTAGAAGTAAGAGTTCTTTGGATTTTTTGAACAATTATGATGACGAATTGTGTAATCATTGTGTTAGTAAGTTTTTTATGGCAGTGTTTGGTTTTAATATATTTTTCAACACACTTGCTCATAAAATGGCTCTAATTTCACTACAGTTAGGCACATAATGACACCTATTATCAAACTGTGACTTTTTCATTACTATTATTCACTAGTGAGTTATAGAATTGGTTGAGTTGCTTTGTTCTTAGTGAGTTCCTATAGGTTGTTTTTTGTTTGAGTTGCTTTGTTCTTAAAAACGATGATGATGATGATGATGGATGATGCTGGGTGATGATGGATGATGATGGATGATGCTGGATGATGATGGATGATGATGGATGACGATGGATGATGATGAATGATGATGATGGATGATGCTGGATGATGATGGGTGATGATGAGTGATGATGGATGATGATAGATGATGATGGATGACAATGGATGACGATGGATGATGATGGATGACGATGGATGATGATGGATGATGATGATGGATGATGATGGATGATGATGGATGATGCTGGATGATGATGGATGATGATGATGGATGATGATGGATGACGATGGATGATGATGAATGATGATGATGGATGATGATGGGTGATGATGAGTGATGATGGATGATGATAGATGATGATGGATGACAATGGATGACGATGGATGACGATGGATGACGATGGATGATGATGATGGATGATGATGGATGATGATGATGATGATGATTTAGTATTATTTTCTTCGCAAGTGTGTTGAAAAACGTCGTATGATACACGTGTGTATTGATGATTATCGTCCTCGGCTCTCTTAAGACCCTCGCCTGACGGCTCGGGTCTCAATGGCGCCTCAGCGATAATCACCAACGTTACACACTTGTACCATAATGTACTATTAAGCCATTTAGCAATCAAATAGTAATGAAAAAAATTGAAATGAAATGAATATTTATATATTATCCTTTACGTACAGAGGCCAGCACATCAAGCTACCCCAATCTGTCAAATTTCTTTGATAGTTTTTGCAACTTTATTACAAAGGAATAAGGTTTATGTTCAATTGGGAAAATTTGACAGTTTGGGATAGCTTGACCTGCTGGTGACTGTACCATGTTTCTGGCAAATAAAGAAATTCATTAATTAACTCATTCATAACAAACCTTAGCATTGATCGTTTTGGTTTTCACTCAAGTCGTTCATAGTGTTAAAATGTGTATACCTACCTACTCACATTTTTTTAAATTAAAGTTTACCTAGAACTAAACTAGATTATTCATACTATATCTGGAATTTCTCAATAACAGCAGAGTCTAGATTTGTGCACGGCTGTTGGCAATAAAGTCGCCCCTTGTGACGATGTGGGTAAACTATAGGTACACCTCTACATAACCCTTTGGGGAAACAAAGCGTGATATTATGTATGTGTGTATTTCTACACCAAAGACAATCCCGGTATGAATTTAACGAAAAACATTCAAGGTATGTCTGTGTAGGTCATATTTTACCCTGATGTGAATAGTAAGTCATTTAGGAGGCAATAAAAATACTCGAAAGGCGATTGAAAGCGGTCTCCATAATCGATATTCAACTTTTCTCTCTTTCTTCTGTAATTAGGCCACTGCTTCCTACAAACACACGTCGATTCGACTTCCCACGTAAAACTCTCTTTTTAACCGACTTCAAAAAGGAGGAGGTTCTCAATTCGTCTGTATGTTTTTTTTTTCTTGGTTTCTTTGTTACGCGACTCCGTCAATTGTCGATGGATTTCGAAAATTCTTTTTTTAATGGATAGGGTATGTTTCAGGGGTGGTCCCAAACATTTTTTTTTTAATTTTGCTTTGGAAGCTTTTGCGTTTGCTTCGTTATATACAAACTTGTAAGATGCATACATATGAGAATTTAAAAGTGACAACGTACAGTCGCCAGAAGGTCAAGCTATCCCAAACTGTCAAATTTTCCCAATTGAACATAAACCTTATTCCTTTGTAACAAAGTTGAAAAACTAGCAAAGAAATTTGGCAGATTGGGGTAGCTTGATGTGCTGGCCTCTATACATTTAAGTCAAGTTTCATTTCAGTCGTTATTTGTTGTATTATTAGGCTATGCATTGCTATACAACATGGCAATGCCACCATTCTCTCGGGTACAGACGCCAGCACATCAAGCTACCCCAATCTGTCAAAATTCTTTGATCGTTTTTCAACTTTATTACAAAGGAATAAGGTTTATGTTCAATTGGGAAAAATTAATAGTTTGGGATAGCTTGACCTGCTGGCGACTGTACATTACCAAAAGACAGCGATGCGGTTAAATGTTTCGAGGCTTTGTTTTAGTTCGTTTGTTTTAGTCAAGTTAGAATATAGGAATTTTGTTATTCTTACATTAAAACTATTATTATTGTTTGATTATGATCGAACCACTTGACATGAGGTTCATTGCAAATTCAAAAGCATTGCAAATGCCAGAGAAGAATCATAGCAATAAGTTATATTTACCTCAGTACACAATGAATTATAAAAATAATGATCGACCGTATTTCATTGTCGAAATGAAAATTAGTTTCAATAAACGATTACACAAATCAATTTTGATGACAATTAATTAGTTACGCTTGCCTGTCTTATTTTTTTTAGCATGCTATAAATCGCGATAAGCATGTTCATGTATTGTTAAAAATAGTTATGTTTGCTGGCCCGGAATCAAGTTCTGTTCCATTAAATTCCGTATGTAGGTTTGAAATTAGTTTTTTAACTGACGAAAAAACGGAGGAGGTTACTCAATTCGACGCGTATATTATTTTTTTATGTATGGCCACGCATATCTTTTTACATAGTAGTTCGATTTTGATAATTATTTTTATATTGGAAAGAGTAGGTATACTCTGAAGTTGGTCCCATATAAATTTGGAAAAAAAAACTAACCTAAGGGTAGGAAAACAGGGATGGTTGATTGTTCACTCATTGATTCAAAATCAAAATCAAAATATTTTTATTTCATATGAACCTGCATGGGCACTTATGAAACGTCAGAATCTAGGTGCACGGTTCCAAAATGTTGTTTCCTATGGAGAAGAGCCGGCAAGAAACTCCACGGTTACTCTTTTAAAAATGATTGGCTTTAGCAATGTTTTCAGAGATAAAATCTATGGGAGGACAGTGCAGGCCTGTCAATAAGTACCAGGTACTTAGACGAATACAGAATAGTAAATCGTCTACAAATCTACAGTCTGTAAGGCCTACAACGTTCTCCCATTCACAATATGTAAAATAATCTCCATAAATAAAATGAACCTAATTAAACGTAGTGACATGATTAACATGACAATCACTAAAAAATAGTTGATATTAAAATTGATGTATAATGTCCAATAATGACGAGAATATGTCAGCATTGTAAAAAGAAAAAGAAAAAAAAGAACATTGAGAGCAGTTAATAGACTTTGACATAGTTATGCTGTTAATGAGGTACCAGGGAAGCCACATGTGCAGAAGGAATTAGTGCCAAACTTCCCTGTCTTCAACGTAGTTTTTTATCTTATAATATGCTTTTTTGATAAGGATACGTTTGATGTGCGTTTTAAACTTTCCATCGCTAAGTTCTGTAACTGACTTTGGCAACTTGTTATAGAAGCGGATACTGTTTATTAGAAATGACTTGCTAGTTTTAGTCAATCTAAATTTTGGAATCGCAATTTCATCTTTACTACGTGTATTCAGATTATGGAAATCGCATCGTTTTTTGAAAATGCCTAAGTTTTTGCGAACATACAAGACATTTTCTAGGATATAAAGAGACGGCAGAGTTAGAATATCAATTTCGCTGAATTTGTTTCTAAGAGACGAATAAGAGATTGTAATGTGAAACCACGCATAACTGCTTACAGAGTAGTCCGATTCTGATCATTCTTATTTTATTGGATAGGGTACCTATACCTCGAAATTGGTCCCATATAAATTTGGAAAAAAGAACCTACCCTAAGGTTGGGAAAATAGGGGTGATTTATTGTTCACTCACAGACTTTAATGCTAAGTGGTGAATTACAAAAAGTAATCATGTAGTAGATAATTAGTAGATTATATTCTCAAAAAATTATAAAACAAAAACTTTTTAAGATTTTTTTTTATTAAAAAGTTTTTATTCAGCGGAATACATTTCTCAAAGCTATACAGTAAGTTGCTGCACTGATTTACAAAAAACCGGTAAAGAATAGGTACGTGCAACTGAAAGTTAGTTACGTTATTTTTAACTGGCCAATTTATTATTTTAGAATTTATTGAAGTATCGTATTACCCAGTAACTGGGTTGAGGAGGTCAGATAGGCTGGCGCTCCATGTAAAATACTGGTACTCAGCTGCATCCGGTTAGACTGGAAGCCGACCCCAACATAGTTGGGAAAAGGCTAGGCAGATGATGATTTTGATGAATTTATTGAAATAATTTAACGAATATTGTTTTTATAGCAGGTTGCTAATAAAAGTTGGCCTTCAATAGCTTGCGCGTTCATGAACTTGGAAATACGTACGTGCATCACATAGTGCATAAAATGTAATTGCAAAGGCACTCGGTTTATTGTGAACACACTCGATAGGATGATTTACAATAATTTATGAACTGATAACTGACTAAATAAATAATTTATTGATTGTTGACTTACGTACCTAATAAAAATGACCAAGAAATATATTTAATCTCGATAATGGCACAACAGATGGATGGGCTACACAGACCGACCAGAGTCAGAATGGATTGCATAGGTATACCATTCAGACTTAACCTAAAGATGGTAACATTGAAAGGTAAGTTCAAACATTAACACTATGATTTGCTTAAATCTATACAAGGTGACGTACATCGACGCGCAAACTGAAACCACGAATCCAACATATGATTCTAGACACCCTACACCCTATTTTTGGTGGGTTACATTAAAAAAATTGCTCTGCCATACATTTTGACCACATATTAATAACTGCAATACCAACGTATCGCAGTTTCCTATGAAAGAGCAGATTTTTCTTCATATAACCGTTGATAAATTTGCATGTAGGGGTTTTCAGAATCATGTGTTCAATCCTTTGTTAAAGAATTTACCTTATTTCTCACCATGCAAATCTCCAATTAAATATTTTATCAATAAAAACAAATCTTACTTTCAGCACGTAACAATTAATCGCCATCGTCAGTTCTATCACGTAACGTGGTCTACAACGTCTTCAAGACAACGACCCGCAAGTGGGGCAGTGGCGCGCGCACCTCATTGTGCACCGTCAGACAGACATGCAGACGAATCAGAATAGCACTAGCTTTCTACGTACAGACGCCAGTACATCAAGCTACCCCAATCTGTCTTTCTTTAAAAGATTTTCAATTTTATCACATAATTATAAGGTTCATTTTTAATTGGAAAAATTTGACAGTTTGGGGTAGCTTGATGTGCTGGCGTCTGTACATGCTCCATTTTGTTTGAGTTCGTGAAATATTGTTGTTAAAAATTTACAAATTTCTACCATTTACTAGTCGGGAATAAATATGCTACTTATTTTAATATACAGTGCAGTGCCTATAATGTTCCCACTGCTGGGATGTAAGCCTCCTCCCTGCTAGAGGGAGTGCAGACATGCCCGTTTCCTCACGATGTTTTTCTTCACCGATTTGGGAGCAGTGGTGATGAAATTATTTACAAAAAGTGCATTCCTTTTTGTAAATAATTTCATCACCACGCCTTGTCTGGGATCGAACTTACGACCTACAAGCTCGTAAGTCGCGGCCGTTACCACTGGGCCACCACACTGCTATGAATTATAAAATAAATAACCCTAAGAATTGAATAACAAATTTCTTATGATATTGTATCATGCTACTAAACACTGTCCCATTTATTTATGAACATTGCTTAAAGTTAAGTAATGATTAGCGACTGTGTAACCGTACATTTTTGACATTTAAACATCTACTAACTATAATTAACGTGTATGAACCCTATACCGTCATCTTCTTAGACATCGTGTTACTAAGGACACATTTAAACTCTAGTTAACATTGATTTTAATACAGTTTGGTTCCCTAACTAAAAACTACTATGCAAATTACATGCACGCCGGTATCGATTGCAGTAAAGATTTAATGAATTATAACATAATTCCTTCTGCACATGTGACTTCCCTGGTACCTCATTAACAGCATGACTATGTGAAAGTCTATTAACTGCTCTCAAATACAATGTTCTTTTTTTTCTTTTTATTTTTACAATGCTGACATATTCTCGTCATTATTTGACATATACATCAATTTTAATATCGACTATTTTTTGTAATCGTCATGGAAATCATGTCACTATGTTTAAATAGGTTCATTTTATTCATGTAGATTATTTTACATATTGTGAATGAGAGAACGTTGTAGGCCTTACAGACTAGACGATCTTCTATTCTGTATTCGTCTAAATACCTGGTACTTCTTGACAGGCCTGCACTGTCGCTGTCGCTGTGCTGCTGGGGAGTTTGTTGCGCCACTTCTTCTTCCCAGCTAAAGCACTAGGAAGTGTCGAAGGGTGGGCGTTTTTGGGGGACTGTCTTATGTATTTTGACGTTCGAAAAGTGCTGATTCTCAGCCTAATTTGAATAAATTACTTTTTTGATTTTGTCCTCCCTTACATTTTATCTCTGTAATTTGAAAACATTGTTAAAGCCAATTAATTTTAAAAGAGTAACTACGGAGTTTCTTTCCAGCTCTTCTCCATAGGAAACAACAATTTGGAACCGTGCGCCCAGTTTCTGACGTTTCATAAGTGCCCATGCAGGTTTATATGAAATAAAATATTTTGATTTTGATTTTGTATTTTTTTACTGAACATTCTGTTTACGAGTTTTAAGAACAAAAAGAGCTCGATAATAAACAAAACTTATAAAAAGAAATAAGCTCTGAAATAATACATAAGTGCTTTGCAGTAGCTGGTTAACTGCGGTAGTAGGTACAATTAAATTTCTCTAAACACACTATCACAATTTTGAATAAGAAACGTAGGTATTAGTCACCAGTCACCACTTTTATTGTTTACCTTATAAACACATCGATGCGTCTATAACGACAGGGAGAAAGCGAACAAACAAGTTTCGAGCTCCTACACTATACCCAAGTACGTACTAAAATGTCTATATACAAAATACTGTAGTTTCCCCAATACTAAAACAAACATGGCTAAATTAGGGGGAGTATGGATGACGGCCGCTTTCTCGATGCATCTCACTGATGCATGTCGTTATAATACTGCGTTATGCTTTATTTAAATTTCACCTTCTATTGTGAGCGAGGTGAAACGGCCGGAGCGAGATCTGTGAGAAGGAGCAGTGTATTGCCGACGCTTGCGACGGTCGCCAACTCCAAGCACACGAGCCTAGCTCCTTTATAAAACGCGGTATAAAATAAATTTACTTTTTCGTTCGTTTTACGTCGAGATCCGTGACAGTGACAGCTGATCGACATGTCGGTCAAACTCACGCTTTCTTTGCTCTTCGCTGTACTTGCGGTTGCCCACTGTGCAAACATTTTGGGTAAGTGCTTTTGATCTTCTAAGTACCTCATTAGAAAGTGTATGTATTTGGGTAACAATTGGCTTCAAGTGATTAATGTTAGCGTGATTGACAGTTGTGTGCGACAGGAAGCTATTAAGGTTCCGTCGAATGAATAACAGATACGGTGTGATTGAATATTGCATTCATTATTTGTTTTAATTTAATGAACCGTGGTACATAAGGGACTTGGAATATGTCTTTGTATTTTATTACAGAAAATTTGTTAGGAGAAACTGTTTTTTTTTTTGTATTATTTTATTTGAACGTTGAGTAATAAATAAATAGTTTGTCCACTATAGCACTCTTCAAAGAAGCCCACAAAAAAAAAACATTATAAATTTAAAACCTCACAATAATAAATGTTTGCAAAGCAGACAGGGTTGAATTGGCACAAATGGCACAGTGGGAATGACTATAGGGTTTTAAAGAACGGCCAACATTTGGAAGAGGGTTAGCTCTGTTTTATTATTTCGGAATAGTTTCGATGACTCTTGGACATATGAACGGTACTTTCATCCCCGAAAATTAATGTACCCAGAAGAACACGCATAGATAATTGAAGGTACATAATATGACATTTAAAAATATGCATAAGCTACCTGTTTACGTAAATCGCGATTCGTTTAAATGCCCATTTTTTTTTTCTGTAACCATAATGAAGTAGAACCCTACCCTACTTATTTACAGGACGTAAAAATAATTACTTTTGCACCGTCATTGTTAAAAGTAAGGGTAAACGTTTTTGTGTCTTATTAGTATTACTAATTACTAATAGGTACATGCTTATCTTCCATAACACATTTGCTAGAGTGCAAGCACACCGCAACTTATTTTTATCAGGTGTGGTTTCGTTGAGCTAAATGCTAAATAAAGCGTGTGGAGATTATTATACATCTCTTTCATAGTCATAACAGTATATAGGAAACGGGAGGTAATTCTCAGTGTAATGGTCTACTTATAATTCAGTATTAATAAAAATCTGCTAATAACTGCACCAATGCAGTTTGTAAATTGTACAACTTAGTTATTTATTCCGAAAATTTTGGAGATCACATCGACGTCGACGTAATAAAATTTATTACATCCACATTTTCCGTTGATAACAACAGGAACATTATTTTAATCTCCAGAATTTTCGGAATAAATAACTAAGTTTTACAATAATTACAAACTGCATTGGTGCAGTTACTAAATCACGGAGGAAAAGTCAATTAGTGTGAAAGTGTACCCTTTAAAAACAATATTCAAAATGTTGGCGAAAAGGCCATCATAACAAGAAAAAAACAGAAACCTTTGTCACGCTTTCATACCTAGAACAACACAAAATGTACTACAGTCAAACGGCATTCAAAAACAAAAGAAAACTTACCTACCGTGACACATATTATGTCTTACATAACAAGACAAAATAGACATTGTTCCATCATCTACAGTAACAGTGAACCATGAACAACAAAGGCGCATACGCACCCAACTAGTGAAAGTTGAGAACTACGCTTGCGTGAAAGTGACTCAACAATATTTGGACGCGAATATTTTTGCTGGCCGTCATGTCACCGACTGGATTTGACGAATGTTATTTTCCTTAAGCATACAACTACACTTGATATTAACAGTACAGAAGGGGAACCTAGTCGCGGGCTCGAAGTCACTGATGGGCCTGGCTAAAAATCACGCAGACTCACCAAGCTCCATGTCCGACAAAGATGATACCCGTGATGAGCAGTTAGACGCTAGTCTACACGCACAACATTATTGAGTGAGCTGCACGATCAGTTATAGTAAAAAAGGCGCGTATTTTTTGTTTTAAGTCCTACTGAAGATCGGTTTTTCTGAAAAGACCACTGCATAAATCAATGACCAATAAAGTTTATTGAAATTTTCGATAATTGAGTTTTGTCGGTGCTGACTTACTTTTGGAGATTTTACACTTCTTTTATAACTTAAACACGCCCAAAGTTAGGTTAAATTAGCAAGAAAAACAAATCTTTATTGGCTCCTAACTTATTAATGGTTTCTAATTTTAGTATTCTGTTTCCGTACACACAATATTAATAATAAGACAAAACCATAAACTGTACAAACTCCCTAGTTATTATAATACTGAAGTGCGGATATTTGTCACGAATAGACAATTTTTTTTTTTTGAAGCCTATTGTTGGAGACGCAGCACCCTAATTGCGTAACACACAATCAATCATAATCTGTTTCATTTTGATAATCCAACAATATTCATTGCGTTATTTACGTTGTTGAGCAGACACATTTTTTGAAAATATGAAGCAATGGACTAGCAATCTGTTTCAAAATTATTCAGATTATTATTGATCATGCGTTACGCAATTAGGGTGCAGGTCTTCAAGCCATAAAGGTGTAGTCTTCATTGCAAATACCGCTATCTCTCTAAGATTCAGTATTGTGTTGGCTTCTTGAAAGGAAGATAGGATTATTTGTAATCTCTGACTGTTCTGGTAAAAAACTTCTTTCTATCCATGTATTTTTATGACATTCTGCAATCAATGTCAGTTTTAGTAACATATTTTTGCGTTCAAACATGTCAATTCGTTTGTTTTCTTTTTTTCCCAACATCAGAGAAGTTATTTTTGAGTTTAAAAAAATATGTCATATAATTAATAAGATATAATTTCTGACATTTAGATTAATGATGAAATATACGGTACCTTACCTACGCATCGGCTTAGCATGCAACCACAATATTAGAGATCTACTTTCATCGTATGATTAGAAAGCGTTACAATACTAACAATATAATAAAATCTAATTAGGATTACGTCCAACATAATCGTATATTATACGGATGGCACGTACGAGTATTAGAGAAAAGTTTTCAATCTAGTTCACGTGTTCGCTGGTACAGTCACGAGCATTAATATGTATACACATCGCCAAATTCAAAAGCGATTTTCTTTTAAATAGCGATTGCAACCTTGACATAACTTGGGTATTTCACTATAGCGTGGGTTCCAAAATATTATTTTCATAATAAAATAACATTACAATTAGTAAAAGTGGAGAAAATCACTTTTAAAAGTTGGTAAGCGTATACATTTTATTGCTCGTGACTGTACATCTATGAGTCCCCACCATATACCCAGTGTCTCATAAGATCTTCCATCAGCTCTTCTCCAAATATGAGAGGACAATAACAATATATCCGTAGGAAACAAATATGATACTATAATTTGATAAAGATAAATGGATATAACAAATAATTGTGCAGTAATTAAAAAAGCGTTAAGATTCAACACATATTTTAAAAATAATAAGATAAAATTCGTTTTTATTTCATTCACAGATTTCCTGAACATAGAAGATGCCAAGAAGCTCTTAGACCCAGCAGTACCAGAGGCCGCAGAGCCTCGTGAGGACCCGTCCTGCAAATGGAAGTGCAAGGGTCCAGCCTGCGCGTGCTGCATCGACCAGAACATCACCTCCTACGACCCATCAGGAGCAAGTACGAATTTCTTTAATATAACATGGAAGATGCGATATTTGAATTTAGTTACATCGAAATACATTTTTGAACCGACGAAAAAACGGAGGAGGTTACTCAATTCGACGCGTATATTTTTTTTTTTTATGTATGACCACGCATACCTTTTTCCAGAGTAGTCCGATTTTGATAATTCTTCTTTTATTGGAAAGGGTCGGTGACTTTGGATATGAATTATATGTCACCGCCTTCCGAACTTAGTTATTGGGGTTGGACAAAGCTAGTTTTTTATTTTTACTTTTCGGTTTTTCGGCGGTTTAATTTTTTTATTAAAAAGTTTTTGTGATAAATGATGAATGATTTTATTTCTAGGTTTATACAAACACTTTTACACGTCAATCATATTTCTAAAACTAGATGATGTCAACGTTTCCTATCTGACTACTCTGAGAAGAAAGGCCGAAACAAACTCATAGGTCACAGTCCCTTTAGTCAGATTGTGAAATGTAATTTTCAATTGCCTGGAAATAATGTTTTCTTTTTCAATGGTTCATCATAAAGATACTGTGGTAATAAATATTTACAAATATTTTCTTTACAACTTTCAGAATGCATCCACATGAGGTATCTATCGAAAGATGAAGGCTTCTTTGTACAAATATCACATGGAAAGAAAGTTGATTATGAAAAAATACAAGGTAAGTACCTACTTGGACGTTAATTATTATTTTTCATTATGGTGTCTTATTTCTTTCGGATTCACTTCACTGACCGCAGTATTTTATTTTGTAGAGAGTCTATTAAGAACGACACGTTCTTGACTTTAAATAATTTTCTAATTTGTAACCATATCTATTGGTTTGTTCGAATAGAACATTCAATAAGGGCGTTCACCCACATTTCTAAAGAAAGTTGTTTCGCCACCTGAGCAGCTGCAATCACCTATATTTGCATCTAGAAGTTTCTCGGATAAATTCGCGAGAAAGTTAAATGCAATGTCCGTTACTCTAGTGGCTTACACTTCCTTTCTGCTTTCATTTACTTCGGAAGCTGTGGCTCGTAGTGAAGTAATATGATGTTTTGTTCGGTTGTAATCTTTATAATTTTGGAAAAGGAGATGGAGACAATTGACCCAGAAATGGATACGAACAAACTGTATGCCGATCGATTGCTTAGAACAAGTGAAAAACCCTACCCTAGTCACATATCCCAAATCCATGGGGCATCGCAACTATAAGCTGACAAATTTTGCATGAAAAATCATTATCTACTAAAGATTTTCTTAACACTAGTACTAAAATCAGTCGCGCTGTCACGCTGTCGACTGTACTGACACACTGATGATACTATAAATGCTATCGATACTAAACATACTAAAAAATATATTGGTGAACAGTCGACAGCACGTTTCAGCTACACGTTTTTTCGAACGAAGCCAAGGGTCCGTTGGCTTCGTTACTCGACACAATTTAAACCTTTAACTGGACTCATAGTTTTATTAACTTTCAACCAATTGTCGAAAGTCAATAAGATAATAAATAATTCATCATCGGCATCACCTATAGGTAGATTGTAATCTTATCCATCAGTAGGTTCACTTTTTATGTAACGTTTAATAACTTTTTGTATATCTTCATTTGATTTTAACTCATGCCTTCTAAAATACTTTCTATTTCTGTTACAGCATCAAACCCCGATCCTCTGTGCCTTGTGATGGGCATGCTCTTCCAAATGTGCGCCACCTTCAGTCACATGGCTCCTACCGCCGATGGTCTGCGAGGTTGCGTCAACCTTGAACCTGGGACTATCTTCGTGTCCCAAAGGAAGGTTCCACTAGGCTGCTTCAAGGCTAACGAGAGTTTAATGGAAATGACGGAGCCACCGAAAGAAATGTAAGTTAAATAAATGTCAACTTCTTGAAGTTAATTAGATGATTCTATCAGAATTCGAAACATAAAGAAGTGTAGTAAGTACTATAGAAAATCTTTTTTTTCAACGTTAGCAATTATTACTATTACTATAAAGATCCTACTTAAAAGTATGTTATGGCCCAATCTCCTTCATTGCTCGCATAGCCAAAGTTTATTTGTACAAACAATTATTTGGTGGACAGTAAAAAAATTCAAACTGTGTGTGTGTTAAACTTGGTATGTGGTTGTGGATTACGAAGGTGGCCTTGAGGCCTTGTGTCGTTATCAATCGGTAAAGATATTCTTTAAACATCTTTATCTCGGATTATCGTGATAATTATAACATGTATCAACAAAAATAAAATTCCGTAACATATATTCGCGGAAATAAGGATAAATTCCACAATTGAAAGAGTATTTTGAAATATTTATTCGAATGTATGACTTAATTTCAGAGCTGTGGAACAAGAAGACAATACAGATGACAACAATGAAGATGAAGAGGATGTTGAATTTGATCCAAACAAGTTCTTTGCTGGAGTGTATCAAACTGCAAAGCAAAGCATTGCATTACTCAGCAGTCTTCTAGAAGTCCCGACCACTAATAGTACTTCAGTTAAGCCAGTCAGTTCCACTGAATCCAGCAGTTCCTTACCGGAAGACAACCCAACACAGTCTTTGCAAAGAAGGGGTCCCAAAAACTTAAAACATCCTAATCAATTGTGATAACTTACTCATGCGCTTTTTTAGATACAAAAACGCATTTATCTTAGGTTATAAACTTTAGTTCTCATGCTTATTATGAATCAGTATCCTATTTATTGCTTTAAACTTTGTGATGCGAGTGACTAGACCTAGTAATAAATAATTTTGTGTGTTTCTGTGTTGTTTTCTTCAATCTTGAGAGAAGGGTGGGGAAGCGTTTGTTTCCAGCAAGTATACACCAGTTCTCCTGGAAAGAAAGTAAAATTATTTGTAATATTGAGACTGTTTACTTATTTACAAGAACAACATTGCCTGTCACCTGTTTACGATGAAAGTATAATTTATCCAGGAGATCGAGAGTTGTAAAAACGTATTGGAAAAGTACTGGATTCAGAACATTCGGGCAAACCCTAGATTGGCGATTGCAAAGATTATGTGGGCTGGTGAAGATGCCCAGTCAATGATTCTATTTCCGATGCATATTAAGTTAGTAGTTATTTCAATTAAAGTTAAGTCTTAATAATAAGATACGATGGGGTTGTCATATCCGTGTGGATAAAAACCCGGTTTGATAAAAACAAAAAACTGGGGTATTCGAGGGTCATTTAAAATTAACAAAGAATCCAAACAACTTACCCAATTTTTGGTTTTAGTCCTCCCATCTGCAGTCTACCAGGCAAAATGTCACATGTGCTCAAAATAGCAGCGAAGTAGTTAATGCATTGCCTTCCAGTGAACCCTCCTGAACTGATAGACTCGGCAAAGTAAAAGTAGCTCCTTGCATGATCACAAGCGTGGGAGTCGCAGCCAGGCATGGATATACCACCGTTGGGGTAAAAGTCGACGTCACCGAGGTCTGCTAGAAATCCGTTAATGCCATAGTTTGTGTGAATCACTTCGGTGTACTGTCCATCGTTAGCGTTGAAGCGATCGGGGTGGCTCGCCCAGCCGAGGAAAGCAGGGTCCAAGGCTGAAATTATATCAAAAAACTTCAATAATAACTCCATAATCTGTAAGGAGTGAGCCATAATCCCCCACGCGAACCCAGTGCGCATTGGTATATGGTAGATTGGCTTCGATTTTTTGTTTCTAGGACTGGCGGGTTTCCTAACAATGTTTTCATTTACCGTTTTAAGAGCAGTGATGATGAAATAATTTACAAGTAAAGTGCCCGCCTAGGTTAGAACCCACGATCTACAACTTATAAGTCGCGGCCGTTACCACTAAGACCACCACTGCTCTCGAAAAATAACCCTATAAAAATATGTTTCTCACAAACTACTGTTACGCTACGGTTTTGTGTTCTATCAAAATCATTACCTACATAGATTTAATAGGTTCCTTTCCTTTACTGTTTATTTTCCTACTGATTTGGTCAAAATCTTACCTGTAATGTACGCGACATCTCCATCAACGTTTCTACCAATAACACCAGCCTGGTGACCCCCAGCGCCGAGTCCAACAATGTGGTACATGACAGGAGTGGACCCAGACTCCTGGTTCACCCAGTTTATGAACGCTCCCACCGCTACACCAGAAGCAATGGTGTTACGAATAAGGATTCTGGGATCAATAGCGCTGGCTCCGAGACTCCAGTCTACCACAATGATGTTCACATCTTCAGCGGAGAGGAATACTAGAAATGAGACACGAATGTTGTAAGTCACCATTTTCATAGGACCAAAGTAAAAGTATTCATTCGTTAGTGACTTTTTACGTGAAAATATTAGCATGACGTCCAAGAGGACATTGCAGACTTTCTTAGAATAACCAAAGGTTAGGTATGTGAAGAAACTACTGTTTAATTAAGCTGTCTAAATGGGATACCAACCTTTGACAGGTTTTAGGAAGTATAAATTACATACCCGGAATAAGTACACTGTTAAAATCAGAAATAGCAGATTCTGCCCATCCATGAACGAGAACAATTGTACGTTTGTTGCTTCTGTAGTTAGTTGTTTGGAAAAGAGTAGGGTTGTTCAAAAGGAGAGGCTGGCTTACTACTGGATTATCCCTGAAAATAAAAGGTGTTTCATCATCATCATTTTAACCGAACGACGTCCACTGCTGGACATAGGCCTCCCCCAAAAGGGTTTGCCGAAATCGCCACGCTTGGCAGGCGGGTTAGCGATCGTAGTATGGTGGTAAAATACACAAAGCACGCTGCTGCCCATTCTCTGGTAAGCCCCTTAGTCGCCTTCTACGACACCCACGTGATGAAATGGGATGGTGCTATTCTTTACGTCCGGCACCATACGGAACCGTTCCGTAAAAGTGTTTATGTAACTACTATTCTAATAACTTCAGAGGTGAGTACCGACGTTGACATAATTCTGTCTGATCACAAACGAATTGAATGTCTTTTTTGCAATGCAAACAACACGTTAGGTACACGTTGCGCATAAATGCGATAGTTAGTAGTCGTCTGAAATCATGTCACCTGATTTAAATAGGTTTTTATGTTTTATTTATGTAGATTCTTTTAAATATTGTGAATGTGAGAACGTTGTAGGCCTTGCAGACTAGATTTGTAGACCATTTTCTATTCTTCATATTAATTTCCTTTCATGAGTACCTGGTTCTAATTGACAGGCCTGCTATGTCCTCCCATACCTATTATCAGTATAATTTGAAAACATTGTAAAAGTCAATCATTTTTAAAAGAGTAACCGTGGTGTTGCTTGCCGGCTCCTCTCCATAGGAATCGACAAATTGGAACCGTGCATCTTCTGACGTTTCTTAAGTGCCCATGTTTATGTGAAACAAAATATTTTGATTATGAAACAAATAAAATATATTACCTTGTAAATAAGTGATAGACATTTGTTTGGACTGGATCGAATCTCATAGATTCAGTGATGTCACCATCAGATATCGATGACCCCACCACACTGCTATAGTCATATCCAGGTGAGCCATACTGTTCCAGGTGTTCTAAATCAAGCTTTTGGGGTTGAACTTGAGGGTTTGGCAGGCCTGAAAAACAAAAGATTAAGTGTTCTGAAAGATAGGTGGTATCTCAAAAGTTATCTTTTCCCGACTCACTTAGTTTCCTGTGCCCGACAGGGTCCATATGATCTAAGTACTCGTATAAGTTTACCACTTAAGAATACTTACACGTGGAATGCAATAAAAGTATTGAGTATTAATTGGAACGCATGAATGTTTGTTTTTGCATTGTTTTGACATGCTCATTTAGTAAGTCTGAATAACGACTCATCATCATCATCATCATTTCAGCCGGAAGACGTCCACTGCTGGACATAGGCCTCCCCCAATTTGGCTGGCTTGCCGTAATCGCCACGCTTGGCAGGCGGGTTGGCGATCGCAGTATGGTGGTAAAATGCATAGAGAACGCTGCTGCCCATTCTCTAGTAAGTCCCTTAGTCGCCTCCTACGACACCCACGGGAAGAGATGGGATGATGTTATTCTTTACGTCCGGCACCACACGGTAATAACGACTAAAAACTTAAAGCAATCTGCATTCAACGGAAGATAGCCAGAGGTCACAAAAAATCACGAGATGAATATTGAAACTCATCAATCATCATCTGCTTAGCCTTTTCCTAACTATGATGGGGTCGGCTTCCACTTAAACTGGATGCAGCTGAATACCAGTCTTTTACATGCAGCGACTGCCTATCTGACCTCCAAAACCCAGTTACTGGGTAATAGGATACCCTTTGGTAAGACTGGTTGTCAGACTTTCTGACGGGTCCAACGGCTTAACGTGCTTTCCGAGACACGGAGGGTCTTGGTGTATACAGACGGTCACCCATCCACGGACCAATAGCTGCTAACGTAGTTTAACCCTACAAGCCTGCTGGTGAGATGGATATTGAAAGTATGACAGGAAATCTAATTAATGGACTTCTTTTAGAGGTGATATAATCTACAGACGATGTGGTTAATGATGAAAGCTTCTTGCCCGTTCTTATCCATAGAGATCTACGTTTTGGAATGGGCACCTAGCTTCAACTTCGTTTTTTGTTTTTTTTTGGAAAATTCAAAAGTTCCTGTAAAAGGTTTAATTGAAATAAATGCTTTGAGTTTGAGTTTGAAAGAGGTACCAACCGAAAAAAGCAGTAATTAAAACTATCAGTAGAAAATGATGTAAAACTTCATCAAAATTAAGAAAAAAAACTCACCATAGCTAAGACCAAGAATTGAAAAACAAAGTAAAGCTGTTAATTTGTTCATTGTCACTTCACAAATGTATTAATTATATATTTCGGTAATTAATCATGTGATTAATCACCACTAGTACGATAAGTGTAGGCACCTGGCAAGTTATCTAACTAATTATTTGGTTAGATTACTTACCTACACCTACAAATATAATTAACTAAATGCCTTTGATATCTTACTATCAAAAGCATTTAGTTAATTATATTTATCAATCTGTAAACATCTTGATGTTGATGAATGAATAATGGTAATCTTTCAATTCATCAATATCGCCTCATTAATTGGACAAGTGAGGCTGAGGTGGCTGGGACCTAAACAATAAGGTTCAGAAGACCTTTTATTTAATTTTATTTACCTATTAATCCTTTAGCAAAGACTAAACGGAGTTGCATAATCATAAGCTCGTAATGAGTCTTATCACTATCGATGTGGTAGGTCCACTTATTTATAGAAACCACTTAGAAGACCTTAGTACCTATTATAACCACACGCTAAAAGTTAAAGACCTCAGCTACTCGTAAACCTGATAGCACTCAGCTCGTGTCACTGAACGTCGTAACTAAAAATTCCAGAAAAGGAATGTTATGTTTTTTTTTTCTGATAGCAGAGCAAAATTATCTCTTTCTCTAAACCTAGCCGGTCTGCACTGCCAATGATGTAGATGTGGGAGAGATAGATGAATGGACTTGGGTGCTGTTGGGTAATCTAAGAAATTAATGTCTGTTTTCCTAGATTGACAACATCACGAATATGTTGTGCGTATTAAATACCTAAGACACAGATAAAAAACTGTGGAGCATACACATTGGTGAAACTTTACAATTAAAACTTTTTATACAATAAAACAAACGACTAAAACACTGTAAATTAAAAAATATCTTTGATTTCGGAAGTGGGTGTCTTTGGATCTGTTTTGTAGTTTTTTGTCACCGACTTCCGAAACTGAAGTTATTTTTGAGTTTGTACTTAGGTAGTGTTTTTTAGACCACAACCTCTCAAATAGAAGAGGCCTGTGACCCAGCAGTGACAATATTATGCTGATTATTTAAGCAAAGTTCTTACTAAGTTTTAATTTTGACAGGAACTTATTTAGCACTCATTTCACTGTTAATAATCATTTATGTGTAAATGAACATAAAAAGACAATACAGATTTTTTGATTTGATTTTTTCAAAGATATCCAGTTTAGAAGTCTACAGTGGTGTAAATGTTCATCCATCCTAATATTATAAATGTGAAAGTAACTCTATTTAGATGCTAACTTTTCAAACAAACAATAACATAATTAGATAATTCAAAATCAAAATCAAAAGTCATTTATTTAAACTAGGCTGGTGTCAGCACTTTTTGAACGTTAAAAATTACAAAAGACAGTCCCCCAAAAACCCCAAAAGCGCTTCACCACTTATCCTAGTGCTTTAGCTGGGAAGAAGAAGTGGCGCAACAAACTCTCCAGCAGCACAGCTGTCTGTTATGTTAGAAGAACTTGATTTTATGCAATGGTAGGTCACGAAATATAAAATTTAAAATTGTTCTAGATATAATAGACCAATTATCGAGGTCACTAGCTAGCTACATCTTGCAATTTAACTCATTATTAAAAATTAAAAACAATGAGTAGATTATGTCAACACTAAGTAAATTCAAATGAATAAATACAGTAAAATAAAAACAAACAATTATGTTAATAAAGATATGACCTGTCAGTAGGCAAGGAAACTCTGGTGAAAGAACACAAACTTTGTCTTGAGTTAATCACAGCTACCAACTATTCTTATCGCTTAAGTAGTCGTTGATAGAATAGTATGCCTTTGCGCAAAGGTTGGATTTTACTTTAGCTTTAAACGTATTAAAATTAAAATCTAGCAATGAAGAGGTCAAAAGTCAAAGTCAAAGCATTTATTTCAATTAGGCACTTATAAGGCACTTTTGTAAATCAATGTCATAAATATAATTATTTATATAATTCAATTAGCAACCAGTTTGATTTTGTCTAGACTCTAGATTGTCCTATGGAGCAGGACCAGCATGTTTCCAAGCATTCATATCTTGGATATAATCCTCTAATTTATAATACGCTTCTTTACAAAGTGTACTTTTAATATGAGCTTTAAATTTCCTTTCATTTAATTGCAATATATCACAAGGTATTTTGTTATAACATTTAAAGGGAAGCTTGTTATAAAAGGTTATACCAAGACCAATAAAAGAGTTATGAACCTTATGAAGCCGGTGAAAGAGAGCACGTAGTTTGTTATTATTTCTAGTATTAATATTATGAAAATCACTGTTTTTAGTGTACAAGTGTGTGTTTTGCCTTATATAGATGTTGGCCAAGATGAATTCCGATGCCACCTAGTTGATAAATTACTCGAACAGCTCGTTTTTAAAGAACAAAAATATTTTGAACATCTGCGGCTTTGCCCCACAGCAGAATGCCATAGCACATAATGCTATGAAAATAACTAAAATAGACTAACCGCGCTGTGTCAACGTCAGTGTACTGCCTTACTTTCCTGACGGCGTAGGCGGCCGAAGTTCATATATAGCCTGGGACATAGAGGATAGTTAATAAAACATTTCCATTCTCACATAGTTTTTAAGACGCAGCTTCAACTTTATACCTACCTGTTTCCCCACAGTGGGTACTTTTACCGAAATAGGCATATAATCGTAAGATACCTACTTCCTACGGATATAACGATTTAATCTTCTACCGACGTCATAAGACGAATATAACACGATTTCGATTCTTATCTTCCTATTCGTTTTTTTTCAAAAACAATTGATAAATAAATAATTAAGGAAAACAATGATTATCATTAGATACGAACGTACATAATCTGATGTAATAAATGGATTTCCCGAAGGTTTTAATCGGATAGTTTAGATTTCAGATAAAAATGTGACCATTTTTGGTCCGCCCACTGGATATATGGTTTGTCAAACAAATTGAAAATTTTAAAATAGAGAGCAGGAGAAGGAAGAGAAGCAATGTTGGTATCTACTTTATGTAGCTTTGTATCAATGGGCGAGAAATGCAATTATCTAACCTATTTGAACAGCAATACAAATGTTACTCGACCTCCGCTCATTGAACTATTCGTGCATTCAAAACATTTCACTATACCTAATGCAAACATCAACGAAATTAACTCATGACTGAATTTAATCAATAATCCATTAAATACACTTAATCTTTTAATTCCTCATAACAGGACACGAAATAAAAATGTATTGCATTTACAAAAATCTCTGATACGAAACTTATCGTATCTAGAATTATTCCTTGAATTTTGCAGGTTTTAGGTAAATGTAGAACAAAAATAACGGTAGCTTCTTATCACTAGATTTTGAAGTTTTATTGTACAAGTTTAACAATTATCTTAGACGGGATTAACTGTCCTGTAATCTACGATAAATTACATTAATATAAATCCATGGTTAATCTGCTAGAGTTAGTTTGTGAAAAATGGTCGCGCTCGTGAAGTGTGTGTTTATCCTGTGCGCTGCTGTTGCAGGTACGAATATTGCAATAATTTGACCTAGTCTATGTTGCACAAATTAGGAGTCCTAATTAAGGACAACCATGCGGTTCTGTGTCACATTAGGTCAATGTCTGCGGGGTGGTGCTTCAGCCATCCCTTGGTTGCAAACATTCGGGCAAACGGTTAGGCCGTAGGAATGTAAGAAGTTTAAGCTAAGTAGTGTGGCAGTTCCACATTTATATTTAGTGTCAGTAAATCCAACTAACGATAGATAATAGTCTGAAAAGGTAACAACCATTTGCTACTAAAAACTAACGTCTTATCATTCGCTCATCTGCGTATAATTATAGCATTATGCTTCCGTTAAAACGGTGAAGGAAAAGATCGTCTCAAAAACCATAAAATTAAAAACATGTGACATCCGCAATAGGGGCCCACGTGGTGGATTTAAGACTGCTTCCTCTAACGCAGAGGAGGCTTAAATCCCAGCACTGGGAAGCTGGGATTTTTAAAATCCCTGATTGAATATACATATTATGAATTAAATTAGTTCGTGTCTCTCTGTGTGACCGCCATGTTCTTTGAAAGTAAGCAACTGACTTTGATGCATTTCATCATCATTTAGATATTTTTTTGCGGAAGGTTTACTTATGTGTATAATACATATATTTTTACGTTAACTCATTTAGTAGTGGTTTCGTAGTTCATAACCGAGACATTATATTGATAAATGTCATCATATGGCATGCATCCTAAAACGTATCAACGTTTCGACAAAATGTTTAAAATTATATTTATCAGTCAGTCTAATTAGTAGTAGACCGATTGAACAAACGCTCATGTTGTTCATTTTAGCTGATAATAATATAGCGTGCTACACGCCTTTTGATTTTATAACAGATAGCCGCCTCATTTATCGCGAGATATTCAATTCTTCGTAGGTAACTCGTCAGGGATTATCATAATAAATTAGGAAAAATACCTTGATAAATGGAGGGTATTATCAGTCAATATCAGCCTATGAACGTCTACTACAAAACAAGAAAGTATTATCTACATAAACATAGATCGACAGATTAGTGACGGCAAATTTTTGGCTAAAACAATGTGTGGCAAATTTATAATGAGAAAAATAAGATACAAATGTTTATGTGTGTAATTTTATGAATAAACAAACCTCGACCTGCAAAAGTACAGTTTACTTTTGCATGTCGAGGTTTGTTTAAATATATTAAATTTTTGAAATTGATCTAGAAAAGACCAATATTATTAATCCACCTAGTTTCTGACGTTTCATAAGGTTTATATGAAATTAAATATTTTGATTTTGATTTTGAATCATCATTTCAGCCAAAAGACGTCCACTGCTGGACATAAGCCTCCCCCCAAGGGGGGGTTTTGCCATAATCGCCACGCTTGGCAGGCGGGTTGGCGATCGCAGTATGGTGGTAAAATGCATAGAGAACGCTGAAGTCCCTTAGTCGCATTCTACGACACCCACGGGAAGAAATGGGATAGTGCATAATCTTTTACGTCCGGCACCACTCGGAACATATTATTAACGGAATATGATTAATAACGGGCAGTAAAGGCCCGTAGAATCTCACTCAGGACTCAGGCATTACTTAAAACTAGTTTAGAGCGATTTGATTGCTTAAAATATATTTTAAGTAATGCCTTGAGTCTTGAGTGAAGTTTTGTAATACGACGGATCTTTAAAGTGTTAACTCAGGTCAGCACGAATTTATGTGGGCTATCACCTGCCCGGGGGAGCGTGACGAAATGGGTAAGCACTCCAGCCGGCTAAGCACGAGCACCGATTTGTCGACGAAAGAATAGACATGACTATTAACTAAATGATGTACAGTCACGAGCAATAATATGTATACGCTTACCAACTTTTAAAAGTGATTTTCTCCACTTTTCCTAATTGTAATCTTATTTTATTATAAAAATAATATTTTGGAACCCACATTGTAATAAAATATCTAAGTTATCTCATGGCTGCAATCGCTATTTAAAAGAAAAATTTGAACTTGGCGATGTGTTTACATATTATTGCTCGTGACTGTACAATAGGAGAAGATGGCTATGTTTTTCTATTAATTATCACAGTTATGCGTTGTAAACGAATCATGATTTTGTAGATAATCGTATATACTTTATATATGGCCGTCGAGTAGAAATTTGTGATACGTCAGTGTGATTTTGACAGTTTGGGAAGAAATATTCTTCTGAAATAGTCTACATAGACACAGATTTTTAGAAACGAAAGACAAAATGATAGATTGTAGAAGGATATCTACGGTGCGATGCTAAAAATGGAGGAACGAAATGTCACTTTGTATTGAAAAAGCACTGTCTATTCTTCGTAGAAATAGAAAGCGTCAAGCTACGCCTGCAGCAGTCAGGCCAAAGGTAGCAGCAGAACTCCGGTTTTAGTCATAAGAGTCTGACAGGCCCCTCCACCCATCCCAGATGGAGGACATCCTGAGGACAACCACACGTTAAAATGTATTTACACATAGTGCACTTAATCCGTATAGTACGTTCCTGTGGATATTTTTCGAAATCCACGCGGGCGAATCCGCAGGCAAAAGCAATTTTAAAATAATCAAGGTTAATTTTTAAGCATCTAATGAGTACAGACGCCAGCAGGTCAACCTATCCCAAACTGTCAAATTTTCCCAATTAAACATGAACCTTATTCCTTTGTAATAAAGTTGAAAAACTATCAAAGAAATTTGACAGATTGGAGTACCTTGAATGTGCTGGCCTCTGTACATAAATTAATACCGATCTAATCTGGTGTACATTATTCGCCATTATACGATTATCTTTTACACATATTTTAGCAATCGTCTACTGTCTTATCAACTTCATTAGCTACCGCTGATCAAGAGAGAGTACAATTTTATCCACACATGTAGGTACCTACTGTGTTGGTGGGTCCTACCGAATATTAAGTAGGTACCTACCTGCTGTACCAATTATACTAGGCGATAAGTACTAATTACTTTACAAACCAAACAAAGAATATTAATTTCTTGATGTATGTATCTACTTTTACAATTTCAGTTATTAAAACGGGCGTCTCTTCCGTCTCTTATGTACTGCGCTTATATTACTGACCAAATGTATTATAACCGGTCTGTATTTTGTTTGGGAAATACTTAACAAAATACTTATTTGCATACATAGATGTAATTTAGGGAATCGTCTAAAGACAAAAGCATAAAGTTGGGAGGACACTCCCAACCTATCTTCATACGGTTTTGTGAGGCGGATCGGGCATGCGTCCCGAAGGTAGAGGAGATGGATAACCTATTCTCGGAAGATTCGATACGGTCTTGCTCGATTTCGTTGGATGAGGAAAGCCCGCCCTCGTTTATGATTACTTTTTGATATATCCAGTTGATATCTATCTTCTGTCTATACAGGGTGTAAGGGGAACGCTTCTGAAGCCAGAACGTAGGTTATATACAACTTAAACGGATACCATAAATTGGTTACCTTTCGCCATAAATTGGTTATTTTGAATCAATTTAAAACGTTTGACGCTTATGTAATGTTTCTACTTATTTTATTTTTGCGGCGATTTACAAAGGATGCCCAAACCTAAAGGCACCGCCTGGACTTGGCGTCGAGCGCGGTAATGCGTGAGCCTATCAGCTGATTTTTATTTTTGAATACATTGCTTGCTAGAGTTGTGATTTTTTTATTTTATTAAATGTTGTTTTTGTTTATCTGTTAAACCCAGCTAATGAAACACAATTAATTTTCTTTTGTAATGGAACCGATAGGTTCCGCGCCGGACTTAACCGGTCAATCTCAAATAATGGTTAATTTAACGTTAGTTCTCACAATAAAGTGTACAAAAAATGCTAAAAAAGTTAGGTACAAATTAGAAAAAAACTAGATGTGTATGGTACTGCATCGAGAATTACTAGCCCTATAACCTGTCTTCGTTTTCGGAAGCGTTTCCCTTGCACCCTGTATAAATAAAAAACAAATTTTTTTGTTGGTGACGGCAAAAATTTGTCAGTAAAATACTCCGATGCTCTGTTGTACACAAAGACTTTCAAAAACTTACGTAGCGCAAAGTTGGTTTCTAATTAGAAAGGCGTGAAAAGTCATTCTAAAGTTACATATTTATTTATTTTTACAGTGTCCGGTCTTAGGGACAACGATGTCGTGTTCCACCTATTCACATGGTTTGTACACATAATATAAATAATTTAATAATTGAATTCCGACGCGACACACGAGAGGATTTTTCGTTATATTATTTGATAAAGAGCGATATACATATAGCAATGAAAAAGAATGGAAAATACATATTTAGCTTTAAAGAGGAAATGGTACAAAATAGGTTTGATGTAAGTAAACGATTAACGTTTTCAGGCAAAATCCGTCACTGAGTGAGCCTCTGGTGCCTGCCGCAGGCTCCATCATGATGTCCTCATTCTCTCCCTTCCGTCCCACCGTCATCACCATCCACAACCACGGCGAAGGTGTCACAGGAAACTTCAATGCCTTCCTTGTTCGAGGTAATTGTTTTATTTAGAATAGATACCCTTTGAATTTGCAGAGGTAACCCCAGCCTGAACACGTGGTTTGTACAAACTTAGTTTTTGCTTGCCTCTGATTTTTCTTAACTGAGTGTAAAAAGACGATTAACGAAGTCGAGAGTGAGTTTTTCCGACTACAGCGAAGTAAAGAGGGTTATGATTTTGACCAGTAGGTATGTATGTATCCCTTATAACTTCTAAACTATTTATTAGTTTGACAAATGAGTAGCGTCGGAAGCGTCCGCTGGTTATATGGCATTTCTAGACCACGACTATCCTCTGGACATCACTAGGAATATGAATGAATAAAATATGTATATTACGTCCAAGTTGTTTATTTCATAGACACTAAATATTGAATAGTTTCAGTTGAGCATATTTTCTTGTTCCATACTTTTTAGAGCGTGATTATTCAGTAGTCGGGCTTAAGTTTTTGGACTAGACCATGACTGGGAACCGTCTGGTATCAGAGATATTTATGGTCCATTGCCCAACTTTTTATTACTGCTTTTGAAAAGTAATTTTAAATGTTACAACTTAACTTTAAATACTCAAACAACTCCTGTCATATAGCATGCACTCATAAATCGATTCTTCACAACAAAAATTAAAGGCGCTTCCAGCATTATTATTTTTTAGATGTTCAATAGTTTGATGTAGGTACAGAATGCGTAGTTAACGCCACGCCACGTTTGCGGCGGTAAGTACCCTCTTTGAGAAGTGGATTGAGAGGCGCCACGGTGGCGGCGGCATCCTCACCTTCTGCTTGACGCAGGTCCTCACCGGACACGGATGTTTTGGGAGGTTCCTGTTTCGCATAAGGCGGGAGGCAACGCCCGGGTATTTCCACTGCGTAGATCGCCCTGAAGACACGGTGGAGGTCTGCTCGGCTTGGGCGGAGCACCGCTGTGTCCTCGTGGAGTCGGGCGGCGGCGATCTGTCGCATCCGGCCCTGGTCCAGGCCATGGTACGGAGCGAGAGTGCATGGGTAGCCGTCACCTCCTCCTGCGAAGCAGTGATGCTCGCGAGGGAACACGGGTGGGTTTTAGTCAGTAAGAGTCTGACACGCCCTCCTGCTCCACCCAGAGCGGGAGAAGTAATTTGATGATTACCCACCCTCAAAAAACAAACAAGAGACGGCTACTTTATAGGTTTTATTACACTTCCAAACAACTTTTACGAAATGATTAACCCTGAATTGCGAAAACAGTATTGGTCCTACAGTAAAGAACCTTGTATTATGTAATACCTATTACGGGTTTTCAGTTATTTTATTAACACCTTGCAAACTTTTCATATTCCAGATCACCTCGCCGCTCAAGACGTGAACCTGCTGGCTATCGACTGGAGCCCGGTGTCAGGCATGTACACCCAGGGACTCAGCAACGCTGTCCCTGTCGGTGAACGCATCGCATTGTTCGTCAACCTTCTGTCCTCGTCTTTCAACTACGGCCCCAATAACATCCGCATCGTCGGTGTCGGCCTGGGAGGACATATTGCTGGCATTGCAGCAGAACGTGTCAATGGAGTGGTTCCACACATTGTTGGTAAGATGGTTTTCTCTTTACGATCTTCAATTAGAGAAATCTTTCGGCTTAATGAAATTTCTATAATTTTCACCCTGTTTCACATTTGTAATCCTGATTTTGGTATTAGGTACTTAATCATACATACAAAACTTAACTTTCATGTTCCATTATGTTTCTGCAATCAAAGTTTGAGCAAAATTATGTACATTCACCAGAAGAGATAAGTAACCACGGACGTCGGATGTGGTTGAAGTTTAGTAAGAAACTGGTGGATGTTTTCAAATTAAATTTGATTTTATAAATGACCTGTTTGTTTTTATTTCAAATAAATTTTATTTGAAACATCCATCGGTTTCTTACTAAACTTCAAATATATCCGACGACCTGTTACCAAGGTCGTCGGATATACTTGAAGTTATCCCTTTTGGTGACTGATACATTTTTTTCGAAAGCATCGATCTCTTTCCTACTACGAGTACTTCAACTATACAGTATACGTTTTTAACCAGTGCGCAAATTGTAACCATGAATTCAGCATATCATTCTAGACCCTCCAGCGCCATTGAGGTAATATATACTAATGTCCAGCGCAGAATTTTTTCTTGGGTTATACAAAAAAAAAATCAGCTGTTCCATACATTTTGACCGCGTAGGTATTGCACTTTTCTATGAAACATCTTTACAGTTTGCGCACTAGTTAAAAACTTATTCTGTATTCGATGTATATGGTTACTTATCTCTTTTGGTGACCGTACTTACGGGATTTACTGTTTTTAGTAGGCCACTATACAGTTAATTATTGTTTCTAAAACAGCCATTGATCCTTCTTTCGTCGGCTGGACTCACCACCCTGACATCCTGAAGCGTGGACAAGCCGCAGTGGTTGAGGTCCTCCACACTACTGCTGGCATCCTTGGCTACGACTATCCCTTGGGAGATCTTGACTTTTATCCCAACGGCGGTAGCCAACAAACCAGCTGTGGTGCCGACTCGGCCTGTTCCCACATCTTAGGTTACGTCTTCTATGCTGAGTCTCTCACTGCTGAAGGTGGCAGCAGGTTCGTCGGTACAGCCTGTGAAAGCTATGACGAAGCCATTGCTCAGACTTGCACTGGTGAAAAGGGCGTTGTCTTCGGTGGCCTCGGAGATAAGACCGGGTGAGAATATTAGCAATTTCAAAAAATCAAGTCGTTACCAAGATGTGTTATGCAAGTTCTGCTTTCTTTACAGCCATTAAGCTACATTGAGTAAATTAAAAGTAAAGTTGTACATGAATAACTATCACGCAAAATACACGCTTGGACGGGAAATTGCGGACAACGGCCTGTAGTGCTATTATGTAAAATCTCACCGTGAAAAGTGAAGTGAAGTGAGCTTGAAATGAGCTGTCAATAGTGTCAATTTCTAGCATCAGATAGAATGACCGCTCACTTTAAGGTCACCTATGCTTTCACGGGAGATTTTCACAGAATAGCCAAGCTGTTATAGGTTCCTACTATACTAACTAAACATGTCTTCTTTTACAGGCAATCCGGTATCTACACCTTCAAGACCAACTGGCAGCAACCCTTCGCTCAGGGCTAAAAATTTTAAGAAATTAAGTGCTCTCCACCAACCTTAATAAATAAGATTTTTGAAAGCACCGTTTATTTTATTTTTATTTCGTTTTAAAAGTATTAAGATACATACTGTCTTTGGAATTATAGCACACTGGCAAAAGATTAAGAATTAAAATACATACAACATTTCTTTCGTACATATTTTAGAAACAAAATATTGATTGATAACGAATACATGATGTAGTACATAATAATTGAAATTATAATCTTATGAAGTAAGAAAGATACACGTGTAATATATGTATAATATCTGGATGACCGAACTTAGCTTGGTTCTTTTTTTGTTCACCGTTTTCAAAAAATGAAACAGCTAGATCGATTTATCGCCCCTGAACCCCTGCATAAAAATCGTTGGAGCCGTTTCCGAGATTCAGATTATATATATAAACCTACTTATATGCAAGAATTTTTCGTTTAAAGGTATTCGATTTATTGTATTATTGCTCATCCTATTTTTGCTCATCCAGTTAATTTCTACCTATTTTTAACCGACTTCAAAAAGAAGGAGGTTTTCAATTCGACATGTTTTTTTTTTATGTGTGTTCGGGCATAACTCCGTCGTATATAGACAGATTTGCAAAATTATTTTTTTGTTCGAAAGGGGTTTGTTCCGAAATGGTCCCATATAAATTTCATATAGATCTGATGATGCATTTTGGAGACAGACAACGGAACTCTTCAAAACTTTACAGCAAATCAACCGCGAATGCGGCTATCGCATAAATATGCATTGTTTTGACCCTGAGGATGATGAAATTTCGAATTGGTGTGGCGTAGGTGACTAAAAAGTGAAAAATAAAAACTTTTTTCAAAAAAATATCAACCGACTTCCAAAAAAACACTACAAAGTGCAAAATAACTTTAATTTCGGAAGGCGGTGACAAAGAATTAAAATACCTACACGTCCAAAGTCACCGACTTCCGAAATTAAAGTTATTTTGCACTTTGTAGTGTTTTTTGGAAGTCGGTTGATATTTTTTTGAAAAAAGTTTTTTATATTACCAACATACAGAGGTGTTAATACACCAGAGATTAATTTAGTAAGTAGGTACTAATATATAAGTGTTCGCTACGTAGATATCATAATTAACGTGTCTTCGTGATCTTCATGACAAGAACGACCACGCTTATTTGATAAAGAGATAATAGGAGGTACTGATTAAATAATTTTCAATGAACTATCTTTCAAAGAAATCTTAAGAATTAAGTATATAACATACTAGCTGCTGCCCGTGGCTCCGCCTGCGTCAATTTGGAAAATTATCCAAAGGGAATCAACTCCCGGGATGAAAAGTCTCGTAAATAGCATTGCCTGGCCCCCCGAATTACTTTTTTTCAAACAAAACTTCCACTCCCTATATAACCCCTTTACGGGGGGAGTTCCCTAAAATCCTTTCTTAGATGACGTCTCCTACTCATAATCTTCCTCTGTGGCAAATTTCATCTTCTTAGGTCCAGTCGTTTTTGAAATTTCATGTTTAATCAGTGAGTTAATGAAATTATGAATGAGTGAGTGACCTTTCGCTTTTATCTATATAGATAGACTAGCTTTTGCCAGCGGCTTCGCCCGCACGGAACTTTCATTCCCTATTTGACTCCCTTAGGAGTTGAATTTCGAAAAATCCTTCCTTATTCCTTGTGTTCATTATAAACGGAACCGCTTTGCAAAATTTCAGCTTTATAGGTCCAAGGGTTTGGGCTGGGCGTTGATGAGTCAGTCAATCAGTCAGTCAGGACCTTTCTTTTTATTTATATAGATTTAGGCAGATCTATAGATCAGGAGATTATTGAAACAAGAGCCAGGGCTACACTGATGTTTGTGACTTGAAGTGTAAACAAATATACTATTATATTATTCACCAATATTATATATAGTCACCAACCATAAGCCCTCATGGGCCAGATGTTAGGAAATGTTTTTTCACAAATAAAACGCTGCGCCCTAATGACGCCTTATGCTTTCGAAAAAATTAGACACGGTGCTATTGTTTCTAATTCTTAGGGTTTTCCGTGTTCAAAAGAGTTTCGCCCTAAAGCCCCATTTACACGGTGCAAGTTTCTGGAACGTTCAATAGCATTAATCGCATGCCATATAGCACGTTAAATTATTGCCATGCATGCAAGTTTTGCCTCGTCTAAACACAGAGTTTCACGTCTTTGTACAATTGATTCAAGTACCCGTATTTGCGATGTCAAATATTTCACACAATTTTATTAAATATCTTCTCTTTTTAACTTGTTTCGTTATTTTTTTTTGGACAGAATTTACTGCAATTTAGTTGAAGTGCGATTTTATTGCAAGTGAAATTTCATTGTACAAACTGTTTACACCTATAACAGTTTGAACGGCAACTAACTTTCCCGAATAGTCAATTGTTGTTTGAATTTTATGTTATGTCACAGGGAATTATTGACTTGCACTGTGTTAATGGTGTTTGAATGAAGATGTGGAGAGTACCTAGATCGAAGAAATGCCTAACTGCCTCTATTTTTGGGCTACCTGGTATCTTTGTATCGTCCAAGATATAAAAATAGGTCTGACATTTTTAGGTTCGGAAGTTGGTTGCTGAAGGTCATGTGTGTATAGGTAAAGGGCGCCTGTACCGTCAATCGTCGTTAATATAATGCCAATAACCTACTATTTTGAGATAAACGAACAATTACTAACGCCCGTATATATGAGAGTGTCATTTCCGTCATGCATTATTGAATAGATAAATGTGACTGTTACTGATGAAAAGTTGTATTTTTTTAAGCTTTATGGAATGTGGTGCTACCCTATATCTACCAATTCCATGCAGACCTGTAAAGAATGGCAAGTCTTTTTTATTTCGCTCAATTCTGAGGATCCTCAAACACCTATTTGTCTCAGTTAAGGTAGGTTTCTGATATGTGGTTGACTGATACAGTGTAAAAGTGTGTGTGGATCGCTAAAACGGTTTGACAATTAAAATCGATCTATTTCAAACGAAGGATAACTGCCACATTAATTCAAACTAAGAAAACTCATATTGTAAACAGATTCTTCTTATCTAAGAAAATCAATACAATTTTAGGTTTAAGAATCTATGTACAAAGAAAAAACAACTGAAATGCTGTTCGTTGGTAATTGCATTACTTGAAAACAGCTGGACAGATTTGCCAATTTTTGTTAAAACGTCCAAGTTAGGTTTCTATGGAAATAAAAATTGGAAAAGTTTCCCGAAATTTTGAAAGTCGTGGATAACTAAACTACCATTTTTCTGTGGATTTTTGTTTTGGACAACAACATCTGCTAAGTCAGCTAGTTGTGAATAAAAATAGCAGTAGGTACTAGAAGGTCTTCAACTTTTTTTGCAATCGGTAATCTAATCCCATCCTAAGTTTTCAGTATTCCTCGTAATTGTAACAGATTTTCATTTCATGAAACAAAATCTTGTTGCAAATTTGCAAACTTTGATGACTATGAAAAAAAAACAATTGAAAACAACAGATTATTAATGTTTAATTATTATTTAGATTTAATCGGCTCTGTCAAAGAAATGATATATTTATTTACCTACACAACTCAACTAAGTACCTACATACATAGGTGTTGTGAGGAACACCTACGGATTACTGATAGTGGTGTAATTCTGTACAATAGAATAGAATAGAATAGCATAGAATATATTCTATTCTATTCTGTACAAGCACCATCTAACCGAATTGATTGAGCATAATACCTAGTACCGGCCTAGCATTTCCGAACTATGTTGGGTTTGGCTTCGTCTAATCATATATGACGTCCTCCACCCACTTACTGGGTAACACGATAACCCTTGTAAGACTGATTGTCAAACTCGGGCTTCTGACTATCTGTAACGACGGTCAAAGAGGTACAAATGACAGCCAGGACCAAAGGCTTAACATGCTTTCCGAAGCACGGAGGGGTCGTGGAATGTAACTACTACTAAGAGACCAAGAATCCGGCAAGCGTAGCTTCATTCTCTGACTAGGTTTTGCCCGCGGCTTCGCCCACGTGGATGTCGGAAAATATCCCACAGGAACGTACTACTGGGATTAAAGGTACCCTATGTGTTGATCCAGGTTAACAATGTCTTCTCACACTGCTTATTTTAGTAGCGTAAAGTTAGTAAGGCTTTAAACCACCTAGGAGATGATTTCACCAAAACGCCAAAAGGCTTTTAATACCAATTTTATGAGTTAGCTTTAAAATTTACGGGTTTCTTATACACATTTTTTATCTTCTATTTTACCCGCTTCTGGGATGTTTTTTTCAAAAACGCTGACACATGTAATTATTAATTACCAACCAAAAGGCTAAATACAAATTTTCATGGTTTGAACTACAAAACTAACAGGTTCCCCATTTATACTTTCATCCCCTATTTAACTCCCCTAAGGGGTTGAATTTCGAAAAATCCTTCTTTATTTCTTGTCTACATTATAAAGGGAACCTCTGTGCAAAATTTCAGCTTTCTAGGTCCAAGGGTTTGGGCTGGGCGTTGATGAGTCAGTTAGTCAGTCAGAAACACACAATAAATCAGCTGTTTCATAGAAAAGTGCAATAGGTACCTACGCGGTCAAAATGTAAGGAATAGTTGAGTTTTTTTTGTATAACCGATGAAAAATTTCAGCGCTGGGGATCTAGAATGATATGCTGAATTCATGGTTACAGTTTGCGCACTGGTTGAAAACTTATCCTGTATAGATAGACCCGTGCGGTTGTAATCATTTAGCCACGAGCCCCTCTTAGGAGCATATTGTATCTTGGAATTACAAGATACATTATACCGATTAATATCTAAATATTAGATTTTAGATCAGTGCCAGTAATTAATTGGTTTTCGTTATAAAACAATGAAAAAATTATTAAGTACTTAACTTTTTTACTTATTTGCGTATTTATGGTATGTACGTGCTTGCAGACTATGAACTGGTTTTTTTTTTATATTTAAAAAGACCAACAGTAACAAATTTATTAAACGCATTTATAACTGTGGAGTTTGCTAGTACTGCTGTTGCTTGCTGTTTGTTTGTTCGCTTTGTTTCTGATACTTGCTATTCCGTCATAAACTGGGATTCCGTAGACCTTTTCGGCACTATTTGTAGGATATCCCTGTTGTAACTCGCAAATACTATGAGATTCCACATATTTTTATGGCAACTAAGTACCTACCTACTTCAAGGCACTATGCCGTGTCCTGTCTAATTTATAATCAAAATAATTAGTAGAATTAGTAATTGGGATCATCTAAATCTTAAGTAAATTGTGTGAGTAATGACATGAAAGAGAAGGTAGTGAATAATAGCGTGACGGTTGACAGGGAACTGGGCACGCCACGGTTGCGGCGGTAAGTCCCCTCTTTGAGGAGTGGTTCGAGAGGCGGCATGGCGTCCTCACCTTCCGCCTGACGCAGGTCCTCACCGGACACGGCTGTCAAAAAATCAAAATCAAAATATTTTATTTCATATAAACCTGTATGGGCACTTATGAAACGTCAGTAGCTAGGTGCTTCGGGGGCTGTTTCGGGAGGTTCCTGTTTCGCATAAGGCGGGAGGAAACGCCCGGGTGTTTCCATTGCGAAGATCGCCCTGAAGACACGGTGGAGCATACGGTGGAGGTCCACCGTGGAGGAGCACCGCCGTGTCCTCGTAGAGGCGATCGGCGGCGGGATCTCTCTCGTTCGTTCCTGGTCCAGGCAATGGCACGGAGGAAGATTACATGGGTAGCCGTCACCTCCTTCTGCGAAGCCTCCACAGGAGACGCCCTGGGCGTCGGGAAACCCAGGCTGATTCCCGGCCACCGTAGGCGTGGGCTTGCGAACGGCGAGTAATGGGTAGCTCGCTGTCCGGTAAGGACCAAGCCCAGGGTCAACGGCGCGTTGTGTTCCACGCGCGCCTCAAAGAGATGTCAGCACAACCTGATGGGGCCCGCAAGGGCCGATGCCTGTCAAAAACGAAAGAAGACCTGAGGTCTGTTCGAAAGAGATACTGCGGCCCCTGGCACAACAACCTACTGAGGGAACACGGGTGGGTTTTAATGAGTAAAAGTCTGACACGCCGCGCCCCCCTGCTGTGGAGCAGGGGGGCGCGGCGTGCCAGAGCGGGAGAAGTTATATGATTTCGCACCAAAAAGAAAAATTGACGAAGGACACGAGTTACGACGCCAAGTAATTATGAGACAAGGGTAGGAAGATGATTATGATCTAAACTAGCTTCTGCCAGAGGCTTCGCCCGCTTGGGTATCGCAAAATTATCCCACGGGAACGTACAACCGGGATAAAAATACCATGTGTGTTAATCCAGGCTATAAACTATATGTGTGCCAAATTTCATCCAAATCCATTCAGCCGTTTTTGCGTGATTGAGTAACAAACATCCAAACTTTTACATTTATAGGTTTCACATTTACATTCTCATGGATAATAGGATATTTTAATTGGTGATGCAGTGTCCGTCATAATATTAATATTCCTAAAATATTTCTGCCAAAATATCTATCCCCACATAAATCAATTGTTGACATAACATTAAACCTTCTTCTGACCTAATCTCAAAATAATGGGAACATAAATTTAAAGCTAAATGAAAGATAAACGACATCTTATCTTATTACAAAATCATCAATGTATCAACAGATTATCGATTATGTATTCATATTTTGCACTCGTGTAATACGATAACACCATTTATAAAAACCCCTACGAAGTCTCCTACTGTACCAGTGACCAACAATCTCGTGAACATGAAAATATTCGTGGTAGCTGCGACCTTAGTAGCGTGTTAGTACTCAACATTTATTAACTAAAAGTTTCATCGCAAATATTTCATTTTAATCCAGATAAAATTAACATGATTATATTCTTGTATGAAGTCGGAATCATTTCATTATTTTTAATAAGGTTTTCCGCCGCGTTTGTGAGCTTGGACCACAGTTTGGACCAGTTCAAAGAAATCAAAAATCGTTTCACATTTCTTAGCAACTATGTGGAAAAAGCATATTATTATGTGTATTTGACCAAGCACGGTGTGGATAAACGTTTCTATTGAAAGGTTGATTTAGAATAGTATTCACCGCTTCAACGTTTCGCTACATCGAGGCACTAAATTGATTTAAATTGCTTTGTTCTTTATATTCCGATATTCTTTGTTCTGCGGCGGTGTAAAATTATGTTATTGATTTAATTTCAAGTGTGCTCCGGCCACGCTCTTCCCACCGTTCCGGGTGACAATAGCCACTATGTCGAGGGGGAGAGCCGGTACATCTGGATGCCTGATGGTGAAGGCACACCTGTTCTAGTGGACCTCCACGAGCCAGTCGATGAAACTTTGTTGAACTCTAGAAACGGAGCCAACAACGCCTACTGGTTGTTCACCAGGTAATCCGTGATTTTGTATTATTGGCTAGTTTAGATGTATAATATCAGATAAATATCTATACATCATCTAAATATTCGATTTCAGATCTGTGCTTGTAATTAAATATTAATTCTTTAATTAAATATAAAGTCATTTCGTCATAAAAGGATGAAAATAATATTGACTTAACTTTTTATTAATTTGCTTACTTGCACTATTTCCACACTTGCGACTATAAACTGTTTTTTTATATTTAAAACAGTAAAAATATACTAACACTAAATTGTCTAAATGATTTTCAGGCGTAACCCCAACAATGCCAATGTTATTGTCAACGGCAATGCCAACACAATATGGTCATCCAACTACAATGGCGCCCGACCTATAAAAGTTATCGTCCACGGATGGAACAACAATGGCCACACTCCCATGAATCCTCTCATCACATCTGCATTCCTCGCAGTCCAGGACTGTAACGTCATTGTAGTTGACTGGCGTGCTCTCGCTAACTCCAACTACAACACTGCTGCCGCCGGTGTCCCCGGTGTAGGCCAGCATCTCGGAAACTTCATTAACTGGCTCATCAACACCGCCGGTGGTAACTGGAACCAGGTCCACTTTGTTGGCTTCAGTTTGGGTGCTCACGTTGTGGGAAGTGCTGGCCGTCAGGTTGGTGGCCGTGCTACCCGTGTTACTGGTGAGTATTTTTTCATGATTTGAAGTGTTTGTTGCATAACAGATAACACAGGTTATAGCTACTGCTATAGCAGCCAGCTATATAGCTGCCAGGTTACCAGAGTTACCGTAGCCCTGGCACAGGCATCTGATGGAACAAGGGTGGGTTATAGGCAGTAAAAGTCTGACTCCTGCTACGCCTAGAGCGAGCAAAGTCATTTTGGTGGTTTCCAACGCAAAAAAAAAATCTATAGCTACTGGATGTAACTTGATTGTCGATCACGATAAATTACTTTGAACTCAACTAATAAACCTACTTGATTACAGGTTTGGACCCTGCTGGACCTGGCTGGGGTAACAACGGCAACGCGTTGAACAGTAACGCTGGTCAATATGTCGAAGCCATCCACACCGATGGTCACATCCTCGGTATCATGAGCCGAGTTGCTAACGCTGACTTCTACCCCAACGGTGGTAAGAACCCTCAGCCTGGCTGCTGGGCTAGCACCTGCTCTCATGGTCGTGCGACGGAACTGTTCGCCTCCACCGTCCGCCACAACCATCTGGTTGGCAGACAATGCGGTAATATTTGGGAAGCTGAGCTTGGAACTTGCAACGGAGGTTCCCTCCACATGGGAAATGCCATCGTCAACAAGCGCGGGTGAGTTCCTTAGAACACCTGTTTTCTCTGTGTTACACCTGCACAACTTGGGTTTTTCTTTGGACCCTAATTCTAGGTTCTATCAAATTATGTAATGTGATGACGAACGAACTTTTTTAGATAGACATAAATACGTTCGCGCTATACTTATGCTTGATTATTCATATTATATTAGTAAGTATTTATCTGAGGGGAAACACAAATAAATTGGGATGGCGGTGATGATGAGTCATTAACTAGGTTATTGTCTTTACAGAAACGGTATTTTCGGACTCAGGACTGGATCAGGCTGGCCTTTTTAAAATACGGACTTTATGTTAAATTGATGCGGTAAAACAATTGCGACTAACATGTAAATACTTATGTACAAGTATATAAAGAATCTGAATATATGATTAAAGTGATTAAATTCTTAAATTAATGAAACCTTTTATTTTTTTCCTAAAACCTATTCCACATTAAAAGCGTATTTATTTACATCTATCTAGAAAATTTATAAAATTATTTCGAGGACCTAAAACCTAAAAATAAAAAGCTGACGCTCCGTGAGCAAAACCAAGAATCCAAAGTTTTTGCTCAGCAATTATCCCAGGTCCCAGCTGATGAAACTAAGAACTGCGGAGGGCAGAATCGTGACTTCGATGGCCGAGATACTTGAGGAAGTCGAGGATTTTTACGGGCACTTATACTCAACGCGGGTGGTGAATCCAGCGGGACATAGTTAAGATGACCATCGAGCCGAA
This sequence comes from Polymixis flavicincta, assembly GCA_949987655.1. NCBI lineage: Eukaryota > Metazoa > Arthropoda > Insecta > Lepidoptera > Noctuidae > Polymixis > Polymixis flavicincta. The sequence goes on from OX465173.1 coordinate 20,443,802, forward strand.
CTATTGCGCCACTACACGGAGGACATCCCGAATGTCGACCAGTGCGAGATTAATTACGTACGAGTACGTTGGCACTCTTATATGTAACAAAAGCGACTATGAAGTTTTTAGCTTATAGCATAGTGTCTACAGATGTAGCCACATGGCCGATCATAACTGTTTGTCTTATTTCGCTATAACATTGATGCCATTCGATATAATTACATTGGTTGGCACTCGTTATATGTAACAAAAGCGACCATGAAGTTTTCAGTTCATAACATACGGTCTACAGCTATAGCCACATAGCTGATAATAACTGTTTGTGTAATTTCGCTATACAAGTGATTTCAATGTTTTGTTGGTATATTGGCGTGTGCTAGCTGACATGGTAAATTTAATTAAATGTTATGTTTAATGTAAATTTAATTACCTACTATTGTATACAACAGTAGGTAATTAACATTACGTAACACACCGGTGGCCTTGTGAGGGCCGCAGGAATCAGCTGGAAGCGGGAAGCACAGAACCGGTCGAAGTGGCGGAGCTTGGGGGAGGCCTATGTCCAGCAGTGGACGTCTTTCGGCGATGATGATGAAATGATGATGATGATTGTTTAGAATCAAGTTCTTCTAACGAATCAAGTGCTGCTGGGGAGTTTGTTGCGCCACTTCTTCTTCCCAGCTAAAGCACTAGAAAGTTGTGAAGGGTGGGCGTTTTTGGGGAGTGTCTTATGCAATTTTGACGTTTAAAAAGAGCTGACTTTCAGCCTAGTTTGAATAAATTTTGATTTTGATTTACATCACTAGTAACCTCCCCGATGCTGTGGAAATAATAACTATATCTTGTATTCATAGAAAAGCAAATCTACGGGTCGCCCCGTGCTCGGACAGAAGAGATGTCAAGTTGGATAGAAAGAACTTTGTCTATTCTTAGTGGAATATTCAAGTGTCTTTCGCGCCAATGTCTTTCACGCAAATGTGCCAGATCCTAGAATTTGTTATGCTACACCTGCAGCACTTAAATAGTGAAAACCACCATGAATTTTTATTTCAAAAAAAAAATAACCGGCTTCCGGAAAAACAGTACAAAGTGAAAAATAACTTACCAATTTATTTATATTTCCTTTTTTTTCACTTTTTAGTTAGAGTGCAATAATACCCCACACAAATTCGAAATTTCATCACCTTTGGGGATAAAACAATGCATATTTATGTGATAGCAGCAATCGCGGTTTATTTTCTGTCATTTTTTGAAGAGTTCCGTTGTCTGTCTCCGAAACGCATCATAAAATTTAAATATGACCATTTTGAAATAAATTCCTTTCGGAAAAAAAAGAATTTTGCAAATCCGTCTATACAGGGTAAGTTTTTATCCAGTGCGCAAATTGTAACTATGAATTCAGCATATCATTCTAGACCCCTAGCGCAGAGATGTTTCGCCGGATACACAAAAAAAATCAGCTGTTCCATACATTTTGACCACGTAGGTATTGCAGTTTTTTTATGAAACAGCAGATTTTTTTTGTACAACCGGCGAAAAATTTCTGTTACTACAAAAAACCGATCAACACATGTCACGCTTAAATCTGCGAAGCTTTTCATATGTTTCCCACAGTGAAGTTTGTTACTAATTTAACCTCATTCCTCGTCCTGATCACCATTTATCTAAAACCTATTTATTGAGTCGTTTTAAATGAGCCCAAACACGATACTTCTGCTGTTTGTTGGTGAGTAACTTGGGTATCCTGGAAATTCCAGGTGATGCTCCAGAATCAGTTCAAGATTACTTTGTTCGTCTATAATTTATATAATAGAATCTCAAATTTCGACTCGATCAGACCCGTGGAAGATGCTCAAATCCCTTCATGAATCAGAAAAGAGCTGATAATTTTCAAACGGCTGAACCAATTTTTATGAAACATGTCTAAGAACCACCACTAGAAAACTTATTTTTAAATATAAACAAACCGCACTCAAATCGGTTCTCCCGTTTAAGAGATACAGTGCTACAGACAGACACACATAGTCGCGGTCGGGGGTTAAAAAAATAACATGAGTGAACAATAATAAACAATTCATGAATGCCTTTAGGAATTATCTTTGTGTAGCTGTAAGTTCTAAGAATGGTGTCTCCATAGAAAGCTATGAATGAAGTGGAGTGGCGACTGTTTGACTCCTTATCGCGAGCCGAAAAACTATATCAGTCAACTAATCAAACAAATTTACAGTTAATTACATTTACGTGGCTGACTATAGCGTTTAAAAGTCTCACTTACGGAATCATTCGGTACCTAAATAAAAGGTTTTGATTGATTGATTTTTAAATATTTGACCAATAGGTACCTACAAATCAAATCAAATCAAAATATTTTTATTTCATATAAACCTGCATGGGCACTTATGAAACGTCAGAAGCTAGGTGCACGGTTCCAAAATGTTGTTTCCTATGGAGAAGAGCCGGCAAGAAACTCTCTTTTAGAAATGATTGGCTTTAACAATGTTTTCAGAGATAAAATGTATAGGAGGACAGTGCAGGCCTGTCAATAAGTACCAGGTACTTAGGCGAATACAGAATAGAAAATCGTCTACAAATCTACAGTCTGTAAGGCCTACAACGTTCTCCCATTCATAACATGTAAAATAATCTACATAAATAAAATGAACCTAATTAAACATTGTGACATGATTAACATGACAATCACTAAAAAATAGTTTTTATTAAAAAATTTGTATAATGTCAAATAATGACGAGAATATGTCAGCATTGTAAAATAAAAAGAATAAAAAAGAACATTGAGAGCAGTTAATAGACTTTCACAAAGTTATGCTGTTAATGAGGTACCAGGGAAGCCACATGTGCAGAAGGAATTAATGCCAAACTTCCCTGTCTTCAACGTAGTCTTTTATCTTATAATATGCTTTTTTGATAAGGACACGTTTGATGTGCGTTTTAAACTTTCCATCGCTAAGTTCTGTAACTGACTTTGGCAACTTGTTATAGAAGCGGATACTGTTTATTAGAAATGATTTGCTAGTTTTAGTCAATCTAAATTTTGGAATCACAATTTCATCTTTACTACGTGTATTCAGATTATGGAAATCGCATCGTTTTTTGAAAAGGCCTACGTTTTTGCGAACATGCAAGATATTTTCTAGGATATAAAGAGACGGCAGAGTTAGAATATCAATTTCGCTGAATTTGTTTCTAAGAGACCCATTTTATAGATTGCGCGGATTGCCCTCTTTTGTAAAATGAAAATTGAATCTACGTCAGCTGCCGATCCCCACAACAGAACGCCTACATGTTTTTGTCAAGATCAATAGATAACTAAATTAATTAATTTTGTAATTATTTAAATAGGTATGCACCTAATTAGGTGCAACACAAATTATAATCCTATAAGATTTGATTAATGTAAAATGGACATGTAACTTGAGTGAACACTAATAAAAATTTCACGAATGCCTTTAGGAATTAACTTTGTGTAGTTCTAAGAATGGTGTCTCCATAGAAAGCTATGAATGAGGTGGAGTGGCGACTGTTTGACTCCTTATCGCGAGCCGAAAAACTATTTCAGGCAACTAATCAAACAAAAATATACAGTTAATTACATTTACGTGGCTGAATAAAGCGTTTAAAAGTCTCATTTACGGAATCATTCGGTACCAAAATAAAAGGTTTTGATTGATTGATTTTTAAATATTTTACCAATAGGTACGTACAGACGGCAGCACATCAAGCTACTCCAATCTGTCAAATTTATTTGATAGATTTTCAACTTTATACCGTAAGCAAAAGGTTCATGTTCAATTGGGAAAATTTGACAGTTTGGGGTAGGTTGACCTGCTGGCGTCTGTACCTACATGTTTTTGTTAAGATCAATTGATAAGAAAATTAATTAGGTGCATACCTATTTTACCTAACCGACATACCTAATACAAATTATAATCCTATATGATTTGATTAATGTAACATGTCCAAGATAAGATTTTTTTATAAAAACCCCTGCGAAGGTAACTATTACACTAAATTCCAGCATGAAGGCTATCGTACTAGTGACAGCTCTTGTAGCTTGTAAGTATGCCTTAAAATAATTAGTAATCTAATTATAATTTTTAATTTGAAATTACCGAAAAATTTCCTCAAACACCGAGCGGCAACGCCGGCCAATATATATATACCCAAGTACCTAGTTTCGATAAGTTTGGTGAATTTTGCGTCTGTTCCCGCGAATGCAATTCATCATCATTATCATCATCACCATCATCATCATCTATCTAGCTATTCTCTGCGTTGGGGTTGGCTTACGGGGACGTAAATGTTTGAGCGCAATCATATCTTCTTTTTTTGTATGTTTTGATCGTTTGATTGATCGTTATAACCGTTGTTTAAAAATTGATTCCATACGACACACATACTGATTTAGTTATTTATATCGTTTATAAAACTAGCCGGTTTATTCGGTAAAAATCACAAAAACAAATGAGCATGAAGTGAGCTATCATTGATAGATCCCTAGGGATTGACCTTAACAACAGCAATTATAAATGTATATTTTGAAATATTATTTCTAATCCGACAAGTGGATCTGCACCCTAATTGCGTAACTCACGATTCATCATAATCTGTATCGTTTTGGAACGGATTGTTAAACCATTGCTTCATATGTTCGAAAAATGTGTCTGTTCGACAACATAAATAACGCAATGGATATTGTTTAACTGTGAAGACGAAACCAATTATGATCAATCGTGAGTTACGCAATTAGGGTGCTGAGTTTAGCGCGTTCAAACCAACTCAAAAACCAACTCTTTGGCTTTATTATTAGTATTTATATTCTCTTAGATACTGGTAAGAAATCATTATCTCCATCAATTTTTCATCGAACTATTAATCTATTATTAAGTACCTACGTGATAAGCACATTATATCAAAACCCGAGTAGCAACCATCTCTCCCTCTCTATCACTGTGATTTTTACCAAATCAGTTTAATATGAAGTTAATCGTGTTATTAGCGGCTTACGTATTATGTTAGTTCTTTTGTTTTGTTTATTTGTGCTCCGTTGGTCAGGTGACTCGACTTTTTTGCTAAAGTATCAGAAAGTTATAACTCATATTTTAACTAAATTAAGCAGAATGAAGTGGGTCTGGGCCCATAACCTAAAGTTAAAAACCCTGTCCTGTTTGCAAAATATTTTAATTTGAAATTTCTAAATAAATAAAAAATCGTTGAAAACAATAAATCTGTCTTTGAAATTACCACAGAATATAGAGCAGAGAGTAACGTTACTATTAATTATCTATGGTAGTGATGTAACAATTGATAGAGAAGAAAGGTTTACATTAATAATTACAATAATATAACTACCACATTATACAACATTATTTTTAGTACATGCGAAACCTGAATATAGTTTGTTTGAATGAGCAACTGAATCGATTACAATAATTTTTACACCATATTATATTTTTTCCCAAAAAAGTTATGCAAGTGTGATGGAAAATTTTATCACCAGTTCGTTGTACGGTTTAGTACTTACTGCCTAATTATTATCAATGAGCACAATACGACGCAAGACGTGCAGGCGGCGCGGGCGCGCTGCGTGGTGACCACGTTACAAACAACATAACAAGCTTATAACTTTGTGGTTTTTCATGATACAGTTTTGAAATTTTGTACATAGATTCCTTACATAAAAATACTAGACACGTGTTTCGGGTTTTGCACATAGTAAAATGTATATGAAAGTGGCTCGTTAATAACTTTTAGTCTCGGGTTTTGCAGTGCAAGCCATCTAAGTCTGTGACTTATCGCATGCTTTAGCTTACTAACAACATTTTTTTTTAATGTTTCAAATCTTATTTTTATTAAATTACTTTAACTTTTTTTGTATTTTGTGTTTCATGAATGTCTATGGAATATTTATTTTGTTCAAGTGTGCTACGGCCACGCTATTCCCATGATCCCGGGTGACAACAGTCACTTTGTGGAAGGGGAGAGCCGCTACGTGTGGATGCCGAATGGTGAAGGCAAGCCTGTCCTGGTGGATCTCGAAGAGCCAATCGATGAAAGATTGCTAAGTACCAGAAATGGAGCCAACAACCAGTACTGGCTGTATACGAGGTGTGTTACACTGCAGCCTCCTTAGCATATAATTAAATAAAAGCATTTGATCGTTCTATGTTCTTAAATAATTGACATTCTAACTTTTCTTTCTTTACATTAGACAAAACCAACAAAATCCTCAAGTTCTCGTCAATGGCAACGCGAACACTGTCCACAACTCCAATTATAGAGCCAATGTTCCCCTTTACGCGATCGTCCATGGATGGGACAGCAATGGGCACTCTGAAATGAATCCTCTCATTACTTCCGCCATTCTCGCCGTTCAGGATGCTAATGTCATCGTTGTTGACTGGCACCGCCTCGCTGACAGCTCCTACAGCATTGCTACTGCTGGTGTCCCCAGTGTTGGCCAGTTCCTCGGAAACTTCATCACTTGGCTAATCAACACCGCTGGTGGTAATTGGAACCAGGTTCACTTCATTGGCTTCAGTTTGGGTGCTCACGTTGTTGGAAACGCTGGTCGTCAGACTGGAGCTCGCCCCGCCCGTATTACCGGTTAGTTCATCATCATCATAGTCATAGCTTTTTTTTTTTGGAGGTTGGGAAGTCATCAAATGACTCCCGCTCTGGGTAGAGAGCAGGAGGGCGTGTCAGACTTTTACTGACTAAAACCCACCCGTGTTCCCTCAGTTGCCTGTGTGCCAGGGGCGACGGTGTCTCTTTCGAACAACCCGCACCCCTGACAGGCATCGGCCCTTGCGGTTATAGTTCATCACACATCTAAGTCGGTTATAACTGTAAGAAGGAGCAATGTTTGTTTTATTTTCATAATTGTTGTGGTACCTGGGTCACAAACTACAGCATACTAGATTTTTAGACTGTGGTAATTTACAGGTTTGGACCCCGCTGGTTTATATTGGCATGGTAACAACAACGCTTTGAGACCCAACGCCGGTCAATACGTCGAAGTCATCCACACGGACGGTGCACGTCTGGGAATTTTAACCCCTAGTGGGCACGCCGACTTCTATCCGAACGGTGGTAGAAGCTCTCAGCCGGGATGTGGGACTATAGGAAACATCTGCTCCCACGGCCGCGCACCAGAACTATTCGCTGCTTCTGTTCGCCACAACCACCTCGTTGGAAGAAGGTGCACCAACCTTCAAGAAGCTGAGAACCAGAACTGCAGTGGAGTTTCCCTGCATATGGGCAACGCCATTATGAATAAGCGCGCGTAAGTACTAAGCAACAGCGTGAACGAATTTAGGGATTGCCTAAATGATATGACAATTTTTTTGTGGCTGTTGTGAGCGAAAGAATCCATAGAGAAAAGTGAACTTTATTCTAAAGCAGCATCGGGACTCATACTTTCAGTATGCGATATGACCATCTTTCTTTCTTTGTAGGTAACTCTCGCTAAAATAAAAGTGATATAATAAAACCTTTTACGTTAGTAACGTTAACCATAATTATTCGAAACTAGCTGACCCGACAGACGTTGTCCTGTCTTAGCTCTGAATATTGAATTGGCATTAGCTATACAAACCTTTTCCTGACAATAAGGAACACATTAAAAAAAAACATCCAATTTGGTACAGTCGTTCGGAAATTATGCGCGTACATACATTTCGGCGATTCATTTTTATATTTATAGAAGATTTAATGTGTGATGTGTTTTCTTTTACAGAGTCGGTCTTTACGGACTTCGAACTGGATCAAGCTGGCCTTTCTAAACGACGTGACGGATCCACTTCATGAGATAATTGATGCTAAAACGTAATCATGGAAAGCCAATGTATTGTATTAGTAACATGTAATATATACAATTAGCATATACTTAAGTTGAAATAATTATTCTGATTATAAAGTAGTCCTTTTTTTACCCATCTACGCGACGCAAATGAGGGTAATGTGTTTATCAGCTTATCTGTGAAATTAAATTAAATATTTATTTATGTGAGTAGATCTTATAAAACATAACTAACAGTAATGTAATAATATTGAAATAACAAAATGCAATATGGCGACAACCAGACGCCATAATGTGAGAAAAAACGATTTACCACCTCAAGTGGGGTATTATTAAATCCCATCAAAAATATAAATATCAAATGAGAGCCAAGTTCAATATTATGATATATGCCTTGGTTGTTGACTTCAACGACAAAAGAAGTGAGATCTAAATGGGTGCCAAGTTCAATGGTCAGTCCTGAAATGTATTTATAACTACATAAAATATCATTTTTATTGTGTGTAAAATGTTGTAAAACATTTTAAAAGAGTAACGGTGGATTTTCTTGCCTATTCTTCTCCATACGAAACTACCTTTTTGAGGTGGCGACTAGAATCAATAGGGTATTTTTTTCCAATTTATTTAAAACTATTTTAATTTGAAGATTGGGACGAAATATGTGACAGAAAAATAAAAATAAATTGATTAATTTCCATTTTCTCAATTAAAAATGATTAAAATCAAACTTTTTTTGTCGTTGTTTTGAATTTACCGCGAAAACGCTCCTTACGATGACTTTATCACGTAATTCAATGTATTATGTGGTATAGTAATTTTAATAAAATTACCATACCACAATAGATAACAGAATTAAAAATTAAGCAATGACATATAAATTAATTATATTATAGATAGTGGCACCCATCTGGTTCAAGTCATTGAGCGCAACGTTTAACCAGATGACTGAATGTCGTATAGTCATTTAGTTAGACTGGATATTGATGAATTTGTGATGTTTGGTTTGGGTGACTATGAGTTTACAAATTATATTCGACTACTTTTTACTCATACCTACCACTAAGTAACTAGTAATAGTGAAATGTTGGTTCACAATAAAGTACATAACAAGAATTTACTCAATAATAATCAGGTAAGTCAGTCAGTAAGTTCAGTCAGTTTAGACTCAAATATTTTGCGAAAACTTGCAGAAGACGTAGTATTATTTGGCACCTCCATGTGTTCATACTATTTTGACAACATCACACTTTAATGTCACTTAAAATTGCACACAAGAACGGAAAATAACATTCACGGTTTGCGCTATTGAAGCCATATTATTTGTATTACCGACAAGTGTTACTACCGACAATGCCGTGGAAGTGGCGAAATTTTGGGCCACCTAAATTTAATACACTGTCGTGACATCGACACCACGAAGAAGAACGAGACATTGCTCTTAATTCTCTATTGACGTACCTACATTCAAAACATTACATATCTACTATGCTATTAAATAATTACTCAAAGCAAACACGAATCATCATAGTACAGGTAAAGATAACTTTGTTCAGAGCCTACTGCCAAAGTTTTTACTCCAGTGCACTGTGGACCAACTACACGCAGCGGGCCTACAATGCTCTCAGACTTCAGTATAACAACGTCTTTAGGATTCTGATGCGACTACCTCGATTTTGCAGTGCCTCGGGCATGTTTGCCGATGCGAGGGTGGATGACTTTTACGCTGTAATGCGCAAAAAGTCAGCCTCACTTATTCGCCTAATGCGAGGGAGCGGCAACAGAATCCTAAGGATGATTGCAGAAAGGCCAATATGCGGCGGCTGTGGGAAAGCTGATCAGACTGCATGTTACCTGACTATTTAAAACTATTTCAATTTTATCTTAATTTATTTCAATTCAATTTATTTATTCCAATTCAATTTATTTCATTTTAATTTATTTCAATTTATTTTAATTTTAATGTAATTTATTTGAATTTATTTTTTAAATTAACCTTTTTATTTTAATTTTAATATAATAGATCTCGTCACGACTAACATAGTTTTTAAGATATTTTTATACTAACAAAATATGGACAATTTGATAGTCTGAAATAAACATTTTTTTTTATTATTTTTTATTATTATTATAGTGAAAATACTAAAATATCCTTGGTGCACAATTATTAATAACACTACTTTACAAGGTTTTTTACCCATAGATGAAACTAATGTGAATCGATAGAATGATAAACCCTAGCTTCGATACTGCAATGGAAAAAAATTATGACGTCTGACGTATTTAAATACTTACTAGGTATACTTTCACCTATATTCTGTTATGAGCCCCACAAAAAAATCAAAAATGACACAAATTACTCCTTCTTTTATAATAAATCTGTGTACCTATGGCAGTAAGTTCAAAGAATAGTGTCTCTATAGTAAGAGTAGACACTCCTATGACGAGTGGAGTGGCGACTGACTGACTCAATAACGCCGAGTCCTTTTACCAATACCTACATGTTTTTGTCAAGATCAATAGATAACTAAATTAATTAGGTGCATACCTATTTTACCTGACCGACAAATATCTGACACAAATTATAATCCTATAAGATTTGATTAATGTAACATGTTCAAGATAAGATTTTTTTTTATAAAAACCCCTGCGAAGCTAACTATTGCATTAAATTCCAGCATGAAGGCTATCGTACTAGTGACAGCTCTTGTAGCTTGTAAGTATATCTTAAATTAATTAGTAATCTGGTTTTAAGTTTTAATACGAAAACTTTCCGCAAACACCGTGCGGCAGCGCCACTGCCCAAACCAATCGCAAAGCCCAAAGCCAATTCACCAAACTTATCGCAACTAGGTACTTAGGTTTACACCTAAGTAGGTACATAGTTGCGATAAGTTTGGTGAACTTTGAGTCTGTTTGTGCGGATATATATAATCAATCTTGGTTTTTTCAAATTATGTTGGGGTTAGCTTACGCGGACGTAAATATTTGAGCATAATCTTATCTTCTCTTTTTGTGTGATCAGGTTGCTTTATTGATCGTTATAACCGTCTGTCCATATGACACATCTACTGATTTAGTTATGTAGATCGTTTATAACACTAGCCGGTCTATTCGGTAAAGATCATACCGTGAAAACTTAGCTGAAGTGAGCTGTCATTATCCCTGATGTTGACACTATGGAGAAGGTTGGGCAAAGCTACTTGTAGATGATGTGATCATAGCAAATTGAGTGTTAATTTATCAGCTAAGTTTGATATCAATAATTCGTTATTTTCGGTGATTTCAATATTATAAATCAAGTATTTGACATGGAAAGTTTCAGAATATGAAACCATAAATGTTTCCTCATAATCACTTTCTTCAAAATGTTACTCGAACACGGTTTTATTTTTATATCATTGTATAAATATCTTTAAGACTCAATCTTCTAATATTAGTGTCTTTCAGGAAATGATGCACTCCTATTTCGGAGTATTTAGGAACACAACAACACATCATTTTCGCAAAAATAAAATAGAACCACTAGACGCCTTGTCTATTAGCTTGTGCTGGAAATTAGCTACAACAGCGCCATTTTGATAGTTTCCATCCCCTTTGTTAGCTCACTCCACCGTAGTTGGCACGCTGCCTGAGAGATCTTTACTTTCCCGTACTATGTTACTTCTTTAGTGTCAGTGTGTGAACTGAGAATCTTTCGGCAAGTTTTCAGATTTTTTTATATAATTTGAAAGCAACTCGCTGAGCGTTTCTATGTTTATGAGTCCCTGAACTAAGATTGAAATGCGCGTGTTGTGAACAACTGGTTTCGAAGCCCCTGACGTTTATACCTAAATATTTAAATGTAACAGACCAATTAAAATAAAAACTGCTTATTTCAAGTATGTTCCGGCCATGTTGTCCCGACGAACAACGAAGGAGAGAGTCGCTACGTGTGGATGCCTGATGCTGATGGCGCACCAGTACTAGTGGACCTCGACGAGCCAGTTGACGAACAGTTTTTAAAGACCAGGAATGGCGCCAACAACCAATATTGGCTGTATACTCGGTGAGTTCATTTAAATTCCCTTTTACATCTTTAGTACTGGAGAAACCCTAATTCTACCAACTTTTATAAGACCTAATGATGGTCTGTGAGTCATGTTGCAGCTACAAACTTATTCGGATCGGCAGTATTTGTTGATCAACAAAGCCAAGGCGATGTTAGGTAATAGGTAAAACGGGCTCCGCAACCCCACGTCAAAGCGCGTATTTTGCGTACCACTTGGAGTGGTCAATGTTATTACTATGTAATAAAACATTCTGATTCATTTGGCTCGTGCCGATCCAAAAACTGCGTTCTGCATTTGCGTTCGCTGAATTGGTATTTTGCAGTTGATTTTACACGCTGCGCTGTGTAAGTATAAGCGTAGTGTGAGACGCCCCAGGTAGACGGACTGACGACCTAAAATTAAAAAGGTGACTGATAGACTGGATGCGGAAGGCGGAGGAAAGAGTGTTGTAGCACAGCCTCGGAGAGGCCTATGTCCAGCAGTGGTCTGCGATGGGCTTAGTTGATTGCTGTGTACGTGCGACTAAGCCGAGCGACTTTTTGTGTACCAGGTAAACGAATCTATCAATGATGTCTTAAAAACGTCGCGGTTAAAAAACCGTAGTGACAAAAAAATTAAATAGCACTTATGCTTGAATGTGGATGGTTTTGTCGTGTCGAAATGGTTGACGAAAGATGATCAAAAGGTTATCAAACGATAATATTCTAAAACACAGATTTTATTAGAAAAAAAGAGCGGGAGTGGGTATCCTAGAAAGTGCTCCCTCCCGCCCTACACTGAGCTTATTGGTGATTACTTTCCAACTTTAATATATTATAATATAAATATTCACGAATATGTTTATGGATAACCGAAAATAAGTGACGCTCTGCAGTTGCCCCCGTGGTAAAAACAGGCGTAAGCATATTTATGCAAAAAATTAAACCTACCATGATAATGAACTAACTAGTGTTTTAATTTTACAGGCGAAACCCACTACAACCTCAAGTTATTGTCCACGGCAATGCGAACACAATTTGGGGCTCCAATTACAATGGCGCCCGCCCCTTGAACGTCATCGTTCACGGTCTGAACAACAATGGAAACACAGCCATGAACCCTCTCATCACATCCGCATTCCTCGCTGTTCAGGACTGTAATGTCATCGTTGTTGACTGGCGCGCCCTCGCCAATAGCAACTACTACACTGCTGTAGCTGGTGTCCCTGGTGTAGGCGAACACCTCGGAAATTTCCTCACTTGGCTTATCAACACTGCCGGTGGTAACTGGAACCAGGTCCACTTGGTGGGCTTCAGTTTGGGTGCTCACGTTGTTGGAAATGCTGGACGTCAGACTGGTGCTCGACCTGCCCGTATTACAGGTTAGATATAAATGTCCATTATTGATTTTCCACCATGCTCTTGGAACTTGGCAATACGAAGGATTTTGAAAAGTCAACAATTTACCCGTATTACTGGTTAGTTACCAGCAGTTAATTAAAATACAACTCACCAGTAATACGAGCAACTCCTATCCAAGGAAACTATGACTTATACACAAATTAAGAGTAAACTAGATAATATTAATCCAAATAATTTTGTCGAAATCTTAAATGAGATACAGTTATGTAATTGTATCGGGTTATAAGTTATAACAGACCTGAGCTATTTGAAATTTACGTAGTATAATTAATTGACAGGAAAATATCATTCTCAATTATTTCTTGCAACAAATTGATTGTCTTCAATTTAAACAGCATTATGTATCAACTAAGAAATATGATCAAGATTTGTATGTTGCGGTGCAAGCTGGCGCACATCTAAAAAAACAAACTTCATCTTCTATTGCCAATGTTTTTGTTTTCAATATTACAGGTTTGGATCCAGCAGGATACAGATGGCACACTAACTCCAACAGGTTGAGCCCCAACAACGGTCAATATGTTGAAGCCATCCACACCGATGGTCACGTCCTTGGTATCTTCAACCCAAGTGGTAACGCTGACTTCTACCCTAACGGTGGTCAGCACGTTCAGCCAGGCTGCTTTGGTCAAACGAGCATCTGCTCACACGGTCGTGCCACCGAACTCTTCGCCTCCACTGTCCGTAACAATCATTTGATTGGAAGACAATGCCCCAACACTTGGGAGGCTTCGCTCGGAACCTGCAGTGGAGCTCAATTACATATGGGCAATGCCAATATAAACAAGCGAGGGTGAGTTTTTGTACCTTGCATGTACTTTCTATTATTATTAATGGTATTCAGCAGAATGCATCCGAACAGCTGGACGGATTTTAATACATGAGGTGTTTATTGACTCATCTAGATTGCACGATGGTTAGGGGTTAGTAGATTAAGGACAAAAGTAGGCAGTAAAATATGCCATGACCATGTAGGGTATCAAAATACTGGCTTGAGGAGACGATTCCAAAAGTTTGAAAAATAATTCGACTGCAACTAAAAACTTCAAAACAACCTCACCTTGCAGTTAGATTTTTTTCCCCCTGCATAATATTAAGAGAGCCAATATCTAAACAAATAGAAAACACTTATTACAAGAAATAAAAATTAAATTTAAAATTTAAAAAACCCCCGACCCAAACAAAAACTCAAAAAAGTAAAAAATAATATTTATAGGCCTTTTAATTTTAACGTAATATTTTGATCAGGGCATTGTCAAGTCGGGGGACGGTCAATGAAAACGCCAAACAGAGGCCTAGCCGTCCCCCGACTTGACAATGCCCTGATCAAAATATTACGTTAAAATTAAAAGGCCTATAAATATTATTTTTTACTTTTTTGAGTTTTTGTTTGGGTCGGGGGTTTTTTAAATTTTTAATTTAATTTTTATTTCTTGCTTTTTAAACTTAATGTCTCCCTTAAATCACCGTTTATCTATAATCTATTCATTGAGACCTTTTCAATGAGCCCAAACACGATACTTCTGCTGTTTGTTGGTGAATAACTTGGATTTCCTGGAAATTCCAGGTGTTGCTCCAGTATCAGTTCAAGGTTATTTTATTCGTCTAATATCATTGAAGTAATAGAATCCCAAATTTTGAGTTGATCAGAGGCTAAAATCCGTTTTTCAACCAGAAAAGAGCTGATAATCTTCAAACGGCTGAACCGATTTTGATGAAACATGTCTAAGAACACTCCCGACTAATACACCTTTCAAACGAAAAAAACTAAATCAAAATCGGTTCATCCGTTCGGTGGCTACGTTGCCTCAGACAGACACACACACACACACACACACACACACACACACACACACACACAGACACGTCAAACTTATAACACCCCGTCGTTTTTGCGTCGGGGGTTAAAAATACATAATCATGATTTTTTAACCCAGGTACTAACTTGATTTCGTCTTTCCAGAAACGGTATTTACGCCCTCAGGACGGGAGCAAGTTGGCCTTTCTAAACAATGGACATCACTTAATTAGATTCATGCAGAATTCAAATTGTGATTATAATATAATCTGAATCGGCAGACACCGTACACATTTATGTCTTTCATTGGCTTTTTATATAACAACATAATACACACATATCATCAAGAATGTATTTCCCAAAGGATTAGGTGGAGGTGTACCTATAGTACAGCCACAACAAGTTATTATTATATTAAACCAATTTACAAGTTTATTATTAAATCGTTTTTCATAAATTATTGTTTATCTTTTGATTTTAAAATACCTTTGTAGGTACTATATAAATATCCTAACCTTGAATAGGTGTAAAAGTAAACACAAACAAAAGTAGCTGATCTCATGTCGAGGACAAAACTAAGATATATCGGGTTTTGAATTTAGTGGTTTTCAATAGTCTTGCCTCTACAACAGTAGGATGTGTTTCTCTCAATCATATAATTTCAGCAACACATCAAGAATATAGGTATATGATTGAGGCTAGAAGTTGAAAATAAAAAGACGTAAACGTAAACCATTTTAAGCCAAAATCCACGGTTTGAAATCCGTTTTTATTTGTTTAAAACGGTTTAAAACAACGACTACGTGGATATTGATTACGTTATTAGATTAAATAATTATAAAGGCTTTTTAAAATAATTCACCATTTTGATTAATAAAGATATGTGCAACCAAATAATATAATTATACTACTTTTTTAGGATTAGAGAGACCGAAAACAGTCTTGATAAGCGTTTATATTAAAATATACATTTAAAAAAATTGTTGCAGAAAACTAGCAAAAAACATTTGTCTGATTAGGGTTTTATTCAACCACTGTATATTTATAGACTTTTTTTTTATTGTCCTTGATATATCCTAAATCAGGAATCGCTAAGTGTGGTTTTATGTCGTTTTAAAATAAAAATACTGTTTAAAATCCGTTTTGCTTCTATCCCTAATCTCAGTACCCTTTCATTCCTCTAAGTACCTGGTACTTATTGACAGGCCTGCACTGTCCTCCCATACCTATTATCACTGTAATTTGAAAACATTTTTAAAGCCATTGCTTTTTAAAAGAGTAACCGTGGAGTTTCTTGCCGGTTTTTCTCCATAGGAAGCGACAATTTGGAACCGTGCACCTAGCTTCTGACGTTTCATAAGTGCCCATGCAGGTTTATATGAAATAAAATATTTTGACTTTGATTTCATACAAAATTCTCACCCCCCTCTTTACTAAGAAGAACTAACACGTTCATTCAGGCAGCTCTTGAACTGTTTTAAATGGCAGATAAACTGTTTTTAGGAATTGAATTAATGAAAAATCAAAAGTTAACAAACTAAGTCTTTTTAATCAAAACAATTAATTGAGAAGTATTAATTAAGTGAACCGATAGGGAACAGTAAAGTGCGCGCCGCCGGGTTTAGGAATGCATCGGTGGTCACGCTGCGCGCGGTCTTATATGGACTCGATCACATGGTCCGGGTTGGCCGGAGGGGTGTAGGTTGGAGATGCAGCTAACACTATATTATGTCTCTGCCAGTGGTGCGGGTTGTTCGAGCTACCGTGGCCCTTGGCACACAGGCAACTGAGGGAACACGGGTGGGTTTTAGTCAGTAAAAATCCGACACGCCCTCCCGCTCCACCCAGAGTGGGAGAAGTTATTTGATAATTGCCCAACACCAAAAAAAAACTATATTTTAACTACTGGTAGATAAAGATGGCTAAGTTATTAAGATTCTTTCTGGTTTCAACATTTGGTGCGACCCTGACTTAACGCCTGTTGAGTGTTTAGTAGCACTGTATTTAGTTTCGTCGTTCGTAGAAGACTAATATAAGTCCAGTCAAATCAATCCGAAAAATAATGGTCAAATTACAAAAAATCCCACAGAGCTGAATTTTGATAGAGATCTTGGGTACACCATCACAAATAGATTATCAAAAGTCCCCATCAATCCCATGCCTTTATGTTATTCAAGGTCAAAAGTCAAAATGTATGTTTTATTGGATTTTCTCGTATGTGGATTTTAGATCATAAAATTTGGTATCTACAAAAATTGTCCTCATACTTTTTGCTCTAAGAATCCCCATTTGTGAGATATCGCGATTCTTAGTTCTGTAACTTGAAGGGGTTTTTCGGCGCAAGTAGGAGTAAAGATTGAATCGGATGCAAAGAACTACCTATATATTAAATTCCAATCCTTCTTCTGAGTTCAGTTGATTGCCTAACCATACCTCAACTTGGTACTAGACCCAATACAAGTGTTGATGAGCAGAAGCAGATGTTGGAGGATGACAAGATAGTTGTAATTGTCTTTTGTTCCGTGTACAGTCGCCAGCAGGTCAAGCTATCCCAAACTGTCAAATTTTCCCAATTGAACATAAACCTTATTCCTTTGTAATAAAGTTGAAAAACTATCAAAGAAATTTGACAGATTGGGGTAGCTTGATGTGCTGGCCTCTGTACTTTTACAAAACTTTGAATATCCATACTTGTCTATGAATTTTTTGAAAACTTTGAAAAAATTAAAAAAAGGATTGTCAAGTAGACAATTTTTTTTTGGGTCTGGTGAATCACCAGATACATTAACTCCGGGTGTTCTCGTCATAGATAAAATACTAAATGTACAAGTTCTCGTCTAGAGAAGAGCACTTCAAGCACTCTTCGTTAGCTACCTTGCACAAAACAACAGAACCTTATAACCAGGATTATCCACCAGCAACTTGTTCTGAAATACAGCCTTGTGGAATCAGAAGTGCCATACTACAGGTATGTTCCCGACCCAATTCTCGACACACTGTACTGGGAACGATCCATCATCATTGACCTGATCAAGTATCTTGACTTGGCTCGCCAGGTTGTTGACATGTGGGATGTGGACTCAGCGATCATTGTGCCGATAGTCGTTACAGCCAATAGTCTGATAGCCAAGAGCCTCAACCAACACCTGAGGAGGCTCTCGTTAGGCAGCTGAATCAAGAGCTTTCTGGCTTGATTCAGAAAGCGGTACTTCTGGACACGACTCGCATTTCTAGGAGGTTCCTCTCTCTCGCCGCGCCGGCGGTAGCTTGGACCCTGTTCCCAATACCGGTAGGCTACTATGTTGATATTCTAATACCTATCTTAAATGTAAGTTTTATGTAATGATTCATGAAATAAAGGCGATATCTAATAATAAGTAATCTTGATGTTTTGCCAAGTCGAAGAAAAAGGAGCAAATAATTACAAATGCGCGAGTCATTGCAACTTTTATTTTACATGGCAATTTCTATACGCGCAATTGACGGCGAAAGTTTTGCCCCAAAAAAACAGTGCCGTTTGCAGCGCGTTTACATTTAGCGGGGAATTAGGAATAAAAGTTAAGATGTGGAAACCACAGCCAATCCAGTGTGGAACCACAGCACACTGGCGCACACTTAGCGATGAAACAATTCGCAAAAAATCTTTTTGAAATATTTTTACTGTGTCTTTGTGGTCTTCATCGTGTCTGTTGTACATATATTGATTACTTTTTTACAGGAGCGGTATTTACGGCATGAGGACTAAAATAAGCTGGCCTTTCTAAACTACAGAAAACTAAAATATGTAGATGGCAAAATCTAGACGTGAATTACTATCGACAGGCATTGTGTCTAATAAAACTATGACACCAGTCTGTTGGTTTTTTATTATTATTAAAGACATATCTTAATCGATGTCAGTGGCACTGAAAGGATGTCTTTTTACACCAAATCTGATGCGATGAAGGTATACACCGGCAACCAAATTTACCAAATATTTCGATGGTCCTACATGTCTAGGATATAGTTGCATACTCGTAGCTTGTGGCCTCAACTCAGATCAATGCATTATATACACGTACACACAGCTTCATCAACTAGGTACCACAGCAAAAAAGCACGCAAGTTCAAATCCGATATACTCTTACAAAAACATTTTATGATAAGCACATGATGTCGAAAATCAACGATACAGAAGAACATTTAAGTGATGTAACTGTCGAATAAGTGTTTTTGGACATTAAAGACTTAATGTTTTAATTGTGTAGGCATAATCAGCCTGTAACGTTCCCACTGCTGGGACACAGGCTGCTCTCTGTGAGAGAGAATGGGCCGTAAGCCCGTTGTCTACCATGCGGGCTTATTGCGGATTGGTGTTTGTGAGCTTTGTGACATATTACATTTACATTATACAAAGTAAAGCTCCTGCCTGGGTCGAATCCACGACGGGCACCACTGCTCACACTCTTTACTATTTTTTGCTATTTTATTTTGCATTATTTATTACAAAAAAAACCGTTTACGCAACCGTTTGTATTCATTACTCTATAATATCACAAACATTTGCAATTTTTAAAATAACGACAATATTTTTTCTTATAATATCTACAGGATGAAATTTAATACTTGCTTTAAATAGAAGGTTCAGTTACTGTAACATAATCTTTATTAACTGTCTTTCCCCGATATACATTCTTGAAAAAATCGTGTAATTATCATCTTAGATAGTACAAACTAAGTTATTACCTTCAATTAGATACGAATTATCGTAGATTTTTGAAAAAATATAATCTTAATCAATCAAAACAAATAAGAAAATTATATTATCATGTTTGGCACGGCCCGATAAGCAATCCATTCATCGCAGAGTTCACAACAGAAAGCAAATTGGCAACGCGTTGAGCTAGCAGTCATTTGTTTAATTTTGACCGTTCGCGTTCCTATGAAAGAAAGGGCGCGCTACGATGTTGCCATATCGCAGGCTACGCGCACATCATGTACAACATGCTTTACATTTTCTTTATAACACGTTGAATTAAATACTTTACTTTGGCGCACATGTTAAATTACACCATGTTTAAAAAAAAATGCTGTTTGTTAATAAGCGGCATCAATTCAGTTCAGTCTATCTACTTAAATATAAAAGGAAAAACTGACTGACTGACAAATCAACGCACAGCCGAAACTACTAGGACTAGAAACGTGAAATTTTGCACACGGCTTCCTTTTATAATGTAGCTCTAAGAACAGGTTTTCGGAAATTCGACCTTTAAGGGGGAGAAAAGGGGGGATTTTGTTTCTATGAAAAATCTTATTCCTTTAGTTAGTAAACTTGAAACTTGGCACAAATACTTAACTAAGTAAATTATAAAGTTGGTCATTTATTGTTTTTCTAAACTACCCCCTAAAGGGGGATTGGGCGTTATAAAAGTTTGAATGGAAGAATTTTAAAGCGCGGTCTTATTAACACGAAACTCAGAACAACCTAAAACCAAAAATAAAGAATAACATGTATCAGGATTTTTCCAAAATCTACCCATAGAGGGGTAAAAAAGGGAGGTTTTTTTTTTATTTGTTTGTACGAAAGATCTTATTCGTTTGTTTTAGAAAACGTGGCATTAAATTATCTAGGTAAATATTAAAGATTTTCAAAACTCACTTGAAAAGGCGTAAGGCGTAAAGTAGTGTAGAAAAGGCGTATTTTTTTTTGCATCGTGATGTCTGTGCATAACAGCCGATCCCAAACTTAAAGTGAAACTTTTTGGAAGTCTACATAGCCTACATAATGTTTGTAGGAACGACTTTCCATGCATAATATTTTTGACTACGATGGCGATGTGCAATGACGTAATTTTTCTGAATCGCGGCGTTGAAATTTTCTTTGGAAGCATGACCCTAACTCAATTTTAGGAATTGTTTGTCGTTAGTTAGGTGCGAATATATTAAGTTGTTATAAAATATTTTATGTTGTTATAAATAAATTTCTGGACTGCCCGTTGAACTTGGACACCCATTTAGATCTCACTTCTTTTGTCGTTGAAGTCAACAAACAAGGCATATACCATAATATTGAACTTGGCTCTCATTTCACATTTATGTTTTTGATGGGCTTTGGAGAATTTTTGTCATTACAACACCTAAACCGCTAAACCGATCGTTATGAAGTTTGGAGAGATATAACCTGGTCGCTCACAATGAGGCTGAAATTCATCCAAAAGGCAATGGAGAGGGCTATGCTTGGAGTTTCCCTACGCGATCGAATCAGAAGTTAACGAGATCCGCAGGAGAACCAAGGTAACCGACATAGCCCGAAGAATTGCCAAACTTAAGTGGCAGTGGGCAGGCCACATTGCTCGCAGAACAGGCGGCCGATTGGGCCGGAAGGTTCTGGAGTGGCGACCGCGTACCGGAAGACGTAGCGTTGGAAGGCCTCCCACAAGATGGACCGATGACCTGGTGAAGGCCGCAGAAATCCGCTGGATGCGAGAAGAACAGAACCGGTCGAAATGGCGGTGCTTGGTTAGGTCAAGCCGTGGACGTCTTTCGGCTGAAATGATGATGATGATGATGATATCCTGGGATATGGAGAAGGACATAGGGTACTTTTTAACGCGATAACCGACATCCAAGCGGGTGGAACCGCGGGCAATAGCTAGTTTATTTATATCCGAGAAATCTCCATAGAGGTTACAAAATTCAAGAAGAACACAGAAATCATAAGACATCAGACACATCACTTGAGAACGGCTGGCGCAATATTTTTTTTAAATAAAATGTGCGCGACAGTTCTAATTACGTTTTTATGGAAAAAAAAATTGGAAAAGTTTCCAGAAAAGGGTTCAAATGTGAAAAACTGAACGTAATTTTTAATACGGGATTTTCATAATTAGGTACCTAGTTAACAAAACTACGTCCCTCATACATTGATGTATAAACCGTCAGTATAATTAAAATTCGTCACAATTGGAGCAAGCTCGCTGGCTAGTTAGCAGTATAATGTTCAACATAATAAAGCTGTCTTATGTACCTTCACCGAGAATCTATTTGCTATCGAAAATTAAGTACTTATTCCAGATCAGGGTTTGGAACTGGTTCCAAAAGTACAGGTGCTGTACTTAGCGGTTCTTGCCATTGCAGTAGTGAGTACTGGTTCCATACGGGTACCGATACTACACCTAACAAATACCGGTACCAAATTCAAGTAACCGGCACGTACCACAAATCTCATAAAATTAGTTAGTTACCTTGAAGTTATTTTTGTAACAATCTATTTTAGTACCTAAATCGGTTTTCTCACTGTAACTTAGGGAGTCTATCTCAATTTGCTTCCGCATCTATAGCCAGGTACAAAGTCTCTTATTCATCAAATTACCTGGTCTGTTAAAAGCTATATTATTTCTTTGTATTACTTACAACACAACTAAAGCAAAGATTTTGTAAAATAACAACCTAGCAGCTACCTACGCCTCGTGGTTACTGATCTCTAATGTCATGGATTTATCACATTGTTTCCAGTATGTAGTTATGGAACAAATATTTGTATTTTGTGTGTTTTGTATTGGCACATTTTTATTTAATCATTTAGTGTGTCAGATAAGTTAACTTAGTTATCGCCAAATTACCCAAATCCCGTTGAACACATTCGTTTCAAAACGGCTGCAATTATTACTTTATCGCTTTGACTTTCAATCATATTAACGAGATAATTCAGTAATGGATGGGCCCGTGAGTGTATAGCCGGGCAGCCATCGTGAACATGATAAGGGATTATTTCGACCACACGTTTTATTAATCTGATGTAGTTTCGCATTTATGCAATACTATATTTTCTGCCCGCGACTTCGTTCGCGTGGAAGTCGTAAGACACCCACGCACAATATTCAAAAACAACAGCCACATTTCCTGCCTGAGCTATACTTATTTCGTTTTTGATATACACCACGCAGGCCCAGTGCAGTTTGGTAGACGTCACATGTCTTCGACTTTTGGTTCTAGGACAAGCCTGTTTCCTCACGATGTTTTCCTTGACCGTTTTGAGAGCAGTGGTGATGAAATAATTTACACAAAGTAAAGCCCCTGATGACTAGGTTTGAACTTACGATCTGTAAGTCGCGGCCGTTACCACTGTACCACCACTGCCTCACACGCACATACATACTGGGCCATGGCATGGGCCTGGGCATGTGGCCACATACTGGGCTTATACTAGATAAAAAAAGGGTATGAGTACCATCGACACGAAAAGATCACCAGCGCGAATTTATTTCAGTTACCTACTCATAAGGAATACTAACAAAAGCAAAATGTGTCGATGAATCAAAATAAAGTCAAATGTAAGTTAGACTTACGTACCTACTGGGGATACGTTACCTATATTTTTGGTGTTTCGGGCCAAATTCGTAAAAAGAAATACATAAAATCAGACTTGTTCGTTTTGCAGTCTGTCACGCGCACGCCCAACTGATCGCCAAATTGTTGATGTACAGACGCCAGCACATCAAGCTACTCCAATCTGTCAAATTTATTTGATAGATTTTCAACTTTATGCCATAAGCATAAGGTTCATGTTCAATTGGGAAAATTTGACAGTTTGGGGTAGGTTGACCTTCTGGCGTCTGTACGTAATTTTGACCGCAATTTTTTGACACTGTTGTTTTTTTCGATGACGATTTGTAAACCTGATAGGTGTCTGCAAATACTAATCGGTAACAAGGTGAGAGCGGGCGTGACAATCAATGATTGCAGTACTACGGATGCAAAGAAGCTTTTGCATAGCAATTAGTCAAATGCAATACATTGGTTTAACGTAATAAATTATGATAAAAAGCAATCAGCATAATCAGCATTTATACGCATTTATCATTTTCCTACAAACGGAAGAAAGGTCATGTGTCCGTGAGAGTGTGTGGGCCAATCCTCCACGTGGATTCAATCAGAGTTGGAACATTTGACACAATATTATCTAAGCAAACAAAATCATCAACTCATATATTTTTCCTAACCGTTACGTTATTAAACTTTAAACTTATTAAATACTTTTTCTAACCTCGACATTGATACGTCCCGAGTTTATTATTAATTCCATTCGTAATTTTAGAAAACATCTTGACAAACAATTTCATAATTATATAGAATATCAATCAACTTAGCCTATCGCAGTTGTCATTTGACACTATCATATCTACTCATTGAATATTTTACAAAAGATTTGTTGATGGTTAGGTAAGATTAAAACGCTTATAAATACTATTTCGTATTCACCTGATTTAATTCTACTGAAAGCCATGAAGTTTCTGGTAGTGTTGGCTGCTTTGGTTGCATGTAAGTTTATTCAACACTTTCAGAAAGAGCTGTGCGAACAAAATAAACATCAAAATCTCTATGCGTGAGGACATACTTAGTTTCCTCGAGAAATTTAATCTAAAATTTATTACGTATTTTCAGTGTGCGCTGGTGGCGCCATCCCTCTTATTCCCGGGGATAACAGCCATTATGTGGAAGGCGAGAGTCGCTACTTCTGGATGCCTGATGGTGATGGCGTTCCTCAGTTAGTGGACTTGGAAGAACCTGTGGATGAGGCAGTTTTGAGCAGAAATGGCGCCAACAATCAGTACTGGCTTTTCACTAGGTAAGTAACAATTCGTTGTAATATTATTTGTCACACTCCTAAGCTGACATTATCATTGAAAAAGACAGGCTAGGTGGATTATGTAGGTGCCAACAACCAGTATTGGCTTTTGTCTAGGTATTTTTTCTTTAGTTTGATCATGTTATATTTTCGCGTAATTTTAAATCGGTCGTCTTCATTGAAAAAACTGGGTACTACAAATGTGCAACAAGCTGGACAATTTTTAGAGGTTAAATTCTCCGGGAGACTAGTAAGCATTTTAGCTACGAGTACCTATGTTTACTGTTGGTTAAAAAAAAATACTATAAGAACTCCTCAACTGGTGAGTTCTTAAAACATAGGAGTGGTAATTCTTCGACTCAAGTGTGAGTTTTGATGGTAAACTCCCGAGAATATTCTCCTAGCGAGAACTTTGCTGTTATGGTCTCGAGAATATTATTTGCAAGAGAACTTACAAGAATTTTCTGAAGATTGCTGTATCAATCTATTCTTATAGTCATAGTTTTGAGTGCATCTGAGTTTTACGAAGTTGACGTCAAAATAATCTGAGTGCTCCACAACTTAAATTCTCAGTAAATTCTTCCGACTGAATTTTTCTCTCAAAAATAAATTATAATTTGTTAAAATAAGATATCTGATCTACAAATAAGCAGTTTTAATAAAACTAATCAAAATAACATTATACGACGAAATTTAAAGAAATAAGGCAATTTTCTCTCTCTCTCTCTCTCTCTCTCGTAACGGTCGGAGGCGCTGCACTCGAAGTTGTAGACGAATACGTTTACCTAGGACAAACTGTCCAGTTAGGTAGGTCCAACTTCGAGAAAGAGATCAATCGTCGAATCTGACTCGGCTGGGCAGCGCTCGTGAAGCTTCGCAATATCTTCTCATGCCAAATACCGCAGTGTCTCAAGACGAAAGTCTTTGACCAGTGCGTGTTGCCAGTGATGACATACGGAACCGAAACGTGGTCGCTCACAATGGGCCTCATAAGAAGGCTTAAAGTCACCCAAAGGGCGATGGAGAGGGCTATGCTTGGAGTTTCCTTGCGTGATCGAATCAGGAATGAAGAGATCCGCAGGAGAACCAAGGTAACCGACATAGCCCGAAGAATTTCCAAACTTAAGTGGAAGTGGGCAGGACACATTGCTCGCAGAACAGATGGCCGATGGGGCTGAAAAGTTTTGGAGTGGTGACCGCGTACCGGAAAACGTAAAGTTGGAAGGCCTCCCACAAGGTGGACCGATGACCTTGTGAGGGCTACAGGAGTCCGCTGGATGCGGGAAGCACAGAACCGGTCGAAGTGGCAGAGCTTGAGGGAGGCCTATGTCCAGCAGTGGACGTCTTTCGGCTATAATGATGAAGGCAATTCTATTCCTTTAATAATTTGTATTATTTATTTTACAGGCAGAACCCCACCAGTGCTCAAGTTATCGTTAATGGCAATGCTAACTCTATCCGGAACTCGAACTACCGCGCAAATCGTGGCTTAAAAGTCATCGTCCACGGATGGAACAGCAATGGGAACTCCGGGATGAACCCTCAAATTACATCTGCTTTCCTCGCAGTTCAGGATGTAAATGTCATCGTAGTGGACTGGCGCTCTCTAGCTAACTCCAACTATATAACTGCTACCAATGGTGTTCCCGGCGTTGGTCAGTTCCTCGGCAACTTCCTCGTGTGGCTCATCAACACCGGGGGTGGTAACTGGAACAACGTCCACTTAGTCGGCTTCAGTCTGGGTGCTCACGTCGTTGGAAACGCTGGACGTCAGGCAGGCGGTCGTCCCGCTCGAGTTACAGGTAATGTAACTATACATCTTCGTAAATCGATTAATGCTATGAAAATGCGTCAATAGATATGTAATCACAAATTGTACTTTCTAGGTTTGGACCCAGCTGGACCCAACTGGGGCGGAAACTCCAATGCTTTGAACAGCAATGCCGGTCAATATGTTGAAGCTATACACACTGATGGTGGTCTCCTCGGTATCTTCGACCGAATTGCTAACGGTGACTTCTACCCCAACGGAGGCAGGAATCCTCAGCCTGGTTGCTGGGCCAGTACCTGCTCTCACAGCAGGGCACCCGAGCTCTTCGCGTCCAGTGTCCGCTCCAACCACTTTGTCGGCAGATTATGCTCCAACATCCAACAAGCCCAGAATAATCAGTGCTCTGGCGGTGCCCTCAACATGGGTAACGGCATCATTTCAAAACGAGGGTAAGTAATTCGATAACTTGATTTTAACTCACTATTTTACTAATAATATATAGGTAAACACGGTACCTTTACTGTTGTAGCTACAGGAATATGGTCTTATGAGACTATTCTTAACGTTTGAGATATTTGTTTGATCTGCAAAAAAAAAAATGCACAGCCAGCACATAAATGGTAAATGTTCACAAAACTGTGTACATACTTAAAAGATAGGTAAGACGGGATCCACTGCCAACAAAACAAAAAATATTACATATACTAAAATAACTTATTTTCAATTTATATCACAATTTGTGAAAGCAAAACAATGATGCTTTATTTCGTATAACCTGAAACACGAACCTATGTTGACTATTATAATTAGGGATAAAGCTAAAATATTAATGAATTTCTCTAATACTGATCTCTTTTGATTGCAGAAACGGTATCTACGGTCTCCGGACTGGCTCCAACTGGCCCTTCTAAAGGATACGATGATCACGATGAAGTATTATAACGATTAAAGCTTTATTTATTGAGATTGCTTTGTTTTTTTTCCAATTATCCTGTGACGTGAAGTGATGACCCATTTTGAAATGTCCTGAATTAGTTTAACAAGAAAGTCAAATCAAATCAAATATTTATTGGAACTAGAAAGAGGTTTACAAATTTTTAGTGTTCGTTAACAGCTACGATAGTTTAAAAAACTGTGTTGCAGCCATTAGCGCCCACCTCCGAGAGAGGAGACGTCGGTGTTCCAATACTGATAGTTTTTTTTTTTTTTTGTGTGGGAAATCGTCAAATAACTTCTCCCGCTCTGGGTGGAGCAGGAGGGTGTGTGAGACTTTTACTGACTAAAACCCACCCGTGTTCCTTCATTAGCCCGTATGCCAGGGACTGTGGTATCTCTTTCAAACGAACCCGCACCCCTGTCAGGCATCGGCCCTTGCGGGCCCCATCATTTTTGTGCTGACAGCTCTTTGAGGCGCGCGTGGAACACAACGCACCGTCGACTTGGGCTTGGTCCTTACCGGACAGCGAGCTACCCATTACTCGCCGTCCGCAAGCCCATGCCTACGGTGGCCGGAAATCGGCCTGGGATTCCCGACACCCAGGGCGTCTCCGTATCCTGCGGCGGCTGGGGTCGCGAGGGCGCATATGCTGCCTCTCCCTCACGTGCGCCGCCTCCCTCTTCGCGAGCATCACTGCTTCGCTGAAGGAGGTGACGGCTCCCCATGCCCTCTCGCTCCGTACCATGGCCTGGACCAGGGCCGGACGCAAGAGATCGCCGCCGCCGATCGCCTCCACGAGGACACGGCGGTGCTCCGCCCAAGCAGGGCAGACCGCCACCGTGTGCTCCACCGTGTCCTCAGGGCGATCTTCGCGGTGGAAACACCCGGGCGTTTCCTCCCGCCCTATCCGAAACAGGAACCTCCCGAAACAACCGTGTCCGGTGAGGACCTGCGTCAGGCGGAAGGTGAGGACGCCATGCCACCTCTCAAACCACTCCTCAAAGAGGGGACTTACCGCCGCAATCGTGGCGTGCCCAAACATTGATAGTTAAAGCAATAAAATAAAATTAAAAAGTTATAAAAGAATCTAAAGTAAAAGTAAGTAAGTACATTAACTATTTAACTAAAATATTAATAACTACTACATTTAATTACTATTTTTTTGAATTATGAAAAAATTAAATTAAATAATGATATTGTGAATAATTATTGAATTATGAATAATTAATAATGAATAAATTAGGATAATATCTTCCAGTTCTCTAAAGTGACATGTGTGTATGTATGCATGTGTGAATGTTTGTATGTGTATGTGTGAAGGGTGTATCTTTAGTTGTCTAAGTTTGATTGAATACTAAGATAAATCATCATGAAAGGAACATTGATGCCAGGACATGTTTAACTCAAAGGTAAGTGTGTTTCACCAGTTTTTCCAACTCCTCATACGTCAGGCTTTGGAGCCATTTATCCGTGAGCGCTCTATAATCCCGTAAGGTAAGTGAATAAATATTTAAAATCTTGTTTACTCTGTTGTACAAAACAGGTCCAAAGTAGTGATACTGACGTTTGACCAAAACAACATTGGCGGGCTCAGTCGGGCACACTCTATCCGCCCTTCGTTTTTTTGAACAATGATTAGGGTCAAAAGTAAGTTCTGAGTGTTTGCGTAATATAGTGCTTAGGAAAAATGCGTGCCTCACTGTAGGCACTTTACAAGAGAACATAGAGTTCGGTGGTTGGGAAACGAATAGGTTTATGTGCCATAACCTTAAGAACTGCCCTTTGCGCCCGTTCCAGTCTAAGCAGCAAACACTTACCAGAGCCACCCCAAGCCGCAATACATTAGGTTATGATAGAGTGCGCCAAAGCAGAGTAAACCATCTTCAGAGTTTGAAAGTCGGCAGAAGATCTCAAATTTTTTAATACAAATATTAGTTTCCTGACACGTGACACCAATGACCCGATCTGTTCATACCACGACATAGTACTGTCGATAATAACACCAAGATATTTTATGTGGTTTGTTCGCATAATCACATTACAGGAACAGGAAGTATTAGTTATCGCACAGCAATTGTGTGCAGTTAGGCTGAAGGGTGAAGCCGGTTGGGATGTTGTTCTAAAACGTGATAAATTTCGTTTTCTCTAGGTTTAAGGTGAGGAGATTGCTATTAAGCCATTTCATAACAATTTGTAAGGCAGATTCCGCATAGGAGCGAGTTTCAAGCCAATCGTTGCCATGAACAAGTATCACAGTATCATCTGCGTACATTACCATTTTGGAATTTCTTAAACATAAGTTGCAGAGGTAATTTATATAAATTAAAAAAAGGGTAGGACCGAGGACACTACCCTGTGGGACTCCATAACTAAGGACCTCTTCATTACTGGTAAAGTTACCAATTCTAACGGCCTGAGAACGGTCAGTCAAGTAACTTTTGAAAATTTCAAGACACAAGCCTCTGATGCCAATTTGTTGCAGTTTAGTGAGTAGGAGGGGGACAGAGACAGTGTCAAAAGCCTTAGAAAGATCAAGAAAGATTGCAATCGTTTTTAGTCTTTTTTTTTTTGCCATAGTACTAGTTAGTTCCAAAACAGCGTCTTCTGTATTTTTTCCTGATCTAAAACCATATTGATCCGCGGCGAGAACATTTTGGGAATTGAGGTAGTTTAAAAGTCTATTGTTAAGGACTTTTTCAAGAACCTTTAACAGCGTAGTCAAAACGGATATAGGTCTATAGTTATGGACACTGCCTCTGTCACCGCTCTTGTGTACCTATACACAAGGCTGTCGTACACCCTAGTGTACGACAGCCTTTTTTAAAACAGTGGGGAAGACCCCTGACATGAGAGCAAGGTTAAAAACATGGGACATAATTGGGACAAGGATATGCCTAACAGCCCTAAGAAGAACAGCAGATATGCCATCCCAACCCACAGCGCTATCTACTTTGAGACCTAAAACGATTCGCTCTAACTCTTCAAAGTCCGTACAGAAGAGGGCCATTGAGCCTGGATTGGCACTCGCGACAAGGTGACAAGTAACATTCTTTCATACGTAAATAATCTTAAAGGTGAAACATTTCCACATTTTTTCCATACAAACTTCGGGAGGGTTTTACTCCACTGTTTGAAATGTACATCAAAACTTACACATGGTATGGTTTTTTTTTTTTGGGGTGGGAAATCATCAAATAACTTCTCCCGCCCTGGGTGGAGCAGGAGGGCGTGTCAGACTTTTACTGACTAAAACCCACCCGTGTTCCTTCAGTAGCCCGTATGCCAGTATGGTTTTGTCTCATTATTAATATTGTCGGTACGGAAACAGAATACTAAAATAAAAAGCCATTAAAAAGTTATGAGCCAACAAAAATTCGTTTGTCTTGATAATTTTACGTAACTTTGGACATGTTTAAGTAATAAAAGAAGCGTAAAATCTCCAAAACTAAGTCGGTACTGACAAAGCTCAGTTATCGAAAAGTTCAATAAACTTAATTGGTCATTGATTTATGCAGTGGTTTTTCCGTTCTTCCAAAGGGCTCTTTTTTTTTCGCGCCGGTGTTACTTTAACTGATCCTGCAGCTCACTCAATAATGTTGTGCGTGTATACTAGCGTCTAACTGCTCATCACGGGTACTACCTGTGTCGGACTGTCGGACGAAGCCTGGTGAGACAGCGTGCTTTTTAACCAGTGAGTTCGAGCCCGCGACTAGTGTACCCTCAATACACGTACCTACCACACTGAGCATTTTCGTTAAAATCTCGTTTACTTACAATATACTTCGACAAGAAAATTGTTGTGTGTTGGTTTAATTAAGGTTTATAGAATTTCGATTCCACCCACTTTTCATCGCACTCATACGTCATGCTGGCCGACCCAAACAAAAACTTTTACAAAGTAAGTTTTTTCGTTTCGAATTACCCTTATGATGTCAAATGGTGACATGTATATGTCGAATTGTCAATAGATTTCATAATTAGCTAAACAAGAAAGTGACGAGTAGGTACGGCTTTGCAGGTCTCATCTGCACACTTGTACAGGCCACATATTGGTTCACAGCATTCTTTTATACCTGAATAACCTATAATACACATAGATACAGCACGAACCATTTTGGTTAAAATCGTGTGTAGATACCACAATATACGAGTAGGTAAGTGCGTAATTCTTTACGTATCACTAATATGTATCAATAATTATGATAGCTAGTAATGATTATAATTATTCGGTGTCCAAACAAGCGATTAGTGACATTCACGTCACTGACACGCGTATGATTACATATATGTAATCATACGATAAATGCCAAAAACACGCTAGATACTATTGACTTACGGCGTGTCCTACTCCTACACCTACTGGTCCGCCAAGAGAATAGTCAGTATTAAAAAATATTAATTACGAAATTAATTATGTACCTATTTAGCAAAGTTTCTATACTTTGTGGAAGCCTCCATCCTTGGCAGGTGACGGTATTCCTTAGACGTTCACAGATCTGCGTTTATGCCGCTAAAATCAGAAAGTGACGTTCTCTGTTATCATACAGTACCCATACAAAATATTATTTTCTACCAGACATAAATATTTGTAGAATAAAGCGTTTATAAATCATTTTTTTTTTTTTTTTTTTATTAAATGGAATGGGACGGTGAAAATTCAAAAACCACAGGGTGCCAAATTTATTAAAAACACTGATAGCCAATAATCCAAATACGCAGGCATTATTAAATCGATCAATTCGCTTTATGACGCATGACAGTTTATAAATAATCAACTGAATCAAAATCAAAATATTTTATTTCACACAAACCTGCATGGGCACTTATGAAACGTCAGAAGCTAAGTGCAGGGTTCCAAATTGTCGATTGACTTTAATATGGACTGTATACTACTGCCAAAAATAAACAATGATTCACTAGAGGATTTTTTTATCCTATATTAATTTGTTTTCCCTTAGTTAAAGTTAATCTCGATCCCCAATGAGTGTAATATAAATATATTATATATATATGCACATTCCAAAATGAGTGTTATATACTGTAAATATGTTGCAGCTGACTAAATACCGCCTGCACAAGCTAATATATCTCCAGGTAATGTCTTTGTTGGAATTCTTCTTGTCAAAAGATAGAATATGTCCCAAATAAACGTAATGGTCAACCATCTCCAGACGCTCGTTCCCAACCATAACAGTTGAAACTGAGTCACCCGGGATGCATAAGATCACCTTTGTCTTGGACATGTTCATTCTCAAGACAACTTTTATAGAAGCATCATAGTTTGGTATAAAGTTCTTTTAACATGTGTTGGAGGTCTTCCAGGGATTCAACGAATAAAATCCACAAACCGAAGGTGCCTCAAGTAGATACTATAGATGTTTATACCACGTAGGTCCGTTTCATTTCCGTACCATTTCAGTGCTTTCATCATGTCTTCCAGAGTAACCGTGAACATTTTAGGCGAAACAGTGTCTCCTCGGTGCACTTTTTATCGGTATTGAGGCTTTAATTTCATGCAATTTGACCTGCATTGTTGCTGCATCGCATAGCTATATACGAGCGTCGATCTGGCAACGATGAAGAGAGTTGAACACGGATTAGTGCTCGACAATGTCGAATGCCTTCTCTTAGTCGACGAAGGCCAAACACAGAGACCGATTATACTCTGAACTGCTGGCAAGTGGCAGTTGGCGGGTGAGAAGGTCTAGTTTTGGCAAACAGCCTATACATCTGAGAAAAGAGAGATATAGGACGGTAGTCGCTAGGGTTTCAATGCTCTTCTTTCTTATGTATGATACCTACTGTCGCCTTCTTCCGAGCTTGATGCGGCGTGGCACCGAAGACGACACTGTTTTTTTTTTAAAGAACTTATAGTACAGGTTGACCTCCAGTATCAGCACGCAGCAACTCAACCGTGATACCGACATCACCAGCTGTTTTTCCAATTTGAGGCATAAAGTTCTTCGTAGAACGTCTCCACAATATGCGGTCTGTAACAATCCGACAGTCTTCTGTTCTTGGTTTAAGGATTTGTTATGTATTTTTCTCCTAAAGATTATCGACTATTTATTGAATTTTTAATTATTGTTGTGTTATGTTACTGCCGATTAAGTCGGTTTATTGCTCTTTGATCTTGAAGTGTGTACTGTTGCATGGATTTTCATTGCTCAATAAGAGCCAAGGTTTTAAAAGGTGTCAGTTTCCTTTTTTTTGCGCAATTTGCTAAGGTGTCTCGCGTAGCTTTTGTTATAGCCTTGCATTCCAGTTCGTTTAGCTGATTGGTATCTAGGTTCGATTCTTCAAGTCCCTGGAATTGTTTAGACATTTCCAAAGTGTATTTATTCTTCTTGAAGGGAGAGTTCCAGAAGTACTCTCTATTTCTAGTTACTTATAGGTAGGTATGTGGATTGGATATAGGTAGCAAAAATCTTATCTTCTCACGTACGAATAGTACCGATTTGTGATAACGTACTAAGCCGTTTAAATCAACTTTATCAGTTTAATCGACACAATGGGGCACTAAGCTTTTGTTTAGATTTTAATTAAACTCAATGTTAGATAGGATTTTTCCCTTATCTTCTTCGAGAACAATTTTACCACTAGAGTAAGGATAAGGAACAAAAACACATCGCTGCGATTGCATATAAATTGATTATAAACCTTAACACTCATGGCACGGCACCCCCCCCCCCCCAGTGGGTTACCGCATTGTCGTTGCGGGTGAGCTCAGTAACCGTGGACTGACGTAGCGGCCAAAAAGTAGGTTGCGGTGAGGTGCACCGCAACATAGGTGGACCGCGATGTCGAATGGGAGGCATCGCGGCTGAGGGTTACGGGCTGCGGCAGAGGAGGAGTGCCGGTGCTTCTGAGCAGCGCTCTTCCCTTCCGTGGCCTGGGCGGGGCCATCACCGTTTGATGGCGGACGCGGTGGGGCCGCAGGGGAAGAGGAATGTCGGTATAGCGTTGGCCGCTCTCCCTGTCCCCTGCGGCTGAAAAGTGGTAGACGGGACGGTGCGTTGTGTTCCACACGCGCGCCGTCAGAGACGTCAGCAACCACTGGTGGGGTCCGCAAGGGCCGATGCCTGCCAGGGGAGCGGGTTGTTTGAAGGAGTTACCGCCGCCCCTTGCACACGGGCAACTGAGGGAACACGGGTGGGTTTTAGTCAGTAAAAGTCTGACACGCCCTCCTGCTCTACTCAGTAGGAGAAGTCATTTGATGATTTCCCACCCAAAAAAAAAACATGGGCACGCCACAATTCCCAGCAAAAAAAAAACACAGTTTGTTATCGTTTTAAATATGTTTCCTACTTCGATTGAGAAGCAAACGGCATTTTAAAATAATTACAAAAATATTTATGAAAAAGTTGAACACAATTTAGTAAGCAATAAACTTGAAAAACTATATTGCAAAATAAGACCACAACCTTAAGTTGTGGTCTTATTTAACAAACAACTTAATTTGAGGACTTATTTTTCGTCCGTTTTTGATACGACCATCGGAAATCTAGTACGAATTATTGATCGAAGCTTACGCCATTTCAGGCCGATTTCCGGCCACCGTAGGGATGAGCTTGCGGACGGCGAGTAATGGGTAGCTCGCTGTCCGGTAAGGACCAAGCTCAAGTCGACGGCGCGTTGTGTTCCACGCGCGCCTCAAAGAGATGTCAGCACAAACCGAAGGGGCCCGCATGGGCCGATGCCTGCCAGGGGTGCGGGTTTGTTCGAAAGAGATACCACAGCCCCTGGCATACGGGCTACTGAGGGAACACAGGTGGGTTTTAGTCACTAAAAGTCTGACACGCCCTACTGCTCCACCCAGAGCGGGAGAAGTTATTTGATGATTTCCCACCCAAGAAAAAAAAAAGCTTACACCATTTGCACGGTGCAAAGGATGATGCTTGTTCTAGTACCCAAATGACCATGTGTCACACACTGTTGGGTAGCTCTTTTTAAACTGCATAGAAGTGTCTTCCTACGGAGTCTACTTTCAAATCTTGTTCCGTTCAAAGTTTTAATGTACTTACTACATTTCCCAGTTTTAGCAATAAGTAAAAATATAACGTTTCTTTTTTGGTAATTCATAATTCCCTGCCCTTTTGGACATCATGAGGAATGCGTCGACATCCGTTCCTAGTAACCGATCATGGGTTCACTCGCCCTTCTACAAACGGCAATTCTTAGGTTTCTCTCGATAAGCAGTGTCGTCAAATAAAGCTTGCAGCATTTTGTTTTCCACCGAATCGATATTGCCATAATGACACTTCATTCATACTAGGTCCTCTTCTTTTCTTACTCTGCATAAATGACATCCTAAATCTTTATCTCACCCATGCTGAATTAATAGCCTACGCAGATGATACGGTGACCATATTTCATGGTAAGTCTTAGGATCAAGTCGACAGCCATGCCGAGACTCTCGATAAAAACCTGCTGACATAAACGTTAAAAAACCAAGATAATAACATTCTATAAATCCAAGGCGTCCAGACCCCGTCACCACCTTAGTCTCAAATTTCATATTTGCAACAGAGCCTTAACCCCCAAACCACAAACTGTTAATGTACCGTAATTCCTCGTCTCGACAGTAGAAGAGCTTTTAGGTTTGAGACATATTTTCTATCTATTTGAGAGCATACTAAATAAAACTGGCTAGTCCTTTCTGCAGCCAACAATAACACAACTTTATAATTATCCAACAGAAGTTTAAAACTAAAACTGCACTGGAAGATGTACCTGATTACGAGGTTAGTGAAAATGCTTGGCTCTTACATGGTCGCATCTAGTCACAACATATGTACATAAGTACATATAATAGCTAGAAAGTATAAGTATAAGTATAATTTATTTGTTCAAAACACACATTTGTATTGTATACAACATGTGATACGTACGGTGAAACACTTTATGGCATATGTTTCAATAAATAGTTTTGAACATCTGTGTCTGAACTAGATAAGAAATCTGTATTTCAGACATCATCCTCCCATCATCCCATGTTGTAGGCGACACTAAGCGTTAGCAAATTACTTTGTTAAAGTACTGTTGTTACTTATTAATTAATAGAAATAATAATAGTACAACATACCTACATGTTTAACTGGTAAACGTATGTACTGTGTATACAGCATTTGTACTTTTATTATTTTATCAATTGTTTGGTACCTAGAGTACCCCAGGCATGCGGTATTTAAAGTCTTATTTTAAAGATGTCATAGAAAACCATAAATTGCAAAATGTTTTATTTAATGGATAGTACACACGGTTAAACATTAAGCTATAAATTTCCAGTATAAGCTGATCCCGCATTGTATAGGATTTCCGTACAGTGCGAGATCAACGTAAACTGGAAATTATAAATGATAAATGATAAATGATTTTATTTATGTAAGTAGGTTTGTACAAACACTTTTACACGTCAATCATATTTTTTTAAACTAGATGAGGTCGGCGTTTCCTATCTGACTACTCTGAGAAGAAAGGCCGAAACAAACTCAGAGGTCACAGTCTCTTTTAAAGTCCAGACATAATCTTGGTCAGATCATGTGAAGACCATGTGGATTGGTGTCTGAAATGGTCTTTTGAGGAAAGAACCACACAGGTTGAGTGGACCTGTCCATTCAGTGCACGCATGTATCAGTAATCATACGGCTCAACTCAGAACTTGAGGAGCTCAACGATTTGACGAACAATACCAAAGAAAGGACATTTGGGTAGGCCGCATAAAGTACTCAAACTGCCAGATTAACATTAAAAACGAACTGAGAAAGAGACGAAATACAAAAAACAAAAATACCACATAGTTCTCACATTCACAATAATTAAAACAAAAATAATATTATACTTCTCAAAGTAAATATTCATGTCAAAGTGTATATAATAATAATCAAATGTCAAAGTGTATATAATAATAATCAAATGTCAAAGAGCAAAACAAAGAAAAAACAACATTCAGTATACAAAATTGGAGCAGGTCAATCCCAAGCTTTTTTGTCCTCAATATAATCTTTAACGGTATAAAAGGCTTTCAGGCACAACTTACGTTTGATGAATGATTTAAATTTATTGAGACTTAGATCTTGAACATGGCTTGGAAGTTTATTATAAAAGCGTATACATTGACATCTGAATGACCCACCTATTTTCTTGAGCCTTGTTGATGGTACAACAAATTTGTGTTTGTTCCTAGTATTTATACTATGGATATCACTGTATTTTTTAAACAATTTAATATTTTTATGAGCATATAAAAGATTTTCATAAATATACTGTGAAGGCACAGTCATTACATTAATCTCCTTAAATTTATCTCTGAGAGAGTGTCTCGGACTTAATTTATAAATTGATCGGACAGCTCTTTTCTGCAAGACAAAAATAGTCTGAATGTCGGCGGCATTTCCCCACAATAGAATACCATACGACATTACACTATGAAAATAGCTAAAGTACACTAAGCGGGCTGTCTCTACATCAGTTAAATTACGAATTTTTCTAACAGCGTATGCTGCAGAACTTAGCTTTTTCGACAATTTAGCTATATGTGGGCCCCACTGAAGCTTGGCATCCAAAGTTAAGCCCAAGAATACAGTGCTATCTTCAGGATTCAATTCTTCGCCCTTTATCAACACATTAGTTTTCACCTGCTTAACGTGAGGTAGCGTAAACTTAATGCATTTGGTCTTTTTTTCATTAAGAAGCAAATTATTAACATTGAACCAGTGAACTACTTTTGAGATTGCGCTATTTACATCGTCATTAACAAGTTGCTGACGTTTAAGTTTAAACAAAAGTGAAGTGTCATCCGCAAACAACACTATATCATGATTATCCTTTATGAGGTAAGGCAAGTCATTAATATAAATAAGAAACAAGAAAGGACCAAGAATTGAGCCCTGTGGGACTCCCATTGATACTACGGATCCCGGAGATCTTTTTCCGTTTACATCAACACACTGAA
The DNA here is from genome assembly GCA_949987655.1 of Polymixis flavicincta. Taxonomy (NCBI): domain Eukaryota; kingdom Metazoa; phylum Arthropoda; class Insecta; order Lepidoptera; family Noctuidae; genus Polymixis; species Polymixis flavicincta. The sequence goes on from OX465173.1 coordinate 20,482,119, forward strand.
TCCTATTACACAAGTATGAAATAAGAAGATCCAGAGCGGTGTTCCGGATCCCGTAGTGGCGGAGTTTCCTGATTAGAGTTTCATGAAGCACGCAATCGAAAGCTTTAGATAAATCGCAAAAGATGCCCAAGGCATCGTATTTATTTTCCCATGCATTGTAAATATGCCCTAAGAGTTCAACACCGGCATCGGTAGTTGAACGACCCCTTGTGAAACCGAACTGTTTGCTATGTAATAAATTATGTTTATTAAAAAATCTTTGCAATTGGTCTAAAATTAATTTCTCAAAAATTTTACTAAAGGTAGGTAGTACTGAAATAGGTCTATAATTAGTGGGGTCTGATGTACTACCTGATTTAAACAAAGGTATTATTTTACTATTCTTCATTAGGTCAGGAAACTCCCCACAGTCTATACAATTATTAAATATAAGAGCTAAAGTAGGTGCTACAATGTCAATAATAGACTTAGCAACTTCTACAGAATTACCCCACAGATCTGCAGTCTTTTTTACATTTAAAGTGTGAAAGGTTTTAATTATATCTCTACAGCTAATATGTTCAAAATGAAATTCTGAATCACAAACATTAACATTTTCCTTAAGCAAAGACTCAGCAACTGAAGGTGATGAGTTTAGTGATTTTGTAGTTGAAACGGGAATATCTGTAAAGAAATTTTCAAAAGCCGCGGCAACTTGCCAGTCCGATGTGATTATGTTGTCATTGATAGACAGGCTGTAGTCAGTATTTCGGTTGCTAGACCTTCCCGTTTCACTATTAATAATATTCCAAGTCGTTTTAATTACATTACTACTGTTTTTAATCTTTGAACTCAAATAACGCGACTTGGCCATCCAACAAACTTTTTTAAATAATTTGGAATAATTCCTAACATATAAATTAAATTCAGCAGTGTTTACAGAAGTCCTTTCATCGTATAGCTCATAAAGTCGTGCTCTACTTTTATGAATACCAATGGTAGCCCAATCACTGAAAGAGACGTTACTATTAATCGAGATAGTCTTGGGAATAAAAGTGGAAGCTATAGCTTTATGTGTAGCCGTGTGTACCTAACATGAGTTGTGGTTCGCGGCTAATTCATGACAACCGCACAGCTGTTTATCGAAGGTTAAGCTACACTTACCGCAGTCGGTTTGTGGATAGGTGACCATACATTGCATACTTATCGAGTCACCTCCGTGCCTCAGTAAGCACTTGAGTCGTTGGTCCTGGCTGTCATTAGTAGATCTTTGACTATCTTCAAAGGTATCCAGAAACACAAATGTCTGATAACCAGTCTTACCAATGGGTCCTACCCACTTAGAGGCCATCCATAAATTACGTCACAAATTTTATGGTTTTTACCCCCTCGTCCTTGTCACTGGTGGTCAAACTCGTGAAACCTCCTGCCTCCTTGTGTGACGTCACATATTTTTAAATTTCATATTTAGAAGTAATTAAATTTAAACAGCAGTTTTTTTTTACTTTTTATATAAATAACAAAAGCAAACATTAAGTCGAATATTTTAGATAGACAGACGAAGCCTTACAAATATAGATCGAGTAAGTAATATTTTAAAGTTTTCGGCTTACATAAAAACTTCGAGTTTTAGTATTTTAGATTTTAACAAGAGCGATAATTGCACGTCATAAAATAAATAAATAAAAATTATACAGACGCCAGCAGGTCAAGCTATCCCAAACTGTCAAATTTTCCCAATTGAACATGACCCTTATTCCTTTGTGATAAAGTTGAAGAACTATCAAAGAAATTTGACAGATTGGGGTAGCTTGATGTGCTGGCCTCTGTACCTATTCAGTTCAGAAAAAACACGACAACTACATTGAAACGTTTAAAAAAACTAATTTACAGATTGATATGGTAGATTTTACAAATAAAACATATCTAATTTAATCAACGAACCGTACAATCAATTGGAAAATGAAGTATTTTTGTATGATTAATTGATTCAAGATTTAATATCTTGAATCAATCAATCAAGAAAACTTAATTTTTATACATGTATTAAGGTTATTGCACACTAGGGCGTGCCGCGCCGCCGCAACTTGTTAATATTCTAAGAAAATCGTATACTTACTTTTACAATGTTTGGAAATATGTGAGCACCATGTCTATCATAAAATTAATTAATTTATAATAGCTTCACTTTCATTCTTTTTATCTATTTTGGTATGGTAATTTTATTCTGGGTGCATCGTTTTCATACATATTAATTATAAAAGAGTAACGGTGGAGTTTCTTGCCCATTCTTCTCCATACGAAACTACATTTTGGAAGGGGCGACTAGAATCAGTTTTATTTTAATGTAAATGCTGACATTCAAAAGTGCCTTTTATGTGTCTATTTGAAATAAATGGTTTGACTTTGACTTTGCAATGCAACGCAACAATTCTCCTCCCTCTCCAAATTTAACTTCCACATATTTTGTATGAAACATTGCACACGAGAGGCTCAGTTTAAAAGCATTCAGAGGCGGTAGTCGGGCCAAATTTTTCATTAATCTTTGAACAGCAGTTTTGCAGCAGATGTATGGCTCAAAAAGATTTGATCATTTCCCGTTTTAGAACAATAGTAATAAAATAAATGACCCAAGACATTGAGTACGCAGACACTTAGAACACACCTACTACCTGGTTTCGAAACCCAAGACCTAAAGGTCACGAACTACTAAAATTGCTCCATCTTGGGCAATTCTCGTCAAATATGACGTCACGACTACATCCAGCAATTTAGGGCTATGGCACCATGTATGATGATGATGGGACTCCCTTTTCCGCACGTAGACTCCCATTCGGTCCGTTGTGCGTGGGGATTCTGGCTAACAGAGCCAGCCTAGCTCCGCCCAAAAGCACAGAAGCTTCCTGGGAGCTTCACAGGCTTCGCGGAGCGACCTCACTGTTCCGAGGATTTCTTCACGTTGAGAAACCACGGCCTCGCATTCCAGGATGACGTGGGCGGCTGATTCCTCGGCGTCAAGGCAGCCCCTGCAAAGCGGGCTGTCTGTGGCGCCTATGTTAAAAAGGTGTTTGTTAAGTGTGTTATGGCCCGTAATTGTTCCTATTATTATTCTAAGGTTATTTCTACTCAGGCTGAGAAGTTTTTTGGTTAATCGCGGGTGTACAATCGGTAAAGCCAATTTTGACTGTCTACAGTCTGTTGCCCGTGACCATCTGTTGTTATGGAGTTTGGTCGACCTTTGGCGAATCCACGCACGAAATTGTGAGAAAGGCAGGGGGAGAAGTGGGTACGAGCCTAGCACTTTCATATCAGAGCCTCTCTTCGCAAGTTCATCTGCGGCTCATTGCCTAAAGATCCACTGTGCCCTTTGATCCACTGGAGTGCAATACGATTGGACGTCGATAAGCTCTCCAGGGCTAGATGGCACTTGTAGCGGCACTACAAATAAAAATGCTTCACGACAAATATCAAGAAAACACAAAAAGAAAAGTGGCGCCATCTACAATGCCACAGGCGAACTAACTGAGCAATTCTACATCGCGCAATCAGAGTTTACCACGCTACTCAGATAGATAAAATATTCCGACATCAACTGTCGGGCAGTTGCCCGGACCAGACACAATACCCGTCTGGTCGGAGGATCCTCCTTTTCAATAGAAGATGAGCGAACTTTACACCCTGTTCCTCATATCTCTATACTGGTGACCCCGTGAAAGAACGTCAGCGCAGCCTTCGTGCAACACTTCGGCGTGACGTCATCATCAACATCAAGATCACTTCCTCAAGCTTTCGAGCGGCGAGTCACACAGCCAGCCAGCACCCACGGCTTCAACGGGTATCCTGACCACCTGCATGCAGCGAACCGCATGCCTGGTCATCACCCACAGCCTCATCACCAACCATGGCCCAGCACACTGCACTTTCGGCCGGTCGAGAGCCCAATCTCCCGGTCGACGCCAGCAGTCAGCCTCAACCTCTCAACCCAGCGCTGTACCAGATCCGACTCACTGGAGCATAACGCAGCGCAACCCCGACTCACTGGGGAATCGTCGCAGACAGTTCCGACTCACCGCGAACTATGTGACACCCGGTTCCGACCCACTGGAACCACAACTGGCACTGGCAAGCATGCATAACATGCACTGACTCAGCCCACTATCGACCTCCGGTCTCCGGGGGGGAGTGATGTAGCGGCACTACAAATAAAAATGCTTCACGACAAATATCAAGAAAACACAAAAAGAAAAGTGGCGCCATCTACAATGCCACAGGCGAACTAACTGAGCAATTCTACATCGCGCAATCAGAGTTTACCACGCTACTCAGATAGATAAAATATTCCGACATCAACTGTCGGGCAGTTGCCCGGACCAGACACAATACCCGTCTGGTCGGAGGATCCTCCTTTTCAATAGAAGATGAGCGAACTTTACACCCTGTTCCTCATATCTCTATACTCAATTTAGTGTTTTGCTGTACACTAATCATGTGCTTGTGTGGTGAGCAGTTGTAAATAAAAGATTGAAATTTCTTACTCACGGTTATAATTGTTCCAACACAATACACAGACGTTCACAGAAGAAAGGCACATAAGATCGACATACACACAGATAGTTTATACACAGATTGCACATAGATATTTAACTAACTATTACGCTAATCCTGAAGGATTACACGAATAAATTATGAATCGGAATGGCACAAGTTACGTGGGCTTAGCGTCGCGATAGCGAGATCGGACTAAAGGTCACCCAAGGTGGCCGAACGCGCGCTGAGCGGCGCGACCCCACTCCGGCGCACCACTACGTCACAGCGTGACGTAGACGCGGCGCGCTTCCACAATACCGTATTGATTGTGTATGATGGTGATAGATTTAAATAAACAGTATTAATATATATATACAAGTGTAGGTATTGTATTGTGTATAATATGTCGTGTTTATGTATGTGTATTAATGTTTTGTATAAATAGTTGTGTCAAGGTCCAAGGATCGCCACACACTCAAAATTAGTTTGTTTTTAGTTTGTTTGTTTTCCAAAGCTTTGAGCACAGATATGCTGTCGGATAGGAATTTAATGCCGTAGTTCCGGATGCCTAAGCGCTTTACTGCTGTTGCGGCTTGTGTTAAGGCAACACATTCACATTGAAAGATCGAACTGTGTGTGCCTAGCGGTATGTGAAGGTTGATGTTGAGGTCAAGGGAGTGTACGCCAGCACCTGAACCGTCTTGTGTTTTTGAGCCGTCAGTGTAGATGCGCACTTCATTGGCTCCTGACTGATCCCTTTCTTCCTCTACTGTTTGTATGATATAGTTTTTGTAGAACATAGGTTGGTTTGGTGTTCTCACATCACACGGGGCAGCGATGAGAGGCTGGTACTCAATCGCCTGGTCCAGGATTTTAGCATGTGGACTGGTAAGGTTCTTGCCCCATATGCCTAGATGCATTAGCCTGATGGCAGCTAGCGCCGCCTTCTGCTGTATGTACAGGTCAAGGGGAGTTAGTTCAAGGGCTATCTCTATGGCTGCTGTTGGGGTGGTTCTCATGCAGCCAGTGGTAGCTGAACAGGCAAGTCGTTGGAAGCGTTGTAGTCTGGTAATGGTGGTCGAGAGTTCGGTCCTTGTCCACCAAACCAGAGCGCCATAAGCCAACATTGGCCTAATTACCGATTTGTATAACCACAGAGTGATCTTCGAAGAAAGCCCCCATGTTTTCCCTAACATTTTTTTACATTGGTAGAGTGCAATAGTGCTTTTATTAAGTTTGTAGTCAAGATGCTTGTTCCAGAGCAGTTTGCTGTCAAGGATCACCCCCAAGTACTTGACTTCGTCTTTAAGTGTTAGTTCTGTGTTGAAAAGTTTTGGAAGCCTGTGGGGTCCAAGAGTTCTTTTGTTGGTGAACATTATTAGTTCTGTTTTCGAGGGGTTAACCGACAGTTCGTGCTTCGCGCACCAACTTTCGATTATTTTGAAAGCCGAGAAGGGCAGGGAAGGAATGAGATCACATAAGATGCCCTCAAACTTCCCCGAAATCAGAATTGCTATATCGTCCGCGTAACCTACCGAGTAAAGACTGCTGGTGTTGAGCTCTACGATGAGCTCATTAACGACTAAATTCCACAGTAGTGGTGACAGCACCCCACCCTGTGGGCAGCCTCTGCTCACGATTCCTCGTGTGGTGGTGTTCACGGTAAACTGAATAGCACGGTATTTTAACATGTTATTAATCCATTCTATGAGCGTTCGCGCAACACCGTGTTTGGCAAGTGCCTGTTCGATGCTGGTGAAGTTAGTTTTGTCGAAAGCGCCCTCTATATCAATGAAGGCGCGTAGGGTTGGGTTTTTGGCTTTGAGAGCATGTCCTATGCGTGAAACTACGCCATGGAGTGCTGATTCAGTTGATTTGCCTGCACAGTAGGCGTGTTGATTGGGATGTAAAGGCTTTGTACCGAAATTTGCGATCTGATCTTTCTATCTCCCAGCCTCTCCAGTGTCTTCAAGAAGAACGAGGAGAGGCTTATGGGTCTAAAAGATTTGGGCTGGGTGTAGTCGCCCCTACCTGGCTTCGGTATAAAGATTATTTTCACTTCTCGCCATTTTAAGGGGATGTAGCGGTGGGCCAGTGTGCAGCGGTGTAATAGGTGGTGGTTGCTGATAGGTGCTGGTAGCTTTGTTGGTGCCGAGGAAAATAAATAAAAAGGCGGACTATTTTAACTTCGTGTGTATTGGGCCGGTGTCACAGTTGGAAAGGAAAGTGTTGCCACAGATCACATTTAAACTTACATGTTAATTTTGGTGTTGCAGTATTAATTAATAAAATACCCAACATGATGCGGGCTCACAGAAGTAGCAACGAACTTAGTTTATTGTGTAAAAAGTTACATAAAATTAAATAACACTAACTCAATGCTTAAATTTGTTTAAAACTAAGTATGAAAAAAACAGAAATTAAATGGTTTTTATAACCTAAGACATATTATTTAATCACAAGAAAAACAGTTTTACATTTAATTCTATTTCTACTTATTTTAATATTTACAGAAATATCTAAGAACTATGATCGTATTCTATTGGCAGTAGACAGATTTTATTGATGGCCCGGGAATGAGTTTTTCCATTTGGGGTCCTAACCTCAACTGCCCTAATTTTGCCATCGTGTCCTGGAAACAATTTAACAATTCGTGCCATGGGCCACGACATAGGAGGAGTATTATCCTCTTTTAAAATGACTAAGTTGCCTAATTTGACATTACTTAAGTTATCACGCCACTTAGGTCTATTTTGTAACAAATTTAAATAATATTGATACCACACTTTCCAAAAAGACTGTTTTAGAGAAGTACACAATTGCCAAAACTTAAGCCTATTTTGAGGAATGTTACATACATTATTTTCCGGATACATTGACATTGCACTACCTATAATAAAGTGACCAGGTGTTAGATAACAATAATCATCGGTGTTTGAAGATAGAGGTAAGAGCGGTCGAGAATTAAGCACTGCTTCGATTTCAATTAATACCGTATTAAGTTGTTCGTATGTTAAAACAGTTTTTTGCAATATTCTTTTTAAGTGAAACTTCGTGCTCTTTACTGCCGCCTCCCAGAGCCCCCCAAATGTAGGAGAGTAACATGGGATAAAGTGAAATTGTATCCCACGCTCGGCGGTATATCTTTGTACCTGCATTTGGTGACTCTGAGAAGCTTGCAGTTTGTAGAGGTCGACTAATTGACTCCTTGCACATTTAAAGGTACTTGCATTGTCGCAGTGAATTTCGGTGGGCAACCCTCTTCTAGAGATAAATCTTCTTAAACACGATAGAAAAGTTTCCGTGGTCAAGTCTGACGCGAGTTCCAAGTGAACGGCCTTTGTCGTGAAACATACGTATACACAGATGTAACCTTTACCTATTAAGGATCGTCTTACGCGAGAGAGTTTTACATTTATTGGCCCAGCGAAATCCACGCCAACCTTCTCAAATGGGCGGCTGGTAGCTGTTACACGTGCAGCCGGCAAGGAGCCCATTAGCTGCTTGGCCACTGAGGCCTTTTGTCTGAAACACACAATACATTTGTGAGTTATTTTCTTAACTTCTAATAATCCATTAACAATCCAGAACCTTTGGTTTAGATGCGACAGTAAAAGCTTAGGCCCTGCGTGCAGTAACCTTTCATGTTCACACCTTATAAGCAAACCAGTAATTAAAGAGCCTTTGGGCAGTATGATAGGATGTTTTTGTGAATAAGCTATATCAGCATAATGTAGCCTACCCCCGACGCGCAAAAGACCTTGGTTGTCGAGAAAGGGATGCAATTCAGATAGATTTCCTTTCAAATTGTTATTATTGCTTAAAGCTGTGATTTCAGATTTAAAATATATATCTTGTTCATGTTTAATTATTAACATTAATGACTGATTTAACTCAGAACTTTGCAAAAAGTTTGTATTTATTTTGACTTTATCTTTATTAAGATTGTTTAAAAATCTCAAAATGTATGATAATAGCCTTACTATTTTATTTATATTGGAGCAATTATACAAGCGCTCGAAGACATAATCAAGCGGATTTGGATTTTGGCATGCCAAGTTGCTGGAAGGAGCTAAACAGGGTTCCACTGTAAATGAATCAGTGGGCACAGTATAAGCAGGGAAGTTGTACTCACTGTTTTGCAGAAACTTTGGGCCATTCCACCAAATATCGCAGCTACTCAGCTCATTCGGATTGACACCTCGGCTAATGAGATCAGCAGGATTATCATTTGTATTGACATAATGCCAACTACACCCAGCTGTGTTTTGACGAATTACATTTACTCTGTTTGATATGTAAGCTTGAAGCTTTGCTAGCTCAGTATTTAGCCATGCAAGGACAATTTGCGAGTCGCTGAATAAACAAACATGCCTTATATTAATTTTAACTTTGAGCGTAGTATGAGTCCTTGATATTAATTTCGATAGCAATAGTGCTGCATTCAACTCAAGTCTTGGCACTGTCATGCCTTTCTTTTGGATAGGGTTGATTCGCGATTTGGAACAGAGTAGGTGCAATTTTGTTGTACCTGATGGGTTTGTGAGTCGCAGATACACACAGCATCCGTAGGCTGTCTTACTCGAAGCATCTGCAAAGCCGATTAAATCTGCCGAGTCTGCTTCTGAAATTCTAATGTTCCTATCTAATAGGATTGGCTGCATTGCAGCTAAATTTTTGGTAAATTGAAACCATTCTTGCTGAACATTTGCAGGCGGGCTTTCATTCCAGCCTGTGTTCAGTACCCATAATTTTTGCATTATGGCCTTTGCTGTGACTACAATTGGGCTCACGAATCCCATTGGGTCATAGAATCTACCTATATAACTAAGAATGCTCCTTTTTGTTACCTTATTCATATTGAATGGTTCTGGAGTAGAGATTATAAAATGATCATCCTTTACATTAATTTGAAGTCCTAAGGCTTTCATGTTATAGTTATCCTTTTGTAATTCTAAACTGTCAAAGTGCCTTTCATTTATCGGTATATTTTTCAACACATTTTCATCATTTGATGACCATTTGTGAGTGTTGAAACTACCCAATTTAAGCAAATCACGCAGTTGGTCTCTGGCAGCAATAGTAGTTTTTAAGTTATTATTACAATAGATAATATCATCAACATAAAGATGATTTTTGATAATAGATGACGCTAGTGGGTATGAATTTTCATACCTATTTGCTAGCTCATTTATGCAGCGAGTTGCTAAATAGCTTGAGCTTTTTAAGCCATACGTCACTGTATCTAATCTAATACACTTGACTGGCTCGCCAGGATTGTCCCTCCACAAAATATTTTGAAGGGTAGTGTATTCAGGATTTATTTTAATGTTTCTGAACATACGCTTAATGTCTGCAGTAAATGTATATTTACCTAAGCGGAATAATAAAATTATATCAAATAAATCTTTTTGAACCACAGGTCCATTGAGTTGCAAATCATTTAGAGAAACTTTCTTGTTTGTTTTCATTGAACCATCAAAAACTGTTCGTAGCCTTGTGGTTTTGCTGTTATTATTAATAACTGCATGATGTGGCAGAAAATAAACAGCATGTTTATTCAAATCATACAATTCTATATCAATATAATGACCATGACCAAGAGCTAGGTATTCATGAATAAAATTTTTATATTGCATGAATAAATCGGGATCAGCGTGCAATCTCTTTTCCAAATTTAAAAACCGTTTTAAAGCTAAGTGAAATGACTCACCAAGAGTATCGTTCACATGTAATAAAGGTAATTTTAAAGGCAGAGGAACCTCAAACTGATTATTAATTAATTTGACTGAACTTTGAAAAATATGTTCACATAGCTCTTGCTCAGATGTTTGCTCAGTAAATATTTCTGGGACCTTTTCATTGGTCCAAAACTGGGCAAGCGTCTCATTGAGACTTAATTCACATTTTAATACTACTCTATTACATGTCTGTTGAGATACCTTGGGTGGCAGATTTCCTCCTACAATGTGCCCGAAGTATGTGTTAAAGATGTGTAGCTGTGTGTTACCAGGCTGCTGAAATGGATGCGCAGCATTCTGGGGCAGCACTGATGACTGCTTGCTTTGCCCTGGCAGGTCGATGCTCATGCACTGCTCGTTTGGTATCAGCGTCTGGAAAAACACATCAGCTCCTAATAACATATGTATGTCACTAGGCACATTAAATTGGTCATCTGCCAATATAACGTTGGGCGGTATTATGACCCTAGAGACGTCGAACTTATTCTGAGGCAATCTGCATGTTATTTCTTTTACTACGTGACAAGTTACCGTTGTCTTAAATGGTGATTTTAATGAATGGATTTCAATGGGAATGTTATATTTTACATTACTTTTTTCATTAGTGATTCCAACAATACAAGTGTTACTTTGCAAGGGTGTTGAACCTAACAGCTGAACAACTTTTGAAGTTATAAAAGAGACCTGAGATCCGCTGTCCAGTAATGCCTTGATAATGTATTCGGTGCCATTCCTTGCTACGACCTTGATTCTAGCTGTAGGTAGAAGTACATTGTTATTAGCATTGCTTGACAAGGTAACGGTTGGTGTGGTTTCACCTGAATTGCAGTGCAGCAGGGTGTTATGAGGCTTCTTGCACTCTGAGCACCGGAAGTGGAACCTACACTTCCCACCATGTGTACCTAAACAAATCACACACAGTTTTTGTTCTTTGGCAAATGTCAGTCTATTATTTGCTGGCAATAGTTGATATTTTTTACATTTATATAATTTATGGTCATTACACTTACAGAAGATGCATGTTGCTTCTGCGGTGGCGACTGCTGTTACCTTCGTTGACTGTTGCTGCGAGTGAGAACCCTGTCCGGCATTTTCCAGTGCCAGAGCTCGCCTCTCAATATATTGCAGGAAATCTTCGAGGTTAGGTTGTATACCGGTATCGCGGTCTAGCTGATAAGCTCTTGCAGTAATTCCATCTAATTTCCGAGAAAGAACACATAAAAGAATTGCATCCCAGTATTTAACGTTTGAGTCGAGGTTTTTAATTGCAGCTAATTGTTGCCTAATATATGATACAAAATCCCGCAAACTACTAGCTGTTGACTTAACAATATTACTTAAATCTAAAATGTTACATATATGATCATTTATAATCTTATATTTATTATTGTAGCGATCGTTCAGTAGTTTGCGAGCTTCACTATAACTTTCTGACGTTAAACTGAGATTTTTTATTAAATTATATGGTTCGTCTTTTAAATATGATCTTAAATAATAAAACTTTTGAACATCGTCAAGATTAACGTCATTATGAATCAATGATTCGAACAAATTAATGAATGGTACGTAATCCGTGAACTTACCATCAAATGTTTTTATGCAAATTGGTGGTAACTTTGTTTTATGGGTTGCATCAAAATGCTTGGAGTGGCCGGTTGGGCCTATGTTAATATCGCGGGATCTTATTTGCTCGCTCAATGATGCCAAAATACTATAATAATTATTCTCAATTTGCTCGACTTTTTCCTTGTCGGCAGCATCGAGATATAGAATATCTTTACATAAAGATTCGTATTCTTGAAAAGCAGATATGAGTCGATCACGTTTATTGACCAGCTCATCACAACTTATTGTACTTAAATTAGAAACTTCTACGAAATTGAGTAGTCTTGTGATCGTACCTTTTATGTAGCCGCGTGAGGCGATTTTACGTTTTAATTCGTCCTCCATATTCAACCACTGGTGCACAGCACTTGTTTATAATCCTTACGTAATTACTTATTATTAATTATAACCTATAACTCAACTAAACGCTATATTAACTAGATTTGATGCGCGTGGACAGATCTTGAGAACGAGTCGATCGAAGAAGCCACAAAATGGTGGATCCGGAAATTTCCTTCAACAACTTGACGTTACTTGCTATCCCTTTTTCTCTCGTTCCGTCGTACGTAATTCGCTCTCTGTTCCACTGCGTGCAATGATCGCGTTCCAGGAAACTATGAGTAATATTTGTTGAATATTGCGATGCGTGCCGTCTCACTCCTTCTTGCGGAATACCTTTATGTGTGCTGCTGCTGTGCTCTTCACACCTGCAGAGGTGACCCCGGTGATGACGATGAAAATGATCGTTAGGATGAGAACCTGATGACTGCTTCTCTGATCTCTAGATTGCTGCTGGAGTTGTCGAATCGATAATTGCGATTGTGTTGCGACAACCAAGCTGTGAGCTGAGATTGATGCAGACTGCCCGCTTGCTGTGCCAACCAAAATGGCTGCGACACGGTCGATGAAATTTTTTGCCAAACCTTTAATCGCTTCTTCCGCAGCACCGCTGTTCTCGTCGAAGGACCAATGTGCAGCGGTGTAATAGGTGGTGGTTGCTGATAGGTGCTGGTAGCTTTGTTGGTGTCGAGGAAAATAAATAAAAAGGCGGACTATTTTAACTTCGTGTGTATTGGGCCGGTGTCACAGTTGGAAAGGAAAGTGTTGCCACAGATCACATTTAAACTTACATGTTAATTTTGGTGTTGCAGTATTAATTAATAAAATACCCAACAGCCAGGCAGGCTCGAAACACCTTGACGAGGTAATCAGCCAGCAAATCACGGCTCCACCTGATCAGAGCTGGGAATATACCGTCCAGTCCTGGTGCCTAGAAAGGTAAGAAGGTGTTGATTGCCCATGTTATTTTGTCTTTGTCGATTACTTCTAACGCCACTTCCCAATCTAAGCTGCTCGTGCTTCTCTCCCTATGTGGTTCCCAACTTTGCTGGGTGGCAATCTGGCATCCTGGGAAGTGGGTGGTTAGGAGTAGTTCGCTTGTCTCAGCGTCGTTTGTTGTGTACGTATTATCTGGTTTTTTCAGGCATCCTATTGAGTGGTCTGTCTCTTGAGCAAGACAGGTTTTGACCCTCATTGCCTGGTTGTTACTTTCAATGTTGGTACAGAAACGCCTCCAGCTATTCTTTCCTCTGGGGCGTATCAGTTTTTTATAAATTTTGCGAGCTGTTGTATAGTGGTCCCAATCTATCGGCGACCGTGTGTTCCTAGCTCTGTTGAACAGTCTTCTCAGCTTTCGTCGATGTCTTTCCAGTTCAGGGCTCCACCAGGACTGGCGAGCTCCCTGCCTTGGTACCGTGAGGGGACACGACTGTTCATAGCTAGATAGGAGGATGGATGTGATGTTGTTTACATGTTCGTCTAAGTTGGTTACTGGTATTTCAGCCGGAAGGGCGGGTAATCTGCCTATTTCAGCCTCGACTAATTTGACAAACTTGACTTGCTCTGTGTTGCGAGGAACCCTTCTTGGCTGTGGTTTGGTTAGGTTAAAATTAATGGTATAGCGGATCCATCTGTGGTCTGAGCATGATATCTCATTGGACACATGCCAGTCCTGTATGGAGTTGGAAATACCTATGGTTGCTATTGTTAAGTCAATTATTGTTTGCGATCTCGCGTTTATGAAGGTAGGTTCAGAGCCCTTGTTGAGTAAAACAAGGTTATTACTAAGAATAAAATCAAGCATTACCTCACCTCGGTTGTTGGTTTTGACATTACCCCAGAGCGTGTGGTGCGCATTGGAGTCTGTCGCGATGATTAGTTCCAGTTTCTCCTTTTCACAGTACTCAACCAGTGAGGCGAGCTCTGGCAGAGGCACGTCCTCATCACCCGGCAGGTATGCCGAAGCCAGTACAATGTCCGGGAGTTCCTGCTCGGTTCTGAAAAGCCTGATTGCTGTCAGGTCCCTCGAACAGAATTCGTTAATTAGAAGGTTAGGTACATGTTTTGGGACAAAAATGCAGGTGCGCGGATTGGTTACGGAGGTGTCTAGCAGCAACTTACCTCCGATGTTACCCAGACCGCATATTCTGCCACCCCTGATCCACGGCTCTTGGATGAGGGCGATGGTTTTACCTTGTTGATTTTCCAGCACTCTGCGCAAGGTGGCCGACCCAGATTGGCTGTGCTGGAGGTTGGTTTGCAAGATCCTAGTCCCGCAAAGGAGAGGAGCAGAAGCTGCTGTCCTCGCCCTCACTTCTCTCCCCTTGCGGAAAGCAGTCCTCGTCCGAAAGTAGAATGGTCGAGAGTGGATCTTGTATTGATCCCGCAGTTGATAAAACCTCCAGCGCTGCCATAGAAGACGCCAGATCTACCGCCTCCCCAGCATTACCCGTCGCGGAAGGCGACGGGGAACGTCCAGGTAGCAACGGACCAAGCTCCTCCTGAGGCGCGGTCGAGGTTGTTGCTTTTGATAGCGCGGCGGCATCCTCCTTGGAACTACTCTCCTCCAGGAAACGGATGTATATACTACTCTTTTCATGTATATACTGTCTTTTATGGTTTTCACCATGGACTCTGGCACACGATAGAAGAGACAGGTTCCCGGGGGCTCCTGTCTAACCCTTTCATGTGTCAGAGTCCAGGTGTACATCTTGAGGTTCGGGTTCTGTCTCGCCAACATCCTGTGCAATTCTGATGTGTCCTCGCTGTTTTCGGGGACATACAGCATGCACAGTACCTTCTTAGGTATGTCGGCTTGAGGCCGAACGGTGAGCTTGGTCCCCAGTAACGGGGACGACATATTGGTTATGATCCCCTTGAGCCAGGCCAGCGTGAAGTCGTCCTCACACCATGTCTTGAGGACGCCTTTGGCGAAGTGGGCCCGGCCTCTGAAGTGGATCGCGGTGCTTTGAGTTGTGTCGGTTGGTTCTGGAGTTGCCTTCAGCAGAGCACGGAGTTGGTTCTGCCGGATACCCTCCGCTTGCTCCTGCGTCATGTCCATAAAGGGCTCGGTCATAACGGCAACGCACAGCTCGTTGTTCCTGAACGCCGCGGCCGCTTCGGCGTAGCTCACCGAAGTTCCATCACCCGTACGGGAGCGAGCAGGCTTACTCTTCTTACTAACCCCGGTTGGTGTGATGGAATCGTCGGGACGCAAGCGCTTCTGCGCCCTGGCCGACGTCGTGCTGGTCTTTAATATTTTTTTCCGCCCTCTTGGCTTCGCACTGCGCTTGCGCTTAACGCCGGTGGCATCCTCGCCTTTCGGCGTCTCAGCCGTGGCGGAGGTCTTGAGGGTCGTCTTTTTGTGCGATATTGTTTGCCAGTTGTTGGCGATTGATGGTCCTGCCAGTGGGGCTTTGGCCAGATTCGTTGGGTCCCTCTCAGAGACCGCAGCCATTGACGCAGCCCGTGTTTTGGGCGCATCTACATTTGCGTTACTCCTCGAGTCGCCTTGAGCGAAAACAGAGCTTGGCCTTTCGGTCAGGATTGTGTTAGGGGGCGCATCCGTGGACGCAGATGAGGTTGAGATTGCTCGGGACGCAGCCTGTTGTGGCGCATCCCTTGCGGTTGCCTTCCTCATCGCATCCTTGGACGCAGCCGAACGTTTATGTTTATTGTGTGCATCTGTGGATGCAGCCTTAGGCGGATGCCGCTTAGGCGCATCTTGAGACGCAACCCTTGCGTTGGTTGTGGAAGGCGCATCTGAAAACGCAGCCCGTGGTGTGTTGGCTTTTGTAAGCGCATCCGACGAGCGGGACGCAGCTTGTGGCTTGGTTTTTGTCGAGTTTGTCTCGTTATCCATAGGTTTGGACGTTTGTGATTCACCGTTGGAGCGCTCCACCCGCCACGAAGCCCTCAGTCGGGGACGTCGCCCGTTCAACGAGCGAACGCCAGAGCTACTCCTTCGGTATAGGATCACCCTAGCAGGAAGATGACGAGCCCGCACGCGACGGAGAATCGCGGGACTGTATACGGCACGAGACTATGCCGCAACTCATCCCGGGACCCCACGCCACGCCGGCTGCCCCCCCCCCCCCCACTAAGCCGATCCTTGCTTGACATCCCGCTTATGGGATGCCTCAGCCGATTGGTCGCGGGTAGCTACCCCCCGACCTCCCGTGTAAGAGGAAATCCGGGCCAAAGTGGTGTGTTGTGTGCAACCTGCTCCACTCAACCACCAGGATTCCTTCATCCCTCCGTACGGGTCCCCGCGCACTGCACAAACACGCGGGAGGTCATTGCTATCCATCATCTGCTCTTTTTCGATGATGGACACCCAGGGGCATGACCTCGCCACCCCTGAGGTAAATCGCCTGGTTATTTCTGTTACGTCTAATTCATATGGAATTAGACCAATAACGGGGCGGCAACCTCGAGAAGGAACATCACCAGACTTGTCTTAAGGATCTACACGACCGTTGCGCTCTCCCTCAAGACCACGCCACCTTGCCGCCTCAGAAGGAGGAGGCAAGGTAGGCTTGCGTATACAAAACCAAGCCAAGCAAATAAGCAAGCGAAGCAGGTTGTTGGAAAGCCAAAACATAAATTTGTAAGCGCAAACCCTCCCCTGGCACCATGTATCAACCTGTTGCCAGAGATACGGCCACACAATATGGAGCAACTTAAAAAACTACGCAATGCGCTTCGCCCGCCGCCACCGCCGCCGACGCCGGCCGGTTCCTCTCGCAAAAACGAGACGTAGTTATACGTAGGTACAAACGAGATACAAAGAAAATTGACTAAAAATTTCCAAACCGATTGGATATTTTGCAACTCATGAAATATATGGAGCAATCAGAAGCAATATTGCCGAAACACATCGGCAATTTATTGTTGTTGCTCCAGATTGCTCCAATAATTGATTCAGATTGATCCATTAGTGTTGCTCAAAAAAATTGCCCGTGTAAGAGCACCTAAATAGTAAGTTCTGTTAGTACCACCGTATCAACACTGTCCTGCAAACCCCGTACTATTATAAATATGTATACACGGACAAAGAGAAAAAAATTGTGAGTTTGTTTGTCAGGTAATTTTCTAACACCACCGGTGAAATGAAATAAAACATCGAAATTCGACGTATCAATTTCAAGGTTAGAAATATTGCACTATTTCTAACCTTGAAATTGATACGTCGAATTTCGATGTTTTATTTCATTTGTTTTATTTCAGAACAATTGGGAAAAAATATCTATAATTTTGTTAACATATTTTGCATAGATAAGTTTACAAATATTAGAAATCCGTAGGTACAAAAAAACATGTGATTCCATGTTTTTTTTTTTAATTGATACGTCGAATTTCGATGTTTTATTTCATTTCACCGGTGATGTTAGAAAATTACCTGACAAACAAACTCACAAAGTTTTTTTCTTTGTCCGTAAATATAAAGTTAGAGTATCAATCAACTTAGCCTATCGCAGTCGTCATTAGCTATTATCACACATTTAAAATTTTACCCAAGATGTATTGATGATTAGGTAAGATTAAAACGCTTATAAATACTTTTTTCTCTTCACCTGATTTAATTCTACTAAAAACCATGAAGTTTCTGGTAGTGTTGGCTGCTTTGGTTGCATGTAAGTTTATTTACCTGAATTTTTATTGACATATAACGTAGTTATACGAATTAGACGTATGGTTAGTAATTCCCAACAGTTTTTGAAAGATCTGTGACCATATAAATTATCATGCATCCGGAAATACGAATTGTTATTATTCTTAATTAGGATACCAGACTCAGGCAAAGGAATCAACTACGACATTTATATTTACATGAGTTTGCAAATATTTCTCTTAATCACGCATTCACGCTGCCGAAAAATTGAATCCAAAATTAATTATTAATTTTCAGTGTGCGCTGGTGGCGCCATCCCTCTTATCCCCGGGGATAACAGCCACTATGTGGAAGGCGAGAGTCGCTACTTCTGGATGCCTGATGGTGATGGCGTTCCTCAGTTAGTGGACCTGGAAGAACCTGTGGATGAGGCAGTTCTGAGCAGAAATGGCGCCAACAACCAGTACTGGCTTTTCACTAGGTGAGTAACTACTCATTGCTATACTTTGTTAAATTGTATTTAAAACATTTTAAAAGAGTAACGGTGGAGTTTCTTGCCCATTCTTCTCCATACTAAACTACATTTTGGAATGGGCGACTAGAATCAGTTCTATTTTAATGTAAATGTTGACGTTCAAAAGTGCCTTTTAAGTGAGACTTTGACTTTGTTATATTATTTGTCATGCTCGTAAACTGACATTCACATTGAAAAATAAGTATTATGTAGTAATTTCAAAATTCAAATCACATTATGACAAAACGACAGCAGCAGGACATAATTAAAATCAGTACAATATTATTGACCGCCTAGGGCTTCTGCGTTGCTGGCAGCACTGATGATGACCGAAATCCCAGCGTAGCGCAGCATGCATCCCAGCACTGCAGCCCTTAATGGACAAGCTTATCGTCTCGGCCTTTATGGCACGGACAGCAAATGATGAAAAAGCTTGACAGCCGAGAGCGTAGCTTAGCTAAGCTCGAGGCCATCATAACGTGGCCAGCAACGAAATCATAGTGGTCTACTCAAATAATGCGAGTAATTTAAGTTTAGTATGAACATAAAGAAAGAATAAGGAAATTTGCAAAAAAAAAAAACACCGCGCCGCGCTTCAGTTGCTTGCCCGCGCGATTTTTTTAAGGATAGTTGTACGGCCCGTACCTAAGCCGCCTTATCCCTACTTACATAATATTATAAATGCGAAAGTAACTGTCTGTCTGTCTGCTACGCTTTCACGCCTAAACCACTAAACCGATCGTCTTGAAATTTGGCAGAGATTATAAGCCTGGGATATGGAGAAGGACATACGCCACTTTTTTACGCGATAACCTACATCCACGCGGGCGGAGCCGCGGGCCAAAGCTAGTTCTAAATAAAATATTATCGCACCTGACTATTTTTAAATAAAACTGGAAATTGCTGGTGGCTAAAGCTCACAAGCAATGAAAATTCATACAACTTGACCGGCCTATGCAAGTAGCGCCTAGAGTCGACTTTGCTCATAGAATGTTGTCAAAATAATGATCACATTACAAACATTTTTCAATGAATATTATAAAAGGTCCTAAACTAAAGAGTTCTTTATACATAGGAGTGTTAGTTTTAAATTTGTATTTGGCCACCACTACTCTGGATGCATTATTTACTTCAACATAATATTTATTTTACAGGCAGAACCCCACCAATGCTCAAGTTATAGTCAATGGCAATGCTAACTCTATCTGGAACTCCAATTACAACGCCAATCGTGGCTTAAAAGTCATCGTCCACGGATGGAACAGCAATGGGAACTCCGGGATGAACCCTCAAATTACATCTGCTTTCCTCGCAGTTCAGGATGTAAATGTTATCGTAGTGGACTGGCGCTCTCTAGCTAACTCCAACTATATAACAGCTACCAATGGTGTTCCCGGAGTTGGTCAGTTCCTCGGCAACTTCCTCGTGTGGCTCATCAACACCGCCGGTGGCAACTGGAACAACGTCCACTTGGTCGGCTTCAGTCTGGGTGCTCACGTCGTTGGAAGTGCTGGACGCCAGGCAGGCGGTCGTCCCGCTCGAGTTACAGGTAACTTATTTAAACTTTACATCTTCATAATTGTACTAACGCTTATAGCATGCGTCAATAGTTGAGTAATCACAAATTGTATTTTCCAGGTTTGGACCCAGCCGGACCCAACTGGGGCGGAAACTCCAATGCTTTGAACGGCAATGCCGGTCAATATGTTGAAGCTATACACACTGATGGTGGTCTCCTCGGTATCTTCGACCGAATTGCTAACGGTGACTTCTACCCCAACGGAGGCAGGAATCCTCAGCCTGGTTGCTGGATCAGTACCTGCTCTCACAGCAGGGCACCCGAGCTCTTCGCGTCCAGTGTTCGCTCCAACCACTTTGTCGGCAGATTATGCTCCAACATCCAGCAAGCCCAGAATAATCAGTGCACTGGCGGTACCCTCAACATGGGTAACGGCATCATTTCGAAACGAGGGTAAGTAATTCAATAACTTGATTTTAACTCAACATTTAATGGATAATATTATATAAGAACCAGTAGGTTGCTCATAATAATTGAGCTACCTATGTTCTTCGTAAAGTCGCAATATCGGTCTGTAAGGTTTCGAATATTAGAGTGGTTTCTTTGTTATAGTCACATTAATAACTCTCCATGCAACTGAGAACAGTTTCCATTAATTTGCAAAACTGTAACAGTTTTTTTGTTGGGCATTCATATTATGTCCAATTTCAATTGCATCTTGTGGAGGCAAAGAAACGGTGCCTTATTTGTTTTATTCTGAAACACGAGCCTACAATATGCTAACTATTATAATTTGGGATATCGCAAAAAATATAGGTGGATTTTTCTAATGGAAATGTCTCTTTTGATTACAGCAACGGTATCTACGGTCTCAGCACTGGCGCCAGCTGGCCCTTCTAAAGGACACCCTTAAGTATTATAACGATTAAAGATTTATTTATTGACATTGCATTGTTTTGTTTCGAATTATTCTGTGATGTCGACGACTGTCGAAGACTTTCGATTCCACCCACTTTTCATCGAACTCATACGCCAAGTTGACCTTCGAGGATGGTCACCGGCATTACATTTGCGCTGAAGTTGGTCGCCATTAGGTTTGAAACCGAGTTATGAAACGAAATAAAATAGTATTTTCAGTGGTCCTTGTCAATAAACTAAGTATTTCTGAGGGTATTTTCATGTACCTACTGGTCGTGGTGGCAATGTGAAATATTCTAAAAATAAGTAAAAGTATAATAGCTTGCTCTGTTCCCGAGACATCATTTGTGAAATTTTCATGCTATTTTTTTTTTTAATTTTATTTATTTAAATTGACGAATGTTATTGTTTTCATTTAAATACAAGTAACAGCTGACAAACGTTCAGTTTCAGTGTCCTAATAATTTAATAGATCATCACTCGTGATGTAAAAACAGGAGGCAAGAAAATAGTTAAAAAAAATAACACACAACACAAATTTTATTTTTGCGAGCGCATATATATTTTTTATATAAAAGATTTAGTAGTTTAAGTTAGAGACATCATTTAATGTTTGTGTAATGCAAATTTATACAAAAACCTCGCATAAACATCGCGTCTTCAAATTCTTGGTTCTAGGACATGCCGGTTTCCTCACGATATTTTCCTTCACCGTTTTGAGAGCAGTGGTGATGAGATAATTTACACAAAGTAAAGCACCTGTCTGGCTTCGACCTACGATCTACAACTCGTAAGTTGTGACCATTACCACTGGGCCACCATACTATATGAAAAACATATAATGTAAATAAAAAAGGTGCAATCAAAAAACTATGACGATCACTATTGACTTCTAATTGGACTGTTTACTTCCAGCCTGTTTGTAAGTTGAACATTACTGGCAAATTGTGGGTTGTACACCCCTTCTCAACCATCTGATACGCGCAAGTAGATTCGCACAAGTGCCTTTAAGCGCAAGTGTCTTTCGTGCATTAGCGGAAATATCTTTTGCGCAAGTTTCCTGCTACCATGCAGTTGGTATAAGCGACCCAATAAACCGCAAGCCTCGTAAATAGTCCGATACCTGCGGAATAGGGCTGGGCCCCTTGGTAAATGGTTCTACAATAGGGTGTTACACCAAAAAGAACGGCTAAAACTACCACTGAGAGAGCGAATAAGGAAAAGTACATCCCAGATTCGAAGAAATCTTTCACCATGTGTGCAGAAATCAATAACTCAGTCTCAGTATAAATATGGACAGTACCGAAAAAATCAAATGAGAGAGCTTGGTTCGGATGTGCTAATGCATCCACAATATAGCCCTAACTTTCCCCCCTCAGAATTACACCTGTTTTTTTTTTTTTTTTTTTTTTTTTTTTTGGGTGGGAAATCATCAAATGACTTCTCCTGCTGAGTAGAGCAGGAGGGCGTGTCAGACTTTTACTGACTAAAACCCACCCGTGTTCCCTCAGTAGCCCGTATGCCAGGGGCCGTGGTATCTCTTTCGAACAAACCCGCACCCCTGGCAGGCATCGGCCCTTGCGGACCCCACCTGTGGTTGTTGACATCTTTGACGGCGCGCGTGTGGAACACAACGCGCCGTCCCGTCTACCACTTTTCGGCCGCAGAGGATAGGGAGAGCGGCCAACGCTATACCGACACTCCTCTTCCCCTGCGGCCCCACCGCGTCCGCCATCAAACGGTGGCGGCCCCGTCCAGGCCACGGAAGGGAAGAGCGCTGCTCAGAAGCACCGGCACTCCTCCTCTACCGCAGCCCGTAACCCTCAGCCGCGATGCCTCCCATTCGACATCGCGGCCCACCTCAGTTGCGGTGCACCTCACCGCAACCTACTTTTTGGCCGCTACGTCAATGGCTTGAAGGCAAAAGCCCTGACGAGCGGCCCCACCGTTGGGTTCCTCTTGGCTTCACCGTGGATGGGAGACCACGGTTACTAAGCCCCCCCGCAACGACAATGCGGGAACCCACTCGGGGGGGGAATTACACCTGTTTCGGTCTCTACCTGTGAAGAAGTTTTCTCAGATAGTGTTAGGTCAACATCAAGAGAGTTCTGTCAAAACTTCTTGTCACAGTAGGTATTTTGATCAGAAGTCCCAAAATTTCTACAGCAATGCGATTGTGTCACTGCCCGGTAAATGGTAACTAGATCGAACAAAATGACACATTTACATTTTACTATAATCAAATATAAATAAAATATGAAAATAATGTGTTGAATCTAGCTATTTAAAATACGAAAAAACCCTTTTTCCCGATCTTATACTAGTGTTGCAAAGAACTCGAATCCTCAAGTCGTAATTTGAAAGACTCGACTCAATTATTCAAGACTCAGTGTGCTTATAAGCCTCAGAGTCTATAGTCAAGCCAAGCCCGAGTCATTAACAGATAACAGCCACTCGAGTCTTACAAAGAACTCGAGTCTTAAAAAGAACTCAAGTCTTTAAGAAAAACTCGGAACATGAAGATGAGATTTAAAGCTCATATAGGTGATCAGTTTATAAGTCATTATGATGGATTATGCCCACAAAAAAAAACAGATAAGATAAAATCTTTACAAATCCGCAAAAAACTCACTTCTAATAAAATAAAGATGTGAAGGTAAACTGGCTTCATATTTTAAGACAGTAAATGTAACAATTTAATTGCTAGACTTATACACGAAGAGGACTCGAGTGCGACTCGCCGCATAAAAAGGACTCGAGCGCACAAAGAGACTCAAACTCTCATGTAACATTCAAGAGCTCGCAGAGGATTTAGTTCTTTAGTCTTGGTGTCCTGTTGTAATGTGTCGAGTCTTGTTTTTCATCATCCGAGTCCGTTTATATAGGACTCAAAGACTCGAGTTCTTTGCAACACTACCTTATTATAGGTACCAATAATTATATATTAATACGTTAAGCAAAACTTTTTACCCCTTTTCGAAAATTACGAGGTCGAAGGAGTATGTATAAAATTTGGCACACTTAAAGTTAGAAGGAGTCTAGTAAGCTAATATTTTAATATAATAATGCATTAGAAAGATACTCGTATTTAGTTTTAAATGAATCAAGGTCTTCGAATTTCGACCACTGCCCGACCACTGGTAATAATAATATTGTGTACAAAATTAGTAAAGGTTAAAAGATAAAATACAATGTTAGTTCTACGTTCCTAGTGTAGCAAAAAAGAGCCCTATACCTACAATAATAATGATTCAGTGTCTACAAATTGGATCGAAATTCGCACTTTTGACGACAACCAGTAAGTTCAGGTTCATTCCGCTGATATCTTGCAGCGATGCTCATTTCATTTGTAGAAATACAATAACACTGCTAATCTGTTTATTACGATCTTCTACGTTTTTCTACATACCTACCTACCCTTATCACACCTACTACATTTGTGAATCTAATCAACAAACTGATCGAATCAATAGTAGTATTATTGTGAATCAATCAATCAAGGAAACTAAATTTTTCTTCATAACAACATGAATGTACTTTTGACCATTTTGTGTTAAGGCTAGCACACATTATGGCGGGCGCCGTAACGCAACGCTACAATTCTCCTGTCCCACTCTCTACAACGTAACTTCCACACATTTTGGTATGAAACTTTAAGCACAGCTCAGTTCAGTTTGAAAACGTGCTAGAAGCGTCAGGCGGGCCACACCATTTTCTTTTATTTTCGTGGGCACTTCTTCATAGATACCTTCCGTTTGGAACGAACGGATGTTTATGTCGGCCATACCCTGGCCGCTGGCTGCAGCTCGTTTATTGACGGGACGCTCGCCACCATTAATCTTTGAAGGGTGTGTAAAGCATCAAACATCCTTTCGGGTTTCGTACCTCAAAAAGAAAAAACTGAGACTTATGGGTTCACTTCCTAGCCAAGACCATTTTTCTCAAGAACACGTCGAGGTATCAAGTTGATTTAAATATCAAATACGTAGATCTACGGCCCCATAAAATCCACGGGCTCTTCAAAATCAAATACGCAATAAAAACTACGGTCATTTATGCGACATATATTTTTGACATTCGCAAATAAATAATACATATAGGGCACTTTTTAGGGAAATTTGGCATAAGGCCTCACAGCACAATTAAAGGAACAAGTTCGATCATCGTTAATTTGTTGTTTTATCTATATTTTTTTGCGATTACCAAATAAATTTTGCATGTATTGGAGAACATTTTTTCAACTAGAGTTCATTTTGTTCTTGGGATAAATTCATCCTCACTGCGGATCCCCTAATTGTGCGTAGACCGACACGTACCACGACGAAGCTCATAGAGTAGGTATGTAATTTGACGCTGTTTTGCAATGCGATGCAGCCTGATGGGTCTGTAATCTGTACTTGCCTTTACGTTTCATGTTTCGCCCCAGGTGGCGGATTTTCCAATCCGATTACTTTTATCTTGAAATCAAAGTCGTCATTAATCATGCCATAAAATATTTATTTTCAATTCTATAATTTGGTGCTATCAATCAATAAAAACGTTTAAGACCAATACTAGCGATAGAGAATACTACCTTTGTTAGATTCCCAACAGCAAAGCTCATGAAAACCCAATTGCGTCAGTTTCAATTGATAATTTTGCCCTGATAAAGGATAAATAATGCTTGGATTTCCGTGTGCCTACAGCCTACCTACCTGTACCAGGACACACAAAGCATATAGTTCGCAGTCTGCATGTTTGCCATACACATGATTCAGGTATATAACACAGGGCATCTATCTATCTATACAAATAAAAAGAAAAGTCCTGACTGACTGACTCATCAACGCCCAGCCCAAACCCTTGGACCTAGAAAGCTGAAATTTTACACAGAGGTTCCCTTTATGATGTGGACAAGGAATAAAGAAGGATTTTTTTTAATTCAACCCCTAACGGAGTTAAGTAGGGGGATGGAAGTTTGTATGGAAAATCATCTTTGTAGTTTAAACCATGAAAACTGGTGTTTAACACATGGGGTACTTTTAATGCAGGTAGTACGTCCCTGTGGGATATTTTCCGCCATCTACATGGGCGAAGCCGCGGGCAAAAGCTAGTAAAATAAAAAACAAACTATGACACCAAATACCACAATATTACTCATAGTCAGTATATTAGTTAATAGTTTATTTGCACCTAACACGGAGCGGACACGGATCTTCGTAGTATATTTATCTAAGCACACATACATATATATAAGGAATGTAGCGTGGTTTTTGAAAGGGGGCACATTTTTAAGGGTATTATAGGTAGGTATATTTACTAGCTAAAAAATAATTAAATAAGAGTTAGAGTTTGGCTGCCATAACCGATGAAGAACGAGTGTGGTAGGCACTTACATTGATGCGTATATTTGGATTTTTAAATAGTTGTTATTTTTTTATTTGATTGGGTATACCTCGTAGTCAAGCCCATTTCATCATCATCATAACAACCTAAAGACGTCCACTGCTGGACATAGGCCTCCCCCGAAAGGGGGGATTTTCCATAATCGTCACGCTTGGCAGGCGGGGCGATCGCAGTATGGTGGTAAAATGCATAGAGAACGCTGCTGCCCATTCTGTAGTAAGTCCCTTAGTCGCCTTCTACTGCACCCACTGGAAGAAATGGGATGATGCTATTCTTTTACGCCCGGCACCTCACTGGAGCCCATTTAAATTTAAAAATATAATCCACAACTATGGATAAAAATAGGAGTTAATTGATTTTTCACGTACTTACAGAATTTTCACTTGTCAACTAATTCTGTTGTAACGTGGACCACATAATTATGTAGCTCGGATGATTCTACATTAGGTTCTACCACGAAATTGAAGACAGTTGAGAGAGCTTCTCAACTGTTGACAGTAGCTAGGTGTAAATCGTGCTTGGGCGTATTTCATTCATCTTGATGAGAAAATTAGTCCTAGCTGTGGTATGAGTAGAGTAGCATTGAAGGTCTGAAGACAGAATGCTCCCCTTCTTTTTTGTAAAGGATACTGAAAGGCGTTAAATAAAAACTTTTTAACAAAAAAAAAATACAGACGATAAAATAAATTGAAAAGCGATAACAATAACTTTTTAGTCTAACTAAGCTCCTGAATTATTGTAAATCGGTCATTTGAGGCGGCGCCAAAAAATTTACGAAGAACAGTCAAACATTTTACTAGACGCCAATTAAAATGATGCCAGCTTTTCGCTTTTCAGTTTCCTTTTTCGCCAGTTTACATAACATAACATCACGCCCAGTTTCCCCGAAAGGATGAGCAGAGGGGTACCTACCTGTAGTATACCTACATTTCGCTAGTTATGTTTTAGGTCCGATGTAACAGGGGGCGAGCCTATTGCCATCAACCGGGCGCAATTCCAGTCTCCGGGATGCTACTGAGAAATTTCAGATAGAAAAAAACAATAACACTTTGCCCGACCTGGGAATCGAAACCAGGACCTCTCGCAAAATGATTCCGGATGCGAACCTCGACTGTGACTGTCAGAATCAATAAAATTTAATAATAGGTCTTTACCTATGAAATTGCCGTTTTGTATGAAAAAATTTAAACGAATTTTTTTCATGAATTTTTTATTTGTATTAATCGAAGTAATCACCCATGCAATCAATGCATCTTTGCCATCGCAGTGGCAGTTTATTGATGCCCTTCTTAAAGAAATCAGCTGGACGGGAGGCAACAAATTCTTCAAAGGCATTTTGTACTGCCTCTCGGGTATTAAATTTTTTTCCCGCCAAGAAGTTATCCAAATTCTGGAAAAAGTAGTAGTCTGTAGGCGCAAGGTCTGGTGAGTAGGGCGGATGACGGAGAGCTTCCAACCCCAGTTCTTGCAACTTGGAGACCGTCTGCTGTGCAGTATGAGGTCGCGCGTTGTCGTGCAGGAGCAGCGGAGACGAGCGATTGACCAATGCTGGTTGGAGATGCGCCAGCTCCTCCATCATTGTGTTCAGTTCTTCACAGTACACATCTGCAGTAATGCTCACCCCGTTTGGTAATAAGCTGTGATGAATCACACCGGCGCTAGACCACCAAACAGTGACCATCACTTTTCTAGGGGTAAGTTTTCGTTTAGGGCATTGTTTAGGTGCTGAACCAGGATCCAACCAACTTGCTGAGCGCTTACGGTTATCAAACAGAATCCATTTTTCATCGCAGGTAACAATGCGGTTCAAAATTCCTTCATTTGTGTGTCTGTTGAGCAGTGCAAGGCACGTCTCGACGCGTACTTCGCGCTGGCGATCATTGAGTTCGTGGGGCACCCATTTGTCAAGCTTTTTTACCTTGCCAATTTGACGCAAATGGACCAATATTGTTTTGACGCTAACGTCGAAAGCTGCTGCTAATTCAGCCGTAGATTGTGTATCATCAGCTTCCACAATCGCCTTTAATTCGTCATTGTCGACCAAAGTCTTCGGACGACCGCGAGGTTCATTTTTCAGGTCGAAATTTCCAGAACGGAAGCGAGCAAACCAATAACAGGTGGTGCGTTGGTTTGTAGTGTTAGCTCCGTAAACGTCGTTGATGTTGCGTGCCGCTTGTGCCGCGTTGCTGCCACGACGGTACTCATATTCCATAATTACTCGAATTTTTAACGTATCCATGATGACGAAAAAGATTGAAATGCGATGAAAATGTAACACTAATCAATAAAGAAATGACTACTTTTAGAAAAAAAAATCCATGTTTTTAAAATAAAATTAATTTGAAATTAGAATTCTTAGCCAAACAAAAATTATTTTGATTTGAAATGGCCAGTACTGCAGAACGGCAATTTCATAGGTAAAGACCTAATATAACTATTTATGTACTAACTTTTAGTAGCTTATTAAACGTTTTTAACATAGAATAATTGTAAAGTTTTGACCATTTCAATTGCTGGGTTTACCATGTATACCTACCTAGATCGATAGGAATAAAATGGAAACATACTCATTTATTTATCATAGGTATTGTTTTGATTTGAACTACTGAGATAAAACTAGAAAAATTGATAGCAGTTCGATACACGATAAAACATAATTATTATTATGATCTTATCACGATAAATGGATTTAATCACATATAAAACACGCTGTATCAAATAAATACAATGATTTCATAGTTATTTGGACTAGCCGATAGTGTCTCTCTTGAGTATTATGAAGTGCTTGTTACTGTTATCCGTCGCTATAGCAGGTAATTTTGGCCTAAATATTGTTATAATTCATATAAAACAAATAACTTATGGTGAAAAAATAAAATAAAAAAAAATTGGAAAACATGTGACATTTTGCTAACCCGCACTGGGTTCGCGTGGTGGATTGAGGTCCACTCACCGATAGGAGGCCTGTGTTCCAGCAATTGGAACATCGTAGGCTGATAAATAACGTATGTGGAAAAACTTAAAAAAGAAAACAAAAAATTTAGAAATGTATAATATTATCATGTAGCAGATTTGCTTAGGGTTAAATTAATAATCTTTATTACATAGTACAAAACAAAGTCGCTTTCCATGTTGTGTGCTTCGATCTTTCTAGAAAACGGTCAAAAAGGTGGTTTTTAAAGCAATCTCTTTAACTGTAAATAATTTTGAAAGCAAAATAAAAATGATATTTTCAAATCTTTTTATCGTTTTTGCATACAGTGATGGAAGTCAAAACATAATTAAACATACATTAATACATCAAAAAAATCATCAAAGTCACCTCTTAATTATCTGCTTATCAGTGATGGATTATTTATTATTAAATAGTTAATATCCAATTTTATACGATTTTATTTGCAGTTTTACGACATACGCATGCTCATTTATTATTCGAATTTATAACAACAGATTTTAACCCGTATCGGATTGCAATAGGAACTATTCTCGCTCATAACGACACTATTTAAAGTTCTTCTTCTTCGCGAAGCCGCTGGTAAAAGCTAGTAAAAACATCTAATAGAATTGAACATAGGAACATTAAAATTCAGCAGTCAATTATTTATTTATTTAATATGAACTCCAACAAAGGTTACACAAATCTATCTATATAAATAAAAAGACAAGTCCTGACTGACTGATTGACTGACTCATCAACGCCCAGCCTAAACCCTTAGACCTAGACAGCTGAAATTTTACACAGAGGTTCCCTTTATAATGTAGACAAGGAATAAGGAAGGATTCTACGAAATTCAACCCCTAAGGGAGTGAAATAGGGGATGAAAGTTCTGCGTGGGCGAAGCCGCTGGCAAAAGCTAGTATAATTTAATAATTAAGTAAATCTATATAAATAAAAAGACAAGTCCTGACTGACTGATTGACTGACTCATCAACGCCCAGCCTAAACCCTTAGACCTAGACAGCTGAAATTTTACACAGAGGTTCCCTTTATAATGTAGACAAGGAATAAGGAAGGATTCTACGAAATTCAACCCCTAAGGGAGTGAAATAGGGGATGAAAGTTCTGCGTGGGCGAAGCCGCTGGCAAAAGCTAGTATAATTTAATAATTAAGTAAATATCCTAACATTACAAAAGGTTATTTTGCGTGTGCAGGAGCCACAGCATGCACATATAACTATGTGTAACAGGGTAAAAATTGAAATCGATAAAATAAATGTTGAAATCAGAAAAAATAATACAATTTCAAGACTGATAATAATTTATGTACAATTGGTATAAGTAATAATTATTACTCCACATTCGTTGATCATAGAAGAGAAGAACCATACATATTTAGCATATTTTATTTATCCAAAAATAGAAAGGGATCATGAATCATATTTTGAACACAGCCTGTATTTATTGTGTTTATTCAAAATAAAAATAAATGACTATTTCACTGAGATACCAGTAGTACCTATCACAAGCAATGGAGTTTATAATTAAAGGTTTATAAACGCCAGTCTGTCAAGGATTCTTAGTTATAATTTTACACAAGTTTCAATTGTACCTACGTTACTAGTACAAAAGAGCCAATACGGAAATTATAAACTGAGCAAAACGCTTCACTGACATATTATTCATACGGCAAATATCATAAATCCTAACTTACCAATTGTTTTAATTAAAGTGTATTGCTTTATTCCAGCATGTGCTGCAAGCGTCCTCAAAGACCCTGTTCAGGGTTACAAGGAAGGTGACAGGTACTTCTACTTCCCGGGAGATGGCGACGATACCCTTTACCTTGTTGATGCTGAGGAGCCAGCAGATTTAGAATTTATTGAACAATTTACCAGAGATCCAGCGAATAACGCATACTGGCTCTTTACTAGGTAAAGATATACGTACCTTCTTACTTAACTTACTTTTGATCTGTTGAAAAGAGCCCATTAATACTTTATAAAGGCTCCCGCAGATAGGTGCGACGCGATTCTGTGAGAACTCATTCCACGAAGTTTTCATTGAAATTGTTCTAGTAAATTCGCGACACCGCGTCACGTTGACACGTCACGCCTGATTGAGGACCCTTACTACTGAAACAAATGTATTACATTTGTTTTTCTTAATTTTTGAATATATGAAATTACTTCGACGGAGAAAACGCATTCTATAATCTGATTTTTGTAATTGTGTAATTTTCAGAGACAATCCTACTACAGCTCAAATCATTACTTTTGGTGATGAACGCTCCGTAGCAGAGTCAAACTTTGACTTTTCAAAGGACACCGTATTTTTCGCTCATGGGTGGAATGGTGATGGGGGAAACTCAATGAATAGAGATCTGACTGAAGGTAACGTGAACGTGAATTCATTACACTATAATAAAAGCTTGCTATTAGCTTTGAATCAAATTAAAAAAAAGGAAGTAAAGTAAAAATTAAATAAAATACTACCCAGACGCAAGCTGCAGTGTAGGTATACTACGTAGGCAATTGAACTGATGCCTCAATGCTCTGTTCTGAGTCTTCATATTTCGTGTCATCCCGTACGTAGGTAAGCCCTTGATGCGACCATTGTTAAAACATATGCCAGCAGCATACGCAATTTTTATAACACCAAAAAAAAGTTTTTTACGGAAGCTCGTTCGACCTGGGAAACATCATCTTGTAAATAGGTACCTATTATATCTGTACCTTTAAAGCGACAATATTGAATACTGTATAATTTTCCTTATTTCAAATAATGTAAGATTTGTAATGTTACACTTTGTTTCAGCTTTTCTGCAGAATGCCGATGTCAACGTTATTGTCGTCGATTGGAGAGCTCTCGCCAACAGATCGTACACTACAGCGAAAGGCGGAACTGCTGCAGTTGGCAAAGGACTTGGTCAATTTGTGAACTGGCTCGTTTCATTAGGAGTATCATATGAAAGAGTACACCTAGTAGGTTTCAGTCTTGGTGGCCATCTAGTCGGAAGCGCTGGCAGGGAAACGGGAGGCTTGGTGAAGAGAGTTACAGGTAACGATCATTTCTTTAAATTTCTAATCCTACATACACCAAATATTTGGAGCATTAACTGACAGATCTAAGGAAGTTATAACAATCCATAAAATTAATAATTATTCTTCCAGCTTTAGACCCCGCTGGTCCTCTATGGAGCAGAGACAGTAACCGTGTGGTGTCTACTGATGCCCAATACGTAGAAGTAATCCACACGAACACTGGTTTCCTTGGATATACTGACCCTTGCGGTGATGCTGATTTCTACCCCAACGGAGGCTCTGGAATGCCTGGGTGCTTCTTAAACTCATGCTCCCATAGCCGTGCCTACGAGTACATGGCCAGCTCCGTGAAGTATAACCACCTCCTCGCCAATGAATGCGCTACTCTTAGGGATGCTACTCGCGATAGATGCACTGGTGAACTTAGCCCTATGGGTAACAGTGATCTATCTAAATCAAGGTAAGATAATGCAGTAGTCTCTACTACATAAAAATAGTTTTATTAATGATAAAATAGCAATAAGTTCAATCAATCAATCAAAATATTTTATTTCACATAAACCTGCATGGGCACTTATGAAACGTCAGAAGCTAGGTGCACGGTTCCAAATTGTCGCATCATAGGGAGAAGAGGCGGCAAGAAACTCCATGGTTACTCTTTTAACAATAATTAGGTTTTACAATATTTTCAAAATTAAAGTGATAATAGGTATGGGAGAACAGTGTAGGCTTGTCAATAAGTACCAGGAACTTAGAGGTCGGATGTTGTAAGGCCTACAACGTTCTTTCATTTACAATATGTTAAAGAATCTACTTAAATAAAATGAACCTATTTGACAAGTGATTTCCATGACAATCACTAATAAATAGAAATTGATGCATAATGTCAAATAATGACGAGAATATGTCCAACATTGTAAAAATAAAAATTAACATTGCTAACTACCTACTTAGCAGTTAACCATTACCTACTTCTTTATGTATTTAAAAAATAATAGATAACATTTTTTTAAATTATTTACCGTATCCTTGAATAAACAACATGCAGTAGTACTGATTCATCAACATCTGATTACGATAAAACTAATCACATGAGGATTTTATAACACGATTGTATTTTTTTACAGATCGGGTATATTTAGAGTGAACACAGACAGAAGATACCCATACTGAATGGCATACTTATTAGCTCACATAATCAAAACTACGAGTATGTCAACTTTCTCCTCTTAAAGAATAAAGTGAATTCGTTTGTAAGAATAATAACACAATAAATTGCTATGTATATGTACTTCCCTGCTTTTATTTTATACTCAAAACCCTCTTAATCATCTTGAAAATATTTATAGTATAATTGTTAACGAATGTGCATTCAGCCCATTCTATGTTATGGTTCATACTATGGTCGTGCTTCCTGATTTTTATCTGAATGCATTTAATTGATAAACTTTTTACTTACAAATATCTATTGTCTTAAAAATTACGGTAATGAGCGACAAAGTTATCTTTGCGATCTCATAATTACAGTTGATATTTTCGACAAAAACCCTTATACCTTGTGCAAACGGTACTTCCCCTGTAATAAATAGGGCTGAGAAAAAAGCGACCTTCCTGTTCCGAGGATTTCTTCACGTTCAAAAGCCACGGTCTCGCATTCCAGGATGAAATGGGCGGCTCATGCCTCGGCGTCAAGGCAGCCCCTGCAAGCCGGGCTGTCTGTGGCACCTATTTTATTAGGTTGTTTATTAAAGGGGTTATGGCCCGTAATTGTTATTACGTATATTAGGTTATTTCTAATCAGGCTGAGAAGTTTTTGGTTTGTACGTACACCCATGTAAGCGCCCCTTTACGGTTTATATAACTCGTTTTGACTACTCAGGTTTTATTACTATTAATATAGGTACTCCGGGTTTTCCTCTATCTCATAGTATAAATAATAATCAGCCTATTATGTTCCAACTACTGGGACCGGCCTTTCTTTAAGAGGGAGTGGGCAGGAACCCAACTCGCGGGCTCAGTTTGGGTTGGAGGATGTGACATACAGGGCTAAATTTCGCAGATGCGATGGGTATTGACACCTACACATGATGCAATAAATAAACGTGTGAAGTCGGGGGGACCTCGTCAAGAACGAAGTTCCTTAAGCTTTTTCTTCAACAGCGAATGTAACGTGGTTTACACAATCTTCAAAACACGCAATCTTTATTTTGACGTCACTATCGGCTTCAGCAGCCTTGAAAACCATGAAAACAACACTCATGATGAAAAACCGGAAAATGTTGTAGCTTCCATCTTGGATTTTCATTTTGACTTCACTATTTGCTTCAGCTTCTCGAAAACCAAAAAAAAAAAAACAAACCTTGAGAACTATCTCACTCTCTCTGTGCCACTTTCTACTTTATGTAATAAAAAGTCGCATGGACGTTTCACGCTTTTTCGTTTACGTACGAAAGACTTTTTTTTTGTTTGGGTGGGAAATCATCAAATGACTTCTCCCGCTCTGGGTGGAGCAGGAGGGCGTGTCAGACTTTTACTGACTAAAACCCACCAGTGTTCCCTCAGTTGCCCGTGTGCCAGGGGCGACGGTATCTCTTTCGAACAACCCGCACCCCTAGCAGGCATCGGCCCTTGCGAACCCCACCAGATGTTGCTGACGGCCGCAGGGGATAGGGAGAGCGGCCAACGCTATACCGACACTCCTCTTCCCCTGCGGCCCCACTGCGTCCGCCATCAAACGGTGGTGGCCCCGTCCAGGCCACGGAAGGGAAGAGCGCTACTCAAAAGTACCGGCACTCCTCCTCCGCCGCAGCCTCCAGCCGCGATGCCTCCCATTCGACATCGCGGCCCACCTCAATTGCAGTGCACCTCACCCCAACCTACTTTTGTTGGCCGCTACGTCGTCGGCTTTGAGGTAAAAGCCCTGACGAGCGTCTCCCACCCTGGGGTTCCTTTTCACTTCACCGTGGCTGGGAGACCACGGCTACTGAGCCCCCCCGCAACGACAATGCGGGAACCCACTCGGGGGAAGACTTTTGCGTTACGTGACGATTTCTACAATAACTCCTACCGCAAGCTTCCAAAAGGAAATCTTCTCAAAAAACATCAAGTCCTTTTAGTTTTTATTTTATCTTTCCGATTGTAAAATATTATGGATTTTTGATTTATTTTGTTTCCCCACGATATTTTACATCACCGATTTTAGAACAGTGTGTTGAATGATGAATTAGTTTAGACAAAGTAAAGTGTTTTGAATCTACGACCAACATACAATATTTAAGTCGTCGCCATTTCCACTGTGTCACCACTGCTCACCTAATGGTAATAGGAGTTAATAGAAGACTTCCGCCTTGTGTAGTAAGTGCATTGCCCGATAAAAGGATCTTACCTACCATCTCTCTTTATCGCGATAAATTAAAATTAATCTTGCGTAAAAGTAATATAAATATCATTGCAATCATTATTCATTTGACTAGATTGTGCGACTATTGCCATGAAGTGCACGCTACTGTTATTCTTCGTCATAGCGGGTAAGAACATAACTTTATACCAAGAAACCAAAATATACCTATGTTTATTGTGGTTCCTAGGAAAGTTTTCTATCGCACAAGCAGAATTTGTTATGTCTTTTGGCATCATAAATAAGGTCTATTTTTTGGAAAGTGATATGAAATCTAATGTATTAAATATTACATTACCAGCATGTGCTGCAAGCGTCCTCAGGGACCCTGTGGATGATTACAAGGAAGCGAACAGGTACTTTTACTTCCCGAAGGATGACGAAGATACCCCTTCATCTTGTCGACACAGAAGAGCCCGCAGATTTAGAATTTATCGAAGAATATACCAAAAATCCAGCGAATAACGCATATTGGCTTTATACCAGGTAAAGTTCCATACATTATTTCATGCAATCTTATCCTTTTACGAGTATTCCCCCTTGACCTACAAGCTAAACTGAAAAAGTACCGTACCATATGATTATCGGTTTTTTTATTGCGCAATAATATGAGAAACAGACGATCAATAATTTTCATGCAATAACATTGACAGCCCGCACTAAATTTTCATTTTTAGAGCAAGACCTCCGTAGGGTATAATAAATAATTCTACATTACTTCATAGTAGCGACCGGCAAAAGATGTATTGACGGAAGATCGTGAAAAATTTCAATACACATACGTGAGTCCATAAATGCCTGGTTGCGGCCAAGGCTAGTATAGTACTTTTCTCAAAAAATGCGCGGAAATTGAAACTAAGTACATTGTCAACAATTAATTCTAAACTGTAGAATTAATTACGAACAAAAATAACTTTTCACGCGCCAATTTGTTCATTTGGTTATTTTTTACTTGAAATATGCTATAGCTATATAGCTTGAATTTTTTTTGTTGATAAGTTATCTCCTTGGTTGTCATACAGGGTGTTTGGCAGAACGTTGAACATACGAAAATGGTGGATAGGTGGGGTCATCTGCTACATACTAAGCCCTAATGTATTTGGCCCTGGCCCCCTGGATGTTTAAAAAAATGTGATTTTATTCTTTACATCTTTCTGTAAGTTTGAGGACTCATAACTTTTTTTCTAGCTAACATCTGAATAAAGCAATAATTTTATAAGAATCTGCCAACATTAAAGATCAAAAAAAAAGAAAATATTGCCTGTTTTACCCATTTTTAATAAAAATTACACTTGATAGTTAAGAAAAAAGGAAAAGTAAGTAACAAATGACCACCTATCCACCATTTTCGTATGTTCAACGTTCTGCCAAACACCCTGTATTTCCAAGTAAAAACTTATTTCCGTTTATAAAGCACACGATAGCTATGAGTTTTCATTTGGCCGCTAAACATGACAGAAAAAAGGTCCCGTACCCAAAAGGTGCCAAAGGTGTTGTTTTCTATGGACAAAAGCTGAAAAGAGCTGAATAAGTATGAGTAGTCCCTTAGGAACCGTAATAGTATTTATGGCTAAAGTAAATAAACATATAGATATTCATACTAAACCGTTTAAAGAATGCAAGTCGTTGCTGATTAAGTGGATAAACAAATTATGCTACGATGAAGTAGAGAATCTTCTATTAAATATAAGGTAAAATCTGCTCCGGATAAAATAACCACACATATACACACACGCACGCACACTAATACACACACACTCACTCAAACACACACGCACACACACCCCCCCACACACACACACCAACAAACTAATTATAATAAATAAGAATGATTAACTCGTTAACTTTTTTTTAGTTACATGTTGCACAAATTTGTAAGATTTAAAAGAGCGGCGCCTCCTGGCACAGACATCTATTTGCTTAAAAGTAGACGCCACCAATTTTTTTGGATTTTTTTTTTTTGGCTGTCAGAATAATGCTCGAATTTCCAAGCATTTTGAAGAAAAATAACTACTGATCCCAGACGTGGCCACGGACGTTGCAATGAAAAGAAAATGGTGAGGGCTGAGAGAAGATGAAAGGTTAAAATTTAAACACGCTCTGATATTTGAATAATCACTGCGCAATGCGCAATCCTCAATACATTTTTTTTTATTTCAGGCTCAATCCTACTACACATCAAATCTTATTGCTTAATAATGTCAACTCCACGATAACCTCGAACTTCAACCCCTCAAGAATCACTGTATTCCTGGCTCACGGATGGGGTGGAAACGGCAGAGACAATTTTAGTAGAATGCTCGTTAATGGTATTATTTTTAATATGAATGTATTATATACTATGGTACAGAAATAATATTTTGTATAGATTGTATATATACGAAACTCCTGCTTTCTTAGTAAATCCCCCAATTCAATTTAAACGGCATATAAGCGTACATAATTATGTTCGAAAAGGAAAGTAATGCCTAGTTATCAGTTTCAGTACGAAACGGTTTTTTCATCATTTCATTTTGTACCTATAAATTTTTATTATTCCATTAAAAGTTTTATCAGCGGTTGTGATTTATGCACAGCATATTTGCTTTTACAAATAGGTAGGTAGGTACTCTGATCAAAAGACACAAAAAAACTGAATACGTGTATTTAGGTACTTATTTTTTTTTCTAGCTTTTCTGGAGAAAGATGATGTCAACGTCATTGTCCTCGATTGGATTAGACTAGCCAGCAAATCTTACTCTACTGCGAAACGCGGAACTGCTGCAGTTGGCAGAGGCCTCGCGCAATTTGTGAACTGGCTCGTATCGTCAAATGGATTGTCATACAACAGATTTCATTTAGTAGGTTTCAGCCTTGGTGGTCATCTAGTTGGAAATGCTGGCAGGGCAACGGGAGGTCAAGCCGGTAGAGTCACAGGTAAAGATTACTGATAAGCCAACACTCTCTAAATACCCTATAAAAAGTTACTTTTTAATTGATTATTCTGTTCTAGGTCTGGACCCCGCTGGTCCTCTTTGGAGTTTCGACGGCAATCGCTTATCCAGGAGGGATGCTAGATATGTGGAAGTAATCCAGTCAATACAGACAATACAGTCCTTGGATATGCCGGCCGGTTAGGTCACGCTGATTTTTACCCTAATGGAGGGGCAAACATGCCCGGCTGCTCAGCTTTCGGATGTTCCCACGCCCGTGCAATCGCGTATATGGCTAGTTCCGTGAAATACAACCATCTTCTGGCCAACGAATGCGCAACTATAGCTGAGTCTAGTAATAACAGATGCAGGGGCAGCCTTTACCCTATGGGCAATAGCCATATCAACAAGACACGGTAAGGGCAGAATCATACGTGATATTCAGAAATTAAATATAAGCAACTGCAGCACGATGAAGTTGGAATCAAATGTAGATTCTTTTTATTTTGTTTTCAGATGGGGTATATTCAGAGTTAACACAGGACGGATCTATCCATTTTAAGTCAAGAAAAGACACTGTTTGATCCCCTTAGGCCACAGCGGATAGCGTACTGTTACATCCCTAGTCTGTGCTGGTAAGTGCTGACACTAGTGCTTAGTCAGCACCGGGCCTCCTAGAACATGATTGCCCACAGTCTACTAGCCAGTTCGGGTTTGGCATCCAAAGAGTTGGGACGTATACCGAATTTTCCCCAAATTAAATTGTCCTTGGTTAGGTTGGCAATAAACCTTTTTTAAAAAGATTCCCGGAATTTCAATTCTAACATTTGGTGGCAGCGGTGGGATAAGACGTCCCCAGTGTCCTTAAAACGGTTTATACGTCACCGGAAGTAAAATTTCATGTGTATCTGTGTTCCTGAAAGTGCCCAGTGATTGTGTCGCCCAATAAACACTGAAACCCGAACTCATCTCATCGGAGGTCGATACTTTCCGACCTGGTTCCAAAGCTGCATATCGCCGCCCTGGGTCCACTGCGTAGTAAGTGGTATTACGTTGTTGGGTAGCACTTGCTGCACCCAACCATATTGTATCCAGCGCCGACCTGACGGCAACCGTCGGCTTCTCGTCCATAAGTCCAAGGTAGACGTAATCTGGCGAGTCCAGAATGAAGAGTTCCTACAAGTTGTTCCTGTAAGTCCAAATTACCTTATCCTGTGAAATTTGTGTGTGTTGTGCGTTAAGTGTCCGTAACGATATCGCGTATAATCCCGTGTGTTAAAATAAGTTAATAATTTTAAGATTAGCTTAAAATATTTATAAGATTCAAAGTAACGTGTTAAGAAGCCTACGCTTCGATCCCAGTCGTCCTTATCAGTTGCGCATAACTTAAACATCCGTAGCTCACGTAATTCTCAGAACCAAACACCTCTTGTCCATACCAGTAATTTATCATCACGCCAATAATTCTTGAAGGGTTAAGCAGAGGTTTATTGATTTATAAACAAATATGACGGCTAGAACTGAAGCTAAAAAAGACATCAAAGAATTAAAAGGTGAGGAGGAAATCCCGTTAGGTGTCGTGCTAAAGTTTATTAAACCATTCAACGGCGACAGAGACAAGCTAACAGCTTTCATAAGAAACTGTGATAGCGCAATATCCTTGGCGTCCTCTCAACAGGAAGACGTAGTTTTTAAATATGTATTAAGTCAATTAGAGGGCAAGGCCGAGACCGCGTGCTCTATTAAAGAGTTTGATACATGGTTATCACTAAAAGAATTTCTGAAAAATCAGTTTGAACGCAAACACTATGCTCACCTGCTCACTGACTTACAAGACTGTAGGCAAGGAAGTCTAGAACCCGTTAGCCAATTCTCCTTGAGAGTAGAAACCTGTTTACAAAAACTTCTTACAGAAGTTACCGTTTCCAATACGAAGAAGACCGAACTTCCTGGTAGATTAGCCGCCATGGAAGATCTCGCTCTCCATACATTTATATTAGGATTAAACCCTAAAATCGCCAATATTGTGAGATGTAGAGATTACAAGACCCTAAATGATGCTATTAACGCTGCGATATCTGAAGAAAAAATACTTCAGTTCTCCTACCGAAATTTCAACAGGCAAAAGGGTATTGAACCCGTTAAAAGAAGTGAAACAAATACACCTCACGCAAAAGTTTTTATTAAAAGTAACAATGGTCAACCCAACATTGCTTTCAACGATTCTTCTTTCTGTAGATACTGTAAAAAGTCAGGACATATTCTCGAAAATTGCAAACTGCGTGAGTTCAACAATAAAAGATTTTCAAATGGCCCTCAGCCATTTAGACCTTCGCCGTTTAACTATAAACAAACGGATATTAAACCCAGATCTCATGTAAACTACACTGATAATCATGAAGAGGAGGGTAGAGATGAAGTAGATGAACCCATTAATTATACTTTAAACTAAATAATGTCCCGTTTAAGTATCGCACGGGGCAAACCCCTTTTAATCAAGCCGATACTACCCGTACTAATATTAAGACCAATGGACAGGGTAACCAGCCCCAAACTCACGGTCTTTCCAAAAGTAGGACCACGCCGCAGGGTAACCAGCCCCATAAGGAAGGTCTGTACCAACAAAACATTAGGACCAATGGACAGGGTAACCAGCCCCAAACTCACGGTCTTTCCAAAGGTAGGACCACGCCGCAGGGTAACCAGCCCCATAAGGAAGGTCTGTACCAACAAAACATTAGGACCAATGGACAGGGTAACCAGCCCCAAACTCACGGTCTTTCCAAAGGTAGGACCACGCCGCAGGGTAACCAGCCCCATAAGGAAGGTCTGAACCAACAACACATTAGGACCAATGGACAGGGTAACCAGCCCCAAACTCATGGTCTTTCCAAAAGTAGGACCACGCCGCAGGGTAACCAGCCCCATAAGGAAGGTCTGAACCAACAATCCAATTGTAAACCTGAAAAAGAACTTAAAATATATGAAATCCTTACCCGGAAAAGATACTTACCTTTTATCAAATTACAAACATTTGTAAATAAAAATCCACTTACCTTCCTGATAGATTCAGGAGCATCACTCTGTGTTCTGAAAAAGAAAAGTATAACAAGTACTCTGCAACTAGAAGATAATATCGTCACAATTAAAGGAATAGATTCCAAAAATGAAACTATGAAAAGTGTAGGAAGTTTTAAACTACAATTACAGTTCAATGAAAAACTAAGTATAACCCATCCATTCCAAATTTTTGAAGATATAAACTTACCTTACGACGGTATAATAGGCACCGACCTGTTTACGGAATATAAGTGTCGCATTAATTATCAGACAGACTGTTTAGAAATAAATAACTGTAACATTAAATTATCCTTCGATGAACCATCATATGTCATTGAGCCCCGTACCGAAACAGTAATAGAGTGTTCCGTGAAAAACCCTGAATTGAAAGAGGGAATTATATTAGATCAACATATTTCCGATTCCCTTCTTATATCAAATTGCCTTGTTAAAGTAAAGGACAATAACAGAATTAATTTGACAGTTATCAATGTATCCGAAAAACCAGTTCACTTAAACGCTAACCTTATGCTTACTTTAAGTTCACTTAATCTTACTCAGTGTAGTATAATACAACATAATAGATTAAATAATAGCCTAGAAAGGTCCCAGCAATTATCTAAACTACTGCGAACATCTCATTTAAATCAGGAGGAACTATATCATCTTAATGAAATTTGTCATCAGTACTCCGATATTTTTCACTTACCGGGAGACCAATTAACCTGTACGGATGTAATTCAACACGAAATAAAAACTAATTCCTCACAGCCAATTAATGTAAAATCGTACCGATTTCCAGAAATACACAAAGAAGAAGTTAACTCTCAAATAACAAAAATGTTAGATCAACAAATCATTAAACCATCAAAATCCCCATGGTCATCCCCTATTTGGATAGTACCTAAAAAAGATGACTCCACCGGGCAAAAGAGGTGGAGAATAGTAATAGACTATAGAAAATTAAATGATATTACTATTGGGGAAAATTACCCAATTCCCCAAATTAATGAAATATTAGACCAATTGGGTCAAAGTAAATACTTTACAACCCTAGACCTAGCTTCCGGTTTTCACCAAATTCAAATGTCTCCAGAAGACGCCCCAAAAACTGCATTCAGTGTACCCCAAGGTCATTTCGAATTCAAGCGGATGCCGTTTGGTTTAAAAAATGCACCCGCAACCTTCCAGAGAACAATGAACACTGTCTTGTCCGGATTACAGGGTGTTCATTGCTTCGTGTATTTAGATGACATCGTCATTTACTCGCATGATTTATCTTCCCATATCAAAAAGCTTTTTCTTGTCTTTGAAAAGTTGAGAAAATTCCGCCTTAAACTTCAGCCGGACAAATGCGAGTTCCTGCGAAAATAAGTCGCCTATCTAGGACATGTAATAAGCAGTGAAGGCGTTAGACCTAACCCTGACAAAATAAAAGCTGTCGTGAATTTCCCTGTACCAAAATGCGTTAAAGACATAAAATCATTCTTAGGTTTAGCGTCATACTATCGGAGATTCATACCAGAATTCTCAAAATACGCTAAGTCCCTTACCGCTCTTCTAAAAAAAGATATTGATTTTAACTGGACCAATAATCAACAATTATCATTTGAACAACTGAAAGAGAAATTGGTAACTGCACCAGTCCTTATCTATCCTGATTTTACAAAACCTTTTATTTTAACTTGCGATGCGTCAAATTACGCTATTTCAGCTATATTATCCCAGGGTGTAATTGGAAAAGATCAACCAATCGCTTTCGCGTCAAGGACACTTAATAAAGCGGAATGTAATTATAGTGTCACAGAGAAAGAATGTCTGGCCATTGTGTACGGAACCAAAACATTTCGTCCTTATCTTTTCGGCCGTCAGTTTAAAATATTAACAGACCATAAACCCCTAAACTGGCTTTTTAATTGCAAAGACCCTGGATCTCGATTAATCCGTTGGCGCCTTAAATTAGAAGAATATAATTATGAAATTCAATATAGGAAAGGTAAGACAAACACAAATGCTGATGCCCTTTCGCGATATCCAATAAATCCTTTACAAAACATGGAGGAAACTCAACCAAGTAAAACATTACCTGATAATTACCCAATACCTAATCCTGAAAATGTTCCCACTGACCCTGATCAAATACTTACCGATG
This sequence comes from Polymixis flavicincta, assembly GCA_949987655.1. NCBI lineage: Eukaryota > Metazoa > Arthropoda > Insecta > Lepidoptera > Noctuidae > Polymixis > Polymixis flavicincta. The sequence continues at coordinate 20,525,763 of OX465173.1, forward strand.
ATGCAACTCCTCCGCAGTCCTCACCGCAATCAAATCCTGGAAGCTTAGACTTACCTGATGATTTTGTCCTTCCTGAAAACCTGGAACTCCCTGATGACTTTAATATACCTACACCACAATCCAGTGAACACATTAATGATGACGATACCTATTCCAAATGCCTTAAAGCTATAAATAACAGATTAGTTACATTTAATACCAAAATCCTCGAACATAATGAAAACCTTTTAAAGACAAAATCAAAACATATTGTGATACCTACCTCAATTGACCTTGATGAGTCAAACCGTTATGTATCCGAAATTATCGGTAATATGACTGAAAGTAAAGAATTCCTTGCATTGGAAAGAACTCTATATTCATTCTTGACGTCTAAAAAAGAGAATACCATTTATTATTTACTATTCACTAAAGTGTATCATTATGAAACATCTACTTACGATGATATCTTTAAAAGTCTGAAAAACTTAAAGAATTACCTTTTAGCTGAAAATATAAACGAGTTTAGCATCACAGATTTCAGAAATCCGTTTGATAGCCATAATTTAATAAAAATATATAACATAATCACGTACCTATTTCATAATACAAGTATAACCATTAATATTTACAAAAATATTATAATGTATCCAACTATGAGCGAAATCGCTAAAATTATGCGTGAAAATCACGATATTCCTATTTCAGGCCACTTAGGCTCTAACAGAATGTTGAAAAGAATCCAAGAAAAATATTACTGGCGTAATATGCGCAGTGACATTGAAAATTATGTCCGCAAATGTGTACCATGTCAAGCTAATAAAGCGCTACGTCAAACAAACCGTGCACCGATGCAGATCACCACAACATCGACGCAACCATTTGAACGCGTAGCATTAGACATCGTAGGCCCTCTTCCTGAAGTAGGAAGTGCTAAATTACGATTCATTCTAACACTGCAAGACGACTTGACAAAATACTCAGCTGCTTATCCTATCTCTAATGCTACCGCAGAAGAAACGTCTGAATGTATGATCCATTTTATCGCGCAATTCGGCATTCCAAAAACCATCCTAACTGATCAAGGCCCGAATTTTACGGCCGAGCTATTCAAACAAACTTGCAGCTTTTTAAAAATTAAACAGCTTTGGTCTACCCCTTATCACCCGCAAACACAGGGAGCCCTAGAAAGGAGCCACTCAACTTTAAAAGAATACCTAAAATCGTTTGTAGATGTTAACCAAACTAACTGGCCTCGATATGTCTATACAGCCATGCTCACCTATAATACAACAGTTCACAGTACTACAAACTTCACCCCTTATGAACTAGTATTCGGTCATAAGGCACTTATACCCTCATCCATATACGACTCCGCTCTGGAATCCACATACAATAATTACGTAAGGATCTTACAACAACGTCTACGAATTTCCAGGGAGAAAGCTGTAGAAAACATACTAAAATCAAAAATAACCTCCAAAGCTTATTACGATAAGCATACGAAACCAACAAAGTATAAAGCAGGTGATATGGTTTACGTGAAAAATCATTTACGACTTCGTAAAGCTTTATCACCCATTTGGAAAGGTCCCTATAAAATAATTCGGATAAATGGAAATAATACACTTACCTTATTGATGAACCGTCGGCATGTAAAACATCACTATGATGAAGTTAAACTTGCCGAAATAAATGATTAGTCTAGTTTTATATTTAGTTACGTAAATTAGTTTTATAACTTAGAATATTATTTCAGGATTGCCTCGGCGTGTATCTCCATTATCTCAGCTGACGTTATAGAACCCATGAAAGAAAGTACTGGAATCTATTTTGACCCTGTGGGAACCTTGAAAATATCTAATAATTATCTTCACATATTAGTCCCGACTGATGTTGGATATATACAACCTCATATAGAAAATATTAAGTCTGCTTTGGGAACTGCTAGATTTCTTTGCCGACAGAACGAACTAAGTGTCTCAAAATGCCATAACCTCTTACAACCCTTAACATCTCGCCTTGACAGTATTTTAAAAGATTATAGTGCTATATCTCATCTTATTCCCGATAGAGATAAGAGATCTGCGTGGTTTGCTGGTATCGGTTCCCTTTTCAAACAAGTAATTGGCACAATGGATGAGGACGACTCAATCAAGTATAACTCTGCAATAGAACACCTAGAAAACAATGATAAGAAACTTTCATCTCTTCTAAAAGATAATATTTTGATGACTAATACGGCATTAAATAATTATAATGAAACACTTAGAATAATCAAAACCAATGAAGCTCGATTAGGCAACGCTATTGAAAATTTATCAGCCGTATTAAACAATGTATCTAATATACATAAAGACTTGTACATAGAATCTAAAATGAATGAAATTTATAATGAATTGTTTTCTAGTTTACTAACTTTATCATTTAGACTTGATGATATTATTAACGCTATAATGTTTACGAAAAGTCATTCTATACACCCCTCTATCCTAACCCCTAAACAACTGTATGAAGAGCTGATGCGTAGTGTTAAGGATTTAAATAAGAATAGTGAACTACCTGTTAGCTTAAGTTTAGATAGTATCCATGTGCTAACTGACTTAGCCCAACTATCGTGTTATTTTATAAGTAGTAAAGTAGTGTTTGTAATTAAGATTCCCTTAGTATATAAATCAGAATATGTGTTATATAAACCTATCTCGGTACCTATCCCACATGATGTGGGCCAGCCTCATTCATATGCAATGATTATATCTAATTGTAATTATATAGCTATAAGTAAAGATAAATTAACATATGTATGCCTTCAGGAACTAAATAAATGTGTCAAAAGTATTAATCAGTTTTATATATGTAATAATCTCGATGCATACTCAGTTCAAGATATGCCTACTTGCGAAACCGAGATGTTATGTAAAATTATTAATAAATTACCTCAACAATGCGAAACTAAATTGTTCCATGGGAATATAGATATTTGGCAAGAATTAAAAAACAATAGATGGCTATTTGTTAAGTCAGAACCGACCAAACTTACCCTTGACTGTAATTCACAGATAACAGAGTACAAATTGTTAGGTACTGGTGTTATCAGTCTAGAACCGGAATGTAAAGCTTATTGTAAAGACAGGGAACTTTTATCGAAACCTTATTATAAAACAGTTATTAAACCTGTAATTTCTGATTTTAATCTTATCAATGATCCTTGTTGTGACCAAGATAAATTCGCGTTAATGAAATCAAAATTAAAACCTTTAAAGTTAAATGATTTACACCTAGAAAAACTTGTAACTGTTTCAAATCACCAATTAATGTCAGATATTGACAATATTATTAATGAACCTAGCCCATTCATAAAATATGAATCTCATTATCCTATAATTACCTATTGTATAATTATCCTACTTTTAATTTTTCTATGTTATAAACTTTGTAAAAAATTCGGTAAATGTCCAACTCCCAAAACTAAAATAGAATCTAACAGTTTAACAGATGAGGTTCAGGAATTAGAAGAAATTCCAGTCCCTAGACTTCGCATATCGCCCTGAAACTTATGTAAAAAATATATAAGTTTCATCTTGTTGGGGGGGTTGTTACATCCCTAGTGTCGCGAATGCGAAGTAATATACCCTATAGGTACAGATAATAACTAGTTAAGATCTGCCGTGAGGTGGGGGAAAGAGGGGGTGGCGCGCGGGAATAGACGGCGCGCGCGCCCGCTTCACTTGGGCCTGATGGTCGGAGCTAGCAGTCAGTATATTGGTGAGTGACCTTATCATTACTCAGTGCATGTGTCTTCAGATTTACCAGATATTCATTTTACTATTGTCTTTCAATGTTATCAATTCGTGTGTGTGTGTATTTATTCCAACAGCGATCAGATTCAGAAATGATACCAAATCAGACCAGTATTCAGATGAGAGGCTCGGGGTGGCTATAAGGGGAGGTTGGAGGCCACTTTGGGGGGACACCCCCCAATATCATTGCGATGATCATTCAGTAACAGTTATTCAGTGGAAATCAGTTCACATAACAACAGCGGTCATAATTCAGATCATAATCATATTTTACCCAGGCTTATTCAGATATTCGTCATTAAAAGGTATGTGACGACATGGTGGAGATGCTGGGATATGATTATTGTAGTTTAAAAATATTTTTTGTTTAGTTCTGTAAATAAAATATGTGGGTAGATGGTTTTGTTCTACATTTAAAAGAATCGCGCCGGTGTCACATAGTGCACGAATAGCCGCTATACCTACCTCCCAACAAATCAATTCAAAATTGGAACGAATTTGTATGAAGTTGACTGCCAGATAATTTACACGAAACGTTATCAACAAAAAACAAAACCATAATGTTCGAAATTTCGAATCTGTTGTGAGTGTTGAGTAATTTCGTTCCATGTTATTATTATGACGTTTTCTTAGATACATTATTGGCCTACACATGACTTATACATTATTAACCTACCCAAAAACTGTGTCGGATAGGAACTTTGAGTTTTTAAATAATAATACTCCAGTGAAGTTTGAATTCATAGTTGTTAATTGACAGGTTACACATCCTACACTGGGGTACCACCAATATCAGTCTACCCTACGTCAAGTCGATTCTAAGAAATAGTACTATACGCTCTGGAAAGTATTCAGTCACGACTTGATTAAACATTTATTTAGTAAATCCGACTGCACAATAACGTGCGAATGAAGTCTAGTACTTAAATATAATTACAATTTTTACGTTGCGCAGTAACCAAGGATATTAGTAAACGTTCATTAATTAATTATATTACACGTTTTATATGAAATCCTAGTAATCAAAGGAGTATTCGTACTAAGTAAATAGACTTTATTAAGTGAACCAATTATAATGTTTTATGATTTCGTTTAATGGCCTTAGATGTGTGCGGTTTATTAGTATATTCAGTTTCATAAGAATCTCATACAAAGTTACGTTGTTTTAGATACTCGGGATATTCATTTACTAAGAGAACGGTCTATGAATTTGATTTTATGTTGCTGATACTCTATTTAAAATGGAAGACGCTATCCGATCTCGTTTAAAATGTATTTATGAATCCCTTCAGTCAAACATGAAATCTGCTCGGTGTGCCCTAACGGAATTATCAGAAGAAGATCCCAACTATAAAGGATTAGAACTAAGTGGTGCTAAACTAAAGGGTATAAATGAGATGTTTGTTTCGGAAATTCATAATTATTGTAAATTGATAAAAGAAATCAACGTTGAGGAAATTAGTCAGTATACGTCCACACAGATTCAGGCCGAAGAGTTAATAGCAGAAATAGATGTAAATATAAAACAGAATAACCGAAACTGCGCACTTGTTTTTACAAACAATGACCACAATGTTAACACAATTAGTAAATTACCAAAAATGGAGTTAGGCAAGTTTGATGGTGATGTTCTAAAGTGGTACCAATTTTGGGATCAGTTTTCATCAAACGTTGATAAGAGAAATATCAACGATGTCGATAAGCTGTTGTACCTTCAATCGGTTCTTGAGGGTGACGCGAAACAGGCAATTGATGGGTTGGACACAACAGATAAAAATTATCGTATTGCTGTCGACACATTAAAGGAACGGTATGGAAAACCTAGCGTAATTATTGATGCTCATTATGTAGCACTTTATAGAATTAAAGCAGCGGAATCTAATCAGGTCAAAGATTGTAGACACGTCCTAAATGAAATTGAGAGACATCTTAGAGTATTAAGATCTTTAGGCGAAGATGTAAATCACAATCATCTTAGAGTAATGATTTTAGAAAAGTTCCCTGAGGACCTCATTTACGAATTAAGAATGAAGATAACTGACGAAGATGAGTCTATTGATAATATTAGAAAATTCTTAGAGTATATCATATCGGCTAGGGAAACATCAAATAGATTAAAGAAATCTGCAGAAATTAATACAAATAAAACAACTAGCGAGGACAAACACGCTTCTGATAATATTACAATAGGATCATTACATGTTAGATCGGAAGAGACAAGTGATAATAAAAGGCGTAGAATTACATCAAACTTTAGAAAGGAAAAATTTAGGTATGAAAATAGACAGCATATTAAACATAAACTGCCCCCACGTAAAAGACCACATGACGGTGACAGGTCCGATGAGCCACCTAAAAAGAAATCAATTAAATGTATATTTTGTAAGCAGGATCATTTTAATGATGAGTGTAGTGTGTACAAAACTTTACAAGAAAGAAAAGCTCGGTTAGGAATCCGGTGTTATAATTGTTTCGGTGAAGGCCATAGGGCTGACAATTGCCGTGCAAAACGGAAATGTCGACATTGTAATAAGTTCGGCAATCATAATCGAGCATTATGTCCAACTAAGCTAACACAGCCAGTGAAGTCCGTACCAACTGACACCTTACATACTAATCATGCATACAGCACTACGCTGTTGCAGACAGCCCTAGTAATTGTAGACAATTTAGAAACTAAAACAAAACTAAAATGTAGGGTGTTGCTCGATTGTGGTAGCCAGCGCTCATATATAACGCAACATAATACTAATTTACTTAAACTACCTATTACTGAGCAAATTAATTTATCAATATTTACATTTGGAAACAAATCACCACATCTTATTAAAAGTCCTATAGTACAGTTTAGTATTACGACGCGAACAGGATTTTCTCGTCTTATCCATGCAAATGTAGTACCTCATATTACTCAGAGTATAAAAGTACCAATGTTTTATGATTTAGACAAAATCGGAATTAACGATCGAATAATGGCTGATGATGGGTCTTGTGGCGAAAAAATAGATATTTTAATCGGAAACGATTATTATCACTCATTCATGTCGCAAGAAAAGATATCGGTCACTCAAGATCTGTTCTTAGTTAATTCAGATTTTGGTTGGGTATGGTCTGGAAGAATTAGTGAGAGTATTGATAATTCCGATCAGTTAACTGTATTAACTTACTTTCAATCAGATGGGTCATTTGATACCAAATTAAACGAACCCGATCTCCCCCTAAAACTCGATGATGTAAAACAGTTATGGGACCTTGAATCAATAGGCATCACAGATTCCCCAAAAACCACTCGCGATGAGGAAGCGATTAAGCAGTTCAATGAAACAGTTCAGTACCAAAACAACAGATACCACGTTCAATGGCCATGGACTGAATTACCCCCAAATCTTCCTAATAATCTTGGCTTAGCTTGGGGTCGGCTCAATAGTTTAATGAAACGATTAGATGATTCAGATTTAAAGGCATATGACCAGGTCATTCAGGAACAGCTACAGACTAAAATAATCGAGATTGTACCAGATCCAAAGATTGCACAGAAACATCCAGTTCACTATCTTCCTCACCATTGTGTTCGTAGTCGTGATAAGCCCAAAACGCTCCGTATTGTTTATGACGCCTCAGCTAAAACTGCAGACAATCGAAGTTTAAACGAATGCCTATATAGGGGTCCACTTATGTTGGAGGATCTTACAGGATTGCTAATTAAGTTTAGAGAACATCCTATAGGAATAGTTGCAGATGTAGAGAAAGCTTTTTTACAATTAGGTCTTCAAGATTTAGATAGGGATGTAACACGATTTCTTTGGTTCAAAGACGTAAATAGTACAGTCCACCCAGATAATGTGGTGCACTTACGTTTTTGTCGTGTCCCATTCGGTGTCATATCAAGTCCATTTCTACTAAATGCTACGATCAGATATCACTTAAACAAATCAAACAACATATTTCTGAAACAAATTGCGGACGACATCTATGTAGACAATATTATAACCGGTGCACAGACAATTTTAGACGCAAATAAACTGTACTGTGCTGCTAAAGATTCATTTGATGGCTTGTCCATGAATTTGCGTGAATGGAATTCAAATTCAAAGGAACTAGTATCTTCCATACCAGATAAGTTTAGAGCAAAAGACCGTGAACACATGAAAGTTCTCGGTTTACTATGGAACATACAAAAAGATCAGTTATATTTGAAATCTAACTTCAATACAGAATCAGGTACAGTTCTATCAAAAAGAGACGTGTTAAGGGTCATTGCTTCAATTTATGATCCGTGTGGTCTCGCAGTTCCGATAGTTCTCCCAGCAAAACTATTCTTTCAAAAATTATGGAAAGAAAAAGTTAAATGGGATACCAAATTGAGCGACAGTCTACTTATAGAATGGCAGAAAATAGCATCAAATTTTGTATGTCTAAAGAATATTCATGTTGATCGTTATTTTGCGCAAGGTTTAAATAAAAGCCTAATCTCGGAGCAAATTGACTACGAACTACATTGTTTTACGGATTCATCTATGCATGCTTACGCAGCAGTAATTTATCTACGCGGTACTTTACGCACTAATAATATTGTCAGTTTTGTTATTGGCAAGTCTAGATTAGTGCCGTTTAAGGACCAAAATGATTTACAGATTCCAAGATTAGAATTGCTGGGAGTACTTATCGGATGTAGACTTATAGGTTACGTAACAAAATTTTTACGAATAAAAATCAAAGCACAATTTTTGTGGACTGATAGTCAAATAGTAATAAGCTGGCTCAAATCAGATAAATTACTTCCGCCATTTGTGGCACGTAGAATCAATGAAATAAAACAGAACAAGACTTTACAAATCAGATATGTACCAACTGAATTAAATCCATCTGATGTAGGCACTAGAGCGGAACGGGTAGATTATTACAACAGATGGCTAATAGGACCTGACTTTTTAAGGAGTAACTCAAATCAGTGGCCTACAGTTCAAATAGATACACAAATTTCAATTGCCGGGGAGGGTCTTTCGAATTCAATACATTTAGATAATAATAGACCAAGTCCAGATATTCCAGAACCGATGATAGTAGATGATTCAGACAAAAGAAAGAGTAAAATATCAGAAATTCAGGCTAAACATTTTCCTAAAGAAGTTGAGGGTATCACAACTAACTTATCGAGATCACTGAAATTATATAAAGACGAGGAAGGACTTATTAGATGTAAAGGTAGATTCAGATACACGAATTTGTCACATAATCAAAAAGAGCCTATACTACTCCCAAAAGATTCAGATTTTACGCATAAAATTATAATCGAACTGCATCAGAAAAACTATCATGTAGGTGTCTCTCATACCTTAGCTCTACTTAGACAAAAGTTTTGGGTGCCACATGGACGCTCAACAGTTCAAAGAGTCATCAGAAAGTGTCCGCAGTGTATAAAGTACGGAGGTGGTCCATTTAAATTACCACCCATGCCTGATCTACCAGCAGAAAGAGTCAATCTTAGTCTTCCGTTCACCTTTACTGGCCTGGATTATTTCGGTCCACTGCTTGTGGATGAGGGTAGTAAGGAAAAACGCTGGGTATGCCTGTTTACATGTCTTACAATTAGGGCTATACATTTGGAGGTCGTTAAAGATTTAACAGCAGAAGAATGTTTACTAGCCATTAGGAGATTTGTCGCTACAAGAGGTTTACCTCAGTTATTCGTGTCAGACAATGCTATGCAATTCAAGCTTACAGCAGAAGTATTAACTTCAGATTATTGCATTCAGAATCACTTGCGGTGGAAATTTATCCCAGAGTTGGCGCCATGGTTCGGAGGATTTTATGAACGACTTGTAGGTTTGGTCAAACACAGTATTAAGAGAACTTTAGACAAACATCTCATAAACCATAACCAGTTATGCACAATAATGAAGGAACTTGAGGCTGTAACGAATACAAGGCCACTGACTACTGTAGGCGCAGAGTTAGAGCATATATTGACTCCTTCAGATTTTCTACGTGTGGGCGGAACTTTGACCACTGAAGTTGCAGATCGAGAGTTTTTAGAATCAGCTACAGTAACCAAGACGAATCTTATTGACGGATGGAAACGTGGTCAAATCATCATCTCAGAATTCGCCAAAATGTTTACTAATCAATACTTGACTAGCCTCCGCGAACGAAGTGACAAACACAAACAACCTAGAGTTGTGGTTAATAGGCCACCAAAGTTAGCAGAGATAGTTCAAATTAAGTCAGATAGTAATAGGGCACATTGGAAAGTTGGCAAAATAGCAGAGTTGATTAAAGGATCGGATGGGCAAATTAGAGTAGCCAAAGTTAAATTATCATCAGGAGAAACACTTACCCGTTCAGTAGGCCATCTGTTCCCGTTGGAGATTGACGAGCAAAGTATAGAATCGTCCCCAGATCAGAATGTTTCGCCAGTCAGAATCAGTCAAAATTCAGAAGCTATTCAGAAGGAACAATCAGTACAAGGCGACTATCCAGTCAGTTTTAACCGAGAGTCTCGAAGTACTCAAGACGATGAACCAGTTATCAATGATGCACCCATAATTCAGTCAGTACCAGACACCAGTAGACGACCAATCAGGGCATCAGCAGCCAAGGCGAAAGAAAGAGTTAAACAGTGGACATCTCAGTTGATGAGCAGATTATTTCAATAATAAATGATAATCAGTGTTGATTCAAAATTAAGGGACAATAGTCAGTTGTAATCAGTTTTATTCAATAATCCTGGTAATCAGAACGCAATTAAAACCCGTTATCACTCTTAAGTTGTATCAGTTGTTATTCTACTATGATTTTAAATATACAGTTATTTCAATAGAAAAGATTTTTTAATTATCTCTTCCCTTGGGCGGGAGTGTCGCGAATGCGAAGTAATATACCCTATAGGTACAGATAATAACTAGTTAAGATCTGCCGTGAGGTGGGGGAAAGAGGGGGTGGCGCGCGGGAATAGACGGCGCGCGCGCCCGCTTCACTTGGGCCTGATGGTCGGAGCTAGCAGTCAGTATATTGGTGAGTGACCTTATCATTACTCAGTGCATGTGTCTTCAGATTTACCAGATATTCATTTTACTATTGTCTTTCAATGTTATCAATTCGTGTGTGTGTGTATTTATTCCAACAGCGATCAGATTCAGAAATGATACCAAATCAGACCAGTATTCAGATGAGAGGCTCGGGGTGGCTATAAGGGGAGGTTGGAGGCCACTTTGGGGGGACACCCCCCAATATCATTGCGATGATCATTCAGTAACAGTTATTCAGTGGAAATCAGTTCACATAACAACAGCGGTCATAATTCAGATCATAATCATATTTTACCCAGGCTTATTCAGATATTCGTCATTAAAAGGTATGTGACGACACCTAGTCTGTGCTGGTAAGTGCTGACACTAGTGCTTAGTCAGCACCGGGCCTCCTAGAACATGATTGCCCACAGTCTACTAGCCAGTTCGGGTTTGGCATCCAAAGAGTTGGGACGTATACCGAATTTTCCCCAAATTAAATTGTCCTTGGTTAGGTTGGCAATAAACCTTTTTTAAAAAGATTCCCGGAATTTCAATTCTAACAGTACGAATAAAATAACTATAGGTACCTACGTTTTATTTTGTTTGCTTGTATAACTTTTATAATTAAAGGTATATATATATATAGGATTATTATATATAGGTATATATATATATATATAATCTGAATCTCGGAAACGGCTCCAACGATTTTCTTAAAATGTTGTATGCAGGGGGTTTCGGGTGCGATAAACGATCCAGGTAGGGTTCATTTTTAGAAAACGTCAAACCAAAAAAAACCGAGTATGTATACTAATAGGAGCAATTTTTTTGTCAGTTTTCTACAACAGTGCCAAATTAAATTAGCTGGCGTGATTCTGCAGGCGATATCGATATCTCAACATTCCAAAATAAATTATTTTTTGTTTTGGGGTCATCAACCCGCTGATGGTGTTGATACTTGAAACATAAAAAAAAAAACATTTATTTCAGGTACAAAACCCATAAATATGAGTTACGAAAATCTGTTGTTGTTTTTTTTTCTTGTTTTATTGCGATTACAAATCGTTACCCATGACCGGACCGGACGTAAAGAATAGCATCATCCCATCTCTTCCCGTGGGTGTCGTAGGAGGCGACTAAGGGACTTACTAGAGAATGGGCAGCAGAGTTCTCTATGCATTTTACCACCATACTGCGATCACCAACCCGCCTGCCAAGCGTGGCGATTATGGCAAGCCCCCCAAATTAGGGGAGGCCTATGTCCAGCAGTGGACGTATTCCGGCTGAAATGATGACTCATGACGTCTATGCAGTTTACACAAAAAAAACAGTTTTTTAAACCAATATTTCATGTAACTCCACTAGTTGATGATCCCAAAAAACGTATAATCAAACTAGTTAATTTTTATTTGATCATGTAAAGATATTCATTATGTCTGCGGAGTTTTGCAAGCTAATTCAATTGAGCGGCCTTTTTATATCTGCTAAATAAGGTAGATATAATATAGATAGCTGCAATGTCGCCTGTCATGCTCGAGGTTATCGGTTTTAATCCGGGCAAGTACCAATGTGACTTTTTAAAATTCATATCGAGTTTATCTTGGACATTACTGGCATTGGTGAAGAAAACATCTTGTGGAAAAATGGACATATAAGTCTGAAAATCGCCAACTCGTGTTGAACAATCGTGGTGACCCCGTCTCGCTCGTGCCTTCCTGTATGAGGAAGGGCTTTATCCTGAAGTGAGACAATATAAGTCAGCAGGCTTAGCACGCGAACCGTAGAGAAGCGTTTTGTCGACGAAAGAGTAGCCAAAAATAACGTTTCCGTGTAGACCAGGGGTCGCAAACCTTTTGAGTCGGAAGAGTCAAAAATTACAATTTACAAAATTTTTAAGTTTTTAAAGAGCCTAAAACAATTAAAATATACAGATTACGAAACAAGTCACAGTAATTATTGGTTTCATAGTAAAATTGCGTGAAATCGTGGTTTAAACGCAAGGTGGCTGAAAAGGGGTGTGGCCTAATCTACGCCATTTGCCAACTCGCCAATTTTTATTTCATAGCTCACCAGGTGAAGGGAAAATAAATAATATTTGCGTATGGAATTAAAGAGCCGCAGCGTCACATCCAAAGAGCCGCATGTGGCTCGCGAGCTGCAGGTTGCCGACCCCTGGTGTAGACTGTTGACAGTTTTGAACCGAGAAATGTAGACAAGCGATTTCTATTCTACGGTAGAGTAGAAATAATAAGCGGCGTGCTAAGCTTGCAGGTATTTATAGCTGAAATTGAACGCTGCTTAGCATTAAGGTTTTAATTAAGCTAAGGTTTTATTCATGGCCTCTGTTTTTTTATATATAATTCACTAGCTTCTGCCCGCGACTTCGTTCGTGTGGAAGTTAGACGGAAAATAAACTAAAATAACAGCCACACTTTTATAAAACCCTCGGCCTCTCACGTGTGACGAAGTTAACCGGAACCGGGCACACACACTTAATACCTATGTTTTTTGTATGTTTGTATGGCCCACTCACTCACTCATGGTCACTAAAACGGCTACACGGATTTGGATGAAATTTGGCACATGGATAGACCCTGACCTGAATTAGTAAATACTATGCGGGGCGCAGCTAGTCTAGTATAATAATATAAATGAAAAGCTCTTCATTGGTAAGCGCGTCATTTGAGAACGGATGGACTGAATTGACTATTTTAATTTTAAAATGTTCGCAAAAGTCCCAATCAGGTTCTAAGAGCAGTCGCCCACGGCGACTTTTCGCAGGGATCTACTAGCGACATAATCGCAAAAAGACTGTGATACCTACAGGCGCGACGTTGTCGATTGACGCATACCATGACGCATACACGATACTGCATCGCTACTATCTCAACATAGCCGTGATTCAGCATTGATACAGTCGCAATTCAAAATTCATACAGACGCCATTCAGTAACGAAACAATCGTATGTTGCAATGACTACTTGTAAATGCTGTGGACGCTTTTTTTTTTGGGGAAATCATCAACTAACTTCTCCCGCTCTGGGTGGAGCTGAGTGGAGGGTGCGTCAGACATTTACTGACTACAACCCATCCGTGTTCCTTCAGTTGCCTGTGTGCCAGGGGCCACGGTATCTCTTTCAAACAACCCGCACCCCTGGAATGGCTGTGGACGCTACGGTTGACGTATGGAATCGGTCAAGTCAACTTTGATATTCGCGCGTTAGTTGCGATGCTGAATCAATGCAGTCGCGCCTTTGTATCGATGCAGAAACGATGCTGAATAATTACTATGCGATTGTATTTACACAAACGGCCAAAAGTAGCGAAACATCCGCGCATGAACGAATCGCGCTACTGAATCGTTACAAAAACGCGTCGTGGAGCCCTCACGGAAAAAAAAATTGGAAATGTGTCCCGGGAAATCTTCGAAATTCGGGAAAACTGAACGCCCTTTTTTTGTATTATTGAAATTTGTGCAGGACAACGTGTGTCGGGTCAGCTAGTTATTAGTAGGAATGGATGTCAATCCTTTGTGACATTGCTTTAAATACAGCATTCTACCTATCTGTTTATCGCGATAAATGGAAAATAATCTGAAAATCTCGTATATAAGTATCTCATATAAAAACAATCAAATCATAATTAATTTGTCTAGATAGTGCTACTCTTCTGCGTCATGAAGTGCTTGTTACTTTTATTCGTCGTTATAGCAGGTAAGAATTAATCTAGGTATCTACGCATATTGTACTCTGTAAAAGATTTTAAGGAGCTGAAAAGAGTTAGCACCGCTCTGTTATTATGTAACTAACCACCAGTCTTTGTTAAGATATGAAACTACCTACATTTTGTTATTTGTTCAGAGATTGTGATCGATCTTAAAGTTCTGAACCTTATTTGCTTTAAGCGTTTTGCTGCCCACAATATAAATTGCAGTACCTAGGTCTTTCTGAAATAAAGGTTCCGGAAGAATAGAGCGAGAGATTTAAGCATACGGTACCTAATTCTATCGGCTCGGAAATATTGTAGCAAATGTGATTTAATAAATCGTCAATCATCCACAGTATGTGCTGCAAGCGTCCTCAGAGACCCTGTTCAGGGTTACAAGGAAGGTGACAGGTACTTCTACTTCCCGGGAGATGGCGACGATACGCTGCACCTCGTTGATGCTGAAGAGCCAGCAGATTTAGCATTCATTGAAGAATATACCAGAAATCCGGCAAATAACGCATATTGGCTTTATACCAGGTATATTTTGATAAAACAATCAACATTGCCAAGAATTTTCCTATCTTTTTAATATCTGCACAAATTTGCTGAGCATTCGTTTTAATTTAGACTGGATTTCAGTTACTAATATTTATATATCCTTACTAAGCTATATTTTAAAATATTGCGACGTGTTGAATCCAACCGGTCTATTCTGTAAAATTCTGAGCATGAAATCTTAGGTGAAATGAGGTGTCGATCTACCTGAGGGACAATTCTCGTATTTTCTCGGACGTTCACACTCTAATCTCAATCTTAGTCTGTCAAAAAGACCTCTAATATACCTACATTTGTCACAAGTTATCGACATTGATTGTTGCCGAGATGAGAGTGCGACTAGATGAGAATGTTTTTCGGGATCAGGACGGGATCAGAAGGCCAATTCTACTAATTAAAAACGTTCGCAGTGTCATCTCGGCGACAATCGAATTTCAATTTGACAAAAATGTGTAGGAATTTTTGACAGATTGACACTGAGATCAGACTGTGAACGTTCTTAAAATTACCAGAATTGCCCCTCAGGTGTGCTGATGCAAGTTATTGACACTATGACAGCCCACTTTAAGCTCACTTTACATAAGTTTTCACGGTGAGACTTTTTTACGTAATATTTCAGCTGATTTAATTTTGTGTCAAACTTTCAGGTCCAACCGCAATTCAGCTCAAGTCTTAGTGCATGGTAATTCTGGTTCCGTGACAAACTCGAACTTTAGAGCTTCAAAAATTACCGTAATCCTCGCTCACGGGTGGAATGGTAACGGCGGAAACACTATGAATAAAATTCTCGTTGAAGGTAACATTTATTGCTATTTATGAAATATTTTTTGTAAAACAATCCTCCAGAACCTTGATTGCGTAACGCACGAGCAATCACGATTTGGATCATTTTGAAAAGTGTCGCTAATATGTTGCTTTATAAGTTCGATAAATTTGTCCGCTCCACAACGTAAATAACGAAACGAATGTTGTGGAACTGTCAAATTTAAGCCATGTCTACCTACTTTTAGAGTGTTACGCAATTACCCAGCTGATTCTAGTTACAATAATAATAGTTGTCATAGGACAACCTTCGCTAAGACACGAGCAATCTACATATATATCTTATACATAAAAATGAATCCCTATTTCCCTTGTTCACGGCATCACACGTGAACGGCTAGACCAATTTTGATAATTCTTTTTATGTTGTGTATAAGAAAGTTGCGCATAACATTAGAAAATTTTAGAAAACTTACATTCATAGTTAAGACAGAACAACGTCCGTCGGGTCAGCTGTAAGCTGTACAATAATTACATCACAACATCATTTTACATAACACATCAGCAACCTGCTATAAAATTAGATATGATTTTGTTTTTTTATGTTTCAGCTTTTCTCCAGAATGCTGATGTCAACGTTATTGTTCTCGATTGGAGTGCTTTAGCAAACAGATCTTACAATACAGCGAAAGGTGGTACCGCCGAAGTTGGCAGAGGACTTGGTCAATTTGTGAACTGGCTCACTGGATTAGGAGTGTCATACAACAGAGTTCACTTAGTAGGTTTCAGTCTTGGCGGCCATTTAGTTGGAAATGCTGGCAGGGCAACGGGGTCCAGGGTTCACAGAATCACAGGTAAAGTTTAAAATAAACTCTCATAATTATTTAGGCTAAATAAAAATAAAAGTGAAGTTACTGTAACTATGACTGTTCTGTTATAGCTTTGGACCCTGCTGGTCCTCTATGGAGCTCAGACCGTAACCGCATAGTGCGGACTGATGCTCGATACGTAGAAGTGATCCACACTGAAACTACAGCTCTTGGATACAGCGACCTGTGCGGTGACGCTGACTTCTATCCTAATGGAGGTTCCAACATGCCAGGATGCTTGGCTGTCGGATGTTCCCACAGCCGTTCCTACGAGTACATGGCTAGTACCGTTAAGTACAACCGGCTTCGGGCCAACGAATGCGCAAGTCTCAGGGATGCTACTCGTGACAGATGCACGGGCACCCTAAACCCTATGGGAAATAGCGATATCAACAAGTCACGGTAAGGGTAAAATTTTAATACAATTAATAAGTAGTAGATTTTGTTTGACCAGCACAATGATGAATCATTTGCCAGCTATGAATACATTCTAAATTTATTGTTGTCTTTTTTGTTTTACAGAGCTGGTATATTCAGAGTCAACACAGCAAGGAACTATCCATTCTGAATGGACCAAAGGCATGATGAATTAAATGATCATTTGAAAAACAATTAATATCGTTTCAAAATTTCGTACGCTGTTATAATCTGATATTTACATTTACAAGTCTACTTATAAACGTAAATATCAGACGAGTAGTAATTTTATATTGTATCACTACGAATACATGACGTTTAAATTAAAAACATTTTTTTTATTTTTACTATTTGACTATTCTGCTCAGTCATACTTAGAAATACTTATATCATGGGTAGTGTTTTTATGTGAATGAAAACACCGGAATATCGCTATTAATTTTATAACTAACATAGAATAACATAGGGCGGCAATAGGTGCTCTAAGCGGGTAATAGTTGGCTGGAACAAACATGTTGCTGAGGCTCATAGGGAGGCTAGGCAGAAATTTAAATTGTGGATGTGGTATGGCAAACCTTCCACTGGGTTACTTTATAATGAAATGCGTGAGACTAGAAAAATCTTTAAGTCTAGGTTAAAGTGGTGCCAGGATCATGAAGACCAAGTTAAAATGGACATTCTAGCCTCATACCACGCTAAAAATGATTTTCGTAGTTTCTGGAAACACACGAATAAATTGAAAACTAGACCGGGAATCCCAGTGAGCATCGGTCATCTTTTTAAAGAAGCTTTTTTTGTAAAATCTCCTCTAGGACCCTCACGGTCGGTGGTCGATGTTGTACCCGGCATGGAAATGGGGGTAAAATTCAAATCCCCGGAGATAGCTCGGACTATTAGAAGTATGTCAAGGGGTAAGTCACCCGGTCATGACGGGCTCAGCATCGAGCACCTACGATATTCTGGCCCTCACTTACCCAGGGCGCTTGCTATGTTGTATAGCTTTTGTGTGAGTCATAGTTACCTACCCGGTGAGATGATGCGAACAGTGGTAGTGCCAATCGCTAAAAACAAAACTGGTGACCTCGCCGACAGCGGTAACTATAGGCCCATTTCATTAGCTACCATTATTTCAAAGGTATTTGACAGCATGCTTAATACACAATTAAGTAGTTGTACTACTATTCACGATAACCAGTTCGGATTCAGAGCTGGGTTATCAACAGAGAGTGCGGTGTTGTGTCTTAAGCATGCTGTGACGTACTATGCGAGCCGAGGGACGCCTATTTATGCTTGCTTCTTGGACTTGTCAAAGGCATTTGATCTGGTTTCCTATGATGTGTTGTGGAGTAAATTAGAGCGGATAAACTTACCCACAGACCTTGTTAACATTTTAAAGTTTTGGTATGGAAACCAGATCAACACTGTACGTTGGGCTGGGGCGTTTTCTCGTCCTTACGGGTTGGAGTGTGGGGTGAGGCAGGGTGGATTGAGCTCACCAACGCTTTTCAACCTTTATGTGAACGAGTTGATTGGCGAGCTCAGCAGTACCAGGCTCGGATGTTACATAGACGGTACCTGCGTAAATAATATCAGTTATGCAGACGACATGGTACTGCTGAGCGCGTCAGTCTGCGGCCTGAGAAAATTGGTTGCTCAATGTGAGGCGTATGCCAAAGTTCATGGACTGGTATACAATACTAAGAAGACGGAGGTCATGGTCTTTGAGGCTGGGGGTAAAAGTCCTGATGCAGTACCGCCTGTATTTCTCTATGGTAAACCTTTGCAAAGAGTCTACAGGTTTAAGTATCTTGGTCACATATTGACTCCCGACCTCAAAGACGATGATGACATTGAGCGGGAGCGGAGAGCGTTGTCGGTTAGAGCGAACATGCTGGCTCGCAGGTTTGCCCGTTGCTCACTTCCAGTTAAAATCACGCTCTTTCGAGCCTACTGTACTGCTTTTTATACATGCAGCCTGTGGGCTAGATGTTCGCAAAGATCGTACAGCGCTCTCCGCGTTCAATATAACAATGCATTTAGGATGCTGGTGGGGCTGCCCCGTTTCTGTAGTGCGTCAGGGATGTTCGCAGATGCGCATGTAGATTGCTTTTACGCAACAATTCGTAAAAGGTGCGCTTCCCTGGTGCGCAGGGTGAGGGGCAGCTCCAATAGTATCTTGAGCATGGTTGCGAGTCGCCTGGACTGTCTATACGTGGGTCGCTGTTGTGCCGTCTCTCATGGGATGTCGCAGCGGTGACCCACCGTTATTTCTTGTGTTGTTTTGTGTATTGTCTGTGTTTACTAACATAGTCGTAAGTTATACTAACAAGCTTGTTGAGTCTTGGTTACTCTAATAAATAAATATTCTATTCTATTCTATTCTTTAAAGATGCCATGGCAGCCCGTAATTTTTCCCATTTTCCTTTTGCATCACATGCACCTTCATAATTATTACACATTCTACTACATGACGTACTTATTTTTTTATTTGATTACGTATATTTCTAGCTTCTTCTTCAATTAGTTGTCCATAATTACAAAATAAATAAATCTTGCAATCCTTTATCTTCTTTATTTCATTTCACACTAAGTATCATTCACTTTTGAATATTTTTTAATTGTATTTGGTTTATCTGTAACAAAAATCATTCTTGAGATATCTTACTTAGTAACTTTGTAACTCGTTCATACCTGAATTATGCCTAAGCAGACCTTGCAAGACAACAAGACCCTTGGGAATAAGCATCAACCAAAATAACCGAAAGAATTAGCAGTTGCATAGACCGTCAACTCAAATCTATTCCACTAGTTGGATAGACAAGGTGTTGTAGGAAATTGTAATATTGCTTTTGACCTGGAAACCTCCTGATTTGCCACACATACTGAAAATATTGGTATTTTTTATCGACCTGTAATGTCCCAATGCTAGGCAAAGGTAGATTCCCATAGTTTTCTAACCTTATTCCGCGTTGAATGTTGGTCTACGTCAAAAATTGGTTTTCTTAGACCAAGTGGAGAATATTCATTCAATAATTTAAATATTATCTAGCGGAAAATATCAAGGCATGCAGATAAAATCATGCGACAAACAACTGACGAGATCATGACGTCCGAACTACTTAATTGATATTTAATCTAATTCGCAGTGGTAGGTGTGATTTAGATAGGTAGGTAGATAGCTATTAAGGATTTTTATCAAGATCACGTACCCAAGTAAAGCTAATATACTATACAGATAATAAAGTAATTCTGAGATATGCTTAAAGGAAAAGTAAGAACTGCATAGCTATTCATAACTATTCGACAGGCTATCGTATCGAAAATGTTTCGTATCGAAATTTCGATGGTTTGCCTTGCCCACGACAGCAAATATCTGTCGGAAGAGTAGCAGTCGTCTGAACTGTCAAATTGTTCATCATCATCATTATTTCAACCGAAAGACATCCACTGCTGGACTTAGGCCTCCCCCAAAAGGGGGGTTTGCCGTAATGGCCACGCTTTGCAGGCGGGTTGGCGATCGCAGAATGTTGGTAAAATACATAGAGAACGCTGCTACCCATTCTCTAGTAAGTCCTTTAGTCGTTTTGACACCCACGGGAAGAAATGGGATGGTGGTATTCTTTACGTCCGACACCATACGGAACGAAAAATACGGAAACAAAATATTCGGGTTTTGGAATGTGCGAGCCGCGTTTATAAGACTCCTATGATAACATTGATTGATGTTCGATTTGGTACAGAAGCGTATCTAATGGCTGTGAATAGCTATGCAGAAGTATTTCACTGTCGTCAAAGTTTTTCCATTCTATGCACTTGTTTATTTTTGAGTAACTGATCATAATCATAATGCAATAAGACAAAGTATTAATATCTACAAAATCCTGAAACAGTTCTGAAAGCCCACTCAAACTTAAACATTAGCAAATTCAAAAAATAGAACTTATGTCAATTTTACCTTATCCTTCGCCAACCACTTTCTTATGAATGGAGCAAACAAGCGATGGTCGTGGTGCACTTTAGAGGTTCGCCTCAAGTTTATGACGCAGGCGATGACGACGGTCACCATACAACCGAACGCAGTGAACCACATGAATGATATCCGGTATAAGTATGGCACTTTACTGAAACAAAATGATACACTTACAATGGTGTTTCAAATCACCACCCAATAGGTAAAGATCTTAACTTAAAAAAAAAAAAATTTGAGAAACATAATATGGCTCAAACTAAAGCCTACGTAGAAAATAATAGTGTAAACATAAAAGCTTCAGAACGAATCCAGTTAGTCACGTATATCGATTCTAGTATTCTATTACATCCTAACTAATTAGGTACCTTACCTACCTACACTGAAACTGGAATTAAGTGTGCAGTAGGTAAACATGCCTAAACAGTTTTATTACTTAACTTATTAATTTCTAAGAGAGAGCGAAGTCTATTCAAAGTACAAACCTTTCAGGATCAACCACACTAGGGACAAATGGGTCGAAGACATAAGTACAGTTTTGCGTAAACCTCGGTTTCTCATTGGTCGGCATCAGTCCCCTCGCCTGAGCTAGTTGCGACTGCGCAGCTATCCACCAAGCTGATAATAACCCTATAATGCCTCCGCTTAATGCACTCTAAAATGATAAAAAAATTGTTTTCATGTTTTTAAGTACCGTTATCACAATATATAATTATAGTTACCACAATAAACTCAAACAATTAAAACGTACAATTACAAGCAAAGTTTTATTTCAACACAAAAATAATGATGAAACTAGATACTAGAATTATACGTAGCACGTGGACACTCAGAAAGTTTTGCGAAAGTAAAAATAAATGTTTTATAGGTAATCTTTTCAAAGTAGGGAGAGTACTTTATACAAAGTATAAGTCTATTAGCCTCTATACAAAGTTTCATGAGTCTGAACCAATTTTCGAAACACTTTTTCCAGTACACCGCAGACACCTCGTTTACAGCCTCTTATTTTTTATTTTTGGGAATAAAAAGAAGTTACACACTGCTAGGTCAGGGCTGTAAGGAGGGTGACCCAGGAGTTGCAGCATCAGAATATTTATTTGTTAAACATAGGTATTTAATGGTGTTAGGTTTGACCGGCGGCGGCATGCTGTCCAGGCAGTCCCTCGTTTTGAACGCGGTGTGCGAAGGCGCATTCTCGCGGTGGAGCAGTAGCCCGCGGCGCCCTGTGTTTGGTCGCTTGTTGCTTAATGACGTTGATGCTTCTTTCATCGTTCTTCTTCTTTTCGGAACAAAGGAATTGACAACAAGTAACCAGTCAAATTGAAAAAGCTCGCGGTCGAAATCTTCCCCCACTACTTTCGTAGGCGTTGATTCGTTTTGAAACACCCAAACCGTCGACTCGCGCTTCGTATCCTGTAATGATGTCGTAAACACCGACGAGACGAGCCTGCTTCAAATTTGTTTATCATATCACGGTACCATTCCACCCGGGCCTGCTTCTGAGCATCGGTGAGGTTGTGCGGCACCCAGCGTGAAACTATCCATATCCATCTCATGCGAATATGCACGTGTAGCTCCCCGATCCAACCTGCAGTGTGTGCTGAATTTCTTGATACGCAACTCGCCTATTGTCATTGGTTAAATTTTTCACTGCTAGCACGTTTTCTTCCGTAACAGCCGTCAAAGGGCGACCACTTCTTTCTTCATCCCCCAAAGTTAGTCAACCGCGCTTAAATGCGTTATACCAACGATACATGATTGCCTTAGAAGAGCCATCATCCGTCCGATTTCAGGCGACACTTGCAATCATGAAAATTGATAGCGCGAAAATGTTCCCGGTCACTCTATTTTAAATTAGCTCGCAAAAAATGTGGAGGGAAATTTTGAAATGGGAACGTACCTATTTTTACTTACAAATCATCATATTTTGAAAATAAATTATAACTGGCCAGTCTCTAATACATGAAAACTTTTTTTCGCAATACTTTCTGACTGGCCTGGTATGTACGGTACCTAGGAAGCAACTCACTTTCATGTTCATTGAAATTCATGCTTTTGTTTCAAATTTAATGGCTTTCATCTGTAACTTTGTTCGTGCACTAACAATAACAAATACCTAATGTAAAACGAAAGTCCACGCGTATCATTAGTCCAGAAGTAGAAATAAATTTTAGTAACTAAAAGAGAACCACTAACCGTAGAGTCTATGAAGGGCAGGAAGATTCCCATGAGGAACACTCCAGCCAGAGGTCCCATCGACGCTGAAGACAGGCTCATTGTCAGCTGTAGAACTGATCCCAGCATTTCTACCACATACACTAAACCTGGAAATAAAGATTTCGTATTATTGTGATAGCGAAGAAAACAGGCTCCGAAGAATACTGATTTATTATATCAAAGGAAAATCAATTCAAGATCAATCGTTTATTAAAATCAAGTTATTCCAAAAGCATTTAGAAAGTAACAAAAAGCTATTACGCGGTCATCAAATTATGGAAAAGATAGAGTTCTTTAACTAACGTAGCAATTAAAATTGAACTGTCAGAACAAAACAATATGGTCATTATGTTGAATTTAGGCTGTTGTTGGCAAAAAGAATAAACCAATATCTATTTATTTAAGAACAACCAACAAAGCTTACACCAAAAAGTAGCACTTACAATCTAACAATTTATAGTGTAGCCTTAATTATAGGCTGCCACGTCATGCATTAAATTTAGGAGTAGGAAATTCAGTTACAAACCAGATTTATTTGAACTTATTTAGATAGATTGTTAATATTATTATTATATATTTAGAATACATATACATACCAACACAAATGACTCCAAGTATAACAACCACAGATCGAATCATAATCTGCGTTTGCATGTGTGTCAACTCTTTGAAGAATGGCTTCCAGAAGTCTTCTAACACAACTGCAGCCATTGAGTTTAGGCCAGTAGAAAGGGAACTAAAAAGTTTGCAGGTTTGTATCATATGACTTAACATCACGCCTATTCCCCGAAGGATGAGGCAGGGATAGCAGTTCAATAATGGGTGAAAAAGGTTAGCGGGGATTTTTCATGGTGTCTTAAATAGGTATAACTTAAATAGCAGTTTGAAACTCTAACGCTTTGTAATGTTGTTTTGAGGTTACGCGCCCAACTAACATACTAAAACGAAAGATGAGCTGAGTAAAATTATAACAAATTTGTACCTAGGTAGGTAATTTTACCCCGTAATACCCTTTTACCCTCATAACATAGGGTTGAATAATGACCTTATGTTAAAGCATGTAGCAAATTGCGCAAAAAAGCATGTCTGACATTCAACAACAAAGACGAGTAGTCTAGTCAATGGTTAATGGTCCATTCCTATATTACGGACAATTGTAGGTTTATTAAGACTCTTGTATATTTATTAATAATGAAGCAAAGACAATATCTTCGCATAGTAGCCCCCCTATTTGGAAGTAGCTTTCACAGGCAAAATTGGCTTACGAAACTATTTATTTGCCCAGTTTGGAAATACAAAATGCCACCATTTGTGAGCAAAACGATCCGTTTTTGTTTATAGGAACCTAACATTAGTCTATTACCGGTAATACTGCTTCAAATTAAGTGCCGTGTGGTGCCGGACGTAAAAGAATAGCACCATCCCATCTCTTCCCGTAGGTGTCGTAGATGGCGACTAAGGGACTTACTAGAGCATAGGCTGCTGCAGCGTTATCTATGCATTTGACTACCATACTGCGATTGCCAACCCGTCTGCTAAGCGTGACGATTATGGCAAATCCCTCCCTTTTGGGGGAGGCTTATGTCCAGCAGTGGACGTCTTTCGGCTGATGTGATGATGATAAAGTGACAAATTCGACTAAAACATTGGATAGTTTTGAAAGACTTACCTTAAAGAAGCACTGAACACTCCAGCCACAAATATCCCAGGCATGCCAGGCCAGTCTCCCAACACATCCATAACCAGTAGAGGCAGTAGCTGATCCTTTGCTAATGCCAAGCGGGAGTCCAACGGATCACAGTCGTGGTATTTAGCGTACGCCAACAAACCACTGTACCCACATATTAAGACTATGAATACGACCCCACCTAGAAAACCCCAAATGGCCCTGAAAATTAAATGAATTTTTTAAATGATTCTGTAGGAGTGTAGGTATATGTTAATCTTAATTTAATGTTACAAATGTGAGTTAGTATGTTTGGATGTTTGTTACTCTATCACGCAAAAACGCCTGAACGGATTTGGATGAAATTTGGCACACAGATAGTTTATAACCTGGATTAACACATAGGATTTTTATTCCGGTAGTACGTTCCCGTGGGATAGTTTTCGTAGCAAAGCAATCGCAATAAATAAACTAGAAGCTACAAATTGCTAGTGAAAAATGGACTGAAATTCGAGTTTACCAAGAAAACTTAAATGTCAATTATGACATATTTATTTATCCGTCACTAAGCTTCCGTGGAAGTCGAAAATAATCCCGCGGGAACGTACTTACTACCGGAATAAAAAGTATCCTATGCGTTAATCTAGATTATAATCTATCTGTGTGCCAAATTTCACCCAAATCTGTTCAGCCGTTTTTGCGTGAAAGGGTAACAAACATACATATACATCCATGCATACAAACTTTCGCGTTTTTAATATTGAGTAAGGATTTTTAATTGTATGTTTGCGTGGCTTACAGCTAACAATACAAAAGTAGTAGTAGGTATTGAAGTAATTCACGATAAGCCACTTACAAGCTTCCACAGATAGCAATAGAATACTGTAATGGGAATAAATAGTTTTTTGTGCTATTATTAAAAAAAACGAATGGAAACTCGAAGTACTTTTGACAGATTGAGACTGAGATCAGACTGTGAACGTTCTTAAAATTACGAGAATAGCCCCTCAGGTATTTTAGCACTTGCACAACCGGCTACAGTCAATTAAAAGATATAGGTACACATATTTTACTGAATCTATGAAAAAATGCAAGGAAATTAGAGATTTTGTTGCACAAAAAAATAACAACAATAATTTTAATAAACTAACCTTTTCGAGGATTTCAGTTCGGACAATGCCAGGAACCTTTGCATCATAGATTGATTCACAGCCACGTTGCCGATCCAGTAAAATGTAGAGCCAATAGATACAGACCAAATCGTATGGCGCTCGGTTAGATCTGGGCTCACACTGGAATTAGCATAATGTAATATGTTAACAAACAGACAGATATACAGGGTCGATTTGACGGCACGGTTGGCGCAGTGTTTAAGCGATTGACTGCTGCGCTGCGTATCGCGGATTCTATTCCCGCACGGAACAAATATTAGGTCTTTACCTATGAAATTGCCGTTCTGCAGTACTGGCCATTTCAAATCAAAATAATTTTTGTTTGGCTAAGAATTCTAATTTCAAATTAATTTTATTTTAAAAACATGGATTTTTTTTTCTAAAAGTAGTCATTTCTTTATTGATTAGTGTTACATTTTCATCGCATTTCAATCTTTTTCGTCATCATGGATACGTTAAAAATTCGAGTAATTATGGAATATGAGTACCGTCGTGGCAGCAACGCGGCACAAGCGGCACGCAACATCAACGACGTTTACGGAGCTAACACTACAAACCAACGCACCACCTGTTATTGGTTTGCTCGCTTCCGTTCTGGAAATTTCGACCTGAAAAATGAACCTCGCGGTCGTCCGAAGACTTTGGTCGACAATGACGAATTAAAGGCGATTGTGGAAGCTGATGATACACAATCTACGGCTGAATTAGCAGCAGCTTTCGACGTTAGCGTCAAAACAATATTGGTCCATTTGCGTCAAATTGGCAAGGTAAAAAAGCTTGACAAATGGGTGCCCCACGAACTCAATGATCGCCAGCGCGAAGTACGCGTCGAGACGTGCCTTGCACTGCTCAACAGACACACAAATGAAGGAATTTTGAACCGCATTGTTACCTGCGATGAAAAATGGATTCTGTTTGATAACCGTAAGCGCTCAGCAAGTTGGTTGGATCCTGGTTCAGCACCTAAACAATGCCCTAAACGAAAACTTACCCCTAGAAAAGTGATGGTCACTGTTTGGTGGTCTAGCGCCGGTGTGATTCATCACAGCTTCTTACCAAACGGGGTGAGCATTACTGCAGATGTGTACTGTGAAGAACTGAACACAATGATGGAGAAGCTGGCGCATCTCCAACCAGCATTGGTCAATCGCTCGTCTCCGCTGCTCCTGCACGACAACGCGCGACCTCATACTGCACAGCAGACGGTCTCCAAGTTGCAAGAACTGGGGTTGGAAGCTCTCCGTCATCCGCCCTACTCACCAGACCTTGCGCCTACAGTCTACTACTTTTTCCAGAATTTGGATAACTTCTTGGCGGGAAAAAAATTTAATACCCGAGAGGCAGTACAAAATGCCTTTGAAGAATTTGTTGCCTCCCGTCCAGCTGATTTCTTTAAGAAGGGCATCAATAAACTGCCACTGCGATGGCAAAGATGCATTGATTGCATGGGTGATTACTTCGATTAATACAAATAAAAAATTCATGAAAAAAAATCGTTTAAATTTTTTCATACAAAACGGCAATTTCATAGGTAAAGACCTATTATTTGGATGACCTACAATTAATTGTTCCGGGTCTGGCTATTTTTGTGAGTTTAAATAGGTATTTGTAAACGCACCCCCAATGCAGGAGAAATTCTTAGCATGGGGCAACTTTAAAAAAAAAAAAAAAAAAAAATCAGCTGGCAATAAATTATCTAATAAATTAAATTAATTGGGTATCGATATCGAAAACAAATGGAACAAAAAAAAAACAAAAGCAAGTTATTTTTTCATTGTTCAATGGGCTAAGGTTAATGTCCGTAATCGATCAGCTGTTTTTGTAATGTTCTCGATAAAGCGACAACAAATACTAAATGAAAAAAAAAACTGAGAAATGTGGTGACAGTAACAGTCAGTGTCTTTGATTTTATTGCTACTAAATTTCAATAGCAGTTATCCTTTATGATCTCCGAGGTAAGTTGATAGATAGGTACACTAACACCTATGCTAAAAGGTCGGAAAAATTATACGCACACACTCTATGTGACTCTAAAAGCTTAATTTTTTTATGGTGCACAATAAAAAGTAGACATTCTTTAAATCTATGCATAAAAACGCAATTCTTGCACATAATATAGGCCTCATTCGTGTATTTTAATTCCCGGAAAAATCACAAATTGTTATTAAGTAGAAAAATAATAATTACGGTGGTATTTCCAGTCGTCCTGTATTCCAATTTTCTCTGAACACCTCTTTGAAACCGCCAGCTATGATTGTGCCTTTAACAACCACTATAATCATAGCTCCTATCATTACTATTGTCTGAATCACATCAGTCCATACTACGGCTTTCAGGCCACCCTGAAAAGTAGAAAAATATGATGCTGTAACGTTCTGGGAAAACAAATTACGTAAATTAAACTGAAAATAATGGCCCGTTTCGCGGGCTTACTTATTGGTCGATTCGCTCGAATTTACTTGACCGTATCGGTTAAATCGATACTTTTAAATAATATATTATTTTCTATATGCGACTTGCGGTTAGTAAATTTATTTATTTGCAGTGACCTTTTTTCATACAAAATTTTTCGTAAAATAAAAAACGCTCCAATTGCCTAATACGTATTTCTGGATTTGTCGTTTCGCCCACAAATAAATTTTCTTCGTGCAAGTCGCCTATAAAAAAACAAATAGTATTTAAAAGCGTAGAGTGAGCCGATTCGGGCGAGTAAATTCGTACAAATCGACCAATAAGCCGTTTCGCCGTGTCCTATCATACAAAATATATTTATTTTTATTTATCTGATGCATAATGTCTCTCTGGGCACTGAAATGTGAACCAGGTCTTTAGTGTTCTAAAATACAATTAGGTACTTACCAAAGATGTATAGAATATGCAAACGATGCATACTACTGAGGTAGTAATATGAATATTGACTCCAGTCACTGAAAGATAAAATTCAAAATATAACACATCAAGTTTTAGACAAAATTCGGCTTTATATGCTCCTTCCTTAATAGTGGTGTGGCAATTGACTGTATTTTCTTAAACCACATTTAAAACACTAAGTATGTGTCACATTTACCACGAAATCTGTACATCATCATCGGCCCGACTTTCCCCACTGCTGGACGTAGGCCTCTCTTTTCTTGTGCCAATCTCCACGGTCCTATGCCAGCCTCATCCAGGTTTTACCCGCGATGGCAATAATCGAACCATACCTACATAGTAGGACCGTATTATACTCGTAAATGTTGTCATGTGTTTTTATAGTGTACCTGTAACATAAAGATTATTCTATTCATCTATCTTTTACCTTGATTAAACGCTAAAGCTGGCACGTAAATTACAATGGGCAACCACGCGATCTGAAAAGTAATTTTATTATTGAAATATTTTACCAACATTTATTTATGTAGCAAGATTCTACAATATTTAAGTTTGTATAAATACGTACCAAATATACGCTGAAAAGTATGGATCCGAAAAGTCTCATACGTTTATCATACCGAAGTTCTAAGTACTGAAACAATACAAGAGAAGTATCGTGACAACACATTATTTCATCAATCTGTAGGTATATCCGTATATCTGTATACCTTTACGTATTGTGAATTATATAAAATCATTGCCTATACGTATATTAAAAGATCCTAACAGATAAAACATGAAAAATCTGTCCGTTACGATAAAACTTACCAATTGACGAGATAGGTTTTCTGAATGTCACACAAAAATAATTATTCCATTTTACAAATCACATTTTTCTTATTATGAATTTAATGAAAACAAAAGCAATTCTTCCATTCTACTAAACACACATATTTTTTTCTTAAATAATTTTTAGTTCTAAAATTAAAAAAAAAAAAAACTTTTCGAATTTGGCGCCTATCCGATCTATTTGATTTTGGAATTTTCATAAACACGCTGATTTTTTTTAAAGAGTTTTAGTCATGCTGCCATCATTACAATACCAAAGACAAAAATGCTTTCTTTATTTTTTCTTAAATGAAAACTTCTTACCTCATAGGCTGAAGTGAGTTTCAATTCATGGAGTACTGGTAAAAACGTAAATGCAACTATTATTGACATCAATAGAGTGCCGATCAAAGTGAACACATAGGCTGTCCCATAAATGTACAACTCTGTAGGAATGCCTAAAAGGGATATTCCTGAAATAAAACTGAAAAATAATTGAATAGATTAGATTTAATAAACACATACGTTGAAGAATAAAAATATCGGGATTACACAACCAGAGGTTCAATCACACCTAAGTTTTTTTTTAAATGAATTTACCTTGCTACTAATGAGAAGCAGACTGGGAGTAACTTCATATTTCTTCCGCCCATTAGATAATCTTGAGTTGAACTCTGTTTCTTCACAAATCCGAAATAAACTCCGATCCCACCACATATTGTTAACATAAAAATAAACAATACATAATCAAACCACGCAAAATGTTGCAGTGACTGTCTAACTGCAGAAACGTGTAACTTTTCTTTAGACATATTTTTTTTTTAGGTTTGGGTCCGATTTTATTTTAACTTTATTTATTCACATCAAGTACATAACTTTATTTACAGTCGGCTAAGGCAAGTCTCAGTGTCAAAGTGTGAATGAATGCTAAAGCAATTTTACAATTGCCGTCCGCGATTTTCCTCGATGGTCAGGGACTATTTTTGTACCAATTGACCATTTCCTGTGTTTGTCTGAAATAGACTTTAATGTATCTTCAAAGGATACTGTTACGTCTTGGGTCAGACGATATACATGACTGTTGTTCGTTGCTATATCTACATTTATGATTCTTTTATTTACTTGATACGTACAAAACTATAATATATTTATAGATAGTAAATAAAGGCGCCTGAATATTTCCGAAGCAGTGCCTTCGGAAATATTCAGGCGCCTTTATAGTTGTTGGTGTTTTTCCAATAACCCTGTTTATAAAATTATTAAATCACTTTTATAGCAAACAACGTTTTATAGGAAGAACTTAAAAGATACATGCCGTTTCGGGTGAAAAAATAAAGCAAAACCATTTACGGAAGAAAAATAAATAAATAAAACTAAAATGTAATGGCATCCTTTTATTATTTTGGCCTAAAATGGCCAGTAACTACCTGAAGATAGTCCCGCTTCAAGCTAAAGAGGTTGTTGGTTGAGGTTGTGTGTTATTCATTAGGGTTTCACACGATATTTTCTATAACATAAACATGTATGTATAATAACGTAGTCTGAACTGTCCTCAAAGCTAATTTAAAATTATACATTTTGATAGTGTAGGACCTGTGTTTGGTAAAATTATAGTAAAGGAACTACAAAGTAATTTTTGATGAAACGATTTATTATTACACAAATATAAAATCAATAAGGTTTTAACTAAGTATATGATTAGCTAATTTCTTCGGTTTCGGTGATTGGTTTCATATTTATTGAGGTAGAGTTGATGTGGCAGGCTTCCTGTAACAAATTTATAATTATTTGTGCAGGTAGGTATATAATCTTACATTGATATGTCATACACGAAACTGGCTAAAATAGTTCAAAAGACTAATCGTTGATGATCACGACCTGTGACTTTCGTATTGGCTCATATCATTTTTGACTTCTTTCTTACTCATTCTCAGCATACGGTACAAATACTCTCTCTACTCCACGACTCCACGAGCGACGTTTGGGAAATAATTATGTAACTCTGTGCATTGATTGCCTTTGTACCACTTCACAGACTAGTTAATATTTTTAACACTACATGAGCTATTGTCATGAGGTTCGTGTCGATACCAAAGAAAAAGACCATGGTCTACATTAAAAGTGTATCGACCAACAAAAGCTCCTTTACCAACCTTATTCTGTCCATAAGCGCTAATATACGGCTCGTCGGTAGGGTGCGGAGGCTCCTTGTAGAACCTCCTAAGCTGCGGTGCGAGCAGGCGCGGTGCGGGCGGTACGTATGGCGTGCCACGCGCGCGGTTGATGCGTGACACGATGGCGCCCACGCATATGCTCACAATCATGCCAGCCATCGTGTACCACATGTAGGACACTCGGAGGACCGGGTTTATTTCCTCACTAGAGAATACAAATGTCTCAATAGTGCATATAAATACAGTTCCTTCTCAGGGTACGAGTCTGATTTGTACACCTGTGTGTAGTACCAGTATCGAGAAAAAATCGACTACTGAAAAGACTTTTCAACAACTTAAAAGTTTGATAGTACAGGATCTTGTTAAAAGAAATAGAGCTTCAACTTTCGCACCACAAACGTTGCGCTGCTAAATATCCGGAAACCATAAAATTCGCTCCTTCATTGATTGTAACGCCTGCAACCTAAATGACCTAACTTTATAATTTGTGTATTTATGATTTAAAAAGGTAAATAAAAGAAGTGCGCAGGCGCACTACACGATCGCAAAATAAATGTCATCGGACATCACCGAAACATCCCTGCAGCTGCTACTAAAGTTGTGCCTTAAAATTCTTGATAGAAAATAGA
Organism: Polymixis flavicincta; assembly: GCA_949987655.1. NCBI lineage: Eukaryota > Metazoa > Arthropoda > Insecta > Lepidoptera > Noctuidae > Polymixis > Polymixis flavicincta. The sequence continues at coordinate 20,558,369 of OX465173.1, forward strand.
CCGTAGCAACTTCAGTAAGCGTTGACTTACCTAAACACTGACTCTTCAACAACATTCGCAACTGTAGTGAAGTTGTAAGTGCACCCTTCAGTAGACAGAGATTTGTGTGTGTGCACTATTTGACCTCTGGCAATGGCGAGTTGGGACGTCAGACACCACCAGGCCATTATTGCTAGGCCACTCATACCTCCAACTAGTGCCCCCTGATGGATAATACATAAAAGTTTAGACCAGAAGTAGCTTTGCTCGGAGCAAAACTACTTACCTATCATAATTGAATTGCTATATAATGCTAGCTTCATGAAACCACGCAACAAGTTCGCTTTTATATCTGTCTATATCTACATAGTATTTAATTTGATACAAAGATTTAGAATGGAACCATTTTGAAGTTTAATAGGAAGTTATCCTTATGCTTGTCGCAGAACTAATATACTCTTTCCTATTTTTAGGCTGTGTCACGAAGTAAATGTACAGGTTTGTGTACCACGCCTACTTGTATTTCAACTTACCGTAGCATCTACCCACGGCATAAGGATCCCCATTGTAAAGACTCCTAACTGTGGCCCCATCGTCATAGACTCCAATGTCATTGTCAGCTGTAAGATTGTTCCCATCTTCTCTACTATGAATACTAACTCTTTCCTATTTTTAGGCTGTGTCACGAAGTAAATGTACAGGTTTGTGTACCACGCCTACTTGTATTTCAACTTACCGTAGCATCTACCCACGGCATAAGGATCCCCATTGTAAAGACTCCTAACTGTGGCCCCATCGTCATAGACTCCAATGTCATTGTCAGCTGTAAGATTGTTCCCATCTTCTCTACTATGAATACTAACCCTGAAATTGAATAAAACCTCGTTTAATCGTCATTTAATAAAGAATCAAACGTTAAGCTTTTGTTGTAGATGTCGATTATCATGGTGCTATAAAATAACGACAACCTAGGGCGTTTTCTCACATGAACTCAACCAAATACATTGGTTACATGAACTAGTTAACTTGAAACTAATGCCTTAACGGTTGCAGAGACCAGCATCATTCTATTGTCATGCCAATAACAAAATAACTGCACACATCTACCATTTTTAGGGTTAAATCATCAAATAACTTCTCCCGTTCTGGGTGGAGCAGAAGGGCGTGTCAGACTTTTACTGACTAAACCCACCCGTGTTCACGACCACGGTATCTCTTTCGAACAACCCGCACCCCTGGCAGACACATCTACCACTGATTTATATTAAAATAGTTCCATTATTTTGTACAATGTATTTACCTACACAGAGTGTGCCCAGAAGAATGACGACGCCCCTCATGAGCCAACTAGCTTGCCTCTCTGTTAATGTCTTCTTGAAGAATGGCTTGTAGAAATCTTCTAACACCACTGCTGACATCGAATTCAGACTTGTTGATAGTGAACTGGAATAAATGATTGTCATTTATAAAAACCAAATCATTAGTATCTAACTCATTATGATCGTCTTCTCCATGTACATACTAAAGCAACTGTTTGTTTTATAGATTTATCGTCTCGATTATACGATTTTAATACGTGAATTCGCACGTAGGTATAAGTCACAAAGACGCATTCAGATCATGCTAAAATTAAAAGTTTACCTCAACGCTGCACTAAAAATGCCAGCAATAAAGACTCCTGGCAAGCCAGGGATTTCTCCAAGAACGTCCATGACTAGTAGTGGGAGAAGTTGATCCTTCGCCTTTGCCAACTGGAAATAAATAAATATTATCACGTAATTTTTTATTAAGAATGTCTTGAATGGCCATGTGAGTACTTAAGGGGCGCCTAATCGCTGGCTCGAACTAGTGAGTTCGAGCCAGCGATTAGGCGTGCTTTTAAGCCAGGCTAACCAGTGGGTGAGCCTGGCTTAAAAGCACGCTGTCTCACCAGGCTTCGCGTCCGAAAGAGGTAGTATCAGTGATAAGCAGTTAGACGTTAGTCGTCTACACGCACAACGTTATTGAGTGAGACGTAGGATCATCTATAGTAAAACAGGAGCGTAAAAATTAAGAAAAGTCCTTCGGAAGATCGGGTTTTATGAAAAACCCACGGCATAAATCAATGACCAATAAAGTCTATTGAACTTATCGATAATTGAACTTTGTCGGTACCGACTTCGTTTTGGAGATTTTACACTTCTTTTATTACTTAAACACGCCTAAAGTTAGGTTAAATTAGCAAGAAAAACTAATCTTTGTTGGCTCATAACATTTTAATGGCTTTTTATTTTAGTATTCTGTTTCCGTACCGACAATATTAATAATGAGACAGAACCATATCATGTTTAAGTTTTGATGTACATTGTCAAACAGTGGAGTAAAACCCTCCCGAAGATTATATGGAAAAAATGTGGACTTGTTTCACCTTAAAGATTTAGTGAAAAAAAGGCAGTAAGTAGCTTCTTGGCAACAAGGCTTTTGCATTACCAGCAATTGTTTCAAGATAGTTCTCCTATGTTCAGAAATTATGAAACAATCTTTCAATCAAAGCTTTCGCACTCCTAGTTACACATGATATAGGGTGGCGCAAAAGATGCATTTTTAAATTGCAAAATTGGTTCCACAGTGTTCTCAATCCCGTTCAATGAGGAGTCAATTGCGGGATATGAGTCATTGGTGTTAGTAGGCTACCAACGTATCCATCATATTTTGTGACGTAGCCTAATGATTAAGTAGGTAAACATGGCTAGGTCTTACCTTGGTTTGTAAAGGGTCGCAGTCGTAAAATCTTGCGTATATCAACAGCCCGCAGTAGAGGCAGAAGCAATAGAGGAAGGAGATACCGATGCAAAATAGGAATACTGCCCTGTGGACAAATTCATAAACTTTATCTACTTATATTTGAAAACAGTTATAAATCTACTTATTTTAGATGATTAAATATTATGAACATGATTGCATACAATATTTATATTTTTTATATCTCAACTCAGCAAGGAATAAAAGACTAATTTATTTCATTTTATTTATTCATTTGAAAGCAGTAATTGTAATGATTGCATGCCTTTAATTAGCTTTCTTGAAGCTACCACATTCACATTTTCTTTTTGTTTCCAGTAAATATTTCTTTTTCTGAAGCAATAAAACATCGTGCAATTTTTCTGACTTACCATTGAGCTCCACGCAGTGTTGGCAAAGCAAGGTACCTTTGCACCATGGTCTGATTAACGGCGTTAGCTTGGAGCCAGTAGATCGTACCACCTATCACAAGGCTCCATATCGTGTGCCGCGTCAGAGGATTTGGATCCCAACTAATAAAATCAATTTTTGATTTTAACATAGAATATTTTAGTTAGTCGGTTATGAAGAGAAGAAACTGAAAAGTGCTGCGTCGAAAAATGCCATTGGTAAGTAGCAAAGGAAAAGAAGAAATTAAGTTGTAATAGTGACAAATAAAGTTCACGAAATAGAGGTTTGTCAATCGATGAGACTGACTGAACAAAAGTGAAGCAAAACTATAAAAAGCCATCATTATCTACATTCCTCACTCTAGTTGACAACGTTATTTTCCATGTGCTTAGTCTCAGCCATAAATATTGCAGTTGCGACTGATACGAGTAGGTATGTCAGCGAGGTGTAATTCTTATAGATAAATGTTTCCTTCGAATCAGAGCAGTCACTGTGGGTGTCTAGTACACAAAGCAATCACGTTGAATTATGCTACAAAGATACCAGGAAGAGACCAGTAGGTAGATATATAATTCGAATATATTCGCTCCTTTAAAATTAAAGTGATCTAATGCGAAATTAGCTGGAAGCAAAATAGGTCTCTATAATTCAGAATTATAGAGACGTATTTTGCGTGTGGCTAATTTCGCATTAGGTCTCTTTAATTTTAAAAGTGCAATATGTTCTACGATAGGAATGTTAAAATTACAATACCCACACAAAACTACCTCAATTCTAACAGACTACAACAAACCCTTTACAATCTTCAATTTTTAGACCATATTTAAATCAAGGTGGGATAATCTGTTTAACCACTCTATGTGTTTCTGCGTATCCACTTTTGGGGTGGGTAAGTGGAATAACCCAACGAGAGTTGCTGTGAGTAGGTTCTTTGATCTGTATGTTGTTGAATTGAATTAAGTCCATGCATATATGAAAGATAAACTTTAGAATCACTTCCTGCATTTTATGCAAAGGATTTTTAAGATCGAGTAGCATCAGGTCTGAATACCAGTAACTATTTAATTTTTCGTTTGTTATTTTTAACCCCCGATGCAAAAACGACGGGGTGTTATAAGTTTGTTAGCCCCCGACGCAAAAACAGCGGGGTGTTATAAGTTTGACGTGTGTGTGTGTGTGTGTCTGTGTGTGTATTTCTGAGGCAACGTAGCTCCCGAACAGATGAACCGATTTTGATTGTTTTTTTTTTTTGTTTGAAGGGTGAATTAGTCGGGAGTGTTCTTAGACATGTTTCATCAAAATCGGTTCAGCCGTTTAAAGATTATCAGCTCTTTTCTGATTGATGAAGGGATTTGAGCATCTTCCATGAGACTGATCAAGTCGAAATTTCGTATTCTATTAATTCAATGATATTAGACGAACCAAGTAACCTTGAACTGATCCTATAGCAACACCTGGAGTTTGCAGGATACCCAAGTTACTCACCAACAAACAGCAGAAATATCTTGTTTGTGCTCATTGAAAAGGTGTCAATGAAAAGGTGATGAGGACGAAGAATGAGGATAAATTAGTAACAAACTTCACTGTGGGAAACATACGCAACGCTGCGCAGATTTAAGCGAGACATTAAGTTTAAAAAACCGGAAATAAAAGTAAAATTAAAAATTTACAAAACCCCCGACCCTAACAGAAACTCTAAATGTAAAGAAATAGTATTTATTAGCCGACGGCTAATGAAAATGTTAGGCCTCTTCTGTTTGGCGTTTTCACTGACCGTCCCCCGACTTGACAATAGGGTATTTTCCAATTTGATAAAAACTATTTTAATTTGAAGATTGGGACGATATATTTAACAGAAAAATAAAAATAATTTTATTTAAATCCATTTTCTCCATTAAAAACGATTAAAATCAAATTAATTTTTCGTTGTTTTGAATTTACCGCCAAAACGCACCTTACGATGACTTTTTATCACGTGACATCGTGACGTCAACTTTGTGTAAACAGCACCAGTACAAATACTTAGTTTGGCGCAGTTTTAGAAGTATTTGTTCACAGAGGCACCGCACACTAGTGATTTCACTTTATATCCATAAAAATCTTGTTAATTATAAACACGACACTCACTTGTTTACTTACTAAATACTTTAGTTTACACAAAGTTGACGTCACGCGATAAAAAGTCATCGTAAGGAGCGTTTTGGCGGTAAATTCAAAACAACGAAAAATACATTTGTTTTAAATCGTTTTTAATTGAGAAAATGGATACAAATCAATTTACTTTTATTTTTCTGTTACATATTTCGTCCCAATCTTCAAATTAGATTGGTTTTTAATAAATTGGAAAATACCCTATGCCTTGGTCAAAATATTACCTACAACGTAAAAGGCTAATAAATATTATTTGTTTACTTTTTAGAGTTTTTGTTTGGGTCGGCGGTTTTCTTTTTTAATTTTTAATTTAACTTTTATTATGTTGGTTCTTACTTTGGCAGTTCAATCCTTCCGCTGTCCATATTTCTCTGCCAGACAACACCTAAACCGCCCACGTCAATGGTCCCTTTTATTGCGACCAAGGCCATCGCGCCAAACATTGCCGTAATTTGGATCACGTCCGTCCAAACTACCGCTTGTAATCCACCCTGGATACAATGAATGTGTATGAATCACTCGTTTGATTGAGCAGATTCATGTTATTACTTGAATCAAAAACATGAGAACGACAATGCACATATAGGTACAAAGAACTTACCGCACTTGTATAGAATATGCAGACCAAACACACTATTGGAGTAATTATGTGTATGTTAACACCCGTTACTGTAAGAATATAATGAAAAGGTTGTGAATAAATAATGATTTGGTTCCAAGGATACAAATAGGTACAAAAATAACACTTTAGTAACAGGTAGTGTGTATGTACTGTATATCATAGATACTACGGTGGTCCTAAGAAACTACCCTGTGGGACTCATGAAGCCATAACTACAAATAATTTAATTAAACGTACCAAATCTAATCTCCATCGTAAAACTGCTTAGAAAGAATTTTGTAAAGCTGAAAATAATAAAACTTTATGACCTCACCTTGGTTAAATGCCAGTGCTGGAACATAAATCACAATGGGTAACCAGCCTATCTGGAAATTTAAAAACAATCATAGTCATGTGCTCTAATGCATTTAAATAATCATTATCTTTTTTAGAGCACTTACCAACGTAAAAGCGAATAAAATCGATCCAAACAATCGCACTCTATTGTCGAATCTTATTGATAAGTACTGAAAATATCAAATAATTATTATTATGGATTAAGCTAGCCCCTTTGTAGGTGAATTAATTAATATTTTTGACTAGATAAACTTGTCGCCTTAGCACCTTACCTCGTAATTGGAAGTCATCTTGAGGTCATGAAACACGGGTAGATAGATCTGGGTCATGATGAAGGACATCAAAAAAATCGCCCCTATGATATACGCGTACTGGGTCCCATGCATGTAGACCTCTGTCGGTGACCCCAACAGGGTTATACCCGACACGAAGCTGGGGAAACGAAATGCATTCTGAATAACTCCACCCGTCTAGTCAGTGACCCACACAGGTGACCTCCAACAGGCGAAGGCGTTTGAGATGAAGAAAGAACGTAGAGTAAAATTTTCCTGAGGCACCAGGCTGCTTGAACCGCTGATGTACCTACCTAAATGCAGTAACACCTGCGTACGGGCTACATCATACCTACTTGCAGAGCGTATTTTGTGAGTGAGTGAAGGCAGTAGTGATACTGACTTCCAATACAATAAGTACTCGTGTGAACGCGCTTAATTTAGATCCCTAGCTAATTTTGACAGACAGGAAATAAAATACTTACCTTTAAGTAGGTAACCTACGTTATAAAGTTGAAAGCGTAAATATACAGGAAAAGTTTTTATCCAGTGCGCAAATTTTAACCATGAATTCAGCATATTATTCTAAAGCCCATTTCGCAGAAATTTTTCGCTGGTTATACAAAAAAAAACATCTGGATAAAAACTTATCGTGTATAGTAACATTTACGTATTTTGGTGTTACAATAAACATTCTACTGTTGATTGAAAAACGATCAAGTGTCCTATGACTGATGCTTATAAGATCGAATTTCGATTCTTTTTAACCAACTTCCAAAAAGGAGGAGGGTTCTATGGTGGACTGTATTCATTTTTTTTTATCTATGTTCATCGATATCTCCCCATTTGTGGACCGATTTTCAAATGTTTTTTTTTAGGGTTTTTTTCTTAGTATTCGCTTAATAAATTAACAGCGCATTTATTTGAAACATCAAATATTCATAGTTTTCTTCTGATTTTTTTATAGAAACTATAAGAAGTTGGTGTCATTAAAGTCGGAAAATCGAAAACTTGTATCCTTGACAGTTACCTATATACAGCAAGTGGCCCTCAAACTTTATAACAACAACATTGATTAATTTGGTGCATTTAGCATTTATTTACTAAATACATAGAGCAATATCTTAAAATTACTTGTTATACTTTTATAAAGGACCATTCCTAAGGAAAAATCCAAGGCCAGTAGTTGTACAACTGTAGGAAGCCACTTTGAACTCCACTAGATGAGCACCTACCTTGCCACAAGGGACATAGAAACAGGGATCACTTTCATATTTCTTCCACCGAGGAGATAATCAGCTTGTGTGGTCTGTTTCTTCATAAAACCCCAGTACACTCCCACAACAGCACTAATAGCCAACATAAACACGAACACAACATAATCCACCCAAGAAAATCTCTGCATTAGATGCGTTAGTTCCAAAACTTCCCCTCGCATTTCCCCCATTGTGCCAACGGTCGGAAACTCTACCTTCGATAAAAAAAATCACATACAATTTAAAACTTTCCGTGTATCCCTTGAACAGACTTTCTTTTCAACGCAACTTTTTTTTATTTCAGGTCAAGGGTTTTTATTATTGAAATTGATAGCCCGTATCATATCGATATGCGTAGCGCTAAAGGCACCCAACATTCAAATGCATGAGTCCGTCGAGACGTAAGCTCAATCTGTTACAATGAAACAATTACGATAACTCGCAATTTAAAAGAGGATGTTGCGAGATCGCCCCCCAACGGTAGCTAGGAGTGGATCGGGAACTGACTACTTGTACTTAAAAACGTGTAGGTTGGACATCATCATAAATGCTTCCTCCGCTGACCACTCGTATAGGCACAAAGTTAATACCTTCCAAAAAATAGCCCATGTCCGGTTATAAATATTAAAATAAGCCAGCCTGCCAGTTGAGATGGCTGCTGTCGAGGGTGCGCCTGGTATAGGTACCTACCACTCGTGAAGCAGGATATTTAAATGCACTCCCAGTCCTTAACTTAAAGGAACTACTAACTGTAGCTACCCACCAATGAGAATGGAACGCACCTGAAAGTTGACTGCGGGACTTATTCTGTACCTACTGATCTAACGGACGAATGCATTCGGCAGATAGATTTAAACAGAACTGCTGTTAGAGAAGTGTTGTTGCATACCTACGGCAAAGTCAGAAAAACTCCAAAATTATCTGACTACTGTATTTTGGCTTTGGTTAGTTACAAAAAACAGCCACACAGACTGACTGTGCTATCATAACATAAAAATCCAGTTTAACGAATATCTTCTTAAATTTGCACACCTTAAAAATCGAGATAATAACGACTACTTCTATCACGAATGTATAGATGCTTGCACGACAAATAGATAAACATTTTTTTATACAATTTAGTTATATACATGTTAACATTTCCAATTTTATTTGGTTAGCCAAGATTTTGATTTCCCGCCATTTTCCTGAAGTTTTATGTGCGAAAACGCAATGTTACGTTTATATGCGTGGTTTCATGTGTCCGTATTCGTGCGATCTCATCGTGAAATAACAATTCGAATACCGATAATTTAATTTAAAATTTGTAGATAGCCACATTTTCCACTCCTATTTTTATGAAATCTTTATTTTTGTGTCCGCAAAAATCGTAAACTGATCAAAATTCCTGACTGAACGTGTTAAGGTCCGTCTGCCTGATTTTAACATCTGTGCCTGCCGGCTATCATGTTATGTCAGCGTCAGCTGTCACTCTCTCATGCCATTGTCAAACTGAAAGTTATTTGTGTTGTGAACGGTTGCTGAAATCAAAACAACTTTTTCATTTTATTATTATTTATTGTGCTTTGATACGTATCCCTATCCGTAGACCCCCTTACATTCCAAATGGCAGGACTCTTACTTAGTCCTTCAGAAAAATTATTCATTGTTCACGGTGTACAAGTAAGTTTAAACATAACCTAAAATAACCACCCTAAAGAGGTACTATTTTAGCTTATAAATTATTCAATTGCTTGCTTATAATGGAATAATGATGTCTCAAACATTATATGCTATAATTTTAAAAGAATCAGACCCATTCAATATCCTAATTTGTGCGTAGGATGATTATCGATCCGATGGACGATCAAACATTGATTACCGGCCGATGGAGCTTGAAACAGACCTCGTTGACACTGCTACGGGATCAGCAAGGCTTCGGCTTGCTAACACGGATTTACTCGTAGCAGTTAAAACTGAAATAGAGACCCCAAGTCCTGAAAAACCTGACTTGGGCAAGATTGAATTTAATGTTGATTGGTGAGTTAACATAGCATTTAACTGTATTTCTATATTATTGTTTAATTCAAACACATTTGATCAGTGGGTCGTCACACATTTAAGTAATATTAAAGATATTATTGCTAATGTTCCGTAAAAAAATATTTTCACAGTTCAGCAAATGCTACTCCACAGTTTGAAGGCAGGGGTGGTGAGCAGTTAGCCATAGGTATAGCTAACTTGATGCAAGGAGCATACCAATCATCACAGGCTTTTAATTTAAAGCAACTGTGTATATTTGAGGGCAAGCAGTGCTGGAAACTTTTTGTTGATATATTGGTAAGCAGCTGTGCATTATCTAACTGTACTATACTTATTCACTTATTATTTCTATATAACTTTCCTGTACAATTTATGCATCAATTTATACTCTAGTACTAGTTCATACAAATAAATAAAATTGAAATGTCTGTTTGTTATGTCAAAATAACAGCTTTTTACTAAATTCATATGAAAATATATTATTATACAGCAAAAAAAATGTTTACATTTGTCTGTCTGTTTGTCTGGGCTAATATCTGAAACAGCTGACCCAATTTTGACAGGACTTTCAATAGCAAATAGCTAAAACTACACGGAGTAACAAAGTTAGTATTGTATGTAACAACATTTTTGTCCCAGTACCATGTTCCCATGGAATAATTTCCGACATCCACGAGGGGGAATCCACAGGCAGCAGCTAGTATAATATATACTAGCTTTTGCCAGCGGCTTCGCCTGCGCGGAACTTTCACCCTCAATTTAACTCCCTTAAGGGTTGAATTTGGAAAATTCCTTTATTATTCCTTATCTACACTATAAAGGGAACCTCTGTGCAAAATTTCAGCTTTCTAAATCCAAGGGTTTGGGCTGGGCGTTGATGAGTCAGTCAGTGATAGATAATCCTGTCAGTAAATTGGTTATTGATGCATCCTTTTGATTCATTTCAGATATTGGAATGTGGAGGCAATCTTTGTGATGCTGTATCTTTGGCTGTGAAGGCTGCCCTATTCAACACAAGGATACCTTGTGTGAAGGCAATACTCATGGATGGAGGGGATGTAGACTTGCAGTTGTCTGATGACCCCTATGACAGTAAGCTGTTGGATGTAGGAACTGCTCCATTATTGGTATGGTGTATTATAATATGATTTAATTTTAGTCTTTCTTTCCTTCCTTAAAAGTACCCATAAAATTCTCTCATTTTTATTTTCATATAGACTGCACAAAATTATACTTGTTGATTACAGCAAGAATTTAATTGCTGCTTTTTTGTAAAACAATATTGCTATTGGCCTGTTTCCATTAGCTATGACTCTTTTACTAGTATAGGCAGAATAGCCAACAAGTGTTGGATTATTTATGCCCAGGGATTTATTTTAAAATAGCCTTGATAGCAACTTTTTTAATGCAGAAATGGTAATTTAAAATGTTGTATACATTTTCAGGTCACACTATGTAAGATCGGCGATAAATGTGTAGTAGATCCATCGGCTGAAGAAGAAAGCTGCAGTGTTGTATCACTCATAGTAGGTATCACTGGGAGCCCCAGCTGCTACAGTGATCAAGAAAACTTAACAGAAATAGGGGGAAAATTCAGCACAATTGATATGAATGGGCCAGGCAGTGTTGCACCTAAAACCTTGAAAGATGCTATCAACCAGGGAATGTAAGTTTATTGAAATAATTTGATTTACTTACATGCATATTTACAGTAGTAGTGGTAGAAGAGAATTACCTTAGGCTATTCTCATAAACTAACTACTAATATCTGGCCCAGGTTGTTAAATTACTACCACCGGGATTGATTTTAAATTTCTCCTTTTTTTACAGAGTCGCGGCAAAGTTACTCGACAAAGCATTAGCTAAAGCCTTGATAAATGAGAGGCAAGAAAATGTGAAAACAAAAAAAAAAGCTTATGGATTCCTAAAATAAAATACGTGTATTAAAAATCTGTTTCCCTTTAAATCCTTTATTAATATTACCATTAAATTTATTATAATAATACATACAATTCTTATGTATTATACATAGAACTATATTCTAATATACCTAATAATGTCACTAAATATATGATACTACTATAAATTCAGTCATAACTCGATAACTAAATATCACATTCGTTTTGAATTATCCACACTGGAATATAACAACATAATATTTGTATTTTGGAATTTTATTAAAGAATGAAATCATTTTAAGAAACAAAATAAAAACAAAAATGTCACACTGGTAAGAATACATATTAGTTGTTTACATGAGTGTGGATAGTATAATAATGCAGTACATGGATACATATTTATGTTCAGGTCTTATTGTATAATTTTACCATCACATTAATAAACTACATCTACGAAAGGAAAGATCTGTAAATACTTAAATGGATAGAGAGAAGAGAAAATAGAATGACTAAATCTATGGATAACATTGTATTTATAATCTTAATCCCTGCACCCATATAATTATATTTATAGGGCTTTTATGTCTAAATTAGCAAGGTATTATTCCATCTCCGTCTTATTCCCTATCACAACAGTTGATAACCATTATTGTATGCCTCCTTGAAGACCAATCACATAATAATATTTGTTGAATATTTGCCAATAAATGTGGATTAACATCGTTATCCTAAATAATAAAATCAAGAATAATAATATGTAGGCCTTATGTGGCAAGAGAAAGCATCAACTACTTCTTGGGGTTGACGGGAGTAAGCAGATCCAACACAGCAGCGATGTTGCCGTCCTTGCTCTCCAGCAGTTGAGTCAACCAGCCACCCTCGTTGGTGAAGCCCATTGCCAGCATGTGCTGGATCGCAGCATCAATATGAGCTTCTGTGGAAAGAACCAAAACAAAATAATTCAAAACTTTAAAGTGGTACAAATGATTTCTAACATTCTTTCACATTTATTTCAAATGTTGAGAGAAATCCTATAGCTGTAGCGACTATAGGATTTGTACACTCGAACAATACAGAGTAAATTTTGAATACAAAAAAATATCAGCTGTTTCATTCATTTTGACCACGTAGGTATTTACATTTTGTATGAAACAGCAGATTATTTTTTATATAACCGATAAAAATATCTGCGCTGGGGGGTCTAGAATGATATGCTGAGTTCATGGTTACAGTTTGCGCACTGGTTAAAAATGTTTCCTGTATAAAAACACTCGATGGAATCTAACCAGGAACCATTGTGTGGACACCAATCGGTTAGCAAGGGCCCCCAAAGGTGCCGAGAAAATTCTATAATATATAAATATCAATAACATCGTGCCTATGTGTCATAGTTTGTAAGTAAAGTTGTGCAACAAAAAACTCTAGCGATTGTGACCCTCGATTTTGTTTACTGCGACCTACTTTGTAGGTACTTACATACATTTAAATCTGAGAACTAGCCCTCAGTTATTCAAATATTTCGTTGTTATGTTTGCATGGTTTAATTTACAATAATCTTATAGGTCATTGATGTACTGTGTTTAGATAGTGTCCATCAAAGAGAAAATGTGATTTTTGTTCTTGAGAGGCCGTATAGGAAATTTTGTCGGTTTCGCTGATTTACTTAATTTTTAAGATGTACTTTTGCAGTTAAAATACTGCATTTTTAGAAGTTTTAATGTACGACACGAAAGATCGATTCAATTATTATCAAATGATTGAGCTCCTTTTTTATTTTTGTCGAAAATTATGTGAGATTTAGGTTGTTTTGAAATATTATTGACTGCCAATTTAAGTTGTTGAATGTGATTCATACATTGTATAGATGACTTTCACAGCAATACATTGTAGTTTTTCATGCCATGTAGACGTTAATACGGCACGCCCGCCGCCGCCGCGCCGGTTTAAGGACCAATAATAAAAAAAAAATAGCTGATCCTTTTGATATTAATTGAAATGATATGTGGTGCATTAAAACTAATAGAAATACAGTATTTTAACTGTAAAATCGCATCTATGAAATCACGTAAATCAGCGAAATCGGAAAAATGTCGTATACGGCCTCCTAAATGAATTGGAACAGCGTAACAAGGTTATTTTCATACCTACGTCGCAATATTTGTGAGTACAAAATCAATGATGACTAAATTCAAGCTAATCAATTGAACCAAAACAATACAGAAATGATTCATATTTGCCTACTTTCATATCTATAGAAGGATAAGTTGTTCCGCGATATGATATTGATGTAAGGGAAATAACATGATTTTCTTCTACTTTTATATGAAAAATTAATCATAAACGAATATTATTTTTAATCAGAGATAATAAATAGGTAACCGTAAACATGCGATTACATTCCATCATTGACTATAGTTATAAAAACCCTTGAGTCACACTAATAGGCTAACTTCTGTGAGTACAATAACTTAATGACACAAGAAATAAGATTTAATTAACTTATTTTGTGAATGTTGAGTTCAATAGTCTCTTGCCAAACCCATTCATTGGCCGTGACGTGCAAGTTTACTGACGTTAGGTCACCGACAGTTACTCGCACTAACTTGCGGACACGTATGTTTTGAAATAGTTCCAACTCGACGTTTAACATATCACTAATTGGGATTAATCAAAGTGATAATGCTGTATTTTCTGAGGATGTGGATACATACTTGCCTTCTCGTTATGGCATGGCAACTCAACATAATCCCTAATTTTTTTTCCTATACAATAGAGAAAATATTTAAAAACAACTTACGTGGGTGGCGTTGCCGGGGTTGGGGTTGAGCTTGAGGCTGCGGTTTGGCAGCAGCTGGCTTCTCCTGCGGCTTGGGAGCAGCCGCGGCGGGTGCGGGCGGCGCGGTGGGCTGGGCAGGCTTCGGCACTTCGGGCTCTTTAGGATTCAACACTAAACGATCAGCATGCGTCAATAGTGATGGATCATGACCTAACATGCAGATATACTATACATTCTATCTATCTTAGACTAAAAATTTGTCACAGTTGAAAATAGATCATGCTATATTCTATTTCGGAAAACTAAATAGACAGTCTATTATTTTGTTAGTTTGACTTTTTAAAACATGGGTAATGAGACAGAAAATGAAATTTCACATCACAAAACAAATAGTCAACAGGACAAAAGTTATTAACATTAATAATTACCAGCAGTCGAGGTATTCAGGGGTGGGTACAGACCTCCTGCGGAGATCTTGACACGCTCTTGGAACTCTTCAGGCAGGTTGAAACCGATCGGAGCAGCAGCTCCAGGAAGAGCACTGGCTGTGTCGAGTAAGTCTAAAACATTTTACATAGTTACTAAAAATTCTTGGGATATTTTATCTTATCATGTGGTTACAAAGTAAAATCAAACAAAAGATACCTTTTTCCTTGTTAATCACGGTCCAGTCATCAGCTTTGTCAGGGGAAGCATCTGTGCCAAAGTCATTGACACTTGACGCGGAGGAAGTGTTGGCTTTGAGCGCGACGTCATCAGTCTCAGGCGACTTCCTGTCTCCTTGTCCCATCTCTACGTCGTTAGTTGTAGCCGGTGTCGGTGCAGCAGCATTCGCAGCTGGAGTTGGAGCCTGAGGTTGAGGTGGCACAGGCATATAATTCCCAAGGAGGAACTCTTCCAGAAGTTTCGGGATTTGTAGGACATTGATTGTCTTAGGAGGATTGAACGGACATTGAGTCTGAGCATGTGCAGAGGTGCTTGCCTCTGGTTTGGGAGCTTGAGTAGATTCGGCGCCAGTCTGTGCTTTCTCTTGGGTCTCCCGTGAGTTTTGCGCCTGCGTTTCGGCAGTCTGGCCTGGTGCTGGTGTTTTGGTTTCTGGAGCCTTTGCTGTTCCGTCATCTCCAGTCAGGTCAATATCTCCAGCGAGGTTGGCGAACTCGTTCATGTAAGTGGAGAAGGTGTCGAGCCAGCTGACGCGCTGGCGACGGCGGTGGTGCTCGCCGTGCGGCCCGTGGGGGCCGTGCTCCGCTCCGTGCGGCCCGTGGTGGCCGGGGGGCCCGCGGCTCTTCCTCTCACCACCCCTCTCGCTGCGGTGCTTCTTGTAGGGACAATCATCGCCCATAGCAGTGGCGACGGACTTCAAGAAATGGCGGGACCTCTTGATCGCAGCTTTAATAACCGTGCGCTGTAAACGTAAATTACTTACATGAATAATCAGTTAACAAAGAGTTATGAAAAATTATTAATCGCGTTGATATGAAGCGGATATGCGCATCCTGTGGTACTTACAGGCATGGTCGGCGTGGGCACGCGCACCATGCAATGTTCCGGATGACAGCCGGCAGCCTCGCATCGTGAGCACAGGTCGAAGTCATCGCAGACGGAGCACTTGTAACGGAACCCGATGATGGAACCGTCGCAAGAGTCGCACATTACACCGAAGTGCACCGCCGGTGTACCCGCAACTTCTACAAATCATCGTTTTATTAAAATATGATAATTTAATCCCAGTTCTAATTAATCTAGTCCTTGTACGTTATAAGACCCTTAAATAAAAGGCGTCACGTATGCATAAGCATGTCATACACGCTAGTCAATGTAACAAAAACCACACATTGAAAGTTATAGAATTGATAAGTGCATTTGAAAACACGACAATGTATGTGTAAATAAAATAATAACAATGTTGGTTCCCAACATACAAAGCATTTATCTAATTCAGATGAGTCTTAATCTTCTGAAACTCTTCTTGTTCTTGCAAAGTAATTATTAATTATCAACTGAGGAATGATGTCATAAGGTAATGACCTTAGTGCTAGTGGCTGATCATTCATATGGTTCGTATGCAATATGGCGCGGTTTAAAATGTAAGTAGGGACAAAAAAGGTTTGGTCATGCTGAGAGGAAGAGTGAAAGGCGACTAACAAAGCCGAAGTAAGTGAAAACGCTGGGAAACTATATTTCTGTTTATAGTGACCATATTGGCGAGGTTCTTCAGAAAGGTCAGTTGCATAGTACTTGTAACCAGCCTGGAAAATACACAAAGCAAAAAAGAGCATGTATGGATTGTAGTAGGTGGCATTCTGTAATTTCTGCTTACCCCCATAGGAAGAAGGCGTGAATTTATGTGTGTGTGTAGAAATTGTCATCATAATGCATACCAGTCCACAGCTGTTTATAAGCCTCTCCAAGTACCTTCACTCACTCATATCATGTATTACCTCATCAGGGATGTTTCACACTAATTAAGTCATGATTGGCATAGACAAGCAGGAAAATCGAATATTATTATTTAGATTTTGTATAAAGTTTTGTATAAAGGTGTGTAAAATCCTATTAATGTGCAGTAATTGCTTCAAGTGGACTTTGTTATTCCACAAATACTGTTGAATCAAATATGACAACTGGGAAAATTATGTAGCATGCATAAGGTATTCTTGCACCACCTGTTCAAGTATATCATCAGTCCTAAAATCCAAGTTACTAGCAATAAAAACTTACCATTAGGATTGCCAGCTACAGCAGTAAAGACAATGTCGCAATTATCATCTTTTGCATCATTTCCCTTGCAGTAGACAAAGAGTTTGATAACATCTCCATTCAATGCCTGCAGGGCAGTCATCACCTCATCATCGGATGATACCACCACATCATCTCCATCCTCATCTGAATAGGACAAAGTAAAATGAACATTAAATTCTACTGATTAAAGTTAAAACTCTAATGATAGAAAAGTCAGTTTAATAGTCTATAAATATTGTGCAAAATGTTAAATGGCTAAGCCCTACAAAAATCACTGGCCCTTGTTGAAAGAGTACATATTTAGAAGTATTCGAGAAATTAATTGTGTAAATAAATGCTAATTCATGATTCAGAGGTCACCATTTTTTTTTTAAATATATAATTATTCTGTGGTTCAGGCATACGCACACACGTGTCATGATGCCTGAACCACAGAATAACTATAACTATCACTATAGTAAATTATACCGTCACGTGTCAGGATGTCTCCTTCTAAATTAACACAATCCATATTTGTTGCAGCTGGAAAGTGTGTCAGAACGGACAACAGAGAAAGAGAAGACCAAGTGTTTTTTTGTTGTCTCCTATTGTTTTCAAATTAAAAATGTAATGTGTATAATTACCAACCACTATGGTTTAACTGGAGGTGTTTTATAAGCCCCTAGGCAAAAAATGCAAAAAACTAATTACCTTTCCAAGCTACAGAGTAGGTCTTCCCTTTGAGTCCAGGGTACACATCCTGCAGCTTAGCATTCAAGTAGTGGAAGCTAGTGACCACACTCTTCTCCACACCAAATCTTCTGACTTCTGGCTTGTCACTCTCCCTCCAGAATGTATAAACTTTGAATGGAACTTGGTCTTCCATAGCTGAAATAAATATGTTTTAAGTTTTTGTTTTGAAACAACAAAATATGAATGTTATAAAAATGAGCAACCATGGAACATAAACAGTTATTAGAAATTTAAATAAAATAAAAGACAGTCCTAAACTACTGTTTAATAAATGATGCAATATTACTATTTTTGTGAAAGTAAGTCAAAATTATATAAATTGAGGTTTTTTTCAATAGTAAATGTATAGAATGAGTTGAGAAAATATTAAGGACCTACCTACTTAATTTAATTTTTTTTTAAAACTGCTAAAAACAAAGTAGGTCCCTATTTATTCTATTCAGTACCACATCAAAATTATACATTTACTTTTTTTTTTTATTTGGAGCTAGTACTTGTGTTAATTAAAACATCAAATAAAATCAAAATGTATTGTAAAATGTTAAAAACCATTTTGTTTAGGTAGGGTAGAAGCCATTTTGTTTGACTGCCACAGACAGTCCACTTCAGACAACTTATTTTAGGATGTTCATGATACGACAAAGCTCAATCCTTTATTCAAGCCTTACTTTACAGCCAAAAGCTGCAGATACTTCACTAAGTATATTTATTTATAACTCACCTGCTGTTAAAACTTGGTAAACTTGGAAATTACTGGTTGTAAATAAACACTGACACGGTAGTATGTCGCACTCGTGATAAAGTTTCGAAGTGAATGAATGTTGTTATAGACGCATACGGTTTATATGGCTTCAAAATATTTATGAATCATCAAATGGAACAGTTGAGAAAAACAATATTTTGTTGTGCAATAGAGCTGTCAAAACAAAAAGTCATCGTCGATATTCCATATCCTCATTTATCATATCTGTAGCTTCCTAATATTTCTTTTCCTCGTTTTTCTCATTATAACATTGCATGAGACAAATGACCACTTATGTGACTTATGCGAAATATTAAAAATAATAATTTATGGAACGCTCGTACGGACTCCTTTTCACGCAGTATTTAAAATGTTAAATGCCACGAGGCGCTTGTGGCTAAGTAATAACAGCCGTACGGGTCGATTTGGTCTGTGAATGGATGACCATCTTTACATACCAAGACCCCTCCGTGCCTTGGAAACCGCGTTATGCCGTTGGTCCCGGTTGTCATAAGTGGATCTTTGACAGTCATTACGGGTCGTCAGAAGCCCGAGTCTGACAACCAGTCTGATGCTGCGGCCACACTATGGTCAACGTCAATGCCCAACATCGCGCATCGCGATGAACAACACGGTTAAGATTCCGATAGTTAACGCGATAAATTCAGTGGCCACACTACGGTCAACGTCAATGCCCAACATTGCGGTAATCAACGCGGTAAAGAATCGGCTAATATGCTCACGGTGGATAGTGACAAACGTTGGTGTGGCCGCTTTATCGCAATAATGCTCACGTTTTGTAACGTCAAATGGCAATGTGAATGCCGATGTAAAATTATAGCCATAAGTTGTTACACCTACGGTTAACTTCCAACATCGCGATAATCAACGGCGTTTTTCGTATGTGTAGCCGTACCATTACCAAGAGGTATCGTGTTACCTAGCAACTGGGTTGTGGAGGTCAGATAGGCAGTCGCTCCATGTAAAATAGGTACTGGTTTCCAGCTGCATCCGGTTAGACTGGAAGCCGACCCCAATATAGGGAAAGGCTAGGCAGATGGTGATGATTTAAAAATATTAAGTTTAGAAAAATATTTCAGCTATGGGATGAGTATTTTAATATTTTTTCAAAAAAGGCTTGCTGGCTTTTTCTTACAAAAGGATGATGTGGAAATGCTAATTACAGCAAATCAACCGCGAATGCTGCTATCGCATAAATATGCATTGTTTTGACCCCAAGGATGATTAAATTTCGAATTGGTGTGGGGTAGGTAACTAAAAAGTGACAAATAAAAACTATTTTCAAAAAAATAACAACAGGCTTCCAAAAAAAACACTACAAAGTGCAAAATAACTTTAACTTCGGCAGGCGGTGACAAAGAATTAGGTTAAATACACATCCAAAGTCACCGACTTCCGAAGTTAAAGTAATTTTGTACTTTGTAGGTAGTGTTTTTTTGGAAGTCGGTTGTTATTTTTTTGAAAAAAGTTTTTATTTGTATTTTCTAAGACCGTAAGTAAGGTAGGTTCCTACGTAGGTACTTGCTTAATGTCCCCGAGTTTGATTCCTCCCCGTTTCCCACGGAACGATTTGTAATTATTTTGCCTCTGCATGGAATCGAACTCTAACCCAAATCCTGTAATCATCAAGATAGTCAATTTCATCGAACTAATGCATAATTCATTTTGCTCATATGTACTAACAAGTCTTCTTTGCTCTTGAATAAGTCAAGAGAAAATCTACAGTTGGGCAAAAATGTGATTGCCCAGGAGGACGAAATCGAATCGAATGGGAGCGACGAAACGGGCAACCACACGCTTATTTTCTGTGTCCGGGATGTTTATGGTCCTCTGTTTAATGTAAATCAACTTACTTAATAGTTCTGAGGATAGGTACTTACCCGTACCTGACTACTTGCTTCTCAAGCGCGGGGTTACGACTTCGAATCTGGCATACGATTTTATCTGGAATCGTCATTTGCGGTGATCAAAGCAAATTCTTTGTTTGTAGAAGGGGACTGGGGGAGAGAAGTGGTGGCCAAGTGGTAACGGCCGCGACTTGCGAGTTGTAGGTCTTGTAGACTTGCGAGTTCGAACCCAGGCAGGCGCTTTACTTTGTGTAAATTATTTCATCACCACTCAAAACGGTGAAGGAAAACATCGTGTGGAAACCGGCATGTCCTAGAACCAAAAAATTCAAAGACATGTGACATCTACCAACACGCACTGGGGCCGCATGGTGGATTACGGCCCAATCCCTCTCACCGAGAGGGGGCCTGTGTCCCAGCAGTGGGAACATTATAGGCTGATGATGATGATGAGAAGGGGCACTTAGCCAGTGGATTACAAACTCATAAGTTCACTGCTTGGCAAAGACAGTTTTCTCTTCTTTCTGCAAATCTATCTAGAATGTCGTACCATCTTCGCCACGGTCAACATCGACTGTGCGGACCACAGAACACTATCGTGCGGATAACAGAATGACAGAACACTATCGTGTGGACCACAGAACACTATTAGGTACTCCTGTGCGGACACAACTGCGGGAGAACATCTCCCGCAGTTGTCCGTTACGATCTTTGCCCAATCTGATTAGGCGTTTTCGACCGACGACGTGGACATATTTCTGACTCAACATAAATTACCATACATACCTAGTTAGTTCATTTGCATACTACACGTTTAAGACTGAGTAGGACAAAATAATATAACACTTGGTCATGTTAACATATAGATATAGAAACATATAATATTGTGATGAAATAGTTCTGGAATACTCTCATACTTTTACGCAATATTTTAATTTTTGATGTCACTTTTCGATTATTAACATGCATACAATTGGTACTATATCCATGGTACATACAAACACAGTTAAATAAAATCAAAGACAGTTGTAATCAATGAAAAGTTTTATAACACCTTTTTCATAATCCTATTACTATGTCTATGTACTGGATGACAAAATAATAACAAATATCTTGTACTTAAAACAAATCATAATTTAATCCTGATGTTCTTTATCATTATTAGAGTTGTTGGTTATTGGCGGCACGTAATATGGTGAACTTTCTGCAAACTTAGCAGGACCACCTAATTGTACAGTTTCCGGAACATTTAATTCTTCATTTAACTTTTTGGCTAAGAAGTATATTTCTGCAAGGGCGATTACTAAGGCGCACATTACGCCTAGTAATAGCCTAAATCCAAAATCGATGTTGCCCACCATCCATTCAACGCCTCTAAATCCAAATAGGAATCCAGCGAATATCGAAAGGATGAACTGTCCAATTGCAATCAACTGACGATTCATTTGCTTCACTGAAAATACAAAAGTAAGTTTATTAATGATTCATTCAATAATCATGTACAATAACATACAATGGTGCCGATTCTGTTGTACACCGAACTAAACTATAACTAAAATTCCTTACTTTTTACTATGAGAATCTAAACGCTATTCTGCAAAAAAATATCTCTAAATTTAAAATCTATTTTGACACAACTAAAATCGAATTTGACAATCGCGACTCGCACGTGGTATGTTTTGGCTTCGCAACGTGGTACTTGTTTGCCCTACCCCGTGTTTTTTTTTAGAGCCAGCAGCGCGCCGCGGTCGGCAGCCTCGACGTGATTTATATGGAATTTTCACTTTTTCATGGAAAATACTTATAAAAAAATATTATCCACATGTTGAGTTTTAGAGGTGTTTGGGCTTTATTAAAGGGGGTCGAAATTTTCATTATTTTTGCGATAAGACACACCGTTTTCGAGATATAAGCAAAAGAAAAAAAATACAGTAATATTTTTGCACCAGAAGTCGAGGTGTCGCATGTCGGTGTGAATTTTAGTTCTTGACAAGTAATTTTATTCCACACCTATTTAATCGCGATTAAAAATAGTCAGATTTAGTTAGACAAGCTAAATTTTAGGTTGAATAGAATAATGAAATTGACAACAATAGAATAGCAAAATTACCATTTTCACTAAACTAATAATTCAGTGCAATCTTAGTGCTGTCAAACTAAAATATATTTAAGTTGTGTCACTTTAGTCAATTTCAGAAAAGGAAATCGTCATTTGACAGGAATAAACTAAATTTTGGTGATTTTTAGTCTAGTTTAGAGAATTTTGTGACAACAGAATCGGCACCACTGTAACACTTTTC
Source organism: Polymixis flavicincta (assembly GCA_949987655.1). Classification (NCBI taxonomy): domain Eukaryota; kingdom Metazoa; phylum Arthropoda; class Insecta; order Lepidoptera; family Noctuidae; genus Polymixis; species Polymixis flavicincta. Next base: position 20,581,236 of record OX465173.1, read on the forward strand.
ACACTGAAACAGATTGTTTCACAACATTCCTGTTATTTGAAATAGTTCTACAGACTGTAGTAAAATATTGTTACATAACTAGCTTAAAATGAGATAGCGAGTAATGAGAAGTATGGAAAAGAGAGAAATGTCCGACCCCAAATAAACTGGCATAAGGGTAGGTCGGTAGGACAATGATAACCAGTTAGAATGAAGACTGTGTGTATTTTGTATACTTACATTGATAAGAGATACTATCTTCTGGAAACCTCATTCTAACGTTGTCTACAGATTTCGTCATTTTCCGATATTCCCTAGCCTCCTGTTGTGACCTCAATTTTACACATCTGGCCTCAAGAACAGGATCTCTTTTAAAAACTTGATTTTCTGGTGTTTCAATGGAAGCTCCTTCTAATAGGACATGTAAATATGGAACACTTTCGTCTCCATTTCCTTTCGTATTTCTTTGTTGTTGCAAGTATGTGTAAAGCCAGTCTATATCGGCAGTTGTTAAATGCAATTTGTCTTCTTCCTCAGCATCATCTCTATTTAGGTCCTTTTTAGCTATTGATTTCTTATCGGAGTCTGCTTGGGCAGATTCTTCAATATTTTCAGCTTTCTCTATACTTTTCTCTTCAGAAGCCTCCTCCACATTAGTTTGTTCTACTTCTTCTGTGACTTCCTCAATTTCTACCTTCATAAGAGCTTTGATTTTATTTAAATTTTCAATATCATTGCTGTTAAGATGTACTGGAATTGTCTTTGTATCTTTGGGTGCTTTATGTTTAGCTTCATAACTTTCTCCTTTGACCAGTCTTGCAATATTTAAAGGTACATTTTCATCAATAGGTATAGTTTTTAGGTAATCTGTTAAATACTTAGATGGGAAGATCCTGAGGTTGGTATCGACAAGTGATCCTATGGAATCCATTGTTTATTTAGCAATATTTAATTTATGGTTAAGATCAGTATACAAATCCCTTAGTTCTTCTTCTTTTTCTTCAAAGGTGTTGTCTACTCTTTGACATTTGAAGTTCATATCATCAATGAACTGATCCCATTCTTTTTGCCTTTTTTCTTTCAGTTCTTGTCGGCGTTGTTCATGCACCTGAAAGAGAAAGTCAGTCAAAAACCAGTTACTTATTAAAAGCTACAATTATGTTTTCTTCGACATTTACATCAAAGTTTTATTAACTTAATAAAATAATATGACTCGTAGTCAGATTATCATTTAAGTTAATAAAACTTTCATCATTGTATTGTAATATCTACTGACACATCAGTAATGACAAAGCATTATTAATAGTTTCGAACTGAAATTTGATTTTCACCTGAAACCAAGTCCAAAACCAACCAGTGAAGTCCCGATTTAGTTTCGCCGAAAACAAAACGTATGAAGTTAAGAATAAACTAGTTAAATTGTCATTTTGTTCAGACTGTTTGAGATTTTTACTAAAAATATGAAACTAGACCCCATTACTAAGTCTCCACTGGCAAAACCAACAGCTCACGCCAGTTTCGTTCGAAATGAAGATTCAGCCACTTTATGGTCTAAACTGGCCCAAAACTGAAACTGTACCTTTGGTCGGACACGAATTATTAAATAAATATATAAGAACCTTGTGTGATTCAAGATAATCCTTTTCAACCTCTTCACTGAGCTGCAATGCTTGATCTAACTTCTCTTTCAACACTGGAAGCCCTGCTTCACCAGTCTTTCTAATCTTTTCTGCCTGGCAGTCTTTTACGTCTGTTAATTTTTCAAGTATGGCAAATAAATTTTCAACTTCTCGATCTCCGCGCTTCTCCTACAAATGAACAATTTATTCACAATTATTAATATTACTTTGTAGAAAGTTAACTAAGTTAGAATATACCAATGAATTACATACCTCAAACTCTTTCAGCATAAACTTTATTTCACCATTTAGAAACGGACGATGGTCGAATAATCTTGACCAGATTTCTCCAATTTCTGTAATGAAATAAAACTGTAAAAAGTTATCGGAAATGCAAGCAATGAGAATGGCTGATTATCACTTTTATTTCAAGTTGAATTACTATTGCAGCAACAGTCCAATTATCATGAAGTATTAAATGGTATTGTTTTCTTACATACATAATAACATGTAAACTATAAACAAAATGTAGTCATCTTTGCAACAATTTATGGCCTAAAAACTTAATGGTGTGTTATTTTGTCTGTATACATGTTATAGCTTACAAAAAACCGGGAGTAAACAATAATCTTAGAAATAAAAAATACGAAAGTAGGACACACATACCGCGTGACAGCTCCGTCATTATATTTTTATGGTTCAGTTCATTCAAATCATTCAATGTTTTGACAGACAGTGGTTTCAACACTTATGACTTCCGTACTATGTTCGGATATTACTCCAAGAAATCAAAGGAAATTATTTGGGAACCTAAATTATGTGTGTATCAATTGTGAATTAAAATTGATTTTGCCTATGATTATTTATTTATAAGTGGGATCAACCGAAACTTATTCATCAATATTTATCTATTGAACCCAATGTTGCCAACTGGGTGTCAGGTTTTCAGTCTAAATGGGGTTTTAAAAAGGGCTAGATTCGCACATTTTTTTATGGCTAGATTCTTAAACAATAGTAAAAAAGACTATTTATTATAAATGGATTGCATGAATAACTATTGTGCAGATTATTAATAAAATACATCATTCTGGATGATTAAATATTGTTAATCATAAAATTGCAATCTAATACCTCCCGAAGGATTTCACTTTGCGCTGATAACGTTGATGCTTGTTCAGTATAATATTGGATGCAATTTTATTTTTAAAGATCATAGTGAGAGTGTTGGAGGTTTGGTTTATTATGGTAAGGCCAGTTCGTATTTGTGGCAAGGAGCAAACTATGTTTTATGCTCAGCACAGAACACAAAGACTGTTCTTAGTAAGTATAATGGTTTTCAAAGACTGAGATTTCGGGCTAGGGACTAAATCATTATATTCGGGCTAAACCAGAATAAAAAGGACTAGATCTAGCCCCGATGGGGCTAAATTGGCAACACTGATTTAAACTATGCATATTATATTATTATGTATGCGCTCAGCAGGCCTAGACAAAACACATTTCAATTAGCGTTCACGCCAAAGGGTACTACAAAATGTATGGGAATGACATTACCTGCGAAAAGAACACGACGTAACCTTTCCGCAGGTAATGTCATTCCCATACATTTTGGCGTAGCCTTTGGCGTGAACGCTAACAGAAATGTATTTTGTCTATAGGCCCTGTTGTGTCAGAGCGAACGTTTTGGTTAAACGTTTTACTATTTTCAAATACACACAAATATTTAAAATTGAAGTGGCTTTTGTAATTCTTTGCAAAGAACTGTGTGAAAGTTTTGAAGTCTTCTTTAGCTAAGAAGGCTTCAAAACTTTCACACAGTTATTTAGTTTTCGACCGCAATTTCAGTTTTGGCTGCAGCTTCGGTTTTCATTCAAGTTTCGGCCGAAAATGCATTACAAAAACACATGAGAGAAATATCCGAATGAATTAAGTACCGGAAACAGACTGTGCAACCTAAAGAAAGTTTTAGCCAGTGTCGTTTTCGGTCTCAATCAATTGTACATTCGGTCCGTGTTCTTCTTCATACGATACGTCGTTCTTCAATCAATTTAGTAACTTCATTCAGTTTTGTTGAGAATGGGCGGTTCGTGAGTTGACGTGTTTAGATGCGATATTGTTTTTATTTGCGCAGAAGTGTTTTGCAGGTGATAATGTGTTCAATTTGTATTTCGACGTTTGTTAGTTTTGTGTGATTTGTTAACCATAAACGAATGTGAAGTTTTGGACTTGAACTAGTGGAACTTCGTGTTTGGCCACCATGCCGGGTCTTATTGGTATCGGTGAATTTATTGAGGAAACTAGAGAGGATTACAGTTCACCTACTACTTCTACGTTCGTTTCCCGCATGCCACAATGTCGTCAGACGATCAGCGCTTTGGAAGAGGTAATAATAGCCATTATAATTCGTTAGATTACCAACAAATCTGAGCCAAGCAGTTGACAAGATAAGAAAAGATTATCTTCATAAAAAACAAGGTATCAATACGAACAATTTTAACCACAAACCGAAACCAGAATAAACAAAAGCCTCAGTCACTAACCACGATCGCTAGGATGAGGTAGATGCAATCACCACTTACGTGCTAATATTTGTTTTCATTGCAATAATGAAATCCGCATTTACTTTAACTTGAAAAAAGACAAACATGTTGAAACAACTGGTTATTTATTTGACAAAGCTACCTGTTCTGAATATAATTTGTCATGTGTAAATAACATTTGTTTTGATGAAATATAGGTTTGTATTCAGGACTTTATGATAAGACCACGTAGGCGCGCCTCGACCTTGGAAACGCCCCCGTAATTAATGTGGAAAAAAAATTATTACACACCCTGATAAATTGTGCCTACGCAAGAACATATTGCCGACGTATTTTTGCAATTGTATAATGAACGCCTATCGTCATACGTTATAGTTGAAAAAACCTATAGCTACGCATACTACGGCAGGTACCTTAGTACTACCTATCATTGAACTAGGTAGATAGATCGATTTTTAGTTTATTGTAGGTAGATATTTCTCAAAAACTCCGTAAAATTAAGTTACGGGGCGTACACAATTGCAATAGCGATGAAATGCAGGGAACTAGAAAAAGCGTCTCAAGCTCAACGTTGAATTTCCCATACCTAATTCGATTTCAGTTCATTCATCATCATCATCAATGAAAATCTGTTTTGCAATTGTTTCTTCTATCCGGTGAACTTCTAATATACCTAGGTAATCAATCCTCGGAATCGGAAACGAATGAACCGAAACTTCTACCAAAACAAAACCGTTGCAATTCTTGTTATTCAGCTTTTGGCGTGGCGACAAATGGTGGCGTGAATGTTAGGTTGAATGTTATGTACTTAGTTATCTCCGTACCACACACACAAAAAAAAAAAAAAAAAATACCGCAATAATGTGTGTGTTCGCGTTTTAAAGGAAGTCTCTCCAAAGTCCAAAGGGATGCATGGGCGGAATTCCTAAACGCATCGTTTGCGCCACACAACGCTCAAATAGTTTTAAGCCTCTATTTCGGGCTTTTATTGTGGTTTGCGAGCCAGCCAACAACAAACAAGCAACATTTCCTTTGTCTAAAATTCTAGATACATAATACCTAATTCAAATACAAAATTCCCGTCAAGTAACTTCTTCTAATGAATGGTAGTAATAGAACACACTGCTCATTGATAAAATTGACGTACCCAGCATGATTTTATGATGGAGCATTAAAAAATAATCCAGGAATAGGTACCTTGTCAGGAGTAAGTGTTCAGCAGGTAACAATAAAGCTGGAATCGCGCTGATCCTAGCTCTCGGACATAAGAATACTCGGGATCTGGGGAGTCGGATACCATATTCCATTACAGTAAAATCTTACGAAGAACAGAAGGTATTGTCTCTGCAATTACTTACGAAGGAAGTTATATCATGACTAACCACCGGAAACCCTTATTAGGGGACGACACGCTTGACATCTGCCGAGCATTCCAATGTTCAGGTGAGTCCTGGCTTCCGGCTGTTTTCTTGGCGTTAAAGGCAAATTTTAGATTTTTTGAAACGTAACCCTCTCCTGCTCTTGTATCGGCAATTCGACCCGAACTAGAAGCTCATGCCGTAGTAAAAATATTAGCCAGTCAGCGACGTGGTAGAGCGGCAGTTTGCTTAGGGTGTGCCGGACGCACATAAGTATCGCCAGTTCGCCACTTGTGGAGGCTATAAATATATTCAAGAAACCAATATTGCCTGAAGCTGCTTAAAGAAACAGGATATTATGTAGAAAAAACGTTGGAAACTGAAATCGGGAGACCACACGATGATTTCCGTTTCATGTCATTACAATCTCGCATACCTACCTTATGACAATAACTAACAGGGCCATGAAGACTTACAATACGACTGTTGACATGTTAAATGTAGGATGTGGCAGGCAATCATTGTCAACTAATTGTGTTGGTCAACTGAGCCTCGATAAACGCCATAAGAGCTCTTGATAGGCCGGGTCAAGGGTTTGAAGCCGAAAGCTGTATTCCTGGATACGACGGCAAGTTATGCTGCTTCTCTTTCCCCTCGATAACAATAATTCAAACGGTTATAAACCAACGGGTCACGTAATCGTTAAAATAGTGGTTACGTCAAAATTTTGGCAGATTTTACCTGTACATTACCTTTTCATTCCATGTGCGGTTTGCGGTTTCCTTAAGATATTTCCTCATCCTTCATCAGTAATAATTTCATCAATAATTAAAATTGTTTGATGACTAATCGACACGTAAGGTAGATACATTTTAGGAACCGTTTCCTTAACTAGGTGTATGCCTTTTCGATTCCTGCTTGACGTCTGCAGGCACCACTAAACAGTAATAAACTAATAATAGGTACCTTCTTTCCTAAATCTATGAATAATACTTTCGCCTTCGGAATTTACGATTATGTGTAGTCAAATATACATGACGAGGGATCGCAGCATCAGCGAACTTGATAACTTAGCGGTTCATAGAAATGTCGAGTCACAGACTTGGGATTTGTCGCGATCACGGTCCCCTTCCCCCTGCAATAAGTAGGTATAGCTGTCTAGACATTTCACATAACACATTTTGATTCTTCAATTTCTACTTCAAGATCAAGTACCTACTGTTTAATATAAAATTAGAAAGACTGCAATAGTCTGCACTCTAGAATAATGAATACCTAATTGAACTTCTCTTTACTCTTAGTACATAGCTGATGGAACCACTACTGTCCTCGTTAAGTATTTATCGTCAGTAAACACTGCCTCGGTTGTTCACCTTGCGATTTTATCCTGCCTACCTTCTTGAACATAAAACAAGATGGATCCATATTGAATTTGCAAGTCTCGGTCGCTATTTTTTTTTTGTCGTAATACCTACTAGACGAAACAAAGAATTAACATATTCCGCATAATGAACACCAGAACTGGGATTACGAGTTTAGAGAAAGTTCGACATTGATATCTCTCCGACTACATTGCAAAAGGAAACCTTGACCGGTTGGTCGACTGATCGACAAACAAGTTTCAGGCTGCGGAAGTTAGTATTTTATTTTCATTGTTAGAACATGCGCTTCTAACACGCATTTCATGATCAATACAGAATTGCTTTATTACGTTGTTCTCGGAAATTCTTAAATAAAAAAACGTGAAGTAAATGAGAATTCACATTTACATAGAATCAAACTTCACTTTATCACAAATTTTCACAAACACATAAGGTGACTACATTACTACTCATTACAATATCCTACTAAAGTTCACACAATGGACCGCGCCCGATATCCTTATCAAATAGAAGTGTACATTGTAGCTAGGATACAAGTTATTTTCTATTATCAAACTAAATACAAGTGGCAGTTTCCAATTTCCTGCGTGAACGGACTAACTGGCCACTGGTCGTTATATCTGAACACGTTTCCGCCAACAAGTAAAACAAACTCGGATAGAAAGGTGGTAGCTCTACGAGCGGACGTAGGTCACTGGGTCGCTAGGCGTTCTTATGGAAATTATCAATTTAAAAATCATCATGTGTATTGGAAAGTCGAGTCATTAACAAGTACTCATTAAGACTTTTATTGGGGCCAATACTAATTCTTGTCTGGCAGAAGATAGAAGCTGTCGAATAAAGTCTAAAATACCCTGTCATATTAAACCCTGATTTATTTTGCATTAGATGAAGAGAAATAAAGTAATGCAGAATATGCTATATTAAAAGCGCCCTTTGCATATCAATCTAGGCACAAGCTGCACTGTCGTATGCAGATATTCTGATGGGGGCTTAAGACCGTGCAGTGAGATCAATTGCAGTGTAGACCACAAACACGATAAAAGTGAATTATCTGCTGCTTAGAAGTGTCGAGTTTATGACGCACAGTGAATGCTGATGACATTTTGACGACAGGGACGCTTAGATACTTAGACGATTGGGAAATGATTGTATGGCCAGCCCACTGCAATCGAGGACACTAACAACTGCCCATTACAGGGAGATCCGAAATTATTTTACACTTCCCGCTAGGCAACGCAAATAATAGTTTAAAATTACACATTACGAAATGTTTTGGTTTTAAAAGTAAATAAAACAAAAACTCTAGTCTTAAAGTAACAACTAATTTATGTAATTTCAGCGTCGTATACCATTTCACTGCGTGCGTTTAAAACGTTTGGCTTATAGCCAGCAAGAACTGGGTACAAATTGAATAAACGAATCGGTACTTAATCACTGTCGGATAGTCGGTGAGTTCCGAGAAAAAAGAAACCGACAGTGGAAAAGGACCTACCTACATAGTAAATATACATAGGTCCATGCACATAATTTACTGGACTATTATGCTTGCACGAATGATAAATGGATAGATGAATTTAGTTTTACTTCGTAAGTAAATTAATATGTAAGTACCACGGGAGTCCAAAACCGACTGAATGTGTCCTTTCCTAAAGGAAGAAACTTTTTGAAAAGAAAACTTCGGCGCTTTGGACATTTTTTAAGATGAGAAAAAACGATTGAAGTCGCGACAACACGAACGTACGAACGAACAACGTTGAATCTGATTCAAAAAATATTTCCTGACGATTCAAAAAATACATAAATAATTGTTCAAGTTTTCACTTCTGTGGGCACTCCCGGAGTGCGTTGAAATTTCAATTGCAGTTTGAAAATGAAATTAATATGAGCCGTCTATGGTCTTAAAAAAAAAAAAACTACTTTTCTGTTTTTATTTCTAAACAGTGCTCAAGATGAATATGAATATTGTTAACCCATTTACCGCCGTGCTATCGGTTTCGTCGTTATAGTACGTTGTATGAATAGGCCTTAAAAGGTCCACAGCCAATGAGTCATCATCAATGCCACTATCTTGCGGTGCATAGCGAAGACTTCGGCTAAGTAAGCACCTCAGATGCGGTAGGCGATAAAAATCATGTGTGACTCATCTGTACGGTGTTTGTTTATAACATGAGTTTAGAGTTTAACTAAGACATTTTTGTCCTTGTTTGATGAATGACAATCAAGAAATCTATTCCCTTATATATATATGTATTCTAACTAAATCATGGTTATATTGGACCCAGTCATGCTAAAGTCAATTTTCAGTGACTTCTTGGCCGAAATTTTCTCTTAATAGACATTGCGTGCTTATTACCGCCGTATTTTATGAATTTGTCCTTCTGCTTACTGTCTTCAGCTGACTTATGGTGATTTCATAGAATACAGTCACACCACACCTATTCAGTATTTGAAGAAAATGTTCTTTATAAAGATATCATTAATACTCGAGGTAGTTTCCTAGCAATAATGGCGTAGTTTAATCCACGGCAATGCAGACACGATTATGCATGCCGGTAGAGCGGCATGCATTAGACTCGTCCCCTTCAGCCCTCTGCGATAGAGTTACGGGCACTTGAGCACGGCAGGTTACTATACTTTAAAGTTTCTATGAAAAGGTAGTGCTTTTAACCCTTCAACTAAAGAGCTGTGTAGAATAAGTAGGTATCCATATGTTATGAACAAGCTACTCAGTAGAGAGTCGAGCTGCCTGGGGTGCCATTGAAGAGCGGACTAATTTCAGATTTTGTATAGGGCATTTTGAATATCAAATGCTCTGAGTTGGCAAGCATTGAAACAGCAGAACGTGGTGACAATATTAACAAACTTCAAAATATTATGTTGGTGATTCAAAGTTAAAAACGTGTACTAATAAAAATAATCATTAGAAAAATTTGACTAGCATAAGAGTAAAAACACAAAGGAGAAGCCATCAGAGATACAACAAAAGATGGCTCAAAGAAAGACAGCAAAAGCAACACGCATCGTCTCTAGTTTGATTAATTTTACAAGGAAAACATATTTGGCACATACATATATTTCCATATTGTTTTCACGACATTCCAGCATATTGTAAAACAATGCAACAACGCATGCTGTATTGTGTCCAATCTTTGTAATGATTGATCGTTTGCTTGTTGTCAAAAAAATCGGAACTTGTTACTCTTCACATATTCATGAAAATCATGTTATCTTGCTTTCGCTTTGGGATATTAAATATTATTCGACTCTATTGGGACTTCAACGAAGCCGAGGCTAGAATCAATAAAACGGAACTTATTTTATTAATCATGGAAGAAGACAATCATGATCATGGAACATGGAAAAGTATGGTATCGTGTCCATTGGTATACGCTATACACTTTTGAATGGACAACTAGCTTCATTTTCCTGTCTGGCCGACCCCTTGGCAGTTCAAAAGCACCTGTGCTGTACTTGGTTTATCTATACTTCTATACTAATCTACTAATATTAGGTCTTTACCTATGAAATTGCCGTTCTGCAGTACTGGCCATTTCAAATCAAAATAATTTTTGTTTGGCTAAGAATTCTAATTTCAAATTAATTTTATTTTAAAAACATGGATTTTTTTTTCTAAAAGTAGTCATTTCTTTATTGATTAGTGTTACATTTTCATCGCATTTCAATCTTTTTCGTCATCATGGATACGTTAAAAATTCGAGTAATTATGGAATATGAGTACCGTCGTGGCAGCAACGCGGCACAAGCGGCACGCAACATCAACGACGTTTACGGAGCTAACACTACAAACCAACGCACCACCTGTTATTGGTTTGCTCGCTTCCGTTCTGGAAATTTCGACCTGAAAAATGAACCTCGCGGTCGTCCGAAGACTTTGGTCGACAATGACGAATTAAAGGCGATTGTGGAAGCTGATGATACACAATCTACGGCTGAATTAGCAGCAGCTTTCGACGTTAGCGTCAAAACAATATTGGTCCATTTGCGTCAAATTGGCAAGGTAAAAAAGCTTGACAAATGGGTGCCCCACGAACTCAATGATCGCCAGCGCGAAGTACGCGTCGAGACGTGCCTTGCACTGCTCAACAGACACACAAATGAAGGAATTTTGAACCGCATTGTTACCTGCGATGAAAAATGGATTCTGTTTGATAACCGTAAGCGCTCAGCAAGTTGGTTGGATCCTGGTTCAGCACCTAAACAATGCCCTTAACGAAAACTTACCCCTAGAAAAGTGATGGTCACTGTTTGGTGGTCTAGCGCCGGTGTGATTCATCACAGCTTCTTACCAAACGGGGTGAGCATTACTGCAGATGTGTACTGTGAAGAACTGAACACAATGATGGAGAAGCTGGCGCATCTCCAACCAGCATTGGTCAATCGCTCGTCTCCGCTGCTCCTGCACGACAACGCGCGACCTCATGCTGCACAGCAGACGGTCTCCAAGTTGCAAGAACTGGGGTTGGAAGCTCTCCGTCATCCGCCCTACTCACCAGACCTTGCGCCTACAGACTACTACTTTTTCCAGAATTTGGATAACTTCTTGGCGGGAAAAAAATTTAATACCCGAGAGGCAGTACAAAATGCCTTTGAAGAATTTGTTGCCTCCCGTCCAGCTGATTTCTTTAAGAACAATAAACTGCCACTGCGATGGCAAAGATGCATTGATTGCATGGGTGATTACTTCGATTAATACAAATAAAAAATTCATGAAAAAAATTCGTTTAAATTTTTTCATACAAAACGGCAATTTCATAGGTAAAGACCTATTATTATAAAGAGAAAAAAAAAATTTATTGTTTGTTTGTATTGAATAGGCTCCGAAACTACGGAACCGATTTGAAAAATTATTTCACTGTTGGGAAGCAGCACTATTCCCGGGTCACATAGGCTATATTTTATCCCCGTATTTCACGGGAAAGGGAACTAGGCGGGTGAAACCGCGGAGCGCGGCTAGTTTGAAATATGCGTCGAGCTTGAGTTAGAGATGGCCGTATACCTCACGCTAGTCACATTAAGCACCTCTTTAAGCACCTATTCAATGCAATACAATACGAATAGCCCGTAAACCCCCATCAGCAGAACAGAAAGCGATAAAAAAAAAACATATTTTCAATTTACAACCGTCGACGTAGAATTAGAAACGTTTTAAAAGAAAAACATCAGGCAAAAGAAATTAGGAAAACAAATTGCAGTACGTTATTGTCCAAGACATAAAGGAAGTTAACATGTTTCTACGTCTCTTTGAACGAAGCAATTTAAAAGACAAAAGCAATGAAGATGATAAAACTTTTTGCATTTTGTTCGCTTCGAAGTTAATCGGAAGTTGGTCTGCAGAATTTATGTTCTCCTTTCATGAAGGTTTTAATTTTTATATCGAGAACTCTGCAGATAGACTGATGCGACATAATACAATAAGTATGTCGTCAACTCAGCTTTCTCATTTCCCATCTATCATGAGGAGTGTAATATATGCGTAGAGCCTGCAGAGCAAGAGTTTTACCATACTATTCGTATAGGTATGACTCGATAAATATCCTCGGTTATCGATTTTATATAATCATTTTTAGATATTTAGCATTCCCAGCATCATTTCGTAATAAATAATATCCAGTAGCCCAGAGGCGAGGGCATTCATTCGTACTAAAAAGGTAAAGTACTCATGCCTATCGAACAGTAAAATAACATGTGGTGTTCCTTGATCAGATGTGATAAAGCGAAAGTACCTGCCTGTGATTACTCGCCGTGTTGGTACATTTTGTAATGAACTTTCTCTTTAACTGCGTGTGGGTGTGCCAGGGTGTGCTATTACACTCAAATTTTGTTTATGATCGATTGCTGTAATCAATATTTTAATATTTAATCTCTGTACTACGGATACATACATAATCATGTATGATGTATGTATCCGTAGGTTCTTATAAGTACATTATAGGCTGATTAGCCTATAATGTTCCCACTGCTGGGACACAGACCTCCTCTCGATGGAGAGGGATTGGGCCGTAATCCACCACGCGGGCTCAGTGTGGGTTGATAGATGTCAAAAATCTTCGAATTTTTTGTTCTAAGTTTCATCACGATGTTTTCCTTCACCATTTTGAGAGCAGTGGTAAATAAATAATTTACACAAAGTGAAGCGCCTGTCTGGGTTCGAACCTACAACCTACAATTCGTAAGTCGCGGTCGTTGCGACCTGGTAAGGATGATCATGCATGTGAACATGATCATCATACGGATGATCATACGTAATGTAAATTATTTACTGAATTCGCTAGACATGTTACGGCTTAGTTTAATGTTGCGTATAGCATGAAACAATTATTTACCGGATGCATTAAATAAAAATTCATATAAAACCCACGAATTAACTATCAGATTTGTATGCTAGGAAAAATCCAACAATGATTCAGTTTGTCAGGTCACAAGCGGATTTAAACACTACGCCACGAGCTGAATGATGTTTGTTTTACATGAGTGTATAACTGGTTGGATGATTAGCATGAAAGTCACCGTCAAGAATGAGTAACACCGCAATGAAACGTAATACTTACAAGAACCAATGTGAACGGAGATGTGCCTGAGGCTTGCTATTTTTTGACCCACTGACGAACAGGTTCCCTGTCGCTAGTACTGTCTCTATCTTGAAAACCACTTATATTGTACCTGTAGAATTTAGGTGTAGTCAATGACATAATATTCTATTCCTTACAATACTTTCCATAGCTCGCTAGCCTCACAATAAATGTACAGATAAAGTCTGTGCCAGTGCCAAAGTTGAACTTACACCTGCTGCCGTTGGCAACGAAACTTCTGCTGTATATTTGAATAAGTTTAACAATAAACAATTTTTATTGTTTAATCCTATAACTTATGTATTTCTCCAACTGAAGTTTAACCTGACCTTTTAACCGAAAACATAATAGGTTCATTAGTAAATGGAGCGTAAATGGCGCCCAACATGTTAATGTGTTAATTTGATTACAATCATACTCAACATGTTTACAAACAACATCCCTGAATAAACGAACACGTTTAAAGATCAGCGTTCATGTTTTGGTAATCCGATAGCGTAAACAGGATCCTAATACTTAGTCGGTGTGATAAAAGCGTTCTTCACTTCCTCACAATGCTTACCTATACATAAAAAAAAATAACAATAGTTTTTTAGCTGTTGCTATAGACGAGATGCTATGCTTTTACCACCATTTTTATATTCAGAATAAAACTCTTGTTTTATTCTAAATCGGAAAACTCGGCGTCAGATTCACAGAGCCCCTTGGGGCATTTTACTAGAGAAAGTTTTTATCCCAGATAGAAATGGTGCTAGCGCAAAATATATTGTGAGTTTCTCGATTTTGAATCACTCTTCAAATGCAATATTCGACGATTGGGTTTCAAAACACCACGTTATTAAAATATGTTTTTAAACGTAACTTGTATGTTTATGATTCAACTGTATTAATTATATATGTGTAACGGGCAATCGGACATACGTGTTTCGTATTTGTCGCTAAGCACGCCCCTGGTAAACTCGGAATCCTATTAAACTTAATATTATTATTGTACGTTAAATCATAACAACTGCCACAGATTTTACTTTCAGAATTCGGCTCTAAATTGCTTCAATTTGGGCAAATCTTCTCGATCGTACGTTGTAAGCCGGAGGATAAATACGCAAGGTCAACCGCTTTCGCTGTAGGAACCCACTTACCATGGGCGACCCTTTTGCAGCTGACGATTCTAATGAGTCTTTTTCTCCTCGAAACTCATGAGTTTTCTGGCCGTATAATTTCCGCTGTTGCATTGCAAATTAAATTGCCACGTCCATTCAAATTCAAGCAGGTATCTTACCGGGTATTGGGGTGTAAAGATACAGAGCTTGTCAATGCGAAAATATCTTAAAGAAACATCTATACATATACATATGACGCACAACTGTGGTTACCGGTTACAAAGCACATTAAATTAAGTAACAACACAGATGAGTCACTTCCACCAGCATTGTGCTGAAAACCAACGCTTTGTGCTATAGCAATCAGTCTTCTGCTATTACTATCACAACTCTAGATAGACACAGATGCGAATGCGACTGACGTTTTAATTACGCGACCTATTTGGAACAGCTGTTGATTTTAATGCTCAATAAATTTTGAAATTGTTACACCTTGTTAACCGTTCAGTTACTAAAACGCGGGTGTTAACAACTCGGAGGATCCAATTTTATGGGTGTAAGCAATTCAATTATGTTTAAGTAAAAGTAAAAAGAGTAGGTTACTTACTTCCCGTAAGTAACCTACCCAACATTCGATCTTCATAAACAAGCACAATGTCCCTTTATCTTATTAGAAGACACATGGAAATTGGAAGTAGGACGTCATGTCGTAATTATCGGGAGCAAAAAAGGGGTGCGCCAAAGTTCACCTAAATTTTCAACTCCGATAATTGGAAAGCCGAAAATGTTCTTCCTAACATTTTTCATCCTAACAATCACAATTCCTAACTACTCTGTCTCTAATGTTCATAATTCCGAAGCATTCAACTTCATAATGTCAGTAGCAATAAACATTTAATATACTTTTATTTGTTTTCCTATATTTTCTCAACATAACCATCTTTTACACTATTATTCATATCGTTTTTGTTTAGATTTATTTTTATTCATAATAATCAGTATTTTAAACATTAATTTTGCGTAACTTTATTTTCACATAACATGTTTAACATATAAGAATAATAGTACCATGGTACAAGTAGCGATGTGGAATGGATCCATAGGTTAGGTTAGAACAGTGACCAACTACGTGCGAGCCGAGCGAGCGAAGCGAGCGGTGCGGTGCCGCGGCAGCGGCCGGCGAGCGCTACCTCGAAATTGGTCGCGAAATTTTTCCAAGTATTTTTTTCATGGTGCCCCCAAGACGACACTCTGAACTGAATTTCATTCATTTAAGACAAAAATCAGTGAAACGACCTTTAATCATTCTAAACAGTTGGTTTTTTAGATATAGTTATCTCAGGTAACATTCATCTGATGATTCATGGTTTTTATTACACTTGGTAAATGTTTCTTTCTGAGTATGAGTGAAAATATTATGGCAATTATGTTTAGGGATAAAAGCGATATGATAAAAACAGTAGGAGTTTAAATATATTTACATTCATGATATTATTAATAACAATTTTCGGAAACATGTGTGTTATGAACATCGCCGGTAGCACTACAAATAGTATGAATGAAAACTTTAGGATGAAAATTTTTAGGAAGAGTGATCATTCGGATTACAAATCATTAGGAAGAACAATTTCGGGTAAAGAACTTTAGGTGAGCCAATATGGACCCGCAAAAAAGAGATAAGACGAAGAAAACTTGGCTAATTACCCAAGTTTTGACGTGTCACCTGCGGAGTGCGTATAACCTATAGATCTACCATTTTTTACATAATATCATTGGGTGTCTGTGTATTTCGATAAACTTATGATTTATAGAATTGGGCATTTATTTCAAAAGGAATAGCCGGTAGTAAAACAGTCAGCGGAGATCAGCAGTGACTGTAAAGAGACGTGACCCATATTGAGAAATCCTATTCAGAGCGCGTGCAGAACTGAGAGGTGATAGTTCGATCCGTTAGAAGACAGAACAAAGGGGGCGTTTGTCTATGGCTTGAACAACAACTATTGTGAGCTTGGCCTGTCTCTAGCCCCGGCGGTTACATTGTTCATGTATGCTAAACGTTTTAGTAAAATGGTTAATAGGATCAACTCTCTTGGCCCGCTGACGACGCAATGTGTAAGGCCGATTATACCTGCGTAAGGGCCGTTTAGTTTCCTTCAATAGAAAGCTTTTAGTGCGGGTCACTGGATTACATGGCACGTGAATTGTGCTTTATTAAATTACTCATGTACTGGACTGGTACTGGCGCTTCTTTCTTCAATTTCTTGTGCAATACTTATAAAAATGAACAGGTTGAGTGAAAGAAGTAAGTTACTATACTACAGTGCTTACAGGTGATAGGTGGGGAACAAGTGCATGTAGTTTAAAAACAGCTGTATCGTGATATATTAAGTATACAAGCCTCGCTGCCATTTTAGATGCTATCTTATCCGTTATTATAATGCAGGTGCCGCACATCGTTGCTATGCAATATTACCTTTAATGCAAAGAAACGAAAAAGACAACAATACTTGACGTAATCGATATGAACATTGCTTTAAGTAGATAATTGTGACAATGCAGATTAGAGGCTTTATTATTCGTTATTATCGTAATAGAGATTACGAAGACTTACGTTTGTTTTGTGCGTCTGATGGCGAGGTTTACGCAACTTCTCATGCGTCGGTGGTCACGAGCAAGAAAGCGAATTGCACTGTGTTCTGTTATCTCAGACTTATCATCTTTATGTTTGGACAAATGCGGATTATGTAAGTTGGATGATGTTACGGACGGTGGGCAACGTGGACGATGATATTGTAATAGCTTATATGACAAAGGTGGCATTTACATTCACATATTGTATGCTTAAACGAAACTTAGTTAAAGCAAATAATATTACTGAAAGTCTGAAATAAAACCGCGTTGCATAATGCCAGTGCTCAGCACAAAGTTGGTTATTTCAGCGAACTGTTTTTTAACAACGTCATTTCTAGGGTAATGTTTGCCGGTGGGTTAGTTTACTTCGTCACGCTACGTTTAGCGCTATAATAACTTAACTACAAGGGTTGTAAGATTCGTTACACTATACCAGTTACCACCTCATTAGATTATTCTAATTAATGTCGTTCAACCCTTTATGACTAATAGGTACGTAGTTACTTACGTGTGTTATTTCGCTCGTCATCATGCATATTTTCTTATAATTCACCTTGTAATTGATATGACTACTATCTATTCTAACTATTCAATTGATCTTCATAATGATTATCGTGAACTATGGTTCCCCAACTAGGTAGGTAATTATTATGACAATGTAAAGTGGTATTGACGTGTCCGTCCCGTATCCAATCGGGACTGAAATATACATGTTTTGTTATAAATGGCATAAATAGTAACACCGTCTCGCTCGCCTCGCATTCCGTTTTGCATATAAAAAACCAGATTGGTTTTGGTTTATTTACATTTACTTAAAAGGTCATTGACGCAAAATACGAATTATTCCGATCTGTCACCCCGCTTTGTCCCCTTAGGGTGACAGATAGGAAAAAAAAGTTTGATCTGTCCCCCTGTTAGCAATGAGGGGACAGTTCGAACTTTATTAATTCCTTAACGGTTTCATCTGTCCCCCTATTACTGACAGAACTGAATTTAATAACAAAAATACCACCCTTTAAAAATATTAAGAGTACCTTATATAAAACCCGGAATGAAGCAATACAAATGAAAAATATATGTTTTAATGATCTTGACGAAGTAATAATACCTCCCAAATTTATACCTTTTGTATTAGCTGACTACAGTCATGAAGGTAATAGAATAATATTTTTTTGTGCCGAGTACATGAGAAACCTTTTATGTACTTTAGAAGACTTTTTAAGTGACGGAATATTTAAAAGCTGCCCGAAACCATTTCTACAGATTTATACTGTACATGCAGACTTCGGCAGTAAAAATATGAGTACCGATATTGTGCCAGTAGTTTACTCATTAATGAGTCATAAGGATCAGAAGAGCTACGATATTTTATTTAACATGATTAAGTCACAAATCCTAGAGTGGAAACCCAAAACCTATAAAACGGACTATGAAATTGCAGCAATGAACGCTATCAAAAAGGTTTTTCCAGAAGTCACAGTTAAAGGTTGTTTCTTTCACTATAATAAAGCTGTGTGGAAGAAGGGAGCAGCTCTTGGGCTAACAAAGTCAAAACTTTTGAAAAGACAAGTGGCACTGAGTGCCGTACTTCCATTGATACCTGATAATGAAATTTTAAATGGATGGTCATACATCGCATCAGAAAGTCCAGATGATGATCAGAGCAAGAAATTTCGTATGTATATGATCAAACAATGGATTAGACCGCATGATGCTGAGTTTAGAAAAAATATGGTGTGTTTTTAATGAACGTCATCGTACTACAAACTTTCTGGAAGGCTGGCACCATGGATTAAATAATGCAATTGGAAAAAAAATCCCAACTTAAATATGCTTTTAGTTATTCTAGAAAAGGATGCAGCTTTTTATAGAGTCATATCACAACAGATCCAAAACCTACCTTACTTACATTACCTCCGACGTCAAATTGTCGCACAAAGAGAAATATTATGAAAGACGAATATATACATAATTGTCAAATGCAGTTTGTAGGTGGTGAAATTACTATTGGTCATTTGTTGGAGAAGTTGCGAAAGATATTTTATTTATACATATATTATTCTTACGACCTTTGGAAAAGTTTTAAAATTCGTTTTATTCGTGATTTTCGTTTATTTTTGTTTTGAGATTATTTACAACTTTAAGTTTATTATTAGTCTATTAAAAGTTTTCATTTGTAACTTTCGTTAATTTATATTTTGAGATTATTTACAACTTTAAGTTTAATATTATTTAAAAGTTTTCATTTTTAAAGTCTTCTGATTTGACTTCATATAGCCTCATATGAAGTCAAATCAGAAGACTGATTGATTGTAATGTAAACGGACTGTGACTGATTCTATCAATCAATAACAAAACAAAATATTCTTATTATTAGTATATTTTTTATTGTAATTAAGTCAAATCAGAAGACTGATTGTAATTGTATCTACTATACGTAGGTACTGTGATTTATGGGACTGTGGCTGATTAATAGAAAAACAAAAGAAATATTTGTAACTTATTTAAATACAGATGATTATAAACCTAAACCACTAGTCTTTAATTTAATGTAATGTTACAGTATGTGTGGCATTAGTTTTAAGAATTAATATATTAAATTCTAAATTCATTAGTTTTAAGAATTAATATATAATAAAATTTCGTAGCTCTTCTGATCCTTATGACTCATTAATGAGTAAACTACTGGCACAATATCGGTACTCATATTTTTACTGCCGAAGTCTGCATGTACAGTATAAATCTGTAGAAATGGTTTCGGGCAGCTTTTAAATGTTCCGTCACTTAAAAAGTCTTCTAAAGTACGTAAAAGGTTTCTCATGTACTCGGCACAAAAAAATATTATTCTATTACCTTCATGACTGTAGTCAGCTAATACAAAAGGTATAAATTTGGGAGGTATTATTACTTCGTCAAGATCATTAAAACATATATTTTTCATTTGTATTGCTTCATTCCGGGTTTTATATAAGGTACTCTTAATATTTTTAAAGGGTGGTATTTTTGTTATTAAATTCAGTTCTGTCAGTGATAGGGGGACAGATGAAACCGTTAAGGAATTAATAAAGTTCGAACTGTCCCCTCATTGCTAACAGGGGGACAGATCAAACTTTTTTTTCCTATCTGTCACCCTAAGGGGACAAAGCGGGGTGACAGATCGGAATAATTCCAAAATACGATAATGTTTCCTTATCGCAGTGTATCAACATCAATCAGAGAGTGGCTCAAGCCGACTGCAAATGTACACTTGAGCCAAACAGAAGTCAAGGTGCACCGAATCCTTGCGAGTTTTATTTTGGTACGGGCCGATTGCTTAATTCAGGGGGCCATTGATTAGTTGCCGGCTGGGGCGACAGATGTTCGCTGTGCTCCCAAACCGAGTTGAATGGCTCGTGGCTCCTATTGTAAACGAGTCTTTATGCCAGTGACAGCTTTTTCACGTAATTTTTTTTTGAGCGAATCCAATGTCGTCGCAACTCGCAATCGCAACGGACGTTTCTGCCGAGATTTGATTTCAAAAAATTTGCCGCCATATTGACGTCACAGAACTCACAGAGCATGTTTGATGTTTTCTCTATCTTGTTTCAGACGTTGGATTTCGACCGAGATGGCCTAACAAAGTTGAAAAAGGCGATAAAGGCAATACATAACTCTGGAAATGGTGAGTACTTGAGTAGTGTATAGTTTACCGTCGTCGTTGTAACACCTAAGTAAACACAGATCACAGAATAAGCAAACTTCGCCTCAGGAAACTCGGGCGTATATTGTTTTTCTGTGCACTACCGTATTAATTTTGCCCAATTTTACTTGACGCACATGAGACGCAACTACCATAGACTATTGAAATGATTTACAAAAGTGGTGCGAATGTCGCAGCCATCTGGTTAAATTAGCCAGCTAAGTAATAGGACGCCTAGGCCGTTGATTAAACGCCGGCATCCAATTCTGCGGTCCTTACGAAAAGTGCAATAACTAGGTTAAACCTGATTTCGGGAAAAACGGGAGTAAAGATTTTATTTTGTTAAAGCACAGACCTAGACATTGCAGTTAGGCTTAGTATTAAAACCGGCTTCGTCTTAAATACGTAAAAAGTGTCTAAAAAGAATATATAGATCGCGTTCTCCAAATTCCGAATAATGCACTTATCTCAATTTGCCGCAAAACTCGAGTTATTGCACTTTTCGTAAGGACGGCAGAATTGGATGCCTGGGCTGGAACTGAACTAGAATCATTCAACGTTTAACAACTTGGCGTATTTTAAGATTTGTAAGTCAGCCCTTTGAAGCTAACTGACCAAGCGCCAGCCAAGTGATTCAAATTTAGTTCAGTTTTTTCCAATGTAGCGCTAGTAGTCACCAAATTTTAAGTGAAATTATTTATTTATTTATTAAAAAACATTTCACTATTACTATTTACTTAGTTGTAGGTATTACTAAAAAGTAGTCGTACGTAATTTATGAACTCATCGTCACCCTGACCAAACATCACAAATTCATCAATATCCAATTTAACTAAATGACTACACAACATTCAGCCATCTGGTTAAACATTGCGCTCAATGACTTGGCTAGTTGTCCTTCAGCTATTTAATCGGATGCCGGCGTTTAATGAACGGCCTAGGTATCCAAATAGCTGACTAATTTAACCAGATGGCTGCGACACGAATATTAAAAGCCCCAGTATCTCCACGGGTATGCGAAATCAGAAATACCCGTCTACTTTTTAAGCCTAATACAAAAGCCAATAATGTCCTATAATACTCTTTTAGTGCGGAACAGACGGCAACCGGACAATATACTTTCTGATGGGTTTATTTGTATTCCCGTCTCTAGTGGCGCGTTTTACAGGCGACACGAGAACGAGACTCGATTAAAAATAGAAATAGAGGAAGTATATGGTATGAATAGCAGACTGGAATAGCTGAGATATCCGATGCATGTTTGGTAACTTTAAAAATAAATTCCATTTCGATACTTTACAGTTAAACTTGCCGCGGAATGAGTGTCGGAGATACGAAACTAATAAGGTGTCTTCGATGCCTGAGGTGATGAACTGAATGTACCTTTTCGTAACTTGTACATAATGTAAACCCCTTTCAGTTGATTTAAAGATCGAACTGCATCGCTGGTTCAGGTACTTATATCCGGTTGCGATATTTTTGCGATTCGTTAAACCATGATAATGTGCCATTTAACGAAGTACCTGTCACGTTGAGGCATGAAAGTGGAAACGGCTAGGTACTCAATATTCAAAACTATAGAAACTACTAATGCATAGCTTAGGCCGAGCACAGAACCGGCTTGCTAGGACGAAAGGCCGTTCAACCCGCTGAACTAGAATGACCTAAATATCGCAACAAATAGTGCTTGCAGACAGACATTAATGCATTATTTGTAAACACTTCCATTCACTTGTTATATAATTTCGGATTGATTTATAATGTTCGTGAATATTTAAGTAATAACTTACCTTCCTGTTACGACGAATTTCTTCCATTACCGTTACATACATAAAGCATACAGCCAAGCAACCAAATCATAAAAAAGAGCGCCGGTTAAAGATATAGTATTATGCAACTGATCTGAGTGCAAAGTTGTAACTAAGCAGATTTTAATAACCCCAGCAATTCACGATTTAACTAAACTTACAATTTATGAAAGAGCAGAACCAGTCCTGCATTTAATGAAAAGACTGAGTTGTATGGCTTTAAAATGTAAATCATTTAAATTCTCCTTTTATCTCGTCAAGTACGGTTTCTGCATTTGAACAAATACAAATTGAAATATAAACCGATTCGAGTCGCGGTGGCCGGTCACGAATGAATTTCCCTTCATGTGCGACTTGTCAAGGAAAGTAGGTCAAACGTCTGGTTTCGCTGGCTACGGTTTTACTGGACATACCTATTAGATTATTGTTTCGAACACGAGATATACCATCGGGGAACACCCCGCACCTGCTCTAGCTTCCGGTTATAACGAGTGTAGTGTGAATCGTGATTTATACGGGAGTTAGTGCACGCGCTAGCTATTTTGCGTCTGCAACATTTCCATTCCACACGATACAGTTTTTCCTCAATTTAAAGCTGTATTTACTGCACTCTGTATGATAAGATAAATCTTCTTCACTCACACAAGTTACACCTAGGATGTCTACTTTTAAAATGATTAATTACAATGTTATGCAGTCCCTCGACGTAGCTCTGTATAAATAACCTGAATGAGCTTAAATCCACTTAAGTGTTCGACTGCTCTATTCTTTACACGCTGCTGCTGCCGTGTTTTATAAATAGGTAGTAGTACGTTTTAGTTTTTTTTTTGAGTTGTAAGTAGGTACAGGTTTATTGAGTGCAATTCCATCGCGTGCTAGGGTTTGTTTATTGTGGTCGCGTTTAGCGCCTGTGCCGCAGGCTGCGACAAGCCAAACGCTCGGAACTGGTCGTGCGAGTTCGGATTGTGCGCTGGCGCAGCTGGCAAGGTCGTGCGCTCCGCGAGCACGCGCTCGCAAAAACAACCAATCAATAACACCAACATTCCTACACAATGATGCAGTGTTTAGGTTTAGGGAATACTAGCAAGTTCCAGCGTCTTCGTCCGCGTATATTTCAGACATTACCATAATCCCATACAAATTCTAGTTCCCTTTTACTCTATTTAGGGGCGGAATTTCCGAAAATCTTGAAACTCGTGTTTGATAGTTTGCAAACAACAACTCAAGTACCAATTATCATTGACTAAAAAAAAAGGTTATTTCGTAAACTTTCATTCCCTATTTGGACCCTTTTAGGGGTGAAATCTTTTTTCAGTAGGTACAGACCTACGTCAAACAAGGAACCTACTGTCGAAATATCTCAAAGACGAGCTTCAGTGGTTTATAGGCTCTGCGACTCGTAGAGCGCATAGTCAGCGCTCGCTGATGAGTCAGGCCATCTTATAAAGATATTTATCAATCTTTATTTCATTTCTCGGAATAACGAAAAAGGCAGGTAGGTACTTACATTTTATCTTTTCCTAATACCTACTACAATGTTCACAGTTCCAAGTAGGCACCTACTTATTGTAAAACCTTAATGGATGGAAGGACGCGTTCTTGGAACGTATCCAACTAAACACAGGCGTTAGTGTTTTGGTCAGCATTTTGTTGCTTTCTTTCCAAGTTTCTACACTGTTAGAAACTTTGTTTCATTATTTGTTTATCCAATACTAACGTTAGCCTTTTTCAATTACCTAGTTCACATTCACCTAATAGCAGTTACATTTTACTGTTACAAGTCACGACATCACTTTCGTTTTATGTTTAAATCCCTTGTTATTGGCAATTTGTGGGACCAGTTTGACGAAAACCCGGCCCGAGGCTATGTAAACCTCATATTAAGTGGAAGGTTAAAGAAGAGCTCCACGGAGAAATTGAATGGCGTGAGGTCTGTGCTTTAATATTCAAAAAGCGTCCGTGGGATTGAGCTAGGCGAATGTGGGCCGCGACACGGATCTCCGAGACTCATCAATTCAAGACCTTTATTTGTATGTTTATTTTTAACCGGACCCTTGATTAGTTGCTATTCCAATACCGAGAATCCATTTCATAATTTCGTAGCAACAAGTCAGCAGTGGCTATAAATAAATCCCAGATCATTAGCGGATATACCCTTTAAAAATGTTATTTTATGGAGCACTTATCCCGCTTCGGAAAAATATTCACCTTAGAACGAAGCGTACAGAAATACAGTTGACCTAAGGTTTGTAGAAAAAATAAAAGTCTAATTAAATACGAAGCACTTACGGCAGTGGACGAGTAATAAGCTGCAGTTAAGCGCAGCTAACTTTACTGGCGCTTCTCTTTATAGCGACCGAGTAAATCCGACTGGGAAACTAATTAAATGTCCGTCGGCTCAAGGAAGATAAAACGAGTCTTTGTCGAACAACCTAGAACTTTGTGAAACAAAATTTTTCATTGGAAGAAAATTGTGCTGGCGTTGTGCGATTAATTAATGATGTTGGCTACATTTAATTATTTATCCTCATCTTTTGTTCAGCCACTCCTTGGTTTGAGTCAGACTCATTTGGCTCATTGTGATTTCTTATCCAATTACTTACCTATAACAATATTGAAATTATGTTTGAGATATTGGAAACATACACGTGCCAGCTTATATTGTTTATAAAGTATCGGTTGGCAAACTGAATTATTCTGGTAGCGTATTACATGTCCTAATCCACCAATTTTTGTATGAAGCTCACGTGGACAACGAGATGTATCTCTCCCGGGCGCTGGAGCGGCTGGGAGGGAACGCCCTCAGCAAAGACTCGGAGCCAGACATCGGCGCCGCATTCTTCAAGTTCGCTGTCGTCACCAAAGAACTGTCTGCACTCATGAAGACACTGGTATGTTGCAAATACACACTGACCGAACTGCTGTCAACTCCCTTTGTATCTTGCTTTGTAGTGTCTTACGAAAAAATGGTCAACGGAAACCTAGCTGGCCTAGTATGGCGTGAATCCTTTAAAAGCTTTTCACTGTAGTGGTCTATTCGGTTTCTGAAGAGGAAGGCTTTCAGGACGGCGAAACAGAATACCAAGGAGCTGCTAATGAATCGAACTTAATGGTTGAAAGAGATGTTATCGTAAAACTATGCTCTACTTTTCATAGCAATTTATCACGAACAAAAACGGTTGAGAATCTAATCCAGGTCAAAAATAATATACATAAATGCAGATTTTGTAAATTTACTTTCTTTTAGAAATGAATAACCAGTAAAAGAGAAAATACTGCATATTACAGTACTACAAGAAATAAATTCATGTCCAGATGTTGCTGGTTTCATTGAAGATGATTTTGGGAATTCAATTTGAAGAGCAATTTTATACTTTTATTTAATTGGAAGTGTATGTGAACTAATCAAAACAAATGGAACATTCTGGTGCTGGTATCAGTTTCCATATTCGAACGCAATACTTGAACAGATTTGATTTTAAAGTAAAACAATCTCCAGTTCACAAACAGTGTCCCAGTTTGCATGTGTTTGCACGAAACGGTAGCTAATACGGTCATCGACCGACATCATACATATTTACGAGCTAGAATGTTTTACATGCCACGCAAATAACCTCAAATCATATTAATATTTAAACATAAACGTAGTAATCAGTATTGATAAACATATCCTTGGCAGTGAAAGTGTTGATGACTATGTCTAAGCTTTCACTTTTAATCTCTAGTAGCTGCGTAGACAGGTTATCAAGGTAGATAATAAGAAAACAAACCACAACTTAGTGTAAATCGGAACCTATGATGGTGAACATACATACTCGTACTTACGTGACTTGGAACATTGAACTTGCGGTTGTCGGTAGAAAGTTAAAATGTCGCACGTTTCATAAAGTTCCATGGCTTTCTTGTTTGGAAATAAAAAAGAGAGTATTTTCTGTTAAAAAGTAAAATCCATTATTACCCTCATGTAGTTGAAAGAAATCACATAACCACCACAATGTATTATTGGAGAGCACGATTATTTTAATTGCAGTTGCCTCTTATTACTAACTAACTATAGGTATATAACGAAGTGGTTGCTTTGTTCCGTACTGTTTTGTGGCGGTGAGTGTTTTTTCTTATTGACAAAACGTCTGAACTTGACAAAGTGCGAATGTATACAAGAGTATAAATTCGCTCATCAACCCTCGATCTCGATGTAATCAGAATCCGTCGCAACAGCAAGCGGAAATTATACTATTGGGGAGCCTGCGGCGGATGTCTCGCGAACATCTCGTTGTGGAGACGGTGCGACCCGAATCCAATATTAGTCTGCAGACGGAATAGGCTCGTTAATACGTCATAACTCGAAATTAATTGAAAAACGGCGACAATTTCATTACTGATTTATTGCTTCTCGATGACGCCTTCGCTAAAGCAATTTCTCCTTGCAAATTGAAATTTCTTCTGCTGGTTCCTTGGTACTAGCTATAATAAAGTTTGAAAGATACGTTTTCAATTACACGTCTCATAACTTGTGTTGTCGTCAGTTTCTTCCTTGCAATTTACTGCACGTATGAAATTAATTAAATTATTAGTACATCGTTATCGTTTCAATAATAGAGCATTGTATTCCATCTATTATCTGGCTGTTATTAATCAATCCTCTCCCGTAATTGATGTTGTGTCCTTCAATATATTGGATGGATAGCCCGTCTATTTAGTGGAGTACATAAATAAACTTCGCCAGCTGGGGCAACCTTATCGACATAAGATCACTGTTCTCAATAGACCATTTGTGTGCTAATAGGGGCTCTATCTTACTGTTCATCTTGGCGCAAGTCATAATCAACCCAGGTTAACAAGTTTGAATGGGGCTCGTATGCGATGAGTAATATTTTATAATGTGCTTCAAAACATGCCACAGTATTACCTCATACTATAAATAGTGTAATTAGATCTTCATGTTAGCATTTTAACGAATCGTCCTTCTTGGAAGGCGAGGCTATTAAATGCTGAGTTTGAAACGTGCGATAACTGACGGTTGACGCAGATACCGGTGCGTAGGCGCACAGCAGATTTGCTTGTAAATGGGTCAGGGTGATGACACGACCAGGCTTATGTTGCTAGCCAGAAAATAAATACAGTTGATGTTGCATCGTAAAATTCGTAAACCAAATTCTGTTTTGCAAAACGTTTACGGTTTACATCGTGGTTGTAGTTACTTTACTAATAAGCATATTTACATTCGTTCTAGCTACTAACCTAAATAGGGATGGGAAATGGTTAGCTACGGACTCTAATTTCCATAAAAAACTTGCTGTAAGTAATGTATTTCTTGTGAACGCATGTTAAGAAAGTATTCCATCGTATTCCAATATCTAATAAGATTTACTGTCATCATCATCTGCCTCTCTGTCTAGCTTTTTCCCTACTGTGTTGGGGTCAGCTTCAAGTCTTACCGGTCGCAGCTGAATACTAGCGACTGTCTGTCTAACCTCCACAACCCGGTTACTTGGTAATACGATACCCCTTGGTAAGACAGCTGTCAGACTTCTGACGACACGTAACGACTCTCAAAGATTTACGAATGACAAATGGAACCAAACGGCTAAGCGTGGTTTCCGAGGCACCTTTACATAATGACCCCTTCAGTCTCATTTGGTAAAGATGGACACCCATCCTCGGACCAACCTCGGCAGGTGTAGCTTAACCTGATCGATGTATCCATGCAGCGGTTGTTACTTAGCCGCGAGCCCCCTAAATCTATATAATATTTACTCAATCCCTGATAATTTAGAAGAAACACCTTGTTTCAAGCCTTTTTGCAATTTGCCAAAAACCAAACAAAGGAAAAATCCTTTGTATCTACTCCAGATGTATCCGGAAAATCCAATGTATACATGGACTTGCTTCATAGTTTGAAAAGGCTAATCCATCCTACAAAGGAATACGTATAAGGTGTAAGAATTTTATGTACCACCTTGATAGTTTCTGAGTTAACCAACAATTTTCAACAAGGGTCCAACCTCGCTCCATTTCTGCAGTTCTTGTAATACGTGCCGAACCCCCAACTCTATTGCGCAGAATCCTCGACCTGCCCTTGACATGTTGCTCCTTTGTCCTTCCTCATAGCTCCCTGATCATGTGTAAAGTTATATTTTACTGTGAAAATTTATGAAACGGAGTAAGCAAAATCTTCGTTTCAAATAATTGGATTCCTTCAATTGATGATACTATCATCTAATGCTTTTCGAGAAAGATCTAAAAGAAATTTCCCGGAAATATAGCAATCTCATTCTGAATTATTAAGGGAATCTTTTCTCAAAGGCTTGCAAACAGGATTAGAATTGGAAAGGCCTCCGTTGCCATTGATTGTATTCGGAGATATTACTCAGCTCTTTGATTCTTTGTATTAGTTCGTAGGCATAAACCATGGCAAGGCAGGGGAAACATTCCTAGAACAAAAACAAATTCTGCGCAAAATAGGTGTGTCCAATCCGAAGACAATAGGATAACAACTTGTCGCTGTTTATGTCTACACACGCACAATACATTACAATACATTCATAATATTCATATACGGCTTCAAACGATATTAATGCGTATATGAAGCCTCGTCGATTTTCTAAGTGTACCAACACCTCAGCAGATATGTTTTTTTCTCGTAAGCTTACTTGTTTTTATGTGATACTTTTTATGGGTTATATGAAACTGCATCGTTTCAAAGTAAAACTTGTCCGGAATTACTCACCGATGACTCGACAACTTGTCGCGTTTCGCATGAAGAGATTGCCGCTCTCCGCTCCGTTTACCACTCCGAATTGTGTCTGCTACAGTAATCATAATACTGTATGACTAAAGTTACCTTAGCAGTGCTATTCGTCTGGTCTATTCGCATACTTTTCTGAACAATCAACTTTTGTAACAACAATTTCGTGCTTTGCGCAGTATTCATGTCATGTTTATGATCCATTCATCAAACATTAACACAAATACCATTTGATGTGGATTCCTTTCTTATGACTTATCGCTCTACATGTATGGATGTGGTGCATCACGATTCTGTAATCAAGCATTCAGGAGTGGTTGATTACAATTTTACAATCCCCGAAATTTCCAGATGATTTTCCGAGCGTATAGCGTAGTGCATCTTCTATACTGAACCTGACCAACGCAATTTTGCAGATTTATAAAATCAATCTCAAAGGCAGTTCTTTGTATTTTGGATTATATGTTTAATTACAAATATTGCCCATTTGCCTCGATTAGAGGATCATTCATTTCTAATGTTCAATTCGTTTGTTGTAACTCTGTGTTTAAATAATTGATCACGTAAAGGCGCTCGGAGTACTCTTAATTTTTAATTTATTTACGAGACCTTATTAACGGCTTTTAACTCCTTACACCTCGTTATACTGTTGGGGATTAGGCTATTAATTATTTTCGACAAGTGAGTACGACACTCGTTTTTTCGTCTTTTCATAAATTCGCCAGCGTAATAAGTTACTGTTCCTAACTTTATTGCTTTTATACTAAAACGGTCTTGTCTAGAGTATTCTATCTATCTTGCGCAAGCATAAAAGGCGATGCACTCTACGTAATGCAAGTTTATGCTTTCTCGAGTGTTAATATTAAAGTATTGTCATCATCATCTGCCTAGCCTTTTCCCAACTATGTTGGGGTCGGCATCCTGTCTAACCGGATGCAGCTGAATACCAGTATTTTACATGGAGCGATTGCCTATCTGACCTCCACAACCCAGTTACAGGGTAATACGATACCCCTTGGTAAGACTGGTTGTCAGACTTTCGGGCTTCTGACTACCCGTAACGACTGTCAAAGATCCACAAATGACAGCCGGGACCAACGGCTTAACGTGTTTTCCGAGGCACGGAGGGCTCTTGGTATGTAAATATGGTCACTCATCCATTTTTTTTTTTTTTTTTTGATGACGGGGGGAAATCCTCATGGATGTCCTCCGCCCCGGGGAGGGCGGAGGGGTCTGTCAGACTCTTACTGACTAAAACCACCCCGGTGTTCCATCTCTCACTTACGCCAGGGATCACGGGAACTAGTAAGTCTTCCGCGATCCCCGGCTAGTGCCGGCCCGCCTATGCGGGCCACCTCGCGGTAGGGGGGGAGTGAGGTGTTAAACCCCCCCCCACATCAATGAGAGGCGCGCGTGGAACACTACGCGCCGCCATCTCGGGTCCTAAGAAGTAGGGGGCGACGGATTCCCCAGTCCGTCGCCCCTGGACCCATTCAGGGGGGCTGGAAGAGGGCGTTGTCCGCCCTCCGCCGACGCCCGGTGCGTCTGCTGCGGATCGGGTTAGCGGAAGCGATCTCCCGCTCCCTCTCCGCAGCCTCCTTCTGCGAGATGACTGTTTCGCAGAAGGACACCACCGCGTCCCAGGACTCCTCGCTGTCGACCATCGAGTCGACAACGGCCGGCAGCGACAGGTCACTGCCTACTCCTGAGATGAGGGCACGGCGTGGCTCCGTCCAAGCGGCACACTCTGCCAGCGTGTGCCACGCCGTGTCCTCCCGACAGTCGACGCAGTGGTGACACCGAGCGTCCGGCTCCCTGTTTATGCGACACAGGTACTTCCCGAAGCAACCATGCCCCGAGAGCACCTGTGTCACCCGAAACGACAGGGAGCCGTGCCTCCTCCCGAGCCAGCGCTCGAGTACTGGCCGGATCGCCCCAATGGTGGCGGAGCCGGCGGTAGGGCGTGAGAGCCTGTCCCGCCATTCCGCCACCAGGGCTGCGCGAAGCTGTGACCGACGCAACTCCAAATGTCGCGGCGTCAGCCACTCGCCCCGCGCCCTCGAGTCCTCGCGCCACCGATGCAGCGACGCGAGTACCTTCGCCTCGAGGTCCCACGGTGGGGATCCGGCCAGCACGCAAGCCGCCTCGTAGATGGTCACTCATCCATGGACCAACCGCGACAAGCATAGCTTAACCTAATCGATATCGAAGTAAATACATAATGTCATCGAGTTCCCTATCAACTAGTGGAGTTAAATGAACTGTGGAATTGTTTGAACAGTGCATTTAATTTTCGTTTAATTTCAAAGCCGTAAAAGCAATCAACGAAAGTTGTACCTACTGGGAAGCTGCTCAAATGACGCGCCATAGTAGAAATTAATTCTTCATATTCACGAGATTAGTTTGCGGAACTCCTCTCTTCCGGGAACGTTTTGATTTGTTTTTCTTCTCTATATGTATATGTTATTACCTAAGTATATATATATTTGTTTTGTTTTGGTACAAGCATAAATGTTGTACATTTTTTATTTATGGACAAAATAAAACTTCTAAGAGAATGTTTAGGTCCAAAACTCCCAAATTATTTTTATTTGGCACATTCTTTATACAATCCGATGCTTAAGCAAAAGGTTTGTAAGAAAAATACGTAATAAAAGACTTGTAAGTCGTTTCTAGGGATGCCAACTTTTTCTAGAAGACTATTTCTGATTTCAAAGAGCGTAAATAAGAGCATGCATTTTATGCATTTCTCTTGATGTATTTTCTAGCAGTTTTTGCGATTTTACAAGAATTTTAGGACTCCAAACATCCTAATTCTATGTTAATATTACTATTTAAGAAACTATACCATAAAACTATACAAGATCAGGATCTCATTTTAATAAATATTTACAAAGCTCTGTTCCGTTCCTCTCTTATCGCCACTTCACATTTATGACCGACAAATAGTCAACTAGGGGAATATATAGAAAAACCGCAAAATAACGAAATCACTTGCCTCAAAAAAGTCAGTTTATGAAAAGGAGTATTTTAGAGTACTCTATTAGTGTTATAGATAATAGAGTACACACATAAGAAAACAATACTCTATTTTAGAGTACGTCTGGCAACCCTAGCCGTTTCCGTTAATTTTTGAATACCTGCTGCTTCTGCTGCGACTGCAGGCGGAAATACTTATTGATACCAAATAATTTCGAAACAAAATAAAAACAAATGACAGATAGGTTGTGCAATTACTTCGGTATAGGAACATTTGGTAAAACATTGCCTCCTGTAAAAAGGATTTATACACTTACTACATATTGCTTAGTTATTCGAAAGTTATTAAGGACGGTGGTACCAAAACCATACAGTCAGGTTTATGAAACTGCACAATTGGCTCACATTTTCCAGGTTAAAACGGTGATAAGTAGTTATAACCTCCGACGCAAAATGAGGGGTGTTATAAGTTTGACCCCTATGTGTGTGTGTCTGTCTGTGGCACCGTAGCTCTTAAACGAGTGAACCGATTTGGGTGCGGTTTTTTTTAATTTAAAAGTAGATTTTCTAACAGTAGTTCTTAGACATCTTTCATCAAAATCGGTTCAGCCGTCTGAAAATTATCAGCTCTTTTCTGGCTGATAAAGGGATTTGAGCATCTCCCACGGGGTCGAAATTTGGTATTCTATTAGTTCAATGTTATGAGACGAACAAAGTAACCTTGAACTGATGCTGGCGCATCACTTGAAATTTCCAGGATACCTAAGTTACTCACAAACAAACAGCAGAAGTATCGTGTTTGGGCTCATTGAAAAGGTCTAATAGGTTATAGATAAATGGTGATCAGGACGAGGAATGAGGATAAATTGGAAAAAAAATTCACTGTGGGAAACATACGCAAAGCTGCGCGGATTTAATCGTGACATTTGTGTCGATCGTAGAGTGTTTACTATAACTATATTTAAGTCTAAAAAGCCGGAAATAAAATTTACATTTAAAATTGAAAACCCGCGACTCAAACAAAAACCTCTAAATAGTAAAAAAAAAACTCATTTTTTATGGAGTCGGGGGTTTTTTAAATTTTAATACCATGTATGTACAATTCCTCATTTAACAGATCGACAAAAGCTGCTGCTTTTGTTCATCGTTCATCGGTTTCCGTAAGCCCTAGATTACCTCACCATGGGAGAAAAAACTACTACAAACATTACTAGTATGAGTAACATACATACCGGTGTTTTAGCGTGTGACTTTGAATTACCATACAATATAGTTAAGCGTACGGATCGCACGTGCGCTCGGTGCTCTCAATTCGAACAATGATCATTGTTACACCACGTAACTGGAACAGCAAAAACGTTCGTTTTATACTTTAATTAATTTAGGCGATTCTTATGGAGCTTAATTAATGATGTAACGACCTATGTTAACACACCTTCTTTAGGTTATACGTCCGTGTCAATTTATTTTGAAGCTATTATACCGAAAATGTTTTAGATGAAGTCGGTTAATTAAAAACTCTACTTGACTGCTATCGTTGCGATACAATAATTGCAAATTGTAATCGAAGATTATTATAATTTGAACGTATTGATTCTTCTTTTAGTTCAGTTCAGTTAACGATTTCAAGATCAGAGCTATTCCTGAATATCGACTTCAATTAAGTGATGTATTCCTTCCATTCATAAAACCATAGCTGATGCATAAGAGTTGACATACCGGAATCTATATCTTTACTCAGAACTATCTGTGAGTTAATGTTCAGTGTATCAATTAAATTAATCATTCAATCGTCACGCTTTATCAATTTATTATGTCAAAAGAGAATTGAATTACATAATTCATTTAGGTTTCTTAGTCTAATGTTAAGATTGGGACTGGCTTTATCGGCCTCAATTTTGTCTTAGTGGTGAGTTTCATTAAAATTTCTCACGCTGCCCTTAGAATTTGATCCCGTGGCACTTTTGCAACTTCACAGAACGCGAAAAGCGAAACCTGGTTGGTAATTCAATTCTGCGCTCAGATAAGCGTTTCGCGATTAATCGAGCGTGTTTGTGACGTGCCGCGATGGGAATATCGCGTGCGGATAACATTGTGTCCGAGTACCGAGCTGTTATCGAGATTGCGCTAGATTGCACTTCTAGCCCGCAGCTATGTGCGACACATTCGCTGAATTGATTAACCTTGTCGAAAGTGAATTTATCGCGGTAATCGATTTTGTGTTATCCAGCGTTGGCCCTTCCCGTAATTCTGCTTTAGACACTAAATTCATTTGTGGTTTAGAGACGAATAAGTGCATGGAGTGTTTCATGGATGCCTTGTTTTGTAATATGAACCCTTGGTAATAATACCAATTGTCCTTTGAGCATCAGTACCTATCATTTGTTGAGTTAAAAATAGGTTGTTTTTGTATAAATACCGACTTCATAAATACATCTTCTATTAATAGTTTGTCAAGTGTAAATGTGTTACATTCATTGCATCATAAATTACCAATCGTAGTATTACCGGTCGTTACGTTTTTCCCACTTAATCGGTGAGTAGTATTCCTAGTGCTACTACAAAAACAAACCGCTTTCAACCTCATACTATTACATAGTAACCTGTTGGATTTAAGACAAGTAGTCAAACCCTCCACATTTTTGCTGCGCTGTTACGGAGTTATATTATTAACTTACGTCATTTTTTGTTCACGTTTTGGAACTTTGAAAACGTTTACCCGTTAGAAAGATTTACGATGTTTCGCTTCTCGCAATCAATAAAACGTAGGTTTAATTAGTAGTACATTCTACAGTTTCCTTATGACGTTATAATTAGCGCAACATTCAATGACCAGCGACAGTGTTCAGGAAGGGTTTCATTGTGTACATCAACCCTTTGTCCCTCATTGCCTCCCGAGTCTCGTCTGTCAGAGCATTCGCTTCATTGATTCCATAGTCGACCCTCCATGAACGGGGGTTCCATATAGCGTGTTGACTTTTTGTTCTCATCTGTTTAATTACTTTATCTGTTCCACTCATTATTGTGACTGACGTTCTTAATGATGTAGCATGGCTCGTTATATTTATTTTCGGGTAACAATACTAAACGGTTATTATGATGTAACTGAGTACTTACAATAAAATATTTTATTATTATTATTATTTATTTATTTATCAAAAACTTATTTAAAAAATATCTTAACTTAAAAACTATGCCCCACAAAACCTTTTTCACGGTTTGTCTGTGGGAACAGAACAAATAGTACCTATTTTACTTAAGGTTTATTACTTACTCGTTATTGATATTTTTAACTATGAATGCTAGCAATTACATTTCGTTTTGAGGTCAAGGGTAATGTTCAATATTCTTCTGCCAATGATGCTTACTCATATCCAAATGCATATTAGGGTGTCTCAACCTGGCATCATTATTCAATTCACGACGCGACGTTTGGCGCCTATTCGGGCGATACATTTGCAGGCTCGTGGAGTGTTTTGTCTGTCAAAACTGCGCTAGTGAAGCAACTGTGGCAACACATCGCGGGTAAATGACTCTAGGAATGCAAGTTGTGCAACGTAATGCAGCTTGCTTATCGTGCGCAATTTTAGAAGAGACCACTTCATCTCTTTGACAGTTTTCACAGGTCTTGTTGAAACTTTCAATGAACCCAACGATACAGACGAAGTGACAGTTTTCACAGGTCTTGTTGAAACTTTCAATGAACCCAACGATACAGACGAAGCAAAATGGATTTCGAACTATAGTATAATACTGAATAGGTCTCTGCTTTTTCAAACAAATATTTTACTACATAATTTCTTGTTTCAGATGCAGAATATAAACAACATCGTCATGTTTCCGGTTGATAGTCTTCTCAAAGGTGACCTGCGGGGAGTGAAGGGGGATCTAAAAAGGCCGTTCGACAAAGCCTCCAAAGACTACGAGTCCAAGTACCTGAAAATTGAGAAGGAAAAGAAATCGCAGGCGAAGGAAGCCGGTCTCATCCGAAGTGAAGTGACACCAGCTGAGATAGCAGATGAGATGGAGAAGGAGAGGAGGCTGTTTCAGTTGCAAATGTGTGAGGTAAGACGTCTGAAATATGTGTATGCTTCGTAAACGTCCTTAAAAGTACCATAAAAACTCCTACTGTTAACTTTAAAAGTGTTTAAAAACGACGCAAACAACTCGGAAGTATTAAGTCTTCAGGGGCTTGAAATATAAATAAAAGTCACCGTTTGTTTATATAACTTCTTGCCTCTTTATTGGTTTTACGTGGCAGCTTTATTACGTCTTAGTGCTTTTACGGATGTGCCGCAAGAAAATGTAGTATCGATTCCAATTTAAGTATTTATCTTCCTTTAAA
Source organism: Polymixis flavicincta (assembly GCA_949987655.1). Lineage (NCBI taxonomy): Eukaryota > Metazoa > Arthropoda > Insecta > Lepidoptera > Noctuidae > Polymixis > Polymixis flavicincta. Next base: position 20,617,997 of record OX465173.1, read on the forward strand.
ATCCAACAAAATATACCATCTAACATAAAAGTGTCTTGTCTCCCATTACGTCTGAAGAAATACTTGGCCATGCAATGGCAATGCGTTAACTATTCATTAGCAGAAATAAACCATGCCTTTTATTATACCGTTCTCCTAGTTCTGCTTTTATAGCTGTAAAATACGACCACTATCTTTGCGAATACGTTCGTCGTAGCACAGTTTTAAGACATTCCGATGCTAATCCAATTGGACTTTATGATGATTATCATGAACGTATAAGGATTATAAATGACTTGGTTACCCGATTCTTGGAACAAACAATTTTTCATACAAATTGGGGTTCAAACATCAAGTTTGTTTATGCTTTTATTTTTGAAGAACATTATCCCTTTTAAATACTGTTCCACGAACTGTGTCTGACACCGACTGACATTTGGCCGGTAGCTGAGCTAAGCCAAAAGGTGGATAATTAATAAGTGGTGGTGAGCAATTTGTGGCTTCATTTCACACGCCCTGTGGGCAGGACCTGTTGGTTGCTTACCACTTATTTTATATACGTACATACTGCGCTGTATAGCAAGTATAGCAACGCCTTCTCATTACATTTTGTAAATGATCGCTCTGGGACCAACGGCTCGTAACAAATGGTGGTACTTAGTTAGATAAATTTTAGGAAAATACTGAACGAGGTATATATATGTATGTATTCTACATTAGGTAGGTACCGTATGATACGTTTCATCACGGTGCAATGAGTTTGCTTTGGAAGTTGATACTTAATATTAGAAACCCTGTTGTCTTTCAGGAAGCTGCTGTTGACACTGATACTCGTCATCTACGTGAATGACCGACATAACCCATGTCAATATTGCCTACCATTCTTTACCCATTACTCTTGCTTGTACGGTCCGCAGTTACAAATACAACGTTAATTAATGAAACGGATCGCGTGACAGCTGTTAATGAGCGTGCCACTCACACGTGCACTTATTGCTGATATATTGTACTGCCAGTATTGCCTTTGATGTTTTAACTTAATGAAAATGTTCCAATAATACATTGATATAGCCAGTTTTATCGAAAGCTTTTCCCAAAATGAAATGAATCGAAGGACTGTTGCTGCAGATATATTTTGTGATAAACATTCTCGACTCGGTGATTAATTACGTCATTTGCACAAATGAATTGAAATGAATATAACCAGCCAGCTAATTTAGTAGATACTGGCTTTATCAGCTAAAACGCCAGGATCGCTCGCGAGATAAGCTCAGCTCAACAGCTTCAGTTAAGTCAAGAGAGATTCAAGACAGGTAGCCTTTGTTCTCGACTAGCACAGGAGTAATGACCGAAAGAATAACTGTCGCAGACGCACATCTATACAAGCCTTGTGCCCCAGAATGCAATTAACAATGCGTGTGTAACAATACTGACAATATGTTGGTCCGTGACAGCCATTTACCTACGCAGCGTAGCAGCGTTAGCCTTCATACAATAGCTGTGGCAATATCTGTCATTGTGGACACTAGTGCCGTTATGCGCATAACCTGTGGCTGCAAAAGGTCGTATGTCCATTGGCAATGACACTGGTGTACAGTTAAATTAAACGTTCGTTGCCAAAACTCTAGTTGGATCGTACATTTGAACATTATGATGGGATGTTTTGTGCCAATTTAAATACATTTCAGTCTTTTGTTTCATATACAAATATCTTCTTTTGTTTTATACTTTCTTTGCGACGGCAAAATGACGTTGAAGAACAAAACATTTACCCTAAACCTTTTATAGGACAGCACCATGGTTATTTGTAGTGGTAATTGAATTCATCTGCCTAGCCTTTTTCCCCAACTATGTTTGGTCGGCTTTCAGTCTAACCGGATCCAGCTGAATACCAGTATATTACATGGAGCGTAAAGGTAATACTACCCCTTGGTGTAAGAGTGGTCATTGTTTCGGGTTTCTTACGCCCCGTAAAGCCGTAACGTCTGTCAAAGAGCCACGAATGACAGCCGGGATCAAAGGCTTCACGTGCTCTCCAAGGCATGTAAAGGGGACCCATCCACGGACCAACCGCGCTAAGCGTAGCTTAACCTAATCGATCGTGTGGATGTTATTACTTAGCCACAAGCATCTCTGAGGTGATAAATTACATGTGAAGTATTGAGTGTACTGCTATATTTGGGTGGATGCAACCCTTCAATATTTCTCTTCAAATGGAAACATGAAAATTGGATTGCAGTTGCTATGTAGACTTTACACTTTCTTTCCTCTGTTCAGCAACGGATATCGAATTTTATTAGCAAGTGAGCAACGCGTAATGTTTGCAGTTTTACGATATAATATTTTTGATAAGATAGTATAATATTATGCTGTTGTTAGCAAATATTGGCACTCTACACGCTTCCATATGAAATTATCGTTATCGATGTATGTAAATTATAAGCATTCTGATTTAATTAAACCTAAGGAAAAAAGGGAACTTAATTAATTATTAATGTGAATGAGAAGTAAAGGAAACTTTGTGAAAGAGATGCAATTGCTACCTATGTAAAATTGGAAGCATTTTTATCCAACTATGGCGAAGCAAAAGGGAGGGTTATGATTTCAAACGGTATGTGTATGTAGGTGGGTATTTATGTATGTTCATCAGTTCACTCATAACTTCTAAATTACTTATCATAATTTGACAAATGGGGTATCGTTGGAAGAGTCATGATCGTCCGCTAGCCATAGGCTGTGACGTCACATTAAATTGAACATGGCGACCCAGGCTTTCAGATGAAAATAATATAAATAAATAATAAATAAACGTTTATTTCTCTACCACAAAGGCACCTTAAATGAAGATTACAACACCTGAATATATCCTTTGTGAGAGACTGGTATCTGTACTAGGAAAAACCTGTCACACAGATTACCAGGGCCTCCCCATCCCAAAAAAAAAAACCTGTTTGAGTATTACTTAACTTAAAGATAGTAACAATATATTTTTAATCTCATATTCGTGTTTCATATTTTTTTAAACCCCGATGCAAAAAGAGGGTTGTATAAGTTTGACCGCTATGTGTGTATGTAGCACCGTAGCTCTTAAACGGGTTAACAGATTTGGGTGCGGTTTTATTTTATTTTTATGTAGGTTTTTTAGAACGTGATTTATCAGTAGTTGGGTTTTAGTTTATGAACTTACTTTTGTAACCTATTTACAGAACACACTGACTGAATGAATTAATACAGACAATGAATTACTCATTGATTCACTATGATATATGATTTCACCAGGTACAAAAGTTTTTACTCTTAACTACTGTATCAATGGTAAAAAGTACGGCTAAAAAATATGTTCCTATTGTACAAACAATAGAAACATATTAATTAATTATCTTTATTTTTTTAGCCTGGGCTTATGGTTTTGTGATTTTTTTTTTTCTCTCAAGGTACTATGTTCATTGTATTTTTTTTTTGTTTGCTTTGTTCTTTTTTTCTTTACTTTTTGTGTTGTCATTAACACTGTGTCTATGTTTTACGGGAGGACACTGGCTCCTGCAACACAGTTATATAACTAGCGCAGGAGCCAGGGAAATCTACAACTTGTGTGTATTCTTGGTTGCAAATAAATAAATTTTGTATTTTTTGTATATTTTTTAGCCGTACTTTAGTTTTTCTTTGGTCCCTTTTAAGACATCAAAACGGTTAGTGAGTGCCAATTCGTCTTCTTGCTTTAAAACTGTACAATCTCAAAACTTACAAATTTTACAGGAGAGCGTTTTAAAGGTTTAACGTGTAATATTTTAAATAATAATGATCTTTTCAACATTTTATTTTTATTTTTTGATAGTTACATTATCTGTCTTTCAAAGTAAGATAAAATTATGTATACATTTTGATAGAAAGTAGCCGAAATATACGTAAAAAAAATAATCGTTTTGAGTTTGAATACTTTTCTAGATAAAATGTTACTTAATTTTTACGATTTTATTAGAACATTAATATTTAATTTATTAAATACGATTAAATCTAGGGGAAAATATAATATTTTTCGCAGTAAAACAGTAATATTTTTATAAAATATTTATTTCTTCCAGTACAATAATGAGATTACTATACTAAATATGAACTAAAACTTATACAACTAAAACAAAATGGCTCAAAAAATAAGATAACAATAAAAAAGTGGTTGATTAAATCACGTTAATCACTAAGTAATATGGCACTAAGTCAGGAACTTGTCCAAGGTATTTCAGTCTTACTGAGTATGAACTTTAAGATCTAGGGTATAAAACTATATTATTATTAGGAACTTTATCCAGTCTTTTGAGTACTATTTATACGTATTAATAGTTTATATAAAATATTAAAAAAATTAAGTAGTTATTAAAAAAAAAACAATGAACTAAAAGAAAAATAAATAAAAAGGAATACAAGTAAATAAATCTATTCAACTTGTGTTCAAAATTATCGTCTATTTCATCAAGATTACAAATTTTCATAAAATGGACGATAGTATTGCAAGCTTGGGTATGTTTTGTATTAATAAGCAGGTATTCCTGCTTATTAATACAAAACATACCCAAGCTTTGACTTATTACATATTGTGCGTTATTTTCATGTAGTATCTCCATCGATTCCACTTCGGAATCAGCAATAGGCGGATGATTTATTTCTTTCTTAGTAATTATATTTTTTTTCAAGCTCTCTAAGAATTTACTTCTTTGTGCCATTTCAAAAGCATTTAATTTAATCTGAATAAATAAAGAAAATATTTTATAACATACAATTAGAGCCGGCACTACAATGGATGGTCGGATGCGACCGCTAGCTGTCGCGGCTATCTCGTTTTGTATAGAGAGGAACGCGCAGCAACTTGCCCCCGACCATTCGTCGCAGTGCCGTCTATTAAAACAAAACCAAACGCGTTGAAACAAGTCGCTGTATGTTTCAGAATCACAGTGAAATCATACCTAATAAAATAGCCAATATTAACGAAAATCAAAATAATCTGTAATTTATTGATTAAAAAGTAAACATTTTCGGGATAAAACTATTTCTGACGTCAGATTTATGATAAAAAAGTAGACAATTTTAAGTTAAAATATCACTTTTCACAAAAAACTATCTAAAACAGTATACAATTTAGAAAAAACATACTTTTAATGAAATAGATCAGGACAGTATTATTCATATTTTGTCACAAAAACTGTACAATTGCATAATTATACGATTTTAAAGGGAGAATTGATTCAAAATTTGCTACACATTTATAGCAATGAGTGTATGATTTTGAGATTGTATAATACTAATGAAATAGAATGCTTACCTTACGGTCAAATTTTCGTTTTTGTATACTTTTGAAGAGACACAACGCGTGCACTGCTCGGTCGTTTGAACGTAACTAAAAGTTGTATAGTATTCGCGCGACACAAGTTCTCACATCGGCCAATTTAAAACTAACCAATGCGCCATCTCGCGAATGTTTATTGAACTACGCTCTTTTGTCAATATTTAAGAGAAAAATACACGTGATACCAAACGTTTCCGCATATAAACTCGATTTTGAATATTTTTAGAAATTGTACACTTTTAATGCGAAGAGGCGAATTGTGTGTTACATAACATACGCGTCTATCTGCGGTGCTGAATGCAATGCCAAATGTCTCGGTAAATATCTTTAGCTGTGAGTTTGTGACAAACTTGCCAAATGGCACCAGACAGGGTTCACGGGCGAACTGTTAAATCACGCTTGTTAATCGGGCTCTGTGATTGGCTAGACTGAATATGTCGTTAAAACAATTGAAATAATGTTACTAAAGTGTTAGGAATGGATTGCGTTGGCGCATTTGTTACTGTGATGAAATTCGATCTAGGTATTCTAGAAACTACATTTTCGACTAAAGAAAGGGCATAGCTTATAAATAAAAGAATTGGAACTTTGAATGCGTTCATCTTGAATTTCATACATTTGATGACTTAGGTTTTCTACCTTGGTTCTTACCTTACCCTTGCGAAATTTCCAGGACTAAGTATAGTTTTGTGTAGCAGTGGCAGCCATGTTACAGCTCAATTATATCCATACATACTCAGCCTATAACGTGCCCACTGCTGGGACACAGGCCTCCTCTCTGTGAGAGGGAGTGGGCCGTAATCCACCACGCAAGTCCAGTGCGAGTTGGTAGATGTCACGTCTTCGAATTTTTGGTTCTAGGACATGCCACATCTAACCATAACAAACCATAACATCCATAACTAACCTTATTATATCCCACTTCAGGAAGTAACACGATGAGGCCTAACGCCACTTTGTTAGGAATTGATTATCAACACATAACATTATGTTACAGCAGCAGTAGCTCGCACCGAATCTAAGGGCCGACTAGAGAGTATAGGCCTCTAGAAGAAGTTACGGGAGTTTCCTACCCAATTACCTACGGACATAAGATTAGTCCGTGATTCTGATACCAAGCCACCCGTTATCAATGACAATACGGTTTGACAGTAGACTGTCAACTCCCACGCATTTGACTGTAAACTACTGGTGTGTTTTTAACCGTCCGAAATTAACAATTTTACACTTGTTTTGAAGGATGTACAGACGCCAGCAGGTCAACCTACCCCAAACTGTCAAATTTTCCCAATTAAACATGAACATATTTGGGTGGATGCAACCCTTCAATATTTCTCTTCAAATGGAAACATGAAAATTTAATTGCTTGCGGTATAAAGTTGAAAATCTATCAAATAAATTTGAAAGACTGGAGTAGCTTTATGTGCTGCCGTCTGTACTACTTACGGACGAGCCCGTATCTTCATTGACAGTTTTAGAGAGTAGACCAGAGGGAACTACAGAGTTCGAGACCCAACGATATTATTACGATACAATATTTATGTACAGCATCTATTTGCCCATTCATCCTTTCAGCACCCCGGGGAAGCTTGATCACAAGCTTTAGAAAAATTTAATCTGCGTTATTCCATAAACTCCAATAAACCTGTTTGGAGGACTGACAATATTTTTATTTGCAGCGAAACCAAGACAACATATATTATTATTAGTTCTTTTATTAGGTTTATTTTCCATTCCTTTGAGTTCTTTTACGTTTCGATAACATTGGTTGGTGACGCTCGATGCAAGAGTAAACATAACCCAAAAGTTTGTGAAAATTCCAACTTTATGAAGAGTTTTTCCTGTCCTATTTGTGCATAAACACTCAGCACATAAAGTGGAAAAAATAAATGTGGGAATATTTTTATACTCATTTCAATAATTAGTAAAAAACTGCAAATACATAGCTGAAAAACCTACAACCTACTCAATACCTATCAGCAATTGAATATGTATGGTATAATTTTAATTTCTTTATCAGGTTCTATGTTTTTCCGGGTTAGGCTTGGGACGACTGTGGACATTTCTTTACTATATTTATTTCTCAAGAGATTGCTATCGATACGCTAAGAAGAAGAAAAGACAGCTCATACACAAATAAATAAGTAGAAAACTTTTGTTAACCTATAGGCATATGCTTGCACTTTTTTCAATTCCATTTGTGCAGTGCGTTCCTTGTTTGTTATTCGGTTTAATTTATTTATCAAGAAAGTCCAATGAAACTTTGGTATTTAAAAGTACTACTATTTGGCAGTTGTCCACAGCAATCCCATTGGTCTTATGTCCTGCCGTACGAACTTTCGGCCCCGAGACCCAACTTCATTGGTTAAGTTAGGATGTTTGTTCAAAGTCTGACTGTCTGACAAATGCGAAAGTTGGAAAGGGATGTGTTTCACAACTATAATGAGGTTTTAACACAAAGTTATAATCGTTCTAAACATACTTTGCTGACAGATTAAATGGATTTATGAGCTTCAAGAAGGTTCGTTAGCAAACTTTCGCAATCAAAGTTATCCATAACCTGTCTCTTTGTTTAGTGATAAAAAAAGAAACCTGAAGCCCTGTGGTGGTAGGGTCGGTGCAGTACCGCGGAGGCGCGCGTCAGGTCGTCGACCGGCCTTGCGCCGCGCAGGGCCGACGACGCGCTGACCCTCGCTTTGTTCCACGACTAACTCGGTGCAAATACCGCCTCGGCCACAACCACAACATACCCACAGCCCACGCATTTACCTCTGTTGTTAACGCTATAATAAATACAACAACAGCGTGCAGCGGCTGCGCAGCTTTGTAACAAGTTAACAGCCGCGAAGTGTACATTCTAGGAATGTAGGTGATAAACTTGTTACTACAACAAACCAAAAGATAAAAGTTAAGCCGGCGACGCCAAGAAAGTTGTGCAAGGTCGTGCGCTGAGGTTTATTATTATTACACAACTCTACAAGACAAATCTGGATCCACTATATCGCGAATGCGCGTGCGCGTGCGTCATCAAGTGTAATTTTAACTCGCGGAAGGGCACGTAGTAATATCGGTGCGTTTCCACAGTCCCGGGTGCATATCGCTCGTGTCTGTCTCGCGTCCCATTAGACACGGTCTCTGATGAAGTAATAAGCATGCTCGTGCCCACGCGATGTTTTCGGCGTCGTTCTGTCTGCCCAATGAACTGGCTCCATTCCATTTTTGAACGTTGTTGTGACTGGATGGGCCCTGTTGAAGTGTTAGTTCCTGAGTTAACTAAATGTTATTGTTCCAGTACCTGATAAAGTTCAACGAGATAAAGACGAAGAAAGGGATCGAGCTGCTCCAACATTTGGTGGAGTACTATCACGCACAGACAAATTACTTTCAAGACGGTCTCAAGACGATTGAACATTTTGGTGTATACGTCGCAGACTTGAGTGTACAGCTGCAGAAGATCAGGCAGCAGCAAGACGACGAAAGGCGGAGGTTATTAGAACTCAGAAACATGCTGCGAGCAGCTGCGCCTCAGGACAGAGAGGTAATGAATTTTGCAATTTATTATTTTGTACTCGCTCGTCTCTTGAAAATCACGATGAGTTGCCAGATATTTGTAGTCGCAGCGCATAAGTACTGTTGCTTTCAAAACAGCTAGATTTGTTTTTCATTTTTCGTTTTTCACACTTGCGTTACGTATGTCCGTATTCCAGGTGGTGTCATCGGTGGGTGGCTACTCTCTGCACCAGATGCAAGGTGACAAGCAGCACGGTGTGAGCCGGAGTGGCTACTTGCTCAAGAAGTCCGAGGGCAAGGTGCGGCGCGTGTGGCAGAAGCGCCGGTGCCGGGTTACTGCGGAAGGTTTCCTCGACATCTTCCACGCAGACGAGAACAAGACTCCGGCGAGGGTCAACCTCCTTACATGCCAAATTAAAGTCGCCGCTGAAGATAAACGGGCATTTGATCTAGTCTCATGTGAGTATTAATAATTTCTCAAACTTTGTAAGTTTTGCTACTAAGATTAACGTTATTAGGTCGAGCTACTTAGAAACTTGTGCAATTAATAAAAGTTGAGGCTTCGATTCCATACGGGGTAAAACTTTAACGAGTTAGACAACTTTCATTTAATACTTATGATGCAACTTCTTATCCAATTATGGGTAGTAATTATTGGCTTCTCTTCGCAACTTTCGTGAAGCAACCTCAAAATGATTTACAATATTATTATTCTCTCATTCATAGACAACCGAACATACCATTTCCAAGCTGAAGACGAGAACGAGCAGCGAGCGTGGACATCGGTCCTGGTCAACTGCAAGGAGGGCGCTCTAATGAGGGCCTTCCACCAGCAGGCGGGCGAGAGCAATGACTCCGGCCACTCCCTGCTGGATCTACAGCGGTCCATCATACGGGCTGTGAGGGCCATGCCCGGCAACCAAGTCTGTGCTGACTGTGGATCTACTAATGGTAGGTTTTATTCGGTTATGACTAAATATAATAATCACTTTATCTCGTCCCAAGTACAGGGGAAAGGCATCCCTTTCCGTTTTCCGGAGCCAATGTGACTAGCCAGTAATCCTTATTAATATTAATATTATTAACGCAAAAGTTTGTATGTATGGATCTATGGATGTTTGTTATTCTTTCACGCAAAAACTACTGAATTGATTTGGATGAAATTTGGCACACAGATAGATTATAACCTAGATTAACACATAGGATACTTTTTATCCGGGTGGTACGTTCCCGAGGCATAACTCCCGACTTCCACGCGGGCGAAGCCACGGGCGGAAGCTAGTTAATAAATATTTTAAATAAAATACGGCCAAGTGCGAGTCGAACTACCCGTTAATTTTAAACTTTATCTTATTTTTTGTTGTTATAGCGGCAATAGAAATACACACTGAAAATTTCAATTCTCTACCTATTACTGTTCATGAGATACAGCTCGCTGACAGACAGACTGACGGAGAGCGGAGGCTTAGTAATAGGATTCCGTTAACACCCTTTGGGTACGGAACCCTCATCATCATTTCAGCCGAAAGATGTCCACTGCTGGACATAGTCTCCCCCCAGGCTCTTCCATTTCGACCGGTCTTGGGCTTCCCACATACAACGGATTCCCGCGGCCTTCACAAGGTCATCGGTCCACCTTACGGAACCCTAATAAATAAAGTAGACAAGATTCAAGATGACTAAGTCTTAGAGATTGTGTATTAACATTGTCCCTATAATTATATACATGTGAAACATACCACACACTTGTGACTTATTATGTAGGAACGCCGAATGATGTGATAACTATTTGTTTAGCCATAAAACGCATTGAGTAAACACTGACTATGACTATGCAAAGATGTGCTAAAATTTGTGGCATAACCGCATAATTATTATTTCGGCGGCGTAATTTTTATCGTTCGCTTTAAATTACGGTACGGTGCAAAAATATAAACTTTATTTTAACACAATCATATCGATACTTCCTTGACTAAAGGACATTGAATTTATAAAGGACTTCCGTCCTCTATAGATAGGTACTGTAACCTTCAAATTCGGGCGGATCTCACACAACAACGCGCCACGCGGCGGGGCACGGGAAAGGGAGCCAAACGCCCCGCGCGTTTTCTATTGAATTTGTATGTAGAAGATTACGCACGGGGTCGCCTTTCTCGCACGATGATCTGCGTTATCATATTTTTTTACCGAAGGCACTATACGAAACGGCTGTAATGGTGCATCCACACATGCCGCTGGCTTTCAGGCTGCCTTGCCGCTGAATTTGCGGGCTTTACCGGCGGCCTGCAGATGCGGTTTCGAAGCCGGAAGCAAACTGCCGTTGGCAACCAAAAGCCGCGCGTGCCGCAGGTAAAAGATGCGCGTGCTGGCGGCCAGACCGCTCGGCATGTGTGGATGCATCATAATAATATATAATCGTAAAGTCGTAAGGGTTATTGTAATAAATATTTTCATCATTTCGGTCGAAAGACTTCCACTGCTGGACACAAGCCTCCACCAAAGTTACTTAGTGGGTTTGCCATAATCGCCATACTTGGCAGGCGGTTTGGCGAACGCAGTATGTTGGTAAAATGCATAGAGAACGCTGCTGCCCATTTTCTAGTGAGTCCCTTAATCGCCTTTTATGACAACCACGAGAAGAAATGGGATGGTGCTATTACGTCCGAAACCACACGGAACTATTATTGTACTTATTGTGGTCATATTGTTGTAATATTTAAATTTGTAGGCCTTACAGACTGTAGATTTGTAGACGATTTTCTATTCTGTATTCGTCTAAGTACCTGGTACTTATTGACAGGCCTGCACTGTCCTCCCATACATTTTATCTCTGAAAACACTGTTAAAGCCAATCATTTTTAAAAAAGTAACCGTGGAGTTTCTTGCCGGCTCTTCTCCATAGGAAACAACATTTTGGAACCGTGCACCTAGCTTCTGACGTTTCATAAGTGCCCATGCAGGTTTATATGAAATAAAAATATTTTGATTGAATATTTTGATTGATTGATTGTGGATCCACACTCAAGTTTTTTTTTTTTCGGAAGACATTAGGCTTGGTGATGATGATGACGAGTTTCTTAATTCGTTTCGAATTGAAACCCATTACGTGTATTTAACGAATATATACCTATATCTTTTAACATTCCAGACCCCACCTGGCTATCAACAAACTTTGGCGTAATCGTCTGTATAGAGTGTTCTGGCAGTCACCGAGAGCTGGGCGTGCACATATCTCGTATACAGTCACTGACGCTGGACCGACTGAGTACATCACAACTGTTGCTCGCAAGGCATATGGGCAACCAGATGTTCAATGAGGTTATGGAGAACACGCTTGATGACAGGGATAAGCTCACGCCTGAGAGTTCCATGTAAGTCTCCCGTAGATTTTATAAAGGGAGAATTTTATTTACCTATAAAAAATCTGGGTTTTGTAGCACGGCTATCCTACGGGCTATATAGCTCGAGCTTCTTAGTTCGCTCCAAATGTTAGAAACAACCCCCCACTTATTTCACAAATCTCTTGCGCTCGTAAAGCCTCTTTGCTATTCTCGATTGTGCTGGTCAACGCCCATAATTATTCTATTTCTCTTAGATGATCTCTCTTTTCTTCTAAAAAGAATGACGACCGTAGGGTTGACTACATCTGGGGATCCCCTTTGTAGTCGACCTTACGGTCGGTATTTCTGAAATACAAAAAGGAAATATTGTCTCAATTCCACCATGTCCTTACTCAGACCACTAGCCAAATATCCCTTAATCTTATTATCCCTGTAAATGCGAAGGGCTTTTTCATACTGAAAAATAAATAAATCAATTTCCAGGGAGGACCGTCTCCGGTTTATCCGCGACAAATACGTATACCGTGCGTTTGCGGCGCAGACGTGTTGCGACGCGGCGGAGCGACTGTCGGAAGTGGAGCACGCTGTGAATAATGGACATCTGCAGAACTTACTGCAGGCGTATGCTGAAGGCGCTGATTTGGCTGCGGCGTTGCCTGGCTCGGTAAGTATTGACTGCGTAAAGATTTTCTTCTGTTTTTAGGTCCTCTGTTTACCAAAGATACATTTTATGCTTAAAAATATACAAAAATGTTTTATTTTTATAAAATAATACAGTTCATGCTTTATTGACGTAACAAAATTAAATTTAAATAAATTTTTAATCTTTTGACAGCTAAGTTACTGTACAAAAGAATAAGTAAAATATTCTGTGTATACTATGCAGCTTGGTCCACGGTGGTCGTTGCGCATACGCAAGCGTTCCGCCTACAGGGACAACTGAACTAACCAAACGTTCCTACAGAACGAATATTAGAAGAATCCACATGGATAGTAAAAAAATGGGAATACGAAATAAAAATAAAACATGATTTTACTTATAGCTATAAACTTATATAATATAACATAATTATAATATATATATATAATATAATTATTTCCAGGACCTTGGCGAAACGTCACTCCACTTAGCGATATCACGGGAACTAGGCGACGGTTCCTCTCTACATATAGTCGATTTTCTAGTCCAAAATGGTGGCTCCACTCTGTTAGACAAGCCCAACTCACAGGGCATGACCGCTGTCCACTTGTGCGCGGCCACCGACAGAACTGAACCTATGAAGTTGTTGCTCAAAGCGGGTGCCGACACTACTATAAAGGATGCGAGTGGCAGGACAGCTTTGCAGATCGCCAGGCAATATGGCCACCTTGGGTGTCTAGAATTGGTATGTCTGTTACAACTTTCTTAAAATATACCGGTACCTAGTAACTTACACTTGTAGGAGCCAACTTATGGCCGCTTTATGCGCTCCTACAAGTGGAACACTATTCGTGTAACCTGGGTGCTTTGGTATGTTAAGGTGGATGCGGTAAGGTAGCCTGCAAAATTGAAATTTTCTTACTTTTTATGCAGCTCAGTGTTCAAAGACATAACCCGGACTTGTTCTGCGTGGTGGATTACGGCCGACTCCCTCTCACAGAGACGAGGCCTGTGTCCCATCAGTGGGAAAATTATAATAGGCTGATTATGCTAGTCAGTTCAGTGTCACGTTGTATGTTTGATTAAAATATGATTCACACGTTTACATGAACTAGTCATTCAATATATTTGAGGTTAGAGAGTTGTGTTGATGATTTTAATGATTATAATTTTGTAAATACATACATGTTACGGTTGCGAATCATATTTGGTTTAATATAGCTGCCTGACACTGAACTGCAAAAATAAAAATAAAAAAATAGGGTATTTTCCAATTTATTGAAAAGTATTCTAAATTAAAGATTGGAACGAAATATATAACAGAAAAATAAAAGTAAATTCATTTATATCCATTTTCTCAATTAAAAACGATTGAAATCAAATTTACTTTTCTTTGTTTTGAATTTAGCGCCAAAACGCTCGTTACGATGACTTTTTATCACGTGATGTCAACTTTGTGTAAACCAAAGTAGTTAGTAAGTAAACAAGTGAATGTCGAGTTAAAATTAACAAGATTTTTAATGTATAGAAAGTGGAATTACTGGCATATGGTGCCTCTGTGCACAAATACTTCTAAAACTGCGCCAAACCTAGTATTTGTAACGGTGTCGTTTACACAAAGCTGGTGTCACGATGTCACGTGATAAAAAGTCATCGTAAGGAGCGTTTTGGCGGTAAATCCAAAACAACGAAAACGAAATTTGATTTTAATCGTTTTTAATTGTGAAAATGGATTTAAATAAATTTATTTTTATTTTTCTCATAAACATATCGTCCCAATCTTCAAATTAAAATAGTTTTTATTAAATTGGAAAATACCCTATTGCGGACTTTTGTGGCGCTTCCTCCTTAACGGTATGGTCCAATGGAAGTTGTTTTTCAGTTGGAAAACGTCGATAAACGAGAGAAGAGTATATTCGAGAATATCAACATAGACTGGAATTTATCACACGATGACGGCTCAACAGATTTCTCCGACGATGACACGGTTATAGATGAAAGAGTAAGTTGTACCCTGTTGTACCAGATCAATGTTCGTTCCTTCTCAGTATTTAAAGTTAACTGACCTATCCATGTCTTTTCCATGAGTACTTAGTTTTACCCTTGGCTCGTTATGATTGTGTGTGCACAAGGGGTGTAACCCATCACATATAGCCGTTATCTACGCATTTTGTACATCAAACTGAGTTTAGCAGAAATGTACGTCAACGTTAACGTTACGAGTTAGAGGGTGCTTGCTACGATACAACAGATTTGGGTGTATTTTATGACAAGTTTTCGTGAATATAAGAATTAAAAACAAACAAAAGTCTTTATTTTTCACTTCGTAGTTTTTTTTTTCGCCAGTCGTTTGTTTTTTTTGGAAATAGTTTTTATTGTTTACTTTTTATTTACGGTACCTACCCCACACCAATTCGTATACCACTACTTGTTAAGTAGTGACAGAAAGCAGCAGAATCTGATCCAGAAACTTACATAAAGTGGATTGAAAACGTATTGTCGAAGCTAACACAAAATCTACCCAAGCAAAGTTAATAAAAATAAATGGGACTACGCCTGAGGCACACTTCGATTTTTATTATTGATAAAGTTAATGCCACATTAGCCGAAAAAATATCGATTATATTTTAGACAGATTTTATCGAGTAATTTTTTTTTTTCTGTCATTATTACCATAGTAAAGTTGTCTTTGGATTTTAAAACAAAGTTATCTTTTTTTTTTCTGAGCTCTAATCCCTTATGAACTCGGATAAAATAGATTCGAACCTACTGCAAACCCCCCCCCCCCCCCCTCCTCAGAAATCTCAGAAAGGTTCAATGAAACAGCCGATTTATTTTTTAATAACCTACGAAAATTTTCTGCGCTTGGGGTCTAGAATAATAAGTTGAATTCATGGTTACAGTTTGCGTGCTGGTTAAAAACTTATACTGTATAATATCTCTGTAAACAAAAGGTACAGTTCAGCACAAAAAAAAAATGATCACAATGACGAGGAGTGTGTGTCTCGGCTATTTATATAAATAGATAAACTCACGCCTTCTTCCCATGGGGGTAGACAGAAACTACAGAACGCCACCAGCTAAGATCCTTACATACTTCTTTTGCCTCGTTTACCTGCACCGTCGTACACACGCCGGTTGCGAGTACTACCCACCTGACTTTTCTGAAGAGCATGAAAGGTCCTCTAAGGGCGTCCTCTCCCGCCTTGTAAATAAATACCTTCGTGTAAGTCGCCTTTCATTCATCTTTTCAACATGACCAAACCATTTAAGCATACTTTTCTATTTTGGTTACTATAACTTCTTTTAAAAACGGCACCGTTGTCTTATCACATTAGTTCTAAGCCAATATAGTCACAACACACAAGTTTTCCAAGGAATGCATTTCTACAGTATTTATTCTACTTGCATGTTTCTTTTGCCACACCCGACATTCATCACTTCCATACATAAGTGTAGGCACCAGCACACCATTGTCAACAGTCTGTCGAGCCTTTTTGGTCAATAACTGGTTGGCTTCAATCGCATGTATAGCACCATTTACTTTACTCCCCGAATTTACTCCCCTTTCCACAACTTCATCTATCTTTTCGTCCCTTGTAAACAGACTCACCTTTCAACCTTTTTTGACTAATTATAGCGTCCAACAACGAAGGTATTTATTTGAACTTGCTAAAAAAATCGTTCACAACTTGCAATGCTGCAATTTTAAGTAGAATTTGAATAGAAATAGGCAGATTTGGAAATACGCTTTTATCTCCATACTGCACAATATATTCAAGTAGCTCTTCAGAGATTTTTTAGATATAGGTAACAACACTTGAAATGGTTTATTACAGTATTTTTATTTTATTTCATAATTGGCGACTTTTCGCGCCCCCTTTCGATAGGCGCCCAGGGCACGTGCCCTGCCTGCCCCACCCTGATTACGCCTCTGGATACATTAGCTTCTTTCAAATACGTGACCTTCGTCTTATTCACATTGATATTATCCTCTTCATCCATACTCTATTTACTGTTTATCTAATATGTTTTTTTTTTAAATATTAACAGCAGAACGGCAGCCTAACTCCAGAGAAGAAGTGTCGGGGCTCCCGTCCGCCGTCGTACCTGGGCGGCGCGCTGCCCAGCGCGGGCGCCGGCGACTCCCCCGTGCTGCGCTCGCGCTCCTCCACGTGCGACTCGCTGCACCACGCGCCGCCCACGCCCACCACGCTTCCTAGGAAACCTAACGTCTGTGAGTAGTCATGCAGCTTTTCGTACGAAATTCGCGTAAGAGCGCCTCAAGTCCCCTTGATCTGTCCGCATTGTACCCAACGCAACGTATTCCATGCCTTCGTTTCACAGCATTTTGCGTGGTATATTCGTAAGTATGAACAAATACATGAAATATTGCAGACAACATCGGCAGCCTGAAGAAGCGCGCGGCGCCTCTCCCGCCCGCAGTGTCCCTGGCGCAGGTGCCGCACGCGCCACACACGCGCGGCACGGCCTCGCCTTCGGCCGACAGCGCTCGCTCTCTGCACGGTACGCTATCTAAACCGTTTACTACAGAATAACGTGCTATAAATCCCTTCAAACGTTATTAGGCAATACTTGAAAATATAGATGCTGGAAGCCGGCAGAATAATCCGAATAAAGTTTTTCGTGATGAGTGTCATTTTCAAGGTTTTCGGGGGTGCTGAAGCCGATAGTGAGGTTAAAATGAAAAACCAAGATAGCGGCTGAAAAAAGCAATCATCATGAGTGTCCTTTTCAATAGGGGCTCCCGACGCTAAACTTTTTATTTATTTCTATGCCATAAAATATAATTTTGCAATAACCAATTCAAGATTTAATACTTGTGCGGCATAATGCGCATTGTCTTGTTTATTTATCAAAGAAATGAACAAAAATAAAAAGAGTGCAGCAGTACTGATAAATATATATTGTTATCAAAGGTGATCGTGAACTTTCAAACCTACGTGATGTATTATATTCTATCATAACGATTTATGTTATCCAAATGATAGCGTCTATTTGTTATGGACAGTAATAAAACGATTTATTTCCATGAACAATTTGGATTAAAAATTCATTCATGTATTTGAATTTCATTCATTCATGTCTACTAATGTATTTGAATTAATTTTGAAATTATCTTGCGTCATGTCATAAACTGAAAATTGAAAGTTCTTGAGGTACTAAATTGATTTCCATCAATATCAAATTGTCAAAACAAAACGAAAAAGTGAAAGAAAAAGTGTCAGTCTGTGTAAAGGGGTAATCGAAACATACGGGCTCGCTATTAAAAACATTTACGATATGTTATTCATATATTAGGAAAAAAATACAATAAATTGGTTCAGCTTAGCTTAAAAAATTCTAGATGGATTTCTACAATCAAATTTTCTCTGAATAGCTTGAGGAACATGGACGATTTTTTTTACGTCTGAGAATGTGAACTTGTGTTAAAAAGATAATTGAGTCTTACATCTGCGTGTCTTTTAGTTTGTAGAGTGGCTGCGCGGGTTTCTTCCATGCGTCCCGTATAACATAGCAACATTATCAGTACTTTAATAGTAATCATCATCTGCCTAGTCTTTTCCCAATTATTTTTGGGCTTCCAATCTTACCAGAAGCAGCTGAACACCGGTAATTTAGGTGGAGAGACTCTCTATCTGACTTCCACAATGCAGTTACTGGGTCAATACCTAAGGGTTGTCAGAGATTCGGGCTTCTGACGTCCCGTAACGAAACAAAGATCCACTAATTACAGCTCCGACCAACCGCTTAATGTGCTTTCCGAGGCACGGTAAAGTCTCGGTATGTAAAGATGGTCACATATCTACGGCAAGCGTAGCTTAACCTGATCGATTGACCCGTGCGGTTGTTATTACTTAGCCACGAAATCCTGTACTTACACTGAAAATAAATATCTATAACATCCATTCATTCATTCGTTCATTTTAGATTAAGTGATTGATCTGTCATAAAATGCGCAACCATTAATATTTGTAAAGAAACAAAGCATCTAATTTGCAAACAAATAAAGTTTTTTTTTTATTGACTAATATTCAAGTAATGTTTTATACTGGCAAATTGGTATAGCTGTATATTCCGTATAATCAGTATATGTGGATTTGTTACATAAATATACTTTAACAGCAATACTAACTTGAACAATGTGGTGTCCCCGCAGTGGCGGGCGGTGCGCAGAGCAAGCCCCGGCCGGCGCAGCCCCCGCCCACGCCGCCCGCGCTGCACAACGGCGCGCACCGGGACGAGCCCACGCCCCCGCCGCGGAAGGTACATTATCTTACTTTATTGTTCACATTCTTGATTCATTCGTAAGAGAGATGAGAATTGGTTGCCATCTAGTCTGTAAGAAATCGCCGTGAAAACTGAGGTGAAGTTGTCCCCTTAGTGACAAAAAAAAGTATTTTTCTCGATTTTGTCCAATTTGAGAAAACTGTTAAATCAGATAAAAATCCGCGACACAATGCAATAATCAAAAGATAATTACTTACCATCTTTCATTGTGTAATGTTAGAAATGAAAGTGTCATAGAGATACAGTACGCGTCATGTAAAAAGAACGCTGGAAGAAAGTGGAAGGGGTGTGTTTGCGCATGGGTACACTCGCGCACGCAAGTACTAGGCCTATGATTTTATTTTTGAACTAGCCTTTTGCTCGCCGCTTCGTTTATTGGTAGATATATTGAAAAACCCACCTTATACCACCAAATAGACCGATAAATCGTCAAGTCACCGCCAGCGTTCTTTTTACATGACGCGACCTGTACATGTCTTGTCTTTGTGCCTTGTTAGAACTTGTTATTTTGAGATAGATAGGTGTACTTGACTCAAAATTTATCAAAATCGAGTTACCGTCTGTGTGAATATGGGACAAGTTAACTGTGAATAGTGTCAATATTAAGCATGAGTTCGAGTGACAGCTCCTTTCAAACTCACTTCACCTCAGTTTACACGGTAAGACTTTTACAGAATAGATCGGCTGTATCTTGGGTGTAACATAAGTAGGTAGTCCACATTGTCAGGTTAAAACAATCTTGAGAGAGACCGACGACGCCTAGTTTCTGGAACGAAAACCAACACAATATTTATCTAACTAATTGGCAAGCGCAGGTCAACTGCTGTGGTAGGCTCACTCTTAATCTTGCGTTTCATTTTGACACGTAGATAATTTTCATTCCAGGAACCGGGTGTTTATTTATGAATTATAGAAAAATATTGTAAAAAGAGGGTATATAGCTAAACACAAATCAAGGCCCAAGCTTTCAGGGCTCCGTGGCAGTCGGTACAGTGTCCCATCAAGAAAGGGAAAAAAATATTGATTGCATCTACAGAATGTAAAGGTAAACACCGTTGTCACTTAAACCATGCGTAGTTGACTTAAATATAAAATAAACGAGCGAGATAAAGAAATAACGCGCGAGAAATGAATGACGCTACGACGTGGCGTTACGTGCACTCGCTAGCGAGACTGACAGCTGACTGACCGGGGTCACGACCCGTGCGTCGGAGTCGGGCCACGCGGTGTAGTCCCCGTTGGTTGGCCCAGGTTGTTCTTTTTTTCATTGAAATTACGTTTTATAAACAAAAACAAACCACTGGTTTCAAAGATAACGGTGTTAACCCTTACAGCCTGTATTTTGTATGTAAATTTTGTCCAGGCCGTCATTAAGGCATTTTATCAGCGTTAATTCCAATAACAGCTAACACTGACCTGGACCGCCCGGAGGCTTGAAGGGTAAAAGTTGACTACCTACAAAATATGCACTGCTCCCCTGTGGGGGCATAGTCTCACTCCCACATAGCCAATAAGGAGGCCATGAGGAGTGGGATTTGTGACGCTTTTGAATCAACTTCATTGAAAAACTTGACATGTGATGTTTTCTAAGAATTGTATTGTTAAAACGTAACATGTTATCAAACAACTGTTTCGGAATTTGTAAAAAAAAATGTACATAAATAAATAGCTGCCAAAATAACAAAAATACTGGAAAAAAAATACTAACACAAATGATAGCGACTAACCTAATATTGAAAATAGTACAGGGTGATATTTGTTTTTGCTACAGAAGAAAAATAGATTGCACCTGGAAAAGGCTGTGAAAGCGAAACTGAAAAGGGTAACGAACGACAGACAGAGAACTTAGTGTACTTACTCGCTTACCCTTGTTTGATTTATGCCCTTACATTGTTATTAATAATTGTTTTAATTATATTTTATTGTCAAGAGAACACCGACAAAATCGAAAACGTGCAGCACCAAAAACTACAAATAACTTCCCACACACTACCAGAGTAATACGCAAAATTGTGCACGCTATTTTAGCTTTTATATTTAATTGTGAACTTGTCATAATCGCTTGACAATAGCCTACACTATTTTGTAACACGGTTACAATAAATATATGTTTTGTTCACGGCTTTGATTCCTCTCTGTTGGCAAATTGAGGGATCATCACATTTGGCAACACAAGACTCTTGACAATCAGTTCCTATGCCTGCACCATAAACTATGCATTTTATTGCAATTATGTGTATTTTATGGGTATTTGATTTCGTCCTCACTGCATGCCGTATTTATCTAACAGCTTCCAGCTTTTTTGTACTTTATTAAACATGCCCCTTCGTTTTAGATCCTCCTTCATAGAATACATACCAGTATTTTGTAGATATTTAATTAGGAACAACCCATCTAATATAATGTTTATAATATTTTTTTGACTTCTAATAAACGTGTGGAGCATTAACTTTTGAATTTGTTCAGCATGAATAACATTGCATCATCTATTTATTTTTAAATTTATTTCATTATGATTTTATTTTAAAAAAAACCTACTTATGAAACTAGAACATCGATAGAATACCCGTGAGCTTTTAATTTTTAATTGTATTAAGTATTTCTTTGGAGCCTATTGTTCCCTGTTTTAAGTGCAATTTAGAGTCAAACATTTAAATTCTTTAGGACTTTCTACATAGCTTAGCTGATAGTAATTTTTCTCGAAAATAAATTCCATAGACTAAGACAGTTTACATGTTTCCAGGAATGTTCTAGTCAAGACTCGTCGTTGGAACTGTGCGACATGACAGATTCGTGTTTGGACGACAATCGGCTGCAGTCGGCGTTGTCGTGCGATAGCTCGCGGTCACGGGAACGATCGCGAAGGAGTGATAGTCGCTCGCTCGACGTGTCGGACACGTCGAGCGTACATTCGCGATCGCCCTCGGCGTCTATCACTATGGTAAGTTATTGAAGAGTTAGTGATGGCCAGGAAATCGATTCTTATAAAAATGTTGAGAGTCCTATTAAGTATGTAGTTTTCTCGAAGTTCTTCCAAATTAATTGCAACATAAATTATTGCCTTTGCTCAGCAGTGGGATAGTGTAGGCTAATAAAAAAAAAAAAAAAAAGATGATTGCCTGATCGCTTCATGTTGTAAAACATCTATTTATTATTCCAGATGGGAGGGCTGCGACGGTGTCGCGCACTATATGACTGCTCAGCAGACAACGAAGACGAGCTATCATTCCGCGAGGGAGAAGTAATTGTTGTAATAAACGAACGCACCGAAGATGACAACTGGATGGAAGGACAGGTGGAAGGCACCATCCGGCGGGGCATGTTCCCCGTCTCGTTCGTACACATGCTACCCGACTAAGGTAGACAGGGACGAAACACCTGGCAGCCATGGAACGTAGGTCAAAACCAATGTTCGTAGAAAACCTGTGTTAAATCTATATCGGTAGTAACCACGTATTACGTCAGCAGACGCAGAAATGCAAGCTCGACGTTGTATTCCTGCTTAGCAAGCTGAACCCAAGGCCATAAAACTGACAAGTTCAAATGTTCCAGTCAGTCTGGGGATTGTATTCAAAATGTCTATTGAGCTCCGTGTCTACGACACATTAAATTCTTATTGTATTGTATATTCGTCTTTTAATGATAATGGAAACCAAAAATATTGGTTATATAGGGCTGGGATGTGTCGATGAGTCTGACTGAATGGATTATGTGTTCAAAATTGTAAAAAAATACACCAGTGTAAAATGATCTTGAAAGTGTTACGAATTTCAACTATAAATACTTTACTTTGGATATCTGGCCTAAGGCTTGAATTTTGTTTGTACGGCTACGAGCTTATTTATTCTAGTATTTTATACTATCACAGTTCAATACACGGCATAAACACACGTTAATGTTGCATAAATAGTTATGTTGGAGCAGCTAAACGATCAACGTTACGTAATTTTACGACGTTTATATCTCTATAGATTGTTCTAATATTTGAAGCATGTATGTCATTGTTATTATACACGGTTTTCATACTCAAACATTTTAACCATTCCACATTTGGATAGTCGTCTATCTACACATTATATTGAAATGTTACGATAGTTTGATTACGTGTTAGTTACTGCTTTAGCGTCGCTACGAATTTATAACACCAATATTGTAAGTATTGCCAGTAGACCGTCCGTCCCGACGCGGATTTTTACTTATACATTCATAAATCTTTTCAAAAACTTCAGTAATTTTTATTAACTTCTATAGTTTGGTAGTTTCTTAAACATTGGTTGATATGAGACATGTGTGAAGAGTCGTAACTCAAGTAAGTGCTCACTCTTTTATAATAATTCTGAAATATATCTTAGTAAAAATGGAAATTGGTGTTGTATATTGAGTAATTCTACTTGTTCGTGTAGAATTGTAGCATAATAAGCTAGTTTTTATTGAATTACAATTATAAGAAACTCAAACGACCGCGAATTACCAAATTTGTTTCGTGGGGGTCGTTTAGTTTGTTGTAATATGATATTCTAGCTTATAAAATTTTAATCGAATCTTAGCATTGGTGTCACGTACATTAAAACATTAGTTTTCTGAAGATTATCAGCAATAGTAAGTGCTTGTTTGTTGAACTACTGTTTCCAACGTTAATTGATTAATGAATAACCATTACATTGTTGATACCTATTATCAAACCTGTTGTATAAACTAACAATAATAATGTTCTAGAGAACATTTAGCCCTCGTTTGTAAGCTAATACAAATGCTAGTTTCGTAATCCATAATTTCGCCTCGCGTATATGAAGCGATAGATATGTGTTTACAGCTCAGTTAGATTTGCCAAATATGTAATTGTGATGAGTA
Source organism: Polymixis flavicincta (assembly GCA_949987655.1). Classification (NCBI taxonomy): domain Eukaryota; kingdom Metazoa; phylum Arthropoda; class Insecta; order Lepidoptera; family Noctuidae; genus Polymixis; species Polymixis flavicincta. The sequence goes on from OX465173.1 coordinate 20,641,968, forward strand.
GTAAAAGAGATAGGTATATACCAGCGACAAACTATCGGACCAGTGACTGTTTGTTGTCTAGTTTGTTCTAGTAGATGATATTGAGGTGTCTTAGATTGTTGGTGCATGCTGTCTATAGATATCGTGTTCTTACTGCGAGACTATAGGTTGGAAAATTTATTAAATACTATATTGTGTATAGTCGTTTGAAAATCAAACGATCCATTCGGGATTTTTAAGCTAATTCATCTGCTGCCAGTTATTCAATATGGACCAAAGAAATTCTTTATAGTTGCTATACAAGTATAATGTTCGCCTATGGTCTCCGAGACGATGAACACTGAAAATTGTTGTTACATGTTACATTTTAACAATTTCCACATTTTAATAGACGAAAGTATCGTAATAATAGCAATAGGTATTCGCGTTTGTAAGACGACGGAAGATAATTTAAGAAAACAAATGTAATTAACTTTATTCTCATTATTTCCTCTTCGTTGCGTTCGAGTTCGAGCAGATACCATGTACTCACAACTTCACATTCCCATATTTATAATCGTAGTTTTTCTGTATATTAAGTTCTTAAATGATCCCTTATATTCATAGGTAGTAATAGTGATACTGCTAATACCTATATACGATATAGTTACCTACATACCGCGCGCGTTGCCATACATTAGTATTAACTAAAGTGAGCGTACTACACATACATTTGATTAACCATATAATAGCAATAGTTTTAGAAGTGTAAATCATATTTGTGGATCATATCTTTGCGTGCACAGATTGCGCCCACATTATACAATCACTGTCAATCACATGATACCAAGTAAGTATCAAGATTTTTTCATAAGAAGAAATCTTTGTAAATTGTGATGATTAAAATCGTTGCCATGAATGAATTTCGCATGTAGCTATAGCAACACTGCAGTCGTGTAAATAGATATTTTACCTATTAGTTCGTAAATATGTTAAAGAATTATAAGTTAAATAATTATTTCGAGATATTATTTAAGTAGATGCTGAAACCTGTTTTATGTTCTTTCGTCTAATGTATAAATTGTATTTATTTAATAATATATTGTGAAATCTAATTGTGATGAAATATTTTAATGCCATTTTAGCCTATCAGTACGTTACTTATTGAAAGTTATGTAACCAAATGATGCTAATAGCGTGTAAGATGTTTTATTCTTTATGGAGTTGTAGTTGAAATAGTTTTTTCTATTGTGTATTATGTGAACGAAATCTGTATGAATTTATTAATACATCACTTGGATGTCTACTTTGGATTTTATTTATTTTGTGTAAAAGTCGCCAACCACTTCCCCAAACTTACATTTTATATTCCATGGGATTTTGATACATGAAAGATACCTGAGTCACCCTTATTAGTAATTGACCCGCAAACTCTAACCCATATTTTGTTTAGCATACAGCCTGGCACTGCTGGCAAATTGCAAAAAACCTAAGAAAATTTGAATTTTGCGGGCTACCCGTGAGCCTCCACCTTAAACCTGCAGACTATTATATGAGAAATTCATATACAGGAGATGCTACCAAGGTAACTAAATCTGTATTCATTACCTACAGGCACTAGTGGTGTGCATGGACGCCGGGAGGGGGGAGCGCTCGCACCCCTCTAGCTCAAAATAAAATAATGTAAAAACATTAAGAAGTAAAAAATATATCCGCAAATGCCTAGTAAAGAACTCCATATGTGAGGCGGGATCCAAAAAAATTTAGCTCTTGCATTCTGCAATCACGCGATTTAGCTGTTGTGCATTAGTCAACCAAGTTTCGAACTGTTATTTCTGAAAATATAGTAGACTCTAGGCGGGATGTTAACATTATCGAGCTTGCTTCACTTGCTTTTCTCGCCCTTGCATGCTTTTTCTGCATAACTCGACAAAATTAGGTACTCATTATTTAAACTTGGTGAATGCTTATTGCTAAATGAGTAAATAAATAATTTAAAAAATGCTTTAACAGCTTTGTAGAAAGAAAACTATATTTTTTTAAACAAGTAATCTAATACCTTTAAACGAGCAATTCTTGTTTATATATAATATCATCTGAATCTCGGAAACGGCTCCAACGATTTTCATAAAATTTAGTATGCAGGGGGTGTCGGGGGCGATAAATCGATCTAGCTAGGTTTCATTTTTAGAAAACGGCAAAAAAAACCGTGCATAATCTGAATCTCGGAAACGGCTCAAAAAAAAAACAAAAACCGAGCAAGGCTCGGTCATCCAGATATTATTATTATTACAACCAACTAATAGTATTCAATTTCAACGATGAAATCATGCATCTACGCGCATTTTTGTAACACTTCTCTGATAATGTAATATATCCGAGTTGAAGTATAAAAATGATCGAGCTCGCTTCGTGGTGCTGAAAATGCACCCCCTTGAAACCTAAACTTACCGGCGCCCATGGGTGTGTAGTGTTTATTAGATCATTAGTTAAATCAGTGCTAGAATTAACATCTCTTAAGTTTCGCAGAGCAGGATGTCAGGAGGGTAATTCTCGAGTTGGTCTTCAACTCCGATCGTACGCCGCTTGTCTTCACCAAATATGAACATAAAATTAACAAATACAAATTAACCTGTAATTGCTAAATTGTTCATATTCTATTTACATTACCATGGTAAAGTAAGAAATTGCTACTTTTTACCAGTGGTAGACACTTTCCCCTTTCCCTAGCTCTACTCTCCAAGTCGCTTAGGTACAGTCGCCAGCAGGTCAAGGTAGCTTGATGTGCTGGCGTCTGTACAGAGGCCAGCACATCAAGCTACTCCAAACTGTCAAATGTTCCCAATTGAACATGAACCATAACTTTTTGAAATAAAGTTGAAAAACCATCAAAGAAATTTAACAGATTGGGGTAGCTTGATGTGTTGGCGGTACCTACATATTTATCTAAGTTAGGATTGACACAATAGTAATTATGTACAAAACAGTGGTGATTTCTGGACTAACAGCAGTGCTGCCACTTATCACGAGATTTCAGTTTGTAACCCGTTAATGGGTATTCTTATACATTTTCTGACGTCTTTTTATTAAAAAAATATAATTTCTGAACGAATCATACATTTGTGACAGAGACAGTGACAGGCGTCAATGTGCGGGAATACTGAATTCTTGTTTACAAAACATTTTTTTACAATTTTTATCTATTTATGATTACGTAAAGTTGTGTAAATATAAGATAAAAGTCAATATTTGGTAATAATAATCGATAAGCCCGTTCCAGAAATCCTTAAATCTTAAAAACTTCACTCATCAAGTCATCACTCACGTTGATACATTATAAAATTACAGAGATATTGCTTATATACTTTAGATACGGCTTTCTTGTCAAGCGAACCGTGTTTTCATGTGATAAGCTCCGAGATAAAAGTCAGACTTTTGATCCAGTCGCAAAGGACAAGAGAAGATGGGCAACCGTAAAAGAGTTTTTGATTTGCTACGGACAATCAACGTTGCTTCGTAAGTGCTTTTTTAAGTAGAGTTCATTATTTGTTAATGATGGGATTTGTTTTGCTGTAAATATTTGTTGTTTTCTTCTAGGTGTCAGTGTCCAGCTCATGGCTACCGGGGAAACATTCAAGTTTCAAATGCTACTCCACAGAAAGACTATGCTTTTGAAGTAGGTATTCTTTGAAATATTTGCAATTCTTAGATCGACAATTCATCATCTGCCTAGCTTTTTTCCAACTATGTTGAGGTCGGCTTCCAGTCTGACTGGATTCAGCATATACCAGTACTGTAACTAGACAGGTAAAAGTTGTTTCCATGAAAATGGCAAAAAACGCGCGAATCGTTATTTCTTAAAAACTGTGATACTAACGTTACTGATTGTAGGACACATCAATTGATGTTTCTTTCTGTTTGTCCTAAAGAATCCTTTCCTTTCCACATCAAAGGATATTTATTACTGTTTATCCTAAGGAATCCTTTCCAGAAACTCTCATATCTTGGGAACTATTTGAATTGTAAAAATGTTTGTTAGACAGAAAGATATTGTGAACTCTCTAAGTCCCGTATTACAGAACGTCACTTACTCAAGCATTACTTAGAATAAAGGCTTGAATCTAGACTCTAGTTTTAAGTAATGCTTGAGTATTGAGGGAAGTTCTGTAATACGGGCCTTAGAGTCTGTTAAAAAGTAAAAAATTACCAAGTGAGGGTTAACTCCTTTCTAGTTAAAGGATGGCAGAATACCCCTACAAGACTGGTTGTCAGACTTTGGGCTTCTGAAGACCCATAACAACTGTCATAGATCCACAAATGACAGCTGGGACTGCTGGCTCAACATTCTTTCTGAGGCATGAGGGTCTTGGTATGTAAAGATGGTCACCCATCGATAGACCAACTGCAGCAAGCATAGCTTAACCTGATTTATTGACCCATGTGGCTCTTATTACATAGCCACAAGACCCTCTACTAGCTTTACTGTTATATATCTATATTCAGAAGAGTTGCCAAACTTAAGTGACAGTGGGCACAGCACATTGCTCGCAGAACAGACAACCGAAGGGGTCGAAAGGTTCTGGAATGGCGACCGCATGTCGGAAGACGTGAAGTAGGAAGGCTTCCCACAAGGTGGACCGATGACCTTGTGAATGCCACAGGAATCCGCTGGATGCGGGAAGCACAAGACCGGTCGCAGTGGCATAGCTTAGCGAAGGCCTATGTCCAGCAGTGGACGTCTTTCGCCTGAAATAATGATAAGGAACTATATTCAAGAAAAAATATTATGCTGGCAAATAAGTAAAACTGTATATTCTGTCTTATCGGTGTATGTGGATTTGTTATGATACATTAATCAGTTGTTATCTTACCACATGATTTGCGGTCAATTGTATGAGACTTTTTGCCCCAAAGGTAATGTTTACTTAACTTTGTATGCTTGAATTCTTATAACATCATACAGGATAAGTTTTAAAAAATCAGCTGTTTCATAAAAAAGTGCAATACCTATGTGGTCACAATGTATGGCATAGCAATTTTTTTTTTGTATAACCGAAGAAAAATTTCTGCGCTGGGTTGTCTAGAATGACATGCTGAATTCATGGTAACAGTTTGTGCACTGATTTAAAAGTCATCCTGTTTACTGCCTTCACTATTTTGAATGCAGACTTCCAAGCTCTAGCTAATTTCTTTTTACTTGGATCAGTCTGTCCTTGAAAATAAGAAATAGAATACAGGTGAAAAAGCAAAATAAAAATATTTTCTGACTTTTATGCGTTTGCAGATAAAATGCTCCACAGTGCGATATGGATTGGGAGTGACACGGGAAGTTGGCCAGGACTTGGTCAACATGAACTCAAAGAATGTATGCGTGATGACCGATCCCAATGTTGTTGCTCTGAACCCTGTGAAGGCAACGCTTGACTCTCTCACTAGGAACGGAGTCAATTACAAAGTGTTTGATAAAGTCCGGGTAGAGCCTACTGATACAAGGTAAGCTTAGCAAATTTTCAGTGATTTATTTTAATTACTAATCTGTTACATGCTCGCAAATAATCTGGAAAAGCAGTAATCCTGTATAAGAAAACTCTGGTTTGGCAGCTTTTTGCTGGAAAGTTAATTTGTTGGGGTTTATACTCAGTTGAATTAAAAATCTTAGATATATTAAAAAGTTTGTCAGTTAGGTACTCAATTAACAACTTGAGCATTATATAGTCTGTGTTGATTTTTAGTGATAATAATGTTTACAATAATACATTTTGGTCGGAATCGAACTTTGAACTTTGTAATGTATGACGTTGAATTGGTAAAACAACCAACTCAATGTCATGCATGACAAAGAGCCTTGTAGGTCTTGGGATATGATTTAAATGGACAAGTAAGTGACCATGGCAAACTCCACTTGCATACTATCTTATCCCAGCAAAAAGTACCATATAAAAAAAAAGTTTTTAACAAAATTCCTTCAAATAGTGACATAGCTATAAACTCCTGTCTTCTTTACAAGCTTTTTTCTTTCTTATCTTCTTCAACAGTTTCAAAGAAGCGATAGCATTCGCGAAGGAACATGACTTCGACAGTTACGTGGCAGTCGGCGGTGGTTCCGTGATGGATACTTGTAAAGCGGCTAACTTGTACGCTTCCGACCCTGATGCTGACCTCCTGGACTATGTCAACGCGCCAGTGGGCAAAGGGAAGCCGGTCAATATCCAGCTGAAACCTATGATTGCCAGTAAGTGAATAATTTCTTCCATTAGCTTGAGTTTTGGTGGTGCACCCCGTGACCTTCCGACCACGTGTCCTAATATAAGCGATCGTCGCTATCATGTTTTGCCCCGATCCCGAACGCGTCGTCGCGCCGACAGAGGGCACCTTCAGGCTTTCCGTACAAATTAATGATAAATGATAGCAACTAGGCGCGACATGGCCTTACACTTTTTCTCCCAGTGTGGTGAATAAATTGTGGCCGTGTATCTTGTAACTTGTCCAAAAGATGAAGAAGAGAGTCCTTTAACTAAGTCATCATCAGCATCATCTGCCTAGACTTTTCCCAACTATGTTGGGGTCGGCTTCCAGTCTAACCAGATGCAGCTGAATACCAGTATTTTACATGGAGCGACTGCCTATCTGACCTCCACAATCCAGTTACTGGGTAATACGATACCCCTGGGTAAGACTGGTTGTCAGAGTTTTGGGCTTCTGACGACCTGTAACGACTGTCAAAGATCCACAAATGACAGCCGGGACCAACGGTTTCATCACCCATCCACAGACCAACCGCGGCAAGCGTAGCTTAACCCGATCGATCGACCTGGTGTGGCTGATAATATTACTTAGCCACAAGCTCCCCTTGACTAACTCATATCAAGTTTACCTATATTATTTTAGCTTCCGTGTAGCTCAGTTTGTTTTAGTGGATTTAGAACAGTACTATGCATTGGTAGCCAATAAAACCAATCCATTGCGGTTCGCCCTGTTAGTAGTCGTGCAAGTTGATTGCTTTGCGATTTATTAACCAACAAACCGCAAAATTATAATAAAGTGGGTCATAACAATAAATTATGAACTTAATTTCCTTATTTATTCATTTCTAACGGCTACAGTATTCTTTCAAATACCTACACTATATAAAATAGTGATTCCATGAAGGCTCCCGCAGACAGGCGCCACACGATAATGCGACGCGACTTCAGTAGAACAATTTCTATTAAAGCTTCATAGAAATTGTTCTAACAGAATTGCGTCGCACCGTCACATCGCGCTTATCTGTGGGAGCCTTTAATCTAGATGACTTCTTTCTCAGTACCAACAACAAGCGGTACGGGCAGCGAGACGACTGGGGTCAGCATTTTCGACTTCGAGTCAATCCACGCTAAGACTGGCATATCCCACGGGGCTCTGCGACCGATACTCGCTATGATCGACCCTCTACACACGCTTACGATGCCCGAGAAGGTAAATAGTAAAGCATACCCTGAATATACATCTGTCTAAATCATCATAAGTAGCCTATAATGTTCCCAATGCTGGGGCAGAGGCCTCCCGGAAAACGACACCCATGATTTATGAGGGCGCCAAAACCAAATACTGAGGTCAAAATGGAAATTTTCAAATGTTTCACTATGCGTGTCGTTTTCATGGTACTCAGCCTATAATGTTCCCACTGATGGAGCGGCCTCCTCTCGGTGAAAGGAAGCGGGCCTTCCACCACGCGGGCCCAGTGCGGGTTGGTAGATGTCTTTATAGGACATGCCGGTTTCCTTCACCGTTTTGAGAGCAGTGGTGATGAAATAATTTACCCAAATTAAAGCACCTGTCTGGTTCGACAAAAAAAAAGCCGGTAAATCGTTACCACCGGCCCAGCAATGCTTTGTCTGTCGGTCCGGCCAACTGCTACGAGTTCAATGTGCTAAAGAAAACTGCTCGGGTGCGAAGCAATCGCATCTTTATTTGTTTTGACTCGTGTTTCTGGTCTTTTTCTGATCAACCAGTATTTAAAAACTCTCTTATCAACAAAACTAAGTAGAGGGGTTTGTCGATCATACTCACGTTGCACAAACGCCGTCGCTGCACATACGATCAGTGCAAGACATTCTTTAGAATGTAATTTCATCATTTCTGTTCGTCCATTTAATATTATAAAATCGTCAACACTTTTTGAACATCAAAATTACTTAAAACAGTACCCCAAAACGTTCCTAGTGCTTTAGCTGGGAAGTAGAAGTGTCTCAACTATATTACTATATAATAAAAAAGAAACTATAGCTATGTAATCCTAGTCGTTTAATTCTTGTATTGAAAAGATGAGTAGATTACTACTTAATTGTGAACTCTGCCATCTAAATGGTTCAATATCTTGTAGGTATCCAACTACTCGGGCTTCGACATATTCTGCCATGCGCTTGAGAGTTTTACCGCAGTGCCGTACAGCGAGAGAGGGCCCGCACCAGCCAACCCGGCGCTGAGACCGACGTACCAGGGCAGCAACCCTATATCAGACGTCTGGGCCAGATTCTGCTTACAGGTAAGTTAATCATTATCACCGATGCTGCTCATAGCGTTACTTCCTCCTGGCTGAATCCGTACCTACCATTGGTTAAAGGGTTTGATATCCAGAAAAATATTATATGGTTTAGCTTTCCATTTTTATAAATTCCATTCTGGTGCTTTTACTATAGAGAAGACGTTTCGCGACAAACTCCAACAACGCTGCTCTACCCAAATTTGAGTGTTAAATGCACTTGATGCTTAATCTACCTAATATTCAGTAATTGCATAAAATGTTAATATGATTTACTGCAACTCAGACTAATCATTAAATCATTCATTCAATCATGATGAAATTTGTTGCATTTTCGTTGCATCATATAACCTAGATATATAGTACTTCATTATACATACATGTGGGAGCATCGATTTATTCATACCAGTCTACTTCGTCGGTTTACCTCACCGTGCCTGTTTTTACAAAATCTAGACTGAGAACAATGAAATGATAGCGTGGCATAAAATTGGGATTCCCTTTTGTAATACTGAATCTGGGACTATGCTTTTTCAGTTAATATCGACTACAGCTTAGTAGGTACTATTTCTAACCTTAGTGGAACAGGCCCGCACCATACAGAAATCGTTAAAATCTATCTAACTAGCCTATATTGTTCCAATACAAGGCAAAATTGTCTTCGTTTTCCACACAATTCTGTGTTTTGCCAGTGCTGGCCAGTCCTAACGGTAGGAGTCAAGCTCGTCCGGCTATCTTCGTCTCGGCCTACCGCGAAAGCGTCGTGCGTTTAGTGGGACCCAATCGGTGGTCCTCTTAGGCGATTCATCTGAAATGCAGCAGACATATCCGATCAAGTCCCACTTAAGCTGAGCCGCTGAAATACATAAGATTATACAAAGTACATGTATTTCTATATTATAAACTAAATTCCAGTTGAATTTTGTTTTCTTGCTGTTTCGAGTAGACAGAGGCATTGTTCAAAGTTTTTCCTTCCTCTAGTCAAATGCATTATCAATTGCATGACGCACATGAGCTATGTCAGTAAAGTAGCCGAATGATTTATCATCGAGAAAAAATGAATCACGACAAAAACATTTTGGTCAGCGATGTAATTAGTGAAACCGGTTTGAAAGGAATTACCGATCCAATTGACGTAACATCATCTTATATAGATCTGCTACTAATGCCACCAAATGGAGGATGTAATTCATTCCTAAATTGTCGTGTCCGACAGCATTTTAAATTATGTATAGCTTTGTTCAATGCCAGTGCTTATTTGAATAGTTTACCACCTTAAATCTTTTGGGGCACGCGTCAACTGGCATTGGTATGTTGGCAGTAAATTTAATGAGCACAAGATCTGCATATTTATTGGTTTTGGCATATCTGATTATAGCTTGCGAGATCAAACAGACATCCATGTCTTGAAAATCTCACCCTGGTGGTGGCAAAATGCGATATTTTGGCAAAACAATGGGATGAGTAGTAGCATGAGACTCTGGGCCTCATCTAGGCCTTGATGATTTTGCATTGAATTTCGGACTTACCTATAGAATTTCAAATGAGTTTCGGCCTGAAGCTTTGACTCTTCTACATGCCCTGGTATAAAAATACGTGCGAATTTTACAGACGCTTCAAAAGTACTTCGCCCGTTCGGTGTACAACCCTGATGACATCGAAGCGCGTTCTTGCATGCACCTGGCGGCTACAATGGCCGGCGTCGGCATCGGCAACGCTGGGGTTCATCTGTGCCACGGACTTGCGTACCCCATTGCTGGGCACGTCAAGTCCTTTGTGCCTAAAGATTATGGGTAGGTAACTATGTGAATAATTTGACCTAGTCATATAAGCTAGTCCCAATTTATTCTGGGCTGACAGCACCGGCATCTCAGCATTTACCCACTTTCTACCTATATCCTATTTAAATCTATCCATCGAAAAAAAAATGGTCACTTACTTTTAAAAGCTGTACAAGAGGTTATGAAACAACCAAGACAATTAGGTCAAAAATGCAAGGAGGAAAAAGCAAATAATAATGGCAAATAGTAAAGTTATGACTGCACCTGCGGATGAGACTTTTTGATTAGAGTAAAGTATTTTTTTGGAATGTAGGTACTTAGTCACTATGGTGTTACAATTGTTTTGAACATTACTTCCATTTTATTATAATTATTCAATGTTTTACCTTTTACTGTGAACAAGCTATGTGCCCGATGGGATTCCCCACCGGCAAAAATGTCGAATTTCTATACAAATGTTCATCCCCTATTTAGCTCGTTTAGGGGAGGAATTTTCAAGATAGACCTTAATTATAAAAGGAATTCTTAAACAAAATTCCATGGTTGTAAATCCAGCCTTACCTTTCAGTGAACTTACGAATTTTTTAGTTCATAATTAGTCATTTACTTACCTTATACCAACTAGAAGCGGTTAAAACCACGCAACAAGTGATGTTAACCATCTTACATTGAAGTTGTATCGATGAAGAATAGAATAGATATAGTTCACAGCTGCACACAGACCTCTTCAATAGCACGCCACTGACCTAGATCCTCGATCACTCATGTATTGTTTTAATTTTAATACTGCAGTATCTAAACGAGAAATTAGTTTTACGGTCATTGTGACCTAAAAACTATGGCCTGTTCGGAGCAGCATACTTGCGTACCAGTTCTTGTAAAAAAAATGGTGGTTATCAGAAGTTTACCGTTTACTTCAATTGTGAGCGAAAAGAAATGTGTTGTTGCGTCGAGACAATAGCCCGGCGACCTGTTTCCGAACTACTGAAATTATTGAAATAACATTGAATGAACCGACAATATGGCATTGACATTATTATACCACCTGTATTTATGAAAACAGTTCTTGGAGTAGACATCACGGAGACAGCTGAGTTTGAGGATCGTGCCTACATGATGTAGTTTATATAGAATGCATGAAAAGCTGTTGGCATAAGTTACGCTAAAATTACTGCTAGTCCAAAATGATGTACAGAGGCCAGCACATCAAGCTACCCCAATCTGTCAAATTTCTTTGATAGTTTTTCAATTTTATCACAAAGGAATAAGGTTTATGTTCAATTGGGAAAATTTGACAGTTTGGGATAGCTTGACCTGCTGGCGACTGTACAAGAATTTCCCAATAAGTGTTATTTACGATAGATTACTATCTATTTCTGCCGCCTAGTAGCATGGGTTCATTCCGGTTTGAAAGGTACAACTGCCAGTGAAATTACAGACACATGAGACAATTCAACTTTGACCCACTGATTTTGCAGGGTCTTCTTACAGGCCGTGGTAACCACTTTCTTAAGACGATGCGTCTGCACACATTGCATAATACACATTCAATCACAATCCTAAAGATTTTTAAGGAAATTCATAATCCGTAAATTCGTCTGCTCGAAATAAGGCAATGAATATTGTTGCCAAAATGATGGCATTGGGATTGTGAGCGTGATACGCAATTACCTTACTGATCCTTTACCAATCTTAAGAAATCCCTTGTACTTGCATAATCTTATAATGTTCTCACTGCTGGGACACAGGCCTCCTCTCTGTGAGAGAGAATGGACGTAAACCACCACGCGGGCCAATGCGGGTTGGTAGATGTCACATGTCTTTGAATTTTTGGTTCTAGAACATCGGGTTTCCTCACGAGGTTTTCCTTTCACGTTTTGAGAGTAATGGTGATGAAATAATTTACGCAAAGTAAAGTACAGTCGCCAGCAGGTCAAGCTATCCCAAACTGTCAAATTTTCCCAATTGAACGTAAACCTTATTTCTTTGTGATAAAGTTGAAAAACTATCAAAGAAATTTGACAGATTGGGGTAGCTTGATGTGCTGGCCTCTGTACCTGTCTGGGTTCGATTCTAAGACTTACAACATGTAAGTCGCGGCCGTTTCAACTGGGCTATCACTGCTCTCCCTTGTACTTACTGAAGATTAAAATAATGCCATCTCCAGTTCAGATCCAATCATCCCGCACGGCTTGTCCGTCGTGATGACAGCGCCCGCAGTGTTCCGCTTCACCGGGCCCAGCGATCCAGCCAAACATTTGGAAGCCGCCAACATTCTCGGCACTGATGTCTCGAATGTCAAGGAAGCTGATGCTGGCTCAGTCTTAGCAGACACCATCCTCAAGTATATGGACCGGATGAAGATTGAAAATGGACTTAGTACCCTCGGATATACTACTGAAGATATCCCTGATCTGGTTAAGGGAGCACTGCCTCAGGTAATGTTGTTAAGTTATTTGAATTTGTATAAGTAGTTAGGAAATTAGTATATAAAGATCGTAGCAGACGGAATTCTGTAGTTTCTGCCTACCCCCATGGGAAGATGGCGTGAGTTCATGTACAGACATCAAGCTATCCCAAACTGTAAAATTTTCCCAATTGAACATGAACCTTATGCTTTTGTAATAAAGTTGAAAAACTATCAAAGAAATTTGACAGATTGTGGTAGCTTGATGTGCTGGCCTCTGTACGTTGTGGTTGATGATAGGCCAGTTACGTACGGTAATTGACTAATGACTTGTGTCAATAATCTTCTTGACATTATCTGTCATCTGATAAGCAGCGTCATAATTTGTTTAATGACAAGTTATAGGTGCAGTTAATGTTCTGAGAACCAAATAGGAAAGTAAACGAAACCAGAAGATATTCTAGGTTTTATTGAAATGAAAACTTCTTTAGGCGCGTTGGGCAGTTTTTGAGATGGGAAAAAACAATTGAATTCGTGACACGGTTACCGACACCTCTCTTTTTTTAGTAGAGGTATTTCAATAATTTTAATCTTTGAAAATCGGATAACCCGTTTAGAAGATATGACCAAAATTATGATTACGAATAATGTGAAATCCTGTATTGACGATAAAAAAATACACACGTAATTGTTGAAGTTTTCACTTCTGTCGGCACTCTCGGAGTGCACTGTTTTTTTTTTAAATTTTATAAACGTTGCTTGAGCTCCGTAAGTTCTGAGTTGAGCTGCATGATTGATTACCGACAAATGCGTGCACTGACTGGACAGGTCCACTCAATTTTGTGGTTTTTACCTCAAAATACCATTTCAGACACCAATCTACATGGTCTTCACATGACCTCACCAAGATTATGTCTGGCCTTCTACGATCGGTTCATACACCTTTTGCGTTGGTTACGTTCATACATCTGGTCATATACAGGTTGAAATTGAAAACATGCTACAAACCAAAATGGGAGATTGTACTCATCATTATTAACAACTTTTACTATGGGACCAAATCTAAAATTACGAAAAAATAAACATGTACCCTACATTTATGTTAAATAAAAAAAGTCCCAAAAAGTAGGGAACAGATCTATTTTTTTTCGCGATTGCATCTTTGGTCCCTTAGTAAAAGTTGTTCATAATGATGAGTATAATCTCCCATTTTGGTATGTCGCATGTTTTCAACTTCAACTTATATATGACCAGACTAGATGCCGCCCGCAGCTTCGCCCGCGTGGGAGTCGGAAATTATCCCGCGGGAACATACTACCGGGATAAAAAGTATTCTATATGTTAATCTAGGTTATAATCTGTCTGTGTGTCAAATTTAATCCAAATCCGTTTAGCCGTTTTTGCGTGATTGAGTAACAAACATCCAATCATCTTCACAAACTTTCACATTTCTAATATCACGGACTACCGTTTTTTACTTTTAGGGGTAGAGTTTTCGAGAAACCCTGATACACGTTATTCTTTATTTTTGGTTTAAGGTATAAATACTGAGTTTGGAGTTAATCAGACCGCGCGTTTAAATTCTTCCATACAAACTTTGACACCCCCCAATCCCCCTTTAGGGGGTTTTAGGTTTTAGGTAGTTTAGAAAAACAATAAATAGCCAACCTCATAATTTACTTAACTTAGTATTTGTGCCAAGTTTCAACTCAAGGAATAAGATTTTTCATACAAACAAAATCCCCCCTTTTCCACCCCCTTAAAGGTCGAATTTCCCAAAAACCCCCCTCCCTCCTGTGCTCCCTTACATTATAAAAGGAAGTCGTGTGCAAATTTTTAAGTTCCTAGTCCTAGTAGTTTCGGCTGTGCGTTGATTGATCAGTCAGTCAGTTTCTCCTTTTATACATATATACAGATGAAAGTAACCAACGCAAAAGGTGTATGAACCGATCGTAGAAGGCCAGACATAATCAGTAAACATGCTGCGGTACTAAGCACCTGGCTTTTCTGAAACAGATCAATAATGTCAATCAAAATTTAGCTGTTTGCAACATTAAGAAATAAACCCTAATCATATAATTTTTTTTAGAGATTAGCTGGTTTCTCCAAAGGTCACGTCTTTGAAAGTCATGGTATCTGGGTATATTATCAAGTTTCCTCAATAATTATTTTGTCATTAAAGATTTTTTCTATAACTACCTGTCGATTTAACTCCTGCATCCTCTATAGCAGGGACGTTAGTAACTTTTGAAATCAAATTGACAATAAACCTCATTTGTTTCAGAAACGATTGTTGAGTATGACGCCGCTGCCACAGACGGAAGAGGATTTGTCCAAACTGTTAGAAGATTCACTTGTCATTTACTGAGGTAAAGCAAGTTGTCAATAATAATAGTTAGTAGCTCGTAGACATTGTATACTCTATTCTATATACATATGTATGTAAATAAGTGGAAAATCCTTATACTGTATGGTTTCAGATATTTATGTAAATACGTAATGTAGTGTATATTTATGTATATTGTCGTGATAACGCACGTAGTTTATATTGTTGAAATTCTATTTTTATATGTGAAATATAAGTCTAATGAAATCAAGTTGTTACAAAGTTTATTTAAATAAAATGTTTATGGTTTTAATAACCGGTTTTATTCGTAGTTTTATATTTTAGTAGAAGAGAGAGGAAATGGTTCGAATTTGGAATCACTCAGAGGTTAACAAACAACAATGATTAGTGTTTAATTTTTAATAATTTTAAGTACATAAAATAAACCTATCAACTAATTTGTATAATATATAATATGTATAATCTTAAATTAATTTGTTGTAATTTGACTTCATTTGTTACTTTAATATTCAGAAAGCGCTAGATTGAAAACATTGTCGCGATTGTTCGAGTGATCATAAAGGCACTGTACTAAGAAATGTTTGTTAGATATGTATTCGGCTGTGACTAGCGCTTACAACTATCACTTACTGCTTATGTAAGAGTTAACGCAGTTGTTAGTATAGAGTTATAACTCTGACATATGTACGTTTGTTCTGCGTGGCTCAGACGGCCTCTGGCACGATGTTGCTGTGGTGGAACGGACTGCTCTCGTACGACATGTTGGACGCGTTCACCGTGACGCTGTGCAGCGGCGTGTAGCGGCTGAGCTTGGGCGTGGCCGGGCTAGCCAGGTCCTCGGTCAGCTGCTGGTACACCAGCCCGCAGTCTTTCTTCGTGCGTCCTGGCTGGTTCATAGCCGCAATTATGGCACTGTTATATCTAACCTGCTTGGTCCTCTTAGTGCACGTCAGCATCACGACCTTAGCGATCATAATGAGCAGAAGCAGCGCTCCAAAAATGGCGATTGAAATTGGCCACAAGTATCCGTAGTGGCTGTGTTCCTCTTCCGTGTCAGTGGAGGCTTGAGAATATAAATTTTCCGTCAATTCTTCATCACTAATTTCGTTCTCAAGTAATTTTATATTAATCTGAACGTCGTTAATCGGTGATGAAGTAGTATCGTTGACTCGTGGGACTGGCTTGGTGGCGTTCTTCTCAATAAGTTTCACTTTAAGATCGACGTCGTCCTCCTCTCCGTCGTAGTCCTCGCTGGCGTTGTCCTCGTCTTCGTCCTCCTCATCGTCGTCGTCTTCTTCTGCTGCGTCATCGTCATCATCATCCTCGCCATCTTTGCCTTGATCATCAATCATGTCATTGTCTAAGGAAATATCTTTTGGAGCAGCTTCCATACCGTCATCTAATGTGTTCTTCAGATCAAAGTTACCCAGTGGGTCGGTATCAATTCTCTCCCAAATCTCCTCATCTGAGACGGACGGCAGGGGCTCCACGGGATGTACGATGGCACTCCCGCAAGTCTTGCGGGTGAGGAACTCCCAGCTGTAAGTACCGACGTCGTCTTCTTTCGTGTCCTTGGCTAGATTAGCAATGCTATTGCTTCCGCTTCCGTTAGGGGACACCTTACGGTTGCTCAACCAACTCATAAGGTTCTCAAAATCGTGGCTGCAAGCAAGTGGGTTGTTACTGATATCCAGTGCGTTAAGTTTGTTTAAGTGATCGAGTTCAGTCTGTTTGATCTCAGTTATACGGTTGTGAGAAACGTTTAGGAATGTCAGATTACTGAGGAGAGTTGGTGAGCGGTTTTTGTCTGCTTTCCAAAGTGAGGTCAATTCAGCGTGGCTCATGTCCAGGTATGTAATCATAGGTGTGTGAACGAACACTTCTGCGTTAAGTACTTTCAGTGGATTGCCTTGGAGGTATAATTTGCCGAGTTCGTTATTTTTCTCAAAAACTTTCGAGTCCAATGTTGTGAGCTGGTTAAACGAAAGGTTGATTTCAACCAGTTTGGGGCACATTGTGAAAACTTTAGTTCCAATGGATTTGATTTCGTTGTTAGACAAATTAAGCACAGATAAAGCTGAGAAAGTCCTCAAAGAGTTGTCGTAAACTTCCTCCAGGCCGCAGTGGGATGCATCGAATAAGTAAATGTTAAATTGATCAACAGAGCACTCGAATCCTTCAGCGGGTAAGTGTTTCAACTTGGGATTGTTTGAGATTTTGAAGATATCTAGTTCAATATTTTCTTTGATGAGAATGTTAGAAATGAAGTCAAGATTGTTGAAAGAAAGGTCGAGATAGTTAAGTTCTACTAGTTTATGGAATGCTTGGTTGTGGATCTTTTCAATGTTGTTGCCACTGAGATTGAGATTGGCAATGTAAGTCATACCGTTGAACATGGAGGGTCCAATGAATCTAATATTAGTTTGTCCAGCGTTAAGAGTGAGCAAGTCGGAGATCTGCAGTCCGTATACGGTATCCACAGGGTTCCTTGAAATGTGAAGAGTGGCGAGCTCGTTGTTCTCTGAGAAGATCTCATCTGGCAACGACCTAATGTCATTGTCGCTTAGATCAAGCTCCTCCAAGTCCAGTAACTTCTTGAACGTGTTGGGATCCATGTTGGACAGGTTGTTGCCTGCGAGGTTCAGGTACATCACCCCGGGCATGTTGGTGAACGTGTTCGCAGCGATGTACTTCATGTTACAGTACGAAATGTCAAGCTCTTGAATTGACGACGTATTTAAGAAATAATCTAGAGAATCCGCGGCGGGGAACTTCAATGGATTATTGGCGAGTGTCAGCAGTACTAACTTTTTGTTATGTGCAAACGTTTCTGGGTGTAAAATCTTTAGTCTGTCGTTCGACAAATTAACTGCATACAGGTTAGGAAGGCCGTGGAATGCATTAGGTCCAACAAAATCGATCGAGCTGTTTACAATCTTCACTGTTGTAATCTGGTGGAGCCCGAGTTTCTTGAAGATGAAGTCTGTCAACTGAATGGGGAACCGCGGGTCGGCGTTTTCAATGACCAGGTCAGTGATGTCATCGCCGAACTTCTGCGTTCCGATTTCAAGACGATTGCACTTGGCTGTTCTGTATCCTTGGGATACAGTGCATATGCAGTCCCTTGGGCACGGTCTGTTCTCATTGTACAGCACTTCCTGGTCCTCGGGCGAGTCGAAGTCGTCGTACTGGAACAGGAAGTTGTCGACGTCTTCCTTCTTCTTGTCGTCGGTGACCTTGTTCACGGACTCGCTGAGTGCCAGCGCACACACTGCCAGGAGCAGAATCAACTCCCGGGACCTCGCCCCCATCTCGTAGCGAACTCTGGAAACAACAAAAACATCACATTACTTCTTAGGCCAAATCAAATATTACATCAATTATGAAATTTTCCCCAAACACGTAAAACATGCGGGTCACGTTTACAAATAACAGTAGTAAGAAACAATGGTTAGAACAATTTCTTTTTGTAATTGCTTTTTTGGCGAGCTAACAATATGGTAACATAACGTTTTTTCACCCAGAACAATGAAAACCAACATTTGCAAAATAGTCCTTTTGACCGTTATTTTAAGCCAACAGATAACACGTGTTCGTGGTCATCAAAGTAACGGTTTTTCCATAAAATGTACCTATTTGGGTCTCAAAACAATTAATATAATAAATAACGCATAACACATTAATGTTGGTAGGTATTGCCTACCTAATATAATACGATATTCCTACATGTATCTTGATTGTCGTGTACCCAATTAATACACACACGGTGCACAGATGGTGTAGCTTTGTTCGCGTGAAATCTTATCTGCGCTTTGTCCATCTGCCGGTCTGTGTCGTGACTTCGCTCAACACATTGCTATAAAACGATTCTTTTGTGAGATTACTTTGTATGACAGGTCTTGTTGAGGACATCATTATTTTGTCTTCGTAATACAAGTAGAGATAGTAAGGTAGAACGTTATCAGTAAAGTGGAAGAGCGGGTTGGTAGAGTTCCATATTAATTAAATAACAGGTAGATGCTACAAGTTGGTAACATTTAAAACAAAATAATTTATACAATTCAAAGAGGCCACACAACCTAACTTGATTCACACTCAAATCATTATTATCGTAATAGATTCGTTTTTCCTTTTTCCTTCTACTGTTCGCGAAGCAAGCTATTGTTAGATACTTAATAACTTAGTTTTACTTTGAGGAAAAACGTACAAAAAGTTTAAGGTTATTATTAAAAGTATTTCCATTGTTTTTCCCAAAGTTGAGTATTTAATAAGTTACTGGAGTGTAAATGTGGTGCTGTCCTACAAATATTGGGGCACTTAATATTGTGTCCAGAGTCCTGTTGTCACTAGAGGAGTTGATGGACGCTAGTCGCCCCTGAAAGTGCCAAGCTCGTAGCCAAATTCTAGGCTTACCGTGTATAGATTGCTATCGACAGGCTAAGAAGAATAAGAATTAGTTGCTGTCTTGGTACACACAGTTCTACTTATTCATAATCAAAGTTCAAGTTCTACAACGTTGTATGAAAGCGCCACTTCAGATTATTATAAATTTACGACTTTGTAACTGACTGTACGAGTAGATAGATACTACTTACATTATATTTAATGCTCCAAGTGGATTGAGACTCGCTTATATCAATAGGTACTTAATTCATATAACTAGACAAGGTTCGCACTAGTTTATTGTAGAAAGTCGTAGCACTTTCACATCAACCACAACACAATAAGTCACGGCGCACAAGATTATGTTGACTGTCTCATTGTCACTGCGAAGGGAATATATTTGTCGCGAGATAATTACGTGATCACGAGAGGTAACACAATTGGCGGCTGTTTGTGCAGACGTGTGACGCGGCGCCCGATCGCCAACAGACTAACTTCAATTTATATTTCAATTCCGACACCACACTTCGGTTTTTCGGAGCGATGACGATGATTCACGAGTGCTAAAACATTAATTTGTTGTTTGTTTACAAGCCGAGGTCACAGCGATCGTATTGTGTTGCGTCAAGTCTGCCATTAGATTCCTAATACTTACAGAAAAAAAAATACTGAATTAAAATCTTATCACTACATTCTGTTATTGTTAGAAACATTGCGTAAATTCGCTGATACGGCAGGTCATTGATTTTTACCTTTATTGTGTAAGAGGTGAACGGAACACAATGTTAGCACTATCAAATTGACGCGGCCGCATCTCTGTAGATATCCCTGATAAGTGATAAACTGAGATAAGATAAGTGAACGAGCTCTACGGTACACAAAGACCTATCCTGTATAATTCAAGGCAGACTAGAAAAACAAGATGAAAGTAGGTACCTATGGACATAGGTACCTACTTTCATCTTGTTTTTCTAGTCTGCCTTGAATTATACAGGATAAGTTTTTAACCAGTGCGCAAACTGTAACCATGAATTCAGCATATCATTTTAGACGCCCCAGCGCAGAAATTTTTCGTCGGATAACCAAAAAAAAAATTGCTGTTTCATAGAAAAGTGCAATACCTACTCGGGCAAAATGTATGGAACAGCTGATTTTTTGTTGTATAACAGACGAAAAATTTCCAAGCTATCTAGAATGATATGCTGAATTTATGATTACAGTTTGCGCACTGGTTAAAAACTTATCCTGCAGGCCTAGACCAAACACATTTCTGTTAGCGTTCACGCCAAACGCTACGCCAAAATGTATGGGAATGACATTACCTGCGTAAAGGTTACGTCGTGTCCTTTCCGCAGGTAATGTCATTCCCATACATTTTGGCGTAGCGTTTGGCGTGAACGCTAACAGAAATGTGATTTGTCTCTAGGCCCTGAAAAGTTCGATGGCCTGTTTCGGTTTTGAAGTCTTTAATGCCTTAAATCAGTAAAAATAGGTATAATTAGTGACCTACGTTTTTCAGACGTAGGTCACTAATAATTTTAGGTTGTAAACTATCTGTGTACCAAGTTTCATCCAAATCCGTTCAGCCATGTTAGCGTGATTGAGTAACAAACATCTAAACATCCAAAAATCCAAACATACAAACTTTCACATTTATAGTATTAGTAGGATGACACTGTAGCTCATCCTATTAGTCATTAAGGGGTCTGGCAAAAAGTATTAAGGGCACACTTTGCGCGGGCTCGAACTCACTGGTGGGCCTGGCTAAAAATCACGCTGTCTCACCAGGCTTCGTACCCGACAGTTATAGTATCAGTGGTGAGCAGTTAGACTCTAGTCTACACGCACAACGTTATTGAGTGAGATGCAGGAGCATTTTTGGCAAAAAAATCGCGAAAAACTTAAGAAAAGTCCTTCAGAAGATCGGGTTTTATGAAAAAACCACTGCATAAATCAATGACCAATAAAGTTTATTGAACTTATTGTTAATTGAACTTTGTCGGTACCGTCTTGGTTTTCGAGATTTTACACTCCTTTTATTACTTAAACACGCTCAAAGTTAGGTTAAATTAGCAAGAAAAACGAATCTTTGTTGGCTCATAACTTTTTAAGAGCTTTTTATTTTAGTATTCTGTTTCCGTACAGACAATAATAATAACGAGATAAAACCATACCATGTTTAATTTTTGATGTAAGTACATAGTCAAACAGTGGAGTAAAACCCTCCCGAAGTTTGTATGGAAAAAATGTGGACAAGTGTCACCTTAATAGAGCTTACTATGTTGCCATTCGGTCACAGTTTTCTTAAGTGAGCAAAAACTACATCTTTTTGGGAAAACAACTTTAACATACCTATACTGGTGCTCCATATACACTCTACCTACCAAATAAATAAATCATTGTTGTTTTTTTATCGTAGGTACTAGTTTTTGTTATCCTACCAATATCGATATAAGATACTCAACGACGTTAGTTACTCAATCACTGATTGTTTTTTGATGAAATTTGGCACACAGACACCTGAATTAACACATAGGATACTTTATATCCCAGTAGTACGTTCTCGTGAGATAATTTCCGAGCTCCACGCGGGCGAAACCTTTGGCAAAAGCTAGTGGGTCTATAAGCTAAACTAACTGGCGTAATGCTGGTGTACTATAGGTACACCTTAGCCTTACGGACTAACCACACTTATCCAGCTCTGTTCAGCTTTTGTCCATAGAAAACAACGATTTTGTATGAGATGCGTACGCATCCGTTCAGCTTTCCTCGTCTGTTCACTTTTCATACAAAATCGTTGTTTCCTATGGACAAAAGCTGAACAGAGCTGAATAAGTGTGGTTATAGTCCCTTACCCTTCGGATTCCCCGATAGGTTAGAGCAGTGATGTTGTTTTATTGTGTGTAAACTTTATTTTCCACATAAGTGATTAAAATGGCTATTCTTGTCAAGTCAACGTGATAAACACTGGATACAAAACAATGGGCGGTCGTCAATCAAGTGTGCCGTGTTGATTGTGATATAATGTCGTCCAGATAATTACGAGTCGTTTGGATTGAACGGTTTTATTGTAAGTACTTAGTATAGGGACATAGGTAGAAAGGAGGAGAAAGAATATGACTCAGGTTTATTTACCCCGAAATGGTAGTAACTAGGTGCAGGGGCGGATCTACTTAAAGGCTTTTTGGGCTACAGCCCAGAGCCCCGTGGATAGAGAGGGCCCCCAACCGAACTGGAAACAGTAGACGATATTGTCAATTATAAAAATTATCTAGAATTTAAAAGTTTTTTGACAAAATGGCAATTGGTTCAGTACTTAGGTAGGGCCCCTAATCAGTGTTAGCCCAGGGCCCCACAAATTCAAGATCCGCCCCTGACTAGGTGTGAGACAAGCAGAGACACAATCTTATTATTAACTAGCTCCTGCCCGCAACTTTGTCCACGTGAAATTTCTTGTTTTAACTTAAAAAATATATCATACTAGCTTTTGCCAGCGGCTTCGCCCGCGTGGACATCGAAAATTATCCTACGGGAACGTAATACCAGGGATAGAAAATATCCTATGGGTTAATTTAGGTTGTAAACTATCTGTGCACCAATTTAAATCCGTTCAGCCGATTAAGCGTGATTGATTAACAAACATCTAAACATCCAAAAATTCAAACATACAAACTTTCACATTATTTTATAGTATTAGTAGGATGACACTGTAGCTCATCCTATTAGTGAATAAATTTCGAAATCGAAATCATATTGGTAGTTCCGAAGATTGCTCCCTACATAAAAACTCAAAAATGTTACCTCATTATTATAATAACTACTATACTACTACTATAGACTACTATACTATACTACTACTATAGATTTACGAGTAAGTGCTAATGAAAACGTCAGACAGCGTTCTTAGCATTACCTAATGACAAATTCACACTGTTTTCCTGTGGTTTAAATTCGCTGAAAAATGCTGAAACTACAGAATGCACATGCCACACTCCTGTTTCATTTTATGTTTTCTTTACCCACATAATGCACTTTTATGGACCTGTTTGTTATTAATTAAATTTATTAATCAAGGAAAACCAACATACGCTTGAACGGTGAACAGCACCCTCATTACGTAACTCACGCTTAATCATAGTTTTGTCTTATTTTGTTTCGTGTCATCATTAGTATCGTTTTGAAACAGATTGCTTCATATGTTCAAAAAATGTGTCTGCTCAACAACGTAAATAACGTAATGAATATTATTGAACTGTCAAATTGAAACATTATGATTAATCGTGAGTTACGCAATTAGGGTGCAGGTTATTGTAGTATCTTAATTATCCTTCAAGTTAATTATTTCAGCAGAGTTAAGTGGTTCTGCAGGCCTAGACAAAACACATTACCTGCGGAAAGGTTACGTCGTGGCCTTTGAGCAGGTACTGTCATTCCCGTATATTTTGGCGTAGCGTTTGGCGTGAACGCTAACAGAAATGTATTTTGTCTCTAGGCCCAGGTCAGATTTAGTGATAACATTTGAGGAAGGGATTGACTTTGAGTATGAATGTGATTTGCTAGGTGAAAACCGCAAAAACAATGGATGGATTGTGTGAAAGATAATATGGCTTAGCTATATTGTCTTTAGAGACGACGGCTAATCGACGTGTGGAAGAAAAAAGTATACATGGTGTAAGGGACAGAAAGGACATCGATGAGCCAACTGTTACCATGAACTCGGCACAGGATTCTAGAATTGCCGTTTTATAGAAAAGTGCAAAACTTAAGTGGTCAAAGTGTATGGAACAGCAATTATTTTTTAATAAATTCATGTACCTAGTGAGTCCATGGCAACAGGTTGCGCTTCGATGCCCCTGCCAGCTTGTACAAACCGAAATATATTGGTATAACAGCAGGATGAAAAATCAGACATGCAAGCGAATTATAAGTCCAAGCTTTTCGGAAGGATGACTTCGATACTGATCGGCTGATATTATGATCAAGAAGAGTACCTAGTTCAAGTCCAAATAAAATGTAATTATCTTTATGTCCTAGAACACAAAGGCAATTTTCAACATTTAAGCTGTAATATAAAACTACCATTACCTATTATAAAACTGGATTACTACTTAGATAAGCTGTCTTTATTTTTGGACGTCGCATCCTTCATTAGGGACCTATCTATGATGAATTGATAGATAAGATTAAGTACATACCATACTCATACTGCTATATTTAGTAGCTTATTGCAAAACTAAATTGTCTTGTGCTTCATTATGTCAAACCTTGACATGACAATGCACCGTGCAGAACTAGGCTTTATAGGGATGTCATGGAAATTGCCATTTCGAAGTTTAAAAAGTCCTGACGACAAGGCGGATTGCACAACAATATCTGTCTTTTTCAATTTACATTTAATTTATTTGATTACTAGCATTTGCCAGCGGCTTCGCCCGCATAGAGGTCGAAAATTATACCAAGGGAATGTACTTTCCGGATAAAAAGTATCCTATGTGTTAATCCAGTTTATAAACTATCTGTTCCAAATTTCATCCAAATCCGCTCAGCAGTTTTTGGGTGATTGAGTAACAAATATCCAAACATCCAAACTTTCATATTTATAATATTAGTAGAATACTAGGACTAGAATACTACTAGTACTACTACAACTACTTCTTAAAGTTCATTAAAGCGAAGCGCCAGGATAGCCCGCGAAATCCAAATTATCTTACGTTTTTTTGCAATTTTCATGTCAGTCTCAGGTTATTGTAGGTTGAAAAAAAAATGATTCGTGACTGTAAGAAGTATATTTACAGCATTATAAACATTAACATCATCAATACAAACATTTAAATTTATATGACCCTGTATATTGACTGAAATTTATTGTTCAACATTCGACCTGGCACTGACCTGAAAAATGCAACAAACGTCAAATTTTAAGTACGGTCGGGAGCTCCAAACGGACATGTCCGTATAAATCCAGACGGAAGGTAACCCTACATAGAGGTACCCAAAAGTTGATACCAAGAGCCTGGCCTGGCAGCAAAACTAGCCTACACTGGAAGACGATAGGAGCAAAATGGTGAATAGTGACGTAAATAAGGGGAAAATGGCGTAAAAGTTACTGAAAAATGGCGAATGACAAAAATCGAGATGCTTGGTGAAAACCAGAGAAAAATGATGTAAGGCGGAGAAAAAATGGGCACTAAACAGAATGAAAGCGTTAAAGACAGAACCCTAAGCTATAGTAAGAAAATTTACTGGAAAGGCATCAGCTGGTAAATGATGATCTCATTAAAGCTGACTAGCTGTTGTGCAACGAATAATTGTATTGCGTTGTATAACGCGCGCGTTGTATAAATGGTGTCAAGCCACATTTTGATAAATGCAATTGTATAATTGCATTTATCAAAATGTGGCTTGACACCATTTATAATTAATAGATTGGGGTTTTTAATTAAAATGGAATCGAATTACATTGGAGCTCACTGTTATTGAGTAGGTTTTTGATGGCATTGTTATTAGGAATTATGACCAAAACTCTAAAATAAAAACTTTTACAAAAATGTTTTTATTTGTGACTTTTTAGTTACCTACCCCATACCACTTCGAAATTTCATCATCCTTAGGGTCAAAACAATGCATATTTATGCGATAGCAGCATTCGCGGTTGATTTGTTGTAATTTTTTGAAGAGTTCCGTTGTCTGTCTCCGAAACGCATCATCAGATCTATATGAAATTTTAATGGGACCATTTCGGGAATAAACTTCTTTCGAAAATAAAAAGGATTTTAGCAAATCCGTCTATATACGACGGAGTTATAAATAAAAAAAATAAAAAAAATATAAACATGTCGAATTGATAACCTCCTTCTTTTTGAAGTCGGTTAAAAAAATGCGATGTCTCTGTCACTGAATTTCCCATTCCTCATAATTTGCGAACGCTGTGACGGTCTTATCAGTAATATGGTGATTCCATACAAACCAGTTATATCAACGTCATAGTAGAGTAGTGTCCTATTATTATGCAGGTATTGAGGTAATAATTAAAAAAATACTGACATAATACAAATCTCGACACTAGTACCTGCAACATACGTCATATTATTTCGTGATTCACTTTTTCCTTGAAGCATACATAATCTGTAGGTCGCGTGAAGTCCATTCAACGAGTGGCGGACTTGCGGTCTCGGACACGAAGACAGATACATAATAAGCCCATCCCTAACATAAATCATTAATGCGTATTTGCATGGCCCAAGCTGGCTCTACGAACAATGTCGAATAACGATACCGAAAGCGACTTGGTCGATCCACTGCATATTAAACGTACGCAGTTAGATGAATGATTTAGTTTGCATACAATCGCCGCCACCGCCGGGGGCCGTCTTGCTATAGTGACACGATGGCGCGTGCAAAAATGCATAGCCCGTGTCTGACGGACTGACATATTTTAATAATCCTGACCTAAATCAATCGTGTCATGACGTTACCTATCAAGAATCTGCTACATATTAAGGCGGAGATTTCTTGAAAACGCTCAAAATGGTGGTTTTTTAAACCAGTGTGTCTCTTTAACCGTAAATAATTTTGAAAGCAAAAACATATATGATATTTTCAAGTATTTTTTGCATAAAGTGATGGTACTCAAAACATAATTAAACATACTTTAATGCATCAAAAAAATTATCAGTCACCTCTTAATTATCTTTAAAACCAGTTTACCCCTTCAATAACAAATATTATTATAATTAAAAATATACCATAAAATTCTAAATACCAAACTGCATTCAGTGATGGATTATTTATTATCAAATAGATAATATCTAATTTTATACGTTTTTATTTGCATTTTTACGACAATTACTCATTTATTATCGAATTTATTACAACAGATTTTAAACCCGTATCGGATTGCAGTAAGAACTATTATTATCTCTCATAACGACAATCCAACGAGTTCATTCAAAATGAGGGCCAGGGCCTTCAGAGGCCAGGGCCTTCAGACGTGAAGCAAAAACTTTGTATACGAAAATTACGCGGATGGAGAAATTTGGCACTG
This sequence comes from Polymixis flavicincta, assembly GCA_949987655.1. Lineage (NCBI taxonomy): Eukaryota > Metazoa > Arthropoda > Insecta > Lepidoptera > Noctuidae > Polymixis > Polymixis flavicincta. The sequence continues at coordinate 20,669,409 of OX465173.1, forward strand.
TTAAAGTCTATATGTATGGAGAAGCAGTGCAGAAAGCTAATCAACTACTATCTTATCCTACTTAATATTATAAATGTGAAAGTTTGTGAGTATGGATGTTTGTTACACATGGATCAACACATAGGATCTCGGTCAGGCGCAATCGCTGCCAAAGACTTTTGGGGGAGGGGTCACAGACAAAGACTAGATATTAATAAGAAAAGAAAAAGAGTAAATTAGACTTTACTGCACAAAATACCGGCTTACGTTTACGGTTTGGGGGGGGGGGGGTCATAACTCCCAGGACCCCCCCCCCCCCCCCCCTCGGACTGCAGCTGATCTCGGAAGTATGTTCCCGACTCCCGTGGGGTAATTTTCAACCTCCACGCGGTTGAAGCTGCTGGAAAAAGCTAATATTCTTAAATACTTAATAGTCATATTTATTTGTTCAAAACCTTAAAACCTATTTACAATTCTTGTACAGACGCCAGCAGGTCAACCTATCCTAACCTGTCAAATTTTCCCAATTGAACATGAACCTTATTCCTTTGTGATAAAGTTGAAAAACTATCAAAGAAATTTGACAGAATGGGGTAGCTTGATGCGCTGGCCTCTGTACCTTAAATTAGATCTAATAAGTAATTGGTAAGTTACAAAACATGTGCAACTGGGCTTAAACTAGGAGGACTCCTGTGCTATAAGAACCAGTTATTTCCGTCACCACCGTGATCGAGCTGCCATTACAAGTATTTTTTGAGTGTGGGAAATCATCAAATAACTTCTCCTGCTCTAGAGCAGTGTCAGACTTTTACCGACTAAAACCCACCCGTGTTCCCTCAGTTACCTGTGTGCCAGGGGCCACGGTATCTCTTTCGAACAACCCGCACCCCTGGTAGGCATTGTAGTAATACTATTAATGGTGATAAGTAAGCATTACAATATTATTAATACAGGAAAAGTTTTTATCCAGTGCGCAAATAGTAACCATGAATTCAGCATATCATTCTAGACCCCCCCCCTAGCGCAGACATTTTTCACCGGATTCAATAAAAAAAAAATCTTCTGTTCCATACATTTTGACCGCAGGTATTGCACTTTTCTATGAAACAGCAGATTTTTTTTGTACAACCGGCGAAAAATGTCTGCGCTAGGGGTTCTAGAATGATATGCTGAATTCATGGTTACAATTTGCGCACTGGGTAAAAACTTACCCTGTATAGGCAATGCATTACAACTACAATAAGGTTTTCAATGAATTATGGTCAAATTTCGACCACTGCGCAACCTCTAGTTCGATTTAAACTGTAACAAGTTTTCTGCGTCGTGCGTGGTCATGGATTTCCCAGATTGTTGCGACATTAAGACGTTTAGATTTTCTAAACAGATAAATATGTATTTATAATCTTAGATTATGAATGATCTTACGTTCCGGGAAAAACCTTGCTGCGAAGCTCTTTTAATTATTGTATTTATTAAACCTATTGGCAATTCAAGCCTAGAATTGTGGTGAAAGTTTCGCGCAAATATCTCCACGATATGCAGCTTATTCTGTGTAATTCCAATTCATCTGTTGCTGGGTCGGACGTGATTTAGTGCCTAACGAAGAGACAGAGGTACAGATAAACACTACAATGTCTATTATCTACATTATTCTCTAGAATATTACTAAATTGTGTGTTTACGATTTAGTAACACGGCATTGGGATCTTAGTTTCATCACAAATAATGTGCCTCTAAGATTACCGTTTATCCACGGATATTGTGTTTTAAATGAATGAGTCGCTCATTTTGATAACGTATTTTTTGTAGGTAGGTATACGTTTATTAAATTTTCTTATTTTTCAATTTATATGAAGTCACAAAAATCTCAAAAAAATAATGTGAATCTCTCGTATTTTTTTAGGTTTAGGGAAACATTAAAATCAAATCCCTAATAGGAATTTTACTATCTTTAACATTTATGCTAAACGTCATTTTCGGGATTTTCCGAATGCATCAGAAAATGTTTCCACGTAAATAAATACAAGGAACACAAGAACATGGTTTACTTGTGCAATGCAAAATACCTCAGATACCTATCTCAAAATGTAAGCGGAAAATACAAAAGAAACCCAGGATAATACAAGTACGGAACTAATACACATATAAATAATTCATATGTGATATTATATTAGATGACTGATAAATTTTCCCTTCAGCGCGTATCTGTGGTATGTAGTATTTACATAGTACATGGCACTGCAGATGCTATCCTATTACAGTATCATGCGCAGTTTAATCACTCGCAATGACAATCATTGTAATATTTCTAGTTACTTCGGTCTGTGTTTAAGGATCAGAGGAAATTATACGATCACTGACAAATGCGTGCACTGAGTGAACAGCTCCACTCAGTCTGTGTGGTCTCAAAAAACCATTCCAGACACTACATCGACTTCACATACCTGACTTCATGACCCTGAGCTTTAAAAGAGACTGCGACCTCTGAATTTGTTTCGGCCTTTCTTCTCAGTGTATTCATATAGGAAACGTCGACCTCATCTAGTTTTTTAAATATGATTGATGTGTAAAAGTTTTGTTACAAACTAACTTACACAAATAAAATCATTAAGTAATGTTTAGAGGCTTATAGGTCATCTTAGTTCATGATTCATAAAAATTATCTTTTTATTAAAGTAAGTAGCTAAACATCCCAAAAATTCAAAGGATTTTCGTGATTTTCCGAGTTATAATGTTACTCCTAAGAAACTATGCAGATGAGGACTATGTGCCTAGATTAGGAGAATCTATGTACCTAACATGTTATGCAAATGTAATATTAATTTAATATACTCGGTAACTACCTATATTAATGTTTGCTGGTTAATTTATTACAGTAAATATTTATATCTACGTGGTTTAATTTAATAATAGATTATGGTAATGGTTTATGACAATAATTTACATATTATATACCTACCTACGCGCAAAATATTATAAGTAGTTGTTTATGGTTCATGATAGAAATGATGTGTATCTTAATAAATGCTGTATTTTTACACAAGCTATTAGTCAGCCAATCAACTCAGACTATCGAAGTCCACTGCTGAACATAGCTCTCTCCCAGGCTGCGCCACAACACTATCCTCCGCTTTACAGTCTGTCCCAGCTACCTTTTTAAGGACGTTGGTCCATCTAGCTGGGTGTCGTGCTGGTAGTCCACTTCGATGGGTCAAACTATCAGTGCATTAAGAAAAAATTTCATGTGACGTTCCTCCATTAGATATTTAATCATTAACTTTTTTTTCGTGCAACCAAGGTTTCACACTATTGGTTTTTATTAGTTTCATGTTCTTGGCTTTGCATCGCATTTACACAAGACCTAAATGCATTGAAATGACAACCTATTAAGTAAATAAACACGTACCTACCTATGGCCTCGTTCAGCTATCCAAGCACTCGTCAGTTAAAATCTGTAACAAAAATAAAGTAACATTAGATAAAGTGTAGTTTAAGAGCAAAAGTTGTCGAAGTGAGCTGAAATAATTGTCTATGTGACCGTCCCAATAAAAAAAAACTGCATCAAGACTTTGCTTTCATAGTAACAAATGACGCCAGAGAAATTTTGAATATAGAAAGCACTCCACGCCTGCGGGTCATTCGATTGCCATGCCAGATACCTACCTACAAAAATAAAAAGCAAACTCAGAATGAATAAAACACATGGCACGGGTCATTGGCCAAATGATGAACCCTACGCTCAGATTACTATATCGATTCATATATCGATAATAGCGTACCTACGCGTAAATTATATCGATGCATCGATACGCGAGCACAGGATGGGCGTGGCTAGCCGAGGCGCAAGTACTAAGACTTGTTCTAACCTAGCCGGACTGCGTCGTGTTCTAAGTTAAGGAAGGAATATGAAACGAAATTTCATTGCACATTCATTTGGTTTATTTTCATGCGGGTCTCAGTATTAAAATAATGTGCTATCTGCACATCCTTGCATGGAAAATAAGGGAAACTGCATTACTATTCGTTGTTAGTTAAGGTCTGACAGTTTTAAATAACTCATGATTGTATTTGTTGTCTACTAGTAAACAACTCTATAGCTTATCGTTTACCATGCCTGCATGCGGATATCTAAGACTTTATTTACTATAATTTGCCTTGCCAACATTCTATTGTACTCGTATGTGTAGTTTAGCCATTGAGGTCAAGAGAATTTCCCTACTTAGTATAAAGGAAGTGCGGATGAATCCTGAGGTTCAGTGATTCTCGGTAAACGGCTTATGAGACCACAGTGTGGTTGGTTGTACTGAGAACTTTCAGCCCTACTTAATAAAGTCTGTACAACGTGGACTTGTCCTTGTTTTTTTTATTTTGTTGCTGTTTTTTAATGACATCCTGCGAGTCACCTTAACACCTAAAAACCTTAAGTAAAAGTTAAAAAAAGAAATGTGTATTTTCTTTAGTCTCTTAAGATTCTCAGGCCAAAATGCTCACTTTAAAACCTTATCGATAGAAATCGAAATTAACCTGATGTTGTACGGGCTCTGTAGTTATCATAACAGTAATTTAGATAATACCACATTAGTCAATTAACGATTGATCGAGTCGATCCGAGACATCACATGCCACAGACAATTAGCTAAACCTGCGTCGGTTTGTGATCGCCTTGAATGTTGAATAAGGTCGTTAAATGTTGTCGCGACAGGAATTCTAATGCACGCCTTTGCCTACCGTTAATATTCTACCAAAATGGCCACCAATCTGCTTAGTCGATACTGAATGCAGATAATATAATCGACTGCTTTAGGCGCTCGTTAAATTGTCAAAGCAATCGCAGTTTATTATGTAACTTACAGATTTATTGCTGTCATGAGCATTTATTTAGTTGCTGATTCTCTTTGTTGACTCAGAAATGGACACACAGCATAATATAGCACCTTATAAGTAGCATTATTGAAATATAGGTAACTATGTCAGATAAAAATAATATGGTACATGATTTGCAACGCGCTCAATATCACGTGGTATCGTACGTCTCTTATTTAGACCCAAAATGCTGAGCTATGTAATTCAATCTTGTTGTAAAAAGAACTCGCTCTAAATTGCCCCTAAGCTCTTGATTGGCACAGTACAGTGCAAAGATCGCTAACGTTGTAATAACAAATATCATTAAATTAAACGAAGCGGTGGTCCGTATACCATGTCCTGTCTATAAGCCATAGACGAACTATTTTGATTCGTTTCCAATATGGCGATGTGGCCTAGTCTCACAGCCTAAAAAGGCTTTGCTTATTTATTATACGTCCAGACTGTCGCTTGCATCGCCTTTGTCTTGTCTCAGTTTTTATTGGCCTACGTCAGTTTATAAAGAAAGTTAGGTCTCTTTGTTCGAAAACCTACTTTTTGACTGGCATAGCTTGGTTCTTTTTTAACTTAATTATTTTAACAGTACCGTTTTTTCTTCTTGACACCGCGTATTATCAGTTGTTAAGATAAATTAAGGAAATGACGAAAACTAAGAAGACTTGTAGTGACAAAGCAGGAAAACTACGTGCTTTGTTGTAGTGAATAGAGTTTTTATCATAGAAGTAGTTCTTGCATATTTCGTACCTAACAAATCGTATTTTAGTATCAAATTAACAAATGTAACGCGACTCTACATACTGTTTCAATTGTTTTCAGCTATAATTTTTTGTCTATGACTCAGTAGGTTTTAGAAGGCTGCATTACTAATACACAGGTTTACAGAACTTTATTGTTTCGAGAATGTTCTCGAGTGTTTCAATAATAGGTACTTTTCTGGATTTTGAACACAACGTAAATGTTTCATAAACACATACGTTAGTATTTGAAAATATCATGTAAGTAAATATTAGGTCTTTACCTATGAAATTGCCGTTCTGCAGTACTGGCCATTTCAAATCAAAATAATTTTTGTTTGGCTAAGAATTCTAATTTCAAATTAATTTTATTTTAAAAACATGGATTTTTTTTTCTAAAAGTAGTCATTTCTTTATTGATTAGTGTTACATTTTCATCGCATTTCAATCTTTTTCGTCATCATGGATACGTTAAAAATTCGAGTAATTATGGAATATGAGTACCGTCGTGGCAGCAACGCGGCACAAGCGGCACGCAACATCAACGACGTTTACGGAGCTAACACTACAAACTAACGCACCACCTGTTATTGGTTTGCTCGCTTCCGTTCTGGAAATTTCGACCTGAAAAATGAACCTCGCGGTCGTCCGAAGACTTTGGTCGACAATGACGAATTAAAGGCGATTGTGGAAGCTGATGATACACAATCTACGGCTGAATTAGCAGCAGCTTTCGTCGTTAGCGTCAAAACAATATTGGTCCATTTGCGTCAAATTGGCAAGGTAAAAAAGATTGACAAATGGGTGCCCCACGAACTCAATGATCGCCAGCGCGAAGTACGCGTCGAGACGTGCCTTGCACTGCTCAACAGACACACAAATGAAGGAATTTTGAACCGCATTGTTACCTGCGATGAAAAATGGATTCTGTTTGATAACCGTAAGCGCTCAGCAAGTTGGTTGGATCCTGGTTCAGCACCTAAACAATGCCCTAAACGAAAACTTACCCCTAGAAAAGTGATGGTCACTGTTTGGTGGTCTAGCGCCGGTGTGATTCATCACAGCTTCTTACCAAACGGGGTGAGCATTACTGCAGATGTGTACTGTGAAGAACTGAACACAATGATGGAGAAGCTGGCGCATCTCCAACCAGCATTGGTCAATCGCTCGTCTCCGCTGCTCCTGCACGACAACGCGCGACCTCATACTGCACAGCAGACGGTCTCCAAGTTGCAAGAACTGGGGTTGGAAGCTCTCCGTCATCCGCCCTACTCACCAGACCTTGCGCCTACAGACTACTACTTTTTCCAGAATTTGGATAACTTCTTGGCGGGAAAAAAATTTAATACCCGAGAGGCAGTACAAAATGCCTTTGAAGAATTTGTTGCCTCCCGTCCAGCTGATTTCTTTAAGAAGGGCATCAATAAACTGCCACTGCGATGGCAAAGATGCATTGATTGCATGGGTGATTACTTCGATTAATACAAATAAAAAATTCATGAAAAAAATTCGTTTAAATTTTTTCATACAAAACGGCAATTTCATAGGTAAAGACCTATTATGAATAAAAGTAACTAGGTATGTTGACTCAGCGACTGTAGCTTATTTGTAGGTACATACATTCTCAAATGTTATGCCCAACTACGTTTAACTTATAATTTTCTTCTGTAGGTTGGTATAGTTTAAATTCATACCAAGTATTGGAATAATTTCGGATAATTAAGTTATTTAAAGATTCTTAAGCGGACATGTGTTGGGACCACCTGATGGCAGCCTTTATACGTACACCTGCAAAACATTGAAACCAACCTTTACAAACTTTTCAACCAACGTTTTCAATAGCCAAGTCAAAGCCCTGGAAATACCTTGAAGGAACCATTGTCGCATACCAAACGATATAGATATTGTAGGTGTTTTCAAAGGCCAGATTGAAAAATGTACATTTTGGTTCTTATTTCCTTCACTTTAGTTATGTTGTGCTTTGTGTGTTCTTTTCCAGCATCAAAATTATAATGTTCCGTTCCGAATAGTTTAATTTCAGCGTCATAAATCAAGACGCCCATTGATTTGCATTGCGGTATGAAATTCAGAGTGTTTCAGCAAAGTTTTGGCTCAGTTTCAATTATGTACAACACAACATTCTTACAAAGCAGATTGAGATTGTTTACATACAATAAACGTATTTATATCCGTTCTTGTATTTACGAAATAGTCAAATGTTTGGTCAAGCAGGCATAAGGCAAGGTTATAAGTGTAAAGTTGATATTATCACTGAACAATTTGTCATCCAACTGCCGCGAAAGGCAGTATTTGATCCCACCTGTGTCCCAAATCTTGTTTTTTGCTATACGTAACATAATAGAGTGGTTTTTCGACATGATCACATTACATCGCTGGCCAGGTGGCTGCCGTAAATATATTATTACCTAAATAAATGCAAATGAACGACACGTCGGCTTGTTTGTCGTACGTTTTGTTGTGCGGCAGACGAGGGACCTTGTTTTCACGGTCCTGTCTGTTCCTCCTTGAGTATTGTTAAGTTTCTTATACCTAGGTACATGTTTTTATTTTATTTACAGATGGTTTAAAGAGTATTCAAACAGTAATCGTGTTAATTTATTAATTTGCTGCAAGAAAGTATACTTTTTTGTTGTCATTAACTTTGCACAAACTGCTTCGCATCTTGCATGATCGTTGCAAAAACATTTTCTAAGATAACGCAAAGAAAAATACCGTCTCTATCTCTTATTTACTAACATAGTTAGGTACTACGACACGCTACGCGAGTGTGACGTCTTGAATTGCCCGAAGTTGATCACAAATATTTGCTTCAGATAATAATCAATGCAGAAGTTTACATGACCTACATGAACAGTCCTTGTGCTTAATAGGTATAGATGTGTAGCTAAATGTATGAAAAAATGTCACAATGTGCCAGGTGGCTGCGCTCGCGACGGTAGAGACATCTGAACGTACCAGATTTGACCAGACAAACCAGTTGGTTGACAACTTTGAGGCAGCCAGACGGGGCTTCGCGTAATCAGAAATATGACATATACCTATAGGTAAATGATTTAATTAGTCTTCGTTTAAAATTGATACACAGTAAAATAAACCTAGTGCTACTGCAATATTTGGCAGTTTTCTCTTTGATGATTCGTAACTACAAACACAACTTTCTCTATAACAAGTGTGTATGGTAACAGTTTAGCTATTCGTTTTGCGTTAGGTTCGAGAAGACACAGGGGGAAGATACTTGGGGCTGTAGGTATTAAAAGTGTTGTAATTTCGTTTAATTAAAATAAAAAGCTTTTTATATTAAACATTTACCTAAATATAAATAAATACACAAATAAATCCTAATTTATTTCTAGTTACAATATTTAAATAAAATAAAAAAATAGAAACGTTTCATTAAAAAAAAAACCAGAGCCCAGAGATAGAAAAGTCAACGTATCTGAAAATAAAACCAAAAGTCTTCGTAACGAACAACTTTGATCGTCGATATCAGAAATAAATACTGTTGATAAGAAAATTGATGGTTTCTTAGAAATATTTATGGGTATTTTCGCTACCATGTTATTTGTCTCAATTGACATCATACTGCACTAGGGTGCAATTATGTGCACGTAAATGTATGTCATTTTTCCTTAAGAGAACCTGAATTATGTATAGAATAAGGTCGCTTATTTTACCTCCACTATTTTCGGAATTCAGTTACGAGGAGGGAAGTAACTGGCTTTTGATTGCAGGGGCAAATTCAAATGTTTTAATGGTTTATCCTAGGCTCTAAGAACTTCTAATATTCAGTTAAGGAAAAACAAAGGAAATACCTTCAACGTAGTCAAACAATATTTCAGTTTTCACCGCACATAATCCGGTTTCCTTAAAACATTGCAACATGGTGTGCAATGCAAAACATTTGAATCACACGCGTGCTTTCGTGTGTACAAACCGCAGACCATGCTGGCAAACTTAGAAATTTAGGTACCTATACCTACCTACATACAGGATCATTTTACATCAACAACACTGGTTTTGCAGCACGCACAGCCGGTTATTGTGGAGTTAACAGCAAGAGGGATGTTTGTTTAAACTTCAAGGTTACGTTTTAACATTACAGTAAAACTGTTATAGCCTTACCTAACTAGTTATTCGCTGGTCTCAACCTACCATATATTCTATTTGTCTCTAGATTTAGCCCCATAAGAGGTAGAGATAGGGGTGGGTGGGGCTTGCAGCTAAGTCCACGGAAAGCACATTACAAGCCACTGGTCCCGGCTGTTATTCGTGGACCTGCGACATTCGTTACAGCAGCCTTACAGGTCGTCAGAACCGTGATAGTCTGACATTCAGTCTTACTAAGGGGTATCGTATTACCCAGTAACTGGGATTTGGAGGTCAGATAGCTATACATATATTCAGCTGAATCGTCAGAACCGTGATAGTTTGACATTCAGTCTTACTAAGGGGTATCGTATTACCCAGTAACTGGGATTTGGAGGTCAGATAGCTATACATATATTCAGCTGAATCCGATTAGACTGGAAACCGAAGCCAACATAGTTCGGAAAGGGGGATAGATGGTGAAGCGGTGGAGGGTACCAAAGCTTTCTCTAACGTTCCACCACCTTCACCTTTTTCAGCATTTACAATTCAAGCAAAGCCCGGTAGCTTGTTCTTAACAGCAAAAACTTCGCACAAACAAATGAACTAAATGACGAATACAATCGAGTTTGCTCGGCCTGCAGAGCTACTCCGAATGAGCTGCAATTCAATCCCTTATGATTTCCTGTCTACATTGAGTCGGCTCAAATTCTCCGTACCAATTATTTTATGCTCCGCGCTAGCGTGTAGCCCGTTTATAATTACTATAGTAATTTAGATCACGCGGCGAATACCTAGGTTTTCTATACCTACCTAGCTGTTCAGTCAACTAAGAGCTTTTGAAAAATTTGCTGAATGTGACATTCTGATGACATTTTGCCTAGGCAGGCAGCGCTTGAACTATAAAAACATAATTTATCAGGGTTGCCATACTACATATTTTTAGTTAGTTAAATTATTTAATTACAATAAGTTTAAATGGTTTTGCTTAGTCTGAGAAAAGTTTTCTTTATTAACTAGATTTGATAATTAAATATTCCGAAAAAGTACCTACACTCTGATTTTATTGAGTGTAATTCGCACTGGAGCGATAGTAAAGATAATTCTGCTAATATTATAAATGTGAAAGTTTGTATGTTTAAATGTTTGTTACTCAATCACGCAAAAACGGCCAAATGGATTTGAATGAAATTGGGCACACATATAGTTTATAACCTGGACCTATTGTGTTCCCGTGGGATAATATTCGACCTCCACGCGGGCGAAACCGCTGGCAAGAGCTAGTCTCTAATAATTCGAAGTTAATTCGTTCTGAAGCGGTGATAAAGATGGTAAATAAAGAAATGTTCAAGAAGCACGATTCTCAGGTACAGACGCCAGCACATCAAGCTACCCCAAACTGTCAAATTTTTCCAATTGAACATGAACCTTATGTAATTGTGATAAAGTTGAAAGTCTGTCAAAGAAATTTGACAGATTGGGGTAGCTTGATGTGCTGGCGTCTGTACTAGGCAAACATAAAACATACAAAAACTAATCAACACAAGCACAAGGAACTAATTCCCTAAACCCAGACAGACGCCACATTACAACTACACGTAGGGACATCTATAAGTACCGATACATTTCCGTCATCGCGATGTATAAAGCCTGTACGTTTCATTGTGTCCATAAATGCCATGGCACCATAAATCGTGGCCCATGAAGCGACATTGTAAGTACCTACTATAGTATAATCACGGTAGGTTTATAAAGTGCTAACCTAACGGGACATTGACCCATTTCGAAAATGTTATGTTGTAGATTTGATGTGCTGGGCCATTGAATGTTCATGATCTTTTATTAGTCTCGTCTGGTTTTTATGTTGTTTGGTCTAAAAATCCACGTAACTTGGGGAAATAGTTATGGCTTTTTACATATATTTTTTAACCCGGTTTTGCAACCCGGTAAAAAGTTTCAAATACTTCAAACTTCATACACATTTTTTTCAAGAATTATTAGTTGAATGATAATTCAGATTGTGAATTGTTTTTCTAACGTGGTTTTGCTATATGAAATAGATTAAAAACACACACTTTAAAAACCATACTAAAAAAAAAAAACAGAAAATAATTTCAAAAAAGAATGGGGCGTTTTTTGATTTATTTTTATAATCAATTAATATCAAGCACCCCACGCTTTTATGAAATTATTTTCTGCTTTTTTATCAATTATTTATTTTCTATTTTATAGTTCTGCTAACTACGAAAGCATAAAAAGTTTTTATTTTTAACAATTGGAACAAATTTATTAAATTGTCATGGAAAAAATATATTAAATTATTGAATTTTCATCGGTCCTCGATAAGTTTACAAAGTTTAAACGGAATCTGGCCGTTTGAAGTGGGTCAAAATCAAGTCCAAAGGAGTTGGTTACAAACATGCTTACAAACACAGGTGAAGCTAATAAAATCGTGTTCAAAATATAACTCTCCATAAAATGGTGAAAGTTAAAATCCCATCCTACCTACGCAATACGAAAAAGTTTTTGAACGTAAAAAACCATGGAAAAGTTTAGTTCAACAGAAAGAATCACCGAATTGACCTTAATTCATGTTTTTTTACACTATTTAGTGTCATCTGGGTCACATCCCATGATGTCGCGAAATTAACATCGTTCGCGATCATAAAATGGCGTCGTGTTTGCTTTGGCGCCTTTATTGCCTTGTCCGATTATACGAAACTTTACTTAATAGTTACTAAACTCTGAACGTGTGGTTAACGCCCACACTCACACTCACACTCACAAAGGTGAGTAAAGTTGGAGAATTTTATGTAGGTAAATGGATTTTGGAATGGAATGGAAAAAGCATAGATTTAAAGGAATCAAGTTTAAAGAAAATGCAACTGTAAATTTAAAAAAATCAGTTTTGTGAGTATTATAGCACTAATGTCAATTTATTTATGAACTAGCTTTTGCCAGCGGCTTCGCCCGCGCGGTACTTTTATCCCCTATTTAACGCCCTTAGGGGTTGAATTTCGAAAAATCCTTCCTTATTCCTTGTCTCCCTTATAAAGGGAACCTCTGTGCAAAATTTCAGCTTTCTAGGTACAAGGGTTTGGGCTGGGCGTTGATGAGTCAGTCAATCAGTCAGTCAGGACTTTTCTTTTTATTTATATAGATTACTAGCTGACCCGACAGACGTTGTCCTGTCCATCCAAAAGTCATTCATACAAAATCCCCACCCTACCTACACGACCTACCCTACCTACACGACCTACCCTACCTACCCTACCCTACCTACGCTATCCTACACTACCTACCCTACCAACCCTACCTACGCTATCCTACACTACCCTACCCTACCCTACCCTACCCTACCCTACCCTACCTACCTACCTATTAGGAATTTATAGAACTAACCGATAAATACACACAAATGTCGAATAACATTTAATTTGCAATAATAAATATTGAGATCAATAATTAAGATAAAAACTATTCTATCTTTTAAATTGGACCATATTATAAAAGGTTACAAAATTTTATCAAAATCCGTTCAGTAGTTTCGGAGTTTATCGCGAACATACATCGTGACACGAAATTTTTATAAATAAAGATATGCCAGGGGTGCCGGTTGTTCCAAAGAGATACCGTGGTCAGAGCACATAGGCAACTGAAGGAACACGGGTGGGTTTTAGTCAGTAAGTCTGGCCCTCCTGCTCCACAAGCAGAAGTTATTTGATGATTTCCCACCGTCAAAAAAAAAAACTTTTAATTATGGTAGGTAGGTACCTACGTACCTAATTCATAATTAATTTCGTTCAAATTACCCATAGCTACGCAGGTGTTAAATTAGCTCTGGCTCAATTTAAATACAAACCGCCGACTGCGGAGTCAAGGACAAAACATTCATTAATTTAACCTGTCCTTGTACATTTGTCCTCACTCCACAGTCTTCTCAAATGACTGCATACGGAAAACAAACAATATAACGAAACGTAAGCGGAATTAAAATTCGTACCACAACAAATCGATTGTAATGAAATTCGCGGAAAGAACAACGTCACGTGAGTGAAATATGCATTCAGTATTTAAAAGTATTACAAGCAGGTACGAAATAATACATACCTATTAGATAAAGGTAAAACGATCCCTAAAAACCTCCAATGGCATCGCGGAAGATGGCGGGACAGGCGTAGATGGTGAACTTCACGAATTTCACGCTTATTATGAGGGATTTGTCCATATTTGCTCTGGATCGCGTTGAGTGGAAACGGAGGCCTTTGCCTTGCAGTGGGACAATTCCGGCTGATTATATTATAGGTAAAGGATTCTTTTAAATGACCACAGAGCCAAGATAAATACCGCGTATGTGGGAAAGTAAGCAAACTTATAGGACTGACAGAAATAATAAAACAGTGTTTAAAATGATGGTACTTCCATAATATAGCATACCTAAACCGGAGGTTTATTACCGATAATTAATAATGTCATTTTCCTTTTCTTACATGTATACAGGAAAAGTTTTTATCCAGTACGCAAATTGTACCTAACCATGAATTCAGCATATCATTCTACACCCCCTAGCGCAGATTTTTTTCACCGGATATACAAAAAAAAATCTGCTGTTCCATACATTTTGACCGCGTAGGTATTATTGCACTTTTCCATGAAACAGCAGATTTTTGTTTTTGTAAAAGCGGCGAAAAATTTCTGCGCTAGGGGTTCTAGAATGATATGCTGACTTCATGGTTACAATTTGCGCACTGGATAAAAACTTACCCTGTATACACCACTGGGAAACGGTTACGACTAAAAAGCGAAATAGACTCACCCTAAGTAGAGCTCATTGCTTATCCGTAACTCTGCAGAAGCGCACTGTATACATTTATCAAGATTTCCATAAACATAAAATCGTGGCTGTAATCCTAAATGCACTGACCTGCAACTGTATAAAAAATTCAAAAAATTAAAGCTTTTCGTGTCTGTCTATGACAGCATTGTTCTTCTAAATTGCGCTACGGATTTCGATGCGGTTTGCACCATCATTTTCACAGTACTTATTCCGGAAAGTTTTTGTGTATTATTTAACTTACGTTTAAGTAATATCAAAATCTTCATGTTTTGTCAAGTTGCAAAAACCGGGCCCTGGCGGGTCGCTAGTTTCTATATAGATAATCTAGCTCTATATACAGGAATTAAAATAATTCAGAATTGCCTAAATACTACGTAGAGTAATAAACGATAAATAGTCTTCTATTCTCAGTACAATAGTGCTTAGTCATCAACTGTACAGTATTCCGGCCAATTCCCTTCAATTGGCTCAAGTTGCCATAGAGATAAGGGGCGGAACACTCTAGTTTTGTGTTCCAAGCTGCATGAAGGTTTAGGCAGACGGTCGAAACTTCATCATGGAGATAAATAGTCATTTTTATATAAAATGCATTACGTAGTGGGAATTATCGGAATATCAATAGAATAGGTACTTAGAACAGTATTGTTTTTAGATTAGAAACTATTACGTCTTTTATCGCTAGTTTTTTCTTCGACTATGGAATTTCACATCAAATTGTAAATATCTTTCGCATGCTACATGTAGTATTACATATTACACATATTGCTATACATTGCTTATTTATGTAATACACGGATTGCAATTTATGAGTAACTGAAGGAATTTTAAATTTGTCAAGCTATGAGTGGAATTTATAACATTTGAACATATTTCCGCTCTGAATCAGAAGAAATATCATGTTTGTGAAGTGTTAGTAGAGTGAAACTAGATTTTTTTTTCAATTCAATACCTAGATAGTGTGATTTTTGTTTTATAAAATTCTAAAGAATACTTACATACAGGAAAAGTTTTTATCCAGTGCGTAAATTTTAACCATGAATTCAGTATATCATTCTAGAACCCCTAGAGCAGAAATTTTTCGCCGGATATACAAAAAAAAATCAGCTGTTTCAAAGAAAAGTGCAATACCTACGCGGTCAAAATGTATGGAACAGCTGATTTTTTTTTTGTATATCCGGCGAAAAATTTCTGCTCTAGGGGTTCTAGAATGATATACCGAATTCATGGTTAAAATTTGCGCACTGGATAAAAACTTACCCTGTATGTTAATGTAACTAAATTCAATATTCGAAACTCGGGAGTCAACTCCATACTGGGGGTTCCCCTTTTGTCGTATCCACATAATTCACGGTTTTTTTTAATAACTCGGTTTCAAGATTAAAAATAAGTCTATTATTATAGTTATTACAACGATTGACTGTAGATCAAGTTGTATTGTTTGTTCTCCACGTCAATTTATCGATTCTATAGTTATTGTCGTGACAGTCATCAGAACAGACCAATTGCTAATCTGTATTAATGTGTTTGGCAAACCTGTTTGTGAGCTAAGTATGATCTACTTACACAATAGAGTGGATTTGAAGTAAAATGTTGAACAAAAAATTTTTCTTGCAGGCGATTAAAAACCCGAAAAAATGTGTGGTAGAATATGATTCAATGATCGTCCAAAAACGATCGTCGATTGTTTTTTAAAATTTTATTAACCATTTCTGACCGTTCCGAAAACGATCAAATACCAATACAGTGATGTTCGCGACTGAACTGTCAATTATGAAATTTATTTCGTTATAAAACGTGGGTTCGATGACGCATCATGAGACCTCCATGTAACAAGCCCCGGTACCACTTTTGGGCTCCTTACACTCACTTATTTATCGCGTCATAACTACGGTTCTACACTTCAGGCTTATAAACCCTTTATGTATATTTATGTACAGTAATAAAATTTCTATTCATTCTACAGATATTAAATACATTTCCTATGGGCGTTCGATCCTAACAGGCAGTCGGCTCCCACGCTCAACTCTCTGATTTTAGAACTACTTAACTGTACCTATACCAGTAGTTGAGCCTATAGATCATTTGCATGCTAGTTCATGTGCGTGTGTTGAGGTTTTAGAAGTAAAATCTAGGCGGGGCGAATGAACGACACTAACAATAACTCGTCTACAAAAATGTGAATCACAAATTCCATTGTAGTTTTATTTACTCCCTTAAAGATTAGTTCGTAGTCTGGCAATTACTTACATGAACAAATATTTTTGAAACACCATCGCATGTTTCTATAGTTGACGCAACAAATCGATAACTATAGGCACCTACAATCAATCAAATCAAACGAAAAATAACTGTATGATGTCAACAAACTGTAAACTACAACTAAGTACATCAAATCATAACGTTATTGACCGATATAAAACTAACAATGGAACTTATTTCAGCCGGTCGTATGCACTGTAACCACTATAAATTAAGGCAAGGACATACTCTGCCACCTCCGTCCGTGTACTTCTTTTAAATCAAAAGGCGCAAAATTTTCGTAAACCAATTTGGTCTCAAAGAATTACAAATAAAATATCCAAAGTCACATAATATTACTCTGCCACCTCCGTCCGTGTGTCGCTTTTAATCAAAAGGCGCCAAATATTCATACGCTAATTTGGTCTCGAAGAATACGAACCGTATAACTTCCTGAGGTCATGAGCTGAATTGTAAGTCTACATACATTATTCGCATTGATTTATGCTCCGGCGCAAGTTGGCCACGCCTCCTCTGTAACTATGCCATGCATTTAAAATTTAGCAGACTACCTTGCTTAATAGTTGTCCATACCTACTTCATGATTGTGTCAATCTTAAAGTAATTCCAACTGCCTTTTTATCCACTGTTTTGTAAGAATATTGATTAGTAGCCATTGTAATACGCATTTAAATTAATGCCTTGTCTAGACTCTATTACAAATAGAGTTTACAAATTTAGTATTTGACGCTTATAAACTTCCACTAGTAGGCGTGTCTAAGTACATTCACTGATCAGTATTTGTATTCGTGCTGATAAAATAAATGATAACGCTTGTTATCTGCGCGTGATAATAGTTCGAGGTACTTGCAGGTAGCCAGATAATATTCGAGCCCTATTATATAGTTGTTTGTTTGATTAGAACAGCTAGTACAAAGAAAGAAAAATACTTTTTCTCGAACAATGTAGCACTTTCAAGTCTATTGTAAACTCAAAGGGCAAAAGGCAACTGGAAATCATTAAGCTTTTTGCTACATTCTCATTGCTTTTAAAGCTCCCTAAGTCTATTGAAAATCGTAAATCTTTTTGCTTAATTTTCATCGCTTTAAACCGCTTAACAACAACATCTCAAAAAATAGATCCCTATCGAAATAGCTGCCCGCTTCGTCCTTTTCATACAGATGTTAATTCGCGTTGCTACCTTATTTGTCCTTGAACCATTGAAGACGTGTGCGCCTAGCTCCTAGGCTGACACGCGTCATCGACTAAAATAAATCAATTGGACGTCGTACTGGCATTGGATTTATTAAGAGGCATTAACACTTGAGACTCGTACGCTGATGAGATCACACTTTATGGTCAGCCGCGAGTCGTTTAGCCCTTTTAATTACCATAGACGTGTCGAGAACGCTAAATTATTATGCTTTATATGCATGGTACTGAGCTAAATTGTTCCCCACTGTCCCGCTTGCCATTTTCATTCATTTGTCATGATTTGTACTTATTTAGTTCGAAATACGCCTATACAATTTCTATTGACAAAGGCCATGGCGTTGTATTTTATTTGAGCGAAGGAACATGCTCCGCTCTTTCCCATTTTCGTAACTCAACTTATTCCTTATTTACCGTAATATATCTACAAATACCCATGAGGCCTGCCCTGATTTTTTTTGCCTACACTACTTCTTATTTCGTTCATAATTAAGCACGTAAACGTTTGCTGCAGAATATCGATTTATTACTGTGTCCGATAGAATGTTTACGACTAGCTACTGTTATGAATATCGTTCTCGTTTCTTTATTTGCAATAGGGTTTATTGAAATTTTCGCGATTTTCTTGACATTGCGAATATACTTTGACATTGGTTTAATTTAGTCAATCACATCGTTTTACTTCAACTCTTAAAGTACCTACATTCATTGAATTGCTTTTCAAAAACTGTGGGGTACTTGCTGATGATAAATCACGAAATATATCTGCATCACATGCATTTTCTGTAATTTTTCCGATAAACTAACTACGTACACATACTTAGGTGTATTCAATAGGTAAACAACATTTTAATTCGATATAGGTAACCGGTACTCTTGCAGGCATTTTGTAGTCACCACTGAACATGTTGAAGTCATGGCTTGCTTATTACATAATGTAGTATAAGTACCAAGATGTACTTTATGACTGTATACACAAGCCGAGTAGCTATAAACACTTCATGGATATTATTCGATTATATTATAAAACATATGTTGTTTATTTAAATAATATGATTATATTACTGCATTTTGTAAAATATATATGTATTACAACTAGCTGCTAGGATTCAGCTGCCAAGGAAATTTGTATTTCTATTTTCATGTCTGTTTTGAATTAAATAAAAAGTTTTTATTTTATTTTAAACTCGATTCATGCCTTTGCCTACAGGCCTAGTATCAATTTCAAATGGGATGGGGATAGTGACTATTTAGAAAAACTGGCTGAAAACTAGAATTTTATTACTACCTACTTATGAGTACAGATCTGAGCGTTTAATATTAATACAAATCATAACCAACAGCGGTCTCTAAAGAGTCCTGCAATTTAAAAGGTCGGTTGTGATTCTGGAGGTTAACTAACCCGATGGAAAGTTGTTGGGGAAGTTTCAATCATCGACGCATTAGTAATCAATCTAGTCTCCACACTTCAATACATTTATTGTGCAATAATGAATAGTAAATTGTTGCATAAAAATATGGAAGGAAAATATCTTTAGTACCTACTGCATGGGTTTTTTAGAGATCATAATAATATAGACAGATCTTGTCATAACAGCTGTAACTGTTTAAGATAATCTTACTTAACAGACAATCTCTATAGGTATACAGACAGCACTGACAGCATTTAGAGAGTTGTAGGTACAATACTATAATCCTTGTTCCGAAAGGTACTCTTATAAAGAAAGCTTAGGAAAAGAAACGTAAGTAAGTCGATATAGATAAAAGGTACGATCATCATCACGATGACTAGCTATCCTTACGAAAGCCAAAACAAATGACGAAGAAGAAGATTAGAAAAAAAAAAACTCTTCTAAACAAAGGAAGTTCGCAAATTAAAAGGCTAATGAGACACTTCTTTCAATAGTTTTGGTTGAAGAGAAATATAATTACGTGCCAAAATCATGCTGCCTGTAAGCGGGCAACGTTCCAATCTCAATGTCCATGCAAAATCGATCGGCGTAACTGCGCATTACGAGAAACGGTATATTAATATAATGTACCTGCCTCACTATTGTACTAAAACTAATATTTTAACAAGAAACTCAGGGTTTGTCTGATCTACGTGATTTGTTCATCGTGGATAAGTGGTCACGTTGCTGTAAATCTTATATTTTATTTAAATACTGCTGCTTTATTTGCAGTTTCTTTCTATCAACAACAATATATTTGGCTATGGCTGCTTTCATATTATGATCAGTGATCCTATCGTATTTGAGATTGAGAAATAAGCCCTGAATTTGAACTTATAAAAAATTTCCATCATGCACTATCTTTTTTAGGCCTCAATTACTATTCCATATGAGATGGGTTGTATAGTATGATGTCATATTACGTCATATGTGCATATAATAAACCAGATAATAATCTGTATTCCAAGGCTTTGGCAGTCAATACATCATGAGATAATGTACCTCAAGACTATAAGATTACTCATAAACCAATTTGCAAAACCGTTATGGCCCAGCTCCCCAGTTTTTCATCCACCTTATTAAGGGCTAAGAGAGACGACGAAGAGTTCCCAGAAGATTTTTTCGTCAGCGAAGCTTTTTTGCTTGCTCTACAATTATCAGCAAGGTGACTAGCGACCAGCAAAGCACAAAAAACAACTGCGGCATTTGTTACAGTAATATCGATAATCGATTAAAACGATGCAAAAATCGGATCTAAAACGAATCTAAGTTTTGTTATTCGTTTACGTAAAGGCAGAGAAACGCCATTTTCCTCTTTATGTGATAGATGAAGCAATACAAACATTGGTTTGCTCTGGTTTATTATTGCGTGCCAAATACCACTATGTAGATAGTCTGAATAAGATACACAGACATTCAATATTTGCATGGAATTTTTCTCGGATGCATCTTTTAGTCGAATAACACATTATATTTTGTGGAATTTGGCCGCTCTCCATTTCAAACAGTATTGAAACTATTGAACCTACCTATAGTAATTTTAAAATGCAATTTCGCTCCAGGAAGGCACAATGGAATCATCTTTTAACAGCCAACAAAACACGAATTTACTTTTATTCTGTGACCAACAAAACACGAATTTACTTTTATTCTGTGATCACAATCACAACAACACTTACACTTTATTTTCTTAGAGTTATAAGGTTTTTTGTTTAAAACCAATATTTACCGTGAAACAACTAGGAGCGCTTAAATAACAACATCAATAATATCAAAACTGTTCCCAGAAACACACAATGAATAAGCACTTTAAGCAGATACAAGAGTCGAAAAGGTAAACAACGAATTACCGTTGGTAGAAGATAAAGTTTATGTCGGTAGCCTCCCGTTAGTACGACCTCTTATCTGAAGCATTCTACCTCGCTGGTTATCAACTAACACCTACTCGTAACTAACTAAGCATAGTGTAGAAATTGTAGAAACTACGGTAATGTTGGAATGTGGAGATCCTAAGACGCCGATGAGATTAGAGATAGAGAAATAGCAAATAAAACTGTTATTTAAAAGAAACTGTGGGTCGCTAAAGTACTCAGAAGAATCAAAAGTCCCAAATTATGATGTCATGGCAGTCAATTTGCAGTCTTATACATATAAATAACATTAGAAGAAAAGAAGTGACACTCATTATTCAAGAAAATCAAACGATTGATGTGGGCTTAGACGTCGATTATAACGAGCAAAGAATCTTGCTTAGACGAGTCGCGGCCTCACTTGCTTAATGTTTACCTTATTACTTATTGCCGCCGACGCTTACCTACAAAAATAAAAACACACCCACGGAACAACCGCCTGCATTAGATACGCACAGTTTTCAATGAGAACCCACTTGACGAGGGGCTTTTCAATTTGACCGAGAAATCGAATGCAACTAGTGAGGGAACGCAAGCTGTGCGGTTACAAATCGTAATGTATATGAATGGCAGACTCTCCGTCCTGCTCCCACTCACCAAACAATTTGAGACAAGAGAAAAGCTTTTTAAACATTATTCACTGAGAACACTCCAATAACATTGAACAAAAGTCAAGATATTTATAAATTCTTTTGTTGAGGAAGGAAATAAATGAAAAATTACCTTCTGGTACATGAACAAAAGTATCCGGAGAGTGATACTTAAAACAATAATGATATTAAAGACGATTTGTTAAGCGTTAATACTATTGTTGCAGGAAATTGTTTATAAGATGCCAATATAACAATTTGCACATAGAATAAAGTGATTTGTAGAGATTTCAAAGTGTTTCAAGGAATCTAAGAAGCATGACCGCTTTATTGTCGTCGAGGGATTCGTTGAAACGGCTCGTTGCGGATCAATGATGTATAACTTGACGTAACTTTTCTGTTAAATAACAAATTAAACTTTTACAGACATAAAACAAATTGCAGCTCTATAGAGCAGAAAGAGAGAGAGAGAGAGAGAGAGATGTTTTATCAATTTATCATCATACATTGAATTAAAGTTTTGAATTCCGCAAGACCAATAACTTTTTACCGTAATCAGATTCTCCCATTTCAGTATTTATTTACGTTTTTACATTTCATCACATTAATAGTCACTGTCAGGGGTTGTAGTAACCCCATTGTTTAAATTGCTCTTATCTTCTAGAAATACCTACTGTACGGATAAAAACATCTTGGTATAATAATGCTTCATTGTTTGAACTAGAAATTCCAGGGCGATAACAAGTCAAGCGTCTAAATTATTAAGCGGTGTGATCATTTCATCTCTCTTATCAAGAAAATGCATAGCTTTACCTTTAGCTCACAAACTTGTTTCACAGTCGTATGTTCTGTCTATATTATGTTTTAGTATGTTTCTTGCATTTAATAGTACGATGGAGTCAAAGTTCGCAACTCTAACCCCGCTGTATGTCTTAGGATATTAAGGCTTCATTATGTTTTTGCATATTTTAAGGAGTCTGTTTCTATTCTACGTTAATATGTTGGTGCTAGTTTCTGACAATCTGCCGTCAATGTTTTTCATGATAACCACGGCTATTCAGGTTATCAGGAAAATTAGACGATAATAAACGTAAGCACGTTTGTACATCGGATTTACCGCGGTAGATAGAGGCATAAGGAATTTAAATGGTTGATACTTATACTGGGGAAAATAACTATGACTGATATAGATGTATGAGGAAATCAAGTTCATAACTTAGAGTTTATGTTAACCCAGCTTTTCATTGCAACGTGTATTGTTTTGTTGTTATTAATGACCTAGCAAAGTGTTCCTGAGAGAAGTTTTGTTACGAAAAACGTGGAAATGTTCGCAAAATATATTCATTACGAGGACTTAAGAGTCAAGATTATTAGTTAAATTGTTTCCTGTGATTAACAGGCGTTTCCATGGTTTATTAACCATGTAGATGATTTGAGATAAATAAAAGTTATAAACTAATGTATTCGTCTTCCGATGTTGGTGATAAAATTTAACGGAGAGTAAAAGGTGATTATTGTGCAAAGATGGCTTAACAACTTGTAATTAGTTAAGCAATATTACAAGCGGTAAACACAATAACCATTGGTATTTGTTGCTTCTAGCAGTCCTCATAAATGCTCGTACACAAGTACAAAGTCTTGTCGCTTGTGTTAACCCGTTCGTCCCGGCTGTCATTCGTGGATATTTGACAGTCGTTAAGGGTCGTCAGAAGCTCGGAAGTTTAACAAACAGTCTTACCAAGGGGTATCGTATTACCCAGTTACTGGGTTGTGAAAATCAGAAAGGCAGGCTCCATGTAAAATATTGCTATTCAGCTGCATCCGGCTTGACTGGAAGCCGAGACCTGAACGTAGTTGAGAAACGGCTAGTGTCGCTTCGGGAAAAGTTATGTCCAGCGCGGACTAGAAGATGACTGTATTAAACGTTGTTATTGACTATAATGCATTTGAAGCTTTATTTTCTATTGCTTAGATTAGAATATTAAGTATTTATTTTTCGTTCTTTGTTGTATTTAACTGAAGCAATACATTTAGTCATGTAATCTTCACAGCACATGCAAATGTAGAGATGAATACAATCATTGCTCTGTCTTCCTACTATTCGATGAGGTTGATGATTAGTCAGGTAAACAAATACTTCCAACGTCTGTTATCTAATGTAATATTTTTTTCTAACAAAAATCCTTTGCGTTTCCACTCCAACGAGGAACACTAATTGGCCAAAATGTTAAGCTCAGTTAAACAGACCGGATTTTAAAAGTGAAATTCTCTTCGTCATCGAATTCATTCGCAGGCTGCTCAGCTTCCGTTGTTGCTACGGTTTCTTAAAATTATCTGAGTCAGCTATAAAGGTGATTTCGAAGGTCGTTAAAATAATACATAAAGTCTACAACATGTTCCCACAACATATTCGTTGAAGTAACGACTTACATTCACTTGTGAAGTTGTACGCCTGCGGATCTATAATCTATATGCTATGTTGCTGCTAACGTATTTTTGCTGGTTATTAGATTTTTAGTTTGATGATCTTATGACTGCGTCAGTGAGCGGAGTTTGTGCAGCTGAATTTTTGGCCAAAGATGTTTGAACTTTTTGACATCGTTAGGTACGCTAAGAAGAAGAATGCGATTTTGATATACCTATTTACCTATCATCCATAAATCCAGAAAATCATGTCTAATTGTTTGAATTTCTCATTAAAGTAACTTTGACAACAATTTTATTACAAAACATATAAGCGATTCTCTAATAGTCCGTCATACTTTTACAATTAAGACTACAAAGAGCATGAATAATGAGGGAAGGTAATGAATTATAAACTTGATTGCAATGCTTTGTGGCTAAGTATCAAAACGAGTGATGCTGTCATCCTTGCAAATAGAGTTAGAACATGAGCGTTTTATTTTGTTGGAATAGAAGAAAATTCAATTAGGATGTAGTAAAACAATGCCAGTATGTTCAGTGATGTCACCGGAGTCACAATGTGTGACGGACACAAGCCCATATAGGAGTAGAGAACACATAGGTACATAAGTATAAACTAGGTACACTCTACACGTTGGCATGCGGGTAATTGAAGGAGTTAAGTGTTAGCCGACTATATATCCTATTTTAGGACTAAGAAATGCTTTCTTGAGCACGTGCAACAATTAGGAATAGCGCAATGTTAAGAACCCAGGAGCTGTTGAGTAAATAATGTCAAGTTTGTTCGTGTGGTGTGGCAGGAATAGGAGCTTAGTTTGAAATAGAAACAAGCTGAAATACTTAAACAACTTACTGAATTTAATACGATATTATGGATTTCATATTTTTCCATCAAGTTCAAACTTTTTTCTGAATTACAAATGGAAAATATACCAAAGAAACCTTTAACTATTGGTGCAATAAACTATTGTACAAATAGTCTATGAAAAGAACTTGGAAAATACAATAACAACACACGGTCAAATCATGTTTTCGCCTGTGCATACTTTTATGAAGTCAAATAAAGCCTTGTTCAGGCTTACGTCATGTTTGACATGTCTGCGGCTAAAGTGGTTTACGAAACTGCAATTTTCAAACGAGATTTGGCAGTACAATCTTTTGTAAAGTAGATATCATATGAGCATCTTAATCGACATATAAATAGAGTGGGCGTAGCATGGATACTCGTATATACGACAGCAACAATCACCACGTGACGAGAATTGGAAACAAAAATAGTTTTACCAAACAAAAGTGTTTTAAAGACGTTAATTGTGTTGTCAGAATTCAAACAGTCGTCGTCAAAGTGTTAAGATGTTTCTAGAACGACAATTTAGTTTTATTTCGTTCGTATTGTGTGTTGACATTGAAACTAGTTACAAGAAATTACTTGCGGCTTGTTTCTTTCACTTATCTTCACACGTCGCTATGGCGCGAAGAATTATGCGCATGTTTTGTGCGTAAACGCATCCAAACATGAAATGTAAAACACCCGCAGCGGTAATCATCTAAATTATTTCCTTAAAATGCAAATAAAACTATTTCAAAGCAAGCGGCGGCGGCATGCTGAATAAAAGGTTTGCCGGCCATGCGTGCAGCTTGCAGAATGTCTGGAATGCCCGTGCACTTCTCAGAACACGACTGGCCCTCCATTCCTGCCCTTAGGTAGACGCGTTTTGCACCATTAGCTTTTTCTTTAACTATATGATGCGCCGACTTCCAGACTTTTATAATGAAATGACTGATGCTGCATCAGTTGTTGATATTTCTACCCTTTATATGATAAACTTTTTTTTCTATGTATATTCATATAATATGCGAATACTAGGTGTTAATAAACACCTGGTAATTACATATATGAATGTGACATTGTTGATGAGATTTTTTTTGAAAAATAAATGTAAATATTCAGAATGTTTCACATTTTAGCGTTTCAATCTTTCAATAACCGTGGGATTGTGGTACCAATGTTAGATTATGTTGTGTATTGTTATAACCGAGATACCTACGTCTGTAATAATACAGTAACATCATAAGAGCTTCAACACAGCGTAGGAATAACAAACACATGTGAAACATACAAAGACTATAGTTTATTGACCTCCGATATCCTAAACTATAGCATTAAAATTCAGGATTGTCAAGTAAAAATATTATAATAATGTATAATCACGCGCCCTATATTGGAAAATGTCTTTCAAGTTACCTCTTTCAATTTTATGACAGGTAATTGTTATTCTCACATTTATGATACCTTCAATAATTTTACGCACTTACTGAACATGTTATTTTCTACTAATATTATAAAGAGGAAAGATTTGATTGTTTGTTTTGCTGCTAGTGAAAAATATAGAGTGTATGAATTATTCAGATTTGAAGTGGAAGAGTACATGAAATTGGAAACGATCTTTCTTGAAACTGAAGTTTTGTATTTTGCGCAGAAGCTGAAGACACTGAACTCAAATCCTTTAGTAATTCCACTTTCGAGTTATAGATAATTTATTTCTGCTTGAGTTATGGCTTGATCACCTCTCTTTAAATGGAAATCAGCGTCTTTACGAGATCATAAATTGTGGCTTAACAAGCGCAAAGTTAACGGAATTATTATAAAATTTACAAATGTAGAATGCTCAACATCAAGTCCAATCTCGGATAACGGTGTAATACAAATAGTTTATAAAATAATTCGGTTCACTGTTGGAAGTTGTTCGTTCACTGTAAACGTAAAGGATCACATGACCGTGTTAGTACGCGTCGTCGCGTCGCCCCGGCGCGGGTGCATAGCCTTGTCTTTATCCGCAACCGGTCGCTAGATCAATTGGGCCGATTGATTGTTACCATCCACAAATTATACTAGTCCATCGGATGTCACGTCCCTCTTGCGAATTGCATGTTAAATGGGCGCAATTAGGTCAATCATTTAGAAAATTACATGCTTCGTTACTTCTCATCTGATATTCCACTAGATCAAAATTTAACTAACCATGAACTCCCGATAGCTGTTTATTGTTAGAAATAGCGTTAGCAAATTTATATTTTACCATATTGCCAGTATGACAGACGGTATTTTAATTATGTGTGCCATGACAACAACAGTAATGACAGGAAACGCTTGGACAATTGGGATTTTATTGCAACGCGCGGGGTGAATACAGACGGATAGACCCATTCAAAACATGAATAGCATCAATTGAAGAGGTTTAAATAAAGCTTCGCCTTTTATTGCGACTTTACTCAAAATAAATTCAAGTACACATGATGTAGCAAAGTTATATTACCTACATAAATGTAATTAAAGTTTCTTCTGTTACGGCAAAAACGAGGAAAAACTATGGCCAAGTTGTTTGCACATTTTGTCACGAGAAAGAATTAAGACTAAGAAAATATTGGCATCGATTAAATGAAACCATTGATTTATCCGCTGGAGAACAATGGAACATTTTATTGCTTACTGGAAATGGAACTGATTGACGTAGAATTTTTTACAATGCATAACATACTAGGCGTCCAGACTGGTTTAAGACTTCCACCGATGAATCATCTGGGTCAGAACGTCGAGACCGTAAAAAGAAAAGGTAACATACAAATTTAATTAGGAGTTCCTTTGAAATATGGTTTAACTCCATCAATCATGAGGGTATGATAATGGTGAGTGTAGACACTCGTTCTGGCACGTATTCTCGACGAAGGTCAGCTTTTTATTACGTTAACACTTGTAATAGCTATCTTTATGTCGTCAGATAGGTCTATACTTCACACATTACTAATATTATGAATCAAAAGACATTCTGTTGCAATAGGTATTTGTTCACAAAATTTATTGCCCGTGTTCCCCTAAATAATAACTTTGTTCGTGAAAGGTCCCCTTCTGTGTGATTCAGTAGCATTACGTCAACTTGAAGTTGAATACCTACAGTAACTTCGTTCAAAAGTTTTTTTTTCTGTTTGATGGTCAGACGCACGACGTGCAATGAATAGGTTAACATTGTGAGTGAAAGCCCTGGTGCTGCAATTTCTTAGTACTCATTATGCAATTTCCAGTTTAATGTCACCTGCTCTCTTAGTAATTGTTAGTTTTAAATATTTATTATTGTCAATACAAAAGGCATTCGTTGTAACTCATCGTTGTGTCCTAAATAACAACCAACTTTTATCATGGAACACCTTGGCGCCATACAATGCTTTATTAAAGGTATATATATTATTTTGTCTGTTGTGAATGATGATATTAGGGCTAATTGCTAAAGATTGGCTTATCTTCGCCGATTAAAATTGTTTTGTTTCAAGGAAACGATGAATCAAGCATTTTCTTTGTGAATAGTTTTCTTTCAAATAGTCAAAAACTTCACCGTTGGCAATAAATTATGGATGTTGATGAAGATTTATGAATTTCCCAACTTTATACAGAGAAGTACCTATTCACAACATATACCAAGCATGTTTTTTTTTTTTTTTTTTTTTTTTTTTTGGGTGGGAAATCATCAAATAACTTCTCCCGCTCTGGGTGGAGCAGGAGGGCGTGTCAGACTTTTACTGACTAAAACCCACCCGTGTTCCTTCAGTAGCCCTTAAGCCAGGGGCTGTGGTGTCTCTTTCGAACAAACCCGCACCCCTGGCAGGCATCGACCCTTGCGGGTCCCATCACTATTTGTGCTGACATCTCTTTGAGGCGCGCGTGGAACACAACGCGCCGTCGACTTGGGCTTGGTCCTTACCGGACAGCGAGCTACCCATTACTCGCCGTCCGCAAGCCCATGCCTACGGTGGCCGGAAATCGGCCTGGGATTCCCGACGCCCAGGGCGTCTCCGTATCCTGCGGCGGCTGGGGTCGCGAGGGCGCATATGCTGCCTCTCCCTCACGTGCGCCGCCTCCCTCTTCGCGAGCATCACTGCTTCGCTGAAGGAGGTGACGGCTCCCCATGCCCTCTCGCTCCGTACCATGGCCTGGACCAGGGCCGGAATACCAAGCATGATAAGGCGCTTAAACTCAAGGAGAATTACAAAGTTATAAGAAATGTCATGCGTCAGCGTAAGAAATGAAGACGAATGCGCACAAGTTTCACAACACAAAGAAACTGTAACCTTATTGTCTTCAGAGGCAACAACCGTTGTTGTAGCACGAAACGGATCACCAAGGGGCACAAACAGTATACACAAGTCACAGAAACACTGAACACGATAGGAAACTGGCACGTGATTTACCAGAATTGACACATTAATGTATGATGAGCGGAGTGCGTAGGGTGCGCAGGCGGCGGAGGCAGCGCCGCGCGCCGCGCCTCGCCTGCGAGCCTCCGACTCGCCTGTATGTACACACCGCCCTCGGTAAATTCTTTGCATAAATAAACGAGAAAGCTCCAGCTAGCCCACTAAGCTATCGCTTCGATTGCACTCACTTCGCGAAACAAGATGCACTGCTTCCAAAACAACTTAAAAGTACCTTACCTTTTACACTGCGCAGTAATGATGTTCTATCACGATCGATGATGGAAAAACAAGCGAAAACCAGGCACAGTCACGTTCGTGCGGATACGTCGAGAGCAATGGCGCCGCGCCGCCGGTTCGTTCGTCGTTTGTCGAGTAGAGCGCAGACTAGGAAGGCAAGCCTTGTTTAAACAGTGACGTGAGCCCAGATGGCCTCTTACCTCCTCTGCGCCGCGCGATTCACCTCTGCCCCGAAAGAGACGGCACTATTCTTATCACCATCGTCTTTTACCTGTGGTGCAGCAACCTACATCACACCGGTGCGTCGAATAAATTGAACAATGTCAAGACTGATATTTGCTCGTATGTCTCGAAAAATTAAGCAAAAAATGCACTAAGTTCAGTTTTAGTTTACGGTATACGTATACCATCACATGTCACCCGTTCCAAAACTGTAAACAAATGAAACTTTGTTCGCGTGACTCTAACGTTTTAAAAAAACTAGGCGTGCCAGACGCTGAAAATGACTGTGAAAATGATTTCGACAATTTTCACGAAACAATGTTTAGACATAATACAGATAAGAAACCCATATGACAATCAAATTATACCAGAAACAGAAAACAGCAGGTTTAATAATTATATAGTCGGAACCAAAGAACCCTTCAAAATGATTCTATGGAAAAGTTTATTGAGTGCTGCCATCTTGCGGAAAGCTGGATATCCTTTATCATGTGCACTCTACTGCTGAGAATGTACCGACTTGGTGTTTTGCTGATTGGTGCTCGACTTAGAGTTTCAACAAAGATCGGTAGATGGCGCTAATTGACATCCTCCTTAGGTAACGAGAATTTTAAAATGATCTATCTACATGTATAAATTTCAGTCATAAATACAATTTTGAAAAGGATCAGTAAAATACACACGTTGGAAAAAGACTATTTCTTAATCGCCTTAGTAAATAACACACTGATGAACCCGTTGCTGCACTGCCTTATTGAAAAAGCTCTTGAACTGGAAATATTAGGTCTTTACCTATGAAATTGCCGTTCTGCAGTACTGGCCATTTCAAATCAAAATAATTTTTGTTTGGCTAAGAATTCTAATTTCAAATTAATTTTATTTTAAAAACATGGATTTTTTTTTCTAAAAGTAGTCATTTCTTTATTGATTAGTGTTACATTTTCATCGCATTTCAATCTTTTTCGTCATCATGGATACGTTAAAAATTCGAGTAATTATGGAATATGAGTACCGTCGTGGCAGCAACGCGGCACAAGCGGCACGCAACATCAACGACGTTTACGGAGCTAACACTACAAACCAACGCACCACCTGTTATTGGTTTGCTCGCTTCCGTTCTGGAAATTTCGACCTGAAAAATGAACCTCGCGGTCGTCCGAAGACTTTGGTCGACAATGACGAATTAAAGGCGATTGTGGAAGCTGATGATACACAATCTACGGCTGAATTAGCAGCAGCTTTCGACGTTAGCGTCAAAACAATATTGGTCCATTTGCGTCAAATTGGCAAGGTAAAAAAGCTTGACAAATGGGTGCCCCACGAACTCAATGATCGCCAGCGCGAAGTACGCGTCGAGACGTGCCTTGCACTGCTCAACAGACACACAAATGAAGGAATTTTGAACCGCATTGTTACCTGCGATGAAAAATGGATTCTGTTTGATAACCGTAAGCGCTCAGCAAGTTGGTTGGATCCTGGTTCAGCACCTAAACAATGCCCTAAACGAAAACTTACCCCTAGAAAAGTGATGGTCACTGTTTGGTGGTCTAGCGCCGGTGTGATTCATCACAGCTTCTTACCAAACGGGGTGAGCATTACTGCAGATGTGTACTGTGAAGAACTGAACACAATGATGGAGAAGCTGGCGCATCTCCAACCAGCATTGGTCAATCGCTCGTCTCCGCTGCTCCTGCACGACAACGCGCGACCTCATACTGCACAGCAGACGGTCTCCAAGTTGCAAGAACTGGGGTTGGAAGCTCTCCGTCATCCGCCCTACTCACCAGACCTTGCGCCTACAGACTACTACTTTTTCCAGAATTTGGATAACTTCTTGGCGGGAAAAAAATTTAATACCCGAGAGGCAGTACAAAATGCCTTTGAAGAATTTGTTGCCTCCCGTCCAGCTGATTTCTTTAAGAAGGGCATCAATAAACTGCCACTGCGATGGCAAAGATGCATTGATTGCATGGGTGATTACTTCGATTAATACAAATAAAAAATTCATGAAAAAAATTCGTTTAAATTTTTTCATACAAAACGGCAATTTCGTAGGTAAAGACCTATTATTTCCCAAACATTCCAAATATCAGTTCAAAGTTCGAATGGTGTCCAGGTGTGAATACGAAAAAAATACTTTAAAAATTAAATCAAATGCTTTCTAATTTGGAGCGATCACTTGAGTGAGAGAGGTTTGAATTAAAAAAAAACTAGATTAGTATACAGAGAAACAGAGATCAGTGAAATTTGGCATATTATCATTTAAATTGAATTTTATTAATACCTTTATGCTACCATATATTTTCCTCAATTGTGACCCAAAAAGATAACATATAACTAGAATTGCGCGTAGGCCGCTGCTTTCTGTTAGTACGTTCCCATAATCGGAGAGCTTTTATGTCGTGTTGTAAGTCACGTAGACAAACAGGCAAAAGCACAAAAAGGAAAAAAATGAGCAATGAGGGTTTTCTGTATTTTTAATTATTATCTTTTGGATATTTGCTTCGCACGGTTTGTGCATTTAGCCAGTGTCAAGTAATTTTTCTTTTCGATCAAGTAAATGGCCCGTTATCAGGCACGAAGTAACAAAAAGTTATAGTCGTCTTTTTGTATTTTTCTTTAGTCAGTCAAGTCAAAGTTATAAAAAAAAAGTGATAAAGCGGTAGTAACTTTACAACAACCTATTAGGAATTTTGGGGGGAACACGAAAAGTCCACGTTAGTCTTTCACCTTCACTACACTTGTGCACTCACACGTAGGTAACGAAATTGAATACCTAATTCACTACCAAAATTATACAATCTAATTCGCTATTTCACAAAATTTCATGAAAATGAAAATTCGTGCGACATGTTCAAAAACTCTCAATAAAATATTTTAAGTTCATTGCCGAACTGGAAGACCTCTTGTCAAAGTGGCACCAACTGGTGGCGTGAATATTTAAGAAAACCCTCATTGTGTTATTATAGTAGTGTACCTGTCCGACCTTCTTTCTGAATTCTTTTATCATTCTCGTCAACAAGCCCTTATCCGAAGAACTTCCTATACTTTAATACAAAACTGTAAAACTATCAGTACTAAGCATATAGACATAAATAAAGGCAGAAAGCTGTTTGAAAGGAATCTCTTTGATTACGTCGCCGATGCCGGCTAGTGTGAAGCTACATTTAATCGATAGCGAGGTAATAACGATTTATCAATGTGCTCGATGTCGGATCGTGAAAGTCAAAATCGATTAGCAGCCTTCTGATTGAATGTTTAGCAAATAGAAAGCGCTGTTGTGATTTTTTGATGTGCAATGTTTGTGAAGCGTTCGACTTTGTCAATTAACTTTGGAGTGTGGGTTTCCTGTCGTTCGAACATGTTGGTTTTGGTCTAAGATTTATACGATCAGAGGTCAAAAATATTGAAATGAAATGATTTGTTTATTTATGTAAATATATCTTCCAAGACATTTTTACACGTCAATATTTTATAAACTAGATGGCGCCGGCATTTTCTAGCTGACTATTCCCTGTGAAGAAAACCCGAAACAAACTCAGAGGTCTCTTTTAAAGTCCAAACATTGGGAAAGCAATTATTGGGAGTGGTTTTGTGTTTAAGTTGTAAAAATCTGTTGACATTTAGGTAGGCACTTAAGGTCCAAATACATCATTTGGATTGCGACTTACTAAGTGGCTTATTAGCACTTAATTTTTTTAAAGGGCAATTTGTCTCCCTGTAAGTAAGTTGATAAGGAGGTTTCTTTAAGCCTCTCAAAGTCTACATGGATTGGCTCGTCTATTGCTGAACCATTTTGAAGGATATTGCCAATACATTGGTTCATACGTTCCAGAAAAGTGTCTGCTCTACATCGACGTGATGAATGTTGTTGAACTCGACTTGAGGGGCTTGTGGCTAAGTAACAATAGCTGCACGGGTCGATCGATCAGGTTAACCTACCCTTTCCGCGGTTGGTCCGTGGATGGGTGACCATCTTTACATACCAAGACCGCTCCGTGCCTAGCACGTTAAGCCGTTGGTCCCGGCTGTCATTTCTGGATCTTTGACGGTCGTTACGGGTCGTCAGAAGTCCGAAAACCTGACAACCAGTCTTACCAAGGGGTATCGTATTACTCAGTTACTGCGTTGTGGAGGTCAGATAGGCAGTCGCTCCATGTAAAATACTGGTATTCAGCTGCATCCTGTTGGACTGGAAGCCGACCCCAACATAGTTGGGAAAAGGCTAGGCAGATGATGATGATGATGATGAACTTTCAAAATGAAAGTAATTCCTAAATTCCTAGTGTCAGTTGTTACGCAATTATCCCGCAGGGTAGATACTTCACAATCATACCATTGCAAAACTCTTCTTAACTTTTCTGCCGTTCTTTAACTAGACAGGCATTAAGCCCTAAAAGCTGTTTCCAAGGAAATGGCCAAAAACGCGCAAATCGGTATTTATTAAAAACTGTGACACTTACGTTACTGAGTGTACAAAACATCAATAATGATATTTCTTTCTGTTTATCCTAAAGAATCCTTTTCAGTTAAGGGCCTACAAACTCTCATATCTTGGGAGCTATTCAAAAAAAAATCAAAATCAAAATATTTTTATTTCATATAAACCTGCATGGGCACTTATGAAACGTCAGAAGCTAGGTGCACGGTTCCAAAATGTTGTTTCCTATGGAGAAGAGCCGGCAAGAAACTCCACGGTTACTCTTTTAAAAATGATTGGCTTTAACAATGTTTTCAGATATAAAATGTATGGGAGGACAGTGCAGGCATGTAAATAAGTACCAGGTACTTAGACGAATCCAGAATAGAAAATCGTCTACAAATCTACAGTCTGTAAGGCCTACAACGTTCTCCCATTCACAATATGTAAAATAATCTACATAAATAAAATGAACCTAATTAAACATAGTGACATGATTAACATGACAATCACTAAAAAATAGTTGATATTAAAATTGATGTATAATGTCAAATAATGACGAGAATATGTCAGCATTGTAAAAATAAAAAGAACATTGAGAGCAGTTAATAGACTTTCACATAGATATGCTGTTAATGAGGTACCAGGAAAGCCACATGTGCAGAAGGAATTAATGCCAAACTTCCCTGTCTTCAACGTAGTCTTTTATCTTATAATATGCTTTTTTGATAAGGATACTTTTGATGTGCGTTTTAAACTTTCCATCGCTAAGTTCTGTAACTGACTTTGGCAACTTGTTATAGAAGCGGATACTGTTTATTAGAAATGACTTGCTAGTTTTAGTCAATCTAAATTTTGGAATCACAATTTCATCTTTACTACGTGTATTCAGATTATGGAAATCGCAACGTTTTTTGAAAAGGCCTAAGTTTTTGCGAACGTACAAGATATTTTCTAGGATATAAAGAGACGGCAGAGTTAGAATATCAATTTCGCTAAATTTGTTTCTAAGAGACTCGCGAGGCCCCATTTTATAGATTGCGCGGATTGCCCTCTTTTGTAAAATGAAAATTGAATCTACGTCAGCTGCCGATCCCCACAACAGAACGCCATAAGACATAATACTGTGAAAATAAGCAAAGTAAACTAACCTAGCTGTGGCTACATCCGTCAACTGCCTTATCTTTCTTACTGCGTAAGCAGCTGAGCTTAATCTACTTGAAAGAGCTCTAATGTGAGCACCCCATTGCAATTTTGAATCTAAAGTAATTCCCAAAAATACAGTTTCCGAGATAGCATCTAGTTTCTTCCCATCAAGTTTTAAGTTTAGACCTACTTGGGGTACATTTGGTAACGAGAACTTAAGACATTTAGTTTTGTTCGCATTGAGTAAAAGATTATTAGCGGCAAACCATTTCGAAAGAACAGCTAGACTATCATTCACATGTAAGACATCTGTATCTTTTCTATTTATTCTAAAAATAAGAGAAGTGTCATCAGCGAATAAAATTATATCCGAGAAGTTATCCATCAGGTAAGGAAGGTCATTAATATAAACTAGAAATAAAAAAGGGCCAAGAATTGAACCTTGAGGCACGCCCATCTTAACTAGAGACCCCGAGGACGTCGCCCCATTAACGTTTACTTTTTGCTGCCTGTTTGATAAGTAGGAAAGTACAAGATCAGCAGCCTGTCCACGAATTCCATAGTGGTGTAATTTACAGATAAGTGTATTGTGGTCAACGCAGTCAAACGCTTTTGAGAGGTCACAGAAAATGCCAATCGCGTCCTGGGAATTCTCCCAGGATTCCAAAATATGACTGATGAGTTTTACTCCTGCGTCAGTCGTCGACCGACCTTTCGTGAAACCAAACTGTCGACTATGTAAAATACCATTTGAGTTAAAATGTGACAACATCTGGTCTAGCATGATTTTTTCATAAATTTTGCTCAATGCTGGAAGCACAGATATAGGTCTATAATTAGAGGGATCACTCTTACTACCTGATTTGAAAATTGGTACTACTTTACTATGTTTCATTAAGTCAGGAAACGTACCGCTGTCTAAACATTGATTAAATATGCCTGTTAGGACAGGGGCAATTGTGTCAATGATATTTTCGAGAACCTTAACGGAAATCCCCCATAAGTCTTCAGTGTTTTTTATGTTAAGACTTTTAAATGCTGTTTTAATTGTGGCAATAGAAATGGGTTTGAATTCAAAACTTGGAATGTCCTTGCTGAAGTTTTCTTTAAGAAGAGATTCAGCTAATACAGATGATGAGGGGAGAGATTTCGTAACTTCTATTGGGATGTTGGTAAAGAAATTTTCTAGAGTCTCAGCAACTTGTAACTTATCTGAAATGATTTCATTATCAATTTTTAGAGCTAACTCATTCTGATCTCGCTGTTTTGTGTTTCCAGTTTCTTTGTTAATTACCTGCCACACAGCTTTTATTTTATTTTTAGAGATACTAATTTTGTTACTTATTAATTTAGATTTAGCGTGAGCGCAGACTCTTTTGAATATTTTAGAATATTTTCTTACATAATTATGAAGGGCCTGATCAGAAGTCAATGATTTTTCGTGATACAAATTATATAATATATCTCTGCTTTTTCTAATGCCAGTAGTGGCCCATTCGCTAAATTTTGGTTTAGTAGTTATTGTAACTTTTTTTACAGGACATGCTTTATTGAATTCTTTGCATACTGTAGAAAAAAATGTGCCGTAGTTTATATTGGGGTCTTGTGAATCAAAACTCGCTGTTGATAGATTGCTAAGAACATTATTATTAAAAGATTTCAGTTTATTTTTGGTCAGAGGTCTCAATTCAATGGTTTTATCTAGATGTAACTTTTTATCTAAGTCAAACGATACAAGCTGACCAGTATGGTCTGACCTGACGCCACTAATTAAGGATGAGTCCTTTATTTTGTAATTGGTAAATACATTGTCTATGCATGAAGCTGTGGTTGCTGTTATTCTAGTCGCTTCATTAAATATACATTTTAAATTGAATGATTTAAACAAAGAGATAAGCTTACTTTTTTCTGGTGAATTAACTAATAAATCAATATTTAGGTCACCACATACAAAAACTAATTTATTATCTTTGAATATTTTACCTAATATTTCTTCCATAATTATCAAAAATGATGACAGGTTCGTGGCTGGTGGTCTATACACAGACAAGAAAGTATGGCCCTCAACCTCTGCACATGCTACCTCACATAAGCGATCAACAGAACAAGCGGTGATATCCTTTCTTTCCTTATATTTAAAACAACTATTACACAATATCAAAGTACCACCCCCCATCGAAGACCTATTGTACGCACTGGCAACTGAAAAATTATTTACATTAAACAACATCCTATCCGGTTTTAACCAAGTTTCAGTAAAACATAAGATATTGAATTTGAATTGTAAAAATGTTTGTGTTAACAGAAAGATAGACCTGCCAGGGGTGCGGGTTTGTGCGAAAGAGATACCACAGCCCCTGACATACAGCAGGCTACTGAGGGAACACGGGTGGGTTTTAGTCAGTAAAAGTCTGACACGCCCTCCTGCTCCACCCAGAGCAGGCAGTTATTTGATGATTTCCCACCCAATAAAAAACCATTTAACCATTCCGGACAAAATATCTTTACTTAACCAAAGTTAACCGTACTATGCTCTACACACTTATCTTTATAATTGACATCAAGGAACCACTTTCGCAGGCATTACTAATGGAACTACAGAACATATCGACAGGCAGGACGTTTACCAGTGATAAATCTCAGTCTAGAATCAGTGTCCACTTTCGAATAGTCAGTAGTCTTTATATTATTCATTTAGGATGTAATAAATTGGTAGGGAAGTATCGAATCCATAGATCACGGGCCTGAGGTGCTTTACTCCGGTCGCGAGTAAAATATTAGATTTCTTCGTTGACAAAGAGTTATGAATGTGGAGCGCTATTGTGATTTTGATTATAATTTATTGATTATGGTGACAGTGTCTTCAGGTAGGGGCTGGTCACCGAGTTAAAACAGCCGCACAAGTCATCGATCAAATTAAGTTATGGTTGCCTCGGTTGGTCCGTGGATGGGTGACAAAATTTACATACCAAGAGACCCCTACGTGCCTCGAAAAGCAAATCCGGGCTTCGTGGATCTTTGACTGGCGTTACAGGTCGTCAGAACCCTGAAAGTCTGAGAAACAGTCTTCTTTTTTTTTGGCTTTGGCTTCGCACGGTTTGTGCATTTAGCCAGTGTCAAGTAATTTTACTTTTCACTCAAGTAAATGGCCCGATATCAGGCACGAAGTTACAAAATAGTCATAGTCAGTCAAGTCAAAGTTATTGTAAAGCGGTAGTAACTTTACGACAACCTAAAAAAATTCGTGCGACATGTTCCAACGCGATCCCGCCAAAAACTCCGACAACCAGTCTCCAAGGGATATCGTATTACCCATGAACTGGGTCGTGGAAGTCAGATAGGTAGTCACTCCATGTAAAAAACTGGTATTCAGCTGCATCCGGATCAACTGAAAGCCGTCTCCAACATAGTTAAGGCTAGGGAGATGATGGTTACAGTATATTCGATTTTTTTTTAACTGGAATCCATAGTGGTTCATTTTGGTTAATGGACGTATCATAATAGGGGTGTTCAATAAAAAGTGATAATGAGTACGAAGCTGTTACATATTATTTATTGTTATTTTATTTTTCGACATAATCACCTTTAAGGTTTATACACTTGGTATATCGTTTTTCTAATCCTAAGATTCCCTTCTAAAAAAAAAAAACTTCATGTTGATCTCTCAAAAAATCGGCGGATGGAATTGCCATAAACTTCTTAGGCTTATCAAATGTCTGGGCTTTACCTGCCAGTATTTACTTCTTTTTTGTTCAAGGAGTTTATATGCCAATAATACTTTTTATTGAACACCCCTCGTAGATCTTAAATCCCATTTCTTGAGCTCAAGGTTGCTAAATCACCTACAATCAATAAGCTTTTAATATAATTCGTCTAAGACAGCATTCACAGTGATTTTGTGAAACAAAAAATTGTTAGGAAATCTGACCTACATTCGTAGTCTCTCATCAATGCTCAGCCCATTTCTGCGTGAGAGGACGAGCATAAACTAGAAAGCTTTTATGTTTGTTAAATTCAAATTGTGTTAAATACAAGTGGGCTTAAAGTTAAATATCCACTTAATCATACCGTCTTATCTTTTGCTATTTTCTAAACATATGTAAATACTTAAAAGCTATTTGTAGAGTCAAATATTTGAAACTTGGACACAAGTGGGTCTAAATGCAACCAGTTTTTTTTTTAACTCCACTATTTTATCTTGGTGTCGTAATTAATTATTTACAGCTTAAAAAAAGTTGTTAGTCACCTGAAAGGTGGATGACATTGCTTGTTTCTTGAAAATATATTGCATTAGCGGCAACGTCAAGGTTTTGAAAGGATACAAAGTAATTTTGGCTGAGAACAATTGTAATGGTTCTAAAGGTTACGCATTATGTTAAATTATAAGCTATTAGCTACATTACGAGTTTGCTATTATTGCCTACCGTCACTATGTTCTTTGCCATAAGGTCCTAGCAAATAAAAAGTCATTTCGTCTCCACTCGTGCTTGTCGTAATAGCTAAGATCAAGGCATTACGTTAGTCAAGCACATATAGTTGCTTATAACAAATGAATAAGATCATCAAATCATTTCTAATAGGTATGCCAAAATCCAAAAAAAAGAACAAAAGTCATTTATTCAAATTAGGCTGAGAATCAGCAGTTTTCGAACGTCAAAATACATAACCCCAAAAAAGCCCACCCTTCACCACTTTCTAGTGCTTTAGCAGGGAAGAAGAAGTGGCGCAACAAACTCCCCAGCAGCACAGCTGTCTGTTTAGTCGAATGGACTTGATTCTATACATACATAGGCAAAGTAATAAACAATAAGAGACACAGAAAATTAATGAAATAAAACTAGTCAGAATATGTCAGCTAGTCATTCCAATATCCCAAAAAATAAAATGAAAACTTAACTCAAGCACAAAAAATAAAAAAATGTTAATAAAGCATAGCCTCCTGGTATAAAGGGCGTGATAGCTTACATATGCAATGCTGGAATATTGTTATGAGTAGACCATGTCAATAACTAAAGTGGTTATTATGACAATCACTTTCCAAAGCGTGGCGATTTCTTACGATTAGAAAGCTCTTACTATCCTTCACTATTTCACTGAATCCACAAGTTCAGATTTGGTACTGCACATGTATGACTTGATACAATTTTTCTAATATCACAAGCTCTGTGCCCGATGGGATTAACTGCTTTAGGCGAGGAATATTTTAAATTGAAACTCTAGTTGTCTTGTAAGTTGCATGCTTCTAGCTGGTCCCAGCGGTATAGTCTGTCAGTTGTTTGTCAGTAACTAAATTAAGACTTGTCTGGCGTGTCTCCACTACGTTAGTGAATTAACTAACTACACATAAAAAACAACTAGAATTTTTTACGCCGTTCACTGTCAGCTCCTGCGTTTCATCGCTCGATGTGGTTAACTTCAAAGCTCGCCGCGACTCCGAAAGCTTTCACCGACGATTTCTGCCGCTTATTATTTTACCAGCAACAGCTGAGCTGTCACGATATTGTACGCCGAACAGTTTAATTAAGCGAAAACTGCACTTTTGCTAACTGTTTTATACCTATGTTTTATGAGGCAGCTCTGTGAGTGACTGA
Organism: Polymixis flavicincta; assembly: GCA_949987655.1. Lineage (NCBI taxonomy): Eukaryota > Metazoa > Arthropoda > Insecta > Lepidoptera > Noctuidae > Polymixis > Polymixis flavicincta. The sequence goes on from OX465173.1 coordinate 20,710,617, forward strand.
TTGACTTAGTGACAGACAGTGCACAGCATAAAAAAACAGATACTGAAGATGGAAACATACTATACATTTATATGCTCCTGTTGAGGTCATAAAATTTTAATGTGCACTAAAAAGGTCGTGAGTTTCATTCCGTTAAAGTTTTGTGATCTTTGAAATATTGTAATATCGTGAGGCAAAAAAAATGTACCCCTTTTGACGAAAATTACGTGGATAAGTATTAAATTTTGCCTAGTTAAAGTTTATTTTATTTTTTAAGAGCAGTGGTGGCCCTGTGATAACAGACGCGACTTACGTGATGTTGATCGTAGGTTCGATCCCAGACAGTCGCTTTACTTTATGTAAAATATACCATCACCACTGTTTTCAAAACGGCGAAGGAAAACACCGTGAGTAAACCGGCAGAAAAACAAAGATCAAAATTTCAGCTACGCAGCCGTATTGTCTCAAGATTTCATAACTGCTCTGTAATATGATTTATTGATTGAAATAACTATCTCAAATGGACGTTTGCATTCAGATGTTCTAGCTCTAAATGCTAGTGTTAATCAAATAATCAAATGTATAATGGGTGTTCAAATGTTTTCTATTTAATTTATGTTGGCTTTTACTATTCGTTTGAGTGGTGTAAGAATTATTTATGGTGTGGCTTGTAGTATTTCAGTCTGATAACTCCCACAAAACGATGTCTAGGCTATCCTAGTCAAGGCCTTGCATGATTTCCGGTAAATAGATTGAGGTGTAATTACAAACATGGCTTTTAAGTTCGATTGTCTTTATTTTCTTCAAAAGGAAACTATATTTTATAACATTAGCGACATAGAGCGATCTTTTTTCTATTAAAGCCAGTTTTTAATGTAACTTGACGATTTGCCCTAAACGTCGTTACGCTATAACCATGACCAATGGTGATTAACCTCGATTTGTGCGGTTTAAGGGGATCGAAATGACCATTATCCATTTAGATGGTGGTGTAAACTTAATACCGTTACTACTATTGCGGAAGTACGAATATTTTATTATAATATACTTTAGTATGTAGTGATTCTAAATACTTGTGTATCGAATCTTATTTACTAGCATTCTGATAGAAATTAAGCAGCCTGCTTTGTATTTAGAGGGTTGTGTATGGTGACTAATCAGCATTTCACTGACATTATCAATAATTCTCATGGCAAATAGTCAGGATTCGTAGAGTTTCCGTATCTGTGGACATTCACTTTGTTTATACCTATCTACATAATTGGAATTTTGTGTTATGGTTTAATAATTTACTAGTGGTCGCCCAGTAGTCGAAATGTGACCAAAGATTATTAAAAAAAATACATACATTCCTTTTTGATATAAAATTTATCTGTGCCAAATTTCATACTCCTACTTCCGCTTAAATTTCGTAAAAAGGTGTACAAAGTTTCTGCTTCACATATTAATATAAATATGTATTTACATAACTAGCCATTTCCCCCGGCTTCGCCCGCGTGGATGTCGGTTATCGCGTAAAAAGTAGACTATGTCCTTCTCCATATCCCAGGCTACCTATATCTCTGCCAAATTGCATAACGATTGGTTCAGCGGTTTAGGCGTGAAAGCGTTACAGAGTTACTTTCACATTTATTATATTAGTAGGGATAAATTACTGAATATTTATATCAGCAAACATGCGATTTTTTTGTGATTATCCATTTCTGTTAGCGAGCTTTTCGCTCTAACTAATATCGACAACTAGGCGTTCAACTAACCTAATCATTAATTCAGGGAATTTCGCAGTGTTGATGTAAGTTCTTTATATAATATTACAAATTACAACTCACATCTGGCGAGTTGTTAGTCTAACGCAACAAGCACTTACTGACGACACACATCTGCCAATTGCGACCAGCCCAGTGATAACAGTTCCCTGTAATTATGTGAGTCAAGTTCGTGATAAGGGTTTGATAATGACTCTTCAATTTAATGTTCTCTTATTCATCGAAACCATTTTCCTGCCAATGGACTTTTTGCTGTAGGTAGTGACTTCTTTTTTGAGGCTTTGAATATGTTTGATACTGTAGGAGACATGTAATCGGAGTAATTAGATTTTCAGCAATTCGGTAACAAAGTTCATTTACAGGCAGTTGCTGCGTGTCTTTGAAGCCTGAAAAACGTAGTTGCAATTAGGGTCGAAGCAAATTTTTTTAAAGCTTCTTTTCATACAATCATTTTTTGAACATTATGTTTGCTACGATATTTCTGATTAATACTGCAAGTGATTAGTGTGCATTCACAAGCAACTTCAGTGAAATCTCACGAATATCCACGAAAGCTTACGAACTTTACCGACCAAATATGAACTAATAAATTCAAATAGCGCCCATTTCGCACATTGTTCTTAAAGCAGCCTACAGCGATCACCGCGATTGCCTGTCATATCTGATCTGGAGATTTGTAATAGGAAACAAACTCTCGGGGCTATAATTTTAACGAGACAACTCTCAAATGTAATTTAGTTTGTGTTGTAGTACCTACTTACCAACCTATCTAGATGTGCATATCTTTCTTTTTTTTTCGTGGAGAAAGCGAAAATTATGCAAGCGCTTTTTAAACTTTTAATCGCGTGACCTTTATAAAGTATGTACCTACCTACTTTGTAGAATTAAAATGACGTAATGAAAGTGTAGGTTGAAACGAAAGCTGACTTATAAAGTATCAGATAATATGTCAAAAACTGATGTTTCGTTACTTAGTGGTCGGAAAAATAATGGGCAATCACATGTGATCGTATCTGTGACGTCCACAGCTGGACATAGGTCTTCCCCAAGCTCACCTCGGTCCACCTTGTGGGAGGTCTTCCAAATCTACGTCTTCCGGTACGCGGTCGCCACTCCACGACCTTTGTGATCGTATCTATGGGCTTTGAAACAAAAGCATTTTGTGACAGCCCGTACAATATTGCTCACGATAAATTAAAAGGAGCTTGGTCATTAACTATGGAGTTACTGCATTTTAAATATGGTGGTCTAAACGTTTCGAACGTAATTATACATATTAAATCCCAGCCTAGGCTAATCTTTTAATCCATATAATTTCGCGTTATTTGTCTGCGTAGGAGTTTTTGCTCTCACTTGTCCACTAACTATGGGCCAACTTTCATCCTGGTCAATTAAGGGGCCTTGTTATAACTAGATTTTATACTAGTCATTAAACCGAGGCACATAAACGTTTTGTTTTATGTTTATGGGAAGTATATTTATAGGTACCTGCATATACTTTAATGAACCTGTTATTCGTATCGTGATATTATCTTCTTATACAGAAACATGAAATTTTGAAAGTAGCTAAACATCGTTATTTGTAATGACGAGCCCTGAAAGTCAGTTTTTATTTCATATACTCGTAGTTTTTACCCGACTAAGCAAAATGGAGGGTTATGATTTTGACCGATATGTACGTATGTATGTGGGTATGTTCATTTGTTCCCTCACAACTTCTAGACTTACATGATTATCATAATTTAACGATACTTTCGATAGAAGCGTTTTGATCGTCCACTGGTTATATATGCTATGTGACGTCACATTAAGTTGAATATTGCGCCCTCTAGAGGACATCAAGTCAAGAACAATTTTGATGGCGTAATGGGTTTCAAATTAAAGGCCTTATTATTATTTTGGTGGGGCGGAAATTATCAAATAACTTCTCCCGCTCCGGGTGGAGCAGGAGGGCGTGTCAGACTTTTACTGGCTAAAACCCACCCGTGCTCCCTCAGTAGCCTGTGTGCCAGGGGCCATTTCATATATTGATGGCTAATTTCAAAATAATGTAACTGAAAAGTAAGTTCAAAAACTTTAGTTTACTAGTACCTACCTAATTTTACTTTTTAAAACGTGATTTTTCAGTAAGTAGGTTTTAGTTTTTGAAATCGCTATTTTGTAAGTATATTTCTAGTAGTAGTCTGATAGTAAAGTCAGCTGCAATACTTTTAGACCTATGAGTTTTCTTGGCAATGGAATGCGTTTGTTGCCATTTTGCTGACCTACCTGAACAATACGTAGAATATTTTCTGCTTCAAAACTTACAATTCTGTCCAGAAATGCCGGAATACCACACGCTTTTTCTGTGCATCATATCCTCTCTGCTCGACAAGATTTTGACATATGACACATCAGCTGACTCGGCGAGATATTGCAAATTACGCCATGAATTTCAGGATTTGACATCAACTTTCAGCATTCGGTTTTATTAAGAAAAATATGTTACTACGCCTATTGTATACAATAAGTGTGTGACAAATATCTTTGATTATTTATTGAAGCTGGTCAAACCGCGTCAGTCTACTGCGAAAGTTGTATAAAATAGGTATTACTACACCTCTCCAAAACGTAGCCAACTTAGATTCGCTGAAAATATGTCCATTAACAGCCTTCTCTCTTGCTGAAAATATGCTAAAGGGCAAAATAAAGATATAATAATTCTCTCTGCATTCTTATTTTCACCATTATTCATACCTAAACTGCATAAAAACAAGCTCAAATATTGTCAAAAAATACTAAAAACTGTTGCGACAAGTCACTTCTTAGTGCTGACCGCCAACCCATTTTTTTATTTCGATTCAAAAAGTACATTCAGCCTCAGCGATATTCGCAATAAATCGAGTTTGAAAAAAATATATGTCGAAAATGAATTAAAACGCTGATAAGATTTTAATTAGTTGTTTTATTTTTGAAATTAATCATTTTTATATACACATGCAGTGCGGAGAGAGGTGTAACTTTTCAGGGTTCGGTACGTCCGAATGAAAAAAGGAACCCAATAGGATTACTCGTGTTTCTGTCTGTCCGTCTTTTACAGCCAATTTGTTCCGAATCTGCTGGACTGATTAAGTTGAAATTTGGTACACATATAGATTTCTGTGACCCAAATACGGACGTGTAACGTTTATAAATGAATTTTGAATGAGGGAACACTCTTGGGGGAAATCTTTTTTTTGTTTGGCAAAACGTAGGTACAGTGTGACATACATATCTTTAATACATAGAATAGAATAATAGAAAACAATAAACTTTATTTTCAAATTTACAATTTATACAGAGGCGATAGGTTAGTACTATGACAATATTGTTTTTTTTTAATTGCATAAATCACTGATTGTTACCTCCGGCACCCAAGCTAAGATTAAAGTTGTGTTATGGGTGCCAGGGCTCTCTATTAATAAATTTTTCAAATCTATACAAATTAGTATGGATTAGCGTTCGGTTAGTTGTTATCGTTTCGGTATAAACATAAAATAAAGCTATTAAATAAATAAAAAAAAAATTTAAGCCTCTCTACACTGTGAGTTTGGGTGTGTAAGTGTATGTGTTGTTTTATTACTTTGTTCGTTTCTGAAATGAATATGTATATGTTTGACTAGCTTTTGCCAATGACTTCGCCCGCGCGGAACTTTCATCCCCTATTTAAGGGAGTTAAATAGGGGATGAAAGTTCCGCGCGGGCTTAGGGCTTAGGGGTTGAATTTCGAAAAATCCTTCCTCATTCCTTGTCTACATTATAAACGGAACCTCTGTGCAAAATTTTAGCTTTCTAGGTTCAAGGGTTTAGGCTGCGCGTTGATGAGTCAGTCAGTCAGGACTTTTTATTTTTATTTATAAAGATAATTTTAAATGAAATCTAATCAGATACAAGCACCCTCTCCCCCTTATCTCCGAAACTACTGAACCGAATGGTCTATTGTCATATTTAATTAATTTAAAAAATATTTCATTTAAAATTAAACAAACTGAAGATTACAACTACTTTAAGGTTACGTTTTTTTCACAATATTTATGTTTTTTGGGCTAGGTGCTGAGAACGAAAATCCAAATCCAAGATGGAGGCTATTACAATTTGACCATTTTTCGTCATTTCTTTTCGGGGGATAGTGCTGATTTCAAATATGATGAACATTCTGGATTTTAAGATGGCGGCTATCCCAAATAATAATAATATCTTAAGTCAATACACATAGAAATTAGTTTCATGTCGATTGTTAGCGCTATACCGAAAATCCGTAAAACAAATTAAGGGGTTAAGCCCTTATTTTGTCATGGCCGTCTGTCCGTGTGCCATACAGCCATTTCTCTCGGAAACTATTTTCACTATATTGATGATTTGAAAGAAGTTGTATGTACAGAGGCCAGCACATCGAGCTACCCCAATCTGTCAAATTTCTTTGGTAGTTTTTCAACTTTATAACAAAGGAATAAGGTTTATGTTCAATTGGGAAAATTTTACAGTTTGGGATAGTTTGACCTGCTGGCGACTGTACCTATTCTTTGCACCGCCAAACCATGGGGTAGTGAAATTATGATAAACTAATTTGAGGTGGCATTCCCCATTCATGTAAACGATGATGAAAAAACATCTATGCACATAAGCATGACAAATGGGGTAATGATTCAGGATTTCAGGTTTTTCTAAGTGATTTCAATTGTTTTTGAGATAAGGGAATTTATTAATTTATTCTATGACTATGAAAACCAAAGTTCATGCTACGGTTGTAACCGATTACAACCGCAGAATGAACTTCGTTTTTCATAGTATAATTAATTTATTATCATTAACAAACAAAATGTTACTAAACCTACCTAAAGAATGTATACTGGGCATTCTGTAGCAAATTTTCAGAACGTATCAAAAATAAAATCCACAATGAATATTCAACCAATTAATTAAAATATTTGAACACCGAGCGGATTCCGAATTTAAATTAATTTAAAGAAATAATTTGGCGCGTAATTGAGGTAAATACCTATGGTCATAAGTCATGACCGGTCCTGACTTGACTAGGTTTCACTAAATTATCCAAAAAAGATTAAAATTACACTAGAAGAGCATAAAACATTATTATAAATAATGCTTCTTGTATTCAATGTTTAAAACCATTTTTATCTTTTCTAAGTATCGATTCTTGGCATTCGTCATACCAATTAATCGAGTCGTACGAAATAAAATAAAAATCGTTTGACATAATCGCTTTCGGACATCTTTACAATTTAAAAAAACAAAAATGGTTGGCGGTTTTGTACACAAATTCAGTAGTGGTAATGAATATTACATGATATTGGACTTGTGTTTGTATAAAACGTTAAGATCTGGGCATTTTCTTGTTGTTCATAATATTTTAAATATTATTTGGTACATTTTAAATCACATCTTTAAGTGTGTGTGTGATACTTGTGAAAAGTAAAATGTAAACACGCATGATTGGCGCGAAACTTCGACTTTGGATACCAAAAAACTTCATTATCACTACTTATTTGACTTGAGCAATGGATTAATTCGTCAAGTAATTAAATGATGTATGCCGCCACTGCCCCGCGGTGGAGTTTGGATGTTTGAAATCCCTAGTTTTTTATGTTTTTTAGCCTCGACACCACCGTCATCAAAATGGCGATTTTCGCATTTACAGACTTAGATTCTAAAAAGGTAAATTAATAAACTTGCGTGCCAAATATGAAAGATTTAAGTGCGTTGACTTATGAGTTTTTTTATCCAACTCTGTTATCTAACGCTCATTCATATGATTTGACGGGTAGTATTAAATAAAAACACGTGATCAATTGAGGGTGTCGTACGTCGTGATTCCTGGGTCCTTTGGGACCCGTTACTGAGCCGGTGTAGGTTCGTGTGGTCGGGTCCCTTCGGGGGCGCTTCCGAACTATACGGTTAATGTTATCTTATAAATTAGCAGGTGTGTCTTTCAGTCCATTAAAAATATAAGTGTTGCGTTTAATGAGGATAATGGTGCATGGTATAATTCACAGTGTCTAAGTTCTTAATTAGTTTTTCTATCGAGAGCTAATAGTGCGCCCGCGCCGGCAGACTGTGAATGCTAATCAGTACAGAGTACAATGAATGCCGCAGGTACAGACGAGCACAAAATGTTAGAGATTTTAAAAAGACAGTTACTTTTCTGAGGATATTTTAATAACTGGCAATCAGTTAGTTGGTGGTTTAAAGCATGGCTGTAAAGTCGTAGTAAGCTAACCCTGGTCTATACGTAATTACGTACCAACTTTTGTGTATGAAATTTTTTTATTAGTTAAAAAAAATTAACACCATTGTCAAAAGTTTAACTTTTCTCTGTGCTTTTTAACAAAACAATCTTATGTACACTGCAATTTTTCCCTGAAAACGTACTCTACGTATATGAAGTTGTATAAATATCTTGCTTGCCACGAAAATACTGCGGTATTTTTATTTATTTAACCATTTAAGTACCTATGCACACACATTCCGTGTGGTGCCGGACGTAAAGAATAGCACCATCCCATCTCTTCCCGTGGGTGTCGTAGGAAGCTACTAGAGCATGGGCAGCAGCGTTCTCTATGCATTTTACCACCATATTGCAATCGCCAACCTGCAATCGTGGCGATTATGGCAAACCCCTCCAAATCGGGGGAGGCCTATATCCAGTAGTGGACGTCTTTCGGCTGAGATGATGATGATGATGACACACACGAAGAGACATGAAAAAAGTAACAGAAAAACACGTACAAAGGTAATGTTTATTTCTACAGGAATCTCTTCCAGCACACCTGCGATATAATAAAAAATAAAAAGAGGATGTAGACAACGTTTGTAATAGTAGAAGGTAAAACACAAATTCAAAGTTTTTATTCTAATTTAAATACATTAAATGTATACAGATACAATATGAGAATATACATACATACAAACATACATTCTATAAAACAAATAACATAGTTCGTCCAATATCCATCTTAACTAACTAAAACAAAGAAATAAGATACACTGAATGTGTTCACTCCTGCGCTGTACGTAGACTACGGCGAAGCACGCGCGCATCCTGCATGTTTGGTAAATATCAAGTGAACTCCGTGACCCTCGCGCCTAGCGGAATACACGTGTAGGTATGCGTTTGCGCACAGTTCCTGCTACTACCTATCTGTTTACATGCAGATTTGCAGAATAGCTGGTACTTGATGTTTTTGGTTGTAACGAGCAGGTTTGTGAAAATAACTGTTTTTAAAATTATTCTGCGAATTTTGTGTAGTACTTTGATGTTATGTTTTTGTGTGAAAAACCTTTCAAATTATACTTTACCGGCCTGTACCCAACTATCCCACTACGGGGCAAAGGCTTATGTCAATTTGTATTAAAACCATGCTTGCTTGGTGAAGCTCTAGGCTTAATAATAGCAGCCGCACGCGTTTCTTTTTTTTTGAGGGTGGGAAATCATCAAATTCTTCTCCCGCTCTGGCTGGAGCAGGAGGGCGTGTCAGACTTTTACTGACTAAAACCCACCCGTGTTCCTTCAGTTGCCTGTGTGCCAGGGACCACGATATCTCTTTCGAACAACCCGCACCCCTGGCAGGCATTAGCCCTTGCGGACTCCACCAATTGGTGCCAACATCTCTTTGAGGCGCGTGGAACTCAAGGCGCCGCGCCGTCGACTCGGGCTTGGTTCTTACCGGAAGGTGAGCTACCCATTTCTCGCCGTCCGCAAGCCCGCGTAGCCGCACGGTTTGATCCAAGTTTAAGCTTTGCTTGTCGCGGTCGGTTCGTGGATGGGTGACCAGCCATAACATATCAAGAGTCCTACGTTCCTCGAAAAGTACTTTAAGCCGTTGATCCCGGCTGTCATTTGTAGATCTTTGACAGTCGTTACGGGTGGTCAGAAGCCCGAAAGTCTTCTTGATTGCTTATCAAGGGGATTTCGGGTTGTGGTTGGCAGTCCCTCCCTGTAAACTACTAGTATTCAGCTGTATTCGATTAGACTGGAAGCGGACCCCATAAGGCTAGGCAGATTGAAGCCATATAAAACCATAACTACGTTTTTCTATTCTTGATGACGTTAGATTAACCTTTGTTTTGATTAAAAAAAATAACCTTAATAAATGTCGCCAATATCAGCAATAAATGTTTGATAAATTATATCTACAATACTAACGTATATTGACACTCAGATATTGTACAAAATTATTAGAAATGAAATTGCAATAAAGTTGTTTGTAGATTATGTAATCTGTCCATAGTAATGTTTTGCACTAAAGAGCATTAAAGTTGAAAAAAAAAGGAATTGAAGTTCCTAATTCAAATAAAATGAAGAAGCGAAATCCACATTTGAATCCTGGCCACTTACATAACCATTAGAAGCTCATTATTAATGTATGAAAGTCTTACATGAATCTAATAACCGTGATCGGTCTTAAGATATCTGTATCTTGTTCTCACAGGCTCTTCAATGAGAAATATCTTGCACTTTCTATCAGTTTTGTGCTTTTACTTTTTGCTATTAATTTGTAAGTAAGCTTAGAAACGACTTACTACAAAGTAAGAGTATCTATCGTGCTACTTTGTTGTAAAATTTAATTTGAAAAATAAACTGCAAAACATCCATCAGTTTCTTACTAAACGTCAACTACATAAATGTCCGACGACCCTAGTTACTCCTTTGGTGACCATTCAAAAAAATTCCTAGTACAGACGCCAGCACATCAAGCTATCAAACTGTCAAATTTTCAAAGTTTCGACCTTTATTCTTTTATTATAAAGTCGACAAACTATCAAATAAATTTGACAGAATGGGGTAGCTTGATGTGCCGGCCTCTGTACTTATCTACATAGCTTTTAGTAAAAAACTTGGAGTGACATTCGTGTTGACTAATAGTGGATAAGGTAACCGTCTAAGTTAGACAGGATTATCTCCTCATCAAGCATTTAATCTCGTAGTTCAGGGGGCCCAAGTCTGTCAACCAAGATACGGGCCCGTCCGAAAGTAGTACGGTACTTCGAAATGAAGTAAGTATCGAATCGCATCTTATCCATTCATTAACTTTTCCGGACGGACAAAAAACAACTCGGGAGTAAGGACAACTGTCAAATCGTGTTCTGGCCCCAAACTAATCTTAAGTCCGTAGGTAAGTCGGAGTAGGAAACGCCCGTAACTTCGACCAAAACTACGGACTGCCTGGTAAGAGAGTAGACTGCGGATGAACGGACTGTCAACCCATTTTGACAGTGGATGACAAAGTTCCATCGGAAAGACGTCTCCAAGGAAACATGTATTGTAATAATCGTGTATTCAGCATTTAATAGTTAAAGTAATGATCGTTGGAATAAAGGAGCCATATACGGCAGCAAAAACCACTGTGGTCCACTGTAGGTGGTCCATTAGTAGTAGCCGGGAGCTACCTGCACTAGTTATTATAAAATAATCCATTAATAGAGAAAGGAGTGCTATCTAAATTCAAGTAACATCGATTAATTTCTTACCAATGCATCGTAAAACAAATTGTTAAAAGTGTAATTGACTTCACTGAAGATACTTTAGACGTGGACGGATTCCGTTTTTTGTTCACAGATTTCTTCTTTAGAATGAAGTAAACTGTAAGAACCTACACAAGTTGTTGGATTTAACAGCTATTATGCTATTCTCTGAGAGTTACCGTCTTTGGCTGTACTCTACGACGAGCTCATCGTGCAACACTGGAGGTCCGGAATGGACCTCCAGTGTTGCATAAGCACGAAATCCGTAGTTTCGGGTGAAGTTACGGGCGATTTCTACTCCGCATCACCTACGGATTTATGATTAGTTTGGGAACCGAACTAAGGATTAATGTCACCCAATTTGACAACTGTCCCTATTTCCAAGGTGTTATTATTCCTCAGAAAAAGTTAATTAATCGGGTGTAGGGTCCACTTGAAGTGATGAACTACTTTCGGACAGGTCCGTATCTTCGTTGACGGATTAACTTGAAGCAGAGGGCCTACTATCTTAAGGCTGCCCTCTCTAAAAATGGTTGAAAACAGTATGCAGATAAAACCACTTTTCGTCGGCATTTCCAAAGAAATTAAATTTGAAAATAAATAGTTTGTAATCTACATAATATGATACGTCATTTGGTTTAGGCGTAACTTTTCTATGGGTATCAAATAATAAGAAAAAAAAACACCAAATCGCCTCCAAATCGTTGAGATGAAACCATTTTACTCCTTCATTTTTTCTTATTAAAACTAAAAATCTTTAATTCATAATCGATTAATCTCAACTGAGAGTTTAATGATATTTGAGTTGAGTATGCCTAACTCACGGCCGTCGCAGCCTTGAGCGCTAGTGTCGCTACTTGCAGGTTAGTGAATACCACACTGTTGTTTCGCAGCTCTGCGCAAGGCTGTACTGTACCTATCCTTGGAGAGTATTACTGCAGATCATTGCATTGCATGGCACAAGCTAACTTTTGTCCGGTGCCTATTAGCAAAAGGCAACCAGGCATAGACCACTGAAATAGGATCCTTTATTTAGATCTGTTAGTAAAGGTGCGAAGGAAAGAGAGCACGGGGCCGGTCGCCAACACAATAGCGCTGACCAAATAAAAGGAGCTACGTCTTCCAGCAAATTTCAGCAGTTGTTGATGGCAACTTCAGACCTGAGTCGATGGAGGCAGATTGACCGCTTAAAGGGGTCCAGTGACTGTGATCCTCAGTAATGAGGGACCGATTAAAGAAGAAGTAAAGGTGTAAGGGACACATTGTTCTCTCTTCTGTCCTTGGTGCTCCATAAAGTATCTTGGAAATTAATTAAATGTTCTTAACTGCATCTAGTAAAGTTTAAGTCGGTATGCATGCCCTTTGTCTGTGTGTTGTTTGTTTGATGCAGAATTAAGCTGTTGACAGCAATAATAAATTACTTGAATACATTAGATACTGAATTATGAAGTTATGTATTATTATGTTTGATTCCTTCGTTAACATAAATTGCTAAGAAGTTCAATACCCTTTCAATGGTATTTTGGTCTACTCTACAGTTAACTTTGTACGTCACATAGTAATCATTCAACTATAGTTAATATTTTTAGTGATCTATTACCATCAATAATAAATTGTTGTAAATTGCTGTTTACTGGTGTGAATGGTTCACCTGTAGGCAGTTTTTTTTTTTATTGATTGGCCACAAACCTATCAATTATATCGCACGTGCAAAATAATGATGCTAGTTGTTTTATTTATTAGGTAGTGGGTATTTTTATCTATGTCCATTTTCGCTGATCTGAGGGGTAGTTCCCGTAATTTTAAGAACGTTCAGTCTGACCTCTGCAAAAAAAAAAACCTATATTATCCCTACATTTATGACAAGTTTTTGACATTGATTGTCGCTGTGATGATCGAGAGATTTTGAACGTTTTAAATCATGAGAGGTCGAGATTTTACTCGCTTTTATTTTGCCAGTTGAGTAAAGTAAAAAATAATACTATTATGGTAGTATTATTTTTTACTTTTACTCGAATTGAAGATGCTTTTGACTTTGTCCTGTTTTTAGTAGTAACCAAAGATAATGTTAAGTCTTTGGTAGTAACAGACTTTTAGGAATGTGGAGTTACCAGTTTTTAGCATAAAATTGCGCTATAGTTTTAGTGTTTCCGCTAATTTAAACATCTGTGGTGCTAATAACATCGTCGTTTCTTAAGACTCCCGTTAGTCTGCGATTGGACCTAGATCCGTAAAGTTATGAGGTCTATTAAATTAATTAATGCCCGTATTAGCCCCGGAGCCACCTAGCACTTAATTCATGTTGGATATCAATACATTATTTATTCGTTAACATTTATTTTACACAGAATAAGTTGTCATTGGGTATAAAATTAAAGGGATTATATTTCGAGAAATATTACTTTCAAAATGTATTTGAATTTTATTCGAAACTGACAGTTTTCGATGAAGTGAGTTTGGATGAAGTGTCAATTGGATGTTCATCATATATAATTAGGCACACGTTATGCATAATCCCATCTTCCCAAAACCAGTTGCCATTTAATTTCTAATCAGACCCCTGAAGTTAACTTCCTAATTTATTAATATTCAATCAATTCAACGTCAACAAACATGATTAATTTCAAACTTGTTTAACAAAACTGGTATGAGATATTTTGTTTCTTATTAGGACATAGAATGCAGAGCCACGCACATAGAATATTTTTATGTGGCCGAACGTGGTCACAATTTTATTTTATTATTTATTGTTAATCAGATTAGTATGGGGTTATAAAAAGTGGCTGTCATTCCTGCTGTTATAATGGAGGACCACCCGGCTGCTTTGTGTCTTTGTTTGTTTACGACTGGGTTCAAGAAATTAAGTAGTTGAAAAAATTCTCTCAATCTTTACTCTTACTTATTTTATTTTACTGACTATAGTCGAAGATAGGTATCAAAACATGTTTTAGAAGAAAATTATAAAATTATTAATTGTTACACATTAAAAACATTGATTCATTATCTAGCACTCCAAAGGGTTGAAAAAACAGGCTTCACTTTCTGCGGAGTTGTGTCATTCTCATTAAATAGGTAGGTAGGTACGTGGTAATCAAAAGTATCAACTAGATCCACAATTTTGAAGATCTTCAAATCTACAATCACGGTCTTATTTCTATATTTGTTTGGGCCAAACGAATGACAATATATTATATTTTTAACCTCCAAATTATAAACAAAAAACTCCACCATCTCGACTTTTCCTTTTATTTTTAAAACAGAACAGAAAAGCAATGACATACAAATTAATCCGTTAAGTGGTTCTCTGAGATATTAAAAACAAAGATTCTGATGTGGATTGAAATGTTGTTTGACCTATCAGACTGTCTGTCTGTCTAGCTAGTGGTTAGGGTTGCCAGATCGAAACTTACCAAATCCGGGACAATTCTAGGACAACGGTGTCTGGTCGTGGCCATAGTAAAAAGTATCTTGTTTATTTTTATTTTCAAAGGATTTATATTTGGTTTGAAAAGGAAAATGCCATTTATTTGCAAATACATACTTTTATTAGATAGGTATCTATGTACTTAGTAGGTAATTAACGCCAGTTGTAATTTTAAGTTGCAGGTTAGGCTTAAAACTTTGGTAATAAATCTACACGTGAAATATAAATATATTTGAGCATTTAGCTTATCAATAAATTTAAACTTTGGAAGAAAATGAAAACTATATTATAAATTAAATCGTAGTAAACTGAAAAAAATCACAATATCTTTCTCTTTTAAATCTCATAACGGCTGTACGAGTGAAGGAGCCAGACAGCGGACGGGTGATAAGAGAGGGGGCGCCCGCTCTCACAGACAGGCCAGCCGTGTCATTCGTAGTTAGTTTATTTTGTTCAAAACTAGTAGGTTTTCGGAATCCGGGACAATAAGGTCTAATTACTGGACACGGGACAAGACGTAAGATTCCGGGACAATCCCGGATTTCCCGGCCATCTGGCAAGCCTACTAGTGGTCGACCGGGCACTACTCTACGAGAGCGATGACTTGGTGAAATTGATTGACTGCATTCAAAGGTGCAGACGGGTTACTCAACATTGGGCTGTGGGAAAGAGTGCAATGTTTTTTTAATTAAAAGCAGATATATTGTAGTGTAGGATGTATTTAGAGCAGTGGTGGCCCAGTAGGAACGGCCGGCGCTGTAATTTGTGTAAACAATTTCATGACCTATCTCTAAAAATGGTGATGGAAAACATAGGAAACAACAGACTCATGTCCTAGAACCAAAAATTCCAAGACATGTGACGTCTACTAACCCGCACCGGGCCTGCGTGGTCAGTGTTACCAACTTAGTGGATTTTCCACTAAAACTGGTGGTTTCGACCCCCCTTTTAGTGGCAAAATATTGCTTTTAGTGGCTGGTGGTTTTTTCTAGTGGTTTAGTAAAATTCAGTTTTATTTACTGAAAATGCTATCACTCAACCACTAAGCCACTAAAACGTTACGAAATGTATTATTTTTACCTCATTTAATTTTCCGGAGTATTTACTTTTACTGTGGAGGAACACTGATCCGTCAAAATGACGTGACATGAACATGATGACGTCAAACAATCTATCCCGCACAATACACAATACGCAGGGATTCCCCGTAGAATATTTTCAGCAGTACTACATACTACACAACGTAGTTAGTTTACAATTTATTACAAAAAAACTGAGTGAACAGATGAACTCGGTCAGCCTATTCGGTCTCGTACTGCTCAGTGTGTCGTATTATTTTCGCGAATTTATTCATTTATTCATATTCATTCAAAAATTCATCTGAAGAAGACGAATTTTAGAATATTACTTTTTCGTATAGGTAGTTGTTGTTATTGATTTATTGTTATGTTCCATCTTAACTTGTTGATGACTACTAATATTCTAAGAATGTTGATTTACTGATTTTAACTATTTAGGTAACTAAAAAGTGAAAAATAAAAACTTTTTTCAAAAAAATAACAACCGACTTCCAAAAAAAACACTACAAAGTGCAAAATAACTTTAATTTCGGAAGGCGGTGACGAATAATTAAAATACACATCTAAAGTCACCGACTTCAGAAATTAAAGTTATTTTGCACTTTGTAGTGTTTTTTTTGGAAGTCGGTTGTTATTTTTTTGAAAAAAGTTTTTATTTTTCACTTTTTAGTTACCTACCTCACACCAATTCGAAATTTCATCATCCTTGGCGTCAAAACAATGCATATTTATGCGATAGCAATATTCGCGGTTGATTTGCTGTAATTTTTTGAAGAGTTCCGTTGTCTGTCTCCGAAACGCATCATCAGATCTATATAAAATTTCAATGGGACCATTTCGGAGTAAACCCCGTTCGAAAAAAAAAGAATTTTGCAAATCCGTCCATATACGACGGAGTTATGCCCGAACATACATTTAAAAAAAAAAAAAACATGTCGAATTGATAACCTCCTTCTTTTTGAAGTCGGTTAAAAATAATAAAGAACATTTTTACTAATGAAACTAAAACTACTTACTGTTTTCTTTTGTAAATACCAAAAATTTGTTTAGTGGAAATTTTAGTGATTTTTGGAGTAGGGCCGATTTTTGTTAGTGGTTTTCTGGTGGTTTTAGACGTTGAATCTGGTGGAGAGCTAGCTTATCTGTTGGCAACACTGTGCGTGGTAGATTACTATGCCCACTCTCTCACGAAGAGAGGAGGCCTGTGTAGTTGTACCAACAACATTAAACGCTGAATAAGGAGTATGGAATGAAATTATACCGGGAAGTCTGATGACTGTTAGAAGTGTTCCTGGTTTACACATAAGATGGATAGTGGGCATTACTTAGGTACTAAATTCTTCTTCATCGTATCCTCACTTTTCAGGGTTATTTATGACTTACTACAATATGCAACAACACTGTCGTTTTCAAGCTAGTCTTCACTAGTACGTGAAAAAGAAGACTATTTTAGAAAAAATACAGGTTCTGTAATTTGATTAAATGCTACAATAGTAGGTACGTACATATTGGATGATATTGCTCTTCTCAGCTACTCGCTCAGTTCCAGAATGATCCGAAAACACAAAGCACTATTAAACATTAAAAAGTACCAGGTAATCTTTCATTGAATCGCACCGTATCTTTTAAATGGAGTATTGTACGTGATGCCACACTAATATTGGTTTTGAGAAAGCATTGCGTCAATACACAGAATGGTCCGGTTTCGATTCCCCGTTCAAAGGAAACATGGCGATCGGATTACGTACCGACATTCTTCACTATAATACTATGTAAATGTTGGCAGCATGTTTTTGTAAATAAAGTATATCGTCCAAAAATATGTAGAATTGCACCAGTTTCCATAAATATTTAATTATTGTTATTTATTTATTTAATATGCCTTACGTGCTTAAAACTAAAGATTTGCTATAATGTCTAAGGGCAAATTTTTTAATAGTCACATAACATTTATCTGAGCAATAAATATCCAACAAAGGCACTATGTTGTGTGACACTCCTTGCGGGGCTCCGCATCGCTGTCAGTGTGGTGAAGCTGCCGACTGGTTCGGACACCATGGCCTATCTTGCAGTAAGAGCGTAGGCCGTATGGCTCGGCACGCCAGTATTATTGACATCATCCGTCGTGCTCTTGTCGCCGCCGGGGTGCCAACTGTTTTAGAACTCAACGGCTTGGCACGCGACGATGGGAAGAGACCAGATGGAATGATCATAATGCCCTGGATGTTGGGCAAGTCTTTGGTGTGGGTCGCAACATGTGTCGACACCCTTGTGCCATCTCATCTTGTGTGTCGTGGGTGTGCCGGGACGGCTGCTGCAGGTGCGGAAAACCACAAACGGCGAAAATTATTCCAATCTTATTGGGCCATATTATATTCGAGCCGTTTGGGGCTGAAACCATGAGTCCGAGTCCAGAGTGCCCACCTGGTTTTCCGAGACATCACCAAGCGGTTAGTCAACTCTTCACGTGACCTGACTGGCCTATTCTTTGGCCAAAAAATCAGCATCGCCATACAACGTGGCAATGCTGCCAGCCTTTTGGGCACTTTTCCCATTGACAGCGAAGCGGACGAATTTGTTGATGCCCTGTGATAATTTTTTTCATGAAAAGTGGTTCTTTCAACAGGATGGGCAGATTCAAGTGATCTACTTATGTGAGGACAATGTTGTCTCTAACTTTCTAGCGGCTTCTATTCTATGGATAGATACTCCCTGTTCCTTTACAATTTATACAAAGTATGATTATTATTAACTTTTTAGACTTATTAGGTTACCCACATCGGAAGTGCGATATCAAATTAATGTTAGCGGTTGATATGACTCTGTGAACACTTTGTGTGGAATGCTGTGCAACGTATGTGCAAAATATACCTACCACGAGTTGTTTACATAGTAACCGACAAGCATTTTTTTTAGATTGTTTCAGCGTATTGTACTTATATTTGCATTGTAAGGTCAGTCCGGGTATTTCCCGGGGGAAAAAAACAATATACCTTGAAATAATGAAACTTTGTAAAACTGTTACCGCTAGCTCTCTTACATGTTAACTTTTTGTAAAAATTACTTTAGTTAATTTATGTTTTCCTACACCGTTTTAAAGAACATTGGTGATGAAATAATTTACACAAAGTAAACCGCCTGTCTGGGTTCGAACCTACGGTCTACGACTCGAAAGTCGTAGCCGTTACCACTCGGCTGCCACTGCTTGCAACACTACGTTGTCGTTGATTTGACGCAACTTGGTGTTAAAATAATCCTATAGATATCTAAACTAGGACTCACAAATTTACAACATATAAATCTATCAGTACCTATCATAATTTCTTATTCTCTTTGTTGTCATGTATTTAATAACTATTTTAACCATGATTATAATTTTAACTTATTTAATAATGAATGTAACTACTATTTTGCTTTTTAATTATTAATTTTGTTTATCAAAATATAAATATAACGGTTGTATATTGCATAAAATATAGAACCTACTGATTGGGAGAAGACACTGGCTCCCGTAAAACATGTGTTTTTATTTAGCACAGGGGTCAAGGCTTCAATTTGTTTGTACACACTTTTTATGGTAATAAAGAATTTTATTATTATTTTTATTATTTATTTACAATTGTGTAGCCGGATATTTAAGGTTCTCGAATTGAATTACCTAAACCTACGATTGCATCATGAATTCATGATACTCTTAGCGCAAAAAAAAACTACCACTGTCAAATGATAGGCAGTAGCCTACCTATATAGTTTGGATAATGAAAATTTGTTTAGTTTTGTTATTAAGAGCGAGTTTTCTGTCTTTAGGGATAACCTTAGGGTTATCCTTACGGTACAGGAAAGTCGCTAATAGGCAGGAACCGTATCTCTCTCAGTAAAGGAAAAATTAGGAATTAATGGCAAGGACAATGCAATTAAAAATCGCACCGTTTGAAGGTCGAATATTACCACGAAAACTTCGAGCTTTTTCCTTGAATAATTAATTTAAAATTAGCATACAAAATAAAATAATTGATGCTATTTTACTCTGATCGCGATAGACCTAAATGGAGACATAAAACCGAATGGCCGGTCATGCGTTGTATCGAACAATGAGAAAGGTTGACGTGCTTCCGTCCCTTTATTATTCATTTACAACCTTCTCTTTGTCTGTGGCATCCTGTCGTACACTCAAACTTTTTGACAGATAAATTATTGTTTATCTTTTGGGTTGTGGCCTTGTGGGCAGCGGGAGATGGCGCGGTTGTTCATTGAAAGCGCGGAACGTTTGCAAATAAGGTGATCGTCATCGTGTTGTATCAAATGGTATTTTTATGGAATTAATGGCTGTGTAGGTCTGCATATAGAACAAAAGATCCTACTATACTATAATCCTACTATCCTACTAATATTATAAATGTGAACGTTGTATGTTTAAATTTTGGATGTTTGTTAGTCAATCACGCAAAGACGGTAGAACGGATTTGGATGAAATTTGGCACCGAGATAGATGACAGCCGCATAGGATACTTTTTATCCCGGTAGTACGTGTCCGTGTGATAATTTCAGACCTCCACGCGGGCGAACCCGGTGGCAAAATCAAGTTATTTTTAATTAAATTAAATCTTTCTTACAATGACCGCTTTAAAATAAAAAAAGATTTCCCAAAGTCTGGTCTCTAAAATCTGCATAAGCCACAACTATCACCAAAACTGAATCGAATGCACATTCGTCGTGGCCTTTTCGTATAGGTGGATAAATTTCGTACAGGATACATATTTCGTCTGTTAACAAACAAATTTGTCCATGTTCCACACATTTTGACCGCAAAGGAAATGAAAGAGCCGATTTTTTTGTTAATAACCAATTAAAAATTTCAACGCTAGATACATAATATTAGGTCTTTACCTATGAAATTGCCGTTCTGCAGTACTGGCCATTTCAAATCAAAATAAATTTTGTTTGGCTAAGAATTCTAATTTCAAATTAATTTTATTTTAAAAACATGGATTTTTTTTTCTAAAAGTAGTCATTTCTTTATTGATTAGTGTTACATTTTCATCGCATTTCAATCTTTTTCGTCATCATGGATACGTTAAAAATTCGAGTAATTATGGAATATGAGTACCGTCGTGGCAGCAACGCGGCACAAGCGGCACGCAACATCAACGACGTTTACGGAGCTAACACTACAAACCAACGCACCACCTGTTATTGGTTTGCTCGCTTCCGTTCTGGAAATTTCGACCTGAAAAATGAACCTCGCGGTCGTCCGAAGACTTTGGTCGACAATGACGAATTAAAGGCGATTGTGGAAGCTGATGATACACAATCTACGGCTGAATTAGCAGCAGCTTTCGACGTTAGCGTCAAAACAATATTGGTCCATTTGCGTCAAATTGGCAAGGTAAAAAAGCTTGACAAATGGGTGCCCCACGAACTCAATGATCGCCAGCGCGAAGTACGCGTCGAGACGTGCCTTGCACTGCTCAACAGACACACAAATGAAGGAATTTTGAACCGCATTGTTACCTGCGATGAAAAATGGATTCTGTTTGATAACCGTAAGCGCTCAGCAAGTTGGTTGGATCCTGGTTCAGCACCTAAACAATGCCCTAAACGAAAACTTACCCCTAGAAAAGTGATGGTCACTGTTTGGTGGTCTAGCGCCGGTGTGATTCATCACAGCTTCTTACCAAACGGGGTGAGCATTACTGCAGATGTGTACTGTGAAGAACTGAACACAATGATGGAGAAGCTGGCGCATCTCCAACCAGCATTGGTCAATCGCTCGTCTCCGCTGCTCCTGCACGACAACGCGCGACCTCATACTGCACAGCAGACGGTCTCCAAGTTGCAAGAACTGGGGTTGGAAGCTCTCCGTCATCCGCCCTACTCACCAGACCTTGCGCCTACAGACTACTACTTTTTCCAGAATTTGGATAACTTCTTGGCGGGAAAAAAATTTAATACCCGAGAGGCAGTACAAAATGCCTTTGAAGAATTTGTTGCCTCCCGTCCAGCTGATTTCTTTAAGAAGGGCATCAATAAACTGCCACTGCGATGGCAAAGATGCATTGATTGCATGGGTGATTACTTCGATTAATACAAATAAAAAATTCATGAAAAAAAATCGTTTAAATTTTTTCATACAAAACGGCAATTTCATAGGTAAAGACCTATTATTAGGTCTTTACCTATGAAATTGCCGTTCTGCAGTACTGGCCATTTCAAATCAAAATAATTTTTGTTTGGCTAAGAATTCTAATTTCAAATTAATTTTATTTTAAAAACATGGATTTTTTTTTCTAAAAGTAGTCATTTCTTTATTGATTAGTGTTACATTTTCATCGCATTTCAATCTTTTTCGTCATCATGGATACGTTAAAAATTCGAGTAATTATGGAATATGAGTACCGTCGTGGCAGCAACGCGGCACAAGCGGCACGCAACATCAACGACGTTTACGGAGCTAACACTACAAACCAACGCACCACCTGTTATTGGTTTGCTCGCTTCCGTTCTGGAAATTTCGACCTGAAAAATGAACCTCGCGGTCGTCCGAAGACTTTGGTCGACAATGACGAATTAAAGGCGATTGTGGAAGCTGATGATACAAAATCTACGGCTGAATTAGCAGCAGCTTTCGACGTTAGCGTCAAAACAATATTGGTCCATTTGCGTCAAATTGGCAAGGTAAAAAAGCTTGACAAATGGGTGCCCCACGAACTCAATGATCGCCAGCGCGAAGTACGCGTCGAGACGTGCCTTGCACTGCTCAACAGACACACAAATGAAGGAATTTTGAACCGCATTGTTACCTGCGATGAAAAATGGATCCTGTTTGATAACCGTAAGCGCTCAGCAAGTTGGTTGGATCCTGGTTCAGCACCTAAACAATGCCCTAAGCGAAAACTTACCCCTAGAAAAGTGATGGTCACTGTTTGGTGGTCTAGCGCCGGTGTGATTCATCACAGCTTCTTACCAAACGGGGTGAGCATTACTGCAGATGTGTACTGTGAAGAACTGAACACAATGATGGAGAAGCTGGCGCATCTCCAACCAGCATTGGTCAATCGCTCGTCTCCGCTGCTCCTGCACGACAACGCGCGACCTCATACTGCACAGCAGACGGTCTCCAAGTTGCAAGAACTGGGGTTGGAAGCTCTCCGTCATCCGCCCTACTCACCAGACCTTGCGCCTACAGACTACTACTTTTTCCAGAATTTGGATAACTTCTTGGCGGGAAAAAAATTTAATACCCGAGAGGCAGTACAAAATGCCTTTGAAGAATTTGTTGCCTCCCGTCCAGCTGATTTCTTTAAGAAGGGCATCAATAAACTGCCACTGCGATGGCAAAGATGCATTGATTGCATGGGTGATTACTTCGATTAATACAAATAAAAAATTCATGAAAAAAATTCGTTTAAATTTTTTCATACAAAACGGCAATTTCATAGGTAAAGACCTATTATGCTGAATACCTGGTTACAGTTTGCGCACTGGTTAATATTTTATCCTGTATTCAAATTGTGTTTCCATTACAACCGCTTATTTTACGGCCCAACGAACCCAACGCATGGTTTGGCCAGTCAGCTAGTGGCACATTTTGTCCAAACGTTTAATGTTTTTTTTTGAAAACAATAATGTTGTAGACATTTTATCTAATTGAAATACGAAACAAAGGACCAGTTTATGTATTATCGTCATCTGCAGACCTAAATAAACAGTTGTTCGCGATAAGCTATGATTCAACCGCAAAGGATTCTGATATGGCACGTTATCCTGTAATGGATGTTGCATGTTATGTCTTTGTTGTAAACCTAGTTGATAAACAAATTGTTGGCATGTGTTTTGGGTCAGTAGACCAGTAGGGTCAATCTCTGTCTGGTTTCCGGCTATCACCATGTCCTCTTTTATAGTGTTTTGGTGAAAAGATCTATCCACTTTGCCTCATCATCATCATCATTACAGCTGAAAGACGTCCACTGCTGGACATAGGCCTCCCCAGGCTCGTCGACATTTTTGAGGGGGTTTGCCCTAATCGCCACGCTTGGCAAGCGGGTTGGCGATCGCAGTATGGTGGTAAAATGCATAGAGAACGCTGCTGCCTATTCTTTGGTAAGTCCCTTAGTCGCCTTCTACGACACCCACGGGAAGAAATAAGAAATGGGATATGCTATTCTTTTTACGACCGGCACTACACGGTCTTTGCCTATGTGAGCTTAAAAGTAAGTTATTGGTCAAGACTGGCTTCTGTGATAAGTTCTAAGGATAACTGATTTTATTTCTGTAAGTATGTTTTTACAAAGACTTTTACACGTCAATCATATTTTAAAAACTAGATGAGGTCGGCATTTCGTATCTGACTATTCTGAGAAGAAACAAACTTAGAGGTCAGTCTCTTATGTCTGGACTCTGTGCTAATTAAATGCATCGCTGCATCCCTGATGTCACGTGTTCGCGGCAGCACCAACAGTGTTCTCAGTGTATTCGCCTTTCGCAGATCGGTGGGATTCCCTGATGTTGCGAAGGTGGATGCAGCTCCACGCTGAGTTTTTATTATTTAATAGTAATCTGTATCTGTACTAACACTAGAGGATAAGCAAAATTATTACTAACCTTATGGACTTTGTCTGAAATAAAAATATTCTATTCTAAATACACTGCTGATCAACGGCCAGCGGGGTAGGTAATTTCGTGACACACATTAGGAATGGCTATCGTGTTGGCAGTTCAACAACATTCATTGCGTCATTTACGTTGTGGAGCAGATTTTTTTTCGAACATATGAAGCAATGGATTAGCAGTAACCTTCAACATTATTAAGATTCTGATACGAAAATAGAGTGTGGGTCTGTTTCTCTATGGCATTTGTATCGAGCCTATAAAGTCGCAAGTGTGTGGTTGAATGAAAAAATATAGTTAATAGGTGACTGTTTTTTTTTTGTGGAAATTCATCAAATTACTTCTCCCGCTCTGGGTGGAGCAGGAGGGCGTGTCAGACTTTTACTGACTAAAACCCACCCGTGTTTCCTAAGGTGCCCGTGTGCGAGGAACGACGGTATCTCTTTCGAACAACCCGCACCTCTGGCTGGCATCGGCGCTTGCGGACCCCTCTTTCACCCTGCGACGGGTCAGCACAGCGGCCCCGCCGCCGCCGCCTACCACTTTTCGGCCGCAGGGGATAGGGAGGCGGCCAACGCTACACGGACACTCCTCTTCCCCTGCGGTCCCACCGCGTCCGCCATCAAACGGTGGCGGCCCCGTCCAGGCCACGGAAGGCAAAAGTACTCCTCCACCGCCGCAGCCTGTAACCCTCAGCCGCGATGCCTCCCATTCGACATCGCGGCCCACCTCAGTTGCGGTGCACCTCACCGCAACCTACCCTTTTTGACCGCTACGTCGTCGGCTTTGAGGCAAAAGCCCTGACGAGCGGCCCACCTTTGGGTTCCTCTTCGCTTCACCGTGGCTGGGAGACCACGGCTACTGAGCCCCCCCGCAACGAAGATGCGGGAATCCACTCGGGGGGAAATAGGTGACTGTTAATACCGCTCTAAAACTGTGCGGAAGTTATAAAGATAATATGGGTCAATTTAATCTTAATTATGTTACGAGTTCAAAGAATTTTGATAACGGAACCTCTGTTGATGATGTAACTGAGATAAAATAAACTTATCGGTTGAAAATATAATCCAACCAATATTCAGGACGAATTTCACTCAATTCCCGTTTGACCACCAATTTTTAGAGCACCTATGCATTGAGCACCAAAGGTATGGTGACCTTGGTGCTCAAAGCATGTATAGGTGCTCTAAAAATTGGTTTTGAAGCGGGAATCATTCGCGATCAGCATACTTACAAACCGAGTTCAAGAGCTGTCAGTGTCAATGCCAGCTCTTGACCGCGGTTAAGATGTTCTGAAAGCGTTCAATTTCATTGGTGAAACTCGTTCCTAGGGATAAGGTTTATGAGACCATCACCACCAGCGGATCAGTGATAAGTTTTATGAGACCATCACCACCAGCTGATTAGTGATAAGGTTTATGAGACCATCACCACCAGCTGATCAGTGATAAGGTTTATGAGACCATCACCACCAGCTGATCAGTGATAAGGTTTATGAGACCATCACCACCAGCTGATCAGTGATAAGGTTTATCAGACCATCACCACCAGCTGATCAGTGATGAGGTTTATGAGACCATCACCACCAGCTGATCTATTCTGTTAAAATCTCACCGTGAGAAATTAGTTGAAGTGAGCTGTCATACCATCGGACACTAGGGATTAATGTTAATATATATAATCATTTATTTCGGATGAATCAGATATCCATATTTGTGTTAGTAAGTACTAAGAGCTAAATTAGTAACATTAAAATACAATAAAAATACACGAAATCAATTAGACACGTGGAGTGTAATCCAGTGTTTAATAAAAGGACCGTCTAATCGGTCTGCTATTACTTTTAGAATGCCGCTCGTTTTCTCATGATGGCCTGAAAGCCATCAATCCGAGACCCCATAAACATGCCAGACGCACTACAGTATCTTGGCAGCCCCAACAACATCCTAAAATCGAGAGGCTCCTAACACTCACCTATGGCGATACGGAGAAGCTGTTATTCAGTTACAGAGAAGTATAACACACATGCTTTACACACACACACACACCCAAAATCACTACACACGCATTATACACCCACCAACAAATTCACAAACGTACCAAAACACCACTTACTATTCTTTTTGTAATTTGTATTCGTTAGCTGTAAGCGCTCCCTGCTACCTAATGTTATATTATATCCTTAGCAATTAGCATAGCACTCACAATGTATTCGAGACTGGAGACCAGGAGACCCGTAGCACAGGTTTTACTTAGTATGGGCTCCTGTATCCCATCTTAAAACTTTTGAAATATATACTGTGTACATTAATATTTGTGGGAGAAAATAAATAAATTTATGATTATGATATGGTTTACACTTTGCACTTTACCTCGTTTGGGCACCGTTTAAACCTGCGAGCCAGCATGTTCCCACAGACAGCTTGCTTTAAGTTTTCTTCACACAAATTATCACGGTGAGATTTTGACAGAATAACATTACAGGTGCATAGCATTAGCACCACTATGGATGATGGACGCTAATCATGGCCATCCCGAGGACCTAAATAGCTGAAAAAATTCAACCATTATTGTGTTATGTCCTTTGTATTTACTCCGTGGTTATGTCATTAAAATCTAAAACCCAATTATTTTTCATTGGTTTACAGTCTTACAGTAAACAATAATAAAGTCATTTTAATGGTTGCAGCTGAAGTGATGTAATCCGTGAAAGTGAACATTATCGTTCGGAAGAGGATAACATTATCGCGTGAGTAATATCCGGTGCGTATGCGCATAGTTCGTTGCACTATAGTTTTACATGCAGCTTTCCGTGTCACCAACTTGATTTTTTTGTGCTATAGGGTTGTTCTTGATAACTTTGTTCTAGTCAACTACTATGTGGTTCTATAACTTTTAATTTAGGTACATTAGTGGACTGGATAGCGTTTGTCCTCTATTTTATTTGCCTTTTATAATTGGGTCGACCTTCAGCTCCCATCTTTCATTATTATGTAAATTGACCATAAAATGGCTTTTCTTATGATATGAGATTAAAAGTTGTAAAGCACAATTTCAGATTCAATCAACTCAGCCTATCGTAGTCCACTGCCGGACATAGGCCTCTCCCAGGCTGCGCCACAACACTATCCGCCGCCTTCCGCATCCAGTCAAACCCTGCCCATTTTAAGGTCGCCAGCTGTGGGGAGACATGACGCTTGCCGATACGCGGTCTTCACTCCAGGACTCGTCTGTTCCACCGGCCACCGGCCTTTCGACAAATATGGCCAGCCCAATGCCACTTCAGCTTGCTTACTCCGAAATCAATGTCGGTAACTCCAGTTCTTTTCCGAATAATCTCATTCCTGACCAATTTCGGATTAAATTGACAAAAATAATACACATCACATAACATCACGCCTTGTTTCCCTGAAGGGTTGTGCAGAAATGTATCGATAAAGTACACCCACATTACCGCTCTTTATGTTTTAAGGTGAATCTAGTTGACATTTTTTCCATACAAACTTCGGGAGTGTATTACGTGAAGTAATACACTCCCGAAGTTTGTATGGAAAAAAGTTTGACAATTTACATCAAAAATTAAACATGGCATGGTTTTGTTTCATTACTAATATATTGTCTGTGCGGAGACAGAATATTACTAGAATAAAATGCCATTAAAAAGTTACGAGCCAACAAATATTCGCTTTTCTTGTTAATTTAACCTAACTTTGGGCGGATTTAAGTAATAAAAGAAGTAAAATCTTGAAAACCAAGTCGGTAACGACAAAGCTCAAATTTCGAAAAGTTTAATAAACTTTACTGGTCATTGATTTATGCAGTGGTTTTTCATAAAACCCGATCTTCCGAAAGACCTTTCTTAATTTTTTACACGCCTGTTTTACTATAAACTAGCTTTTGCCAGCGGCTTCGCCCGCGCGAAACTTTCATCCCCTATTTGACTCCCTTAGGGGTTGAACTTCGAAAAATCCTTCCTTATTCCTTGTCTACATTATAAAGAGAACCTCTGTGAAAAATTTCAGCTTTCTAGGTCCAAGGGTTTGGGGCTGGGCGTTGATGAGTCAGTCAATCAGTCAGTCAGGACTTTTCTTTTTATTTATATAGATAATCCTGCATCTCACTCAAGAACGTTGTGCGTGTAGACTAGCGTCTAACTGCTCATCGCTTATACTGCCTCTGTCGGACACCATGCCTGGTGAGACACCGTGCATTTTAGCCAGGCCCATCAGTGAGTTCGAGCCCGCAACTAGATTCCCTATAAGTCCCATATAATAGCGGACGACAAACCTATTGCCATCAACCAGGCAAAAATCAAAGACTCCAAACTGATCCTGAGAATTTTTTGATAGAAAACCCAATAACACTGCCCGACTTGGGAATTGAACCCAGGATCAGCTCAGTAGCGACTGGCGCTTGAACCACTAGATCAACGAGGCAGACAAAAATAATTATTAGCATAGAACAATATTTTATAACACAAAGAGTTACTCTGTCAGTTAAGGAAAGCGGTTCTTTGTTTTATACGTTTATCAAATATTTGAACGGTTCACAGAAATGATGAGATGACCCATCCTTTGTCCTTATTTCATACGTAGGTGTCATACCTATGTTTAATGTAATTCTACTGAACAGCATCTCCTTTACAAAAAAAGGTTAAAATAAACACGAAAAGTTTTTATTCAGTGCGCAAACCCAAAAAAAATTGTAGACCCCCCAGCACAGACACTTTTCGCCGGTTCTACAAAAAAAAATCAGCTGTTCCATACATTTTTACCACGTAGGTATTGCACTTTTCTATGAAACAGCTGTTTTTTTTTTGTAAAAGCGACGAAAAATTTCTGCGCTGGGGGTCTAGGATGATATGCTGAATTCATGGTTAAAGTTTGCGCACTGGATTAAAACTTATCCTGTAATTTAATTTTTAGTTATAAGGTGACTGATTTGGATGGTCAATACCTAAATCAATACTGAATGTAGTAGTGATTTGTTTTAGCAATATATAAATGAAATGGAAATAAGAACGATATCTTCAGTTTCTTTTATAGACATTTTATAATACTGTAAACGGGTAACGTGTTGAAGAACAGGCCGACTGGCTGGTCAGCCATATGTCCCAAGTCGGTGCCTATATTCTTTGAAAATTTCTCGAAAAAGTGTTGTGCTACACGATAACTGACAAATGCGTGCACTGACTGGACAGGTCTTCCAATGTCTATGGTTCTGTCCTCGAAAGACCATCTGAGACATATTATTAACCTGCATGGTCCTCATACGGCCTGACCAGGATTATATTTATTTATTTATTTAAATAACATGGGAGACTTACAGCTAAATCAAACAGATCAAAGACAGTATATTAGACAGAAAGCCAATTACAGGTCTCCACTTATAAAATACAGATTAAAAAAAGTTAAATTCTAAGGACATTCACACTAGGTTACTAGGTACATACATACATACATACATACTCAGCCTTTAAACGTTCCCACTGCTGGGACACAGGCCTCCTCTCCATGAGAGGGAGTGGGCCGTAATCTACCACGCGGGCCCAGTGCGGGTTGGTAGATGTCACATGTCTTCGAATTTTTGGTTCTAGGACATGCCGGTTTCCTCACGATGTTTTCCTTCACCGGTAGGTTTCCTTCACTAGGTACATACTACAGCATAATTACTATGTTGCTCGCACTGCATAAAAAACCATCTTAACACAACAAAATAAACTACATGAAAAAGTTATGGCTTAGACACCTCCTGGCTGACGACACACTGGTTAGGAACATATCTATATCGTACTGCTTACAATGCTTGTTTAAATTTCTGCTTGCACGCACAATGTACGAATTCTGCCTATAATTATCTGCCTATAATTATATATCTGGACTTTAAAAGGGACTGTGACCTCTAAGTTTGTTTAGATCTTTCTTCTCAGAGTATTCAGTTCAACTCCGAACTAACTAAATTTTAAAAACGTAATTTCATTTTGTTTGTTTAAGTCGATAACATGCACTTTGGCATATTGTTCATCGCAAATAAAATAAAAGTTTTCTGTCGAAACAGTGACATAATTGGCGGTAAAGGTCATCGGGTATTTGACCTAGTATCCGCACCGGTCCAGAACACAGATTAAATTGTGCATTATGTGAGTCACTCAGATAGTGCATTGTAATCATTGTATTTTGTTAAATAAGGTTATTAAAGCGGATAGTAAATTATAAAAAAAAAGTATATGAAATAAATAAAAAGAGCCTGGGATATATATGTTTGATGGTAATGACTTAATATTAAAAAAAAAAAATGGTGTCTATCGTGGAAGATATCACGAAAAATAGCAGGAAAAAACTAGTAAATGATTCAAATAAAAGTTTATCTTCCCGCCCATAAAATTAAGTAACGACAATGACAGTGAAAAGATAAGGTTTTTTCTGTAGATAATCTTTTGACTATCATTAATATCGCCTACATAATAAAGCTACCGATTATTTGTCTCATAGAAATCATGGTCATTTTGAAGTCATCTAAATGCCAAGTGCCAATGTGATGTCGTGCAAAACGTGACATTTATTCATCACTAATAATGTTCAATTTAAATCAAGTTAGGTATTACAAAATCTTGGGAACATTATTCTTGTTGCTTCTATATGTGAGAACAATGTAAAAATAATAATAAACAATTCTAAATATAAGATTAAAAATAAGCCCTGGAAGTTAGGAGATGACCAGTCTCAACTGGCGGCGCCCGTTCACGAACTTGACGCGTGGATCAGTACCATCCAGCTCAACCATTTTGTACGGAACCCAATGTAGGAATGTAATTATATCCCAGCCAACAGAGTAGAGCAGTAAACCTATTACAATCTTCTGGAACAAGACATTCTAATCTATGCCATTACATAGTAAATATAATGTGGCTATTAATTCATCAGAGGCCCGCGTCATCATTATGTCTAGTCCGCGGTTCGTTGACAATGTCCGAGGTTAGTGACCCTATGCCAATGCACACATACTTGCACAACTAGTTACTCTATATCTACTTAATGACTGTTTATTATTAATATAAAATAGCAGTACTTTTTGCTATCTCCTGCATTTTATACTGTCTACCATTTTTATATGAAAACGGTAAAGTGAGCTTGGATTTGCATTGCTTATGGAAATTGTTATTATTATGTTTATGTCTAATAGTTTATGTCACAGTGTTAAATGGGTAATTGGGTACTCAAAGGGTATTTAAAGTCTGTAGTTATTACCATGCTTGGAAGACTGACTATAGTGATCGTATTTTTTTTTTTAATAGTGTGATATCACTCAGAAGGAAGCTACAAGTCTTAGTAATATGTACTGATAAATATAGCCTTATAAGCACTAAAGCCTAGTCACATGGAAATTGATAGATGAAAGCTTGTGAAATCCTATAAATTGCACAAAATAAAGCATGCATCATCTGAATTATTGAAATCGTAAACACCCTGTGATAAGCCTTCATCTTCGAGAATGACATGATAATCATCAGCTTAATTTTAAAACACCTGAGTTCAGAAAAATTGCCTGTAGGAACCTCAAAAATATTAAGTACTAGCAGCGCCCCGCGGTTTTATCCGCGTTGTTTCCGTTCCCGTGGGAATACGGAGATAAAATATAGCCTGTGTCACCCGGGGACAGTGTAGGTTCCCAACAGTGAAATAATTTTTCAAATCGGTTTAGTATTTTCGGAGCCTATTCAATGCAAACAAACAAACAAACAATCAAATCTTTCCTCTTTATAATTAGTATAGAAGCTATAGATATAGATTAAGTCAATCTCTATTAAATTTTTTTCTGTCAGCTCTTTCATTTCATCTCTCATTCTGCCAATGTCTAAATTGGAAAAGCATGTGCGTTGTTAATATGTCGATCTCACTTTGTTAATATTCGCATACATGAAAGCCTGTCAACTTGACATTACAAGAGGCGTCAAAGACTTCAATATGGACCACTGTAACAGAAGCAAAATAAAAGAACTTGAAAAGTCAAAGGTTAAATCTTTTATTCGAATGCCATATGGGCGTCACTTTCAGAGAATATGGCCACAACTCACAATTGAAACCTAACTAGAAATCTATTTTGAAATATGATGACGGGCTGTATTGCGATCGATCTTGTGCAACCTTTTTTTGTTGTTACGAAATAGATGTTACATAGGTACCTACACTGTGTATTATACATATAGAAAATTTAAATTTTTATTTTTTTTCTACATATTTGGATAGGAAGGAGCTTGTGGCCAGTAACGCACTAGTGGTGAAGGGCGGGCATTTTGGGGGACTGTCTTATGTAATTTTGACGTTCAAAAAGTGCTGACTCTCAGCCTAGTTTGAATAAATGACTTTTGATTTTAACAACAGCAGCTCGGGTCGATCGACCAATTTAAATTACGCTTGCTGCGGTCAGTCCGTGGATGGGTAACCATCTTTACATACCGAGATCTCTTCGTACCTCGGAAATCACGTTATGCTGTCGGTCTCGGTTTCTCATTCTCTCGTTCATCAGAAGCCCGTAAGTCTGAGAACCAGTCTTACCAAGGGGTATCGGTTTACCCAACCCAGTTACTGAGTTGTGGAGGTTATATAGGCTGTAGCTTCACGTAAAATATTTGTATTCAGCTGCATCCGGTTAGACTGGAAACCGACCCCGAAAATAGTGGGGAAAAGGCTAGACAGATGATGACATTTACATTGGGAAGTAAAAGCTGGTAAACCCAGGTGTTATTTACCACTTAAAGTCAAGTTAATTAGTAATTTAAATAGTCACAGAACTCTATCCTCAAGCCTTGAGTTACCTACCTACCTCAAAAGACCCGTTATATTAAACAAAATATATTCTATCAGAATAATCATGCTAAAAGCGTCTTCCCGAAATAGCATTCGAGTCAATTTGTCAGCAACGAAATTTATCTCGTGCCAATCTATTTCATGCGACTGTATTACATAAGCCCATTGTCGTGTAAAGAGTTGAAATACTTCTACGGACCTGAGACGCCAAGCTGTCTGTCATGGCGTTACGTCAAAAGGTCGTTGAACTGTGAGGCGGAGCCACATTTTCTCGAACGGGAAAACTTTTACGATAATGTCTAGCGTGTTATCAGATATTGCGGGTTAGTTGTACAAGGAAATCCCTGTGGTTTGTAGTGTGGGTATGGGAATATTACGAATTTTAATCGAAATGCGTGGTCGGCGTGGGACTGAAAACGTTGTTGTTGTACCTAATGTGTGGACGGATTTTTTTTGCATTTGAGATTCCTTTTTCAAAACGCAACCCACGATTGTTACAGGAAAACGTCGTGGGAGCTTAGCTTTTTAAATAAAATCATATAGGAACTAACGAGTGCATGTTAACTTTAAAAGATTTATTGATGTAGTAAACAAACATTCTATCCAAGATCCAATAAGTACAAGTATAGTTCTTGTAGGTAATATTGTAATTACCTACCTACCCATTACATAGAATAACTTGATGTGTTTCTCCATAGCTTGGATTATTATTTGTCAGACACTTTCTTATACCAAATGAATAAGTGGAAAAACATGTTAGCATCTATGGACAAATTTCTGAAGCTGTTTACTATTGGCGCAAGAAGCATACTCGTCTAGTCTGTTTATTTTGTTGGCAGTTTTTGAATAAACGCTGCCTGAGCAATGAAGGATGAAACAACATATATTCTGAAAACAAACTACTGAAAGTGAACTCAAAATTGTCAACACGCAGTGAAAAGGTGACAAATTGCGGATGTCATTACCCGTTATTTATAAGTTAAAGGACAGGGCCCCAATTCTGTATGGTTATAATGATTCCCCGCGGAATCTTACTACGTTCAAACTACCTCAATATCGTGTTTTGTAGAACCCAATGTAACGGTAAGGAATCGAAATGTTATATTCTGTATGTTCCAAGTCAATTTGTCGATATTAATTGGCAGATGTCGTGTGTGATCTACGCAATTGACGTGGTGTTGGAGTAAGGAATCTTTAAGTTGTCATAGCGAATTAGGGCCCTGAGGCCATTACTTAAAATGTATTGATTTCAGGAAATTCTTATATATGTGCTTATAGTCTTCTAAAGATACCAACACTGCATAAATACTTAATTAAGGTACGGTTTAAAAGGAGCCTAAAACTGTGTCGAGATAGTGCTTCTCTACCAAACCCATTCGTTCTGGTTGTTGCTAAAGAATACTTTAAAACGATTTTGTAAGTTTGAGTAAAGTTATAAAAATAATAAATGGGTCATGTATTTTCCAATAAAGTGTGTTTTATTAAGATCCATTCTCCTTTATTCGTTTTGATAGTAGAAAATCTATATAAAAGATAGCATAAGTTATCAACTAGAATTTATAAAAAAAAACGAAAGAACCGAAAAATCCGGGTACCCGGTTCCGGCTCGAGTTTGGAACCGAAAGAACCGGTTCTAAAATAGGACCGGTTCTCGATGCCCTAGACACAGCCCTCCCCTCGGTGAGAGGGAATGGGCCGTAATCCATCACGCGGGACCAGTGCGGGTTGGTAGATGTCATATGTCTTCGAATGTTTGGTTCTAGGACTTGCCGGTTTCCTCACGATGTTTTCCCTCACAGTTTTGAAAGCAGTGGTGATGAAATAGTTAACACAAAGTAAAGCACCTGTCTGGGTTCGAACCTACGGCCTACAACTCGTAAGTCGCGGTTGTTGCTACTTGGCCACTACTGCTCTCAATCAAAAACCTTGCACCTGAACATAAGTTGCCTTCTCGTACCTAGAAGTCTACGTACTCAGGTAGGCCGAAACAAAGAAAAGCAGCTCTGGTGGAGATTCACAGATGACACCGCCCTGGAGTGTAAACGCGGTGTTGTCCCACAATTAATAATAAAATGGGGCAATTGATATATTATCCAGCGTATCCTGTTGTCTGCACGCTACAGGAGTTGATGGACGCCAAGCTCATAGGCAAATTTCTTAATCTAGATTACTGCTTTAACACTGCTCACCTTCTCTGTACCTGGTACCAATTTAACCAGAATGAGACCATTAAATGGTCGTACAATGGGAGGTATCAGGTACCCATTGTGTGACCATTTGACACGTGTCGGTAAATGACATATTTACTGTTTGCACATTATGTTGGTTACATTTCTCGTATCACCGTCGTCCACCCGATGCTGGTAATTATCACCGCTCTGGTTGCGACCCGGTTCCTATGTGGGCATTGTCGTGATGCACCGTATTGGCCGTTGTTTTTTTTTCATCCTAGACTTCTATTTTAAATGTCGTCTTCTTATTATTTGTTGTTAATCCACATTCACTAATTAATCGATTAGGCATAGTGAGAGAAAAGTTGACGGGAACACGATCAAAATTAATATCTGTGGATCGACAATTTATTTTGGCTTAGCGTCTGTAAAACGTTGTATCTACCTAAGTACCTCTCTCTTTGCCTAGCCTTATACCATATCATTTGGAGTCGGCTCTCGTCATTATTCGCCAGACGTTTCGGTTTCGGGTCGTCGAGTCATTCTCTTATTTGCTTCAGGTCGTTGTTCGTTGCCGTTCGTTCCCTGCAAAATGGTTGAGTTGAATGGTGATATACGTCATGTTCGTGAACGGGCGCCGCCATTAGGGACTGGTCATCTTTTAGCACCCACGGCTTGTTATAATTTCTAAATTGTTATTTTATTTTTGTTTTGTGCGTCTTTTTACATCGTTATCACATTGATAATCTCAACATAATGATGTTACTAACTTTTTGTAATAATATCATCATTTTAAAAGAGTGTCCATGGAGTTTCTTTCCCGTTCTTCTCCATAGGTACCTACGCTTTGGAATGGGCAACTAGCTTCATCTTTCTAACTCACCGACCCTGACAATTCAAAAGTGCCTGTTATTGTTTTATTTGAAACAAATGCTTTGAGTTTGAGTTGACTACAGAAATCCAAGTGGGTCTACCTCGCTTCTTTAGTCCTGAATGTGAATGTCAATGTAGAAGACCTAGCTAAGTACCTACTCGACGAAATTAATAGTTAATTCATTTCTAATTTTGCTTGTGGGGGTTTCTATATCTACATATGTATAGAAACGTGTTTGACTACTGTTACATAATTATGTAATTCTAATGTTTCTCAATCACCTATTGTTTAGGTAGAAGTGAAACTTCAAACCAGACGCAGTAGCCAACAGCCAACACTCGCCGCCCACACTAAGTCAAGGGGTGATTTCTTGAAAACGACAGTTACTAATTGTTACTTAAGCTGTAAGTAGTACGACGACACGACGAGCTAACCAGACCCCCACGTAGAGCGCTGGCGCAAGTCATATGAGATTAAGAGATTATGTATATATTTTGAAGAAATTGTACCTAACCATAGTGTCAAGAGCTGTTAATGGCTCAGCGACTTAAAGATTAGAAATTAGTCAGTGTCAATAGTGTTATATTAAGTTTGATTTTAAAATGATTCTCGCTCTTTGTAGGTATGCTTTAATTAAAAGTAACAAAAATTGTCTGTGTCAATATTACAACACTTATTTTTAAGTACATAAACGATAAACCTATAAGATTTTTATTTTTGATAATTTTACTTCTCCACTCTTTTCAAGGATGAAAGGGATAGTTGTAAAACGGTATCCGACAGTAGGTACCAAGTTATCAGCTTGGTAACCTCCCAGATTAGGTATATTGTTTAAGATGAAGATCCTGGTTCCCGTTCCCGTGGGAATACGGGGATAAAATATAGCCTATGTCACCCGGGGATAGTGTAGCTTCCCAACAGTGAAATATTTTTTCAAATCGGTTCAGTATTTTCGGAGCCTATTCAATGCAAACCATAGATATAAGATGCAAACAAACAAGCAATCAAATCTTTCCTCTTTATTATTAGTATAGATATAGATTAGTCGATTCAGAGACATTGGCAATCCACAACAGACTTACCATGCGATTTTCTTTGCTTCCAATATTTCTCTTATGCTTTGCACCACTCGCACATCGATGTCTGATAGTCGTCTGCATGTCCCGAGGTACATCATTAATGACCTCTGATCGTCACTTACCTGGCTTTAGCCATAACACGGTGATAACCGTTACCGAGTAATGAGGTTACGGCCGCAACCGAGACTCTAATGTTTCACGACACGTTCTTTTTACCAGCCGGTTAGTGTCATACTGCAAGATAAAGGTTTCTCCTCGAACATACATACATGCTGCTGAGGAGTTGGTTTTGCCTCTCTTTCTTACCAGCAAGGAATATTCCTTGTGGTGCTGGAAGTTAAGAATAGCACCATCCCGTTTCTTCCCGTGGGTGTCGTAGAAGCTAGTAGGGGACTAAGGGATTTACTAGCGAATGGCAGCAGAGTTCTCTATGTATTTTATCACCAAACTGTGATCGCCAACCCACCACCCAAGCGTGGTGATTATGGCGAAACCAGTTTTGGGAGAAGCTTGTTTCGCCAATAATCACCTCGCAAGCACAGTTATAGCTTTTTTTTCGGGAATGGCCTCTCGCAGGTCTACCTAGAAGCATATAGGCTGCTTAACCGGGCCTTCCTGTGGATGCCTTAATAAATCAAGCCTCCAGCCAAGGCATTATACTTACAAACGAACACGTTAAAGCATCCTCCTTGAAGTACTAGGACTTCGGGCTTCGCCGGAATGTGCGAACCAAAAGTTCGAAGATATGTGTCATCTACCAAACCGCAATGGGCTCGCGTGGTGGATTACTGCCCACTCCCTCTCATCAAGAGGAGGCCTGTGTCCCAGCAGTGAGAACATTACTTATAGGCTATGATGTGTGCTGTGCTGTACAATAAAAAAAAAGTTTTCCCAAATAAAATAAAACATAGGTTCAAGCGGCATAAACAACGATTTTAAAATCATTTATTGGGAAATTAAATGTGTAGTCGAGGTTTTATGATTAATATTCTAGCCCGGCAGTGTATATCTTGAGAAGCGGTTCCGTCTAAAGATTGAGTGCCTAGTGGGGTCAGCAATAAATCCCTTTCAGATGGGTCGACGGCTTTGTGAAATAAAATGAGAAACGAAATTGATTCTAACTGTAGACATCTAGAATTAATTTCCTGGCTAAGTGTTTTAATTTGGAACTGTTTGATTTTGAGTTTAAAGTTTCTTGCTGCTAATAAAGAGTTTGTTACGCTGTTTTTTTTCTTTTCAAATAATGTACCTACCTACTCTATCTAGGAAGCAGTAAAGAAAGCACTTTTATTTGACTTATATTTTTTATCGATATTGGTTCATCTGTTTTTGATTGGCTTTTGTTTATTTTGCACCTTGTTATTTTTACTAGTTCTTCGGCCTGTATTATCAATCTTTATGTTGCATGCGTAATAACTGATTAGGAAATTGTGGTTATTCTAAAGGTTATTACAGTTCAAATGTCAGTAGCAAATCAGGAAATAATTATGCGATTACATGATTCAGATAAAAAATATTATACTAAAGTCTAGATACGTACTCTATGTATCGGATTCATCATCATCATATTAGCCGAAAGACGTCCACTGCTGGACATAAGCCTCTCCCCAAAAGGGGGGGATTTGCCATAATCGCCACGCTTGGCAGGCGGGTTGGCGATCGCAGTATGGTGGTCAAATGTATAGAGAACGGTGCTGCCCATCCTCTAGTAAGTCACTTAGTCGCCTTCTATGACACCCGCAGGAAGCAATTGGATTGTGCTATTTTTTTACGTCCGGCACCACACGGAACGGATTCCATCGGATTGATGGAAAGGTAATGCCGAATTAAACGTCTTAGAACGTTAACATTGTAATGGAAACATGGAAAAACAAAAGTTAAGGCTGTTAAGAGTAATAGGACATCATGTATCATGTAGTTACGAGACCTTAAAATGTAAGTGCCATCAATTGCCCGATACCACAGTAAATCCTCCAAGGTAAGTATAAAATTGTTACACTGAGTGATTTACAAAATATTAATGTTCCCAAATAAACTCATAAATTGGAATTAATTCCTCTAGACTGTGATCTGTAATGGTACAGAAGGACCAATTTATCTTGACACTTTAAAACGGCGCTGCATGTCAAAACTCAACTTCAAAATCAGTACATTTTTGACTTGGGTCAAAACTTTGCCGCGTGCCAAGTAAATCTGGTTCTTCGGGACATATTAAGGCTTTGATAAATGTACCATTAACATTCCATAGGTTAGAGGATGGGGCTATCTGTCATCTTATAGGATTAGGCGTTCGAATTTAAAGAGAGGTGTTTTTCGAATAAAAAACTTAATTGACATTTTATCTAAGTGGCGTTAAATAAAAGGAAGAGCTAAAGAAAGTTTTTAAGGCACGATTAATAGTTTTTCTTTAAATAAATGGATGTTATACTAATTCTTCAAAACTCTATGAAGAACAAAAATAAATATTAACAACAAACTGGGAATGTTATTTGATTATCTGTGTATTTTATTTGATTTAATTTACGCAGTCTATTGTAATGGTACCTAATTGTAAATATTTATTAATAATAATTTGGTTCTAGGACATACCGGTTTCCTTACGATGTTTTCCTTCACCGTTTTGAAAATGAGTAAATAAGTAAGTACTCAAATTAATAGGAAGTTATAAAAAAGGGGTTCGTCATTAAATTAGGCCAAGGTCCATCATATAAAACGTCACAATAAATGAAACATATTAATTAATAGTTATTTTGTATTAATTACAAATTAATCATACCTATATATAATTTATACAACAAACGTTATTATAATAGGATACAAGTTAATAGAAAATATGTATTATTTAGTCATAAATTGGGTGCAGGTCGCTCGTAAGGTTATGACAATTCCATGTGAGCACTCCAGGGGTCCACTTTAAAATCAAACTGTAAACAAATATTAATTGGTAATGTTTTAAAATAATGTGCTTTTAATGATCTAAGCACGATTCGTTACCTAGAAAATGTAATTGAATAAACTGTTGGATGCCGAATATCCCTGATTTTTAAGGGTAGGTTGATGCCAAATTTTCTATCAGCGGGTATTTGTGTAACACACTAACAGTACCAATGGCTTTCAGTTTGACAGTTCCACAACATTCATTGCGTCATCAACTTTGTTGGGTAGACAATTTTTTCGAACATATGAAGCAATCGATTAGCAATATTCTTCAAAATGATTCAGATTGTGATTGATCGTGTGTTCCGCAATTTGTGGATCTTTGACAGTCGTTACGGGTCGTCAGAAGCCCGAAAGTTTGACGACCAGTCTTACCAAGGGATATCGTACTATCCAGCTACTGGGTTGTGGAGGTCAGATAGGCAGTCGCTCCATGTAAAATACTGGTATTCAACTGCATCCGTTTAGATTGGACGCCGACCCCAACATAGTTGGGAAAAGGCTAGGTAGATGATGATGATGATGAGTGTGCTAGGCAATCAGGGAGCTGGTCGTTCGTTCTACTTTTCGATCGACCTACTCTCAAATAAATAAGAAGAGTAAAGTGTGGATCAATCAGCTAGTTAAACATTCTATAAAGAGATTTTAAAAGATGATCAAAATTTTATTAAACTTGTTTTTAAGTTGTAAATGATTTCACTATAGCGCAGGCGCATACGAATTCACGAATTCATAATTACTCTTAAATACACGCTCTTCATTAAGAAAACTTTCTTTATTGAATATCATAACATGTTTAATACAAATCAACTGGTTTTTATTATTTTATTACATTCATTGATATGCTACATAAATTACCTACGTATTAAAATATTGCTACTATAAAATTAAAAAGTGATCAAGTAATCACCTTCCATACAAGTTGACAAAATAAAAATGGTGAAGTATTTTTTAATACTTTTAATGGTGATTTTACTATTTTGATTGCTCTATAGCAATGACAATTTATAGCCTATTTGATTAGATTAAAATGAGATGTTATAGAGCAATTACAACAGTTATGTGACATGACATCAATTAGACATGCTCTAG
Source organism: Polymixis flavicincta (assembly GCA_949987655.1). Lineage (NCBI taxonomy): Eukaryota > Metazoa > Arthropoda > Insecta > Lepidoptera > Noctuidae > Polymixis > Polymixis flavicincta. The sequence continues at coordinate 20,751,933 of OX465173.1, forward strand.
AATTTTAATTGATTATTTAGCGGTTGTAAAAGTTGACATAGATGATGCTATTAGAGTGAACGCGTTTTATGAGATGCGTTTATTCTTGATTGCGAATTGGTTGGTTTTGTCATTTAGTGGGGACAACGGGAATACACGGAGTAAAGTTGTATTTTTGAAGTGTTTATTTAGTTTAAAATTATTGTTTATCTCCTTTTTTATGTCCCCTTTAGGTAATTTTCTGGTCTTCTTAGACAACAGTTATACGTTTACCTACATCGCTACATTTTTATCGTTTTAATTAAACCCTGAAATCTTGAAATAAAAAATGAGCTGATCCATACATTTATGTTCGCATATCTCGACGCAATGTATGGATCAGCTCATTTTTTTTTCACGATTTCAGGGTTGATCCCAATGTAAAAGTTGTTCATAATGATTAGTACAATTACCCTTATAAAGGATAAAAACCACAGATATAGATAGACCTATATCTGTGATAAAAACGGTAAAAAAATTGCTATGTAGGTACCTACATATATTCAAGCATGAATTTTTTAATGCTTTTTCTGCGAATCTTTCTATATTCTAAATCTAAAAGGCAAAATCAAATCATTAGCATTTTCTTGCTGTTATTCCAATTTATTTGAGGTCAGCGCAAATGTGTATTTTTCTATTAGTCGTCATCGCGGTAGTCACCCAATGAATGATGCAATTATAAGAAAGTCAACTAACCACGCCTTCAAGCGCACTTAGACTTTGCGAAATGAAACGCGCAAAAAAACAAATGCAAGTTGCAATCCATCTGTGAGAAGCAAAAAAAAAGTCATTAGCATACCTCGATACTACCCAACACCTTCAGTACAGCGAGGTCAAAGATCCCTCATAGGTGCCTCGCTACCTACCTAGCTACCAAGTAGGTCGGTACAACGCAGGTGTGCCGACAGGACGTCGATGATTGTTACAAACAGGATCGTGCCCCGATCAGTTGTAACCATGCCTATCGTCCCAGGGCAAAGAGTACATAATAAACGGAGGAACAACTTGTCCACAAAACCGGTTGATTTTGAATTCTTCGTGTTAATCCTTTGATCTGTGAGGTTGCATTCAGATAATTCCTGCGATCGTTCTGGCTACTAGCCAACATAACATCGTTATGTCCCTTTTGGCTTCCATTCAGTCGGAGCTTTACTCTAAATGCTATCTATGCCACAGACATGTTTATGTGTAACCATTGACTAAGAAGTCGGATGTCTTCCATGTAATCAACAAACGATATCTTGTAAGTTACATACGTCTCGTACTCTTAATTACTCTGCTAGTGCTGTGCGCTTCTGTAAGTGACTTATTCACAATTCCTAAAACTGTTTTTGTCTTTTGTTTATGTTTTTTTTAGTGAATCAGTCGTTGAAGTGCCTTCTTAATAAATAAATATCGGAGTTTTGGATAATGTTTTACTGGCGGTGCAGTTTTCAATCGCGAATGCATAATATTCGATACTGGGGTTTTCATTGACAAAACTTTCCTTACCTCAGAAAATATCATAAGTGGATCCTTCATAGTCTAACGTATTTGCGCTCCATTATCTTATTACTCCACGATCCAGTACCCATCAAACAGGGGTGTTTTACGAGTGAGTAAAACGAGCTGAACAAGTTTGAATCCTGGATGTGAGCCGAGCATTTTGTAGGGAGGATGAATTACTATTTTATTTGTAAACGATATTGCTGTAGTATAGTATAAAATTGCTCGTACTACCTGCTAGTCCATTTTATGATTACATGACTGTGGTTAAAATGTGTTGCGTTAAGATAGCAATGTACTAATACATAAACTTACTCTTAAACATATACCATGTATCAGGATATATAAGCCTCTCCCAAGTTGCTCGACAAGTCAACAACAACACCTTCTTTCCGCCTTCCGCATTCACCTTTCTTCAGCTTTTTACGTTAGTTCAGCTATCGTTTGACATAACATATCATCACGCCTGCTTTCTTGTGTTTGGCAAAGGTGCACTTAAAGTACATCGACATTTCTTAAGTTATGTAAAATTCCCATGTTCCCATTCCCAAGGAGGCGAGCCAATTGCCATCAACCAGGCATAATTCCAAACTCCAAAAGCCCAATAGTATCGGCGGCATGAATTTTTCATAATGAAAAGAGGAGTTATTGTATTTATCATATGCCTTTTCGGGGCTGAAGAACATTTGTTTGATGTCTATACACGATAAGTTTTTAACCAGTGCGCAAACTGTAACCATGAATTTAGCATATCATTGTAGACCAGTCAAAATGTATGGGCGCTGGGTACTGTAACTTATCCTGTACGTGTAGGTCAAAGGAAAGGACGAAAAAATCACTTTGAAATGCCACCTCCACAATACTTTATACTCAGGGTGTGCTGTGGTTTATTTTGTGAAAACAACATCATAATTGACGCTTACTGAATTTATATTGTCCCTTTCTAGTTACATGAAAGGAATAAAGAGGGCAAGATCAAGTTATGTGAATGAACGATGGAGCCGTCTTACTGGTTTCAGTTTAAGAATTAAAGGTGGATTCATACAAAAACTTGAATGAAATTGTAGTCGTAAGTAATATGAAGAAATTAAAAATATTTAAGTGTGACCTTAAATCTTTCTGTGAGATTCACGCATGTAACAATTATTTATGAATAAACATGAAACAATAACCTACTATTTAAACGACGTCACTAAAAACTTAAAAAAAAATACGATTTCTTCGAACTTTCTAGCCTAGGACACAAAAAAAAAACATTTTCAATCTTTCAAAACAACAATTGATCTATTATGTATCGCTACAGATAACATATCAACAATAAATATATAGCCATAGTTATGCAATTATGTCAAGATTGATAGACTGTAACTTTCGTTTCAATAAAAAATATAGCAAGATTAGCGAGACATAAAGCTGAGTCCACATCGAAAAATAAACAACTGAGAACGCACATCTTCACTGATGGAGCAAGACATCGAAGAAAAAAATACCTATTTTTGCGTTCAGTTCGTTAAGTTTTTTGGTATGAACTCAGCTTTATAGGCCGCATCTTACAGAAAGCGGCCCAGGGGCTCTAAACCCTCGGTGATTAGTTCTCTACAAACGATTGTAGTATGTACTGAACGCGAAAGTTGTCCATTTAACTGGCAGACTGCTTTTTCATAGCTATTGATTGATGCGAGGTACGTATCTACCCGTTAGTTTGTGCCATCAGCTCTGTCACCAGAGAAAGGCGATGAAAGTGATTTTGTTATTAAATTATAATGCGCGAGAGTTGACAAAGGTTATGCGTTTGTTTTACGATGCTGCGATTGGAAAATGTGGATATACCTATGTGTAAATCTTTCTTGTATAGGTGGCTTTTGTACACAGCAGCCCTTTGAATACTGGAAACTCTCATAATTCTTATTTATTAAAATAGTGAATAGTGAGGGGCTTTTTTTTTTTTTTTTTTTTTTTTTTTTTTTTTTTTTTTTTTTTGGGTGGGAAATCATCAAATAACTTCTCCCGCTCTGGGTGGAGCAGGAGGGCGTGTCAGACTTTTACTGACTAAAACCCACCCGTGTTCCTTCAGTAGCCCTTAAGCCAGGGGCTGTGGTGTCTCTTTCGAACAAACCCGCACCCCTGGCAGGCATCGACCCTTGCGGGTCCCATCACTTTTTGTGCTGACATCTCTTTGAGGCGCGCGTGGAACACAACGCGCCGTCGACTTGGGCTTGATCCTTACCGGACAGCGAGCTACCCATTACTCGCCGTCCGCAAGCCCACGCCTACGGTGGCCGGAAATCGGCCTGGGATTCCCGACGCCCAGGGCGTCTCCGTATCCTGCGGCGGCTGGGGTCGCGAGGGCGCATATGCTGCCTCTCCCTCACGTGCGCCGCCTCCCTCTTCGCGAGCATCACTGCTTCGCTGAAGGAGGTGACGGCTCCCCATGCCCTCTCGCTCCGTACCATGGCCTGGACCAGGGCCGGACGCGAGAGATCGCCGCCGCCGATCGCCTCCACGAGGACACGGCGGTGCTCCGCCCAAGCAGGGCAGACCGCCACCGTGTGCTCCACCGTGTCCTCAGGGCGATCTTCGCAGTGGAAACACCCGGGCGTTTCCTCCCGCCCTATCCGAAACAGGAACCTCCCGAAACAACCGTGTCCGGTGAGGACCTGCGTCAGGCGGAAGGTGAGGACGCCATGCCGCCTCTCAAACCACTCCTCAAAGAGGGGACTTACCGCCGCAATCGTGGCGTGCCCAGCACTGGGTTGCGACAATCGCTCTCTCCATGTCACCATGAGATCCCGCCGGAGCTCTGTCCGCTGTGCCGCGATTTCCCGCGGCAGCGGAGTTACGCCCCGGCGTTTGGCCTCCTCGCGCCACTCCCATATCTGCGCGAGGACCTTTGCCTCCAGATCCCATGGCGGTAATCCGGCAAGGAGGCCCGCCGCCTCGCCGGAGATCGTGCGATATCCTCGGATCATCCTGATCGCCATGACCCTATGGGACGCCCTCAGCTTGCGAGCTGGTTGGCGCCTCAATGTAGGCGCCCACACCGGCGCCCCGTATAGGGCCATGGACCGCACGATCCCCGCGTAGAGCCTCCGGCAGGAGGCGTTTGGCCCCCCTAGATTGGGCAAGAGCCGCTTCAACGCAGCCCCGGCCCGCTCCAGTCTGGGAGCCAAACGGCGGAACTGCTCCGCGAAGTTCCACCGGCTGTCGAGGACGAGTCCCAGGTACTTCATCGTCGACTCGACGCCGATGTGAACCCCTCCCACCGTTATCTGGGAATCCGTCGGTGGCGCATTCCGAGGACCATGAAACCACATGGCCTCGGACTTGTGCAATGCCACCTCGAGTCCCAGTTGCCGGATCCTATCCACGATTGTCGCAACCCCTTGTGTCGCTAAGTCGGCCGCCGCCTGGTACGACCTCCCTTGCGCCAGGACCAGCGTGTCGTCAGCGTAGCAGACTACACTGACGCCGCTAGGGAGGTCGGCGCGCAGCACCCAGTCGTACCCGATGTCCCACAGATACGGCCCCAGGACCGATCCCTGTGGGACACCGCACGACATCTCTCGCCGGTTCCACTCTCCGAGGTGACCGGGGTAGATGACGGCCCTGTCCGTCAAATAGGCCTCGACCACACGACAGAGGTAGGTCGGCATCCGGTGATACCGGAGTGCCTCCCTTATGCAACTCCAGGGCAGGGTGTTGAAGGCATTGGCGATGTCTAATGACACCGCCAAGACGACCCCACCCCGGGCCACAGCATCCCCCGTCGTGAGGGCTCGCACGCGCATGATGGCGTCCACCGTGGAGCGCCCCCTGCGGAAACCAAACTGGCTCTCCGCCAAATCCGGCCCCACCCGCACCAGCCGCCCGACGAGGCGGTCTGCAATTACTCTCTCAAAGAGCTTGCCCACCTCGTCGAGCAGTACAATGGGCCGGTAAGCGGACGGAGAGTCCGCTGGGCGCCCCGGCTTCTTGATGAGGACCAGTTTCCCCGTCTTCCAGCGAAGTGGGAACTGGCCCTCCTCCAAGCATGCGCTTAGGAGCCCTCTTAGTCGAGGCCCGAGAGCCTGCAAGGCCAGGACCCAGGCTTTGCCGGGCAAGCCGTCGGGTCCTGGGGCGGTATTCTTGGCATTCAGCCTACGTACCGCCACTCTCAGGTCTACCTCGGTCACCTCTGGAGAGTCGTCGTCGTCGTCGGTGTGGTCCGCATCGGGCACCGCAGGAGGCGGAGCCATAGGCGGGGGAGCGTGCTCCCCTCGTGAGGGGAACAGAGCGCTCACCACGTCCTGCACGAGATGAGGCCGGAGACTCTGCGTCAGCGGGGGAGCCCACGGGCGGATTTTATCACGCACCGTTTTGTAGGGGCGTCCCCACGGGTCTCTGTTCAGAGTCTCCAGCGACTCCTCGCGGGCCACAACTCTGGCCCGCAGGATCTCATCCCGGAGGGCGGTCTTCGCCACTCTGTACCCCTCGTACAGCTCCGCCTCAATGGCTTCCGTATCCGGAGGGCGGATACGGAGCCTGCGGTGCCTGGAGTAAAGGTGTCGCGCAGCAACACACGCCTCGCGCAGTGTTGTCAACTGCGGCGACCACCAGTACACCTGGCGTGAAGCACGACCTGGCTGGACCCGGGGCATTGCCACGTCACATACCTCGGACATGGTCTCCCGGAACCACTCGGCCTCGTCGTTGATGTCGGCAGGCCTGTCCGGTGATGACACCCAGGCCTGCACGATCGAGGCTTCCAGGAGAAGCTCCCGGTCCAGCTGCTTCAACGCCCACCGCGGACCACACGGGGCCTGTCGGACCGGCGCGCTCGAGGTCTGGGCGGAGACGTCAAACCGGATGTACCGGTGGTCGGAATACGTCTCCACCCCCTCCATGACGCGCCAGTCAATGACACGCGGCGACAGAGCGGGGCTGGCGAACGAAATGTCCACCACCGACTCACCCCGCATCCGCACACACGTGGCGACAGAACCCCGGTTTAGGACGACCAGGTCTGCTTCCAGAGCCCAGTCCTCCACCATCCTGCCCCGCACATTCGTCAAACGGGAACCCCAAGCCAAGCTCTTGGCATTGAAGTCCCCGAGGACGAGCACGGGGAGGGAACGAAACCCGACGACGACGTCTCTCAACTCCGCAAGGGAGTTGTGGAACTCGGCGAGAGTTCGGCTCGGGGAGAAGTACACCCCTACCACGACAATCTCCCCGAACCGTGCTGCAACGCAACCCCGTCCCCTCTTGACACTCTCGAGGGTCGGGGTACCGGCGGCGGCCGACGAAATGAGGGTCACTGAGCCGCTCAGGTCCTCCACCCAGTCATCCCTGGGCGGGACAAAGTACGGCTCAGCGACCACGGCGATGTTAATCGACCACTGCGCCATGCTCTGGATCAACAGATCCTGAGCGGCGGCGCAGTGGTTGATATTCGCCTGGAGGAGGCGTAATGGAGCCGTTACGTACACTCCATATTACCCTCCTCCGGGGCCCCCTGGGCAGGCCCAGCCGCAACGGCGGCGGCAACAACGGCGGTGGAGGCGGCAGCGGCGGCGGCAGTGGCGGCGGTTGCGGCGGTGACGGCGGTGGCGGAGGGCTTGGCCCTGCCTCGGCCCCTGGCTTCAGCGGGTGGAGCGCAGGCTTTGCTCCCAGCCCGGTGTTCGGCCGGCTTGCCAGCTGCCGCACATAGGTAACAGTGCGGCTTGGCAATGCACGAGCCGGCCTTGTGACCGGGCTGACCGCAGCGGAAGCAGTGGCTGCTGCGGTCCACCTCCGAATAGTGAGGGGCTTATAGCTAAGTAATTTTAGTTGCACGGGTCGATCCATCAGGTTAAGCTGCGCTTGCCACGGTTGGTCCGCGGATGGGTGACCATCTTAACATACCAAGACGGTTATTATTTGTGGATCTTTGACAGCCGTCACGGGTCCTCAGAAAGCCCGAAAGTCTGACAACAAGTCTTACCAAGGGGTATTACCCTGTAACTGTGTTGTGGAAGTTAGATAGGCAGTCGCTTCATATAAAATACTGGTATTCAGCTGCATCCGGTCAGTCTGGAAGCCGACTCCAACATAGTTGGGAATAGGCTAGGCAGATGATGATGAGTGAAATCTCGTTTTGAAAAGCTGGCAAGTCTTTATATTTCATGCACTTCCCCAAGTTAAGGCTTGCATACACGCCAAGGACCTTCAGCATTTGGGCGCACTAAATTTGTGGGCGAGTGCAGGGTGATGTAGCCGTGCAGTCTTTAATCGGTCGTATTTTTTATTTATTATAACAAAAATAATGCATATTTGTAAAAAGTACCTAACAAAATCAAATCATTTTCCTTTGTATTGCAAAGCAGTAGTTTTTATTTTTTAAACTCTTTTGTTAAAAAATGAAGGAGTAAAATGGTTTCATCTCAACGATTTGGAGGTGATTTGGTGTTTTTTTTTTCTTATTATTTGATACCCATAGAAAAGTTATGCCTAAACCAAATGACGTATCATGTTATGTAGATTACTAACTATTTTTTTCAAATGTAATTTCAAAAAAGTGGTTTCATTTGTTTGCTGTTTTCAACCATTTTTTGAGAGGGCAGCCTTAAAGATTCACGTAAGTACCCGCGAAATACCTACAGTTTTTTTTCAATTTGCTTGTCTGTGTCTGGCTGTATGTTGAACAAAATATGATTCTCGACAGCAAAATAATGTATATAATATAATAATAATAAGCGATCATTGTGCCGATAGTCATAACAACCAGTAGCTTGATAGCAAAGAACCTCGACCAACCCCTTAGGAAGCTCTCGTTGGGCAGCTGGGTCAAGGGCTTGATCCAGAAAGCGGTACTCCTGGACACGGCTCACATTGTTAGGAGGTTCCTCTCTCTGGAGCCCTGACCGCCGCGCCGGTAGCTTGGACCCTGTTCCCGAAACCGGTGGGCTACTATTTTCTATATATTTTTTAATGTTTTTATATATTTTATAAGTATTATAATATTTAAAAATGTAATTGAAATGTATTTATATAAATAAATAAAGGAATTCATATAATAATCAGCCTGTATTGTCCCACAGCAGGGTAGAGGCCTCCCTTGCCTTTTCCCACTAAACTCGATCCTGGACCAATATGGACCAATCCCTCATTTAAACGTCAAGTTCGTCCCGCCATCTACGCTTGGGTCTTCCGCGATGCCGTTGGACGTTTTCAGGGACCCATGCTGTGGTGGTCTTAGCCCACAATGCATCCGACATGCGGTAAACGTGTCCAGCCTAGTCCCATTTGAGCTTGGCTGCCTTTTGAGTGCCGTCTGCAATTTGTGTGTTAAAGCGCAGTATCGCTGGTCGGCAAGTCGAACTCCGAGGATACTACGCTCCATCGCTCACTGGTAAACCTCGATCTTGGTCCTCTGCTGAACTATCAAAGACCAGATTTGAGCGCCGTATGTAAGAATAAGGAGACATGCACATGTCTATTAATTTGCGTTTATGGCAAATTGGAAGACCTCCTTTCATAAAGCCCTTCATCGACCAATTCCAGGTGTTTTCGGTGCGGCGCGCGGCGAGCAACTTCTTTTTCGGTATAAACGGAAATATAACCATTAACATTATAAATACAACCCCTCTTAGTTCATTTAATCCTTCACTTTTTCATTCAATTGCCTTTCACTGGCATTAAATGAATTTAGCGGGCTTAGCACATCCACTTAAAATAAAACCAAAAGGGCTGCATATTTATATTTTCAAGTACAAAACTTGGCTGCACTCTGTGTCCTAATGTCACCCAACGTTTTTGCATGTACCACTTGTAGTGACTTCAATGTGCGCTGCACGTGTGTCAACGATGCACATGTGCGTTGACGACTGGCATCGCATCGCATTCAATTGTTTGCCTGGGGCAGTCTTTTGTTTCACTTGATGCATTTTGTTAGCAATCGTTTGTGTATTGTTTCGTTAAGTTAATCATTGTCTTATTAAAAAAAATATCGTAGATTTAACATATACAATAAATTATATTTAGTATTTCCCTGCCTTATACTGCCTCGTTGATCTATAGTTAGACTTTTAATTGTATTCAATAACTTGACAGTTCAAAGAAAAATAATGTTACCATACTAATAATGTTGAGGTAGTGAACGATTTTGCGTAAAGAGCGAATGGTAAAAATGGTTTTTAAATGAAACCGTTTGTATCATTCGTTTTAAAACTTCATTTGGAACATGTGGAATATAAGAATAATGAATAATTTATTAATAACGTTAATTTACTTTTTTAATTTCTTCTAATAGAAAGCAACTAAATACATTACCTCACTTACTACTGAAAAACAAAACATGTATATAACAAATTCTACTACCTACATTTTTTTAATAGTGCTTATCATGTTTTTAAGACAAGTTATTAAATTTAAAATAAAAAAAATTGCATGTAAGTAAGTACATTATTTCAAGTTTATTCAATTTCGTTCATTCTTACACCACCTTACTATCTTTTTTTTTTGTCAAAATCTGGTCTGTCAAGTTACTGAATACAATGAAAAGTCGAACTATAGTGGTCGCAAGCGCCATTGCTCAGCTGGAGGTCCTGGTTTCGATTTCTAGGTCGGGTAATCGAGTTTTTCTATCTGCAATTTCTCAGTAGCAGCCCGGAGTCTGCCCGGTTGATGGCAATAGGCTCGCCCCCTATTACATGGGACTTAAATATACCTGGCAAAATATGGGTCTACTTTATAAACCTATGTATGCCCAACCCTTCTAATCAAATCAAATCAAATTATTTAATCGCTTAATTAAAAACTGTACCTCCAAAAGATTTTACATGGTTTTCTTCAATTACAACGAAAATGTAGATAGTTGTTCAATAAGCTCGCGCACCAGCGGTAAGGGCCTTCACAGGAGGCGATTCAGGCTGCCGGTCAATTTAGGTGACAGCTCAGTCAAGGACCTCCCAGTGGCCTCATGTACGAATATCAACATTTGAAGACAGCTTAGTATTGAGTGACTTCGTTCATGGGTCAGTCCCTGAACTGACTCGCAAACTGGGGCCTAAGTCTACTAATTTATAAACGTTACAATGGTCTCTCAATGGTGTGTTTTTGACAGTTTTTGTATGGCAAATCTGTCAAAAACTTACCATTGAGAGACCATTGTGACGTTTATAAATTAGTAGACTTAGGCCCCTGGCCTCGTGTCCAGACTCCATTAAGTCAGTGTTATGTTTTCTGATTCTGGTCATAACTGAAGCTGTTGATGTAAAACTTAAATCTTCTTTATTCAGACCTCCAACAGTCGATCCACTTTTTATCCACACAAAAAGTTCTCAATAAAAAAGTATACTTATTGACTAGAGTAATAGCACCAATTGACCTGCATCAATCAGTTTACGATCCTCGGCTATCTCACTTCATTACAATTGACCCCTGGTTCAACCGACCCACAATAAAAAGCTGACCATTGATAAAAAAATAACAATTTCTTGAAATAATAATGTAATTATCCGACTTTTGATATTTATAGGGATATTAGTTTGTATTTATATAGCGTATTGTACAATGTGTAATGGTAATCGATTTAGTTAGGAGCTACGAGTATGTCTCCGTATTGAATTTTGCAGGGTTTTTTGTATTGGGTGGGGAATCATCAAATAACTTCTCCCACTCTGGGTGGAGCAGGAGGGCGTGTCAGACTTTTATTGACTAAAACCCACCCGTGTTCCCTCAGTTGCCTGTTCGCCAGGGGCCGCGGTATCTCTTTCGAACAACCCGCACCCCTGGCAGGCATCAGCCCTTGCGGGCCCCATCAGTTGCTGCTGACATCTCTTTGAGGCGCGCGTGGAGCACAACGCGCCGTCGACCCGGGCTTGGTCCTTACCAGACAGTGAGCTACCCATTACTCGTCGTCCGCAAGCTCGCGCCTACGGTGGTCTCCTGCGGAGGCTAGCGCCGTGAGGACGTATATACTGCTTCTCTCTCACGTGCGCCGCCTTCCTCTTCGCGAGCATTACTGCTTCGCAGAAGGAGGCGACGGCTACCCATGCACTCTCGCTCCGTCCCATGGCCTGGACCATGGCCGGACGCGAGAAAACGCCGCCGCCGATCGCCTCCACGAGGACACGACGGTGCTCCGCCCTAGCCGGGCAGACCTCCACCGTATGCTCCAACGTGTCCTCAGGGCGAACTTCGCAATTTTGCAGGGTTACGTGCAACTGTCATTCTGAACCATTACTATTGTGGTGACCTTTAGAACAGGTATCTAGCCCGCAGACTGGACCATAATTGCGTAACACACTAACAGCAGAAATGGCTTTTAATTTTAATTAACTGGTTTTTAATTAACGTTGTTGAGCGGACAAATATTTCGAACATACGAAGCAATGGATTCGAAATACTTCAAATTGATTCATAAGGACGTGCTGACCAAATAGGGTGCTGCTGTGATCTAACCTGAAGTGGCAGTGGGCTGGTCACGTCTATCGAAGGACCAATGGCCGGTGGAGCAGACCAGTCCTGGAGTGGAGACCGCGTATAGGAAAGCGTAGCGTGGGACGCCCCCCAGCTAGATGGACCGACGATCTTAAGAAAGTGTCTGTGACAGAGTGGATGCGGAAGGCGGAAGACAGGGCGTTGTGGTGCAGCTTGGTAGATGCCTATGTCCAGCAGTGGACTGCGATAGGCTGAGTTGATTGATTGTGATCTAATACTTTTACTTATTCGTTTTTAGGCAGCTAATCTATTTTACATTTTGATAAATTATATCTGCCATCCAAATTACTAAGTACCTACCTATAGAAATTGTGAACGTGAACCTCTCTTATTAAATAGCTAACTGTAATCGACATTTAAGTATTCGAGTACTTCTTTATTTTGATATCAGCTTCAGTCTAGAGTAAAAGTTTTTTATATTGACTGTTAAAGCCTCAAAACTTACGCAATTTGAGAAAATGGTTGACAAAAAACTTGAATCGTTCACGTAAAATAACTGTATTAAATTTTGAATAAATAGTTTTACAGTTTTGGTAGTAGAATTTTTTACTTAGGAGTAAACTGGTAGAAATGTTCACATAACGAAACAGCGTAATGCCACTCCCATACGACGTTCTCTCTCTTCCTGTCATATAGGTACAATATGTCCGGTTTCGGACTGTACAAGCTTAAAGGGGTGGTAGTTTGCTCTTTTCTATCAATAAAATTATTCTACATGTAGGGTCGGAACCCACCCTCCTGAATGGCAGCCATTTTTGTTTTGTAAAAATACCGTAACTTTGAAATTTAAAGCCCAATTATCATTAAAAAAATACTTTTAGCAACGGAAAAGTATTAACAATGGGTTAAATAACTCAACTAATAACATGAAATGCTGCATCATCTTGAAATAAAAAAATTACATCGTTTTTTTGGTTAATCCAGGATATTTCAAAATTCACCCCGGGGAACTACCTTTTTTTTCTACACGTCTAACAGATGTTAAGTTCACCTAAACAATGATATCAAAAACTCGATTCTATGACAAATAGTTTAAGAGATATTGTTGCTTGATTGCTAATTTAGCATTTATTTCAGATTTAGATTATGCAGCATTTAATGTTATTAATTGAGTTATTTAACCCATTGTTAATACTTTTCCGTTGCTAAAATTATTTTTTTAGTTCTAATTGGGCTTTAAATTTCAAAGTTACTGGACTTTAAGTATGCTCGCTCCGGCTCGCTCCATAAAATGCGACCAAAACACAAAAATGCCTGCCATTCAGGGGGGTGTGGGTTCCGACCCCACATGTGAAATAATTTTATTGATAGAACAGAGCAAACTACCAGCCCTTTAAGTTTGTACAGTCCGAAAACGGACATATTGTATAATATTAATAGACAGAGAGAGTGCGATAGTTTTCCATGGTTTTAGAGGGTGCTGAAGCCGTAATAGTGAGGTCAAACCGAAAATCGAAGATGACGGCTGCGAAAATGATAAAATTCATGGGTTTCGTTTTTATGGTTTTCTGGGGTGCTAAAGCCAATAGTGAAGTTAAAATGAGAATCCAACGTGGTGATAACTTTTTGAGATCTTTTAAAAACTTATACTCGATGGCTTTGTTTTAAAAACGTGTGGCAATTAAATTCATACTGTCTCTCTCTCTCTCTCTATCTCTTTATATTCGTGCAAGAATCGCGCAACGAATTTCTTTTTTGACGGGGGTCGCCTGACGCCACAGGTTTAAAAAAAATATTTTTGGACAAAACACACCAACACTATAAAACATCGGAATAATTTGAAATAGACACGGTCCTTGGCAATGATTTCATCTCTTCTGCACTATTACGTGGCAAGTAATTAGTAATTATAAACGTCAGAGCACACGCGACAATACTGTCTAATATAAAAATCTTGAAGAACTTCAGACAAGGTCGCTCACGAGTCGTTAAAACCGCTACAGTTTTGAAGCGTTTAATTTTGGGAAATTCACAAAAAAAATCTTCATAGGTTTGCATTCAATGATGTTCAAATAAACTCATAGCTAGTTCAGATACTTTTATATTATTATTTTAATGGCTCACTAAACGTCTATTAGTAGAATTGTTAATTACCCGGATTGAAGATTTTTGTGCGATAGACATTCTTATACTGAGTGCCTACTCAGACCCAAGACTGAAATATCTTGTAATCTAAGATAAGATAAGGAAAAATAAACACAGCATCACTGTTCGGTGGCAGAAATAGTAGTGGCTTCTTCGCGATTATCGCAATTATGTCAAACTTTTTTTCCAGATTCATGTAAACCCTCAGCATCTTTCATACCTAGTGCGTGACCAGGACATAGGTTCCGTTCACACCGAGTAGCCAGGTCGAGACGAAGGCGAGCACCGGACCGGAACGACACTCGATACGGTTGCCGATCGCGCCGTCATCGGGTTACAACCGACCACGATATTTTAACAACCCGTCCCCAAGGTATCAGAGGATTCCCACCCCTATGGCCCTAAACCTAGGGTCTATAGTTCTTTAGGTAGATGTCGTATTTAATGTTGTAATTTGGTAGATCGTGTTGGCGTCTCGCCAGAAGTATTTTGCCTAGATAATCTGAAGTGTGGTCAATAGTTGACAATGAATGCCTCGGTTATATTTTTGAGTACTAGAATTTAATGTACTGGTAAATTAATATTTGGTCGTTGAACTGTTGCATGTACTGCGATTTTTTTAAAGGATTACTATATGTGTACTTAAATGTAAGCAAAAAGTATGATAGACTAATGGTCATGATATGCAATAAATGCAATGTTTTTTTTTTTCATAGTTAGTAGCTGGAATAGTTCAAAGGTTATGCTTCACCTCTTCTTAAAGATTATCAGAAAATATACTGATTTTGTGACTGACGGTAACATTAGCAGTAGTTCTAACACTAAATAGACTGCCTAGTGGCAATCGCTTTCAAAGCGGTTCGTATTTCAACGACTTTCAATAGAATTGACATAAGCTTTTCGGCAGCTCGCGTCAATCCAATTTTTTTTTCATCGTCATAGCCGATTCAATGTCACTTTGTCTAGGCTCTAAGGACCAACTAGCTGGCTGCCATTGCCAAAGCAAGTGAAGGCGGACTGCAGTGGATTTCGTTCAGCTTGATCTCAATTTCTAGTATTTTTTAGTGAAAACAAAAAATTCAAATATTATTTTTCACATAAACCTACTTTGGCACCTATGAAACATCAGAAGCTAGGTGCACGGTTCTAATTGGTCGTTTCCTATGGAAAAGAGCCGGCAAAAAACACCGCGGTTACTATAAAAAAAAATGGCATTTACAATGTTTGCCAAATAACAGTGTTAATAGTTACGTCTACGGACATCTGTCAACAAGTACCAGGTACCGAATAAAGATGGTCTACATATCTACAGGGTATCAAGTCTTATCACATGATAAAGCAATAAATGTAGTGACCTATGCTTTCCGATGAACGAGCAGTTCTTTGATCTCCACCTGTCAATCAACACATGATTACATTACCCGCAGAATGAAGCTGCAGTCAATGTCTAAATACATACGATCAGCCTATAATGGTACTACTGGGACTCAGGCCTCCTTGGATGAGAGGAAGTGGGCTATAACCCACCACGTGGGCCTAGTGCAGATTGGTGGATTTCACATCATGATCATCATCATCATCATCATAATTTCTGCCGAAAGACGTCCACTGCTGGATAAAGGCCTCCCCCAAGCTCCACCACTTCGACCGGTTCTGTGCTTCCCGCATCTAGCGGACTCCTGCAGCCCTCACAAGGTCACTTATCTTCGATTTTTTGTTTCTAGAACATTCAGCTTCCTTGCGATATTTCCTTCACCATTTTGAGAGCAGTGGTGATGATATAATTTACTCAAAGTAAGGTGCCTGAATTGGTTCGAACCTACGACTTACAGCTTGTAAGTCCAGGCCGTTACCACTGGGCCACCACGGGTGTCTTAATCTAAACCTTTAATATCAAAACAATTGACTAATTCTAGATATTTCACCAGAGTGCTGCATGTTTCCAGATACCAAATGAGTATTATATCCCTCGCAACCACTAAATTAGTTACTTCACTGCATTACCGCAACTGGATTGAAATGTTATAGATAACTTGATCCTACCTTATTATTACTTCCACCAATGAACTAGATTCCCACACTTTATTGGTTTAGTCTCTATACTCGGTAGAGATACTCGGTTTGTTTCAGAGTAACTGCAACTTTTAATGGTGCCTTTAACTTTGAATGTTATTGCAGGCCGCATATTTATGGATAGAACTGATTAAATTAATCTAAATCTGGCCTACAATTTGTTAAATTACTGACATTTAGAATTTTAGAGGAAGAAATGTCGCTAAAACAAAATTACTGGAACATTTCGAAAGTCTTTCTTTATTTTATTTCGGGGAGAAACCATCAAAAGGCGGTGATTTTAGGGAAAAGACCGGGGAGTGTGGGATTTTGACCTCACTAAAACCACCCCGGTGGTCATCATTCACGCATGGAAGGAGGCACCGCCACCTCTCAAAAGACCGATCCAAAACTCCCTCTGTGCAACGTCCGTTGGAGCGCATCTCTAGGAAGACTGCGAAGGGGTGTTCCCGAAACGGACTCTGCAAGTGTGCGAAGCAGCACGTGACCACTGTGCGCCATCTTCTCTGAGGTCACTCAGTGGGCGGAAAGAGTCTCCACTTTGAACGCCCAAATATATATGTAAGTACCTACAAACCATTTTACCACCCTGTTCAATTTAAAAAGAAAATTACCTTAACGTTAATTTACGTAACAGGGAAACGCTCGTACTAAAATGAATGCCTTATATAAAGGTAGAGTCACGTATTTGCAGTACGGTTCAGAAAAGTACGGTTTTATGTATGCCTGACTGAGTCAAGTCAAGCGGAATTGTAGCAAAAAAATCTCATTTTGAGAAGTTATTTCTTCTATCTCCTATCTGCATCAGTTCGTGACTGCGAAAACGATTAAAACATGTTTGAGCACGTGACATTTCAAAGTTGTGGAAATCCCGAGAGAAAGGTTAATATGTCTACATTATTTCAGTGTAATGTACGTACGTACAGATGTAGTCACGATTTAGAAAAGATGCAGTGTGTATGAAGTTTCTAAGTATATAAAGTGAAATTTATATGATAAATGGTATCATCATACGATGATGGCGACCACCCGCCTGGTGGACGAACAGTCATTTGTCACTTGAAAACCAATACAAACTTTAAATCATACAATATTTAAACCTACAGCCTTATTACGAAGGTAATTAAGGTGATATTCCTCAGTAAAACAGTTTTTGATCAGCTTCACCACTTGGTCCAGAGATCATAACAAACATTGTCTATGGAATTGAGAAGATCGAATTGAACTTAAGAAATTTGATTCCGTTGGCACTACATTTGTCTGTACCAAATTAAAGTTTGTTATGATTTTATGAATGATTCAATTTTTTTTTCATAAACAATTCAGATTCCTATGAGAGAAGCATGCACCAATCCAAATCTTTACAAATATCTGCAAGATTTATGTACCTATATCAAACCTTACAGGTTGACCGTTTGAATATAGATCAGTTTTTTATCGTTCTAGAATACAAATCTCACAAAATTTTCCTGCAAGTGTTTTGTAGGAACATTTTCTCTTGTAACATTAATACTTATCTAAAATGCTGCGCGAACTCAACTCTAAATTATCACTAGACTTCTCTAGAATATCTACTAAATTAACCCTGTCCTTGCAATGTTCAACTCTAAAATAGAACCGGGAAACGAACTATCGAAGCGAACTATACCAATTCATTCTCTCAGTCAATTTAACCGTGAAAATAATTTAAATCGATTTAAAATGGCCGTCTCATTTTTAATCAAATCACCATGAATTACATTCGGCCAACAATGTTTATACGATATTAATTAATTACTTACATTTATCAATGGGTATTTGAATGTGATTGATAAATATGGCATTTATTCATATGGGATTTTATGAAACATATTGAGGGAAAGTTCGTACTTAGAGTAATGAAGCTATTAGAAAGATATTTGCTACTATAATTAATTGATACCACCTTGTTTATTTGAAAGCATCAAAGCGAAACTTGTATCAAAAAAATATAGGTACAGACGCCAACACATCAAGCTACCCCAATCTGTGAAATTTCTTTCATAGGTTTTCAACTTTATAACAATAGAATAAGGCTCACATTCAATCGGGAAATTTAAACAGTTTGGGATAGCTTGATGTGCTGGCGTCTGTGCTATAATCTTCCGTCCCAAAAAGGTCCTAAGATTTTGACTAGATAAAATTGATTTTGGGTCGCTCGCTACGATGGGTTCTCAAGTTAAATGTCGAGTGAGCCTCTTTTACTGTCCTATCGCTTATTTTTTATTAAAGAGATATCTTCTGTCACTGTTAACTTGGAAAAGTCATAAGCACGTGCCTCCAGATAATGAGTAGATAGAAAAGAACAATGATATGTTAAATATTTTACAAATTTTCTCTACTTGGCAATTTTCTTCAATTTCTCTTTCTTTTACGACAGTCATTTACCACAGACAATTTTAATTTATCGGTGTGTTTCCCAAATAGACAACAGCAATACAATGGGAAAATGTAAAAGAACAAAATATTTTCTAGTTTTTTTTAAATTTATTTTGTAAAAATGAACAGTTACACAATATAATATTATACGACATTGTATATAAACCACGACATTTTCCTTTTGGCTGTGGTATGGTATATATATACAGGGTAAGTTTTTATCCAGTGCGCAAATTGTAACCATGAATTCAGCATATTATTCTAGAACCCTTAGCTCAGAAATTATTCGCCGGTTAACCAAAAAAAAAAATCTGCTGTTTCATAGAAAAGTGCAATACCTACGCGGTCAAAATGTATGGAACAGCAAATTTTTTTTTTTTGTATATCCGGCGAAATATTTCTGCTGAATTCATGGTTACAATTTGCGCACTGGATAAATCTTTTCCTGTATATTTACCTACTTAATTTCCTCCGCCATTCTTATTCTGATTTGCGTGTAGGTAATTAATTTTAATTATCACTGTTACAAGAACATTACGTGTGAAGTGATTCGGCTCTGATATTTATAAAATCAGTTATCGGCACAACGGGTGGTTACTCGAGAGCGTTCACTTTTCCTACGAGTATGTGATGCAACACCTCTGATATTTGCTATATAGGGCTGTATTGCACAGAAAGCGAAAAAATTGATACGTGAAGCTATAATCTTAGTGTTAGTACGGTCAAATACAAGTCAGTGGTTATAGCTAACACTTGGATTTGTTTTGTATTTGTGTAAATCAGTTCTTTAAACTGATGAGATCGCTTCGTTTTACCTAAGTAGGTAGGCCAGTTTTTTTTTTTTTTTTGTTTGGGAAATGATCAAATTACTTCTCCCGCTCTGGGTGGAGCAGGAGGGCGTGTCAGACTTTTACAGACTAAAACCTACCCGTGTTCCCTCAGTAGCCTGTGTGCCAGGGGCGGCGGTATCTCTTTCGAACAACCCGCACCCCTGGCAGGCATCGGCCCTTGTGGGCCCCATCAGGTTGTGCTGACATCTCTTTGAGGCGCGTGTGGAACAGAACGCGCCTTCGATCTGGGCTTGGTCCTTATCGGACAGCGAGCTACCCATTACTCGCCGTCCGCAAGCCCGCGCAATTCCTCAAAGAGGGGACTTCCGCCGCAATCGTTGCGTGCCCAAGGTAGGCCAGGTTGGCTTGCTTTAATTGATCGATTATTGCATGGGAGCCTTTGCTAGCTTCAATATCTATAGCATTGCTTCCTTCAGTGTAGCACAGTACTTGGTTGAGTAAGCAGCGCCTGCCCCATTTCACATGAGCGCTGCTAACGTGATAAATGCTGTCCGCACGACCGTCAAAGCTTATCGCTTTCAATATTCCTATCAGTTTTAGTCTTTGTACTAACTCCGTGGTTTTAGTATTTACATGGACATGCAATTAAAACTTAAAAACTCAGGATATTTTTGTGAAATGTTATTATCTGTCTGTAATGAAAGTATGTAGGTAAAGGTACTTACACAACTAAAGAGGTACACATAGTAAGGACTATCATTTTAGAAAAAACAATTCTGCAAAAAAAAAAATGCTGTTTCATAGAAAAGTGCAATACTTACGCGGTCAAGATGTATGGAACAGTTAATTTTCATTGTATCACTGACGAAAAATTTATGCGCTGAGGGGTCTAGCATGAAATGCTGAATTCATTATAGTTTGCGCACTGATTAAAAACGTATCCTGTATTTTCTTTGGTTTGGTATCTCATGACGGTGAGCTGTATGTCTTGTCATATCACATACTACATTTATGCCATTTTAGCCTTTTCCCCACATATTTTTGGGGTCGCCTTCCAGTATAAACGGATGCAGCTGAATAGCAGTATTTTACGTAGAGCGACTGCCTATCTGATCTCCACAAACCAGTTACTGGGTGGTTAGTTGTGGCTCTTGGTAAGACTGGTTGTCAGACTTTCGGGCTTCTGACAACCCGTAAAGACTGTCAAAGATCCACGAATGACAGCGAATATGTTTACTTAGGACGTGGTAAGAAGATTCGATAGTGTTAATATCTGTTCCTGCTGCAGTCACTATGGTCTGCAGCACGACTTATTGCCCGAAGTGATCCTTATGGACCTAAGCATCCTCATTAGTAGACGCTGTTATTGTTCTACAGTTCAAGGTATAGCCGTTAACATTAACCGTAATAAGTTGATCTCTTTCAGAGGCATGTAACTGCGCAACAATGACTCATTTTAATTAAAATTAAGTAGAACAACTGAAACAGACTGCCAAATAATAATTAAAACATTTTCCCGTAACGTTATTTAATTAATCTTGTTCTTCTATGTAAACCATGACTTGTTATCTTTCAACATAGACAAAGTTATAATTATTATCATCTATTGTAACGCTTACCTTACAAGATCGCTTGTGATAGGACTTTTTGTAACAACACAAAAACGGCCTCTATCTCGACCATCTCTCACTTCACAATCGTACCATCAAATATATTGGCACAGCATTCATTGATTTGTCATCTAATGATTGTTGTCTACGTTCTGGAGTAAATGCGGCAATGGACGTGTTTACAGCGAGTAAATAAATAAGGCCGGCTACAACTGTGCGTTTTTGCTCCCCCTTCACCGTCTACCACCGGTCTAGTCGCTCAAAGTCAATGACAGGCCTACTTTCTCAGACGATTCGCGTCATATAATCTTTTGGCCGTTACAGTAACTGGACAATGGGATTGTTATTACTTGGAACGGATACTACAATTATTTGCCACCTCAATTGTGCCATTGTAGGTTAATTGTATTGGGAAGAAATGCCCTAGTTTCGTACGTGTGGCGGACCTTTACATCGTACTAGCCTCAAAAATTAAATTGTTTAATTTAGGCCTACAAGAACGAAACAATTAGTGGGTTTAGAAAACAGTGCCTAAGATATTGATTTATCACCAAGCTTGGCAGTTTTTTGTACCTAGATCGGTGATTAGACGGTTCGTTGGATCCGTTGATGAGTCTGGATCTTTACATACTAAGGACCCCTCCGTGCCTCAGAAAGCACGTTAAGCCGTTGGTCCCGGCTATCATTTGTGGACCTTTGATAGTCGTTACGGGTCGTCAGAATTCCGAAAGTTTGACAACTAGTCTTGCCAAGGGGTATCGTATTACTCAGTAACTGAGTCGTGGAGGTCAGATAGGCAGTCGCTCCATGTAAAATACTGGTATTCAGCTGCATTCGGTTAGACTGGCAGCCGACCCCAACATAGTTGAGAAAAGGCTAGGTAGATGATAAGCTGATACAGAGGTACCTGTACAGTCACGAGCAATAACATGTAAACACATCGCCAAATTCGAAAGCGATTTTCTTTTAAATAGCGAGTGCAGCCTTGAGATAACTTAGATATTTCATTACAGTGTGGGTTCCAAAATATTATTTTCATAATAAAATAAGATTACAATTAGTAAAAGTGGAGAAAATTACTTTTAAAAGTTGGTAAGTGTATACATATTATTGCTCGTGACTGTACCTACTCTTTATTGCCAGTAACAGAACATATGTAGGTAACATGCTGAAGGTGCACTGTATACACAACCTAATTATTGGGATTTCACACTGGGTTTATATAAAGCTCATTACACATGTGCCTAATAAATCAACCTGGTTCCGATAAAGCTTTCGCTGTTCGGTTTATCTGTGGATTATTGAGATATTGTTTCATGTCCTAAAATAGGCGCGTGTTATTTGTTGGTGCCACGATAATGACGTGTAACTGGCTTTATTTATGCTCGGTTCCAATAAACAAAAACGAATCGTTTCGCCAACCAATGGTAGCATTTTTTATTGCCACACTTGGCATATAAATAGATTCGTAAGCTAATTTTACCTGTGATAGCTAATTCCATATGAGAGGGTCTACCGTCCAAAAATATGAGGTCTTTGCTTCATTATTAGCAAAGAAACAAGAGTCCTAATTTTAACCAATAACGGTCCGTCAATTATTAGGAATCTGCCATTAGTCGATCAGGGTTTGAATTCACTATGACTACTTAGGTAACGATTTCTTACTCGTAACCACGTCAATCTCACACGAAATCTGCCAATATCGTATTAATAATATCCACAAATTGTCTTGGAACATACTGAATTATGAAATTTCGATTCCTTACTGTTACATTGGTTTCTAAAAAAACACGATATAGACGCAGTTTGATTGAACGTAGTAAGATTCCGCGGGGAATCATTATAACCAAACAGAATTGGGGCCCTGTCCTACATAGACGGTCACTCACGTTATTTATGTTTCAATATATCCTTCCGATTCCTGACGTGAAATGATTTTGTTGACGGAAACTCTACGAAAACAAACCGAACAAATTACAATGGGGAAAAGACTGAACAACAGATCGATTTTGTCTCTCTATTTGTTATTTCATGGCTGTTTATTTTCATAGCATACGCACTTTCACACCGAACGTCATTCATTCAGTAGAAACAATTATAACATGACCTGACTGCCTCGTTGGTCTAGTGGTCGACTGCCTCGTTGGTCTAGTGGTCGACTGCCTCGTTGGTCTTGTGGTCGCAAGCTCTTCTAATGAGCACGAGGTCCAGGTGTCGATTCCTAGATGGTGTTTATTGGGTTTCTCAGTAGCGGCCCGGAGTTACCAGTTGATGGCAATAAGCTCGCCCCCTATAGTATAGTTTATTAACAGGGGGTTAACCGAAATTACCTCTTTCAGAATCAAGATTAAATTATCAAATTCGTGTATTTAGGCCCTGAAAAAAACATATGTCATAGATAGATCCTTGTTTGAGGGAAATTAAAGGTTTAAAACACCCTTTTAATTGCAATTCGAGCAGATGAAAAAAAAAACCCGAAACAGGGTCGATTTCAAAAGCATTTTCCGTCTCATTTCCTAATAAGAGCACAAAATTATGTGAAAATTGCATAAACGACGAGCGAATCGTATTTAGGAGGGAATTGAAAGGTTGAATTTTTTAGTTTTATAGATTTTTTTTGAATAAACTCAAGAAGATCTAAATCCGGCTAAATCGACTCACGCTCAGAGTCCTGCGGGACGTCATCATCGAGGGACCTGTGTCAAAATTTTCAAAAACTCGCTCATTCTGCGCCTGTACAAAAACATCTAATAAAATAATAACAAATTTATTTATGAAATTGCGATAGCTCAGAAAAAATATCTTGTAATTATATAATAGTTTTTAGTTTGAATTCATAAAATTGTTTTCGAAAATGTGATTATTTCTAGGCAATATGATGACGTTTAATTGTCATCTTTTAATAGTGTTGACACATTACAAATTATCATCGATGAAATAATAGTCAAGTGAGAGTCGTGGTCGTATTCGTCGTTTATGAAGAAGTTTGTACAAATCACAGTTTTCTAAGATTCTTTTAATCAGTTTCATCCATATCAACTATGATATTTCCTCTGCACCGAACTGTGTTCGCTACTATCATATCCTACATTAATATTACACAATATGTCTGTGTGTCGGTTGTATACTAATAATATTAAGAACTTTCAGTCTGACAGTCGGTTAAAAATAGGAAAAAATTTGCACAGACAAAAGTGCTCTATGGTACACAACCACGTAAGGAACACGATAACAACTTTATTAAAATTCCTCGAATAGCGGAGCTAGCAATACAAGATTTTTTCCCGAATTCCCGTGATTTTAAAATATTAATGTTGATGTCCTAAAATAATAGTTTCGATAAATTATAGCTGGAGCAGAAGGTACGCCACTAGACAATAAAGTACGGCAATTGTTCCTTCATATGTAGCTCACAATATTTACGGTTCTTTCTGAGCGCTGGCAAACACCAAAAACTAAAGAATATGGTTTACAGTGTAACTGAAACAGTACAACCATTTTTAGCGTATTCTACTTTATAAAAATCTGAAAATATATATGAAATATATATTTGAAAATTCTGCCACTAAAGATGTAAATAAAATAGTCGATGAAAATTTGTATGGAAATCTACCATTTTGACGAAGAGAAATACCGTCGGACACACGGCTTGTCTACTTGATAAATTCTTAAATTCACTGATAACTTCGCTTAGCCTTAACCTGTGGGTCTGGAAGCATGATTTCAATTTAAAGACATTTATTTTCTCAAAGAACAAATTGCACAAGGGTTTTTTTTTTGTTTTTAGTGGGAAATCATCAAATGACTTCTCCCGCTCTGGGGAGGAGCGGGAGTGTGTATCAGACTTTTACTGACTAAAACCCACCCGTGTTCCTTCAGTTCGAATTCACTGACAACTAACACTTGTCTGGAAATTCTCCGGTTGAAAAGTTGCAAAACCATACGTATCTGTAACTAGCTTCTGCTCGTGACTTCGTTCGCGTGGATGTCGTAGGACACCCACTATTTTGCCACATTATATAAAACTTCCCTGTACACAACTACGTCACATTTGTAGATTTGCTCTCAACAGCCTAAATATACAAAGAAAACAGGACTGTTGTCGCGGAATCAACTGACGTACAGTTGTCCGTGTGAGAAGCAGCTAGTCCTGAGGTCGAAACCCGTAGCAATCATAATCATAGTAAGGCTGAAAGGTTTGTTTTTTTATAAATGTTTGAAATCGCTATTTCTGGAACTACCAGCCTCAGGCAAAAGCTAGTTTTGAATGAAAATACATTTCTGCATTTTCATTCGAAAGTAGTTGGTTACATCACATTAACAATTACATTAAATTAGAACACAGCACATTAGCCGATTCCGACACCGCCACGATACCGGGGATCAGATTTTCGCATAGGTTTAGTATCTAGTAAACGCTTTTACATAGAGTTGTTATTGTCACTTATGTCGTCGTAGACAGTGAGTGACTCCGATATCAGCACAATAGAGGTGAGAGAACTGGCCATTCTTTCAATTGAACACACTTATTCGCACTGCCAACTTCGAGACGTCGATACTTAGGTACCGTAACTACCGTGGTCGTTTGGTGAGTCGCGATGGTCATCGATATTCACCAATATCATCAGGACGACTGGCCGATAGTAAATATATCGGTTTCGAATCGGTATGTGTATTGCTGCCGACATATCGGTATCGGGTTGGTGACAATATCTGCTATTATGAAAACGCTCAATAGGTAACTTACACTTACCCTACATAGGGAACTTTAAGTAATACGTTTAGTTTTACCATACCGTACCTAAAAGTAAGGTAAAAATATCGAACCTAAGCAAAAATAATTCAGTTGACCAACTGCAATATGTGATGGATGGATGGCATGGATTTTCTGCTAAATGGTTGACAGTTCATCGTAAATAAATACGTCGTACTGCATTTGGGGGAGGCGGAGGTAGCGTTTCAAAGCCCCACAGGCCGGAACAACCTAGCCTTAAACAAAATCTTCACGAAACTGTAGCAGTCGCATTTTACAGGTGCGATCATGTAGGCGAACTTTTTAGAGGTGTGATCATGTAGCGTTAACTTCGGCATTCAATGGGTTTTTTTTTTTGGGTGGGAAATCATGGTGGAGCAGGCAGGAGGGCGTGTCAGACTTATACTGACTGAAACCCACCCTTGTTCCCTCAATAGCCCGTATGCCAGACAAAACCTAAGTAAGGATTTGTAGTTTTATTATATTTTTTTTGCGAGTGGCGAGTGGCGAGTTACGAGTGGCAAGTTGCGAGTGGTGAGTTGCGAGTGGAGTTGCGAGTGGCGAGTGGAGAGTGACTAGTTGTGAGTTGCGAGTGGAGTTGCAAATGGCGAGTGGAGAGTGACGAGTGGCGAGTTGCGAGTGGCGAGTGGCGAGTTGCGAGTGGCGAGTTACGAGTGGCGAGTGGCGAGTTGCGAGTGGCGAGTTGCAAGTGGCGAGTTACGAGTGGCGAGTTACGAGTGACTAGTTGCGAGAGGCGAGTGGTGAGTGACGAGTGGCGAGTTGCGAGTGGCGAGTTACGGAGTGGCGAGTTGCGAGTGGCGAGTGGCGAGTTAAGAGTGGCGAGTTACGAGTGGCGAGTTACGAGTGACGAGTGGCGAGTTGCGAGTGGCGAGTGGCGAGTGACTAGCTGCGAGTGGCGAGTGTCGTGTTGCGAGTGGCGAGTGGCGAGTTGCGAGTGGCGATTTGCGAGTGGCGAGTTACGAGTGGCGAGTTACGAGTGGCGAGTTGCGAGTGGCGAGTGGCGAGTTGCGAGTGGCGAGTGATGAGTGGCGAGTTGCGAGTTGCGATTGGAGAGTGGCGAGTTGCGAGTGGCGAGTGGAGAGTGACTAGTTGCGAGTGGCGAGTGGCGAATACGAGTGGCGAGTTGCGAGTGGCGAGTTGCGAGTGGCGAGTTGCGAGTGGCGAGTTACGAGTTGCGAGTGGCGAGTTACGAGTGACGAGTGGCGAGTTGCGAGTGGCGAGTTGCGAGTGGCGAGTTGCGAGTGGCGAGTTACGAGTGGCGAGTATGAGTGGCGAGTATGAGTGGCGAGTTGCGAGTGGCGAGTTGCGAGTTGTGAGTTGCGAGTGACGAGTTACGAGTGGCGAGTTACGAGTGACGAGTGGTGAGTTGCGAGTGGCGAGTGGCGAGTGACTAGTTGCGAGTGGCGAGTGTCGTGTTGCGAGTGGCGAGTGGCGAGTTGCGAGTGGCGATTTGCGAGTGGCGAGTTACGAGTGGCGAGTTACGAGTGGCGAGTTGCGAGTGGCGAGTGGCGAGTTGCGAGTGGCGAGGGACGAGTGGCGAGTGGCGAGTGGCGAGTGGAGAGTGACTAGTTGCGAGTGGCGAGAACGAGTGGCGAGTTGCGAGTGGCGAGTTGCGAGTGGCGAGTTGCGAGTGGCGAGTTACGAGTGGCGAGTGGCGAGTTGCGAGTGGCGAGTTGCGAGTGGCGAGTTATGAGTGGCGAGTTACGAGTGGCGAGTTGCGAGTGGCGAGTGGCGAGTTGCGAGTGGCGAGTGACGAGTGGCGAGTTGCGAGTGGCGAGTGGAGAGTGACTAGTTGCGAGTTGCGAGTGGTGAGTGACGAGTGGCGAGTTGCGAGTGGCGAGTGGCGAGTTGCGAGTGGCGAGTTACGAGTGGCGAGTGGCGAGTTGCGAGTGGCGAGTTGCAAGTGGCGAGTTACGAGTGGCGAGTTACGAGTGACGAGTGACTAGTTGCGAGAGGCGAGTGGTGAGTGACGAGTGGCGAGTTGCGAGTGGCGAGTGGCGAGTTGCGAGTGGCGAGTTGCAAGTGGCGAGTTACGAGTGGCGAGTTGCGAGTGGCGAGTGGCGAGTTACGAGTGGCGAGTTACGAGTGGCGAGTTACGAGTGACGAGTGGCGAGTTGCGAGTGGCGAGTGGCGAGTGACTAGTTGCGAGTGGCGAGTGTCGTGTTGCGAGTGGCGAGTGGCGAGTGGCGAGTTGCGAGTGGCGATTTGCGAGTGGCGAGTTACGAGTGGCGAGTTACGAGTGGCAAGTTGCGAGTGGCGAGTGGCGAGTTGCGAGTGGCGAGTGATGAGTGGCGAGTTGCGAGTGGCGAGTTGCGAGTGGCGAGTGGAGAGTGACTAGTTGCGAGTGGCGAGTACGAGTGGCGAGTTGCGAGTGGCGAGTTGCGAGTGGCGAGTTGCGAGTGGCGAGTTACGAGTGGCGAGTTACGAGTGACGAGTGGCGAGTTGCGAGTGGCGAGTGCGAGTGGCGAGTTGCGAGTGGCGAGTTACGAGTGGCGAGTTACGAGTGGCGAGTTGCGAGTGGCGAGTTGCGAGTGGCGAGTTGCGAGTTACGAGTGGCGAGTTACGAGTGGCGAGTTGCGAGTGGCGAGTGGCGAGTTGCGAGTGGCGAGTTGCGAGTGGCGAGTTGCGAGTGGCGAGTTGCGAGTGGTGAGTTACGAGTGGCGAGTTACGAGTGGCGAGTTGCGAGTGGCGAGTTACGAGTGGCGAGTGGCGAGTTGCGAGTGGGTGTCCAAGGCAATACCGCGTCATACCGTCTGGTCTCTTCCCATCGTCACGTAACAAGCCGTTTGGTTCTAATACCGCTGGTACGCCGGAGGTGACAAGGCCTTGACGAATAATATCGTTGATGCTGGCGTGGCGTGCTATGCGACCTGCACTCCTGCAGGAGGATAGGCCATGGTGCCCGAAAATGTCGACAGCTTCAAACGATGAGTCATCCATCCATAGTACCTATGGTGGATGACGGGAGTGCCTGAAGCCACAAGCCTGACTCCCATTTTGCCACAGCCAGCAGCCGAGCACGCTCAACAGTATTAGCTGACGTATTTACTAGGATATTCCGTATAGTACTGCAGAGCGGCACGTCCCACTGTCTCTGGGAGGATGGGTTGTCAGGTAACACCGTATTGGGACAAGCCATTTTCCAAGCGTTCAACGCATCAGTCAAACACGGCACTTCAAAATCGACCAGTGAGGAAGATAAAATGTGTGATATAAACACACACAGCCAATATAAAACTTCCCTGTACACAACTACGTCACATTTGCAGTTTTGCTCTCAACAGCCTAAATATTCAAAGAGAACAGGACTGGTGTCGCGGGATCAACTGACGTACAGTTGTCCGTGTGAGAAGCAGCGAGTCCTGAGGTCGAAACCCGTAGCAATCATAATATTAGTTAAGCTGAACGGTTTAATTGCTATTTCTAGAACTTCCAGCCTCAGCCAAAGGTAGTTTTGAATGAAAATACATTTCTGCATTTTCATTCGAAACTAGTTGATTACATCACATTTACAATTACATTAAATTACAACGCAGCACATTAGACCCGATATCAGCACAATATAGGTGAGAGAACTGGCCATTCTTTCACTTGAACACTCTTATTCGCACTGCCGACTTCGAGACGTCGATACTTAGGTACTGTGACTACCGTGGTCGTTTGGTGAGTCGCGATGGTCATTGATGTTCACCAATATCATCAGGCCGACTGGCCGATGGTAAATATATCGGTTTCGAATCGGTATGTGTATTGCTGCCGGCATATCGGTATCGGGTTGGTGACAATATCTGATAATATGAAAACGCTCAATAGGTAACTTACACTTACCCTACACAGGGAACTTTAAGTAATATTTTTAGTTTTACCATACCGTACCTAAGAGTGAGGTAAAAATATCGAACCTAAGCAAAAATAATTCAGTTGACCAACTGCAATATGTTTATACTATGGCATGGATTTTCTGCTAAATGGTTGACAGTTCATCGTAAATAAATACGTCGTGCTGCATTTTGGGGAGGCGGAGGTAGCGTTTCAAAGGCCCACAGGCCGGAACAACCTAGCCTTAAATAGGTTCACCTCTGCCCAACCTACCGGGGAAACAGGTCGTGATAATATTGTATATAATAACATAATTATTGTATTAAACGAAAACCTTCGATTTTTTATTTAAATAAAAGTTGTTTTTGTGATTTGCAATAAAAGGGGAGAGATGTAAGAGGTCGAAGAAACGTAAACATGGACTAATAAAAAAAAATGGTCTAGAGAAGTGGCAACCGCTTTTAAAACGTTTCGTATTTCTTCAACGACTTTCAACAGGAAATTTTGACTTTTCCATCATTGTTATCGGTGATAGAATGTCACTTTTAAGGCTCTCTGGCAATAGCCACTGACTGACTGACTTTGATAAAGGTATCCTGGTAATAACCAGGATACCTTTATCATTTAAGTGGATAATGAAATTGAGAAAGAAATGCTACGTAACAACTGGGTGACCTACTGTTGATTATTGCCTGATCCACATTCGTTCATATCTTTATTAAATCAATAGTTGCAGTCTCGATCCCATGGGAATATTGGCATAGAATAATTATTAAATCATTTTTTTTATTTAAATTCTTTCTGTTACAATAGGCATAAAACTATGATTAGCTCCGTAAACAGAACATTGATAATCCTAATCGTAAGTCCTAATCCAGTTCATAGTCGATATCGACAATGTATACCCATATGCCAAATTTCATCTGAATCCGTTCAGCCGTTTAAGCTTGAAAGCGTAACAAACAAACATACAAAAATCAAATCTTTTCTCTATAAAATACTATGAAGTTCAGAAAATAATTGCTATTTTCCGTTGGAAAATTGAGGACGTAAAAGTTATGCGTTCTGATCATTAACGTAGATATTTTATAAATATGTTTATTACGAGATATGACGTAGGTTCTTGTTTGTTTCAGTCAGGTATGTAGGTCCATATATTTGCAAATAACCTTGAAATTTAATGATGAAGTGCGTCATTTACTTTTTTGTTTAAATCTTATTATCTTTACACCTATAAACATTATGCAAGTAAATAAAATTTAAAGGTCTGTTTGTAATGTCAAAATAACCGGTTTTTACTAAATAGGTACATGTGAAATGTATACGCGGTATTTGTAACAAAAAAAACCTTTAAAAAAAATGTTGTCTCTCTGTTTGTTCCGGCTAATCTCCGAAATTGCTTGACCGATATTGACGGGACTGTCACTGGCAGATAGCTGATGATATAAGGAGTAACATATTCCCGGATATTCCCATATTTTCCATTTTGTCCCGGTAGCACATTCCCGTGGGATAATTTCCGACATCAATGCGGGCGAAGCTGCGTGCAGCAGTTAGTTTATTATAAACTTCAGACTAACACATTTTATGTATAATGGACCCAGTATTATTATCATATACCGTAAAACGGGGTGAATAGAGACTGCAGAGTGAATCGAAACGAAACTTTATAGTGGATTTTAATATTGAAATTACATAGTTTGTAGCCAAAAAGGACTCTGATGTGTTTACTGATTTATAATTAACGATTAAGTGCCTTTGTTGGCAGAAAACGATCATAATTTCAACAGTAAAGTACACTTTAAAGTTTCGTTTCGATTCAACCCTGCAGTCTCTATTCACACCGTTTTACTGTACCTATCGTATCTTGAAAAGAAGGGAAAAAAATATGGCCTGGCACTAGCA
Organism: Polymixis flavicincta; assembly: GCA_949987655.1. NCBI lineage: Eukaryota > Metazoa > Arthropoda > Insecta > Lepidoptera > Noctuidae > Polymixis > Polymixis flavicincta. The sequence goes on from OX465173.1 coordinate 20,783,351, forward strand.
GTGCCCTATCCTATAAATTATTGTATTGAAAGATGTGTAGTTGAAAAACATGTTATCCCATACGTCACGGTCAATTCTCCAACTGCAAATGTAACTGTGTAAACACAAAAAAAAAGAATTATACAAATCCATCTAAATATGACGGAGTTATGCCCGAATGTACATTAAAATATAAACATGTCGAATTGATAATCTCCTTCTTTTTGAAGTCGATTAAAAAGAACTACAGTTTAACCATTTTCGGACTTTTCCTATGCTTGTGCTCTGAGAACTTGTTCATGATTCTAGGTTATGATTGATTTGTGAGTATCAAAACGTGTCGCATAAATGTTCGTTTTCATTTATTGCAATAAATTAGAAGCGTGATTTTTATACCCTGCATATTTCATATTAATCTTGATACTCGTATCTTTACCTGAGAAAAAGGGTCTTGTGAGACTAACAGACATACAGAGAGACACACAGACAAACAGATAGACGGGCAACGAAGTGAGGGTTCCTTTTTACCTTTTTGAGATACGGATCCCTAAAACGGATCATAAGGAGCCTGAACGACCAGTATACTCGCAGAATATTATACAGTAATTAAAACACCTCTATTACACTTACATCAACAGAGAAAGTAATCGTTCATGTAACTCTTATTTATTTATACTTATTGTATTTTCCGCTCGTTTGTAATAAGTGACCTCGTTTTGATAACACCACAGGTGGTTGACCTCCTTACCATCAAGTGCTGATAACTATCGACTAGGCCCAATAAAATTACGATATATTAAGTTAATGTACATAATAAATACTGTTGTTTACTTGTAAAATAAAATATGTTATATTCAACGGGTCACGGTCAGCGACTACAATAAAAAAATTATTATCATTCATGTGACTCATACATAAGTCTCTTTCGTTCTCAATACAGGATACATTTTTAACCAGTGGGCAAACTGTAATCATGAATTCAGCATATCATTTCGAAGGTTATTAAAAAAAAAAACTGCTGTTTCATAAAAAAGTGAAAGGTTTATGTTCAATTGGGAAAATTTGACAGTTTGGGATAGCTTGACCTGCTGGCGACTGTACGTATTATTACGAATGCGAAAGTTTAGAAGTTTATAATAACTCAATTATGTTGAAACGGGTGCACGAATATTCATGATATTTGGCACAGAAGTTGAATATGCATAGGAAATAAGCATAAAGGTTTTGCTCGCGGCTCAGCCCGCGTGGATGTCGGTCATCGCGTAAAAAGTAGCCTATGTCCTTCTCCACGTCCCAGGCTATATCTCTGCCAAATTTAATGATGATCAGTTCAACGGTTTAGGTGTGAAAGCGTAACAGACAGACACAGTTACTTTCGCATTTAAATATTAGATCTTTACCTACGAAATTGCCGTTCTGCAGTACTGGCCATTTCAAATCAAAATAATTTTTGTTTGGCTAAGAATTCTAATTTCAAATTAATTTTATTTTAAAAACATGGATTTTTTTTTCTAAAAGTAGTCATTTCTTTATTGATTAGTGTTACATTTTCATCGCATTTCAATCTTTTTCGTCATCATGGATACGTTAAAAATTCGAGTAATTATGGAATATGAGTACCGTCGTGGCAGCAACGCGGCACAAGCGGCACGCAACATCAACGACGTTTACGGAGCTAACACTACAAACCAACGCACCACCTGTTATTGGTTTGCTCGCTTCCGTTCTGGAAATTTCGACCTGAAAAATGAACCTCGCGGCCGTCCGAAGACTTTGGTCGACAATGACGAATTAAAGGCGATTGTGGAAGCTGATGATACACAATCTACGGCTGAATTAGCAGCAGCTTTCGACGTTAGCGTCAAAACAATATTGGTCCATTTGCGTCAAATTGGCAAGGTAAAAAAGCTTGACAAATGGGTGCCCCACGAACTCAATGATCGCCAGCGCGAAGTACGCGTCGAGACGTGCCTTGCACTGCTCAACAGACACACAAATGAAGGAATTTTGAACCGCATTGTTACCTGCGATGAAAAATGGATTCTGTTTGATAACCGTAAGCGCTCAGCAAGTTGGTTGGATCCTGGTTCAGCACCTAAACAATGCCCTAAACGAAAACTTACCCCTAGAAAAGTGATGGTCACTGTTTGGTGGTCTAGCGCCGGTGTGATTCATCACAGCTTCTTACCAAACGGGGTGAGCATTACTGCAGATGTGTACTGTGAAGAACTGAACACAATGATGGAGAAGCTGGCGCATCTCCAACCAGCATTGGTCAATCGCTCGTCTCCGCTGCTCCTGCACGACAACGCGCGACCTCATACTGCACAGCAGACGGTCTCCAAGTTGCAAGAACTAGGGTTGGAAGCTCTCCGTCATCCGCCCTACTCACCAGACCTTGCGCCTACAGACTACTACTTTTTCCAGAATTTGGATAACTTCTTGGCGGGAAAAAAATTTAATACCCGAGAGGCAGTACAAAATGCCTTTGAAGAATTTGTTGCCTCCCGTCCAGCTGATTTCTTTAAGAAGGGCATCAATAAACTGCCACTGCGATGGCAAAGATGCATTGATTGCATGGGTGATTACTTCGATTAATACAAATAAAAAATTCATGAAAAAAATTCGTTTAAATTTTTTCATACAAAACGGCAATTTCATAGGTAAAGACCTATTATTAGTAGGGATTAGTAGGAATTTGATCCCAGTAAAGTTTACCCGTTTGGTGCCGGACGTAAAGAATAGCATCCATCCTATTTCTTCCCGTGAGTGTCGTAGGAAGTGACTAAGGGACTTACTAGAGAATGGGCAGCAGCGTTCTCGACGCATTGTACCACCATTCTGTGATCGCCAGCCCGCTTGCCAAGCGTGGCGATAATGGCACCCCCCCCTCCCTAAAAAACGGGTCGAGGTGGCCGAGCTTGGGGGAGGCCTATGTCCAGCAGTGGACATTTTTGGGCTCAAATGATGATGATGTTTAACCAGAGATCTAATCCAGAAGTCTAATTAACCAAAGTAGCAAACAAAAGTTATATCGCCAATATTTTGATGTCCGTTTTCATGGCCTGGATGAACTATTATCTATTTGGCGATTAAATATAACCGGCAATTTGCAGACGCTACTCAAGTATAATCGAGAACATCAATATTTACCTACTACACGACTGACGATCAATCTCATAACCTATTTAATTAGCTTATTAGGCAGTTAACTTGCTTCATTGCACTCGACTTTAACAGATTGTTAGTGTAGCTTGTTACTGCGTTTTGTGTTCAGTAAGCACTTTTCGCATCAATGATACAGATACTACCTTAAAATGCGTTACCTTCGCTCAACATTGGCACGATAAATGCCAGGTAATTGCCTGTCGTGTTACTACTTAGTCACGTACCATCCAGTGACGCGGCGACACTCTATTGACGTAACAACATCTATATGCTTATCTCTTTCTAACAACAGGAATCGGTATGGGTCTTTCCTGTTCTTTGGGCACTGTATGTAAGATTGAAAGTACTAGTAGGCTACATTCATGGTTTACGCTGTTTTTGAGTGCTCTAATGTTTGTGTATGACGCTTCTATTTATAATACTTCATTGTTTCGCAACGTCAACACCACCTCATTCAAATATCTACGCGCTCCAGTTTCGATGTAGAGCTCTAAAATGGTAAAAAACACTTATCGAGCACGTTAATTGATATCGAGTCATGCGATAGCACTGCTATTGTACTTCCGAGTGCAATGACTTACACAAACGATTGTGCGGCCATCAGGTCAGCTTCTAATTTACTACAGTTAAATGTTAATGTGCGCAGGATACGCTTTACAAATCGGGTTACTTGGCATTTACTTCATAACAGTAATTATCATTTACGATAGAAACGCAATTTCCTTTTTACGCTTGAGGCTCTTAGGGGCGTTTTATGATCGAGCAAAACTTGAAGAACATGATTTTAAGCACTTCTCATCTATTATTTTAGTTGTGTATGAGAAATTGTTTTTTATGATTAACACTTAACAACTCGTAAAATAGAGAGATATTGATGTAGCTATTAGAATTGGTGATGACAAGAAAGTATTTAATTTTTAATTTAATGTTAAAGCTTTTATAATGGCTTCCTTATAAGCCTTATGCATGCACGACTTACTACTTTGTTAACATTGTTTCATCACCACTGTTCTCAAAATGGCGAAGGTTAACAACGTGACGAAACCAGCATGTCCTAGAACCAACAATTTGAAGATATAATGTGACATCTACCAACCCTCACTGGACCCGAGTGGTGGATTACGGCCCTTCCTCTCACACATAGACCAGTCCTGCGTCCTAGTACTGGTTAACATTATACGCCGATTAATGTAAGACTTCCTTTCTGGTGGGAATTTGCTTTAATTGATATTAGGTATGTACGGAGCTCTCAGTTTTTTTTTAATATCTTATAAATTATTATAGGTTAGTAGTTTGAACCTCTATGACAAAGTTATTAATTTTGTTTCAAGCTCAGATTATATAAAATAAAGGCAGATAGACCGCGCGGAAAACCAAGAGTGAGGCCAAAATACCAAGCGTCGCAAGCCACGAAGCGTAGCATTGTATGTTACCTACATACAATGCGAAGCTTTAGTATTTGGTTTATTGGCCTCACTCTTGGTGTTCCGCGCGGTCTATCAGCCTTTTGTTTTATATTCTGAGGTTTCAAGTTTGATATATAAAATTATTTCAATTAGTTGCTGTTCGTTTCGATTCTAAGAAAGCTCCACGAAGAGCGAGCAGGTAAAGATGAGCATAGCATAATTAGCCATTAATGTTCGCACTGGTGGGACACAGACCTCCTCTCGGTGAGAGGGAGTGGGCCGTAATCCACCACGCGGGCCCAGTGCGGGTTGGTAGATGTCACATGTCTTCGAATTGTTGTTTCTAAGAAATATCGGTTTCCTCACGATGTTTTCCTTCAACGTTTTGAGAGCAGTGGTGATGAAATAATTTGCACATAGTCCCTGCTTGGGTTCGAACCCACGACCTGGAACTCGCAAGTCGAGGCCGTTACCACTGGCCCCCACTGCTGCCAGATGAGTAGCGATATAAAAATCTAGGTAATACAGTCAGTTTACTAATTTCACTAGTTAAATTGTCGATTCAGAATGAATCACTAAGGAAATTTCGTGAAAGTTCTTCGATTGCGTGTTCCAATCACTTGGAAGTTGATAAGGATGCATTCAAGGATGTGCCGTCAGACAGCACGTGTCTACTGCCCTGTGTTGAATGTGACCTACAGGCTACAAGATAGAGTGAATGAACAACTACCGACCAACATTAATATTTCCACGATGGGTAAGCTGAAAAACACAACTACACAAACATATAACTGAGCGTTCCTGTTTCGATTACGATGCTCACCCTACAAATTGCTCCACTTAAAATAAAATTGTAGGTACCAGGTACTAATATGAAGTGCTGATCAACGGTACAAAAATCTAATAATATATACCAGTATTTTACATGGAGCGACTGCCTACCTGACTTCCACAACCCACTTACTGGGTAACATGATACCCCTTGGTAAGATTGGTTGTCAGACTTCCGGGCTTCTGACGACCAGTAACGACTGTCAAAGATCCACAAATTACAGCCGGGACCAACGGCTTAACGTGCTTTCCGAGGCACGGAGGACTCTCGGTATGTAAAGATGTTTACCCATCCACAGACCAAGCCCAGCAAGTGTAGCTTAACCTGATGGATCGATCCGTGCGATATAATAATACTGTCATGTCACCCAGGGATAGTGTAGCTTCCCAACAGTGAAAGAATTTTTCAAATCGGTTCAGTTGTTTCGGAGTCTATTCAAAGCAAACAAACAATCAAATCTTTCCTCTTTGTAATATTAGTTTAGATACTTGATACAAAAATCTAATAGTGGAAATGGAAATGTCGCGAAAGTTCCTCGTTCGCGTGTCTCGTTGATAAGGATGCAGCCAAGGATGTGCCAGACGGCACGTGCCCACTGCCCTGTATTCCTGTGTCGAGCACAGTGGCGGAACACTTCTAATTGTGTCCTGGTCCTGGCCGCAAGGTCGCACAGACGACCGCTAACTATATCAATACGAAGATTGCTGTTGAAATGCGGGTTCGCACTCTGTAATGGTGGCAAAAAAGTTAAAATAGTATATTTTTTTCAAAACCGTTGTGTTCTTCGTGCAATGTGCCCTGCCCACTGCCACTACCACCGTGCCATAACAAACTGTACCTACCTCCAAACAAAATACAAATACAACTAACAGTGTTGGACGAGTAATAGGTTAAGGCGCAGACAGCCGACTTTTAAGGAAATTTTATTGAAGATCACGTCTAAACGGTTTGTCTTATGTATTTGAAAAAAAAAAAATTTAAACTAGACAATTTTCTTCGTCATTTGATATGTGAATATTTCAAATAATATTTAATAACATAAGGTAATTAATTGGTAAAGTAATGTCTATCGCGGACATAAAAACGATAATCACGCAAAAACTATCGGGTGTATTTCCATGAAACTTTCACCATCTAAAAGACAATTTAACCACCCAAAATTTAGTATACGGTTTTTCTTTGAATTGTGTGTGATAAAACAACAGGGGTGGTTTTTGAAAAACTTGATGCGCGTTCAGGCGGGGTCTCTTGCGAGCGACGGGCGGCAGTGCATCGCTGTAGGTAGCTGTCATCTATCGTCGTCTTAACAGACACGTTTGGCACCTAACTACAGCTTTTACTTATATTACCCATAGGTAATGGTAGAGAAATGTGTTGTTTCAGTGATCTCAGGTCGTGAACGAAAGCGACCTCACACCGAGTGCTAGGTACTATTATGAGTAGGTACAGGCGGTACAGGCCATGAGCGATACTTAACATAAATATCATCGCAATACTTGTGATCTCCCATGGGTTAGGTAAAGGTTTGAGTACGAATACACTTCTTATTTATTGATGAGGACTTTGAGTACCTACTATGGGAAAGAGGGTGAGCCGTTAGTTAGCCCTCGTTTCCAAGTACGTACTATGGCGGTGGGATTTTTTCGCGCGCTTGATCTTCGACGCAGCGCCGGGTTTTGAAAATGGAACACTTTGTTTTTTGACGCGCTGAAGCTCTCTCGCGCTGCTCTCTGCTGGAATCTTAGGGACTACTCACACTTATTCAGCTCTGTTCAGCTTTTGTCCATAGAAAACAACGATTTTGTATGAGATGCGTACGCGTCCATATCTATAATGCTAATGCTCGGTTCAACATCGAGAGTTAAAAATCCAAGGCGCGAAAAATTCCCACCGATTACAATGTCGATTTAGGTGCGAATTTACACTCGCACAGGAATATCACAAACTTAACTACATAATAAGCTAAACAAAATATAAATTTAAATAAAAAAAAAGTAAAATAAAAAACTAAGTCCTGTACGAGGCTAGAAGGCCCTATCTCAGCATGATGCTGCGACATTTAAAAAAGTGTCGCAACGCTGGTATTCTGATACACAGTGATGTCATGAACAGATACAGAAATAAAAGTACCAAAGTAGTTTCATGATATTCAAACTCATATTCTTAACTTGTGACCGAATATAGACGGAGCCAGCACCCTAATTGCGTAACTCACGATTAATCATGTTTCAATTTGACAGTTCAACAATATCCATTGCGTTATTTACGTTGTTGAGCAGACACATTTTTCGAACATATGAAGCAATGGTTTAAAAATCTGTTTCAAAACGAAACAAATTATGATTAATCGTGAGTTACGCAATTAGGGCGCTGAATTGGTCCCAGATTGGTTAACAATTTGGTTGGTTATCTAATTGATGTATTTCTTTACAGTAATTTAGACTTTGCAGTGTATTCAGGATACCGCAACTGAAAAGTCAAATCAGAAACCCTAATGGTAGGTAATACCGGGTGACTTTTCGGCAATACCGTTTCTGTCAGTGACTAGTAATTACTTAGCTAACTTCTAGTGTAGGTATAGCTATCAATACATTTGACTTAGTTGAGGAAGTTACTTGTCCACAATCATTAATACCTACAGGAAGAATACATTTTTGCTGGTTAAAAAATATTATTCTTTGAGTATTGCTATTGATACCACATTTTGCAGTTGTTTTTGCCCGCAATAATTATATTTATTTTTCCTGGTTTAAAATTATTATTCATAGATGAAAAAAAAATCAAACATTTACTAAAAATAATACGCAGTTTGCGGTTTTCCTGCCATCAGTACCAACTGAGACGGAGTCCCAGTTTAATTTGGCCCCACGTATGAAGATTGATTGCGCCCACCCTGGGATTATTTTGTCTACACAACAAGCCGTCTGTATCCTTACCGTGACGGTGCACTGAACGGCTCAGGACGTCCTTATTTTGACGACGATTCGCAAGGAAATAACATTTTGTACCAGACACTTTTATTATGCTTGATTAGAGATATATGACTTTCCTCGACACTTTTGTAGTTAGTATTGCTTGTGGTTGTTCTTATTTTGTTTTTCCATATTGTTATAAATTTAATTCTTTTTTGTTTCAATTTCTTGTTTGCAACTACCGTTTTTATTTTATTTTTAATTAAAATGAGCGGCTCGCCATCACACAGATAAACCCTGATCTAAACTCTTTGCTAAATATTTTACGATATTTTTTGGATATTAATCAAGCAATTAGGCATAGTCATGAGAGTTGTTTAAATATCGATGTTCGTTTTAGTGAAAGTGGTTCTAATGAACTAGAGTATAACTTAGTAACAGATATAGAACTTTCCGTCTTGTTCCCGCTTTCAGTGTAGCCGCAAAGTCATGTAAATTGTTCAAGTTTGTGTTCAACAAGACGAGATATATCTTAAGATGTATCTCTACGACCAACGCGATGTTAGTCGTGAATTAAGTTTGTTTTTGTATTGAATTTGAATGAGAATATTGTTATTGGATAATTAAATATTGAGAGGTGTATCTCAAAAGTAGTTTTTATGTTGATGGTATCAAAAAACATGAAATTAAAACGAACGAATTATTTGCTCTTCGATTTTTATCATTAAATTCAATGTATCTTGATTAGTTGGCTGACTCGTTTTAATAAACGTAGAGGATGTCCCTATCTCGAGAGATAACTTGGTTCCTGTTCAAGAGTTCTACGTCGCATGCCTACTGGTCAACGTGTAATGTTAACAAGCGCGTAATAATGTTGCGCGCAGTTGAGGAGGCGAAGATCATTGGATATAAAAACTTTGGCATATATGGTGATGTGGTACAAAAAGTACTATTTTGCCGAGAGGAAATAACGTCTCCAAAGTCGCAATATGATCAAAGATCTACCTCACAAGCAGCTTTATTATGTTCCCACTGTAGGGACACGGTCCTCCTCTCTGTGAGAGGGAGTGGGCCATAAATCCATAATCCACGGCACGGGCCCAGTGCGGGTTGGTAGATGTCACATGTCTTCGAATTTTTGGTTCTAGGACATGTCGGTTTCCTCACGATGTTTTGCTTCACAGTTTTGAGAGCAGTGGTGGTGAGATAATGTACACAAACTAAAACACCTGTCAGATTTCGAACCTAAGACCTGCTCGTAAGTTGCGGCCGATTCCACTGGGCCACCAGGCTCAAGAGTTACTTAAGAAAATTAAAATAATAATAATAATACCCTTTATTAACTATCTACAAGTTATAACTCATCTTATTTCTACTTATTACTAGGAAAACCACACCACCACCACCGTTACCATATCTACCAATGTTTAACAAAATGAATGATTGATTGATACAATGTTTTTTCTTATTTGTCACCGGTTCCTTGATTGCCTTGCTTTTCAGCATATGCCAAGTGTTCTCCACAAGCATCGATCTCTTGCTTTCCTCATCCATGTCGTCCCCGCCACCTTTTGAATATCATCTTCCCACCTACGATACTGTCTGACTGAAGAAGTGACAGAATGGTGTCCAAAATATAAAACAAGAAGAAAAGGCAGACAGTATCGAAGAAAATTAAAACAAACGATAAAAAAATCTGATCGAGTACCAGATTTAATTTAACTACGTTCTAATGAAAAGGAAAAAGAGGCTATACATTTTTAATTGGGGATAACATGCCTGAATTCAGCATCCTGTTTTATTATTTAACTAGATGCCTAGTTCCATGGAATGTCACGTTTCGGGATATCGCGACGGTTGTTTGCGGTTTGTTTGACTCTATAATTAACTCACTGATAACATTGCCGTTTCAGTTGGTAAAACATGTCCAACTACCTACATAAGTGTCAATAGGTGTATACTTTTTTTTTTGGTTGGTAAGTCATCAAATAACTTCTCCCGCTCTGGGTGGAGCAGGAGGGCGTGTCAGACTTTGACTAAAACCCACCCGTGTTTCCTCAGTAGCCTGTATGCCAGGGCCGGCGGAATCTCTTTCGAACAACCCGCACCCCTGGCAGAAAAGGTGTATACTGAAGCAAGACAGATAGGTCCCTCCACCATAGGAGTTCATATAGGAACCTTCGATTGGATGAATCTGTGATAGATCTTAACGGTCGCAACTTAGGCTATCAAGGTTTAGTGAAAAGGTAACCATGGTCATATTATTTCCATCATGCAGAGTACCTAAACTTCTAAACGATAATATTATGGAGGATAAGCTCCTAATATTTAAATACTATATTTTCTACTAGCCTTTTCGCCCGCGTGGATGTCGGTTATCGCGTAAAAAAGTAGCCGAAGTATGTCCATCTCCATTTCCCAGGCTATATCTCTGTCAAATTTCATAACGATCAGTTCAGCGGTTTAGGCGTGAAAGCGCAACAAACAGACAGAGGTACTTCCGCATTTATACATACGAGTAATATTAATGGGGATAGAAGGGATCAAGTAAGTATCCTTTATGCAGTAGGTAGGTACGAGACGATCGATTATTATACGATCTAATATCTATTAAAATAACCGGCGATCCATCTCTTAGCTCCATCTCAGCCCATCAGGATATTTCAATATAAGACAGAACATTTCTTAACGCATTTCACAACTCTAAAGTATGGCAAGGGTGTGGCTTCTTTGTCGGTAAAAACACATCAAAATAAATTATTCGCATTTATGTAGGTATTTACTAGCCACAATTAAATGATCCGTCCAAACCCACATACCTCTCGTGCGGTTAACGGATCCTTGCTTATCCAAGGACACACAGATAAGTAACTGTGAAGGGCATTCAACAGGATTGAATAACTGCGAGTTCATTGTGTAGGACAAATTGATTCAGAATCCTACGTGTTATTAAACCACAGAGTAGTGAGACATGGAGTGATACCGGGCGGATGTGGTTTTTAATCACAAGCATGCATTCAATAACCGTCCCGTATTGGGTTTTTTATAATAACCGATACAAAAATGCACAATACACAATAGATTGATAACCACCCTATCGTAATAAGATCTTACCTAAACCCAACCGAAATGAACATATTTGAAATAATGACATCCTGTAATGACAGAATGTTGTAAGTATTTCTTCAAACCCGTACATACAATTTTGAAAAGAGATTCTACTGAAAAGTTATAAACTTCTAGGGAAGGATATTTTGGCATGTTCATGACATTGCCACCGTATGTTAGTTTTCATTTCTGAAATTGACTCACAGAAATTATTTACGTGACAAAACAAGATGGCCGACGTTAGTTCCGATTTTGGTTTCGCGCCTAAATAACCTTTGTTGTAAGTATTATTCCATAGTGACTGTACTTAAGATATATTATAAAATAATATTATTTAACATAATTTATTAAATGAAAAGTGGTACAGTTTGTTACAAAGAAGGATACAACGTAGGAATAGTTTACCTCTGTGATTAGTAGGTAACAATACAATTTCACGCCGATGTCCTAGCTAGGTTACCTAATAGCCTGTATTAAGGACAATCGAGATGCGTAAAATTTTCCAGTTAGTACCTCTCTTAGTAGAAGTACATAATACGGATGGCACTATCTATTCCATGTTTCACTCCCACGGTACCCGGTTCGATTGCAATTTACAAGTAGACAGCATTATAGAATCCGAAAGGATTGCTGTTTTGAGGCCTACTATCAGATCCAGCATTCTGTGCAATGAAATATTACTGACTTCTCATGACTGAGCCATAATAACGGGGATTTTGAAGTTAGTGAATTGTGACTTTGTCCATTTGTAGCCCAGTGTTTTTGATTATATCAGTGTCAAATGCCCTTGGTTTCAAATGGGCCTTCCTCGAATAAATCTATTTGTTTAGGAACACTATCAATGGCAACATTTAGGAGCTAATTGCTGCTTATCTTCTGAGTACTTGGAATTTTTGATAAGTTTTACTTTAATGAAGGGCGAGCTATATAGGGTCTTTCTTTTTCTGTCATCATTTTGAAAGTTGTTAATATAGCTATGGTTTTTTACCGATTTTGGTCAAATAACTAGATCAGAATGTTTTGAAAGTCTTCACATTGAGTGTAGACTCTAATGTGGCACCTGTTCCAATTCACTGCAGCAAGGGTTCTTTAATGAAACACGAGACATTACTTATGTTCACTATTCAAGTTCCCCAAAGCATCGTAACAATGAAAGTAAAATTCGCGGCAACTTTTCTCTCAATTTTCTGGCGCCGAGGTAATCGTCCACAATTCATTATTCGTTGCCACCGACACCAGAATCTCAATTGTGTTCCAAGAGTTTCCCGTTCTAATAATATTCTCATTCAAACCCGAACATTCGCACTTTAGTAGGCCTCAAGTTCGTCGTGCCAAGGCACTCGCCCACGACTCCACAATTCAGTTGTGAGTCGTGTGTCGCATTTGTTGTCGCCGACATCCGCTGATTTACGACGTCATCATAATAGCATCCTATCCCGTTTCCTCTCGGACTGAACTCTGAAGGCGTATACTGCTGAATCTTTAATTGTTTGGGATGTTTGACGGACTTGTAGTTTACATCATCGTTCTGCTAAGGATACTGTTTTACTATCGGGATAAAAAAGTATTCTGTGTTTTTCCAGGTTACAAACTATCTGTGCACCAGATTGCATCCAAATCCGTTCAGCTGTTTTTACGTGATTGAGTAATCATCCAAACATCCAAACTTTTACTTATATAATACATATTAGTAGGATTTCAAAAGCTGGATCTGGATCCCATAGATAATTTCAACTACTATAGTTAATTGACACTCGATGCACTCGATGGTCTGACATATTGTCCGACGTATAATCGCCATAATTATAATGTCTCATCAATCATCATCATCAACATAATCTGTACCATGTGTAAGTACTGCTAGACAGCTCGTAGACGCTACCTAGAAGGTTACACCGATCATTTGTATCCGTTGTTTCATCTCATAATTGGAATTGTTTCTTTTTTTTTGCATTGTTCTCACGTCATTAGAAGCAACAAGGATAATGTAGGTCACCCAGGATGTTGTAATATAATAATTTAAAGGAGTGTCCTTGGAGTTTCTTGCCCGTTTTTCTCCATGGAGATCTACGTTTTGCAATGGGCAATTAGCTTCAAATTTCCAACTGATCGACTTTTTGACAGTTCAAGAGTGCCTGTGAATGCTTTAATTGAAATGCACAGATGTTTTTTGTTTGAGTTTTGATTTCATATACTTCATTCCTTTGTCATAGAGTGTGTTCAAAAGCCAAAATATTTAACATTCTACAAAAGGCAGAGGTTAACAAACAACGCACTATATCTGGCCCAAGCATCATTACGTTCTGAATACGCGTACAGGTGAAAAGGCATAGGTCATGTTCTCAGCAAATAAGCATTGGTTTTATAAACATATTTCTCTACATTAATTAAGGATATGTCTACTAGACGTAGATTTGTCAAATACTAGTTTGTTTAGTATACAAACGAGTTCTCAAAATGGCTTATTCCAGTTTCGTAGTAACTCTTTTCCGTTGCATGTCATAGATAAGAAGCTTCAAGTAATTCTTGTGCAGCTGTTTCGTTTGTCTATTACGATAAGATTGCGTTTCGGGTTTTTGTATGTTAAAGATACCTAACAATACATTCAAATGGACAGTGGAAATTGCTGACAAAGAATTTTAAAAGTCAATTCTGCTTCTCCTTGACTATAGAAAGATTGTGAGAATATTTTTCAAGATTGGGTATCTAAATGACGACAATACTTCAATCTGGGTAAAGTTTACTTTATCTTTCGCTGTGACGATTCTAAACCATCAAAGGACCTTTTCTGAACATTCTAAAAGAAGTTACGAAGACTGAATGTAGATATCTACATATTACTGAGATTAATGTTTCACAAATACAAGCAGGAAATCCTTAAAATAATTACATTTTGCACTTAAATCACGCTCAAAAACTGGCCGGCCCAGCCTACGTCTACAAGTAAATAGTTAATTAGCCCCGACTATCGTGGCACTGAATCAACTGGACCATTCCGACGTGGATTGGTTTCCCAACGGCTTCCACTCAGGTCATTTATATATCCCAGTTTGGTAAACTCGGTTCGTACCTTGTTAACGTTTCCCTGCACCATAGAAAGTTGGTTGAATATTTATTTATTAATTACGGAGACCATCTTCTGCGGATGTCAGCTGAATGCAGGAAATTGTAATTAGGATTAAAAGTATTGGTAGCTGCTGGGGTAGGTTACAAATGGGCTTCGATAAGTAAGCACCGTGCTCGAAAAAAACCCACTTTTATCAATTTCTTATCTTATTGCTTTGTAAAAGTAAAGTTTAAACTATAAAACTTAAGTTTTCGTGATGCTGAACCATTCGTATTAGTCACAGCACCAGTTAATAGTTTCATCACTTTTGTGCTCTTAAAATACAGTTTATTTCGCCTTTGATTTAAATTTAAATTAAGATATTCTATTGTCATGTAAGATAAAATTTTAGTTTTAATTTCGAAGATAGCTGATAATGATGACTATTCGTTGATTTTTAAACTTGAAATGTTTTGCTAAATAATAAGAAAAAATACATAACTTTCCAACAGGGGTTTTTAATTCAAATGGTTGTTTTTTCAATTTTATTTTTCGTCTATAGGTACTAGATTTTTAACTTCCATACAAAATACCCTATGTACATAGGGTATTTTGTATGGAAGTTAAAAATCTGAGCCAGCCACGTGCAAGTAGACCATATTATGATAATTTCGAAAAAAAAAATTACATTCAAAACCAAAAGTGACTTCATGTAAAAAAAAAATATCAAACATCAGACGCGCGTCGTTTTCGGAAAACTTGTTGAGAATATTACTGATTTTCTACGAATACTTAATATAATTGGAAATCCCTTGCAGCCACATGCAGATCAAAGAACTCATCTTTTCAAACCACAATTTTTTCCCTTTCTTACAAACAATGAACAAAATTAATCAAATTCAGTCAATTTCGTGCACGGTAAGTTGCAGTCGTAGGTTCAAAACCTGTGATTTGATTTTTGTTTTGAATAAAAAATGAAACCTGCAACAGTACCTGCAATGTAACCTGCAACTATAGTCCAGAACGAAACATCTGCTAATGTACAATTTCATACGCAGATTTATTTTTTCTTTTAGCGTACCTAAAATAATTTGCCTCTGGACAATTTATTTTAGTGTAACCGTAACTTTATCTTCAAGTTTTAAGGACTTTATAAATCTAGTCATATTACCAATTGCCTTCGGCAATTTATAATCTTTTAAACACTTAACCACACACTGAGATACCAGTATTTTTTATCGCCTTAAATTATTTTACAAACATATAGTTATCTAATAAACAGTACAGTAATAACAATTACCAAGATTGTTAGATGTAGCAATTATGTTTGAGAGGCTTTCACCGGTCGGCCTCAAGTTCGATTACTCGCTAAATTCTATTAGTTAATCCGTTAACCGTAAAGTACTAGCGTGAAATGAATACGGTCATACTTTCACTTCATTGGATGGGAATATGGGATACCTACATGTAATGTGTTCATGTTAGGAATTAGCAATTTATGTTGTATTGTGAGACAAAGAAGGGAATCTCAATTAAATAGCTACGCTGACCCATATAAACTTTCTAGGGTATTACTTACAACCTACTTATATTTGCTGGTTTCATAATGCGTTAGAGGATTTTTCAAGAAAATCAAACACCCAACTTAGAAGCACTAAGGCCATGGGGTCCGAGAGCCCACTTGATTTTTCGACACATCGTCAAGCGGTTATTTGACTTTTCATGACCAGAGGGCTGGCCTATGTTTTGGCCAAATAATCAGCATTGCCATAGACGCCATATGACGTGGCAATGCTGCCCCTTCTCCTGTTGACAGCGATGCGGACGAATTTTGATGCCCTGTTATATTCCCTCTTTTTTATCCCCTGATGCGGCCAGCGAATTAAATTAATTACACCGTAGAACGGCCATGACTATTAAAACTTATATGTGTGTCGAAGAAATATTTACTTCCTATATTACCTCAAAATCGTCGCCAATTTGTCGTTCTTAACACTGCACCACAAAAGATATGATAGCAAGTGGAAGCCTCACAAAGATCTTTTCTCATACTTAATTAACATTACAAAAAGAAGTAAGTTCCATAATCTGAATACACGTAGTAAAGATGAAATTGTGATTCCAAAATTTAGACTGACTAAAACTAGCAAGTAATTTCTAATAAACAGTATCCGCTTCTATAACAAGTTGCCAAAGTCAGTTACAGAACTTAGCGATGAAAAGTTTAAAACGCACATAAAACGTGTCCTTATCAAAAAAGCATATTATAAGATAAAAGACTACGTTGAAGACAGGGAAGTTTGGCATTCATTCCTTCTGCACATGTGGCTTCCCTGGTACCTCATTAACAGCATAACTATGTGAAAGTCTATTAACTGCTCTCAAATACAATGTTCTTTTTTATTCTTTTTATTTTTACAATGCTGACATATTCTCGTCATTAATAGGGTATTTTCCAATTTTTCAAAAACTATTCTAATTTGAAGATTGGAACGAGATATTTAACAGAAAAATAAAAATAAATTGATTTCTATCCATTTTCACAATTAAAAACGATTTAAACCAAATTTATTTTTCGTTGTTTTGAATTTACCGCCAAAACGCTTCTTACGATGACTTTTTATCACGTGACGTCAACTTTGTGTAAACTAAAGTAGTTTGTAAGTAAATAAGTGAATGTCGAGTTTATAATTAACAAGATTTTTAATGGATAGAAAGTGATATTACTGGTGTGCGGTGCCTATGTGCACAAATACTTCTAAAACGGCGCCAAGCAAAGTATTTGTACCGGTGCCGTATAAACAAAGTTGACGTCACATGTCGTGATAAAAACTCATCGTAAGGAGCGTTTTGGCGGTAAATTCAAAACAACGAAAAATAAATTCGTTTTTAACTGAGAAAATGTGTATTAATAAATTTATTTTTATTTTTCTTTTTTAAATATCGTCCCAATCTTCAAATTAAAATAGTTTTTATCAAATCGAAAAATACCCTATTGACATTATACATCAATTTTATTTATGTAGATTATTTTACATATTGTGAATGAGAGAACGTTGTAGGCCTTACTGACTGTAGATTTGTAGACGATTTTCTATTCTGTATTCGTCTAAGTACCTGGTACTTATTGACAGGCCTGCGCTGTCCTCCCATACATTTTATCTCTGTAATTTGAAAATATTGTTAAAGCCAATTATTTTTAAAAGAGTAACCGTGGAGTTTCTTGCCGGCTCTTCTCCGTAGGAAACAACAATTTGAACCGTGCACCTAGCTTCTGACGTAATCATAAGTGCCCATGCAGGTATAAATGACATAAAAATATTTTGATTGATTGATTGATATGAGCACCTGCAAAACTTATAGAGGACACATTGATAAACATCACGATAAGCATTGAATTGCAAATTGTTCCTGGAAAGATTTGGCTCTTTTTCTTTCACATGCAGGTTTCGGAAAGGCCAGGCTTAAATAGATCTCAGAGTGCAGCGCTACGCAGGTGCAACAACATGTGACTATGGTAAGGAGCTTGCGGGATTAACTCACGTATAAATCCCAAACACAGGGCGCTGATTCTGGTTCAATACCTTTGTATAAGTTCACAGCTCACATCACACATGCTACAAATGAAGCAATGAGCGTTGAACTGTAGCACCATTAAACATTTTCTACCAATTCAAACTTTAATTCATTTGACATTTTCACGTTTCGCTGGCTTCGCTAGGGGGCCAAAGATTTATTGCGCATGTCAACCACGATGTCTCTAATTTGGTAATTGTTTTAGGGACCCCCATTTGATAGAAGGGGGACTAATGTCATGGGATGTATGGGGCCCATTGTAAGTCCTCTGTTAGTGTTAATGTGTCGGTCGTGTTATGGTGTAGCATGATAATAAGCAATACTGTTAGAATATTAGATTTTATCAGTATTTCGACGTGTTTACTAGCGTTGTTTCCTTTCGTAAGCTTGTTATGCATTAAACATTAAGGCGAAAGTATTTCGAAAAACATAAATTCTTTAAGTGATTATTTACTGGTTTTTATGATGTAGGTACTAGCTTAGCTGTGCCCGCGGCTTTACCCTCGTGGATGGCGAAAAATATCCCAGGGGAACATGCTACCACGATAAAAAGCCTATGTTACTCTATATAACATCAGCTATTTGCCAGTGAAAGTCCCATCAAAAGCGGTCTAGTCATTTCACAGATTACCCGGAACGAACAGACACTTTTATATTATTTAATTGTATAGATGTAGGTATAGTTTTTTTTTTTTGGTTGGGAAATCATCAAATTAACTTCTCCCGCTCTGGGTGGAGTAGGAGGGCGTGTCAGATTTTGACTGACTAAAACCCACACGTGTTCCCTCAGTAGCCTGTGTGCCAGGGGCGGCGGTCGAACCACCCTCACCACTCGCAGGCATCGGCCCTTGCGGGCCCCATCGGTTTGTGCTGTCATCTCTTTGAGGAGCGCGTGGAACACAACGCGCCGTCGACCAGGGCTTGGTCCTTACCGGACAGCGAGCTACCCATTAATCGCCTGCCGTAAGCCCAGGGCGTCTCCTGCGGAGGCTAGGGCCGTGAGGGCGCATATACTGCCTCTCCCTCACGTGCGCCGCCTCCCTCTTCGCGAGCATCACTGCTTCGCAGAAGGAGGTGACGGCTACCCATGCACTCTCATTCCGTACCTGGACCAGCACTCTAATTGCGTAACTCACGATAGATCATAATTGGTTTCGTCTTCACAGTTAAACAATATTCATTGCGTTGTTTATGTTGTCGAACAGACACATTTTTCGAACATATGAAGCAATGGTTTAACAATCCGTTTCAAAACGATACAGATTATGATGAATCGTGAGTTACGCAATTAGGGTGCAGGGCCGGACGCGAGAGATCGCCGCCGCCGATCGCCTCCACGAGGACACGGCGGTGCTCCGCCTATAAGCCGGGCAGACCTGCACCGTATGCTCCACCGTGTCCTCAGGGCGATCTTCGCAGTGGAAACACCCGGGCGTTTCCTCCCACCTTATGCGAAACAGGAATCTCCCGAAAAAGTGCGGTGAGGACCTGCGTCAGGCGGAAGGTGAGGACACCATGCCGCATCTCAAGTCACTCCTCAAAGAGGGAACTTACCGCCGCAATCGTGGCGTGCCCATTAGATGTACAGTTTACGTCTTCTTCTTGATCAACATTTGAATAGCTCACGTTTTGGTGCCGCGTTCTATTTGTAAGTACCTACGAACTTCATGTAGGTATGTAATGTAGGTAACTAATCAAACAATTTTAATCTATAGTAAACTTAAGTGTGTGCGCGTGCCTCAGGTATCCAAAAGTATTATTTAAGACTGTTATATTTTGCACTTTCGATTTTAATAAATATTATAATTATCCAACAAGTTACGAAGTAAATTCCACTTCGATGGCCATACCCTATTGTTACTAATAACATTTATGAAATAGCCTAATAAATGTTTTCACTCTATACAGTCAATGAAATCTTTACGATCACTTATCTGTATAAACTGTTCGCTATCCGTTTTATATTGCAATTTATTTTGTATGAGTATTATTAGTATTTTGTACGCTGATTGTTTATTGCAGTGCCATAACATCCGGCTACCGTCACGGTTATAGCACTTCTATGAATCCATTCATAATTATTGTTCATTCAGTTTGATTTCATCAATTGGAAACTAGGAGCCTGTGCCCTAATACGTCTCATGGAAGAATTATTATTGGGAAGAAGTTCTTTGACATGGTTTGCGGTAGGAGTAAACTGGTAGGAACCGTTACGTAACAAAGTAACGTTATGCCTGCACCATGCGACTGTCGCTCTCTGTCTCTTTTATTAATTAAATATATAAAAGAAGAAGACAGAGCTTTCATGGTTTTTGAGGGTGCTAAAGCCGATAGCGAGGACAAAATGCAAATCCGAGATTATGAGAACAACTTTATGAGACCTTATAAAAACGAATACAGAGCTATCTGCGTTAAAAACGCGTTTAAATTTACACTTTCTCGCTCTCTATGTCTCCTTCTATTTTATAAAGTGTGTGTGCGCGTATCGCGTAAGGAACTTCGTTTCTGCCGGGGGTCCCCCGACCAAACACGTTTTTTGTCGTCCGATGGTATTTCCCACCGGCAAAAATGACTCACTATCTATTTATCTCCTTTATGGGGTGAAATTTCTGCAATCCTTCTTAAGTGACCACCTTCGTTATCTATACTAATATTATAAAGAGGAAAGATTAGATTGTTTGTAAACAAAAATGTGAAGGATAAAGTCAAAAACTCCTTAACCGATTTAAAAAATTATTTCACCTATGGAAAGCTAACCTAACTGCGGAGTAAAATGACGTTTTTTTTTGTTAAGTATGAAAATAAAAAATTCAATACCTGCGCAAAAAGCAATAATGTAACAATAAGGTGTCAATAATTTACTTTTAAATATTAGGTAGGTACTCACACTAAATTTTTGAACTAATTTCACGCGGACGGAGTCGGTGGCGATGTGCTCTGTGATTATAAACGGTCAGCCCCAATCTCAAAGAGTAATCGTACCTGCGGCGGATTGACAATAATCGATTACTCAGTAGAAACATATAGGTAACTGCTATGCATCAAGTTAATCACACCTTGTAATTAAGCAATTGCTTAACACATGGCGACATCAAGTAAAACCAACTTGCGCCAGGAAAACGTAGTCAGTAATATCCTGCCGCATTCGCTTCATTCCCAAGAATAATCTCTGAGCAAATAGAAATGTCGGCCAGTAGTACAATTAACGTTTAAGTTTTATGCCCAATTAGCTGTCTGATATTTTGTCACGAGTCACATTTTGCAATTATCATTACGGCACGACTCGGTGGCCACGTATAGCGCATAACAGTCGCAACTTTACAGGGCTTTTCAGACTTCTGAAGGCCGATTCTCGTAATTAAAAACGTTCACAATCTAGTCGCAGTCTCATTTCAGCGACAAGCAAATGTCAAAAATGTATGAAAAATCGAGGTATTTTTGACAGATTGACACTGAGATCAGACTGTGAACGTTCTTAAAATTAGTAGAATTGCCCCTCAGATGTTTCATGCGATTTTTTTTTGGTCACTAACTCTGCTTGTCAGAACACCATCATTTAAGAATTCTTTGCTTTTGCCTTAATCAATGCCTTAAATGATCGTGCTAGGATTGAATTATTAGTAACTAGTGGTCAGCCAGTGGTATAAATTCAACCATAATTTTTTTTAAGTATATTTCTGCACTTCTTCTCCTTATAAACTTGAACTGTGCCAAATGTTGTACTCCTCCGTCCGCGTAATGTCCGTAAAAAAGGGTACAAAGTTTTTGCTTCACGCATTAATATTTAGATATTGTACACAGGTAGTTCGAATTAATTTTCAATATCAAGCCATAATGCGATGTTCGAGTTCAAAAATGCTTCCATATTCAATAGAAAATATATTCCATTGTACAGTTTGAGCTCCATTAGTGCATATAACAGGGAAATTGTTAAATTGCCCTACCATAGGGCTATTGCCAATGTTAGGTGTGGCTGGATAGTTATGATAGTTATCTGTGACTTCTCTCATACTAAATCGCGCGGCTGGAAACCTATTGTGTGTCGAGGTTCTAATAGAAGTGCATTCTACGCGTCGCACTGTCTGCGGTTTTCGTTCGAATGCACTGGCCTCGTTTGTGTCGGCATTTTATCATTACGTAGCTTGAAATACTCGTATATCTGCATGTCCGACTTTTTACTGTGTGGTCTGTGTTTTTGATGGAGGTAAATTGTTTTTAGGTCTTGTTTTAATGAAAGCGTAGGCATGAAGGCTAGGATAATTGTATCTTTTGTCGTTACGATACCATTCAAACGTGGTTATTTGATTAGTTCCTTACTGGTCTTCGTCTTATTCCGGGACACTATATAACACATGATTTAAACCATTGGAGGAATAAGTATTATGTCTTTGCGAAAAAAATACTATAGGAATCCGATTTAAGCTGGCATGAAGTGTCCTAATCCCGCATTGCCCATCTTATGCTCTTGTGATCAAAGTGTTGTTCTCCGGCGAAGTACATAAAAGTATCTTCACAATATTATCTTAAAAATGTGGCAGTTTTCAGTATCATCATAGGATTGTCTATTGTGCCGGATGTAGCTAGTCCCGCTCCTATTAGTTTCTGTCTAGATATTCACTATCAGCTACTTTACTAGGTGTGGTCATCTGGTCAAGACTAGATTATAGCCAGGCAGTCGTAAATATGTACTTTGTCGCATCGGGAGCCAAATGTCATGTGGTTATCGGCAGTAGTAAATAAATATGGAGTCACGTGAAATGTGAGTGTAGGAAATAATGGTACTAGAACCACAGTATAAAAATCATAAACTATGTCCAATTGTGCTCTATAACTGTTTGGCTGTATAGAGAGTTTTCGGAATGTGCTGTTTTTTGGTTTTATTTGCTCTCACGCACCTCACACATTTTGCAGTAGATTAGTGTATTTTTTTGTGTACATTAATGATGGGTCAGGCCACTGCAAAATACAGTGTTTGCTTGTTGTTGAGTTTGTGAACATTAAATTAACTTAAAATAAATAAAAATTATTATGTACGATGATATAAAGGAAAAAAGGGAAGAGCACACTGGGCATCAAATAATTTGTCTGCGTCCTGTCAGTGGGAAAAGTGCCCTAAATTGAGTCAAACTTAGCAAAACACAACACAATAAACAAAATTAGACCTAAATACGATTCGATTTTCGAAGTTTCAAAGGTAACGTTTGGATACTACCAAATATTACCATTGAAACTGTGTGTGTGCTTCAATCAATCTACTCGGAGTATCACAGTTTAGTAGATAGTTAGGTACCGACTGCTGGACATATGACACTACTAAGTTACGTCATTAAACCTGGAAATCCGCCGCCTTCCGCATCCAGTCTCTCCTAGCCATCTTCTTGAAGTCGATGGTTGATCTACATAACTGGGGGGCGTCCCACGCACAGCTTGCCGATTCGCGGTCCCCACACCCACTCAAGGTTCTTGTGATTGTTCCTGTATCTTCAAACAAAAGATAGAGAAGTTATCATTTGAAATAGACACTTAGATCGTCTAAACGTTAGTAACTGGTTCATGAACTGACAGTGAGATGTTCTAAGGTTCACTTGCGGCTTAAAATTCTGTCTTTATCATCCATAAACGATTGACAGATATAAAACGGTGTACTAAATTCGTTTAGCGCCTTAATTGTGGTGCAAGTAGTCCTAAGTGTCTATTTCAAATAATAAGTTACGGCGGTATTTTATCGTAGGTAATTAAATTAATTATAAATGTTCAATGAGAAACAGCTATCCTAATAATTCAGATACCTAACATTTTCATTATCATTTTCGCCGTAGTATAGGTACTTGCCTATTCGTTTGAGTCCACAAGGTGCAATGAATAATCTATTCAGCTCAACATTCAACGATGCATGTTACTCGCATAATAATATGAAACATATATCTCTAAACATGACTTCATATTATAGTTCAAAGTAAATGCGTCAAGAGCTCATTACCAATGATTTATATTTGTGTTTCGTGAACACAGTTACAAAGGTACTTTTATACATATTCAAATTATTACGACATTGTCTTGAATAAATTATTGTTACTCATCGCGTTTCAATCACAAAGTTAAATGCCGCGTTTGCTTATTTTATGTAGCTACGGCTATTGTTTAAGTAATGGAAATACGTACGTCTTTTAAACTTAAGTTTTTTAGTCAAATATTTCTAGAATGAAATGGAAATGCCCTAGTTATCACTCATACTTATAAGTACTCATGTTATACATTAAAGTCGCTTTTCGTGTCTGTGTGACCGCATTGCTCTTTTAATCTATGCTACGGATTTTGATGAGGTTTTCACCGTAATTTAGGTAGGTAATTTATTCAAGTTTAAATGTAGGTATAGTAAATCGCTATAAAACTTCATAATAATAAAGAAATTGATGTTTTGTTAAGTCGTGAAAAACGTGCGAAACAAAAATGGGTGGCTAGTATACCTCTAAATTGAATTAAAATCGTGTGGGGTCAGAGGCCCCGGTCAGTAACGAAGTTCCTTACGCTTATTCTTCAACTCTGAAAGAAACGTCGTTTAAGTATTTTAAAGAGACATACATACATACTCAGCCTATTACGTTCTCACTGCTGGGACACAGGCCTCCTCTCCGCGAGAGGGAGCGGGCCGTAATACACCACGCGGGCCCAGTGCGGGTTGGTAGATGTCACATGTCTTCGATTTTTTTGTTCTAGGACATGCCGGTTTCCTCACGATGTTTTCGCTCACCGTTTGAGAGCAGTGGTGCTGAAATTATTTACAAAAAGTAATGCGCTGGCTGGGTTCGAACGCACGACCTACAACTCGTAAGTCGCGGCCGTTACCACTGGGCCACCACAACCATTTTAAAGATAGTCTTTAAAATACTAATCGTTATTTAGACCTCATATCGGATTCAGTACCCTCAAAAACCACAAAAACGACACCCATAACGAAAAAAAAATTCATTTTGTCTTTATTATGTGTTTGAGAAACCTCGGAAACCATGAAAACTATCTTTCTCTCTCTCTCTGTCTCTTTCTATTATATGTAATAAAACGTCGCATGTTACGGGTTTTCTTTCCGTAACGCTTTTTTTGTTAACGTGGCGATTTCTAAAATTTTACGAAAGAGCATCGTCCCAATAAAAAAAAATGATACTTTGTCATGTCGCATAAGTCTTGCGAAGCAGGAACAGATGGCTAGAATACCCCTAAATTGAATAAAAAAGGGTTATTTAATAGAACACTTAGTGAGGAGGAACACTTTACTCAATTTTATCGGCCTACACTGTGCCCTATTATCCACTGAACGCTATTATCCAGACATAATCCCGTAGGTCAAGACGTCTTGGCCAAGGTCACAAGGATGTAAAGCATCCCAACGCGGATTAAAGAACCATTACTAATGGAGATCTATTTAGGAAGGTGTGTCGCAGAAGAGGTCGCAGGTTCCTTCTAGGTGGTAATAAAAACACAATTGATGAACTGACGAAAGTATTAAATATTCTCTTAATTTTAGAAGTTTAGACTGACACAGAGTTTGTCGAAGAGAGGTGCCAAAAAAGAGATGAGAAGCCAATTTTTTTATGAATCCCTATAGATTTGAAGCTTTGAAGATCATCAAATGCACAAGTAACAGGGCATGCAGTGCAGGGTAGAAGGCAGTAGGTAATAGGTTTGCCCCCTGTCACATGGGACTTAAACATAACCGAGCTGTGGAATGTGGGCGTACTAGGTATAGGTCACAGGTACACGTATGCTAACCTTTCGGGGATCACAGACTTGTTATGTTATGTAGAGCAAATGACGTATAGCACCACAAAATCCCACATAACTCAACCGTAACACAGTCTTTGTCGGAGGACGGTCCACTTGTTTGAACTAGGCCACTCGTTTACACGTAATTTTGTCGCACTGAGGCAGATTATCCTGTTCCAGCCACTTCCATTATCTTGCAAATGTGACAATTGTCGCTGTTATCGTGCAATGACTTGCCGTTAAAACAACTGACTTGTTGTTGCACTTTCAATAACGAGGGGTCATGTGATGGACACTCATTCTATTTTAAGTTGTGTGTGTAACACGTTTAAATGTTGGAATGCTTTTCTAAACGCATTTCCTTAATTTATATTCTGGGTCTTCCCTTTGCTTCGGTATTTTAAAAACAACCATTTACTAGATGTTTTTGTGTGTTGATTAGTTACTTTACTAATAAGCAATTGACTATTGTGAATTTTATGCACTTTATTGCATATACTTTGCAGTGACCTTTATTGCATAACATACAAAACGTGCCAATTGCTTAATACATATTTCTGGAGTAGTCAATTCACTCACAAATAAATTAACTTTGTGCGAGTCGGATATAGAAAATAATACATTTATTAATAGTTTCGTTTCGCCCGACTTGGCCGAGCGTATTTAGTTTTGTGCGAATCAACTTATACTTAAGCCTTTATTTTGAATAGGCTTGTGATTGCAAGATGGTAAGTAGGCAAGCTTTTTAACAGACTAAAGTTTATTTGCGTACCTACGGATTTTTATCTTAAGCTGATAAAGAGTTTCGAAGATATAGAATGGAATTATTCTTAGAAAATCACACGCCGCAATGTTCCTTGAACTAGCAAGTCATGATGACCAAAAAGATTAAAGTTAAACTTAAAGTTATCTTATCCTTCTATCTTACCAGGGATTGTGCGTACTGCAAATATTATCACGTCACTCTATTTATTTTTGGTAATTATTGTTGCTCAATTTGCGTCATCGCCCTTCACCAAGCCTGTGGTGATGGTGTATATTTTGAACGATTTTAAAGTGATAGCCGAGATTGCAACCTTTTTATAGGTATCAATCGGGAAATTCTAGGAATTGTCTTGGTAAACAGGCTGATATGTCAATGTCCTCGAATCACTATTTCGAAGTATATTATCTTTGTTCTACAGGGTAGGTAAGTTTTTATTCAGTGCGCAAATTGGAACCATGAATTCAGCATATCATTCTAGAACCCCTAGCACAGAATTTTTACGCCGGTTATGCAAAAAAAATCAGCTGTTTCATAGAAAAGTGGAATACCTACGCGGTCAAAATGTATGGAGCAGCTGATTTTTTTTTGTATATCCGGCGAAAAATTTCTAGGGGGTCTAGAATGATATGCTGAATTTATGGTTACAATTTGCGCACTGGATAAAAACTTTTCCTGTATAAAAACACTTCGTTAGGGATCAATTAATCTAAATACTTAAGTATATAAAAGCGAAAGGTCAGTCATTCATAACTCACTGTTTAAACACGAAATTTCAAAAACTGTTGGACCTACGAAGATAAAATTTGGCACACAGGTATATTATGAGTAGGAGACGTCAGCTAAGATAGGACTTTAGGAAACTCTCCTCGTAAAAGGGTGAAATAGGGGGTGGAAGTTTGTATGATATTTTTTATTCTTTGGGCCAGAGAAGCCTGTTCCAGCAGGCTTAGCACGAGCACCGTAGACAAGCGTTTTTTCGTCGGAACAGTAGACAAAAATGACGTTTCCGTATAAGACAGTTGACAATTTTTCACTGAGAAATGTAGACAAGCTATTTCTATTCTACAGTAGAGTAGAAATAGAAATAGAAAAAGTCATGCTAAGCCTGCTGATAATTTTCAACATTGACGCGGCCGGCAGGCTAGTTTTATATAAATTCAAAAGAATATGGAAGAGACCCCAGATATTTAAATTTGCCTTGGAAGTCCTTGAAGAAAGGGCACAGAAATAGTATTTTCTCGAACTGGGAATCGAACCTACTTACAACCAGTCATATTAGCCACTTTGAACCTATATGTAAGTGCTTAACGGTGCTATAAAAGTTAAAGTTACGAAATTTTTATTCACGTTTTTACTAACATCAGCTATAATTATTTTAATTTGTGTAATTTATCGAAACACGGTAATCGATACAACCTAAGATTAACTATGGAAATTCTATTAGAAAATGCGTTCGCGTAGTGCGCACGTCATTATCGGTAACGCCTTAGTCATAATCGATTAATCGCTACGAATTTATCGTAATAATTATTTATCAGTAAATTGTTCCGTGTGGTGCCGGACGTAAAAGAATAGCACCATCCCAATTCTTCCCGTGGGTGTCATAGAAGGCGACTAAGGGACTTACTAGAGGGCAGCAGCCGTTCTCTAGGCATTTTACCATCAAACTGCGATCGCCAACCCGCCTGCCAAGCGTGGCGATTATGGCAATTTCCTCCCCGTTTGGAAGAGGCTTATGTCTAACAGTGGACGTCTTTCGGCTGAAATGATGATGATGAAATTAATTGCTTTTATGTTATATTAATTTGAGTTAGTACGTTCCAAACTCTTAGAGAAATTTCTTGAATAGGTACAATCGACCCATTTGAATTATGACCCACCATAAGCTTATTTTCTTACAAACATTCAAATACAATTAGGTCGACATTCGCGTACACATACATTTCCATGGTAACGACCTTGTTTTCTGCCATATAAATATACCGTAATACACAGAGAATTATCTGTTGCAGTCTCCATCTTTATTAAGAGCTTTTACACACGAATACGATATAAAGCTGAATGCACACCCAAAATAAATACGACGCGTACGCATTATCGTACTAAAAACAATGTGTTTCTAATCTAATATATCTGATTTATTATTTATTTTAATATGCGTTCAACTTGTGTGCTAGAAAACGAGATTCCGCCATCTTTGCATAAATCTTCACTGAATTTTGCTTGCAATGTGCGTTAAGGCAACAATAAGAAGTGGGGAAATAAAACTCTTGAAAATCTATAAAAATTATAATGGTGAACTCATAATTTTTTAACAATAGTTAATATCGGGTGTAACTACCTAACTACCATTGCTTGCAATAACAGCCAATAGTTTCAAACGCATTGATCCAATAAGGCGACTGCAAACGTCGTAACGTGCCGCAAAATATCGAGTTCCAGTAAACGGATCTTCTTCGTAATGATGACGCATGTCGGTTTTCTGTTGATTCGTGATTTGACGAACGCCATGATTATATCTTCCAGAGTATCCTCTTCTTCATATCGCTTGATCCAGGTGTTTCGAGATGTCCACTGTTTCGAGATTATACCTCCCCCTTAACTCTCGAGATATTTCTCGTATACCGTAGCGTTGCTTACTGAGAACTATAATCCGAGGTCTTTGTCTTGCCACTATACGATATAAATAAAAACGAACTATTTTTTATTCTCATAGGAATTATTATTTGACACCAATTTCTGAGTGACTTTTTGATGCTTTGTCATTTCATACTCGAAAGAGTTCGGAACATGGTTTAAAAAAAAAGAAACATTTGTTCTGAACTTCTGAGTAATACCAGTTAATTCCAAAGAGTTTGGATTCAAAAACGATTATGAATGCTTTACCTAAAATATTATCTATTGCAGTGATGACAAAGGTTAAAATTGCATTGATCTTGGACCCGTATTGACATAGCTTGCTTAATATTTAAAACGTCCTAAGTGCGGCATGCACTGTAAAGGAGGGAAATCTTTGTTATTTTGACGGTTTCAAACGATTAATCGGCAAAGTGGGTCATGATTCAAATTTGTCGACTGTACTAAGGCAATACGACTGAACTTTTGTGACAGAACTTACCTAAGTATAGATACGTATGTTTGCTTTTTTACTGCCCGCCTGCATAATTGTGATAATATATTCGACTCGTAAGGAGAGATTTATTTGCAATGAAATTAAATAGTTTGTTCTGTAAATCGGATATCTGAAACATAAAATAAGCTAGATGGACCGGAATCAATTAAAATGTTAAGTACCTATTCACCTATTCAAAAAAAAAAAAACCCTATTCAAAAAAAGTTTAAAGAAGTTTCTTTTAAATAAGTCTTATTATAATATATAATATCTGAGTTTCTGAAGGATAAAATATAAAAATAATTTTTAATGATTGACATGTCTTTGTTACTTGACATCTAATTATATTGTTGTAAGTGATATTTTTATATTGACATCTGTTTAATTGTTTTTTTCTTTAATTAATTGCTATATGATTTCGATTTCCAGTTGTGTATAACTTGTTCAATATTATTTGACATAATTATAAATGTTAATAAATTATTAAATTCAGATTTGATAATATTTGTACGCTTCACAGCAAAACATAGAGAACCATAACTAATATTGTAACATCTCACACACCACGTAACTACCTATGTTAACAAATAAATATTCTTATTCTTATGGAATCGACATTTCCTATCTGAGAAGAAATTGCGGAACAAAGTCAGGGGACAGTTGCTTTTAAATGCAATGTGGTTTATTTATCTGTATCTCGTAGCAATTGGGTAGCTATTTCGTAGCAATAAGTTTGACGTTTATAATGTTGACATTGAAACAAAATGTTTAATTTCCCTTCCTTCCTTTCTCAAGAATAGAAAACATTTGATCACGGAACCTGTTTTAAAGCATTCAGCTGCAGGCAATATTAATCCATTTTATAGTGACTGGTAGTAAACAGAACCCTGCAACAACATTAAGTAAGTAAACAATTTATGAATTTATTTACCACATATAACAGACTGGACATTGGAAACTAAGGATTTATTGCTACTATTAAATAATAACATGTTAATAGTAAAACTTGTAAATAAATTTTTCTAACGGAAGGTCGTAAATACGTAAGTCTTTAAAACGTTCACTTAAATTTTATGGTTCAATTAAAACATTACTTCTTATTGACCGACTTGACATGTGTTTTCACAATCATTATCCATCTAGTCGTTTACTTTTTTTTAAGTGTGGGAAATCATCAAATAACTTCTCCCGCTCTGGGTGGAGCAGGAGGGCATGTCAGACTTTTACTGACTAAAACCCACCCGTGTTCCCTCAGTAGCCTGTGTGCCAGGGGCGGCGTGGTCGCTTTTCATTCTCACCAAATGCAATTGAATTCGTCTTTGACACAGAGGAACCACGATGCCAAAGGATCAATGGGACTTCCCTTATAAGGAAGAACGATAACCGGCACGATAGTTGCGTGGAATTATATCATTATCATTATAATTATATTATTATCCTTCAAAATTCAGAATCTGAATAATTTTGAAGGATATTCCTAATCCATTGCTTCGTATGTTCGAAAAAAAATTCAGCTCAGCAATATAAATAACGCAATTAATATTGTCGGACTGTCAAAATTAAACCATTACTACTAATAGTATGTAACACAATTACCACGCGGGTGTTGTGTGTGATACAACTTGGGAGAGGTCTAGGTCCAGTAGTGGAGTGCAATAACATGGGTTGATTTACAACCCATTTGCTACGGCAGCGATCTCTTGCGTCTGACCCTGGTCCAGGCCATGGTACGGAGCGAGAGCGCATGGGTAGTCGTCACCTCTTTCTGCAAAGCAGTAAAGCTCGCAAAGAGGGAGGCGGCGCACGTGAGGTAGAGGCATTATATGCGCCCTCACGGCCCTAGTCGCCGCAGGAGACGCCCTGGGAATCCCAGGCTGATTCCCGGCCACCGTAGACGCGGGCTTCCAGATGGCGAGTAATGGGTAGCTCACTGATCGGTAAGGACCATCAAGCCCTGGTCGACGGCGCGTTGTGTTCCACGCGCGCCTCAAAGAGATGTCAGCATCAACTGGTGGGGTCTGCAAGGGCCGATGCCTGCCAAGGGTTCGGGTTGTTCGAAAGAGATACCATGGCCCCTGGCACACAGGCAACTGAAGGAACACGGGTAGGTTTTTGTTAGGAAAAGTCTGACACGCCCTCCTGCTCCACCCAGAGCGGGAGAAGTTATTTGATGATTTCCCACACAGAAAAAAAGACATTTGCCAACCAAGATCATACCTACTATATACAATATCAAGATCAAGTAAGGTTTCAGGCTTTTAAAGTTCTGCCAAAGTATAACATTTACCTACGGCTGAGGTTGATGGAGACGATAGTTACGTACGCAGGGTGGTAGGGATATCGATGCACAACCTGCTACCAGGGAATTGGTACATGATTCTGAACCCTGGCTGAAATTTATGACCAGTTATTCAAAACTAAAACTTCGCTTTGCCATACATATTGCACTTATCTCTAAAACTTCAGTTTTTTTTTTTTTAATCATAGGTGAAAAGTTTCTGCGCTGATGTAGGTCTAGAATCATGTGCTGAAGTCATATTGTTAGGTTGCGCGTCCGTGCCACCCTGTTTTATGTTCTCAGAGGCCCGGTTTTAGGAATTGAATTAATGAATAATCAAAAGTTAACAAACAAAGTCTTTTTAATCAAAACAATTAATTGAGAAGTATTAATTAAGTGAACCGATAGGGAACAAAGTAAAGTGCGCGCCGCCAGGTTTAGGAATGCATCGGTGGTCACGCTGCGCGCGGTCTTATATGGACTCGATCACATGGTCCGGGCTGGCCGGAGGGGTGTAGGTGGGAGATGCAGCTGACACGGCCCGGAGAGGTGTTAGTGTACAAAATGACCTGACGACTTGCTTATCTTAAAAACCCACAGTTTTGGAAAGTCCGAAAGACAATATTACGAACAAAATAAAGATACAGTAACTTTCCATTTATACATACATAAAAATAAATGAAGAAGTGTCTGTTTGTAATGAATGTCAAACAGCTTTTTCCTAAATGCACATAAAAATCTATACAGTACGTACCTATAACAAAAAACATTTTTTTAAATTTTTATCTGCCTGTCTATCTATTTGTTCCGGTTTGTCTCCGAAATGGTTGGACCAATTTTGACGAGACTTTCTCTGTCAGATAGCTGACGCTATAAGGATAATATCCACATGGGCGAAGCCGACGGCAAAGCTAGTTGAATAATACAGGATAAGTTTTTAACCAGTGCGCAAACTGTAACCATGAATTTAGCATATCATTCTAGAGGGGTCGGTTTTACAAAAATAAATCAACTGTTTCATAGAAAAGTGCAATATCTACGTGGTCAAAATGTATGGAACAGCTGTTTTTTTTTTTGTAAAACTTACGAAAAAATTCTGCGCTGGGGGTCTAGAATGATATGCTGAATTCATGGTTACAGTTTGCG
This sequence comes from Polymixis flavicincta, assembly GCA_949987655.1. Taxonomy (NCBI): domain Eukaryota; kingdom Metazoa; phylum Arthropoda; class Insecta; order Lepidoptera; family Noctuidae; genus Polymixis; species Polymixis flavicincta. The sequence continues at coordinate 20,816,441 of OX465173.1, forward strand.
CACTGGTTAAAAACTTATCCTGTAGTAGGACTGCTCCCCTCATTTAACAACTTGTCGAGATCCAGTTACCTGCTGCGGATATAGAATCAGATTGGTGACTGGCTCTGAATAGCGAGGTGGGCTCGCTTTATCAATATTAAATTTAGAAAATTTAATATTGATAAAGTGAGTATTTAACCTTGTGAAGGCTGCGGGAATCCGCTGAATGTGGGAAGCACAAGACTGGTCGATGTGAAGAAACCTGGGGGAAGCCTATGTCCAGTTGTGGACGTCTTCCGGCTGAAATGATGATGATGATACTGGATTTGTTACCACTGATGTGCAAATGACTGTACGTATAGATTGCAAGTTGTTACGAGTATATCAGGGGCAACAAAACTTTTAGTTGATTTGTCACACATTTTCGTCATTTCTTACAATAGTGGTAACACAAAGGAATTCGCAGACAAGCGACTTCAAAGTTCATAGCAGGTTTAAAAATATTTTGTTTTTTTTTATAAAATGTCTGTTTATTAATTTTTTCTTATTCTCAATTAGATAACAATCCTACTATATATCCTACTAATATTATAAATGTAACAGTTTGGATGTTTGTTACTCAATCACGCAAAAACGGCTGAACGGATATGGATGAAATTCCGCACACAGATAGTTTAAAACCTGGATTAGCACATATAGCACTTTTTATCCCGGTAGTACGACCTCTTCAATGGTATCAGTGAAGTTTTTTAGATTATTTAAACTATGAGTAACACGTTTAATTTTAATGGATAGGTATCCACCATAACTGTGTTACTAGATGGGCCGCGGGCTGACCCGGGATTAAAATTGTGTGTTTCCTTCAAAATTGTTTGGGCAGTTTTATACTAGAGTCTCGACGCGCTGTAGCGTTGGGCCTGTGTGCCTTTATGCGACAAAGATGAGATGCGAGTTTCTACTTAGGTATACCCGAAACTTCTACAATCATTCTTATTGCTATCGATATCTATCGGAAGTTTGTAATCTATGATACCAATTTTAAAATTATTAATAAATAAACAGTTTTTGCAGATATCGTGATGACGCAAATTGGGCAACATTTGTACAAAATAAGTTGAGTGACGTGGTAACAGATAATATTTGCGGTATACGGACAGTCCTTGGTAAGATATAAGGAAAAGATAACTTTTAAGTTATGTAAACTTTAATATTATTAAGCATAATTCGAGGAATAAACACAATGTTACGAAAAAACGAACGTTAAAAGCTAATTTAACTTTTTTGCGCTTACTGCGTAGTTTTTAAGACTACGCTTCGGAGACTAGGATAGTATAGAACGGTATTTGGAGTTAAAAAGAAAAATTCACTATAATTTAGATCAACAAAAATATTTTCTTCTACTGTGACTACCTACGTGAAATAATCTTAATTAAATAGAAAATAGAGCAGTGGTGGCCCAGTGGTAACGGTCGCGACTTACGAGTCGTGCGTTCGAACCCAGCCAGGCGCATTACTTTGTGTATATAATTTCATCACCACTGCTCTCAAACGGTGAGGGAAAACATCGTGATTAAACCGATAAAAAAAAATCGAAGACATGTGACATCTACCAACACGCACTGCAGGCTTAGCACGAGCACCGATTTGTCGACGGAAGAATAGACATGACTATTAACTAAATGATGTACAATAAGAGAAGATAGCTATGTTTTTCTATTCATCATCACAGCTATGCGTTCTAAACGAATCATGATTTTGTAGATGTATGTAGGTACTATGTGGCCGTCGAGTAGAAAGTTTTGTTGTCAGTGTGATTTTGACAGTTTGGGAAGAAATATTCTTCTGAAATAGTCTACATTTAAAAGGACCTAGACAAATATCATTAGAAACGAAAGACTAAATGACAGATTGTAGAAGGATATCTACGGTGCGATAACAAAAATGTAGGAACGAAATGTCAATTTGTATTGAAAAAGCACTGTCTATTCTTCGTAGAAATACAAAGCGTCATGCTAAGCCCGCTGGGCGCGCGTGATGGCTCTCACGGCCAGGAGGCCTAGGCTGTGTCCCAATGTGTGAAAATATAGCCTACTTCACTAAAAGGTTTACTTTTTAGTGGTATATAATTACTTTATTTAAACTCTCAAATGCTTATTTTATCACATGTGATGATCACCACCAGACTAAAACACCTCTCCAATTGTGCGCCATTCAGTTCGATTCTCAGTAACTCTCATCCAGCTGCTACCAGCCACCCTGCAAAGATCGTCCGCTCCACCTAGCCTGAGGGCGTCCTACCTTACGTTTGCAGGTTCGCGGTTTCCAGTCAAGAACACGACAACCCCAACAGTCATCGGTTCTACAGTATCATAAATGTAGTTATTACCTTAAAATAATCCCGTTAATAGAATTTTTGAAATATTTGAAGAAATAAATAAATACGGTTCTTTTGACATGCTTTTAAATAGTCGTACATTATGCCATGGCGCCACAGGAGGATTCTGTCTGACTAATAAAGCCGCCGAAGCGACTCTAAAAGCTCACTGATTATTTCAAAGTTGTTAAGATACGTCCTTTACTGGTTTTCTAACGGTAAAATATCTATTTGTGTTCTTTACAAGTAATTAAGATTTCAAATTTCTCTAATTACAATTCAAAATGCCTTCATTTGTGATGGGTGATTCGTTAATGACTTTATTTTCATTTTATATTGATGACTTTGTGAAGATGATGTTGAAGATGAGAGATTTCAGAGTGTCCAAAAACTTACCTATTTAATAGTATGGTTCTATTAAATAATGCAGTGGTGGCCAAATTGTATTAAGGGGCCGACATAACTTGGGAACTTGACTTACGAGTTGTTGTCCCCATGATTTAAAAGAGTGTCCGTGGAGTTTCTTGCACGTTCTTCACCCTAGAGATCTACGTTTTGGAATGGGCACCTAACTTCAACTTCGATTTTGTTTTGACAATTCAAAAATTCCTATAAAAGTCGTAATTGAAATAAATGTTTTGAGTTTGAGTTGGTCGTGAGTTCGAAGCTACGCAGTCTCTTTACTTTGTGTGTTTAAATTTCATCACCACTGCTCTGAAAACAGTAAAGGAAAACATCGTGAGCGAACCGGCATGCACTAGAAACAAAAGTTCCTAGAAATGTGACATCCACCAACCCGCACTGGGCCCGCGTGGTGAATTACGGCCCACTTCGGATGAAGTGGGCCGTAATTCACCACGCGGGAGAGACACGCGGGGGTAAGAGCACAGAGACGAGGCCTGCATTTCAGCAATGGGGACATTATAGGCTGATTTTGATTGTGATCTTGAATACACCACACGTAACGCACTTATTTGTTTCTTGTTTTAGGTATCTTTGATGAGACTAAATATTATCATATCTGCTAATTCAGTCAGGCAGTTTTTTCCTAATCAAACCGTTCACACGCACTGTTCGAAGTGGAGCAGCGATATTGAATTGTGCACTATATTCTTTTCACCTGTTATGCTAATAAATTTCAAATCATTATTGAAAAAAACAATGCGGAAAGACTAAAGAAAACCATCATCAGTACCAACTATACTCTTTACGGGAAGTAAACATTGCGTAATTTGATTCGGTTTCCCGGTCACCTTTACCGAATTTTCCTGAGAAAACAACTTACCTATATATTTTTATGTATACCTTCTTACCTAAGAGACATCGTTTATGATGATTGCGTTTTCCTCATATACATACTTTCTGGGAGACTAGGTCGCAAGCAATTTCGAACCCTATGTTACCCTTTTATGTTAGCTCTTCAGATAGCCAATTCGGTGTGCCGAATTTAGGTAATTTTCGAAAGTAACTGCCATAGTTGGTGTGGAAAATATAAATATAAATAAATGTTACCTAAGCACTTTGATGAATGGGCACGCCACGATTGCGGCGGTAAGTCCCCTCTTTGAGGAGTGATTTGAGAGGCGGCATGGCGTCCTCACCTTCCGCCTGACGCAGGTCCTCACCGGACACGGTTGTTTCGGGAGGTTCCTGTTTCGGATAGGGCGGGAGGAAACGCCCGGGTGTTTCCACTGCGAAGATCGCCCTGAGGACACGGTGGAGCACACGGTGGCGGTCTGCCCTGCTTGGGCGGAGCACCGCCGTGTCCTCGTGGAGGCGATCGGCGGGCGGCGGCGATCTCTCACGTCCGGCCCTGGTCCAGGCCATGGTACGGAACGAGAGGGCATGGGGAGCCGTCACCTCCTTCAGCGAAGCAGTGATGCTCGCGAAGAGGGAGGCGGCGCACGTGAGGGAGAGGCAGCATATGCGCCCTCGCGACCCCAGCCGCCGCAGGATACGGAGACGCCCTGGGCGTCGGGAATCCCAGGCCGATTTCCGGCCACCGTAGGCATGAGCTTGCGGACGGCGAGTAATGGGTAGCTCGCTGTCCGGTAAGGACCAAGCCCAAGTCGACGGCGCGTTGTTTTCCACGCGCGCCTCAAAGAGTTGTCAGCACAAACGTGATGGGGCCCGCAAGGGCCGATGCCTGCCAGGGGTGCGGGTTTGTTCGAAAGAGATACCACAGCCCCTGGCATACGGGCTAATGAAGGAACACGGGTGGGTTTTAGTCAGTAAAAGTCTGACACGCCCTCCTGCTCCACCCAGAGCGGGAGAAGTTATTTGATGATTTCCCACCCAAAAAAAAAGAATAAGCACTTTGATGAATAATGGTAACCTACATAAATAACTTCATAATTATTCTGGACGATCAGAAAGACGAAAACAAAGTAAACTGACACTGCAAGAGGAGGCTGTGTAACTACATTTTATTTGAAAATATATAACAGATGTTTTCAAAATTTGGTAGATAACTCGACAAGTCTACGTAAATGGAAAACATTTCCAATCGTTTCTAAGGTTGCCTCTGCTTTCATAGAAACCTATTTTCCCATTAAGATTACATCAACAACGTTATGTGTATAACCAATGTTTTTACAACTATTTATAAACTAAAGTGCCGTGCAGTGTCCGTTTAAATCTCAACACTGCTATCTCATAGACTACATATTATTATTGTCAACCAAAAGTGGCTAATGATCAATAAATAATAAGTACTTACTAACGACAATTTTAAACAAGCCTTCAATTAATTTACCAATAAACTATGTCGTATGTTATTGCTTAATCAGAACTTGGAACACTTCGTGAAACTGATTAGGTACATGTTGTAATATATAATGCTGCTATGAAAAAATTACTTTGAGTAGAAATCGTTTTGCGAAATCAGCGAATAAAATGTCTCGCCACTTATTTTGATTCCGTTCTAGCCAATGGCATGTAAGTATTTTCGGATTAAAAGCAAGAAATATTTGTTTGTTAAAGTATTTTGTTGTTGAATTGCAAGTTTTCTTCCATCGTCATAATAGCACGATGTTCGTTGCTGAGTAGTAGTCTAGTGTAGCGTTATAGTTCGTTACAATGAATGGCTATGGGTGAATAGGTTAGATCCTATTGACCATGACTGGCCTGGTTTCCTAATGTACCTATCTATGATCAGGACTGTCTCTATGCTAGTAACCCGTTGTTTATACTGTTATACCTACATTAAAAAGTAGGAGTAATCTATATAAATAAAAAGAAAAGTCCTGACTGACTGACTGATTCATCAACGCCCAGCCCAAACTCTTGGACCTAGAAAGCTGAAATTTTGCACAGAGGTTCCCTTTATAATGTAGACAAGGAGTAAGGAAGGATTTTTTGAAATTCAACCCCTAAGGGTGTCAAATAGGGGATCAAAGTTCCGCGGGGGCGAAGCCGCTGGCAAAAGCTAGTAATTAATAAGACTACAATGTGGCGACGACAATACGACAACAAATTGAACTGCGTGTCTCATAACGTTCTGCTTACAAACATCCATTCGAAAATGTCTATTCTCCAATAGTTCGTTGAGTCACTTTAACTAGTCGGCTGATCAGCAAAATTCGTAGTCACCCATCACTACTTCACTCGCGGACAAGAATACGAGTCAGTACGAAAAATTTTAATTACTTTTAAACGAATACAGCTAGAGACATGAATGAAACTGTATGTTGTACATAATTTACCACGTTAATAAAATAACACCAAATGTTGGTAACATTATTAGTTTAACTGTCAAAATTATTTTAAAAATTATAATATCAAAAATGTATACGTTGAAAAAATTATGGTTGGTAGGTACTTCACATAGAATACAAAAACGAACATCCATTTTAAAAAATAACTATCACTTAATATAAGTGGTTTCTAGCTTTTTCCAGCGGCTTTGCCCGGGTGGAGCTCGAAAATAGCACACGGGAAAGTAGTACCGGGATAAAAAGTATCCTATGTGTTATTTCAGGTTACAAACTGCCTGTGTGCCAAATTTCATTCAAATCCGTTCAGCCTCTTTTGCGTGAAAGAGTAACATACATCCATACTCACAAACTTTCACATATATAATATTAGTAGGATTATGTTAGTGATTGTTTTGTACCACATACTCGTAGGTATTTATATTATTTTTGTGTAGGGCATGGCACGTAGAAAACATGTAGTCGTGAACAACCACGACTATAATGTTTCAGTGCTGTTCAAGAATACATAACTGTTCAACCGCTTTGGATATTTTTCCCGTAAGTGCGTATCACACAATACAATTTTTTGGAAATCGAATTAGTAAATCGGAAGGTGTTATAGAAGTTAGAACAGTTGGATCCGATTTAGTGCGACTAGAAGGCCCGACCGCACTACTTTTACTAAATTGTTGCATCTCAATGTAGTTCTACTTCATAAGCGCATAAGAGTTGTCTGTCCGATTTAGAATTCGATTTAGTGCAGTGTGATCACTAGCTTCCAATTTCATAATTAGAGTGTTCGTATTTAGAGTTTATACAAAATGGATAGTGTAAGTAATACGCACTTTAACCAGACATCACTTATTTATGTCAATTTGTCAAATGATAACTGGAACAGTGCATATCTAGTCAAATTTTATCCATTTAATAGTTGGAAAAAACGATCTTGCAAAACTAATTGTCTCATATAATAACATTATTTTAAACTGAGAGTTGGGAAATCCAATTTAATAATAACTTGTTACAAACAATTAAGTCTAGACCATCGATAAACTGTCTCCAGAGCTATTATATACATACGTACGTATCTATCGTTTACACTCTTAATTACCTCTTCTGAGATAAAAGAGCAATTTATTTAGTTATAATCTATATCATTGAAAAAATACCCTTTGCCTATCCTACTTATATAAAAATGTGAAAGTTTAAATATTTGTTAATCAATCACGCAAAAACGGCCGAACGGATTTGGATAAAATTGGGCATACAGATAGTTTTTACCCTGGGATACGTTCCTTTGGGATAATTTCGGACCTTCACGCAGGCGTAGCAAGAAAAAGCTGATAGAAAATATTTTTAGAAACTGCAGTGGTAAGTATATGGAATAGGTACTAAATTTCTTTGGAAAACATAAAAGCACTTTCTTCACATACACATAGATATCAATACCTAATTTAACGAATATGACATCAATTACTCGACTCCGTGTTTACGTTGTTTGACAATACTGATAACTGTTGACGTTGTTTATTATAACCAGTCAAACAACAAAAATGATAAATGTTCATTTAAAACACGTTTTTAAAACAACGGTGTTATTGCAAAAAGTTATTGCATCTGCACGAGAAAAAAAATGTATTTAGTAAAAGGCGCGAATAGCCGAGGTGGCGCGATTGTCGTACGATCTTGAACTGAGCACGCCGCGTTTTCCCACAATTAGACACCGTGTTAATCCAGCATCGTCTCGTGTGTGCTAGTGTGTTCATAATCACTGGATGATAGACACTATATTTTATGTTACGGAGTCAGACTCAATTATCTGTATATTCATGCGATGTTGCGGTCAATGTTTTCAGCGGTTTTTGCTACGGAGCCGTTTGTCAAAATTACGCGGAATCATAAACTGTCCGACTGAGATAACTTCTGGAAAAACCTCAAATCGAGATTTAGGTGTATTCGTTGCTCAGTGAAAACAAATTACTGGTCATGATAGAGCTGTTTGACTAACGATTACTACAAGATCGTTAAAAAATCCCAATAAAGTTAGATCATATCGATGCACAGTGGCGATTATGCACAGCAAGCCTAGTGTTAGTTAGTTCTGTGTCTAGTGAACACGAGTCGAGTTTCGGAGTCGGCGGCCGGCGTGCGACCGACATCAGCAGCCGCGAGTCAGTCCGCAACGATCCATCGAATCGACACCACGCACCGTTCCCACGGAGGCACACACTTTGGCGTGATAACTTTAAAAAATAGCCGGCCGTGCTTGAAAAGTGACAGTGCAACAGTGAGCGGGATTGAGTGATCCGGAAAAAATCTGGCGAGGACTTGAATTGCAACGTGCATTCGACAACGAATCGAATTTACGATACGAATAGTTTGTAATTTGCACGATATCCTTGGTAAGTATTTTTAAACTTTTCTTTACACTAGTGGTAATAAAAACTTGTTGATTAAGCTTATGTGAAATTCGAATAACAAGTGAAATAATTTGCAAGGCGTCAATTGTTTAGCAACTACCCACGTATATTTAAATTATATTGAAAAGGTGTTAGTCGGGTGACATTTAGAGTACGATTACTTAACTTACTTATGTTGGTAATTAATTAATCGTTGTTACGTAAGTTTGAGTAGTTTATCCAATTTTGTGTGTCATTGGATGAGCATAAACTTCACACGTGTCCAAGGTTCAGCTTATCGTGTGTTTCCTTCTCATTTTTTTCTATATTTTATTGCGTTTCGTGAATCTCGAAAACAGGTTTGGTTATTGGTATGTTAGAGATACTTAAATCAATTTAGCGTGTGTACATCGGAAATTGCTTGGAGGGTTAATTAAAACGTTGAAATAACTACCGATTAATAGTCAAGCCATTAACAATGTAACACCGCTAATACATAGATATCTTATCGAGAATCGCAGTTGGCAGTAAATAGGTACCAATATGATTGGTACGTCTCGAGCTAGTATTTTCCACGTTTTATGATTATATTTAACGATTTCCTTGCGTTCGGTTCAAGTACCTTCTCTTAGATGTCTTCCTAACTGTATCTTAATTTCTATGTAGGTAAACTTAATTGTTACTGGCTGTAACTGTTTAATTTTTTGGTTTTTCTTTTTCTTTTTTCTTGTTTGTTCGTTGTCAATTTAAGTCTGGAAGTCAAAGTCAAACATAGAAAAACAGCTCGACCGGGTATTCGTTCGGTTTTCTGAATTATTCATCGTGGAATGATTAAGATTGCCTTTAAAATAACTAGTGTCCAATTACTGCCACATAAAAAGTAATTGAATTTATACTTCAATTTGATCTAAGCGGTTCATTTTGTCTTTTACTGATAGATACCTGCTTTTTTCTCAAATCTTTCAGTTTTTTTCCGCAACCTCGCAATTTGACGAGGGTAATTTTTTGTATGAATTGTCGTGTTTTTGTTTAGGTACAAAGTTAATATCTAATTGACCAAAATCATTGTTCTTCTCATTATAAAACAGAATTCCTGCAAAAAATCTTCATTGTTTTAATATTTAATTACAGTTTGTTTTTCAAGACATCGCCAAGTGGTTACACTACTTTTCATGTGACCAGAGGGCTGGTTTATTTTTTGGCCAAATAGGTAATCAGCATTGCCATACAACGTGGCAATGTTGCCAGCCTTTTGGGCACTTTTCTTGCTGACAGCGATGCGGATATTTTTTTTGGCGCCCTTTGATTCTTTTCCCTCTTTTTTTAATTCATGTAGGTAAATATTAATATTCTGAGTCTGAAAACTTTAATACAAATAATTTCAATTTTATATTCCGAATTATTATAATAACATCGTCAGTAAACAAACCTTACACATACTCAACATTTTACTCAAGAACAAAAATAAAGTTTTTTCTAGATTTATAACCTGTTGATACCACAGTGCAATCTGCGCCGGCGCGGGCGCACCTCTACTCGACTATCCTCGTAATAGTGTGGCGTAATTAGCAAACGGTTTCGGTTAACCTCCCGATCCCGACCACCGGCAATGAGCGTACCCTTCCGCTTCATTTCCTCAAACTCCATGCAACAAGACATTCGCAACGGTTTTTGGATCACCCTACTCTCTGTTGCATTTAGTAGGGTGACTGAAGTACTTGTAACAGCTGATGGCCAGGTGCGATCGCACAAATAAGAATGACGTACCTATACCTACAATGCCCATTGGGATTTTCAAGGTTACGGGAATACTCCTTTAAAATTTTGCAGCCATATAATATTGTGGACATTTTTCTTATACCTAACTAATAGTGAATTAATAGTCGTGTTAACGTTATCCTCCAGACGAAGGTTGTAGAATGAATCACAGTACCGTAACTACTTACATTTTATTATCTCCGTACCTACTTGACACATGCACTTTGCCGAATTTAACGCGATCACTACATCCTCAATCTCGACGACGATTTTGGAATTGACATTTCCGAGTGAAGAAATGAGTCAACAATCGTACCAGGCCTTAATATTTGCATAATACGAAATATTCGTAAGTCATAATATTTCAACAAATGTGTACTCGCTAAAATTATTATCGTCACCGGAAACCAGAATATGGACGTTGACTTTACGTCTGTTTGAGTTGGAAATAAGACAATGCTGTACTCAACATCTGTGCGGTTTCACAAGAAACACCTCCCCGACGCGGTGACGCTACGATGTATCGGTGTTCAACTGTTGTACTGTAGAACACAATAATTGTTGCACATGTCGAGTGAACGCATTTATCTCGCGCCTACATTCAACAGAGGACGCAGTCCATCACACCAATGTTATCAGACAAGGCCTTTAAGAGAGTAATTATGACGCATACGCGCCGCACATAGCGAGATCACAGTGCAAATGTGCCTCCGGTATATTCTGCGGTTTGAGATGCAATTGTTGTTCCAATTTAGAACAAATCGTCTTTTTATAAAACGTGTAAATTCAATCGGCCTCTTAAGATCTCAGTCACGCAGAATCTTCATTCTAATATATGTACAAACGATAAAAAATATTTACAAGCGTCAATTCGGAACGGAAAGTCAAATTACCGGTAATAAAATTTTGAATTGCCATGATTGCAGACTTAGCGATGATTCTTACTATGATTATATTTGCCGATACGCCGTTTTTTATTCGTATGATTATAAAATCTGGCTATTGTCCGTTTAACTTCGTCAGTATTTGAATTACAGTTAAACATTGATTACGTAACCTTAATTGGGACTACAACATTAAAATTGTTGCGAAATAATTCGTAAATCAAACCAGAACAAATCAAAAAAATCTTGGATAGGAGTGTATTCCTGGCTTAAAATAGGCCCAATTGAATGGCCACAGTAGCTTAAACATAAAAGCCTCTATCGAAATCACTTAGCCTAACGCATTGCGAAGAAGCACGGCTCAACAAAAATGAGTTTCCACTTAACCGTATCAAAGTAAGCAATTTCGAATTAGCCGTATATGGCAATGCACGAAGTTAACGTATCTGGTTGTCGTAGGTGAGTGCCATTGCTTTCCACTCGCCGATGCAGCCATGATAATAGCCGGATGGTAAACTGTACCTATAACTCCTTTAAGTCCAGACATGTCTCTCGTGTACGCTGAACATTGGATAGCAATGCCGCTAATGTGCTCAGATCTAGGGTCATTTGTGAGAGTCGCTGCTGCAAGATAACGCGCTGTTTCATCTTTATCAATTTCTAAATGTTCTTAGTGATAGATTTCTAGTATATTTAATTGGGGTAATCTTGACATTAATGGCTTTTCGTATTCGGATTATCTGTATCCTAAAATGGCTATCGACTTTCTTTGAAGATGAAAATTGATCTCCTCAGTTTTGGTCTATCGGAAATAATATTACGCTAGAGATTGGTATTTGTATCTAATCAATGATTATGTCAAAATATTTAGTCAAGCTTTTCTACCAGTTGATTCGCATCGCACCACCGACATTATTTTTTTAGCGGAAACGATAACTTCACATTCTAAACATAAAGTTTTACTGAAAATTGTACTTACAACTTCTTGCATAAGGTCTAATTTAGAGTTCAAATAGTCGTAAACGAAGGACATTTAAAATGTAATTGTGTATTTACACATTTTACACTTGTTGAATTCGTGTGAATATGACGTTTGTAGACGATCGTGACCGACAATTTATTTAATGCTGATTCCACGATTGTGTGCGCTAGACGGTTGCCATCCTCAGTTTGGTTAACAGTTAGTAGGAACTACATAATGTTGGATATTCCAATAATATCAATAAATACTTAATAAGTATGCTTCAAATCATGCTACAGCGTCCTCATCTCCCATCCATCACTTTTATCTCTGCATGCTGACGAATACTAATGCGAAGCGTTTTATTTTGTCACTGCCAATTTATATTAGTCAATGTGGAGCAAACACATTTCTTAGTATAAACACCGTTATTACATTACAAATGATAATTTATTGCTAGTGGGCAGTACATTTGTGACAACTAAGCTTTATGTATCAATTTTAAACACCGGTTAGGGCTTTTGCGTGGCGTATCATCTGATCTTGTAGAATGTCACGAGCTAAAAATTATTTTATCTGAACGCTGAATGCAGTGAAAGCACGTCTACTTTCACCCCCAGCTCGATATAATTTGGTTCGCGAATTTGTATCAACGGTTGCGCTTGCGCTGCGCAAAAAAATGGTGTCATTAGGTCTTCATGCGATGAATAATGTCAGGTAATGCAGATTGCAATCTGTTAGCTACAGTCTTTGTTCAAAGTAGATCAAAAATCGTTTGAAATGTGGCCCAGTTATAATATCGCTTGTCCCACTGGTCAGTAATAAATACACTAGTGTATAGAGGAGTATGTACAGATATTAATATGGACCGGTATTGTTATCTCGTGTCCCCAATGGTCACACGACTTGGACGCTATACCTATATCGTAGTGTACCATTAGCTACAAGTTGATATTCAGACTATATTAAGAAGATACTTAGTTTCTATTGTATCTAGAACTAAATAATATGTGATGTTCTTTTCAATTTCGTCATCAAATCTCAAGTTTATGTCATCATCATTGTAACATGAGATGTAAGCGTGATATCGTTTATCAGTAGTTGTGATATGGAAGTTACTATGCTCTTAACTATAACATTTAGAACAGTTAATGACGAACAATAAATATCGTTCGATAGTTTGTCGTCTTTTAGAAAACAAATAAGAATTTAGTGCTTCTGGTAAAGGACAGGAATTAGTAGTGAAAGTTTTGGTACGCACTTTCTTTTGCTACCTAACTTACTAGTTTACTGGACAAGGTACAAGATTGTTTTGTATTTAATAGTGGAACTAAATCGAAAGTCCAAATGACATTGACTGGGACTTTAGTATCCTTAGTTTTAATAACCTCGTCAGTAACTAAAACATAGATGAAGAGACGACTAGCTACATTTTCAAGATGCCTGAGGTTCTCAAATGATAATTATTTTTATTCCTTTTCAATGGGCTGGTAATTGTATTTATCACCTTCAGCATACTGCTAGTAGCCCCTCCATTTGCTCGCCAATGAGCTCGATCACTAACCACTCTTATCCATCCATCCCCAGCCATAACCCATTAGTAGTCTGTTATGCAAGAATGAGAGATGTAACTCCTCTAAGTATTACGTCTACGTACAGATTGTAAGAACTAAAATTCAAAGTGAAAATAAATATTGAGTAAGATATAATAATATACAAAAGCAGAATGCATATAGTAAAACACGAGTCAAGGTTAATCGTATTAAACTTATTCGTTCCTGAATCAAAATAGAAAAGTAGAAACATGCGGTTTATCTTTCACTCTCACCTACTCGTATGAAACTATAATTGGTATAGAAGTATAGACTATATTCTATGCATTGTTTAATTTCGAAATCGTAGCAACAGGCATATCTAATCTGATTAACGTAACATAAGTGGATTCTATCATGGGCCATTGTCTTTGGTCCCCGCTAGTTCGCTGGTATTCGCTTGTGATGTCATCAAGTTTGTAACATAAGTAACAATGCATGTGATTTAATGGCTGTGAAAATCCATCAATAATGTTGAAATTGAAGTAGACATGTTCTATAAATAAATATTTGCATTCATGTAGATGAGTTCGTGTAATAGAATCATCGTGTAGATTTCCTGGGTGCTCTATAGGAAGATATAACATTACGAATTGGAATAGTATATTGTTATTGCATTGATTGAAACCTTGGATACCAACATGCTTATCAAATTAAATGAGTGTTCAAGAATTAAAATGAACATTAACAAAGACTTTAGTTTTGTTTCTGCAACGTGTTATATCTTAAATTCATTGTCAGCTTAGCTCATTGTTAAGATTTGCTTCATCGTAATAAGTTTGCAATTATGTCAATGACGGTCATTCTTCGTAAGGTCATGAGCCTTCATTAACAGACCTTGGAACGGATACTGCAGAAAAACTTCCCAAAATAACTTAAATGACATCCTCAATGTAATTTGAAATAATAGCTATATACGTATACAATCATAGACTCAGCAGTCAACAGCTTGTTTCAAATAATTATCCAATTTCAAACTAAACAAACGACGCATTTAATTGAAAACCCATACATTACCCGCCATCACAAGCTTTTAAGATCCAAATTGAAATGTCACCAGCAATGTACGACAAAAGAGATCTGTTAGATAAATTAGTGCTGTGCCGTGTACGTAACGCGTGACTGACTCTTTGTATGGGCTTATTGACTAAGGTGCGTAAATAGGACATCTCTAGTAAAGGTGCGGCGCTTTAATGGGTCATAGAGTTATAAGCCATAGATAGACCATTATGCGATGATTGGGCGTCGTAGAAGCCATTGGAATTGTTGCCAGACTATTGTGGAACTAATGTAGTATTGCCATCATCCTACTAATATTATAAATGCGAAGGTAACTCTATATATCTGTCTGTTACGCTTTCACGCCTAAACTGTCTGAACCGATCTTCATGAAATTTGGCATAGATATGGCCTGGGATATGGAGAAGGACATAGGCTACTTTTTACGCGATAACCGACATCCACGCGGGCGGGGCCACTGGCAAAAGCTAGTTTTAAATAAACTGGGCGATGCGTTGTGTTGTACCGATGCTCCTCGCCAACAGAAAACAAAGGAATATCTCCATTGTTTGTGAAGTTCTGTGTGAGTAGGTAAGTACACAGAGTCATAGTGCTGTCGGCTTGATGTTTATATAAATAGACATTATTGTCTGTTTCATGTATCTGAAAATTTTATATGTAATATTTGTGATGCTGATGAGTAAGGTCATAATGAAGGTCTATTAAATGCTGGTAATACTACCTTCGTACCTACAAAAGATCTGTACATTTTAGGTAGGTAAAGTGCTTAAATATTTCGATTTATAAAATTTGGAAATAAATAGGTACTTACTACATTTTACGAGCAATATCGACGCGCAAACTGCAAACATGCATGAATTCAACACAAATGAAAAACCTATGCAGGCAAAATGAATGGAAAAGCATTTTTAAATAAAATGTTTCAACCCCGGTTTTAATGTCATTTAGTGAATCCATTGTAACTGGTTGCACGTTGATTTTTCTGCCAACCAGTACCTACATACAAGAAAGTTCTTGAAGAAAATATTTCACGATCGAAAAACCATTCACCCATATTCGGTATAGACGACTTGAAAAGTATAATAGTTACTATTTTTCTGCAGTGTTATCGCATTGATATAAAAACTCCGTAATTCTAGGAATGATATGGAAAACCACTAAATCACCACCCGAACATTTTATTCTTATCTTTCACTGAAATACTTTTTTTTCGACATAATGGGCCAGATACCTACCTACCATAATAATATGGTACCTAGACAGTGTCCAAAATTTTCCTATTTTGTGATTACATTTCCATTTTAATGTGCATTGCATTATGTCAGCTACGTCATCGACGCACGGGTACTAAAACAGGGAGGAATGCGAAACAAAACATGAAATTGTGTACTTACGTCACGCCCTTATTAGGCATATCGCATGCGTTGGCGCAAGCCCCTGGTTACTGCAGTGATGATAATAGCTCAATCTGCCTACTTACCGACGTAGCAGAAGTGGCCTAGTGGAAACGGTCGCGACTTACAAGTTGTAGGTCCTGACAGGCGGTTACTTTGTTTAAATCCTTTCATTACCACTGCTAAAACGGGATGTAAGAAAACATCGTGAGGAAATCGGCATGTTCTAGAACAAAAAAATCGAAGACATGTGACATCTACCAACCCGCACTGGGTCCGCGTGGTGGATTACGACCACTCCCTCTCACAGAGAGAACGCCTGTTCCAGCAGTGACATTAAAGGCTGATTATGTATGGACGAATCTAGAATTCGGGTAGAAAGACATGGTATTCAAGTTTGGTCAATCAATCTTCAACGGTTCATGGTAAAGAAGCAAATTACTGATATTGCTGATCAGGTAGTGCATCTTGCTATATTTCCTTGTAGATAGATATCCTTATGGATATCCTACACATCGTTTAAGCTTAGACTTCTGCTGGTGGCTGTCTTCTGCACATGGAGCGAGGGTAGAGTGGGTGGCTGAAGGGATCCTTTGATGAACCGACCTTCTATGCCAGCTTTGAAACTATTTTCCAGTACCAAAATGACATATAGGTACTGTTACATAAAAAATATCATATTCCTTGGTTTATCTTCTACCATATCACAAATCACGTTTCGCGATAAGTGGAGCCACTGTGCACCTTTGACTACTTGTAATTGATTCAGCTGATGTCTCATTATATTCATGAGAACGACAAACTAATTAATAATATGATTAATGTACATGAACAGATATCGCTGTTGACAGTTCGCTGATAAAGCCTTATCTTCACTGTGTAAACGTTTGAAGTGTAAATTGCCGCGTGTCGGTCCGCACCTTTACGTTTGGCGCATAGTGTGGCAAGAAATTAGGTTCACCGTGCCTCTAATAATGGATCCTGTGCGCATGAGTTGATTTGTGAACGTAATTTGCTAGACGTGAGAAGTTGCTGTTTTTTGGCATGGAAACACTGCATAACGAAAATAAAATATAAAATTAAGCCTGAATTCTTATTTAACCAAATATCAAACAGTACAATCTCTCCAACAGAAGTGCACGTTTAATATCTGCAAATACTGAAATAGATACAAGATCTCTCCGCCAATATTATGCAACTCCAAATGGTTTAAATGCGCCAAAATTATCTGCAAGTTTAACAAACGCTATGCGGTTGTGACGTCCCTAACTACGATAACGGTATCTCTTCGGCGACAAATATTGATTTTGTATCAACAAATCACACATTAGAGTAGGTACCGTACCTACACATGGCTGATACAAAGCACCGTCATCATAATAGCCTTTTCCCATATATGTAAGCTATTACGCTCTTTATATCAGGAGGCTTTTATTTTGGTACTATCATCATCATCATATCAGCCGAAAAACGTCCACTGCTGAACATAAACCTCCCCCAAAAGGGGGGGATTTGTCATAATCGCCACGCTTGACAGACGGGTTGGCGATCGCAGTATATGGTGGTCAAATACATAGAGAACGCTGCTGCCCATTCTCTAGTGAGTCACTTAATTCTACGACACCCACGGGAAGAAATGGGATGGTGCTATTCTTTTATGTCCGACACCACACGGAAGGTGTTTGGTACTATGCTTTATAAAAAAAAAAACTTTGTGCTTGAGTTAAATTTTCATTTTATTTGTTGGTATATGGAATGGCTAGCTGACATAATTATGACTAATTATTTAATTAATGTTCGGTGTGTCTCGTAATGTTTATTAATTTGCCTACATACCTATGTATAGAATCAAGTCTATCCGACTAAACAGACAGCTGTGCTGCTGGAGAGTTTGTTGCGACACTTCTTCTTCCCGGCTAAAGCACTAGGAAGTGGTGAAGGGTGGGCGTTTCGGGGGACTGTCTTATGTATTTTGAAGTTGGAAAAGTGCTGATTCTCAGCCTAATTTGACGGAGGTGTCTTGGTATGTAAAGATGGTCACCCATCCAAGAACTAACCGCGACAAGCGTAGCTTAACCTGATTGATCCAGTACGGCTGTTGTTACTTAGTCGCAAGCTCCTAAAACATACTCAAATTATCTAAAATTTCAAAAACTTTCCCAGGGTATCTCACAAAGAATTCATTGATAGTTTAATGAAGACAGTCGAGTGCCCACAAAAAAGTTCGAACAAAGACCACTTCAACAACCAGACGCTTCTGGCTCCCACTTTCGAAACTAACAACTCAACTGTTAACTATGACGAAACGTCGCAGGCGCAGCTTTATCATTTATCAATTTTATAGTCAATAAGTGCTAATGACGACTATATTTGGCCCCGTTTTCTATAGATTCGGAGCTTTAAAGTGGTATTTAACTGTTCGAGTGTCTGTTAAAATCTGCGACTGTCATCGATTGATTTATAGGCTGAAAATATGCATTGAATTCTAGCCTTAATAATTGAGACTTTAAGGTCTATATTGACGTAGTTATTTTCTTAACGGCAAGCTTGTTTGTTGTAGGAAAATAGTAGCAATTAAGAGGTAATATGAATTATCCATCAACTATGACTGTTGATAGCGTTAGATCAAAGTCGATGTGACACGTGACTGCGTCTTGTTTTTGCATAGCTTAGCTCTTGATAACCCGGCTGGCATTTTTTGCTCCATGCTGTAACATTTTAGAACTAGCTGTGCTCTTGGCTTCGCCCGCGTTGATATTGGAAACTGTCCCATCTGCCAGTGAACTTCCCGTCAAAATCGGTTAGCTGTTTCGGAGATTAGCCCGAACAAACTGACAGACAGATAGACAAAAAAAATTGTCTTTCGTTAAGTATCGTTTAAATGTGTACTTTCATATGCATTTAGTAAAAAGTGTTTTTTTTTTGTGATATTTCAAACAGACACTTATTTTTATTTGTTTATATGGTTGTAAAATAAAAATAAAATCCTCATTAGTTAATAAGGACTTTATTTAAACGTGAAAATAACATATCCCAGTAAAATTCCCTGTGCTAGTTTTAAACTCAGTTTAACGTCCATCGTTGGAATCGTTGAAAGTAATTGAACTCTATTAGAATAAAGCCTTTGAAGTGTCGATGTAGAATGAGTTTAATTTGTCTCAAGATTCCGTATAAATGTGAAGTTTTATAGTTCCCTTTGAAATAGTTGCAGGAAATCATTCTAGATGTAATTAGCGAAAGGGGTTAGGGGTCAAACCGAGAACATGTCGATTATTAGTTGGCCGTGTGTGGCATGTAATTATGATGATTTGCCCGTGATTATAGTAGGAAGGTCGCATGACTGATTGTTCAATCTAAGATTTAACTTAACCGGTTTTCGAGCCATGGTGCTTTGTTTAGACAGTGGAGTAACTAGCACACTAAAAAATATTTTGCAAAAATCATCTCTAAATTCTGGCAGTTAAGTTTCAATTTATAAAATAAGTAGTCATACGCGAACATATTCCAGTCATACATCTGCCAGGCGGTATCGTAAATGGTCGTCGGACCCCCTAATGTCGGCTGCAAGCACGCACACAGCTATTTCAGCTTATTATGAGCACTATTATCGTTCCAGGGGACCTGTTTCTAGCCACTATATATCCCAGCCGTGGCCATGTAGGGAAGAAACTCCTTCCGTGTCGTTTAAGGCGGCGCACAGACGTGACAAGTTTTAGTTGCCGACCAAAACCAGTGTGAATTCTCGTCTAGTTTGTTATAAAGTGTGATGTCTATCTTTGTAGTTTAAACTCTGTAAGAGCTCTTGATGTGAATTGTGACATATGACGTAATTTTTAACGATGTTAATACAAGTGATAATAAAAACGGAAGTCTGCTACCTTGCTCTTATTTTCAAGGAAAACGCAAATATGGACACGCGTTACGTTCAATTTGCTAAATAAATAACGTAAACCAGTTCTTTGCACATGCAAATTTTGACAGCTGAATCAATAAAACTTTTTTCAAAAAAATAACAACCGACTTCCAAAAAAACGCTACAAAGTGCAAAATAACTTTAATTTCGGAAGTCGGTGACCTTGGAGGTATAGGTATTTTAATTCTTTGTCACCGCCTTCCGAAATTAAAGTTATTTTGCACTTTGTAGTGTTTTTTTGGAAGTCGGTTGTTATTTTTTTGAAAAAAGTTTTTATTTTTAACTTTTTAGTTACCTACCCCACACCAATTCGAAATTTCATCATCCTTAGGGTCAAAACAATGCATATTTATGCGATAGCAGCATTCGCGGTTGATTTGCTGTAATGTTTTGAAGAGTTCCGTTGTCTGTCTCCGAAACGCATCATCAGATCTATATGAAATTTATATGGGACCATTTCGGAATAAACCCCTTTCGAACAAAAAAAGAATTTTGCAAATCCGTCTACATACGTCGGAGTTATGCCCGAACATACATAAAAAAAAAAAATATAAACATGTCGAATTGATAACCTCCTTCTTTTTGAAGTCGGTTAAAAACAGTGTGTTCATAAAATATTTGTAGGTACCTATTTCCTTTCGAGCAACTCATGTGATATCGTATCGCGTACGCATAATTGTAATAAAAATTCAAGTACGTAAAGTTGATAAGACACTTTGAAGGTTATCGAGGCAATGACAGCAACTGTCTAATTAAATACTAAACGTTCGTACTTATTCAGATAGCTTAACATTTCTAAGTGTTTAATTACCTTTTCTTTTCTGTGTCGCTGGCACGACTGTACTTCATTCAGGTCTTGATGGCCAATAACTTCGCTATTTCGATGGTGTCGTCGGAGGACACTTTCACAGTATGTGTTGGGACATAGAGGGCAGGATACGATGTGAAGCATAGTTTGGGGTACAGCTCCACATTCAGGTCTTCATTTTACTAGTCTTTACTTTGAAACTAGTCTTGGTGTCCAATAATGTCTTGGACCAATAGTCATGGGTTTTGTAAACTATATCCGTCTTATAACAACGCGATCTAACTTTAATTCTAGCCTAAAGCTCTGAGCTAGTTTTGCAACCTTGATTTCGCTTTGGGTAGAGAGAGTTCTTCATACAAAAATGACAACTTAGCATCGGGCTAAGTTGTCAGTTTTGTAAAAAGAACTGCATTTATACATATTGGGTTCTTAATTCAAAATCAAGCTCGATGGTAAATACCGTATCTAAAGAAAAACATGTGTTTTGTATTACGACCGTTTACGTTCAATGTATGTGAAGAATGTAAGAAGCACCTTAATTGATCGCCTCGTTAGACGAATATTGTCATCCGTAGACGATCAATCTGTCGCCTGCGATCGGATTAATCAGACAGACATACCGATGTATTGACTCTTGTTCGTGTCAATAAACATTGAAGGAAAATGGTTGACTTTCTTCTTTTATTATAAATGACTTTAATAAACAAACGAGAAGACATCACTGAAAACTTTTTATTTTTACTAGTCGTCGCCATGTGGTCGAAATTCGACAATAATTAATTTAAAAAAACTATTCGCTTTCTGGACACCTCTATATTATAAACTTTAATTGTGCCAAACTTCACACTCCTCCGTCCGCGTGATTTTCGTAAAAAGGAAACAAAGTCTTTGGTTAAAATGTAGATAACACTAGATTCTTTTAGGTTTATGATTTTCCGGGATGAAAAATACCTCGAATTCGGTCCCAGTTTATCAAAATCAAAATTGGTTAGAAACTAAACAGACATTATAGAGACTTATAAAGACTTACATCTTTATAAATATGCATAGAATGCGTGTGAATACGTAAACTGTAAGATATTTTTTTACCGTTAGATACCAGAAACAGTAATATATTCGCGTAGATAGCAGAAATATGCGCTTTAAGAAGACAAACACGCTTAGAACGTTGATTTTCTCAAAAAGGCAGTGGTAAGACGGGTAGGCGGGCCGGGTACAAATCGTGAGGTAAATACAGTGCAATATATTCTTGTTAAGCTGCAATATCGAGGATGTACGAGAATTAGGATGTAAGAACTCGGTAAAATATTGTATGTGTAGTTGTGGACTGCAATTTTACTTTGATCAAGATTGTGGAAGAAATATTACGATTGATTGCTTGTTTTTAGCCGACTACGGCGATGCATAAAGGTTATGATTTTTATGTAGGTATGTATATTGGTATGTATGTAGGTTCATCTGTTCCTTCATAACTTCTTAACTACTTATCATAATTTGACAAATGAGGTGTCATTGGACTTCTTGATGGTCCGCTGGTTATGTATTCATTCACCAACATCATTATTTTCTTGATTCATGCTTTTTAGAGCGTGATTTCTCTGTATTCGGGTTTTAGTTTTCAAACTTATTTTTGTTGTTTTTCGAAAGAGCAGATTCCACAAAGACACTTAAATGTTCATAGCAGCATTTTTTTTCTTTTACTAAGCGACATTTATTGGCATTTATCTATAACCCAATTGGCGGTTAATTTCGATTGTCCAAAATGCGGGCATAATCAATTGTCGTTACGACATTGTTAGTTAACGAGTTATTCGGTGACATAGATACATCCCTTTTACGACATTATACCAGGAAGGGTTGTGAGGGGTGTCAGACATAATTTTTATTGCCATGTTTTATTAATTTATTTATTTCTGTCGCCTAATGTTTGGTCGTAAAATAAAATTGGATGTTTATAGGATCGGTTTGGGGAGGTCTATTAATATTTTTTGTGGTGAAGAAGATAAAAGAACGAGGGGTACTTAAAATATGTTGCATTTTTATGTTTAAATGTCGATTGCTTATAGTCTATTCGCGTTAAGAAAGTAGTGACTCATCGTTGTCACTCAGCTTAGTTACACCCCTTGACCAATTAGATCATAATAAATTAGATAGTTCACATTGATCAGTTGAAGTATACCCTTCAGACATACACCATAATTTACTATGATCTAACTATTCAAGGGCCGTGGCTAAGCTGAGTGACAACGATGAGTCAGTATTTTCTTAACGCGAATAGACTATAATAATGAGTGTCTTGTGTGGTAAGTAAGATGTAATTTATTTACTTATTTATGTAGATATTATGCTTGCACATGAATGTCAAAATCAGTCTAAAATGGTCCCAGAGCTGGGAAACAGCCCTCCTATCTGTAGGAGGAAGTCGGCCGTAATCCACCACGCGGCCCCATTGCGATTTGGAAGATGTCATATTATTATGTGAAATTTCTTCGAATTGTTGGTACCTACTAGGCTGAATTTCCTTACGATGTTTTCCTTTACCGTTTTGAGAGCATTGGTGACGAAATAATTGGCACAAACGGAAAAGGCCGCGAGTTATGAGTTATTATAGGTCGTAGGTTCTAGCCCTGACAGGGGGCTTTATTTTGTTCGGTAAGTAGGGTGTAATTTATTTATAAGTGATGTACCGAACTTCCGACCAGTCGGCGACTAGTCGGGAAGGCCGACTAGTCGGGTATATTTGTATTCGGCGACTAGTCGGCCAACCAAAACCATCGACTAGTCTGCCCATTTTCATTCGTATTTTTATTTGTTTAAGTTTGACCCACACTAAGAATTTTTCCTAGATTGTGGGTGCGTTTACATATAATTAAACTCACATACACAAACAGCCGGATCCGGAACATCTACTTGTAAATCACACCAATATTTGTTTGTGCGGGAATCGAATCCGGTACACGCAGCGCAGCAGTCAATCAGTATTAAAAATTTGAAAGAATTTTGCAGCCGACTAGTCGGCTAGTCAGCCAAAGTCATAGTCGTTCCATCTCTATTATTTATGTAGGTACCTATACATTGTGCATCTTCACACATGTCATTAACAAATATTGAGATGAGGCATGGGCGATTGGAGAGTGTTATGTAAGTTTTATTATTTTGTATTGTTTAGCATCGGCCTTTTACAAATACGCGACAGTCTCAATTCGACAATATGCAGTTCGTAATTCGTTCTGAACTGTTAAACTGTTCCCAAATTAGCGTAGACTTCATGTACTTCCTATAAATTTGGGTTATTGTCAAGGATATTTCAACACGCGCGTGCGCCATATTTACGCGTACGATAACCTTCTTGTAAACATATTCGGCTTGCACTAATATACTCGCCCGAATTGGGCGAATGGTCACTTTTAAAATAATAAAATAATGTCTATAGGCGACTCGTACAATGTTTTTTACATGTGGGTGAATCGACCATTCCGGAAGTACGTATTAGGTACGCAATTGGCACGTTTTGTATTATAATGTAATAATAAAGTTGGTGAACTTTTTCTTTAACTTTTCGTTGTTTCCTTAACGTTTTATTCAAAATGTGCATAGCCTGATACGCATTTCTGGAATAGATTTTTCGATTGGCCCACAAATAAATTAACATTTCTCGAGTCGCATATAGAAAATATTATATTATTTAAATGCAACGATTCGCCCGGTTCGGGCGAGTATATTCGTACCTATGCGTAGTTAATAGAAACATTTTCGTTTCCCTTCCCGGTAATACAAGTACCTATAAGTTAATCATCTTAACCTTGTTTACGTTTTGTTAAATAACATTTCGGCACATGTATAAACAATACGCACGGACTTAGTGTTGAAAGAAGCTATATTGCTCCTGTAGCCATTTATTGCGTGTTTAACGTGTGGAGAACCGCGAGCTATTTCAGTTTGTTTATTCTCTTTATGTTACAGGTAGGTACTTCTTGATCTTGGTAAGTACCCGTTGTAAGCGATCCTGCGATTGGCCAGGACATGCATTTAGTTATTTAAAATTAAATTCATTAGTAAATTAGTGTAATTATGTAGCGTTTCAGTGTTCTAATTAACGATGTAGTTCATGCGTGTAATGACAGTTCAAGTTACAATAATTGGGTATGAAAAATTGGGTGTTAAAACGCACGTGCATTGCTGGTAGAATAATTGTTGCCATTTTGGAATTTAGACTCATTGAAAAAAATATTGGACACTTTGTAAATACATTTGTAAAATAAAATTAGTACTTAATACCCAAGAATGGGCAAGCGAGTTCAGTAATTCGAAAATGAATTCAATAATTTCTCCCGCAGACAGCGCGTGACGCGAATGTAATAAAACAATTTCTATGAAAACTTCATGGTACCTAATTGTTTTACCAGAAGCGCATTGCACCTTCGCGTCGCGCTTGTCTACGGGAGCATTAATAGTCAATAGTTAAATAAAATGATTTTTTTATTTTATATTTTTGGCAAAAAGTTTGTCAGTATCTCTCTCTCTCCCATACTAAACCACGTTACTACACGAGGAACATCGTTTTATATTCCGTCACCATGTACGATGTTACGATTCCCTGATATTGCGGTGAACGTCCTGTCTCTTCTAATTACTACCGTGATAAATGAGTGCCTAAATTAGCACGTGTCGATGCATCTCCTCTACGCCTCGCTTGTCTGTATTCGGTAGTAGCCATGACATGTGAGTGGTTAGCGATACGTTGTTGATAAGTATGTGGGCGTTCTTGTGTGTCATAGTAACTGATCGATAGCATTGTGACGTTGCATTGTATTGGTGACGACGACATCTATAACATTGCACTTTATTAAAAACTTAAAAAAAAAAAAACAACCGGCTTCCGGAAAAACACTACAAAGTGAAAAATAAAAAGGAATGGAATGGAAAAAGATTTTATTTTTCACTTTTTAGTTACAGTACCTACCCCACACCAATTCGAAATTTCATAATCCTTGGGGTCAAAACAATGCATATTGTATGCGATATCAGCAATCGCGGTTCATTTGCTGTCATTTTTTTAAGAGTTCCGTTGTCTGTCTCCGAAACGCATCATCAGATCTATATGAAATTTAAAAGGGACTATTACGAAATAAAACCCTTTCGAACATTTTTTTTTTGCAAATCCGTCGATTTAAGACGGAGTTATGCCCGGAACATACATAAAAAAAAAAAAACATGTCGAATTGATAATTTCCTTCTTTTTGAAGTGGGTTAAAAACTATCTGGGTCAGCTTTACATGGCTTTTCTAACGTACTACCTATCGGGTTTTTGATGTTTGATTTTTTTACACCTTGCAATGACATCAAAAACACAATAAATGATATCCTCAATTGGGGTCTGCCCAAATCCAATATTCTAACGTGGGGCACACACCTCTGCAAACGAGCAATTTGTTCGGCGACGCCAAATGCCTAAACCCTTTGGTGGAGCTGTAGGTACAGACAGACCAGCACATCCAGCTACCGCAATCTGTCAAATTTCTTTGATAGATTTTCATTTTTATGACATAACCGTGAGGTTCATGTTCAATTGGGAAAATTTGACGGCTTGGGGTAGCTTGTACATTAACAGAAAAACTGTTTTTTTGTAAAAGTTTCGTTTCGATTTTCTCGGTTGACGATCCAAATTCAAATCACATTAATGACTAGCGGGTCGTAATGAAATTCAGTACAATATTAATCCCCGGCCAGAGCCTTTGATCGATTGATTTTTTCGTGATATAATAATTTGATATTAACGAGCAGATTATGGTGTGAAAATATAATCAAAACAGCACTTTTGGAGATAAGCACAGACCAACAGCCAAACGCAGTATCGCTTCTGATCTTATACACTATTTTTTTTTTTGGGTTGGAAATTATCGAATTACTTCTTCCGCTCTGGGTGGAACAGGAGTGCGTGTCAGACTTTTACTGACTAAAACCCACCCGTGTTCATCAGTAGCCTGTATGCCAGGGGCGGCGGTATCTCTTTCGAACAACCCACACCATCTTATAATACACTTTAGGTCATTTATTTGTGCTCATCAAGTATATCGAGGTTATAATATAACTTAACGCAAATAAAATGATGCAGAAAAAAGAAGCAAGTACAACTTAACCGGGTTGCCCACTATTTAAAATCATGCGTGTCGCGTAAATAATATCCACTGCTTGGCCTCGGGACAGTTAAATATGTTCGCAGGGCCTATCTTGTATGGGACATAACGCCTACGCCACACGTGGGTGAGCAGTACTGATTGCCAGCAAAAGTACACGACGAACTATAGAGCTGTAACTAGTTGGCACTTAAGTTCCAGTCGTTTAAGATGATTTGCTAAAATGTCAATTTCTGTATTTGTTTATATTGTAACAGAGAACAACATGGTTCGTTATGGAATTTGTCGGATGAATAGGTAGGTACATTGATGGTAATTTTTGAATAATTACTTCAGTTAGTTTCCTAGAATGTTTTTTATTCTGGCAGTTCAAAAACATTAATTGCGTTATTTGCGTTGTTAAGCAGACACATTTTTCGAATATAAGAAGCAATGGATTAGCAAAATCTTTCAAAATCATTCAGATTTTGATTGATAGGAGTGTTACGAAATTAGGGAGCAGGTTAAAAATTGTGTTGAATAAAAAAACTAGCCCTACTTTTCAAATGCTTTTGCACTTTTTTAGGTACTTACCTACTTGAGAAATGTTGTTTTCTTTTTCACATTAACAGAAATGTACTAATGGTCACGATGACAGATGACAGCCTGCCTTTGATAAGCTATAGGTAAACTTGGTTGGTTGGTCATTGACTCGAGGCGGTTCATATCTAAGCCCTAGAACTTGGGCACGACTATACGACAATACAGGTCCCACTACCCACGCCAACAGTTCTCCAATCATACCGATTCTCGCTTTCCAATATCGAGAATCGAATTGGAAACTGCAATAAACCTAGAATCGATTAAAGTGTGGTCATTCGATTAGATATCGAGACGTTTAGTGTTCGCATCGACATTTACTTACAGAACACGAGATCGGTCTTAAATGTGTGAGTTTTATAGGCGCAATGAAAGATACAGAACGTTGATATTTCCTTTAAATGTAGCTATATTATATTAAGAAAACGCAATTTAGGTCTTGGTAGTTTATGTGCGCTTTCTAGCTAGAATTCAATTTAATATTTTTATAATAAATTATAATATTTTTAGATTAAATCTTTCATTACATTCAGATATAAGTAATTAATTTATTAAATTTAACATTTTGCTTTAATACTGAAAAAGAAATGATACCTACAGACTTTTCTATACAGAAAGTTCCCCTAAATATGAAATACATAAACAAATTAAAAAAAAATACATTACTTAAAAATAAACTGACGCGTTTGCACTAAAAATACTATTACAAAAATCGGTCTTCAGACAATTAAGAAATCACTTACAGCTGTGTAGCTGTAAAGTGTAACTGAAACGGTGTCGCTTCAGTAGTCATTACAAACATTCAAGTCATTTGAATGTAACGATACGCATGATCGACTCTTACATAACCTGATTACATCAACTTAGTCATTTTAACAACCACCTGAATTTACGAAAACACAGTCCTACAACAATAAACACTTTTAAAATTGTAGCTATTGTACCTACTTTTTTATAATGACGTCACAATCGTACTATTATAAAACTACAGACTACTATATTTACTTTCTTTAGTACTGCTCATAAAATTTTATGAGGATTTTGTTTTCAACAAACAACGTAAAGTTTGTGGCATTTCCTTAGGTTTTATAACCAAATTCACACCAAACTTTGAATAGTTTACCGCGATGGGACAATGAGAATGTGGGGCTACGCTTGTAGTATTGTCTGTTTATGTTTCAACCATCAAAATATCATGGAAGATATCAAAACTGTCATAGAAGCTGTAATTGTGTTCTTTAAAAGCTTATAATTATTAAATTCACTGGAATGTGCTGGAATTTTGCAATCAATATTTTACCTACTTCCGCTGAAGCTATCGGGCTGAAATTTGGCACACAAGTTTGTTTCTCGTGACAATGCACGATAATGACTTTTTTTAATTTATTTTTTAATTCTTCGTTTCCCTATAAAAAATCAAAAGTTTTACAAATATCTTTTTGACTGTACAATAAAAATACAATCTTCTTTAATAAAACCAGGAGATGAAGAAGCATTAAAACTTCGTATTTTCAATTTTTTAAACGCCTTACAACAACTTGTGTGGTAAAAAAATATTCTAACATAATTACAGACATGTTGATTTCACAATAACAGCTTCGTACGCCATAATTACTCAAATTACTCCCGAGTTTATTACTAAGTGTAATAATTATGCGAATTCGTTCGTTTTAATGTCCACTTATTGAGTCTCATATAACTGTCATTTCTGTTTAGCAAGACATATCAAGTTAAAGTTTCAAATTGTGTTTGGGTTATTACCTATACTGTTTAATTGATTCGCAGCGATCTAAATCGATATGAAACGTTCAAGTACTTACGCACGTCGTAAAATTATCTGTAAAATCTACAGCATATCTAGTATTTTGATAACACTCCACTTGGCTTTGATTTATAAGACTCTTTCGGTCGAATTTCAGCAATGTGCGACCGCAAAAATTCGTGCACATTCTCGCAAGATCAGTGTGTCAACGGAAAAATAAAAGGCGTTCTCCTTTCAACTAATTAGGGAGATGAAACGGGCCGCTTGACAGAGAGTGATCCGCATCATTACTCCCATCTCATGCTGCTGAGGCTACCGAGCCCATAACGCAACCATTACCTTCACCATTCACTACTTCTCTAGATCACTTATCTCCACAAATGGTGAGGAATATCTTCATGCTCAGGTTAGCGATGTCAAATAGCTATGTATAGTTGAGGCGAAAACTGGGACAAACCGCGTCCAAATTTGTCGGCGTATTGTAAACATCATCGTATCTTTCGGCTCGACAGGCTGGCGAGAAATGCCGGAATACGGAAGATAATAAATGTATTATTAGGATTAAAGGGAAATATTTGGAATCATTCGTTACATAATTTAAACCTCGGTTTGACGTCGTGAACTTTAGTTCCAGACTTCGTAGTTCAAAGACCTGAACCAAACTTGAGCTAAACGTGTTCCATTCGATACGGAAACATGTCCTAGACGGACTACGCTATGTTTAACTCGATGCGGGATTGATTTTATGCGGGAATTCGATTTGTCGTGCATCGCATAGCTTCATTACAGGAAAAATATTGTAGGTTTAATTTTAATTTGCAATAAAAAAGTGACTGGTACCTACAATAATTTTATTGCGGACGATAAATAACAATATTATCTTTACGGACGCATTGGCATTGACGGAAAATTATGTCAGTAGGACGAATCCTGCCAGAATAATTTGCGTTACATAGGTGTGTCATGTCGTGTTTAATGGGCCAGTTAACGTATTCAACGACAACATTCACCTTTTTGGACGACATGTGTGTCCTTCCATCTATTATGACTACCTACTTCAAAATAATTTAAATTGCATCTGATTAGATTGTGGCGATGTACCCGGTATTGTTTTGCATTGCAATGCATCGGCGAATCGACGCGTGATTGGCATAATTGTCCAGTTGTACGCACTCAATTGTTTCAATATAAATATGGCTTCATCTAATTGTTATGTGCAAGCAGAGGCCGTGGAATACCTACCCGTGATTTATGTGTCGATTTGTTTAAAGTATACAATGTCCGGCTTCCTGCACTGAGTTGATTCAACACTGTTTTAAATACCGGTATCTGTAAACTAGTCAATTAGTGTTAACTTTGAGGTTATCCCATCATCATTAAGTATACCAATTTGATGACGTCGATCAGTCTAGTTTGGGCCCTCCCTTATCACTTTTACCTACACGAGCTAATGGATCTTACATTTAACTTCTAATGTATAAACTAGTAACCGAATAGTTAAAGAACAAAGAACTTTAGTCACTAAAACATGCGGTTTCAACAATTTTACTGTTCATTAAAAAATTACATAGACTTCACATGTAGACGATAATATCAATGACGAAAATGAAACACGTGACAAAAATGGAAGTGTCTGTACAAAACGAAAACACTCACACAATGTACCATGGCACTTGGAAGATAGAAAGTAATTTACTATAAGTACCCTTGGCAAGTTTCAAATTACTTAGCAAGGATACATAGTTGTACTGCAATTAAAAGATATTTACTCCTAAGATACGTAACATAATGTAGATGCTATCTTCTTTGACTATATTGCTAGATAGATGCTATGTAGAAGCAGTTTCTATGAATTACAGACAAGAGGATGATGGTCAAATTGGTTTTAAATTATACAATAACAATGATTGTGCCAATGAACTAAAGATGATGAGAAATATAATGTAAACCTGTCGATGATGTAATTGATAAAATGTTTGAAATTCTAAGCGTCAATAGAAAAAAAAGCACATCAATATTAATGAAGCAAAACAAAAAAACGGAAAAAGCGAACTAAAAAAGTGACGCCAAACAAAACAACGTCACAATTTTAACACGACCCAAATGAAAAAGTGTATGTTTTCAACACGATTAATATTAAAGAGGGGTACACCGCACACATGAATTCAGTTGACCTGTCTGGTCTTTAACGTATTCAAGGTCTGGCAATGTAACATCACTTTAAATACAGTGTGGGATCAGTAGGGGACTAGCTTACTGTGAATTTTGTATGTCCGCTGACCTCTAACCAAGGACAACAACTCACAATTCAGATGGAAAAATGTTATCTACCTAGTAAACCTGTTTGGTTTGTCTGAAAGTACTGAATATTTTAAACTGTCGTTTCGGCTATATGATATTTATGATTTTCTGTAACAATTTTAATAGAATTGACTGCATTTAGTTGTGCTACATTTAGCATAGGGCTAAAAATGCCAAGTAATTAAAATGTGAAAAAGATTATCCTTGCCGTTTAGTCCTGAGAAAAAGTTTAACGCATCAAGATTACATCGTGCAGTTCATCGTAATTCTAAAAATGGCGAGATAGTGTTCCGGATTCCTGCAAATACAAAAATCTCGTAGTACTCAAGAAACGATGGGTTTCTAGATAAAAGCAAAAGAAGGCAATACAGTTTTATGTGCCACGTAACACAGTCACGTATGCAAGCTGGAAGGTCGTCCATATTTGTGCAAACAGTTGGCTCGGAGATAGCAAAGTTTGTACGCGTAAGTAACCAAGATAATATCAGTACGAGCGAGCACAGCTAGAGAAATTCTTGAGTTCCTACCTGCGCCCGCGCCGGACTCGCCGACGCCGCCGCCCGATTCTCCCCGACAAAAAACCGTTTCCTTTACATTCTGTTTACAAGACCTCCGACACTGAGGTCCCTTTTGTGACCGCCATCCCCATCCATTGCCTTACGACCCTTTTTTGTCCGCGTGCTTCTCCATAATAATTCAAGTTTGCGAGATTACGACTCATTAGAGCGGTTTTGGAGGAACATTTAAAACAAAATTGATTTACAGTTCTGGCATCATTACACTATTATTATAATTATAGTTCTACTACAAATATTACACTCAAATATCTATCAATCGATTATGTAAGATTGTCATTTACTTACATGAATAACTAAAAAAACTTTTTTCAAAAAAAAAAAAACAACCGACTTCCAAAAAAACACTACAAAGTGCAAAATAACTTTAATTTCGGAAGTCGGTGACTTTTTATGTGTATTTTAATTATTCGTCACCGCCTTCCGAAATTAAAGTTATTTTGCACTTTGTAGTGTTTTTTTGGAAGTCGGTTGTTTTTTTTTTGAAAAAAGTTTTTATTTTTCACTTTTTAGTTACCTACCTCACACCAATTCGAAATTTCATCATCCTTGGCATCAAAACAATGCATATTTATGCGATAGCAATATTCGCGGTTCATTTGCTGTAATTTTTTGAAGAGTTCCGTTGTCTGTCTCCGAAACGCATCATCAGATCTATATGAAATTTCAATGGGACCATTTCGGAGTAAACCTCTTTCGAACAAAAAAAGAATTTTGCAAATCCGTCTGTATACGACGGAGTTATGCCCGAACATACATAAAAAAAAAATATAAACATGTCGAAAAGATAACCTCCTTCTTTTTGAAGTCGGTTAAAAACAACAAACACTTAATTAATCTATTATTACAAAAATAGTAACTTTGCGTAATGTGGCATCTTACAAAACAATTACAAAAATGTCCGAATTATAACAGGATGTTGTCTCACAAATGTGAACAAGTGTCAATGATGTGCTCCATGTTATATAATCGAAAGTGATCCACGACAGCCTTATTAACATAAATGATGTCATAAACGCTGTGTCTGAGTCTGTATCGCAGGAGGGTAAAATTTTACAAAAAGTATAACACATTCATTCAGAGAAATATTATGATTATGACTAAATATAGAAACGTGGATCATTGGCAAAATCATTGAGTATACACCTCTTAGGCGATGTCACTGGAAACAAAAGTAGTGAATCAGCAAACACACCTACAGTAACGCCCCTGATTTTTAACACAACGAATTCTGTGAAAATGACCTAAGCTGCCAAGACTTTTATTTCTGTTTGCGCTGATCTTGTCATTAGTTTTTTTAGATTCACTTTTTTATGTAAACAGGAAATGATCATCGCTTTGCACCTCATGTTTACGGATTCGACCAACCGCTTGCAAACAAATACGTTGGGCAAAAACGTTTGTACCGTTTGCATACAACATCCTGGAGTAAAGAACATTATTTATCGGAGTAGATAAGACTATATCTATGAGGTATCAACATAGATTCTTTTGGAATAAGCAGCAAAGTTACTGACGTCACTTTATCGTTACTTATTTATTTTTACGTATATTCGCACTTGATTTCCACTATGCGATGAGTTAAGTCAATGCGATACCAACAACAACAGTGATAATATCACAATCTAACAACGTGAGAGGTTAACGTGCATGATATCTAATAACAGTAATAACATTTGTAAAAATTGGAACCGTCTTCCTTTCCCATCATTTTGTTATAGCCATTATTTTAGTTCAGTTGGAAAACTTTTGTATCTGGCGCATCACGACTAGTAACTGATAAGCGAGTTTCTTCACCCAGCTCTACTTCTATATTATCACAAACATCTACAGTATATTTTGATTTTACTTTAGGAATTCTTACATTTAGCACAATATTTTATTTGTTGGAACAGAGTGGCCGTGTCACCCCACTGACCTTGTGTGGGCAAACATCTTTATCAGCTTTCCACTATAGTTACTAGCTCACATTTACATTGGTATTCACTATCTAAAACTGACTGCATTTTTCATATTTTTTAAAGAATCTGTTTGAATTCTCTATGCAAATATTTAATATTGTCCATAAAAAAAAAAAAAAAATGGCCGAAATTGATATCTTGATCGCCTATCGACTATATAATTTAGTGTTCATCATTATTTATTTTAAACAAATCCTACATTTATTAAAGAAGTTGACAATACAAGATTAAAGTGGAATGTTACATCTATTAATAGCCATTAGGGGAGAACAAGTCGTAAAGGTTAAAAGCAAATACGTAAACTATTTAGTTTCGGTCCTTAAAATACATATACATACCTCGAAACAAACTGAGAGCATCAGCAACCGTGACAGTTTAGTGATCCTTTGGAAAATAAATGACTAAAGGTTCGTCTTGCTCCAATCTTATAAATGAACCGTTTCTGAAGATGGTTCGAGTCATCGACAGATGATGTTACTTAGCAGAGATTCCCACGGCGGCATGCAGCAAGTGGCGAGCTAATGAGCAGCCGATGGGATTACACGTAGTCTAGTGCAATTTACGCACTAATGGATGTCTACAGACAACCGCAAATGTGTCTAATTTTGCACAACTCACGTCCCACTGAGAACTCTAAAGAACTAATAATGAGCTCTAGACTAGCCTCTAGTTTTTTTTATCATACATAGAAGCAATTTTCAGCTTGCTTTTTGCAGCATTAATGCCAATAAAAACAAGTCTTGTTTATAAATTCCTGATTATAAGGCTAATGAATAGGTAATATTCAATTTTTCTAGCAATCACATCGATTGCAATGAGCCATACTGCTCGAAATTAATTTATAACGAAGCAGAAAACAAGCAAAAAGTGTTATCTTCCACTTCCTGTTGAAGAGCTGCAGTTTTTGTTCGTGAATAATAATGTGCAATAACAATTCTGAAATAGATTAACAAACCGCATCATGGCCTATTCGTTACATTTTAATTCTTATTTTTATTATTGTCTGCATTTGTTATTGGATCTGTCTTATATTTGGTTACAATTTACATATTTTTGTAATAGTACAATGCATTAAAATTTGCATTTATACGTGATACGTTGTCAAACTCGTTACTTATGCAAATATCGACACTTCCAAATTGATCTTAGTATTCATCATTGTTAAAAACAGTACGATTGACCATAGTCGCTATTCATCACCAAATGCTAAGTGAAATCATGTAGGCATTAATCTTTAGTATAACATTAATTAGCTTCTGGCTGACGTTTGTATGATCGTTTCGCAAATACCACCCACACGCTTATTATTTGCAAAGTTGTCTACTTTCACCTCGGGGACGTTTCTGCCATTGAACAACACAGTCGTATATTGTTTTTACTTACCACTCCAAGTGACATGTTAAAGCTTCTGAGAACTATGAGCGTTACTAATTTATGTATTTTTATTTCACTTGTATGAAACTCTCCGGATTAACCGGTATTGGTACTCGCCGAAGGTTATTATTAGTTCGTTTATTTATTTTTAATTCTGAATTGCGTTGCGTCAAAAGCAAGTTTTTTTTCTGTGAGAAAGGTTCATTCATATTCCCCTTTTGCTTGCATAATAAATAAACTAGTTACCCTTGAAGTAATAGTTAAGTTTCTTCTTGTTAACTTGAATAACTATATTGTTGAAACCAAACTGGTACATATTATTTCTTCTTCATATTTCGTTCAGTTGTTACACAGCGTCTAGGTTGCCAATTCGGTACGGAATTGCATTATAACGGTAATGTAAAACGGGAAATAACTGTGGTCACGAAACGGATGATGTCGTTTTTGTCATTGTTATTTAGTCTTATCATGATTTTTCAAGGCTGTAAATGATACGTTTACAGAAATCGGATATGTTGCCTTTGAATAGATAAACTTTAATGCTAATAGATATCTAGGCAATGAGGACACTCATGTTAACATAAGTAAACATAATTAATAAACGCTTTGTATCGTATAGTTCGTCTTAACGATGTCCGAATTTGGCAATAAGAGGCTAGTGCAGCTCTCAAAGCCTCTTTTGGTTTATGTTTCGTACGGTATTTGCAGCGGTTTGTATTCACCGTTATTTTAACTACTGACAAAGCCAGATGGTATTATAATTCATAGGTAGATAAGTAATTTGCTTTCGTACACGCTGGGTTAATTGTATTAATATAATCTTCATACATGTAACAAACGCACCCACGGAGAAAGTAATTTATCTGATCTAATTAAGTTTTTAATTTATGGTTTCTATAGCATGGATTACTGGCTTATATTTTTGATAATATATGTTTCTAACTAGGAGCAAGTTTATCTATGACTAGCTTTTGCCAGCGGCTTTGCCCGCGCGGAACTTTCATCCCCTATTTAACTCCCTTAGGGGCTGAATTTCGAAAAATCCTTCCTTATTCCTAGTCTACATTATAAAGGGAACCTCTGTGCAAAATTTCAGCTTTCTAGGTCCAAGGGTTTGGGCTGGGCGTTGATGAGTCAGTCAGTCAGTCAAGACTTCTCTTTTTATATATATAGATAGATAGATTGTGTCATCGTGGTTTGCTTTGACACACGTGAAGTCAGCGCTCCTAATAGATGGTTACTTGATGACAATATAATCAGCTAAGTTGACACGATAAGGTCATGAAGCAGACATAGATTATGATAATGAAATAAAAACATTCGTAAAAAAGGTTGCCTTTAATAGAACTTAAAACGTATGTGGCTTTTACCGTCTAAATTGCCATTTGCAATTATATTCACGTATCTTATTTCAGTCATTGACAGTTTTTGTATTCATTTTCAACTGGCTACAATTCTGTTTTATAATTTTAAACTGCAGCAATCACAATGACTGTATAAACTTTGGAATGGTAGATACTAAAAATGTTTATCTATATCACTTCGAGTCAAATCAAAGTCAATCTTTATCAGCAACCTTGTCACATTAATACGACGATATTATGACGTGGACTTTACCTTATTGATTTACGTCACCGCGTTATGCCAACTGGTTCTTGTAATGGAGACGTTAGTGGGGTTTTTAGAAAATATGGTCTATGGTCATTTAGCAATATTAATTTTGGGCCTTAGTATATAGGTATAGCTTGGTGACTCATACAATTGTACGTCATAGAATGACTACACATAAAACACAATTGTGTTTATTTTCTTTGGAAATTGCAAATGGTGTCTTCGAATGACAGATGAAAGATAAGAATAAGTCCGGTTCAAAACCGGAAAGAGGAAGAACAATAGGAAAGAAATGACGCTACGACCCGATAAATGCACAAATATCTTATTAAACCAAATGTAAAGGAAACTGACGCAGTTACGCTAAGATAGTGGTGAAGTTGGTCTATCTAATCTTGTAAGGAACATTGTTCTATTTATCGAATCGGAAGCGAGTCTTCTATTAGAAAAGTAGACAATATAAATTGGTGTATAGTTCCCACGGAAGATAAACATTGATAATTATGGGCCCAGGCTTGGTCCCTTTGGTACTCTGTGACCCTATCGTGTGTAAGCTATGAAGTTGGTCCGATCTTAGATAACCTATGACCTGTTATTGAAACCTAAATGGGAAGCTGCGATGGCATGCATGCTATATTTATAAGCTTTATTAATTTTATTCAACAGCTGATTTGTTTTTATGAAATACTTAGTCAAATGCATCAGGTAAATTATTTGAATTCGTTTATTTCCTGTTTCAAAATCACCTGCTCCTATGCATATTTATCTATACGATTAATAATCTACTAATATTATTATAAAGAGGAAAGATTTACTGCGAAACTACCGAACCGATTTGAAAAATTCTTTCACTGTTGGACAGCTACACTATCCCCGGGTGACATAGGCTATATTTTATCCCCGTATTCCCATGGGAACGGGAATTACGCGGGTGAAACCGCGGAGCGCTGCCGGTAAGTATTATTTGTTGCACGCACTTAATTTAGATATCGAAAATTAAATCAGCACCGTTTTGATCAAGTTTTCGTCATTAATATAGCGCTTTTAATGTAATCTTCGGTGTGATCAAGTAACAAAATTGAAAAGAATTAAAGTGGTTTTAGATTTATTTTCGTAAAGCAAATTTACTGCACCAATCTTGTGTTGCATGTTCATTCATGCGACCGATTGCTCTCTGATTCAGCAAACTCGTTACGATCGTATGATATTTTACCTGCAAAACTTGATAATAATAGTTGCCTCAGGCACCGTAACATCTGTTCGGGGCTCACCTTTGTATCAGGGTTCATTCAATGGACTCTTTGATATATCTCCTGCAAATTTTTAAATTTTCTTTTTATTATTCCACCATAGACAGCTGTGTTTATTATTACTTAAACACGTCTGCAAAAAAAAAAACTGCTATTTTCAATACAACATAAAAAATATCCTTCATGTTAGCTCGCAATTTTATATTTTGTTTTCTTGTTGCAGAAGTGCAAGACGTGGGATGTTCCAACACTGATGACGTCTTTATTATAAAGGTAAGCTAATATAAATAGTTATTTAGTTGTAATATCAGTCAATGTTTCGAAAGAAGCGAACTTGGCTCAAATGTTTAAACAAAATAAATATGCCTCAATACTCGTGATGGATGGCTTGTCTTATAAAAACTTCGAGATTACTATCTGTACCGTGAAACGGTGTTGCATTTACTCTTAGCGTTTAATTTATAACAATTTTTGAAATGTTAACAGATGTTAAATAATAAACTGGTCCACTTCGATGGCAATCTCGTTAAAATTTAAATTGCTTGCTTGTTTTAATTTACTCTCTCCTTTCATTTATACGGCATGGATAAATTTTAGCATAATATCGTTTTTGTTATTTAAATATGGTTAAGCTAGAACCAAAAAATCGAAGACGTATGACAACCCGCACTGGGCCCGTGATGTGAATTACAGCCTAGTCCCCATCACAGAGAGGAGGCCTTTGTCCCAGCAGTGGGAACATTGTAGGTTGACTATGCAAAGCTTGGTATAAAGGAATAAGCAACACGTACAGACAAGCAAGTTTGCTAAATAAATATTTAATTAAATATTTCCACACTAATAGGCTGTATTGTTTAAAAATAACTATGACTTGTCACTGATGTCCTGTTTGTTACAACTTCAATAGTTTATAGTTCACAATCTGGGGTCAAATAAGTCTAAAGTTCATTTGCAATTTGTAATTATTACGCGTACAAAAATAAATTGTCATAATTTATCTATAAGCCACATTGTCACGTTTTTATTATTTACTAGCTTTTGCCAGAGGCTTCGACCGCGCTGAACTTTCATCCCCTATTAGGGGTTGAATTTCGAAAAATCGTTCCTGATTCCCTTCTACCTTCTTCCCGTCTACGTTATAAAGGGAAACTGTTCAAAATTTCAGCTTTCTAGGTCCAAGAGTTTGGGCTGGGCGTTGATGAGTCAGTCACTCAGGACTTTCCTCCGGATCGCATTCCATTTTGTGTATCCGTGAAGAAAAGTAATTCGAGTTTCATGATTTTCTTCAACTTAAGCTAACTTATTAGTTTTCAAACACTTGGAACTTACACGTGTCTTTAATGTGTTATATAAGTTCTGTTTTCTATTGTTATTGTCACATCAGGAATCAATTATGAACATGGGGCAATTGGGTTTAATTAAAGTGTATATACTGCGTAATCGGTCTTCAATTGATGATCATTAAAGTGAATTGAATGCGGTTGGGTCTTAGCTTTTATTGTTCTACCAGTTGCACCCTTTCTGTTAAAAAGCGATAGATTTTAGTGTAATCATTTTTTTTTTACTGTTGTGACTGATCATTTTTTAATTTAGAGTACCTACAGCAACCTTTGGCTTTGAATGCTTTATTTTCTGAATTTTGCTACATAATTCTTACATCTATTTGAGCTCCTGCTTCATTAAAACTGTTATTGTTAAAGTAAGATACAATTATTCATATCGCTGTTACGACTTTTTAATTCTGGTTGCCTCACAGTACATTTATGGACGCACATCGCATATTCAAACATTTGTACACCGGTGTTTCCTTACGAAACGTTGCAAAAGCCTGTAACTTGAGTCCCAATATGACATCATGCAAGATTCACTATCGATAGGATAATATGTACTACTGCTGGCAAGATAACCTCGCTTGCACATCCCTATTTCAAGATTATGATCGTGTTTATTTTATAACGAAAGTGCCGAATTCGTCTGGAAGAACTGCCTTCACAATTTTTTTTTACACAACAGAAAAGTGCTTATATAACTGTCGATTTCTCAACGTGAAATATGGGTTAGCGAAAAAATATAATGGGTTTAAAAAAAAAACAATTTTCAAGCACGGTATCATATTTCAAGTACCTACCACGAATATAAAATGTATATTGTAGTTACAAGAAATATTAAGAGAGTTAATGGGTTCATCCAAGATTATGCACAAACGTGATGACTTGACAATTTATTCGTAAAACTTGCTTGCACCTTGAAATACGGGTTTTTCTGAACGTTGCACATTGCCTTCATCTCAGTGCCAATGGTAGTAATTGTAGTAAACAACAGTGAGTCAGGTCAAATTAATTTTATGACATCTAATTACCATAAAAAGTGTGACGTAGACATAGTACTACTAGTAGTTTTTGTACACGTTCGTGCTTAAGGCGCGGTAGAAATGTTTTTTTTTTGTAATTAGGTATTTTAAATTGACAATTGTGCATCGCGACAACAAATAAGGTTCAAAACCAATGCGTTTGATGTTCGTTGAATCAAATTACCAACAAAGTAAAAGTAATTTTGAATATTGAAATAAAAAAATAAAAGCAAGGCTCAGGGCACGTAATAATGTTTAGGTATTTCTTTAGTTGATTCAATTACCCTTTATCTATATAAATAAAAAGAAAGGTCCTGACTGACTGATTGACTGACTCATCAACGCCCAGCCCAAACCCTTGGACCTAGAAAGCTGAAATTTTGCACAGAGGTTCCCTTTATAATGTAGACAAGGAATAAGGAAGGATTTTTCGAAATTCCACGCCTAAGGGAGTTAAAAAGGGGAAGAAATTTCCACGCGGGTGAAGCCGCTGGCAAAAGCTAGTCTTATATAAATAAAAAGAAAAGTCCTGACTGACTGACTCATCAACGCCCAGCACAACTCCTTGGACCTAGAAAGCTGAAATTTTGCAGAGAGGTTCCCTTTATAATGTAGACAAGGAACAAGGAAGGATTTTTCGAAATTCAACCCCTAAGGGAGTTAAAGTTCCGCGCGGGCGAAGCCGCTGGCAAAAGCTAGTCTTTACATAAATTTTTTGAGAACTATGCGACGAAAAATATATTTTTAGCTTTGTTTTAATATTGTTTATCATGATACTATTTTTTTTCTGGCTTGTAATAAGTACCAATACGCGTAACTGTGCGAGTGCGACAAAATGCCTTCAAAGGATATTCTAAATATTCGATGGCGTCATACAGATTAACGAATCTTATCTAACGTTGATAACAGTACTTTCAGAGGCCACCATTCCAAAATTCCCTTCCAGGAATGTTTGCGCAAAAAGAAAGCATTAAGCATTTAAACTAAGTGGAACGATATACTGGTATTCTCAAATTTCTGTTATAATAATGTTTGCAGCATGCAAAAAATCGTGCTCTACTTAATGTGCCCGCTTTATTATTTTTTGTGGCGCTTGCTTTTGATATCGGCTGTTTGTCGATTGCTCTCTTCAGAACTGTGTCAAACTTTTGCTAAAATTGTGAAAACATTCTAGAATTTTTTGCTTATTTGTAGTTTATTATTATTCCTATCGTATCTTGCGTAGATACTTGGTTTATTAGAGAAAATACGGTGCCGGTTTGATGAGGATGTTTACCTGGAAGTGCTGCCTGACTGCCGGTGTTGTGTGATTAATATTAATTAAAGATTCAGATTACTATCTGCATAATAAATTGAGAACCGTTGGGCAACAGTTTAGTTATAATTACAACCAGTCTTCCATATGGGCTATACGTGTTTTTGTAAGCTGACCATTGCAAATAGTATGAGGGGCTTGTGGCTAAATAACAATAGCTGCCCGGGTCGATCGACCAGGTTAAGCTACGCTTGCCGCGGTGGGTCCGTGGATGGGTGACCATCTTTACATACCAAGACCCCTCCGTGCCTCTGAAAGCACGTTAAGCCGTTGGTCCCGGCTGTCATTTGTGGATCTTTGACAGTCGTTACGGGTCGTCAGAAGCCCGAAAGTCTGACAACCAGTCTTACCAAGGGGTATCGTATTACCCAGTAACTGGGTTGTGGAGGTCAGATAGGCAGTCGCTCTATGTAAAATACTGGTATTCAGCTGCATCCGGTTAGACTGGAAGCCGACCCCAACATAGTTGGGAAAAGGCTAGGCAGATGATGACCCTTGCAAATAATGCTATTTGGATACCATTATCTTCTAGTCCTTATCCTAATTTAGTTGAGGTCGTGAGTGTTTTTCTTCCTAACATCTTGGATTATCTGACTTTCCAGAGCTCGGTCCTTCCTAGTCCAACCATCTTTCAAACAATTCATCCGTCTCTTCTTTCACACTATCGCATAGTATCATGTGATTAAAATATATTAGTTTAGTTCTTGCTTTGTTTTCTGTATGTAAAAACTCAAAATATCTTGCTTGTTGCTTTAAAGAGTTCAAGTTAGTTTTAGAATTACAATCAGTTCTACATATAGGTATCAAACTACCAATTTGCACACAATGCTCAGTAAAAGTGTTTTCCATAATTATTCACTTACACTTTTCTTGACGGTGTAAATTATTTATTGTAATTGGGTCGTTGTCAAATTTTGCGCAGGAAAACTAGTCCCTCAACTGTATTATTTTATTATTAGTAATAATCACACAACCTCTTTCAAATTTTACATTAAATTCAAAATACTTCGCATTAATAAACATTGATTACTAAAATAAAGACTCAGTTTTGTTTTTTTATTTTATTTTTTAAAGTAACATTGTGGTAATTTCTGGTAACAGAATGGTTTTCCTTCCAAACTCTGTATGTCCCTGGTTGCACTCTGTTATAATTAAGATCAAATTATTTCATTTTCTTCTATAAAAACCTACCTTAAATAAATTATTATCATAAACAGAGTATTGTTAACATTTAAACAATATGTCTTAAAAGCGGTGAGTATCAAAATTTACTAAATTAACAATTTTTTTAATGTCGTCCCGCGCATTGTGTGAAACTGTCTGGAATACTATGTTACTGACTTAATCGCAACTTAATATAGAGATTAAGCTGCTTAAAGTTTGTACTAGCTTGGACGGGATGTCTGCATTAATCGTGGTTGACCGGTACATCGGGGGGAGGGGTACAGGAGGCGTCAGTCGACCGCGAGGCGTTGAACAGGCTGCGTGTTTTTATTGTGCATCCACTTTGTTACCTACCTATTACGTAAGTAAATCAGCGTATTTTTTCATCATTTTAAGCTCAGTATGTTATCAAAGAGGTATATATATTCTAAATATGAAAGAAATAGTGTACTTTACGCTTTATTTTATGACTTGTAAGTTATGAAATGTAAAATTTACTACTCTGTTACTATGCAACTCTGTTACCATCGCGTGGTAACAGGGTTGTTTAGAGGGTAACAGAGTTGAATATGCCAATATTTTTTAATTTTTTACTTAAATGTTATGTGTCAAAACGTTTTCTTTTTAATAAACGATTTTTCCTAAGTAATTTATATGCTTGGTTAGTATAAATAAAACGAGTACGTATATTTTAATAAATATAAAAACATAGTTACAGGATACTGTTTCTTTGCGATTTCGAGATGCCTCTGACGCCTGCTGAGTAGCAGCGACGATACCGAGAACGACGCAAAAATAATCCCGAAAAGGAAGCAGACTAAAAGAAAAGATCGAGAGAGATACCATGCAAACAAAAGA
Source organism: Polymixis flavicincta (assembly GCA_949987655.1). Classification (NCBI taxonomy): domain Eukaryota; kingdom Metazoa; phylum Arthropoda; class Insecta; order Lepidoptera; family Noctuidae; genus Polymixis; species Polymixis flavicincta. The sequence continues at coordinate 20,860,455 of OX465173.1, forward strand.
TTAGTACGAGGTTTGACAGCACGTGAACATCGAGCAATTCAAAAGAAATGGCGATCTGCAAATGCTAGACGGAAAGATAAGGTCAGAGCGCTCCGTATTGTTATGCACACCCCAGAGTCATCACCTTCTCGTTTAAATAGTCTAGCCCCTTCAGGTCAAGATCAAATTATTCCAAATGCTCATCGTCGTTTGTCTACGCCCCAGTTGTCTACTTTCCGTGAATATACTCCTAGCTCCGTCACATCAGCATCTTCTCGCGGCAGAAAGCAAGTGAAAAGAAACAGACCGAAGTTAGAGTTAGAGTTTAGAGATAATATAAAATTAAAGGAACAATTAGAAGCAATTTACAAGAGATACGAAAAGTATAAAAAAGATACAATAGAGAAAAACGGAAGAGATCTAAAATTGAAGAAGGTAGTCAAATAAATCAACAGAAATATGCGATCTTATGAAATGCTATTAAAAAACGCTACGAAAATGTCAAAAATCGGAAAGAGTGATGTGCTATTCAGAAGATATTTGAAGAAAAGGCTTTGAAGAATGTCTAGCTATGAACCAAGGTTATGTTCGAAAAAAACAGCCTCTGCTTAAGAAAAAGGTTTTAAGTACCAAAATTAAGGAATTTTTTGAACGTGACGACATATCAAGTTTTCACTGAAGAGGCAGGAGTTCTAAAGTATAGAAATTTGAGTTGTTTTTGTCAACGCGGCTTTTGTTCTTGCAAGAATCCCAAGCAATACGTTCCATTAAAAACTGCAGTGGAAAAATCAAATTCTTCCACGTGTGACAACAATTTTCTGTCCGATATTAGCAACATTTGTCAAAAGGGAGAGCAAAAGGCTTTTATAACATTGTCTACAGCTCAGACTCCGATGATGATGATGCCCCTCTTATATCACCAGCTAGCACTCTTCTGGCACATCAAAGCAAACTGACGATGCTCTAATCGAGAAGGAAAATATTCATGTAAATAAAATAAAACAAAGTATTTGTGTCTTGGTTAAAATTTCCAGCTTAAAACAGGACTATGTATATCTGGGAAAGGCCGTATCGGAGGTAGAAGAAGATGGTGAGGTTAAAATTATGTTTTTTAAGTCAATCGATCATACTGCAACAAAATTTAAATTAGTTGAGTCTGACCTATCTTATGTGCCTTTTGATAGGTTTTCGTTGTGTGGCTAAAATCATCGTGTTATAGGTTAAGTTTTTTGGAAATAAATAATTTACTTGCAATGTTCCAGAACCTAAAATAGTCTGTAAAGGTAAAAGAATATACTACCATTTTGATACTGCTTTAGACATATTTGAGAAATAAGCAACTTTCACTTCCCAGTTACTCTTTCAAGAATATTTGCTTTTTATTTTCATAAAGTTCATTGTAGATTGGTAAATACCAGTCATAAAGTTTATTGTTATTAATGTTGATGCTATTTTTTTTTTTTGTTATTAAGATCTCAAGCTCAACCGAGTGCACTTCAGTCAAGTAAGATACAAAAAAGAACAACTATGTTACCGTGCTACAACTCCGTTACTTTTCTGTCCCAAAGATTAAAGGACATACTTTAGATTTTTATGAAAAGCTATTTAATATAATTTGGTAATATAAAATACGTTAATTTGTTAGATATTTATACGTTCATATGGTATAGTTAGCAGTTATAATATGAATATTTAGAGTAATCAGGTAGAATTTAATGTCTACTAAAATTCTAGAAGTAACAGAGTTGTTTGGAATTTAAATAAATGATTATTAAACTTTAAAAAAATGTTGTGATTCTGCATGCGATTATAAGATAAAAGACTGTAATTAACATTAATGCCAAAATATTTGGGATTGATTTGTTTAATTTTATAATAAAAATTAAAACGTTATGATAACAGAGTTGTATTTTTTTACATCCTAACTCGCATAATCTGGAATAAATCATAAATCCCTGGTGAAACATCGCGGCCGACTGTAACACACAAAGTTCATTGTTTTTAACAGGCATTGATACGAAGAAAAGTCATGTATAAATAAGTATTTTTATTTTTTTACAAGTTTATAATTTTAAGCCACGGCTATCTGCACAAAATTTGACAATGACCCAATTAGGGATGCATCCGATACCGATACCGATGCCGATATATCGGCGATACTCGAAGTTTGCCGAAATATCGGCATCGGCGATATTTTTATGGCCAATTCAACGATACTTTTCAAATATCGCGTTTTAAAAATGTAATGTAAACGCGCGTGTTGTCTCGTCTATTTCGTTGCAAACGAGGCACGAACTAACCATACTAAAATATACTATTAACGAATCTCAACCTGTCTATAGTTTTAAACGGTTTATTTAGTTTGTCCTGTTATTTGTCATTTTTATGTTACTTAATTCTGCCCGCAACTTCGTCTGCGTCAAATTTTTGCTACCCCGACCGTCACCCGTCGCATCAAACCGCCTGGCCGTGCGAGTACTTCGTATTCGTGACATTTTCTTTTTGATTGGCTGCTAAGGACCCTAGCGTGATGTTATATACTCTATAGCCTTCCTCGATAAATGGGCTATCTAACACTGAAAGATTTTTTCAAATCGGACCAGTAGTTCCTGAGATTAGCGCGTTTAAGCAAACTCTTCAGCTTTATATATTAGAAGAAGATTAGTATAGATTATATGCGTATGCGCACTAATAATCGAGCAATCACTTTCGTGTTACATGTATCTATTTCAGTCACTGTTTCCGCTGTTTTGTGAGCATTTGAAAAACATACTTAGTCTAGCCAACTTTTTTTTATTTGGTTATCCTGTGAGTAGATTGTAAAAATTTGGTTTTGTTTGAAAAAACAGAAATGTTATTAACGATACGATTTAAACTTTATGTGTAATTAGGTTACAAAAAATCTTACTTGCGTAGGTTACTAACACAATTAAATCGTAAAAAACTTTTATTATAAAACACAGAATCACACGAATCTAAAATTAACGTGATATCGCTGTTAAAAATAAATAACTTATTTTTACTTGGAGATAAAAATTTGACCCTACAATTAGACTAAAGTTCAAGATACTATTATAAAAAAAATAAGTATTTTCTTAGGCATTTGAATTATTTCTAGTATCTAAGCAAAATTTTCGTTATCATGAAAAATCAGTCGCGAGTCGGTCTTGGTAGTCGGTGTAACAATATGGGCTTGAAACAGTTATCTCTGGTTTGATTATATATCTTTAATTAAAATAGCTGTGATTTTTAATAACAAGCCGTTTATTCATAACTTATCAGCTGAACAGGGTTAGTTAGGTTCAATTGCTCTGATATCGGTCACAAGGTAATGTTAAATCGCGAAGTTTCTTTGTAATTTATTACCGTAGACGGTAGATACGATTTATTATAAATAAAATGAAATGATTTCGTTGAAAAAAGGTAATTAATTATTCGTGATAGTTATCTTCAACACAAAAACTGTTTAAGAATTGCTTGTAACAATTTGGCAGTTATTTAAGACTTCCTCGCAATTATTATGTAAATCGACCATTGCCACTCTACGCTAACTGTACAGTAGAAAAATAAAATAAAGATTAAAAGAACAGTGACATTAAAATGTGACTGATTGACGTCACAAATGTACATAAGTACATTAGGTACCTATCTTAGCATCTTGCACGTTCAATTGCCCGTGTCTATATCTTTGTACAAAAACTTGTTTTTCACATCCGTGCTTAAATTCTTTAAGTGACATTAACCTGTTTTGACAACGTATACTAATATTTTAACAAAAAATCATGCAGAAAAAATGAAAAATTGAATATTATTATGTAAATTTATTTACTACGAAGTGCAAATTATCATTTTCAAACACAGTTTTAAGAGGTATTGTGGCTGTAATTGATACTTTGTTTAATCAGGCTATAATCAGGCAGGTATTTAAACAGTAGGGAATTAATTATTGACTTTGATTATGTGTGTAAAAATACAGGGTAACGACGCGCAAATCTAACCATGAATTTAGCACATGATTGATGAGAGAAGAGAGAGAAAAGTGCAATAGGTTACCTACGCGGTCAAAATTTATGGAAAAGCAATTTTTTCGACGAAAAACTGAACGCACGCGCATTAGGGATCAAGCACAAACTGCTACAAAGAATTCAGTACTTACATGTAAGTACTGAATTCTTTGTAGCAGTTTGTGCTTCGATGCCAACCTGTGAATATTATTATAAAACCTTTGAAATATTATGTTGTTATCGTTGTATGTACGCGGAATGTAGGCGCTAATACCTTTAATCCTGATATTGTGATCCTTTAATCGCGGCTCTGTGGCGGTAGATTCCAAAGGTTCTGTGAGATAGTGAACCGTAAGTACCTGTACATGGTAACTATTTCAATTTTACAATGCCTTTACCTATTTCGTAGCAGTAAATCTACGGTTTCCTATGACAGCGGTGGCTGCCACATAACGGCCGCTGTGACAGCCGTCAAGCAAAGGATGGCATCACGGTGTCAAAAAACACTTTAGGAAAACACACCAACTTTCAAAAATAACATTTCAGTGACATCATTCGTTGGCCACCGCTGTCTTAGGAAATCCTAGCTTAAGTTTCGTAGCGGTTTTAGTTGATCAAAGTGTTACTACTGATAAATACTATTATTACTGTTATTTACGACATGACGTTGGTACATCTACTTCCTTGTCAATTTCAATCAATCAATTCAGCCTATCGCAGTCCACTGCTGGACATAGGCCTCTCCCAGGTTGCGCCATAACACCCTGTCCTCCGGCTTCCGCATCCAGTCTGTTCCATTCACCTTTTTGTGGTGTTGGTCTATTTAGCTGGGGGGGTCCCACACTACGCTTGCCGATACGCGGTCTCCACTCCAGGACTCGTCTGCTCCATCGGTCAAGGGCCATCAGTTATTTATTTATTTATAAAAATAATTGATGCTATCCAAGTATCTATACGTTGAATTATAATGTTGGCAGTACTAGTACCAGTACCAGTACGTACAGTGCGTCACATTTGTCATAAAATTGTAAATAATAATCTTTTTGTAAAACATGTGATATGTCACACAAGCACTGTCAATTTGGTGGCAAATGTAGGTAGTATCTGATAACCTTGAATAATTAAGATATAATAAATTCGACCTTCAATGATTAGATAAAACGTTACGTAACTAAATACCTAAATATCTGGATGACCGAGCTTTGCTCGGATTTTTTTTGTATGAGTTTTTCTAAAAATGAAACCTAGCTAGATCGATGTACCGCCCCCGAAACCCCCTGCATACTATATTTCATGAAAATCGTTGGAGCCGTTTCCGAGATTCAGATATACAAGAGTTGCTCGTTTGAAGGTATTAGATATCTGTAGTGTAATTAAGTTACTGGCATCTGAAAAGTCTTTTTAATTGTTTGGATAACTTTTTGTGGGTAGATAAATTTATTTTCACACTGTCTGAAAAGTTCAGGGTTTACAAAAACTATTAACACTGTCCATTTACATTGAAATAACCAGCGCGCGGGATAATTGCTTAACACTCTACTTAACAGTAAGAATTAAGTTTGACAGTTCAAAAACATTCTTCGCGTTATTTTCGTTGCTGAGCAGACAAATTTTTAGAACATATGAAGCATTGGATGGTTGAAAAATTCCTAGAATTCCAGAATACGTACTCCTGCCTACGAGTAAAAATCGAGTCATCATCATAAAGTGTCAGTCTTTTTAAGGCTCTTTCTCCATAAATTCTTAAAACAAAAAAACTTGAATGCAGGCACCTTATCTTCTTAAAAACTTCTTTAAAAAAATCTTGAGTGCAGCCAATCCTCGCAGATTTCGAGACTGCGCATACTCTCAATTTTGTTGTTATTCTGTGTCGGCCAATGTGCAAGAAAGAGGTCACAAAACAACTTAAAAAAAACTACAAATGCAAGTCATTGAGCGTGTTCTGTCGCTATTTAGGATGCTTCCTCTTGACACAAAACTACTGACACGTAAAATAATAATTTTAATTGTCGTAACACACGCATTAACTCAATTTAATGTTTTGGTTCTATTATTTTATAAATTATTTACATCATATCTTGTGGTTAGTGTTTCGGACTTCCGCGGTTTGTTTATGATTGCAAAAACTGGTTATGTATTTTTTAACAGATTTCTTGTTAGGCTAAGTGCTATGTTAGTATTTGAATATTGATAATTAATTGACCATGAATTATTGAAAATCGCAGCAACCAGAAGTATTGAATTTCCGGTATTTAAGAAATATTTTGATATCTCTTAGTCCATTCTTCGATTTTAAAAAGAAAGTTAACAGGTTTTTTTTTAAATAATTATACTGATTAAGTCATCGCTGTCTTACTTAACACATTATCATTTTTTACAGTGCATAAATAATCTGCTCAGGTGGCGCTAAAACACTCGGCTAATCCACCTGCCGTGTCGTCATTCCAAGGTGCATCCATTTGGGACCCGTCCAAGCAGCTGTATCATTAGTGCACCCTGTTAATCACAATCATTTATTTAGCAGATGGTGATGCCAAGAACCTTTTCTCAAATATGGTAGTGGTATATGTATCGAGATCATTGCACCTCTAGAGAATGAATGCCGTTGTATTGCATCCAACATAGCCACGTCATTGCTTCTATAGTACAGTGAAACCTGGTTAATTGGGATCTCAAGGGACCAAGGATTTTGTACCATTTAAAGAGGTTTTCATTTATCCAGTTTTCCAATTAGACAGGTTTAAAATTTAGTTGTCTCATTTACAGAGGGCCCGCTTATAGAGGTCGAAATGTACCGTTATTCCATTTATAAAGGTGGAAATTTTGTGAAAGAAATTCAAATGTTTATAAACAATCGTGTCGTAACCTGTCCCAACCTGATAAATTGTCTCACTTATAAAGGGAATTGAGCTCCAGAGTCCCAATTATAGAGGTAAACATCGAAAAAATCCTAGAAATCAAATCTCATTTAACCAAGTTCGAAAAGTCCCATTAACAGAGGTAATTCGATGAAAAAGTGCCGGGACCTCATTGTAGTTCTCAATAATAGAGGTTTCTCACTTATCCAGGTCCCACTTAACCAGGTTTCACTGTATTTCTATTTAAGTAAGCAAATGATGATGAAGATGTATTTTGCCAAATACACCTTTGCTTACCTTACGTATTCTACCGCGAATCCATATTTGTTGTGTGTCCATCAACGATTGTTACAAATACATCGCTCACAAGTTTTCCTTTATAGCCTATTCTTCTCGGAACAATGTCCATACTATTCTCGGTATGGAAAGAACGCTAAAACAAACATATTCAGTGAAACGATTACTCAAGAGGAAAATAAACAGTTTAACTCAATCTCTAACGATAAATAAGTAGGTACCTACTAAGAAAAGGTCATGGTTTTGTTCCGTTAGTCAAAATATTCTTTATAAGTAGGAATGCATTTGGAAAAGTACGATTATTGCCGTAAAAACCTTTTATAATTTGGTTTATCCGCCACGTCATGATGGAAAAACCTAAGGTGATCTGTGGTCTAGCAGTAGATTTTTGACACACAAAATATGTATCGAAATCATTGCACCTCTAGTGAATGATATGCCGTTGTATTGCATCTAACATAGCCACGTCATTGCTTCTATGGTATATCAATGACTGATTATTTTTCCGCATATTTTTTTAATATTGATCAGGTATTGACAGTCACCAAAAGAGATAAGCAACCAGGACACTAATTGCGTAACTTACGATTATCATTTTTATTTTTTTTTGTTTTGAAAGAGGTTGTTAAACCATTGCTTCATGTGTTCGAAAAATGTGTCTACTCAACAACGTAAATAACGCAATGAATATTGTTGAACTGTCAAATTGAAACAGATTATGATTAATCGTGAGTTACGCAATTAGGGTGCAGGTTCGTCGGATATTATGTAGTCGATGTTTATGTTAAGATTCGGATGGATGTTTTCGAATGAAATTAAATTTGATAAAATAACTACTTTTCTATTGGTTTTTTTTTTTTTTGGTTGGGAAATCATCAAATAACTTCTCCCGCTCTGGGTGGAACAGGAGGCAGTGTCAGACTTTTACTGACTAAAACCCACCCGTGTTCCCTCAGTAGCCCGTATGCCAGGGGCTGTGGTATCTCTTTCGAACAAACCCGCACCCCTGGCAGTGTTTTCTATTGGTTAAATTAAGTTTTGTTCGAAAACGTCCATCCGTTTCTTACCAAACTTCAACTGTATCCGACGACCCTGGTATCTGATCTCTAGGTAGACGCCTATCTACTTTATTTAATACCTAAAGAAAATACGAAGTCCAAACACCAGACGTCATTGTATCTACCTTTAGCATCGTTTAATTATAAATGCCGTGTATTCGGTTATATAGTTATTATCTAACTGCTACGAAGTTTGACGCATTTCAACAAAAAATCTATGAATCGAGATTTTACTTTTATTTTTATAACCTCATCATCATCAGCCTATAATGTTCCCACTGCTGGGACACAGGCCTCCTCTCGGTGAGAGGGATTGGGCCATAATCCACCACGCGGGCCCAGTGCGGGTTGGTAGATGTCACATGTCTTCGAATTTTTGGTTCTAGGACATGCCTCACGATGTTTTCCTTCACCGTTTTGAGAGCAGTGGTGATGAAATAATTTTACACAAAGTAATGCGCCTGGCTGGGTTCGAACTCACGACCTACAAACTCGTAAGTCGCGGCCGTTACCACTTGGCCAACACTGCTCTCACTCTTTTTTATAACCTACGCAACTTTAATTGCAAGTAATAACTATTTTTTTTGTGTAATTTGGTGTAATACTGATAATAATGTAAGACTACAAAGATGGCAAATGTATGTATAGTGAAGTATACACATACCTATACGGCAATGTAAGCACACGTGCAAATGATAAGAGGTGAGATTTGTTAGTTTTATTTAGTCTGAAATGAATTGTTTAGGAAACTGCTGCGCCGTAGACGAAATGTAGCTCTATGTGACGTAACGTACATCGTTGTATCGTGTGATTGAAGTCCGTAGAAATCAGAAGTGACCCTAAGTTCTTTCCCTGACGGCGTCAGTGTAGTTTGTTACGCTGACGACACGCTTGTCCTGGCGCAAGGGAGGTCGTACCAGGCGGCGGCCGACTTAGGGACACAAGGGGTTGCGACAATCGTCGATAGGATCCGGCAACTGGGACTCGAGGTGGCATTGCACAAGTCCGAGGCCATGTGGTTTCATGGTCCTCGGAATGCGCCACCGACGGGTTCCCAGATAACGGTGGGAGGGGTTCACATCGGCGTCGAGTCGACGATGAAGTACTTGGGACTCGTCCTCGATAGCCGGTGGAACTTCGCGGAGCATTTCCGCCGTTTGGCTCCCAGACTGGAGCGGGCCGGGGCTGCGTTGAAGCGGCTCTTGCCCAATCTAGGGGGGCCAAACGCCTCCTGCCGGAGGCTCTACGCGGGGATCGTGCGGTCCATGGCCCTATACGGGGCGCCGGTGTGGGCGCCTACATTGAGGCGTCAACCAGCTCGCAAGCTGAGGGCGTCCCATAGGGTCATGGCGATCAGGATGATCCGGGGATATCGCACGATCTCCGGCGAGGCGGCGGGCCTCCTTGCCGGATTACCGCCATGGGATCTGGAGGCAAAGGTCCTCGCGCAAATATGGGAATGGCGCGAGGAGGCCAAACGCCGGGGCGTAAGTCCGCTGCCGCAGGAAATCGCGGCACAGCGGACAGAGCTCCGGCGGGATCTCATGGTGACATGGAGAGAGCGGTTGTCGCAACCCAGTGCTGGGCACGCCACGATTGCGGCGGTAAGTCCCCTCTTTGAGGAGTGGTTTGAGAGGCGGCATGGCGTCCTCACCTTCCGCCTGACGCAGGTCCTCACCGGACACGGTTGTTTCGGGAGGTTCCTGTTTCGGATAGGGCGGGAGGAAACGCCCGGGTGTTTCCACTGCGAAGATCGCCCTGAGGACACGGTGGAGCACACGGTGGCGGTCTGCCCTGCTTGGGCGGAGCACCGCCGTGTCCTCGTGGAGGCGATCGGCGGCGGCGATCTCTCGCGTCCGGCCCTGGTACAGGCCATGGTACGGAGCGAGAGGGCATGGGGAGCCGTCACCTCCTTCAGCGAAGCAGTGATGCTCGCGAAGAGGGAGGCGGCGCACGTGAGGGAGAGGCAGCATATGCGCCCTCGCGACCCCAGCCGCCGCAGGATACGGAGACGCCCTGGGCGTCGGGAATCCCAGGCCGATTTCCGGCCACCGTAGGCATGGGCTTGCGGACGGCGAGTAATGGGTAGCTCGCTGTCCGGTAAGGACCAAGCCCAAGTCAACGGCGCGTTGTGTTCCACGCGCGCCTCAAAGAGATGTCAGCACAAAAATGATGGGGCCCGCAAGGGCCGATGCCTGTCAGGGGTGCGGGTTCGTTTGAAAGAGATACCACAGCCCCTGGCATACGGGCTACTGAAGGAACACGGGTGGGTTTTAGTCAGTAAAAGTCTGACACGCCCTCCTGCTCCACCCAGAGCGGGAGAAGTTATTTGATGATTTCCCACCCAAAAAAAAAAAAAAAAAAAAAAAACCCTAAGTTCTTTCACGGTTTTCCGCACGATTATAATATGGGAGAGCCTTAAAATTGCGTGTAAAACAAAATATATGGAATTCAGCTTGTAATTAAACCAATGAGAATGAATAAAACTCATTTGACTCAACTAAAAAAAATAACGAATAACTGTCTACTACGCAAAATCTAAATCCGACTTAAAAACCAGCAGTGGTTAGTTAATTGTTTCGTCTTAAATACCAGTTGGTATTCCTAGCATTCCTACAGATTCCTAGTCTACGGGGCGTCTCCTAGTCTCATATAACTGTGTCCTGGCTCGGTGCCAGTTCTCCTATATATTACTAGTAACAGTTGTAACGAGTCGTCAGCCCACCGTAATGTATTCACGTAATTGTTATCTAGACTAGCCTAGTGATAGTGACCTAGTATCATAGTGAACTATTTATTCTTTAGTTATTTAAAATAAAACTCGGAAAGCTGCCACGCATAAATGGAATTGCGCTGGAAATATATACCGTATGTCAGATGATCAATGGGCCAAACTTACGACCCAGTGCTGCAGTGGTAGTAAAGATTGGTCATTGTCGGCTCTGAACAGAGAGAGGTGGAAAGAGAGTAGGGAGGGACCAACAACACATAACATAACATGGCTGATCCTACTAATATTATAAATGTGAAAGTTTGTGTAGATGTCTGGATGTTTGTTACTCAATCACGCAAAAACGGCTGAACGAATTTAGATGAAATTTGGCACACAGATAGATTATAACCTGAATTAACATATTGGATAATTTTTATCCCGTTAGTACGTTCCCGCGGGATAAATTCCGACTACACACAATTCAACTTTACAAAAACCTTTGAGATTTAACCAATTGTTTTGTAATTTCTTTTCATAAAAGTATGTTACAAAATTAAGGTTGTTATGACATCTGAAACAGGAACTAAATAACAGTAAGATAGTGTCAGTACTGATTATTTCAGAGGTATGCTCAGAAATCAGTTATCAAGCATTATCTTACAAATGGTACTGGTTCCTTTATCTTAAGGGCGGTGTGACAAGCAGCTGACATTTCAAGCGGCCATTTTTATTAACACAGCTTTTAATCGAAATCTTACCGAAAAAACACCTGCTTATCATGTATTTATTTTATGTTGATCTTAAAGTTCAATTTTTCAATTATACAATCCTATTATCTTTTAATAATTGTTTTCGTGTGCGTAAACGTATGATGTCGCTGTTTTTTAACTAATTATATCTTTGAAATGTATGTTACCATGTAATTGTGTATAACCTGTAATTTGACAGCAAAAAAATCAAGGTTTCTGATTTCAAATTGTGAACGAATGTTTAATAGTGACGTGACGAATACCTACGTTTTTAATTCATCGACTATCGATGTTATTGATAACTATGTTTTTGTCATTTCATAGGTCACGCACGGTAGATTTTTTGGTTTAAGGTATTAATTAGCTACGTTGTTTACACACGTTTACTATAGTATCAAAGTTCATTAAGGTACCGAGACAAAAACTTTGAAATTGACAAAAGCCTTGAACTTCGAGTGACGTTATAAAGGCCTTTCCAACTCATACGAATGATAAAATATAATTAATGTCTTGACTACAAAGGTCACATAGGAAGAACGGATACATATGAAGGTACACCAAAGCAACCGATTGACGTGCTGAATAACCAGATTTTCTTCTACAATATATTCCAAAGCAATCAATTACATCACTTTATACTGACCCCTACATCAATCCTGTTTGCGCCATATCATGTAACAGTGAAAAAGTTTAGCAATTCTGATATGAGTTTTGGTTTGCAAACAGCCCTGTTTACGCACATCCTGACGGGCGCCGCCGTGCCCCAGTACCGTTTATCTCTACGAATATAGGTAGGTACTAGACTAGTTTTTTCAGCAGCTTCGCCCGCGTAGTGGTCGGAAATCATCCCACGGGAACGTACATATCGGGATGAAAGTATCCTAAGTGTTAATCCAGGCTATAAACTATTTGTGCGCCAAATTTCATCCTAATTCGTTCAGCCGTTTTTGCGTGATTGAGTAACAAACATCTAAACTTTCACATTTATAATATTAATAGGATAATACCCATACTAGCTTCTGCCGGCGACTTCATTTGCATCCAATTTCTTGTTCCGCCGACCCACTGCGTCGCATCGCATCGCCCGAGTGTGATCGGGCGATGCGATGCGACGCGGTGGGTCAGTATTACTTCGTTTTCGCTTAGCGTTCTTTCTTGTTTTTGTAGGCTATCAAAAGCAAAAATATTTTTTGGGTTGATTCCAGAGATAAGTGCGTTCAAACAAACAAACAAACTTTTCAGCTTTATTGTTAGTGTATAGATCAAATTTGTTGATCCAATATAATATGGAGCACATTAGTGACGTTTCTTTCCAGAATAAATATTACACACGATTATTTTTGCATGTTTCTAGTTTTTCGAGCACGTATTGTTGTAAAAACGCATCTCTTAGTCATCGTTTTGTACCGAAATACGTCAACGATGGCAGAATATTGACCTAGACGTCTAAAGACACGTCTGATGCTCAGAAACATACTCGTATAATTAGAAACAGCTTTAAGTCCAAGTTAGGTAGAATAAAGCAGTGGTAGATACATACATAGGTACATATTTTAAAATGTCAGTCAATGGTTTTTCACTTGAAACACGTTAGTTGACGTACACATACATATTCTTTGATCTCGCAATGTAGAGGATTTCCGTGCAAACTGGAAATGTATAGCTTGATGTGCAGCCGTGTGTACGTGTGACGTTGCAGGAGTTACAAAAACAATTCTTCTAGGTATTTTGTTTTATTATACCTACCTATTTTTTGAAAAAGTTTATCGCATGATAGGCTGTAAAATACATGACATACATCTGTCACCGAAACTGACATTTAAATGATAGGACTAGGGATGGCCCTTAAGTTACCGATATGACAAAAAAAAAAAGACAACCGGTTAAAACATGAAATCTCCTGCTACAAAATAATATAAAAGATATGCAAGAACAGTCGAACAAGATATCTTTATTTTCCTCTATTTCTATAGATGCAACATTCTGTTTATTTGCTAACAAACATAAGAACACACGAAGATCAAATCGGGCGTGTGAGCATTACTCTCTTAATTCGCGAGTAAACGTGAAGATTGATGAAAGTGTATTCGCACGTTCGAACGTACGACTTTGTACGAGTAAGTCACTCTCACTACTCGTCAGTTTGATGAAGTGGTACTTGATCAGTTAGTGACGTCATGGCGTGAAGGGTGTTGGCAAATTGACAGGTGTATACAACCATGGTGAAGTTTTATATGAGGCGTATGTGGGGCATGTTAAGTCCCAGTTGCAACTTATTTTTTTTGTTCGTGATAGTGATGTGAGTTTGCAGTTTGTTTAGTTGATGTTGCAGTAACCTCTATGCCAGTAAAGTTGAAAATTACTGAACTTAATTGAAGGTTGTGTATCAGTAACCTCTCTGTCAGTAAAGTGGAAAATTACTGAACTTAATTGAAGGTTATGTATTAGTAGTCCTTTTCAACAATAAACGCATATGAAACGCAGTTCACTGTTAATTAGAAAGTATATATCTATTGCATGGAATTATCACTAAATTTGTCAGCATACAAAAAAATACAGCAAGAAATTTTATCCTCTTCTTTGTAAGCAAAACAACCATAGATTTTCTTAAGTGCTAATAAAATTGCTGTTTTGGCAACCCTCGGCCCACATAAATGTCTTATTCCATCAACAATAAAAAAATAATTCCTCTAACGGCTTTTTAAATATTTTACAGACGTATCCGTAAATAGAAGAAAGTGTTGAGCTATAAATTAGCTGTAATGACCATCTCACACCTTGCTTCGCAGTCCATTTTCATTACTGTGGATACGAGTGTGGAAATTATGGTGTCCGCGTTTATTCTCGTCATTGATGACTTGATGAAACTCGGGTGCGCTCGGCAATTTCCGGAGACATTCGATTAAATGATAATTCTGCGTAAATTCATGGTTACGAGTTGGTCACGATCGCACATAAGTGTGTGGAAGCATGTATTACGGAGTTTTCTTTAAATGAAAAGCATGCGTTCCTTCCGTTTTCAAAACGGATTAACCGTAAGGTGTAATTTATGAAAAATTTACCATCTTAGATATATCATTCAATTAGACACAACCGCCTACAGGATCCGTATTGAATACAGGATGCAACGAGATAATTCAATCGGGGTCAATGTCTTTAACTCCATATTGATAACGCTATTAATAGCCGTGGCTTTACAAATTACTGGATCGACCTTAATTTGATTTATTGATAACGCGTAAATAGGAAAACCTCACTAGAAATAGACTCTTTGACCCAGTTTCAACTAGTAGATCAAAGAAACTGCAATGAAACAATAGAACATCGAACGTTCATTTAATGTAGTCATGACATCGATAATAATGGATAGTAAAGGAAAGAGAATTGCAAAAACATTCAATAATCAGTTTATGATAATGAATTAGATGCAATCAAAGATAACAGTTATCACGTAGAAGGACAAAAATAAGTTGATGACCCAATTTATTCGCTAATAGATTCTAAATTAAATTGATATTTTAATTCAAATTCCACTACCGATAAATCATGCGAATCCTTGGCTTGATTGTTTTAACAATAACTGGGGAACTGGGTTAAGAATCAAGTCTGATCATTCAACGACAGTGCACGTGGTTCAAGACAATTAGCTCTTAGAAAATTGTCATTTTCTTTACCGCACTTGGCGTCAGTCCAGTTAGAATATTGTCTCCCTCACCTTGTACCGCAAATAAAATATGACTTTTCACTTCAAATGCAGTGAAATCTTCTCAGTGTAAACCAACAGATTGTTCGTAATAAGTGGTGTTGTTAGCAGAAACGTGCATATTGTTACATGCGGTGAAGTGAGCGAGTTGCGTCAGCCTGTTGACTTCCATTATCTTTGAGTTTCGTGATTTTGTGATAGTCATTTGTTTCATCTTCTCCTTTGCGTAAATGTGGCGGTTTATTGTATTATTGTGAGTTCGTGTTGCATTTCATGGAACTGGATCATTAAACCTGATTTATCTACAGGTATGTCATCAAATATTCTTTGATTTTGAGAGAAAAATTTAGACTTCGTGGAAGTCGGTTAAGGAACTGAGATTATTTTATACGGACATATGTAGCACCTTTGTAGAGGTGAGAAATCCCTAATTCCTTACTAATATTATAAATGCAAAAGTAACTCTGTGTCTGTCTATCTGTTACGCTTCTACACCTAAACCGCTGAACGGGTCGTCATGAATTTTGGCAGAAATATAGCCTGGAGTATGGAGAAGGACATAGGCTACTTTTTATGCGATAATCGGCATCCACGCGGGCGGAGCCGCGGTTAAAAGCTAAATTACCATAAATAAATTGGTAACTCACCGGCAACGAATAATGATTCACATTATATTAAGTTAATAACAGCTTCTAAAATAGAAGTTTCTGCTAGAAATGTTAATTTATCGTGAACGAAAAAAACTTAATACATTTTTTTTTTCATGCTCTTATTTTAACTAGTACTCACACTTCAATTAGCATGTTCGTATTATAATTACTAAAGGAACCATTGAATACAATCAGTGTAATGAGACTCGCCCAAGCGTTAATGACCGGGACACGAACAAGAAGTTACATTACATTAACTTACATAATTTTAAATTTTACTTCCAACGTGAAGGTTTCATGCAAATTAATATTTATTATATAACAGATTACCTGTTACTTGTATATATGACATTCATCAGATTATACTGAAAGGGTCTTTTATGAAAGTTGATCGATCGCTGAGTAAACTATAAGCTTATGTTCAGTAAGTGGTATGGCTTTCTCGAATGACATCTGGTTCCTTGGTTTCCATAGCACTTTCATATCAAAGATCTATAGGTTCTATGGTCTGCTTATCGTTAAACGCTTGATCAGATATTATTATAACTTTAATATGTTCCTTCTCGGAATGACCAATAAAGACTTAATGATTGGGAACCTGCGTAAGGCTTAAAACTGAGTTATTATTGTTCACATTTTGATCATCCAAGATGTAAGTAATTGTGTCCAGCAATGTCCTACCGCACCGCAAGAGTTGATGATGAGAAGAGTGGGGGATAAGTACTTAAAACGAATCTATGAAAAGTAATAAGAGAACACCAACGCTTAAAAAATAAGGTCTTCGAATAAGAGTTTGTAGTTATCTAGAACATGTATGACGCTTTCTCCTACAAATATATGTCATCTATGATTTTAATTTAAAAGTGAATATTTTTTCACATATATCCAGATGAATTAATATTTCTAGACCGCGTGGGCCATTCCTCTGCAATGATATAGCGAATATTGGTCTATTTCTTGTGACACGAAATGTGAATTCAGGGCCACTATTGTTTTGTACACGAATAAACGTAATATTCTACAGATTTTAAATTATTTTAGTTTATAATCTGATATAATTACGTAAAAATCAGCTGTTACGTATGCCTCGTGAAAAAAGTTAATGTGTGTAGGTAGGTATGGCAAGCCATCTTGAATATTCATTCGCGAATTTAAATTATATGAATTAATTACGATTTCAACTAAGCGAAGCAACGTAAGAATCGCAACCATGAACTTGATGCTCAGTTATGAATTGCAAATGATTGGCTATTTCTCGTAATGACACTTCGCTCTGATAGGCTGGTGCTAGCCAGCTCGGTAACACTCGAGAACGTTCGGGCTTTTACGACGGCATGCGCGGACGCATAAAACCGTTGGCATTAATGCGGGAAAGTGGAGGACCGATTGGGTGTTTTATTGCTTCAAAGAAATTCTAGGGATTATTGCACTCTCCTTTGTACTTAGATGTTGCAGGGATTTAATATAGATCGCATCTACTTATAGTAACGTATGGAAAACTATCAAATGCTATTTTGATAGTTCAGTTGTAGACTAAGTGCTTATTATGGAAGATTCCGTGGAAATGGAAAATTGCTATGCTGGAATGAAATGGTCCTGAAATTATGTTGTTTTGTCTTGTTGTACCTACATTCTTAAGTCACATGAGTTGGTGTTGTTTCCTTATGTTTCGTATTTGTCTTAGGATCACGGGAAGTTAGGTATACAAATAAATAACATTGAAGAAGTGTTCGTTTGTCTAGCCAAATTACCAGCTTTATACTAAATGCATTTGAAAGTATATACGACACTTTTAACAAAAAAACATTTTTTTAAATATTTTTCTCTGTCTGTTTCTTCCGGCTAATCTCCTAAACGTCGGATTCGATTTTTATTAAATTTGGTACCAAATGTCACCAAAAAAGTCAGCCCCTACATCTGTATCCTAATGGATACAGAGGATACTTTGAACCCTGGGAACATAGAACTACTGTCTATCGGCTTACCATGCGGGCGAATCCCTGGCCGCAACTTGGTTTACTAATATGTAACAATGACATAATCTTACACGGTACATCATGTCAAAATCGATAATGTTTTCACAGAGTTGAATACTGCATTTCTTTGCGATTCACAGAACTCATCAAACAGCATTGTTTCGAACGCGGACTATTTACAAACTGTCTGATCAATGTAACAGTCAATACGCGCCTGAAAAATGTACCTGCGATGCCTATTGTGATACATTCACGTATTGCGAAAACATGCGATGCCCTAGTTAGTACTCGACGGCTCTTTAGCATTGAGCTCGTGGAGTTTTGCAATTATCCTGTTTTTGTTGTATTCACTGCAACATATTAGTACCTTTCTTTTATGAGGGATATAAAAGTTGGATGGATTGAACGGTAATTTTATCTTTATTGGACATCTTCGTTCGATTCATTAATGAAGTCTGGTTTCCAATCAGACCGGCGAATATTATCTTTGTTAAGTATTACTCGTATAGTTTCGTTTGTTTTTCTGACCGTGGAAGCCAGGAGTTTAAATGAACTGGTAATACGTCAACAGATTCAAGCAAATCATGGTGATGTACAGTCTATTTCCTGGAACGCTTATAGTAATGGTAGGGAAATCGCAGGTCTCTGTGGCATCGGTACATTTATCTCACAATTTATTGGCTGTCGGCCCACGCGCCGCTGTAATAGATATACTTGTTACTAACGTAAATATATCTTGAGGTTCAAGTGCATAAAAACTAAATATTTATAGGTGAAGGTGAGATAGTCAATATTTACGGTACTACTATTTAGGAAGCTCACATCTGACTGCATGGTATTTTAAATACTTCCTCTGACTCTAAATGCTACCTATGTTTCGGTTGAATGTTTACAGCTTAATACCCAGCTGTTGGACGTTGCAGGATGTGGTTTTATGCAATATGCATTTCGTACATTCATACTAGCCTGCATTTAAACCAGTATTTCACATTCGGACTGGCATAAACAACAATAATGTAATACAAGATTAGTTTTTAACCAGTGCGCAAACTGTAACCATGAATTCAGCATATTATTGTAGACCCCCCAGCGTAGAACTTTTTGACCGCGTAGGTATTGCACTTTTCAATGAAACAGTTGTTTTTTTTTTGTGCGGGAGGGTCTAGAATGATATGCTGAATTCATGGTTACAGTTTGCGCACTGGTTAAAAATTTATCCTGTATGCAACCTACCTATGATAAAATGTAACGTATTTAACCTTACAGCTTGGTTTATGAACAAAGCTCAATGTCGTGGAGTTTATATTCGTATATCCGTCAGGACGATTGACAGTTCAGCAGATAACCATGACATGGACTTATCACTCCATTGTTCGTCATATACACCATCTGGGCCCCAATTCTGTATGGATAATACCCCGCGGAATCTTACTACGTTCAAACTACGTCAATATCGTGTTTTTTTAGAAACCAACGTAACGGTATGGAATCGATATGTCATATTATGCTGTATGTTCCAAGACAATTTGTCGATATTATTAAAACGATATTAGCAGAATTCGTGTGTGATTGACGTGGTTACGACTAAGGAATCGTTAAGTGAATTCAGGCCCTGTAATGACAAAGCAATGCAGTGAAAATATATCTCTAACTCAAACTTAAAGGATTTACTTCAATTAACCCATCTAAAGGCACATTTGATACGTCAAAAAGTCTGTCAGTTAGTCAATAAGTTGTAGCCATTTGCCTATTCCAAAACTTAGTTCTCCATGGAGAATAACTAACTGGTAAGGACACTCTTTTAAATCAAGATATTACAAAATTCTGGTTACATTTTTCTTGTTGCTTCTACAATATGTGTGAGCAATGTAAAAACATAAAGTAATACTGGACGCCGTTACTGCACTTCTTTAAAAGATCTTGATAGTTATACCGCTACGATACGACCTCATGACAGCTCCAAATCCTCTATCGTTGATGATTAAATTTCAGTAAATATTTGACCGAGGTTCGTACTCCATATTTACAACTTTGTGGCTATAATGCATTGCCACATGTCATTCAACATATTGTGTTTGCCGTATATTATTACATATGCACAGGATTGTGCATGTAGGCACTTATAGTTCAGATCCAGTTTTCCCATGTTCGCAGTCGAGTGGGCAGTCGGTGTCGGGTTCAGTCCCCGGTTAATGCTCACTATTCGCACTGTACGCATTCGACTTGTTGCTGTACTCCTTGCTATGCTATGCTGAACATTTAAACGATATTGTCTTAGCAAATGCATAAAACAATCCTTTTATTTTCTTAAAGAATTATTTGTCTGGGTATTTCTGCTTGTCAATGCATCAAAAAAAGAAAAAAATACGAATGTTTTGGTAAACAAATTGAAAAAAGGAGAAGAAAAGTTTGAATGTGACATTGGTCTTGCAAAAAATGAGTTACGAGTATCTATCTATTTGTCTTTCCTTTAGTAAGTGTAATTAGCGAACAAGAACGTATGCCCCAAGATAGGTTAATAGCACTACCTTTTGTGGTAAATTACAATTATTCACCAAGTAGTTTGGAAGCTAGTATCTTATCTACGATACCTAATTAATATACAGGCGCCTATTAATGACTGGAGCGTGTAATTAATTCCAGTTTGCACTACCGTATAGGCCATCTATCATCTCAGGGAATTTATATCTACACATGCTAGTTGGACTCTAGTTTTAGACTTGGAATTACCGATCGTGTTTTGTTTTATAACAAAAACCCGATTCCATTTAAAACCTGATTTTGGTTTGTAGTGAAATATAGTGTTTTATTTTTATTTTTAGTCGGTTTATTTTAAATGAGACAGTCAAATAATATATACCAATAGATTTAATTTTATATCTACTAAAAACTTTTTGCCAACTCCGGCTGAGTTCAAGGAGGAGATTCTCATGTGACTGTATTTTTTTGGTATCGATCCACATGTTTGAACGCGATGGATCCATTTCTGGAGCTATTGCGTAATATATTTTTCTTTCAATTGAGATTTCAAAATTCTTTATTTAATAGATAGAGTAAGCATCAGTGGTGGTTTCGGGTAAATTTATTAAATTTTCTTCTGTATATTTTGAGTGTGATGTTATACTAACTTCCTGTCACTGTATACGAAATTTATGGAATAGGTACCACTACCAAAAATTCAAAAATAATAACTTTTAGCAACAATTTTTTTTTTGTTTTTACAAATCTTTATCGTAACTTGAGAAGTTCCAGCAATTCTTGACGATCAGTCCCTGAAGGCAGATAACTTTCATCTTGCTTAAAATCTCTTTCTATATTTCCTCTTCTCCCACTCTGGAGGCTCTCTTTTACAACATGACGTGACGTGGGAAAGGAATGAGGATGTAAGCACACATAACAAATGGTTGAAATCTGCATGATTTATTGGTGTTTTGACGCTTAACAATCAGTTATCACCGGTTACCGTCTCCCTATACTTATCTGTAGCGGAATCGGAGGCTGACTTTCTTTTGGGGAAGGCTTTTCCATCTTCCGTGTCTCATCATTGTTTGTTATTGTGAGGATCTAGTATTAATATTTCTTTTGTTTCTTTATTTAATTGTTTTTTTTATTTAATGTCATAGGCATTTTCTACCAGTCAGACTTTAGGTGATGTCGGTGCCATAAATTTGAGGAAACACAATTTTTTTTTAAGTCTTTTGGACCAGCTTTTTCATAAATACAGAAGATCTGTATGTTATGAGATTTCCGTTGTAAGTAACTGTTAACATGTCTTTTGCTTGGTATATTCGAGTATTTGATCCGTGAACTTCGATAAACTGCTTCGAAGGCGCTTTGTTACTGTGAGCATTGAATGTTGAGATGTTTAGATGTTTGTTACTCAATGAAGCAAAAACAGCCCAACGGATTTGGATGAAATTTGGTACACAGATAGTGTATAACCTGGATTAAAACTTAAGATACTTTTTATCCCGGCAGTACGTTCCCGTGGGAGAATTTCTGACCTCCACGCGGGCGAGACCGCTTGCAGAAGCTATCATGATTCACGGTATCATCTTACGAGTAAATATACCGGTCTTCCCGCACTACAATCAATCAAATCCTCTGACTGAAGCGTCAAAAGTTTACGGGAAACCAAAGTTCTCAAGTCATTAACTCCAACTTCAAGTCAAATAAATAGCTTTGTATTTAGCGGATAGTTCAAGCTATACATATAGAAAGCCTTTCAAAATTATTTCGGTTTCCTTTTGTATTTATGTTAGAACGACTATGTTTATGAAACTTTCATTCTCTAATGTCCAATTCAAATGAGTTTATAGGTACCGTTAAGATTTGCTTATTGTATTTTATGCGTTGATAAAGAATTGTTGACTGAATTGTTGGTCTAGTGTTATAGCGGCTCAGAATCTGGATCTGTGCCCAGTTGATGGCAATAGACTAGGGGGCGAGCCTACTTACATGGACTGATGAGATTTAGGTAAGCTACAGGTGTGGACCTCTGCCTATCCTCTTAGAGGAATACCGGCGAGATGTTAGGTTATGTAACGAATTGTCTACGAAGCTTAAAATAGTTAGAATACCCCTTAACTCAGATTATAAAACAAAGGCAGATAGACCGCGCGGAACACCAAGAGTGAGGCCAAAAAACCAAATACTAAAGCGTCGCGTTGTGTGTAACACACCTACAATGCGACGCTTCGTGGCGTACTAACTCGAGTTTTGAATCAGTATCTTGGGTTTTCAGCCTCACTCTTGGTGTTCCGCGCGGTCTATCTGCCTTTGTTTTATAATCTGAGGCCGTTAAATTCCTAATCGAGAAACAATTTACTGGTAAAATTGAGTTTTGTTTTTATGTAAATCGGTTTGTTTGTCTGTGGATACTGAGCATAAAATCATAATAATGTTAACCAAGATCAAGCGACACGACGCAAGAGATCGCTCCCAAGTAGGACACAACGACAATACAGTGCATATTGCTTACATTAAAGTAGCAAGGCTGACTGACTACATATGTATGAGTGCACAAACACATGCAAAGAGGTCGTTTCATAAATCAAATCTTTCTGTTTACTTAACAGAAGGTAAATACTCAGATCTCGTACTTTTCACATGATCTGACCAAATCTGAACTTTAAAAGAGACTGTGACGGTGTGACCTCTGTGTTTGTTTCTTGCCTTTCTTCTCAGAGTAGTCAGATAGGAAATGCCGACCTCATCTAGGTACATAGTTTAAAAAATATAATTGACGTAGAAACCTACTTACATAAACAAAATCATTTATTTACAGGACTTCAATGTTGAATATATATTCCATTTGTAAGAACAGAGTCGCATGATAAAGCAACTGCTATATAACAAGGCGGTTACCTTAAAGTCTTTCCAAATGCGAATGATTGATGGTCTCTTCATGAAAATGTCGGCTGTCAGTCAATCGTTTCTGAATTCGGTGGAATTCTGATCTCGGTGACTTTATTAGCGTTTCGGTTTTGGGTATCCAGATGTCTTGATGACCCTGTTGCGTCATGTTCGATCACACGGGCTGACAGGCGGTAAGAAAATCGTTGTATTGAATTTTGCCGATGCCTCCTGGAAGGAAGTATTTTAAAGCGTCGTTAACT
Organism: Polymixis flavicincta; assembly: GCA_949987655.1. Lineage (NCBI taxonomy): Eukaryota > Metazoa > Arthropoda > Insecta > Lepidoptera > Noctuidae > Polymixis > Polymixis flavicincta. Next base: position 20,884,060 of record OX465173.1, read on the forward strand.
GGGGAAAAGTTACTCTAGTAAATATTAAAATATTTATTATAAGTACCTAAAAACATGCGGGGCAGGGGACTGCTGATAGAAGTGAAAACTAAGTAACTTGTACATACATACACAGTATACATACATATAACTCATGGAAAGCGTTCGGTGACGATGACGCGAGTTCCATGATTTTTGTTCACCCAAAAAGTACACATATATACACAGTATACATAAAGCTCATGGAAAGTGTTGGGTGTCGATGAAGCGAGTTCCGTGATTTTTGTTCACCCAAAAAGTGCTCAAAGCGCCTAAAGCAGTTTTCTCTTAAAAAAATATCAGGAGTAATTGTGTTGTTTAAAACGCAAATATCCCACGAAATGATATATTTACTCGCCATACATAAAACCAAGGTTTATTTAAAAACGCACTTCTCACTTTTAAGTAAAATGGCTGTGATAAATCTCCAAATGCACTTGCCAAGGCAAAAACAATAAAAAATAATTTACAGACGGTTTACAAATTGGCAACTCTTTAAAAGAAGCGTCGGAAGCTTTTAGGGCGAACTCACACTTTACCGTGTCGTGTCTTTCTGACAGTTGTATGCTTATTGCATAAAACATTAAAGGTCGGACATGTTTAAGCGTCTGTTATGAGACCATGTCTTTTCATTGAATGCACTTTTAAAGACTTGTCGGGGACTGAATATGCAGATGATAAGATGTTTACATAATTTCTGTCGGGATGTCTGCGTCTGAATCACGCAAGAATGGTTTTCAATGAAGGCTTATTTGGATTGACACTTTTCTTGATCGAATATCATGATATTTATTTACTGTAATCTGTAATAAACGTAGTCCCCATTAATTTTAATAGAAAAAAACGTAAATAAAAAATCACTCTTAGAGCGTCACCCTGATGCATTACAAGCATTTATAAATTTGTGTAGGCTGGAAATAAATTCGCAATAATTTCATTCTCACTTTAATTCAATCCGTTTTTATTACTGTAAATCTCACTTCAATATCGCACCCTGCATCAGCTGCATGAACATATGACATTTCAGACCCACGGTCGCCCGCTGTGAGTCTGACCCTGAATTTGTGAGTCAGACTTTTCTTATTTGTATTTAACCCTTTAAAGGTTATCTCCATAATTTTAATATCACGTAAAAACCTGTTTAATAAATGTTTGACTCATTAGTTTATAAATTATGTTTCCCTGATATCGCGTATAGGTCTAGATTGCCCTTATAAGGTTGTTGCATAATTTAATTTGAAATGTATTCGTTTCTTGTCTTGCAAGTTGATATAATTTAATACTAATATTATTTGGTGTCAGAACACGTTCTATTATTAATTAATCTGTTATCTTAATTGCCATCTTAGCTACCTGCAATATCATTTTCTATATTTTTTTAGAGTTGCCTAAATTATGTATTTATTTAATTTTATCTTATCTGACTATCGGCATTGATTTAATTTTGTTAACTTATGTGATACAATTTTGAAATGGTCATTTTCACACAACTTAACATAAAAACAAAGTATTGACATTAATATTTTCCGCAAATAAAATGTATTTCGGAAAAAAAAAATACCTGGTTAGCCTAAACATTATTATAAATAAAATATCAAGATATTTTATTGAAAATAATGTTTCCTGCAATATGAAGTTATAGAGACTGCCGACATAAATAAATATTGACAGTTTTTTTGCCAGCACTTTAAACTCATTTTAAGCGTTAATGTCAAGGCTCATTTACTGGAGGTCATTACCCTCATTGAAACATTTCTATGTACTTTTGAGGCTTTTAACTTACGCTCCTAATGATCGTTGCGACAATAGGCTTTTAGGCATTTTACAAATTACCATTATGTTCGTTGTACGGGTTTTCTCAGACTGTAGAAGTAGTTAGTTCAAGTAGGTGTTGCAACGCACGATGGTTATTTTTTTTTAATGGCAAAGTTCATTTTCTAAATATAAATATTCTAAACATACCGTAAACCTTTATTGCATAAATACCTCTAAAACTTCCGTAAGAGCCTGCGCCCACTAACGGCACGGCACGGAAAAGGATTATTATGCGACGAATAGGAATGTAACTTGCCTAAGAACGTCGCGGCATGCCTAAGGATGCCGCGGCATCGTTGCCGTTGAAATTTACATTTTACTGTCATATTCTTAAGTTACATTTCTTTTTTTCGGGGCTTAAAAAACCCTTGCTGTGCCGTGCCGTTAGTGGGGGCAAGATCGTCATTCTCCTGCCGAAATCCCATTTTATTAACATGTCGTTTTCTTCTTTATTTCTCTATTAATCTCGGTAGTCACTTAAGTTTCGTCACTGTTGTACCTAGGTACATAAAAATAAACTAGTATTTTAATGCTACGCGTGGGAATTACCCTGTCATTTGGTCAATATTCAAATCTGCAGGTTACCTTGAAACCTAATCAAAAGTCAGTCCCCACGAATGCTAAAAATATTCGTGTTCTATTGCGCAATTTTCGCCCCTAGGGTCCATCCAAACAATACGCCCCCGCGACGTCGTTTGGCATCACATTCGCACAACTGGGTAACTGTCTACTTCCTGGCAGGGTAACATTGAACCACTTCTTCGAGCGGCCAAGTGCACCGAGGATGTTATTACGCGGACTAAAATAGAACGAATTTAAAATTAGGTTCAGAATCATTAACGGTCTTAGGCGATTTGCTAGGAATTAGGAGGTTTAGGAATGTGAAACAATTTATACATGTTCGTTTATACGCTATAGAATTCAATATGTCGCTCTCATTCTCAATTTTGTTTATTTTCTCATCTTTCTCCGCGTGTTTGTTGCATATTTTCTATAAGATAAGATCATATTATTGACAATGTGAACTATGGATGATAGGTATAGTATAATTAACTGACTTACTAAATACAACGTTTGATTCGGGTTTCAAAAGCTTGAGTTGCATAAAACCTAGGAATGCGGAGAACAGTAAAGTGCAGTCGAAGCCAACCGGGCAGTGAAGCCGGTACTAAAATACCTAGTACACGAGTTTTAACCTGAAAGATGTTTAAAACGTAGACCAGATGCCGTTATCAATGAAAGGAAGCGCTCAGATTCAAATTGCCGGCTAACTGCAGTTGCAATAATTGGAGATGTGGAGACTGTAATAGACCACAGGGGACCGTTTCGCTGTACGCTATCCAGTCCTATATTTAGATGATAGTTTGCGAGCAGGGATGTTGTGATTTATATAATAGCAAGATGACCGACGGGTCGTCCTACCTACGAATTACTCCTCTGCCACATACATTACTTTGCTCATCTCTGTTTGCATTGCATTGATAGATATTTATAAAACTAGTGTAGGCTGCAGTTCATTGCGGCTGAAATTTAAAACCATGTGACGGCTAACAAATTAGCGCTAAAACATATGGACATTATTCACCGCACGTCATTTAGGCGTCACGGTTGTTAGGGACGATCAACTACATGATCAATGACTCTTTTTTTCTTGAACGCTTTAGTAATTTGTTTTATTCTCTTTATTCCAGGTGCTGTGTTCAAGTCAAGATGACGTGGCTTCGAGTGTCGGTGTGCTTTCTGGCGCTGTCAGTGCTGATTGCACCAACCCTTGCAACTGTATGCCCCGACGGATGTGTCTGCAACACAACACGAGATGGCCTTCATCGTGCCGCCTGCAGTAGTCTCCCCGAATTGTATAAGTTCAGTCTCCGCCAGAAACATCACAACATTAACATACTCGATCTGTCGCACAATAACATCACGAAGCTCAACCACGAGCTCGACCGGCTTACAGAAGTTGTCACGCTGGATCTCTCCACAAACGGCATCCAGACGCTGAACAAATTCTTACATAATGCAAAGAAACTAGTGCATCTAAATTTAGCCAACAACAGGATACAAAAGCTTTCCTTCGTTCATTTACCTTCAAGCGTTAGTTCATTAGATTTAACTAACAACTTATTGAAGGATGTGCCTTCAGATATAGGTCACTTAGGCGGCCTGGAGCATTTAGAAATGGAGGGAAACCCTCTGGATTGTTCGTGTGAAAACTTATTGGCACGCGATCGTTTGCTCTTTGCAAATGTTTACATAGATCATGTCAAATGTGCTTCACCTACTAAGTTCAAAGGGAAAACCTGGTTAGAACTGAAATCGAAAGATATTTGCAAAGTTCCTAAAAATGAAATTAACTTTATGGATATGATGATGGGTGACCAGCCCGTAGATGCAGTTCAAATTGGAAGAGAAACTACGGCTTTGAAATCCATGCCTCTCGTAGCTAAAAGTGATTTGGACGACGGTAATGTAATACAAGGAAGTGCTCCTGTAGAAGATGATGATCAACTACAGTTCTTGAAAGTGGGTCACAACGCATCGCCGTCGCCATATAGCCAGGTAGAGGGTTCAGGCGATGGTGACGATGCCGAACACACGACAATGATTATATTTATGGAACCTAAAATGCAGCGAAATCATAACGAAGATCTGCTGGCAACCGATGAAGTTATAGCTGCTGAGAATGAACAGAACACCGAAGATCCGATTGAAGGATCCGGGGATCCGGGTTCTGGTTTTGCTGGTCTTGAGCACGTCGAAGAAACAACCACTGCAGTTTACATACCATTCATTCCAGACAAAATTGAGAAATATTTTGATGAAGAAAACCAAACTGTTACTGAATTTCCTTTGCCTGAACGTATGTCACCCATATACCAGGGTGGTTCAAATTGGAACATTGCGTCTCCCCCAGAAGTGTCGACTGAAAAACTAGCAACAACACCCGCAACCCGTGACACTACAGTATTTGAACAAATAAGAGTAACGCAACAATCTGAAGTGCATGGACAAATACTTGCTGATAGTGAAAACGAAGCACCGCACAAAACAGGCACGTATGTTTGCATTGCAGTTATTGTAATACTTTTAGTGGGATTAATTGGATTCGCAATAATCAAAGGACAGATGAGAAAACGAAGAGACAGAAGCCTTTTACGGCAGCAAAAGAGAGATGTAGAAAAGGCGTCGAAAGAAATGGTTGACATGAATAAATCTCTGTTGGGAAAGCCGGCCGGCTTAGAGGCTCCTGTGGACAAAAAAGTGAATGGTAAATACGAACTAGTCCCAACACACGAGACACCTCAAAAGAAAAGTGAAAATGGGGAACTCGGCAATGGAGTTAACCGCAATAACAATAATGGCTTAAGAACTGATAGTCCAAGGGATACGAATCAAAATAAGAACAGTTCAAGAGATAATAATTTAGTAGATGATAAACCACAACAACATGAAACATCTTTTGATTCGGAACCTGCATCACCCGATTCAAGAAAAGACACCAATTCGTTATCCAGTGAAGACATTTTTGTACCCATTAACGATGATGATACTCCTAAACTAAACGGCACCGTTGACTCCGATATATCTCAGCCACTAATAAATGGAGACCAAAATACTGATTCTGATTTCTTGTCACCGTCTCGTGAATACGTTCCGGTGTACTCGCCCGACATGGGACGAGTACGCATAAAGATGACGGAAACGCCTAAACCAAAAACACCGGTACTAGTCACCAGAAGTAGGTCGAATGCTGGAGACATCATCATAACTCCATCAGACGCGCTCAAGCCGACCACTTGAAACCCAGCCTCAGTTAAAAGGACAATAATACTTCGTGTATATCAATCAGTGTCAAACAGCAAACACTTCACTATTGGCGAATTCTGTGATTATATTGTGCGTGTAGTTTGGTCAAATCTCGAGTGTGAAGGATTGAAATCGATATATTCGATCGTGTGTAAGTCTAGAACCTTTGCTGCCAAAGTGTGTTTGTAGTCGACAGTGCCTTTATTTTAACTTTGTTAGTGGTATAATATATTTATCAAAATATATTGCGCAATAAGTAATAAAAATATTTTTATACGTGTAAAAAGTGTTGCCATGTTCATGATAGTTGTAAAAGTCTTGTTAGTAATACATGAAATTTATATCGTAGCCTCTATGGTGAACGAGTAACGACCGATTTATGTTGTTGTATAAACATAGTCTTCTGTGTTTCTGCTCGGTACGTTTATCCTGCGTTATCTACGTGTATAGTATAATGGGGTACAATTCTTGAATTGTTATATTTTCAATGGTTGTGTACTTACTTCTAACCTGAGAATATTTATCTAAACCAACTGGCTTTGTTTAGTTATTGTCTTCTCATTTTCTGTGGAGAGATTCATTCTTTCATGGTCTGGCTAAGCATAAGTTCCTTAGTAATTTTATTGAGTTTAGGTTTTAAGAATGTGATACCATTTATTTTAAGTAATCTGAACTATTTTCTATGTATGTATATAACTAATTCAAATTCTATTAGTGTATATTTCGTAGATCTTTGTATTTGAATTATTTTATTATGTAACTAAGATGCTGTTTTTAATTTAATTAGGTACTCTGTATCTGCATGCTTTTACTGACCTAATTTAAATTATATTAATGAATAGTTAACTGTTAAACGTATCAATTTTTTTTTAATGAAAATCTGAATTTTTGAAAATGAAGAACAAAACAGAACAATAAATAGTTCAGTAAGCAAATATAAATTTAATGTATTTTTATTTCGAAACTATTTTACGATATAAATGGTTGAATCAACTTTGCCTGTTTTATTGACCCTGACCCTGTTCTAAAGACAAAATAATATGTATTTTGTCTTTATTTTATGTGCCAGAGATTTATTTCCTTCAACAAGTAGGTAAACACAAAAATATAGAATCTTAGAGTCAGCGCTCTAAGCAAAGCAAAAATTGCAATAATTAATAGGACACCAGAGTCAATCAGACTAAAAACAGCCCTCTTGTGGCTAAGTAATAAAAACCGCACGGGTCAATCGATCAGGTTAAGCTACGCTTTCCGCGGTTGGTACGTGGATGGGTGACCATCTTTACCCCCGTGCCTCTGAAAGCAAGTTAAGCCGTTTGTCATATCATTTGTGGGTCTTTGAAAGTCGTTACGGGTCGTCAGAAGCCCGAATGTTGACAATCAGTATCGTATCACCCAGTAACTGGGTTGCGGAGGTCAGATAGGCTGCATCTGGTTAGACTGGAAGCCGACCCCACCAAAATAGTTGGGAAAAGGCTAAGCAAATGTTGAGTCATAAAGTCATAAGACATAATATATGACTGGTGTTCCAACGAAATTAAAAACCATTTATCGGTTCGATCCCGGGTTCTAGACATTACAAAGGCACGTTGTAACAAAGTAGCCAATATCTATATATTTTATCGGTTGGAGCCTCAATCCATTTAAACTGGACTCAGGGGCCTCTGCGAATTGGCTTCGGCCCCTGCCGCGCCTTCCAAAGAACTGGGATACCATGGTCCCGAGATGTGTTAACATGGAAAATATAATACTTATTATAATAATACCAGCCTTAATAGGCTGCAGTGGGACAACACTGTAGGGCAAACGCCTCTTCTTACACAGAGAAGGCACGATCATTGATCACAACACCTGCTCAAAAGCTAATAAATTCCCATAATTTATTGTTAAAAGAAAATATACCTTTTGTAGTTTCAAAACAAGTTCAAAGTCGGTGACATTATTTCTCTAAAATAAATGGTAAAATTAACTGGGATGACAAACTGTACTGCTTGAAGTTCTTGCTAGGTAGCTACCTGTGGGCTTGCTAAATAAATAAATCAGGTTCAGTTGACTTGTACATTCGGGGAAATTAATTATTTAGCACGCCGCACGTCAATTGCCATTTAGTAGCCATTTCATACAACTGTTCATAGTTGTGATTTGAATATACGGATGATTTAAGTTGTTAGTCAATTTTCTTAGCAAATAATTTCCCTGACTTAATCCACCAACGTTCAATAGCTTTGCACTAAATAGGAAGAACCGACATTACTATACAGTAGCGACATCTCATCAGCATCATCTGCCTAGCCTTTCCCCCCTCTATGTTGGGGTCGGCTTCCAGCCTAACCGGATGCAGCTGAATACCAGTAATTTACATGGAGCGACTGCCTATCTGACCTCCACAACCCAGTAACTGGGTAATACGATACCTATTGGTAAGACTGGTTGTCAGATTTTTGGGCTTCTGACGACTCGTAACGACTGACAAAGATCCACGAAGAACACAGCCGGGACCAACGGCTTAACGTGCTTTCCGAGGCACTTCTTGGTATGTAAAAAGTAGCGACATCTCTCTTTAAATAATGAAATCACTAACTGTGTGTAATGTAACTACTTGAGTGACAAGAAACCTACCGGACTGATAAAACACGACATAATAAAATCATACATAATTATGGTGTATTTATGATAATTAGAATTTATTTAATGTTTAAAAATAAAAACAAGTGGCTGTTGAGTGTTGAGGTGGTGACTTTGCAGTTAGTTCGGATGTATGTAACTAGATGGCGCTTGCCTCTAGTTATGAAATGTGTTTGCCACAACTTTGCAGTAATTTACTTTAAGTAAATGCACTTTTTAGGCTTTCAATGACGAAAAAATTAAATGCGTCTGGCAGAGCATATTTATTTGTAATAGGTAAGTATTAAAATTCTCGCAGTGTATTCTTAAAACTCTTAATCTATCTTAATTTATATTATTTGTATTTGACGCATTGTTCAAAATACCGTGTACGTATATTTATCAATTTGATCTCTTTCAGAAGTCGCTTTCCCTGATGTCATCATTAGAATATCTTCGATTTCTGGGCCTCAAGGGTCTTTCTAGTTCCGCCTGAATTTCAACAGTCATAGTTTCGTCATTCTGGGAGTCATATTCTGCGTTGTATTCAGACATGCGCCGGCGTCGAGCACCGGGTGACTGTTCAAGCTCTGCTACTTCATGGCTTCCATATCTGCTTATCTGCCTCCTTGGTCTATGCCGTCGCCGATCATTTGAAGCTTCAGATAGTCCTCCATCTTCTAATTGAGGAACATCCCCATTTCTCTCAGTTTCTTCCAGTAAATCTCCACTTGACTTCGTTTTCCTTCGACCCCGTTTTCTCTTAGTCTTACCCGTACCAGTTTCATTAAGTGAATGACAAGATGCACTCACTTTGGGCATTGTAAGAGCTTCATCATAAGACGGTGGTGCAATCAGATCTCGAGGATCAGGCGTGTTGCATAAAGCTTCTTGTTCTGCACGCATTCTTAACTGCCTCAATCTGTCTCTTGCCTCTTCTACTTGTCTTTCTCTATCAGCTTGTATAGCAGCTAAACGTCGGTGCATGGACCTTCTTATACAATTCACTAACAAAAGGCATAACGTTAACCCTACGATCATTACAGTTATGAACCATATTAAACCGTCTGGACTTGGTACTTTCTCGGTGGGATTCCAAACAAAATAACAGGCTTCTAACCATGACTGTCCAATCAATGTAATCGGGCTATTACAAACGAGGTTGTAAGATTCTTCCTTTTTACTAGGTTCTAGAGTGACAAATTCATAGAAATCGTACATATTTCCGTCATTACAATCACATCTCCACATGTTATCACTTAAATCAAGTCGTTCTAGATACGGATTTGATTCAAAATACGACCTCCTCCAGATTGTAGTGAATCTATTACCAATAACACTCAAACCAATCAGTCGAGGGAGCATGAAAAAGGTATAATTATTCACGAAACTTAATCTGTTGTAATTGAGGTTTAAATACTTTAACGTGTTAGATGATATACTATCGGGTATATGTGACAAAAGATTTCTGGATAAATCTAAGTCTACAAGACTCTGCAGTCCTTCCAAAGAATCTTGCCCAATACTGCTTATTTCGCAAGAGCTCACATCAAGAACTGTCACTGAGTCAGATTTTAAATGACCAAGATTTGTTAAATAGTTTCGAGATAATCTCATTTGTGTTAACGAAGGCATTTCTAGTAGTGTATCTTCTGGTATAGTCGCTATTTCATTCCAAGATAAATCTAAATGTTTTATCAATGTCAGTCCTCGGAATGTATCACTTTTCAGCGATCCGATATTATTGTAAGATAAATCCAAATATTCCAACATAGTGTTATTGACAAACTCGTTACTCCTCAGAAATCTGATCATATTGTGGTTGAGGATTGCTCTTCTGAGATTAGGAAAACCTTGCAGGTTTGGTTGCAATACATTGCAGTATGATATATCAATATACCTTAAAGAGTCTGAGAATAAATTGTATGCGGTTGAAGACAGTTCCAAGCGATAGTTGTGAGACATTTTCAAGTAAATCAAGGATGGTAAATACATTAATTCGTTATGATTGATTGTGCTAAGAGCACAGTTGCTGACGTCGAGACTCTTTAACGAAGAAGATATAATGCTTTGTATTCTAATTAAAGGATTTGAGTTTAATTTAAGCGCTTTGATATTAGTAAGACCACTCAAAGGAGATCTTCCGTATATGGAGTCTATTTCACAGTGCTCCAGTATCAAAGTTTCTACAGAAGAACTAATGATTAGCTCTCGGTTTGCCAAGTTGCCCATTGTTTTAAATTTATTGTAAGATAAGTCTAATGTCTTAAGGCTTGTTGTTGGTTGGAACGCCTCGTTGGGGTTTATGCTCAGCCATGACTCAAAATAATTTCTGGATAAGTTGAGCTCTTCAAGGGCCGTCAGGTTATTTAGTGCATCTTGAGGCAGTTCATTCAGACGATTTCCACTTATGTCTAAGCTGACCAAATTGTAGAATTTATGCAAGTTTCTGGGAAATGTGAAAATTTCATTATTCGAAATATTCAGCTTCGTCACCTGTAAGTAACAAAAATGTATGGTTAGAAATGTTTTAAGAAAATAATGAAACATGTTTAGATCGTAGCAATGAGTTAACAAATACCCTGTTTTACAGTGTTCGAGTGCCTACTGTACAACAACACTTAGGTATTTGTCTCAAGATAAATAAGTGCTTGTAAATATTTTGACCGTAGAAGCAGAAGTTATGGAACTAAGAATCGGATGTGATCATCATCATCTGCCTAGCCTTTTCCCAAGTATGTTGGGGTCGCCCTTCAAGTCCAACCAGATGCTGTTGAATACTAGTAAGTATATAACACGGAGCGACTGAATATCTGACTTCCACAACACAGTTACTGGATGATATGATACCCCTTGGTAAGACTGGTTGTCAGACTTTCGAGCTTCTATGAATCAGTATCGGATATGGTAATTTTTTCAAAATAAAGTTCCGGTTAAACGTGTTTAGAAAATTCATTATTACCTGACTGCTGAAGCCATCAGGTAGATCAGTCAATCCTCTGCGTGAACAATCAATGCTTGTTTTGTCTGCACTGCAAACACAGGTATAGCAGAGGTCGCCGAGCCCACCGTCAAAATCTGCTGCACCGTATGTGATGCTGAACAGCATCAGAACACATAGTGTTATGGATAATTGAACCATTACGTCTCGATCTCATTACGGCCTGAAAATAACAAAATAGGTACTTAATTTAACATGTTTTCTAAGGCATATTATTATATTAACGACTACTTAAACGATAAGAATAGTTGGTCGCTGTGATTAACTCAAGACAATGTTTGTGTTCTTTCACCAGAATTAGCATACCTACTGACGTATGAGTTACTTTATATAATTGTTTATTTATTACACTCCATAAATCATGTATTTTTTGTTATTGCACAGAATCAAGTTCTTCTAACATAACAGACAGCTATGCTGCTGGGGAGTTTGTTGCGCCACTTCTTCCCAGCTAAAACACTAGGAATTGGTGAAGGGTGGGCGTTTTTGGGGGGACTGTCTTATGTAATTTTGACCTTCATAAAGTGCTGACTCTCAGCCTCATAAATGACTTGATTTTGATTTTTCATCATAACGAATAAATTCGTAAAATTATGAGCAGTGATGGCTCAGTGGGGCTCAGTGCAGTGGTAACTGCCACGAGGTTCGAACCCAGACAGGCGCTTTACTTTTTGCAAATAATTTCATCACCACTGATCTCAAAACGGTGAAGGAAAATATCGTGAGTAAACCGGCACGTCCTAGAACCAAAGTTCCAAGACATAACATCTACCAAACCGCACTGGGCCCGCACCGTGGATTACATAGCCCACTCCCTATCACAGAGAGAAGGTCTGTGTCCCAACAATGGGAAAATTATAGGCTGATTATACTGATTATACTATAAATAAATTCTGAGAGGTGAATTGTCGTGTCGTTGTCTGTTGCAGCAAGTCAGACATTAGCAGCCCGGGAATCTACTAGCGCAATGGAAATATTTATATATTTTTCCGTAATTTTATTGATATCATCTGTTTACGTGTGAAACAGACGAAGTGAATCAATTACTATCACATTTCAAACATTAATCATCAATAAGTATCTTTCTCATTTGAGTCACCATAGTGTAATTTTAAACTGTCAGTTCATCATTAGTGTATTTATCATTTACAAATAATTCTAAGAAAACCATAACAGCAGCGTTTTGTGGTCAATGACTATCAACAGAAGCGATAGCTCTTTTCGCTCCAGTGAGATATAATATTACCATTTCAGGACACTATGGTTAAGAAAGATGCTTTTATGGTGAATCTAGTTCACATTTTTCCAATACAAATTTTGGGAGTGTATTTATTACTCCACTGTTTTTTTGACAATGTACAGAGGCCATCACATCAAGCTAACCCAATCTGTCAAATTTCTTTGATAGTTTTTCAACTTTATTACAAAGAAATAAGGTTCATATTCAATTGGGAAAATATGACAGTTTGGGATAGCTTGAACTGCTGGCATCTGTACATCACAAATTAAACATAGTATGGTTTTGTCTTATTATTAATATTGTCTCTACGGAAACAATACTAAAATTAAAAACCAAAAAAAAGTTAAGAGCCAACAAAGATTCGTTTTTCTTGCTAATTTAACCTAACTTTGGGCGTGTTTAAGTAATAAAAGAAGTGTAAAATCTCCCAAACTGAGTCGGTACCGACAAATTTCATCTATCCAAAAGTTCAATAAACTTCATTGGTCATTGATTTATGCAGTGGTTTTTTCATAAAACCCGATCTTCCGAAGGACTTTTCTAAATTTTTTACGCGCCTGTTTTACTATGACTGATCCTGCAGCTCACTCAATAATGTTGTGCGTGTAACTACTCATCACGGATACTACCTCTGTCGGACATGAAGCCTGGTGAGACAGCGTGCTTTTCAGCCAGGCCCACCAGTGAGTTCAAGCCCCCGAATAGGTTCCCCTTAAAGGCCCATCTCTTGGTATTGAAATGTGAGTCTTTCCTAGACCCACACCTGTAGGTCCTTCACCCATATTGAGTACCACACAGTCAATCAGAATCGGAATCGTTTTTGAAGGATATTGCTGATACATTCCTTCATATGTTCAAAAAAATTGTCTGCTCAGCAACGCAAATAATGCGATGAAAGTTGTCGAACTGTCAAAATAAGCCATTCCAACTTACAGGTTCTCAGTCTTACGCAAATACCCCTCTAGACTTGAAAATCAGTAAGTGTTGTTATAAAATATTAAGAACTCTAGCAAATAAGTAGGTACTATGATCGCATAATCAAAACCATCAACAGATCGATTAGTTACTAGTAGAATATTTCCGGCTTCAATCTTTTTGATACTATTTACGCAGAATTAGTATGACTATGAATGATGCGTAGATAATCACAAATAACTCAAAGTAAAACAAACTCTTAATCGAAGTACTTCTTCATATCATAAGGAAGCAAAACAAAATCAAATTGAACACCTGCTCACTAAAATTTCTTGTCACGCACAAAGTTCCAAAACTGTCTACAAAGAGGGCTAAAGGATAGAATTAAAAAACTATTTGTAGCACCATGAATAACCGCTGCATTAGTACCTACATACAACAATTTTATCTTTGTTATCAGCTATTGATAAAACAGTAGAATACTTAAATTTGGGTCGACTTCGCGTATCTGTATCGAAAACGTGAAGTAAATCCAGGACAAATCGCACCAAATTCAACTATTCGTGGGATTTAGCAGGTGTTGCTTATTTTGGTAGGTACTAATTAACTATGCTGGGCTAGACTTACGTCATATCGATGAGTTACAGACATAGTCTTAGAGATCGTAAGAGACAGAAAGAGAGAACATACTTGACTTGAGTTGAGAACTAAAGATGTTATAAATATATCCTATTTTCACCTGTTTAGTGGCAGTTCCAAGTGGTTGTTGACCTCCTTTGCGAGGTGTTTAATTACTGGCGAGTTGAGTACCGACCTACCTATATTGCCTTATCCTATAGTCGTCGGGGAAATTGCCACTATCTGATGTGACTGGGGTGATTATGTGACAAATATTTTTTATTTAATACGAGATATATCATTTCAGATAATCATCCTTTGCAGGTGATTTGCAGGAACTGGTGGACACTTAATTTTCAAAAAATTTAAACAGCACATACCTTGTCCTTAAAATTTAATTCAACACTCATTTATGTAACTCACATTATCTGTACTTTTAACTTATCTTCACTTTTCGAACTAAACACCTTAATCTATCGGTTCTTTGGAACAATTCTTTTAATTTCAGACGTGTTGTCCACACAGTGCGATTACATTGTGTGAGTCAAAACCGTGACGTTATCACTGATGATAAGAATGGCGAAAGCGTATGCACTAAGGGGCGCGGTAATCTGTACCTACTTGGCCGACTCTAAAGGGTTTTCTGTGAAAATTATTATGTAATAGAACAAATAACTAATTCATTTTTAATTTTTATTTTATGGTTGTTTATCCAAACAAAGCTACTTTTTAGTAACAAAAATACGGTCAATTAATACTATAGAACCAGTCCAGCTTCCTGTTATTTGTTACAGTATCACGCAAAGGTAAGTAAATGGGTGAAAGAAATATACAAAAACTGAAAAAGAATTATGTAACTACTGAGTAATACGTGTTGCAAAGTTAAACAAAATATTTTCTAAATTTTACTTTCATCAGTTTCATCGAGAAACTTTTTGCCGCCATATCTTTATTAAGAACAGCGCCATCTATCTTCCAACTCAAAAACTGTGTCTTCAGAATTCTGAACGCCCACCTCCTGGGGTTGAATCTTTACTGTAGTACACAAAACTATTGACAGATGTCACTACTAGTTTACTAATTTAACGTGGTAATAGAACAACATTCGATGATAGTAATAAAACAACATAATCAATTTAAACCTAGCGTAAACATATAATTATATTTACAAAATATTAAATTAAAACACACTTAATCTTAAATAATACCTATTGGCAAGTCTTAGTTTTAGAGTTAAATCTTATAATAGTTATATAAATTATTTACAATACTTAACTTATATAATACGGTGTATGTATCTAGGACAGTCATTACGGGCAATTACAAGCCCGAGTGTTACCCAACGCTATTACGGTACCGTCAACGTGTAGTCGAGTTACGGGGATTCTCGAATAAACTAACTTTTTCAAAGCCGTACCGTTTTTTTTTTTTTTTGGGTGGGAAATCATCAAATGACTTCTCCTGCTGAGTAGAGCAGGAGGGCGTGTCAGACTTTTACTGACTAAAACCCACCCGTGTTCCCTCAGTAGCCCGTATGCCAGGGGCCGTGGTATCTCTTTCGAACAAACCCGCACCCCTGGCAGGCATCGGCCCTTGCGGACCCCACCAGTGGTTGCCGACATCTTTGACGGCGCGCGTGAGGAACACAACGCGCCGTCCCGTCTACCACTTTTCGGCCGCAGAGGATAGGGAGAGCGGCTGACGCTATACCGACACTCCTCTTCCCCTGCGGCCCCACCGCGTCCGCCATCAAACGGTGGCGGCCCCGTCCAGGCCACGGAAGGGAAGAGCGCTGCTCAGAAGCACCGGCACTCCTCCTCTACCGCAGCCTGTAACCCTCAGCCGCGATGCCTCCCATTCGACATCGCGGCCCACCTCAGTTGCGGTGCACCTCACCGCAACCTACTTTTTGGCCGCTACGTCGTCGGCTTTGAGGCAAAAGCCCTGACGAGCGGCCCCACCGTTGGGTTCCTCTTGGCTTCACCGTGGATGGGAGACCACGGTTACTAAGCCCCCCCGCAACGACAATGCGGGAACCCACTCGGGGGGGAAGCCGTACCGTTAGGGGTATTTTATTGACAATTAATTTAATGTTAGTTATTATTGAAAAAATTGAGAGGACTAGTAAGATTGGAAAATTCGAAACCAATCTAAATTTTACGACTGCACATGTTATTTGGTTTTAAGCGTTTATTCTGAAAGTTGGCAACGTCGCAAATAGCTGTCAAATATTTCACTGTTTTGATTAATTTGGCTATATTACTGTATGAAAATATGAAATATCGCTAACTATCTAAAATATGAATAATGATTTGCAATTATAACACTGAATTAGCTGATGTTGATGTAGATGTTGTAACCGTTTTAGGTGTAAAAAGGCATTTGAAAAGTTTCCAAGTTCTTTTTTTACATCTAAAACTAAATATTCGATGTTAAAACATTAATTATTGCATTTTGCTATTTGCGACGTTGCCAACTTTCAGAATAAACGCTCTTAAAATGTGCTACAATATCTCTCTCATCATCATCATCATCAGCCTATAATGTTCCCACTGCTGGGACACAGGCCTCCTCTCTGTGAGAGGGATATAATATCTCTCTATTCAATCGATATTCTGGTATGTATTTCAACAGGACGTCTCATAGATCTCCTATCTCCTATCCTTGGCCTGGTCTCTGTCAGGTCACCAATAGATCTGGAACGTCGATAGTTTCTCGGTTCCTCCTCATCTACGAAATCTGGTAAAGAGTGGAAAGAGGAGTTCAAGCGAGGCATCAGCAGCGCTTCGTCGTAGCTCGGTGGGGGATCCAAGGGGACCCGCAATATAACCGATTCGACTCTAGGCAGGGTAGCCGAACCGTTGAGATTCAGAGTTGTGGTATCTGGAGGTGGCCTTGTCTGGTCAGTCCTAGTTATGGACACCAGACCGCGACACACGCATGACGTCACTATAATCCCGATGATTACACCCACCATCAGTGCGATCGTAGTGAATGGAGGAGTGGTCGACTCCACCGGGTGCCACGTCCGGATGTACGCCTGCTGCCAGCTCAACTGCGTCACATTCGACGGTGAGTAGCAAATCAACGATTCTCTGTCAACGATTTTAGTTGGCTCCTTTGTCAGAAATTCATAAGTCAGCAGAAGATTGACGCTAAAACCCTCACAGCTCCAACGGTTTCCTTTCACGTAGACTTGCCTCAAAAACGGGTTTGAAGCAAAGTGTGAAGTCGACCATACATCCCTGAACTCATTTCCTCTCAAATCCAGTACCGCTAGATGCGGTAACGACGAGAAGCTACTATCAGTCAATGAATTTATTGAATTGTAACTTAAATTTAGCTCTTGCAACGTGTACGAGGCGAGGTTCTCCGGGATCGCTTCAACCTGATTTATAGACAAGTCGAGCTCCAAGAGCGAACCCATTCCAACGAGGGAGTCGACGTTTATATTTGCGATTTGACAGCTGCTCAAGTGTAGACTTCGCAAAGAAGGAGATTGGAAACTGGGCACGTCGGAAAAGTAATTTCTGGATAAAATGAGACTGTCCAAGTTGTG
Organism: Polymixis flavicincta; assembly: GCA_949987655.1. Lineage (NCBI taxonomy): Eukaryota > Metazoa > Arthropoda > Insecta > Lepidoptera > Noctuidae > Polymixis > Polymixis flavicincta. The sequence goes on from OX465173.1 coordinate 20,901,637, forward strand.
CGCTTCAGAGAACACTTCGGGCGGCAAGTCGTTAATTCTGTTCTCCGATAAATCGAGGAAACGTAAGTTGGGCATTGTAGTGAATGCTCTGTCATCTACGACATTTATTTTGTTTTTAGATAAATCCAGGTTTTTAATGGAATATTTCTGTCCATTCGTTGTCCAGGTGTCAAACAGGTTATTGGATAAATTGAGAGTTTGTAAATTGGCCCAGTTTTGTAAATAGTTGGGAATGGAATGACTCAGGTGGTTCCCGGACAAGTCGAGCGTTTCCACTCGAGAAAAATTCTGTAGTTGTGTCGGAAACGTCCAGAAGTTGTTGTTCGATAACAGCAATACTTGAGCCTGAAATAAACAAAAATAGTGTTGATACGTATTTCAAATAACAGTCAATTTACACAAATATCAAGATTGTTTATTGTCTATTTAATATGAATGTATCATTTTCAATTGAATAATCAACATAAAATGCTATGTAATGTATGAATAATATTACGAAAGATGTCAAACAGTAACGTGATAACATAGATAAGGATAAACCTGATGCCGATCAAGACTATGTAAAAAAAACTCAATGAGTCCTTCCTATCAATTCGAACAGAAGTCATCACATGCCTAGCCTTTACCCAGCTATGTTGGGGTCGGCTTCCAGTCTAACTGGATGCTTCTAAATATCAGTATTTTACATAGAGCGACTGTCTATTTGACCTCCACAACCCAGTTACTGGGTTATACGATACCCCTTGGAAAGACTGGTTGTCAGACTTTCGGCTTCAGACGGCCCGTAACGACTGCCAAAGATCTATAAATGACAGCCGGGACCAATGGCGAGACACGGAGAGGTCTTGGTATGTTAAGATGGTCACCCGTCCACGGACCAACCGCGGCAATCGTAGCATAACCTGATCGATCGATCCGTGCGGGTAATAACAGCATCTACCTAAATAATTCAACTGCATAGTAATAAAATTGTTAGATTAGGTATATCCGAAGAAAACATACCATTAATTTCATCCTACCATTCAAACTTACGTGCACACCATACTTAAATACAACCCAAATAAAATAAAAGTTAAATCTGCTTGAAACATTTTGGGTCCCGTATAAAGTATGTGTGACTTGTAGTTTTTAACTGACTTCAAGGTCATTTTAGACCGTTAATTTATTTATTTAAACTTCTCGCACACAAAAAGGTACAAAGGTTACTGTTACTGGTTAGGTTACTGTTACTGTTTCCTTTTGTTTGTAAGCTCATACCCAGTCATAGGGCTCGAGGCGCTGCGTGCTGAATGAAACACAGGCTATAAACCTAGTTCAGCAGCAGATGATAACAAATATAACAATATTAGCTTTTGCCAGTGGCTTCGCCCGCGTGGAACTTTCATCCCCTATTTAACTCCCTTAGGGGTTGAATTTCGAAAAATCCTTCCTTATTCCTTGTCTACATTATAAAGGGGACCTCTGTGCAAAATTTCAGCTTTCTAGGTCCAAGTTTTGGGCTGGGCGTTGATGAGTCAGTCAGTCAGTCAGGACTTTCTTTTAATTTGTATAGATAGATAGATATAAGGCACGTTGTATCTGATTTAGTCTTAAGCATACTCGTATGTTTATGTAGTTAAGACAAACTGTGTAACATGTTCTTTTTTTTCTTTTTTTATATTTTTATTACTGATCTCTAACAGCCATTGCTGGACAAAGACCTCTCCAAAACCACCTCATCAAGACTCAATACAATATAGAGTGATTAAATTACATAATTTTAATGTAAAAAAGCGTGGGGTGCCCTTTGAGGTATTTTTGTAATTAATTAATATCAAGCAGCCCACGCTTTTTTACATTAAAATTATGTCATCACAACATTCTTATTTTTGATATTTTTTATTATTTATTATGTAAATAATAAAAAAAGATTATTTTCTACTTTATTACTTTGGGTTAAGCGTGTTTTTAGTTTTCGAACTATTATTTATTTTCTATTTTTTGGTTTGGCTAACTACAAAAGCGTGTTTCTTTTTTGTTTTTTTTTCTGGTCAGCATTTTGGAATGAATTTAAGTAAGTAATTATTGAATTGTCATCTGTCATTAATAAGTGTGCAAAGTTTCAAGTCAATCCGACGTTTTAAAGAGACGACGTGAAAATCAGGTTCAAAGATTCCGGTACAGTCGCCAGCAGGTCAAGCTATCCCAAACTGTCAAATTTTCCCAATTGAACATAAACCTTATTCCTTTGTAATAAAGTTGAAAAACTATCAAAGAAATTTGACAGATTGGGGTAGCTTGATGTGCTGGCCTCTGTACAGTCGCCAGCAGGTCAAGCTATCCCAAACTGTCAAATTGAACATAAACCTTATTCCTTTGTAATAAAGTTGAAAAACTATCAAAGAAATTTGACAGATTGGGGTAGCTTGATGTGCTGGCCTCTGTACATAGATTTAGATACATATACCAAGCTAATAAAAGCGTGTAAAAAATTCATGATACACTTACAGTAAAGTCCAACTGTTCAGGCAAGTCCTTCAGTCCTCGATTGGAACAATCCAGGTGCAGTAGATTATTCATAACGTATGTGCGACAAGGCGGTAAGGTGTCTTCCATATCTTCAGCCTGTCGCTTCACTACTCCTGTAGACACCAGGGCCGGCATCAGCCATACCAATAGCGCTAATAGTATCACATCTGGAAATAAATAGTTATTCGTTGATTATTTTGAGGTCCTACCAAAAAATGAGATGATATAATGTATGCTAGTGGTCGCAACCGTTACTATTAAGAACGAGGTCCTGATTTGGCTCGATTTACAGGTCAAGCAAAGTGTATATTGAGTTTTTCTGTCTGAAATTTCCCAGTATCAGCCCGGGATCCCGGTTGATGGTTATAGGCTCGTCCCCTAATACATGGGACGTGTTTACTTGACTTATAGTCACCCACAATTCGCCAGTAATAAACATTACTGGCGAATTGTGGGTGACTATAAGTACACCTCTGCCCAAGTCTTCGGGGAAACAAGGCGTGATGTTACGATGAAGGAACGACCGACTCAAGATAGTTATGCTTCGTGGTGAAAGTTATTGGTATTTTTATAGTGCTTAAGTACATATTTAAAAAAAACAGTGGCACTCCGGGAGTGCCGACCGCGACGTTTTAGGGGACTGTCTTATGTAACTTTGACGTTCGAAAACTGTTGAATCTCAGCCTAGTTTGAATAAATGACCTTTGACTTGCAATCACTATACATTCATTTGGCAAGTAATAATGGCATGACTGTATTCATTAAAGCAACAAAATAAATTTGTTTTCATGATTTTTAATTTTTCTAGCCTATATATAATAATATCTATACGTAATATTATTTTGAAATATTTAAGTGCTGTGCACACCTGTAACTGACGAACCCCAAAAAATTGATTAGTGAAGTTGTTGGAGATAAATAAATAAACGATGTATTTGGAGGCTGGACATCTATGAGACATAGTACGATAGGTACCACGTTATTTATTAAAAAAAACGCCTTAATTTGCAGCAGCCAATTTTTAGTGTTCTACCATTAGCCATAGCTATCGGCGTCCGGTGCTGTTATAGGCCTCCAATTTATTATTTGACCAGGCGATACATTATCCCAATTGATTATCTACAATGATCTATATGATAAAATAATGTTTTATCTGTGTATCTGTAATGACAGGCAGTTACCTAATGTGTAAGTGTAATCTTTAGGTAACGGCTACGGGAGGTATTTTATGTTTAGATTAAAAATGTAGCTAAATTTTTAAGTTAAGAAATATTGTAAACTTATAAATTAACACTAAAGGTATATGCATACTTATCAGAGCTGAAAGAAGCAAAGGTGCCGAAAGGATCGAAGTTTAGAATTAGGTGCTTCTATGAACCTTCGCACAGTTTATTAGCGCCTGATCGGATGTATCACCGGAAGAATTCGGAAAGTTTTCTTTAACCTTTAGCATGTATAGCTAGTATAAGAACTAAATATTCCAAGTTAATATCCACTAAGTACAGGAAACCGAAACAGGGAACGAAGAGTATCAAGATTCACATATTGAAGGAAAAGCAGAAAGGGTGATACAGAGCACTGAACAACACCGCAATATAGACCACCGAGGCACAAATTGAATAAAAAGCAAAAAAAGACGAGGCAGAAGAATCAGAAGCCCACTACAAAAAGGACGTCGAGGAATTTCCTCCCATTAAGAGAGAAAGAGCTAGAAGATAGCGCAGCTTGTTGAAGAAAAAGAAGAGTAAGTACCAATGAAGAGATACCCTTCTTGCTGCTCTTGACCGAGTTCTGAACTAAAGTAAATTACCCGTAACGCCTTAGTTTTAACATTGATAAGCCTACAAGCGGGTGATAATGTTATTTGTCTTTCGAAATGTTTTATCTAAGGAGGATTGACGTTTAGGTAGGTACATCTAATGTTACACTTGAAACCTGAAGAATGACTGGAGTGTACAAATACCTTTTTTCTTTATCTTTCTGCTCAAAGCTAGAGACAAATCCAAGTACCTACAGCCAGAAAATAGTGTTACTTTTGCTTTTTGGAAGGTGAACTTCGACTTTTGCTTGCAACTTGGACCTATGAAAAACTAATTCGAACTAATTCGTAATCTTTTCATAGACTTAGAAAACTTGACAATTGGCATGCATGACTATCGATGTTGATAGAGAAGGGACATGGCAGCGAAGATATACTAAGAGTATTATTATAAAAAATAATCGAATAAACCTGGTCCAGTAGCATGGCAAAACAAGCAAAATACCTACAATAAGTTTTATTCATGACGTATTTCATTTACATAAACACGTTATGGAATTGTTGCATGAAACGGCGGATACAAAAGTAATAAATAAGCTTATCAGACGCCTACTCAAATTCTGTTAATTGAATACGGAAAAGAAAGAGCAATATCCCACGTAAAAAGTACTATTGAATATACATGGATACCTACGCTCTATATCGTTGGCAAACATTATCTTAAAGCACGGATCCGCGTGTAAAGCAACAGATTACTTTGAACAAAACTTCCTATCGAATATAGCCTTTATTTTGAACACAACAGAATCTAAAATCTCTCTCTGTAAAATCATGCTACAAAATTCATACATTACCGCAAAAAAAAAAACGGAGCGAATTGAACAGAGTTTTGTAAAAGCGGGTATTGTCATAACACTCACCGGATGCCATTGAAAATGCGAATTTATACACAGTTTATCGACACATTTTCACATATTTAAACCACTTGATTTCATGAGGAATATTATCGTCGAACATTCAGCATATTGTTTGGATCCTTTAGTTAAATGTAGTCCACGGAAAAGTTATAACGTCCACGGAAATATTATATCGTTCACGAAAAATATCACTTCACTGACGTCGGTGAGTATTGCTTTTGTAATGGTAAAGATAGTACAGTTAGCGATACTAGGTGGGTTTCAGAATTCGTAGGAATGTCCATTATGTACAGGTTGTGGTTTTTTTTTGAAAAGTGTTTTGTAGATTTTCAGTAGAGTACCTTGGGGTTAACCCCTCTTCATCCGTAGCTCACAATTATGCTTAGGCATTTACATAAAGAAAGGTGGTTACAACTTTAGTTTTAATTGAAAACTCCAACCTATCAGAGTACCGAGTGACAAGTAATTACGGAAATATAGTAAATAATATGCATTTGCCCAATTAACTATGACTATATCGTTTTTAGTGCGATTTAAATGTGAAAATATCAAAATTGATCCTTCTTCAGATCGGTTAAAGAAACACAGAAGAAAATCTATCTACATTTTATTTGCTTAGATATATTTTTGCGCCGGGATTTTTCCTTTATCAATAATAATAGCCATCCTGTACGTTTAACCGTTATCGCTGTTGTCTTATCACTGATTAGTTATCGACTTATCGTCAATGCAAAGAAATATTCACCTCGAAATATATATGAATCACTAAACGCACTTGGTTGTTAGTACCTTTCTTTACAAGTACAAATGTGTTAAAAATACAAGAAAATGTAAAGATAAAATTAAAATTAATGAAAATATTTGCAACATCACATGTTTGGTAATGATATTTTTTAGATAATCTGCACCTTACAACGTAGGCCCCATGTAATTAAAGATAAGATAAAGTCAGAAGTAAGTCAGGTGTGTTATTTACACCCACTTTGGCACAGTTCATGACAGTTGAATTCGTTCTTGATAGAGACCAATTTGTTTGAGGATTTTGCTATGTAATTTTACTTTCGTTTTAGTTACATATTATTTTATCGTCGCTGGTAACACTTTTAGCCACAACGTTCGATTATTTATTTTTGTTAAAATTATGTATTTTTTTTAGTTACCATGCTGGTTGTAATCTCTTTATCTGTAGTGATACCGTAGAACTAACAAATAAAAACACGTGTTCCTGAGTACTTACTACATACATACTCGTATATGATTATTTAAGGAGTAAGTGCAGTGAAACTGACCTAGAGTTCTCGTTCAGACGAAAAATTTAATGATTGCGGTCAGTCTTAACGCTGCAAATGCTTAATAAGGCAATTTAAAATGCTGTAGTCTTTCGAAAATAACTGACTTTTAAATGTTTTCAAATTACACTGTTAATTAATAGGTAAGGGAGGACAGTGTAAGTCAACAAGTACGAAGTCATCATCTGCCTAGCCTTTTCCCAACTATGTTGGGGTCGGCTTCCAGTCTAACCGGATGCAGCTGAATACCAGTATTTTACATGGAGCGACTGCCTATCTGACCTCCACAACTCTGTTACTGGGTAATACGATACCCCTTGGTAAGACTGGTTGTCAGATTTTCGGGCTTCTGACGACCCGTAACGACTGTCAAAGATCCACAAATGACAGCCGGGACCAACGGCTTAACGTGCTTTCCGAGGCACGGAGGGGTCTTGGTATGTAAAGATGGTCACCCATCCACGGACCAACCGCGGCAAGCGTAGCTTAACCTGGCCGATCGACCCGTGCAGCTATAGTTATTTAGCCACAAGCCCCAACAAGTGCCAAGTACTTAACAAAATAGATAATCGTCTAAAAATCTACAGTCAGCAAGATCTACTCTTGAAGTCCTTTCGATAATAATTAACGATCCACCAGCTAACAAGTAAGACACACTGAAACCAAGTAATTTAGATGTTATGTCTTGTAACCGGTTCAAATAGGGTTTTGGTTAAAATAGGTTCATTTTGTTTATGTAGTAGTATTCTTTAACATATTGTGAATGAGAGAACGTTGTAAGCCTTACAGACTAGATGTGTAGACGATTTTCTATTCTGTATTTTGATTCCTCTAAGTACCTGGTACTTATTGACAGGCTTGCACTGTCCTCCCATACCTATTATCTCTGTAATTTGAAAACATTGTAAAAGCCAATTATTTTTAAAAGAGTAGCCGTGGAGTTTCTTGCCGGCTCTTCTCCATAGAAAGCGACAATTTGGAACCGCGCACCTAGCTTCTGACGTTTCATAAAGTCCCGTGCGGGTTTATGATAAATAAAATATTTTGATGAAGATTTTGATTGACCGAAACAAGGTATGGCTATTTCAATCTCAATTTCATTTTTTCTTGTAAATAATCGAGAGGGGTGATTGCGTAATATACTATTCGTTAATAGGAATCGCTTTCATTTTGATAGTTCCACAACATTCATTGCGTTGTTTCCGTGGTTGAGCAGACGAATAATATAAACATATGTATGAAGCAATGCTTTCAAAATAAGCTTCAGAATTATTAAGATTCTGATTAATAGTGTGTTACACAATTAGAGTGCAAATACAATAACTTTTTCAAAAACTAAAAAAAAAAAAACAAATAACTTCCGGAAAAAACTACAAAATGAAAAATAATTTTAGTTTCGGAAGTCGGTGACTTTGGATTTCTGTTTTATATTTTTGTCACCGCCTTCCTAAATTAAAGTAATTTTTCACTTTATATTGTTTTTCCGGAAGACGGTTGTTTTTTTTTTTGGAATATGTTTTTATTTTTCGCTTTTAGTCAAAGTACTTACCCCACACCATTACGAAATTTCATCATCTTTGGGGTCAAAACAATGCATGGCAGCATTCGCAGTTGATTTGCTGTCGTTTTTTGAAGAGTTCCGTTGTCTGTCTCCGAAACGCATCGTCAGATCTATATGAATTTTTTATGGGACCATTTCGAACAAAAATAATTATTTTGCAAATTCGTCTGTAGGTATATGACGGAATTATGCCCAAACATACATTAAAAAAAATATAAACATGTCGAATTGATAACCTCCTTTTTGAAGTCGCTAAAAATTACCAAAGATCTATTTTTGGGAGCAAAGCAAACGACGTTCCGCTACAAAGAAAATCCCTTTTCAGATAACCAATAAAACCGAACTTTATCCTGTTTGCTCACCATTTTAAACAATCATTTACCTTCAAATACCCTAAAATCCTAAGTGCTAGGATTAATGAGAACAGGTGTCGACTGTCGAGGTCTCGAAAAACGCGACACGTTCGACTCGTCACGCCTGTCTGAGCTCGTTTGCGCTCGTCCTGACCTGTTTACCTCCCCCTCCCACTAAGTTAGCTCTCAATGGGGAGGTCGAGATGTTCGCTGATAAGCCCCATCGATTAGAATGAATGTTTGAAGCTGCACTGCCTTGAATTGAGAACTTGAGACTTGAGAGGTTTAAGAGCATTCATCCTACGTGGGTTGGCAACGACTATTTCTTTTTTTTTCGCGACTATTTCATTAAATACAAACAAAAGTAAACATGTTTTTCAGCCATGCACTAGATCATGGGTATTTTCTTGTTTGTATGCTATTTTTTTTTGCAGTGATTTTGTTATTTAATTACAAAAATCGACATACCGTCAATTATTTTCTGTTGGCATTATTTAGTATGATTATATATTTTTATTAATGAGTAAATGTTAAAAATAATCATAAATATAGAATATCTAGTGCTTGGCTGAAAAAAAAATGTACTTTTGTTTGTATTTAATGAAATAATCACGAAAAACTACTATAAATGCGTTGTTGCCAGCCCGCGTGGAATGAATGGTCTTAAGAATTTTTCGTTGTTTTTCATTTGATAGCATAGGTATCTTCAGATTGATATTTTATTTATTTATTATATTTTGCTGTTTATTTTATAAGCATTGTTTAAAATCTTATTTTACAATTAATATTATTTAGGACCTTATGATAAGGTTGGGTGATTTCTTAAAAAAAAAAATACAGGGACGCCATTAAAATTGTAAAAAAAAAACGTAATATTTCTTCTTTAAATTAAATGGCATGTTTGCTTTTTCAGCAAAACAAGCCAGCCATCGAGTGGAACTTTTGAAACCTAAATATAAAATTTATATTTTTGGGACATAGGTAATAAATGAGGTTAGCTTATTAATTTTATAAATGACAGGTAAGTACCATTCGAATAAAAATACCTTTATTATTTATTTATACAGTGACTTATTTATTTTAAGTAGATTGTATTTTTGATGACCGCTATGTCAAATTATTTTAGAACGTATTTTTTTAAAAGCTACATGAATTAAAAAGCTTAGCTTGTTGGCAAAAAAAAGTTTATGATATTTTGACATCCTAATTGAAATTAATGCAAGAAAGTATACATTTTCCTGTTCATCATGAAATCGAGAGTATACTTTTTCTAGGAATCAAACAGCTTTATCCCAATTAATAATCTATATTTGCCATTGAAGACATTCATGATGCTAATATAAAATATAATCAAAACTTTAAAGATACTTCGCAACGTTTCCGTTTCGGCGGCAAGTTCAATAAATAAGGATAAAGCCCATTAGAGACGGTCCAGCAAATCTTCGACCGCCGAACGCCACTTACTTAGACTTAAAGTGTTCCGGGGAGCTATTTTGTTAAAGATTTGGGATTGCTCCGTCCATTTTGAGATATATTTCGCTACAACTAACCGACGTAATTTCTTCTGCCATCGGATTTGGAGTGGCCAGGGAAAGATTGGTGGGCTTTTTACTTCCCGGGTGGAAATTCCGGAGTAGGTACTACTTCCAGGTTACGTGGCAGCCTTTTTTAAATTTGGATCTTGGAATTTAGTGGCGTTGTGGCCCATTTTTTCCCCTGTGGCTTCATTGTAGAAGTAATTAGGTAAGTACTAACACTGGTTTCTAAGTCGTTTGTATACGAAGCAATTGGATGTTATTGATCTGAAATATATTTTTATTAAACGTTGATAGGTGTGGTAGCAGTTTTGTTTACCTAGGTGGACAGATTTCATAAGAATTTGCCCTCTACGTCTTGAATGAATAACCTGACTGAAATACTTAAACTCTCATCCTTTTCGCTGAAAATGAGAAATGATGTTATAATCATCTGCCTAGCCTTTTCCCCACTATGTTAGGGTCAGCTTGCAGTCTTATCTATTTTAAATGGAGTGACTGCATATCTGACCTCCACAACCCAATTACTGGGTACGATACCTCTGTAGACTGGTAGTCACACTTTCTAGCTTCTTACGACCCGTAACGACTGTCAAAGATCCACGAATAACTTCCGTCTTTGTATATAAAGATGGTCACCCATCCACGGATCAACCGCGGCAAGCGTAGCTTAACCTGATCGATCGACCCGTGCATGAGGCTGTTGGTACTCATCTCTCATCTTACAATCTGAATGAAAAACTAAGTAGGTACCTACTGCTATTAAATAACTACCTATCAATCGAGTAGTCAGCACATTAAGTCAAACCTCGAAGCTTCAAAATAAAAAAGGAAACCCCGAAAAAACAATAAAACATCATTCATATCAATTGGGGATCAAAACCTCGTATTACAAGGTTCTAAGAGCGAGGTATTGCTGACCCTTCGAGAGGGGATCAGGGAAATATGATAGGTTCGCCCCGTATTTATTTGTGCCCACTAAGGATTTGCCCTTCGTCCGCTAAGCCGGTTGACCCGAAACGAGATGCCAATTTGCTTTATTGACTCCTTGATCTGGATGTTACGTGGTTTGTAAGTTATTGTCTTTTTTATCTTCATGACAGACTGTTCTTTTCAATTTAAATTAATCCTTTACGGGTAAAGTCAGGGAAATTAATTGTCAAGCTTTGTTACAATTTTCAATTGTCCGTAAATTCAAATCATAATTGCCATTCTTTGACTAATGTATGAAATGGGTACAAAACAACATTCGCACGAACATAAAAATATCGCGGCAGGTTTTTCTATAGAATTTCATAAGTAGTTTTGCACAAACACTTTTACACATAATCAGCCTATAATGTTCCCACTGCTGGGACCAGACCTCCTCTCTGTGAGAGGAAGCTTAATCCACCATGCGGCCCAGTTCAGGTTGGCAGAAGTTGAACATGTCTTAGAATTTTTGGTTCTAGAATGTGCCGGTTTCCTCACGACGTTTTCCTTCATCGTTTTGAGAACAGTGGTTATGAAATTAATTGCACAAAGTAAAGCGCCTGTCTGGATGCGAACTCACTAGTCACTACCTTCGGCTTTTTTGTTGTGGCTGACAGCATTGGGCCACTAATGTTCCCACTACTAGGTGTACTATACAACACTACTTTTACACGTCAATCATATTTTTGAATTGAAAACTTCTATATGCGCGTTGGGCATTTTTTGAGATAATAAATGCCTAAAGCACTAGGAAGTGGTGAATGGCGGGCGTTTTTGGGGGACTGTCTTATGTAATTTTGACGTTCAAAAAGTGCTGAGTCTCAGCCTAGTTTGAATAAATGACTTTTGATTTTGATTTGGGATAAAACAATTGAACTCGCAACACTGTTACTGTCACCACTGACAACATGAACGTGCGAACGAACTACGTTGAACGTACGTTGAAAGTTAAATGCTGTTTAATCTGATGATTAAAAAAAAATTGCCTGACGATTAAAAAAATACACATGTAATTGTTCAAGGTTTCACTTCTGTCGGTACTCCTGGCCACTGTTTTTTCTTTTTTCTTTTTTAAACTAAATGCTCGCATAACAAATGACCGATGGGGCCGAGAGGTTCTGGAGTAGCGACCGCGTATCGGAAGACGTAGAGTTGGAAGGTCTCCCACATGTTGGACCGATGACCTTGTGGTGGCCGCAGAAGTCCGCTGGCTGCGGGAAGCACAGAACCGGTCGAAGTGGTTGAGCTTGGGGAGGCCTTTGTCCAGTAGAGGACGACTTTCGGCTGTAATGATGAGATGACATCGGCTTTTCCTATCTGAGTACTCTGAGAAGACAGGCCGAAACAAACTCAGAGGTCACAGACCTTTTTAAAGTCCTGACATAATGTTGGTCACCATGTGAAGACTATGTACATTGGTGTAGGTATACCTTCTTACTTTATGAACACTTTCTTTGCATATTAGTCCTCTTAGTTATAAACGTTGCTTACGTTGCGATGTTTCTGTTTAACTCATTCACATTACATTATATATATAAATATATATTATACTATTTAAATCAATGGTTTTAGTATACATTTTTGACGTTTAAAGATCTCCTAACTTTAAGCAACGTTTATAAATAAGAGGGTAGATGTACCATCATTGACCAATGTATGCAAAGTACTGAAGCTATAATTCCCTAACCTGCCTTAGGGATAGACAATTGCCACTTAAATGGCAAAAATAGAAGATAGCTAAGACGGGACCCCTTGCAGTATTCAAACAGATCTGACAAATAAGAAATTAGGAATACGAGTATATTTGAATATCTGCTGAATATTTGCCATATTAAAGGAGAACCCATTCGAAGTCAACTTTGTCTCGGTCTGAATCCGCTACTTCGCCCGTCCTCCGACTCAAATGTCAATCCTTTTATATTAGGAAGGAGACATTTGTCGATGATACTGTCTATCGAAATCTTAGACGTTATTAAATATCATCCTTAGACATCCTTTGTTACTTATGAAAAAGAAAAATGGTTTATTGAAATGAAATTAAGTGAAATGTTTATGGATGTAAGTAGATCTTTTAATTAAGACAGTTTACTAGACCAGTGCTGAACTTTTCCATTCCATAGGTCACTAAGGTATATAAGTTATCTTAAAAGAGCAATAAATAGGCATCTACGTATTATATGATATGTTATAATATGCTTAAATGCCTATTTATTGCTATTTTAAGATAAGTTACATACCTTAGTTACCTATGGAAAATTTAGCCCATCAAAAAAGCCATCATTCTATGCATTTTTTGAGGAAATTTAATATTGTAATGTATTCTTTTACACCATCATAAAGTAGAGATTTCAAGAAACAAAACGCCCAGCGACTTAAAAAAAAAAAAACAGATATTTTGACGGGAGAGTTTTTGATTGAAAATTAGGGTGCTTTTTCGTTAATCAAGTCAAAATAAGGTGAAAAAATAAATATTTTAAATCCAAAAAAATGCAGTGTATTTGGGACATAAAAAGGTAAGGTTTCACCAAATTTCGTGAAAAATAAAAACCAAAAACTTGGTTATTTGAATTTTTTACATACATTTTGAGGTTCTGTGAAAAAAGTGTGAATGCAAAAGTTGTAGATCTTTATATCATCTACAACTTTGCAATTTGGCCTTTTTCCATAGGACTTGTAGTTTTTTAACCTTAAAACCGCACTCTCATCCACTTCCCGACCTCAGATCGTCCGTAAATTCCTTTGCTTTCTTTTTTGTTTTATTCTCTTCCTTTTCCAATGAGTTTCATCGAACTATTTTTTTTTTTGTTCCAAAAATGATCTACCCTGGGTCAATATTTTGTTGGTCCTTGTTTTAAAACTAGATGACGCCGAAATTCTTAGCTGAGTGATCTTTGAGTAAAAAGTCATGGTCATGGTCGCTTTTTATATTCATGTAAGTATGCTCATTTATGCTTATTTTTGATCAATTATTATAAGCTACTACTGGTCCGAACAATCTAAATCACTACTATCACCTTTTTATCTACCATATTTCATTCATTGGTACCCATACACAATATTTGGGCGATCATTATTATCAGCCAATATACCTCTATTAGGATAGTTAGGATCTTCTTTTTCTACCCTGCCGTCCTCTAACTAGAAAGGCGTTAAGTCCTAAAAGTTGTTTCCGAGAAAATGGCAAAAAACGCGCGAATCGTTATTTCTTAAAAACTGATACTTACATTAGGTACTGATTGTAGAACACATCAATTGATATTTCTTTCAGTTTATCCTAAAGAATCCTTTCCAGTTACTGATTGTAGGACACATCAATTGATATTTCTTTCTGTAGGACACATCAATTGATATTTCTTTCTGTTTATCCTAAAGAATCCTTTCCAGTTACTGATCGTAGGACACATCAATTGATATGTCTTTCTGTTTATCCTAAAGAATCCTTTCCAGTTACTGATTGTAGGACACATCAATTGATATTTCTTTCTGTTTATCCTAAAGAATCCTTTCCAGTTACTGATCGTAGGACACATCAATTGATATGTCTTTCTGTTTATCCTAAAGAATCCTTTCCAGTTACTGATTGTAGGACACATCAATTGATATTTCTTTCTGTTTATCCTAAAGAATCCTTTCCAGTTACTGATCGTAGGACACATCAATTGATATTTCTTTCTGTTTATCCTAAAGAATCCTTTCTAGTTGCTGATTGTAGGACACATCAATTGATATTTCTTTCTGTTTATCCTAAAGAATCATTTCCAGTTAACGGCCTATAAATTTTCATATCTTGGGAACTATTTGCATTGTAAAAATGTTTGTTAGACAGAAAGATTGAGAATTTTGAACTCTCTTATATTCTATTTAAAAGTAGAAATCGACCAAATGAGGGTTAACGCCTTTCTAGTTAAAGGACGGCAGTACCGCAATACAAGCTCGTGAGAGATACGCTACTTTCCCACGTATTCTCATATGTGTAGTTAAATTATCGATATGCCATATACCCTGCATTTGATGATTTTATGACTGCCTAAATAAGCAGAGTTCGCGCAGCAGATTTTTGGAGCAAATACGTTTGAACTTTTTACCATCGATACGCTAAGAAGCAGAAAATCGATACCAGCGACATCCCTTAACCGTTCACAACCGTTTTAAGTATTGATGGCAGCAGAATAAAACAGCATTGAGTCGATGTCGCATCCCTAAACCTGGCAGTCGGAAAACAGGCTTATTCGTCCGATGAGTGCTATCGCTCCTGGCCTTTTAGCCCCACCTCCCACGGGAGCTCAGCCTTTTACAGTGTGTTCCTGGCTTTATACGATCGACTTTCAATATGAATTTCAGATGGGTTATAAGATTGTACGCTTTGTACTTGTACCGCAAACGTATTCGAGATTGGTTTCGAAGTTCGAATTTTTGATCGAGTCAAGCGTTCTGTTTATGTGTATTGTATAATTTTTGGTAGTTGCCGCACGGGTCGATCGATCGGGCTAAGCAGCGCTTGCCGCGGTTGGTCCGTGGATGGGTGACCATTTTAAGTGTCAAGACACCTCCGTGCCTTGGAAATCACTTTATGCCTTTGGTTCCGGCTGTCATTCGTGGATTTTTGACAGTCGTTACAGGTCGTCAGAAGCCCGCAAGCCTGCCACCAGTCTTCCCAGGCGGATCGAATTACCCAGTAGCTGGGTTGTAGAGACCAGATAGGCAGTCGATCCATGTCTGGTATTCAGCGGCGTCCGGTTAGTCTGGAAGCCGAGCCCAACCTAGTTGGGACAAGGCTAGGGAGATGACGAGTTCTGTGGCGTTCATTTTCTTTCCGATACGTGTATAATCTTAAGTATAATCGTATATCCGTTCTCAAGTATAATCTTATACTCATATAAAAAAAATCGTGAAATATGAGTATTGGAACAGCGTCTACACGTATCGTAACGTTTTAAATTTGTGTTCAGGTGTAAACATTTTATTAATGTTCATGCTCAAACACTGTATAACCGATGCACACAGCCTGTCAAAGTTTCACCACGACATTTTTACCTAGCACAACATCGCATTACACACCGTTCCCCAATTTGTCCGTCGGGAAAGTCAAGAGAGAAGTCATAACGAAAATTAAACACGCTTTGATAAATTTTTGCTGGAAGCCACGACTTACTTCAGAGCTCGTGTATAAGTTTTCATAAAGTTATAGTTTCTCAAAGCCCGTCTCGAAACTGTGGAACATTCCAGAAAATGGAGAAGCAAAGCATCTCCGTGAAACGTAGACGCGGGCTGAGGCGGAATAAAGTTGACATTTTTGCAAAGCTACGTTAGAATTTCAACAAAATTAAATGTGGCACTACACGAAATGAAAATAGTGTGAGCGAGGCATCCCCCCTTCCCCCTGGCACGCCTCGCCCCCTTTCGCGCCTTATTTTTGTTGAGGATTCCCAGACGAGAGAGTTTATTTTGTAGTTACCCCTACTTATGCAATGGTGATTACTATCTTCACAAATTGTGGTAGAATATTGGAATCTACACAGAAAACAGTATAAAGGTTATCGATTTCAAATTACTTTACAAGATTTGCATCATACATTATAATGTGTGTTTTGAATAGAAACTTGAATGTATGTTCTCATCTCAGATATTAGACCTCTAAAGGTGACCTCTGTATACTTTTCCTACACACCATTTGTGTAGTAAAAGGACCATGTAACAACCAGTCCCAATCATCAATTTTATTTCCTCTACCAACATCATTTCCATCAGTTCTGGCCAAATATTTGGTCCAACACTGCAATGCAAATGCAAACGAGATGCAAGGGAACATTAGCGGAACGAATAACCTCTGTCGCGGCGACTATCGCGCTCCACATAAACTACCGCGCACATTACCAACGCTATACACACTGTAGCAACCAATGAACAACAAGAAATACATTTATTAGGGGTATATTCATAAACATTGATTAAAGTTAAGAGATGTCCAAACGTCAAAAATGTATAGTTAATCACTCGCTAATCATTACTTAACTTTAAGCAACTTTTATAAATAAAGGGGTTAAAAATTAAAGGCAACTTACTAATTCATTTATTTTCATTTTAACATGAAACGGCAATCTACCAATTACATACAGTATCTAAAGATAAAATTAAATAAACATTCATACACATGATCGTCTTCCATTACCTAATCGTAAGTAAAATACCTAGTTTTGGAGAGAATTCGTCCAATCTGACATAGCTTACCACCCTAGTCTATTTACTTTAGGCTGCAGTTGACCTACATGAAAAACAGTAACGAGAAACGCGAGGTTGTTGTCGAAAACTTACTGAGAAATTAAACGGAGTGACAACCAATGGTTGTTAGGGCAGAGAGCCAGAGACGTATTCTTGATGCCTTTTCGCCGAATGAGCCGACGAGGCCCATTGTGAGCGACCACGTTTCAGTGCAATAGGTCATCATAGACACCACGCACCGGCCGTAGACTTTCGTCTTGAGACACTGCGGTATGTGAGACATGAAGATATTGCATAGCTCCCCAAACGCTGCCCAGCCGAGTCGGATTAAACGAACACATATTATGTAAACGAATGCGTTTATGCTAAATTCATAAAAATAGCATCTATACCTAATTATAAGCAATACATCCCCTGTGAATTAACTCAGATAGTTATTGGAAATAGTTATTACTTTTGAAAATTTTAATTTCGATTATTTTTTAGTGACTGTCATGGAAATCATGTCACTTGGTTTAAATAGTTCATTTTATTTATGTAGATTGTTTTACATACTGTGAATGAGAGAACGTTGTACGCCTTACAGACTGTAGATTTGTAGACGATTTTTCATTCTGTATTTTCATTCCTCTAAGTACCTGGTACTTATTGACAAGCCTGCACTATCCTCCCATATCTACTATCACTGTAATTTGAAAACATTGTTAAAGCAAATTATTTTTTAAAGAGTAACCGTTTAGTTTCTTGCCGGCTCTTCTCCATAGGAAACGACAATTTGGAATCGTGCACCTAGCTTCTGACGTTTCATAAGTGCCCATGCAGGTTTATGTGAAATAAAATATTTCGATTTTGTTTTTTTTATGTTTGAATTTCACCAATTAAACTGAACGCGAACAGCACATCTGTAAACCGAGTTCAAGAGCTGTCAGTGTCATAATTGCTGTGGAATATTGATACTGACAGCTATTGAAAGCAGTTTAACCCCTTTATCTATAAACGTTGTTTAAAGTTAAGTAATGATTAGCGACAGTTTAATCGTTGATTTGTGACGTTTAAACATCTCTTTTCTTTTGTCAACGTTTATGAATATACCCCTAATGTGCTGATCGCGTTCAGTTTAATTGGTAAAAATGTCATATAGTAGTTATTGTTGCATACACGGAACATCGGTGAGTATTTCAATAGACCATCAAGAGTGCACTATCGTAAGGCTAATGTGCCCTGATCGTAGCTTACGAGTTTCATGGCTGTTTTACTGTTACGACTGCTACTTACAGACGCTACTTTTATTACAACAATTACATAGATATGTAAACAGATACATACGTACATGTTTGATGTGTATTATGTACAGGCTGGCACAGACATCGACGCGCAAAATGAAACCACATTCAGCACATTATTCTAGCGTAGCATTATCAAAAGTAAATTCTGGTGTCTTATAGAAAAGTAAAATACATACGCAGTAAAAATGTATGGCAGAGCTATTTAAAAAAAAAAAAAACAAAAAAGAAGTAGAGCATCGTGCCTACATGACCATCTTCTGTTTTTACTTATTTCGATAGGCGGCATGTAGGTATGTGTGTCACAAACGTAATCACCATGAATTATTTCGGTGGTTACCGCAACTGTCATCGATACAAGAACAGCATACAACATTTTTCATTACGAAATCAATCAGAAAATCCACTTACGTATAAGAATTTTAATTACTCCGATTCATTCTTAAAATCAAGACATCAAGATAACGAGTTCTGAATGTAGGCTTATGACGTCATTAGTCATTCAAGCTCCAACACTAAGTGAGTAAGGTATCTGCACCATTTATCGGCCCAGTTGAATTCCCAGCTAAATGTCGTCCGTAATTGGCGCCGGTCCATCTGCAGGCAATTAGGAAGGCGGCGCGTTTTAAAAGATCCATATTTATTCGCCAAGCCGTACCTACCGCTGTAAATGTTTTGCACTGCCCTGATTACACTGGTTACGCAATAAATTGGCGTATCTGCCTCGTTTTGGTGTTTTGGCTTGTGATGGCATTTGTAGCTGTCTACTTAGGTAAAAATTCAAGGGGCAATTTAATCACGTTGTTTTTAAAGTGGGAACTCCTTTTAGCCGCGTTAAGCGATTTCTGGCACAAGCTTATGGGTTCGCGTCACCGGCATTATACTGTGGCCGTATCATCGACATGCTAATGTGACCTATGCCTTATTTAAATAATATAGGTAGGTACTGCACAATCAATACAAAAAGCAAAACATCACTACGATTACAAGACATCAAAATGCTAG
Organism: Polymixis flavicincta; assembly: GCA_949987655.1. NCBI lineage: Eukaryota > Metazoa > Arthropoda > Insecta > Lepidoptera > Noctuidae > Polymixis > Polymixis flavicincta. The sequence goes on from OX465173.1 coordinate 20,921,038, forward strand.
GATTTTCTTTAAAGTATTACTGATAAGCCTGCATGGAACTGGCCATTAGAAAAAGTCTAAGGAAATAACTGTAAAGCAGGTATAGCTTCTATCACATCCCTTCCTGACTTCTAAGTCAAAACAAAGGAAAATTTTAATTGAACATCACTCAAGTATTACACAACCTACCACCATTAATAGTACACGAAACGTTATAGTTTGAATAGAACGTTAGCAAGTCTACCGGTCAAACCAAGGAGGCCTAATGCACAAGACGATGCCGCCATATTGAATTAATAAGCTCCCAACGTTCCAAATTCAAAAGCTTCCACGCCGCTTTCTGGATGATAATGACCTCTTGCATGCGGCCAGTAACTCAAGCAAACTTGTCTATGCCTTAACAAACATATTTCCTCCTTTTCATAACTATTTCATCTGCCGTATCTCTGATGCATAAGGTTGAACATTCCGTGTCAGTTGAAGTTGTTGCCTGAAGATGTAGGGTTGTCTTTGGTATATGTGGACGTTAGAGGCACAATGCACTAATTATATCAGTATCTTAGAAAGCCCCTAACCAGCCCCTTAACAGTTTTCCACAGTATCGAAGAGGCATTAGTGCATTTCCCAGTAATGCTTCTAAATACGGTTGGCGCACGATGACCAAGGAGATCGGTGAGTCGCACCGAACTTTAACCATAGGTTTATATAAATTCGTTTTTAATTTTTAATCCTGTGGTATTTTTTATAGGTAAAAATATGATCGTTAAACTCGGTTTTCATGGCACTTTTAAAAACTTTAAAGTTTATAGTTAACTTAATCAATTGATTACCTAATATAGTTTCAATGGGAAGATTTTGAGGGATACATACAGTTAACTTCTCAGAAATAATATTTATAAGTCAAATCAAAAGAAGATTTAGGTATGTTACGTATGGGATTGATCATAAAGAACCTTCTCTATTTCTTTCAAGTCTGATAACTTTTGCTTTGCAGCTAGATTATTTCGTTAACCTGAACTTAACCAATGATTAAATTCGTAGTGAAACCAACTATCGGCTAATTTAGAACTATCGGGCAGCAAAGTGGCCGGTACCGTCTTGTGTCCATAGACAAGTTGCGGCCCAACTATTCTGGGTCACCACTCTGACCGTAATGTCAGTATATGTGATCTGATCATGTTCAAGCGTCTTATTAGCAGGCATACTTAGTACCTCTAGTCGCCTAGTTCTCTCAAACTCGAAAACTGGAGGTTTGGGAATGAATTCTTCTTTTTCAGTTTTTATTCTGCCTTTTTCTTAGTTTTTCTGTTTTAAGGCCCTTTCGTCAGTCAAAATGAAATACAGGTAGGTGGTCAGTATTAAAAATGGCCTGTATTTTAAAATATCACACAAATTATGCCAAGTAAACGCATGCGTGGATACCCTGCACCCCAGTTGCGTAACAAACTTTATTTTATAATCCAAAGGATTTCGAAGGAAATCCTAATCCATTGCTATGGAGTGTACGACTAAACGCCGACAGACACTACGGCGACAGAGTGGACACCGACAAGACCTATCTTCGACAGGACACTAAAGAGAAGGGCAAGAACACACATGTTTAGTCATATTAATTGTAATTGGGTGTACGATTATTATAATTAATTAACTTAATATCTATTTTCAGATCTAGATCAGTTTTTGTCGCTCGTTGGTTATTTACATAATATATTAAGATTCGTGTAAAACCCATACAATTTATCACCCGTATAATTCATAATATTGTAGACCGCCGCCTACACCGCACTACTTTTAGATATTTTTAACCAACTTCAAAAAGAAGGAGATTATCAATTCGACATGTTTATATATGTATTTTTTTATGTATGTTCGGGCATAACTCAGTTACAGACGGATTTGCAAAATTCCTTTTTTGTTTAAAAGGGGTTTATTCCGAAATAGTCACATTTAAATTGCTATCGCATAAATATGCATTGTTTTGACCACAAGACTGATGAAATTGGGTGTGGAGTAGGTACTATAACTAAAAAGTGAAAAAAAAAAACTAAAAAAAAAAAACAACCGACTTCCGGAAAAACACTAATTCTGAATTTAAAGTTTTTTACGTCAAACAGATTTTGTCCTATTTTTAGCGTCTTTTAGCAGCCGTTTCAAGTTATCGTATTTTTAATGAATTGGTGGTAAATTAGATTGAACACATGATCTTTTACGGATTTGTAATAGATAGGCACCAAAACATTTATACATATATAATTGTCGTTAGGCGTTCTAATGAGAAGGCATTTTTCCTTTTGCTCCAGTTTCTATAGAACTGAAAATGTTCGCTTGATATATTTTTTAAGGGTCTTCAATTTAGCGTTTTTGGAGGGATTTGATTACACATAGTTCCTTAGCTTTTCTAAGTGATAACGTCGGACGGTGAATCGCGAACAATCTCCGAAAGATATTAGAAGTAAACAAGTTTGAGGCCCTGCAACACAGGTTTCTAACCTCTGCAGTAGATGCAACGTCGGGAATCCCACGCTGATTTCCGGCCACCGTAGGCATGAGCTTGGGGACGGCGAGTAATGGGTAGCTCGCTGTCCGGTAAGGAGCAAGCCCAGCGGCGCGTTGTGTTCCACGCGCGCCTCAAAGAGATGTCAGCACAAAGTGACGGGGCCCGCAAGGGCCAATGCCTGCCAGGGGTGCGGGTTTGTTTGACAGAGATACCGCCGCCCCTGGCATACGGGCTACTGAGGGAACACGGGTGGGTTTTAGTCAGTAAAAGTCTGACACGCCCTCCTGCTCCACCCAGAGCGGGAGAAGTTATTTGATGATTTCCCACCCAAAAAAAAGCAGTAGATGCAAAAAATTCGACACAATTATTGTACCTAACCGATTTACTCTCAAGCATAAGTTTATGTGGCTAAGACAAATTGTGTAAGTAACTGATTTTTTTCTTTATCAATTCGAACTAAAATTATTAGTAATTCATTAGAATCTAGACGAATAAGCAATTTAACTCTTACTTTATATTTCACGTGTTGGAATACGTTATAACTAATTATAGTGTCATTTTGCACTTTTACACAATTCCATAGCACTAGCATTCTTAGGGTCTGATAATTTAATAAAAACACTTTGTTCATGTGTTTACATGTATAGCACATCACTATTACTATTATTCACTATTTATACACCACACTAATTCAAATGTTTTAGTTCTCTTTAGCCTATGCACTATGTCCGTGTTATCTAGCAGCTGAATTGCCTCGATGTTCACATGTCAGTGAAGTCCTTGTTCGTGGGCTTCAGCATGGATGATGGTGGAGACGAGTTCTATTTTAAGGTCACGGTGGAGGCCGTCATTTCTAATGTACCATGGTGCATTTACAGCATCTCTGAGTACATTATTTTGGAATTGTTGAATTATTTTAATTGTGTAACATGTTAATTCTTTTGGGTATACTAAAATATTACTATTGTTATATTAAACCAAACCACAGGCGGCCGATGGGGCCGGAAGGTGGTCGAAGTGGCAGTGCTTGGCGGAGCCTTATGTCCAGCAGTCGACGTCATTCGGATGAAATGAAATGATATTAAGCAACCCTATTCTATCCAGTGCAAACTTTAGTTCAATGCCATCAAATCAATCGTCGAATTCAAAGATCACGCAACAAGCATACTTACATAGAAACTCAATCAAACTTATGAGAAACAAAACATCACCCAAAGACGCGCAGAGGGTCCACGAATTAAAGCGCTGGTATCCCTTAATTGCCAAATATCGTCTCGCAAAGGGGATCCGTCTTCACTAAACCGTTAAAAGGATCCGTGCTAAGTGCAAGATCGGGGTTCGATTCCCCGTTTTGTAATTCGATTCGGTGCCAATTAGGAGTTTAGTTGTCGTCGGTCGAACTACGTCTTAAAGGTAAAGACGAACTATTTCGTTGTATCGTCCATTTGAACCCCTTTGTAGATTTAAAGGGTGTCTGGCCGGCCGTATGGAGCACAATTATTTAATTAAGAGGTACGGTTTCTTTAATTACTTTAATTGAATGTATTGGCTATCTCGTGTTGGAGGAAATTTTCTGGAAATGAAAACGAAGTATCTTTTGGTAAAAGAAATATCCTACAAGCAATATAATTTTTATGCTACCTTCAAATTTTCGACTGTGGGGCGTCAGTATTCTACCAATACCTATTAAAAATTTGAAAGTTTATATGTTTAAAAAAATAATAAATAATAAAAAACTTTATTGACACAGAAAAACACACTTTACAAATATCTTAAACGAAACAAATCTTCTTTTAAAATCAGTATTACAACTGAGTGTTTAGATGTTTGTTACTCAATCACGCAAGAACGTCTGAACGGATTTGGATGAAATTTGGCACACAGATAGGGTAAAACCAGGAGAGATGGACCACATTTTTTATAAATTTGATAACTTTTTTATTTCTTGACAAATAACTATACATTCTGGTGTTAAACTAACTAGCTATTAATACTGAACATTTTTTATTGTTATATGGCACAATCATAGCTTCTTTAGATAAAAAATTAAAACATTTTTTTAAACTACCCTCGGTCCGTCTCTCCCATACTATATGGGTGAGTTGGACCAGTAAGCAAGGAGAGATGGACCTAACAAAAAATAATCATTTAAATGTCTTAATCAATCAAATAAACATTTACAATAAAATAAAAACATAGATAAACAACAAAATGAAAGATTTTTTTTTTAATTTGTCACCCTATCACCGCATCGTACGCACATATTGGAATATGTGGTGCAACTTTCATGAGACCAGCGTTCATACATAGTGACACTGCAGCCATTCATCTTTACTCAGAGAATCCTAATAATTTTCACCACAGCCTGCACATTCATTGTCATCCCATTCTGTGATTTCAAGACTATCACGCAGAGTTATAATCTCTTCCTCACTATCTTCATCAGAACTCTCTTTACATATATTTTTTCTGTCTCTCGACATACACCACTTTTACATTTATAAGTAAGAGGCATATTACCTAGAAAAAAAGAATAATTTGATTCAATTGAAAATTTTAAAAGAAAAAGTAACAATAAAAACCTTAAACAATCAAAATTAGCAAACAAAACGGTTTACTATTTGGTCCATCTTACCCATACATAACGTGGCCCATCTCTCCTAAATCGTGAGGAGAGACGGACCGCATCGATATACTATAATCACAATAAATAAACAAAATATTTTGAGGTTAGTTTATCATTTCATGAACATAGTAACCACAAAACTTCGATTCTTATTGTACAAACACAATATCTTATACGTACCTTTGTTTTAAAAACACATGCAGAAAAAAAAACACCCTTCCGATACTTTCAATCCTTATTTTATTAATTTTACAAACAAAAATATAACAGACTCGCTTTTATCATGGAGCAAACAGGTTGACAAGTACACATCAGTTTTGCTAGCTTAAATAAATGTAATAGTTTGGTAGAAATTGCGATGGTCCGTCTCACCCGCTGGTCCATCTCTCCTGGTTTTACCCTATATAATAATAGCCTGGATTAACACATAGAATACTTGAGACTACGGAGAATAGGAATATACGAGAGATTGCCGCCGCCGATCGCCTCCACGAGGACACGGCGGTGCTCCGCCCAAGCAGGGCAGACCACCACCGTGTGCTCCACCGTGTCCTCAGGGCGATCTTCGCAGTGGAAACACCCGGGTGTTTCCTCCCGCCCTATCCGAAACAGGAACCTCCCGAAACAACCGTGTCCGGTGAGGACCTGCGTCAGGCGGAAGGTGAGGACGCCATGCCGCCTCTCAAACCACTCCTCAAAGAGGGGACTTACCGCCGCAATCGTGGCGTGCCCAATTAGTCTATTAGGCTAGATTGTAAAAAATGTTAAGAAATGTTCTTATTAATAAAGAATCTTCTCGAATCATATTTTGCTCACCATACAGCTTGACATTTACACTGCCACGTCAAATGGCAATGATAAATTCTTTGGCTAAATAACGAGCCAGCCCTCTGGTCACGCAAAGTGCCGATTTAGTCCGCGCCGCTGTGTCTATAGCTTGTAATCCGGTCCATAACAGTAATTACGATCCAACCCGTCCCTTGCTGTGGAGCATCGCCGTGTCCTCGTGGAGGCGATCGGCGGCGGCGATCTCTCGCGACCGGCCCTGGTTCAGGTCATGGTACGGAGCGAGAGGGCATGGGGAGCCGTCACCTCCTTCAGCGAAGCAGTGATGCTCGCGAAGAGGGAGGCGGTGCACGTGAGGGAGAGGCAGCATATGAGCCCTTGTGACCCTAGCCGCCGCAGGATACGGAGACGCCCTGGGCGTCGGGAATCCCAGGCCGATTTCCGGCCACCGTAGGCATGAGCTTGCGGACGGCGAGTAATGGGTAGCTCGCTGTCCGGTAAGGACCAAGCCCAAATCGACGGCGCGTTGTGTTCCACGCGCGCCTCAAAGAGATGTCAGCACAAAAAATGATGGGGCCCGCAAGGGCCGATGCCTGCCAGGGGTGCGGGTTTGTTCTAAAGAGATACCACAGCCCCTGGCATACGGGCTACTGAAGGAACACGGGTGGGTTTTAGTCAGTAGAAGTCTGACATGCCCTCCTGTTCCACCCAGAGCGGGAGAAGTTACTTGATGATTTCACACCCAAAAAAAAAACCCGTCCCTTGCTGCCAAAGCGATGCCCTAAGATCCCTAACCCACAGGGTGTAGTCGCTTAATTTTTTAGCCCTGGCTGTGGAGACCTTAATTTATTGGAGCAACCACAAGCAAGTCCAGTTGAGCAGCTGACAACCTCCTAGGTTGACCTGGAGATGCCATTTACAAAACGGCAGCGAGGTGCGTTTCAACGTGACTCCCATACCTAGCTTAGTTGTTACTGAATTCTCTCACAGTAATACGGAATTAATGATTCCAGTAATTTCTTGTTGAATTGAGCATAAAAAGCTTAGTTCAACACACACAAAGGTTTCTTTCTAAGAAATTCCGTCAGTACGCTCTTAGTGAAGGCACTCTATGGATCTTACCTCGGCAGTCTCGACTTGACTTTTTGTTAAGATTCCACGAAATGAAGTATTTCTTCTTCTTCGAAGCTGACTGCGAAGACAGAAAAGTATTTTCTTAGCCTAAAAGGCTGCGGTTTGTCTTTAGTTATTTTACACCACCCACGCTTTTGCCAAGAACTTCTTAAAAGGTGATGTTTTATATTAAACTCAAGGGTTAATATACGAAACCTTATGTTGATATCAACAACACTGCTTTCCGACCGAGTCTTCTCAGTAGGCTTAATAATATGTATGTAGGTATCATCAATAACAAAGCCGAAGTGTTTCTTTGTTTCAAATAATAAATTTTACTAAAAAATAACGCGATAATCTTTGAAATTACAAGTCAGATTCCAAAAAATATGTTTGATTCTGATTGCTTAGCTGTCGAAGAATACTATATAAAACTTAACATCACGTCGGGACCATTAGGAGCTAAGCAAAAAAAAATACTGGCACTCTGGTAATGCCGACAGAAGTGAAAACTTGAACCATTACGCGTGTTTTTTGTGTGTCAACAGTGTCGCGAGTTCAATTGTTTTTTTCCCATGTCAAAAAATACCCAATGCGCATAAATAAGTTTTCACTTCAAATTTTTAGGTACGGAGGTGTCGGTAACGGTGTTGCGAGTTCAATTTGTTTTTTCCCATCTCAAAATATTGACAACGCGCCTAAAGAAGTTTTTACTTCAAAAACAGAAAGAACGCAAAGCAAAAATGAAGTACTAGCGCACGTGGGCGATACGATGCGACACAGGGTAGTTCGAGACATTCGTTCGTTCCGTGCACCTAGCTTCTGACGTTTCATAAGTGCCCATGCAGGTTTATATGAAATAAAAATATTTTGATTTGATTTGATTCATTCTAGGAACAAGAAGTTTCACGTGGAAGATAGAGTATACCTATACAATTTGGTTTTACATCTCGAACTTTTGTGGTAAGTACCTACCTAAATCTCGCTTGTTAGACTAGACTACAGATCTAGACTAAACTAATACCTACAATCTTTAGAGTACTGGAGTTGGGTACAGCTGAATTTATTTTTATAGGCATTATGTGTTCTAGACAACAGGACGTAGAGACAAGCGCTTCAAATAACAAAGCTATGTGAAGTTTTAAAATAAACACAATACCAAGGTATATTGTACCTATGTTGAGCATCTTTCAAAACATTCTTCAGTAATCTTAACCAACGACAAATCTAACCCGTTGGGCGTCGCGAGGCGTGGCGAGAATGGATATCGCCGTATCCGAATATATCCGCGCACAGCGCTATATCCGCGCATATCCAGCGGGGGCGGATCAGCCGGATCAGCAACAGGTGGGGGATGAGCCGCGGATGTATCCGCCCACTGAAAGCACGTGCTGCACTTTGCTGTTTTGTTTTGAATTTGTGTTTAGAAGTTTTGTAGCAAGGATTGTGGCAATAGAACTCAATTTTTGTGCCATTTGATGTATGTATTCCAATGTTAGACGATGCTACGTTTCTGAAATAGTTTTTGATCAGCCATAAACAGGAAATAATAATGCCCAGTTTATAATCTATTATGACAGAACGAATTTTTTTCGTAATAAGTCTTATTTAAATCGTCTTTTAGAGGTATTAAAATTTAGTGCCATTAGAATTGCCAATCGAACCACATTACCTATTCTGTGATCATCGAGCCGCTTGCCAAATGTGGTGCTGATGCCAATATACTCCCAAAGTGCTGTTTGTAGTGACTTGTGATGGCGACCCTTGCCCAGTTGTATACATCTCATTATGATAATAATTCTAATAGAATATAGTTATATTGTCTAGAAGGTTTTCAATACGAGCTACTTTTGTTACAGCGAATTGTATTTAATAGACTAGCTTTTACTCGCGGCTTTGTCCACGTAGATGTTGGAAAATATCACACGGGATGATATTCCGGGATTAAAAGTACCTGCCCAAAGTGTTAATCCAGGTTATGAACTGTCTTTTTGCGAATTTTTATTTTATTTTTGTCGTTTTTGCGCCAATCCAAAACATTCATGCAGACAACCACAAAAATTCTTCATTACTATTTTAATTAAGTATCCAGATTTTTGTTAAAATATCACCCGAAATGCAACTGAAATGTTAATTGAATATATTATGAGTGTAAAATGCTCTTCAATGACTTCCAATGATCGAATTATGCACGGTGATGCGTATTTTAATATATGATATTAACGCTTCATTTTTTTTTGCATTTTCTGAAAAATATAATTGTGACCATGACGCAGCATTTGTGGGTTAACCTTAATAAAGGATTTTAATTCATTTCTACTATCACAGGTTTGCTGGAAGAAATCCCTACTTATTAATATTATAAATGCGAAAGTAACCCTGTCTGTCTGTTTGTTTTTCACGCCATAACCGCTGAACCGAGCGCCATGAAATTTGGAAGAGATTTTAGCCTGGGATATGGAAAAGGCCACTTTTGTACGCGATAACCGACATCCACGTGGGCGGAGCCGCTGTCAAAAGCATGTTTGTAATAAAATAAGCAGTACCTAAGCATTAAGTTATAATGTACCTAAGTAACCTTTCTGCTCTTGTACTTTTAAGTGTTTTGCGAGTACATAAATAAATAATAATAAGTTTTCAGTAAAAAAAAAAAACTAATAATAATATCGGTCGAGATGTCGGTGCTTCGGGGCCAATGTTCAGCAGTGGACGTATTTCGGCTGAAGTTATGATGATTCAAACGAATACTGCCATATTATAACAAAACATAAAAAATATATAAAAATAGGCTTTTATTTCCTGCTGTTTGAATTAAAAATATAAAAATACTGCACGCAATCGTCATTATACATTTCAATTCATAATATTAAATTGTTTTCATTTTTCTTTACAATGCTTATCTTATAATTATCACAACAAAACATACAGGATATTTTTTTTACCAGTGCGCTAACTGTAAGTACTGTAACCATGAATTCAGCATATCATTCTATACATTTTACGTCGGTTATACAAAAAAAAAAAAACAGCTGGTCCATACATTTTGACCGCGTAGGTATAATAAATACCTACGCTAGGGCGTCTAGAATGATATGCTGAATTCATGGTTACAGTTTGCGCACTGGTTAAAAATTTACCCTGTATGTACAACAGAACATATTATAGGCAGCTTCAAGACTGCAGAAATAGCGGATAAAGTAAAAGAGTCTAGAAAGATGGTAAGTACGGTCATGTAGGTACGTCGACGAACAAAAGATTGGAATGACCAGATGTACGGATGACCATGTCTTGAAAAAGTGCCTTTCTATGGCTACAAAGAAGACGGAAAGAGGAAGACCTCAAACACATGGATGATAAAGGTCCAAAAGGACATGAGAGAGATGGGACTTACGGAATGAAAAAAGACCGAAATAAATGGCGTCGCGTGGGTGGGAAAACCGACCCCGCGTGACAGGAAAAAGCGAACGAATGTAAACAAAGAAGGACCCTGGTTAACTTCCAATATAATTATGATAATTTATCAAATTAGTTCTTCAATAAAGTGTTTCGATCGTCATCAAGCTACTGTAAACAGCGCAATAAATAAAAAAGGATTTACTTCTTCGAAACAATCAAAATAAATCTAGAAATGTTTTAATATCACTAACTTCCGAGCCAAAATAATCACTGTGCGAAATTGATTGTACCATTTTCGCACTTAATGCGTAAAATTGACGAAAGCGGTCGTTTTGAAAGCGAAAACTTTCGTCGAAAGTCATTATAGTCGAATCAATCAGGGCGTAATGGCACCCTCAATACGCTAGGGATGGGAAATGGTTGTTAGTATGACGCTCTACTTATTTATGGTAATCACTAGTGTTGTGAGGGCTCTCGGGCTCCGCGGTCAATTTATTTTTAGGATGAATGGTTATGAGTTTGAAACATTATTATGTTTGTTTGGTTTACCATAATATGGAAGTAGGGAAACCGTACTAACTACATTCGCCATTTCGCATTTTAAACGTAAGTATTTCAAATATTGTATCCATTTTATTATTTTTATGCTGTCTTATGCTGCACCGTCTCGTCGTCACGTCAACGCCACGCTGGGGCTCTGTCTCGTATAGCGTCATAGAATTATGCTGAGCGATAGCCGTTTTGCGTGGTTGTGTTTGTGTTCTTTCTCTGCGTCATGTTTACCGCAAATTAATTTCTTTATAAAACACTATTAATTTAACAACTTCATCCATCACCTGTGTAAGTTAACCCTAAAATGATAACATTATAAAAATTCCCATCGTTCCTCACTTCTTTCCTTCCCGCCGAAATTAATGCGAAAACACACACGTATCCATATTTGTCGCCGTCTAAGTCCCAAATTAATAGTCTAAACTTGGGTGTATCCCGCACGCGCGCGCCCGTCTTACGCGCAACTTAGAGCCAATTAATTTATTGCGCCAACTTTACTTTCCATTCTTTACCTTAGCACTTATACATCTGCGGTGGCGGGTTAGCGAGTTGCCAGCTTATTGTGATTTATTCGCACTCTTGTCTAGCGAATATTAACGGACTGGGTTTTATGGAGAAATGAAGTTGCGGGTAAAAGTTTTAATTTTATGTCAGACTGCAGTTTTAATTTACTTATGTTGTTAATTAAGCCATCCTTATTTGTAATCAATCTTTTATGTATTTTTCTTTTTAATTTCCCCTGAACATAATGGGTAAGTTCATTCGAAACATTGAACCACCAATTAACAAGCACCTAGTGCGCACCTCCTATCATCTACAAACCAATAAATCCCTCAACTTCACCAGCATTATTTATCCCACCATCTCAACTATATCGTAATTAATTACCCTAAACCATTCCATAGATAAATATCTGGCAACCCAGGCGAGACGTCGCGCCTAGTCTCCTTCGATAACCGCGCGAAAGAGATTTATTTCGCGAACTTGTTATAACTTCATAATTTCGCCGAATTATCGGCACACAGTATGTGGCATACATCCTTATCAGATGCGCCGTGTGTTGTTCTTTTGTAACTTTTGTTAATTATAATTTTACTAGCTTTCGTCCGCGGTTTTGCCCGCGTGGAAGTCGGAAAACGACAAACTGAACGTTCATATTATCGCTACGGGAACGTACGACCGGGATAAGAGTATCCTATGGTGTAATCCAGATCAAGCTGGTCTACCCGATATTGTTTGATTCGCTTTTGGCCGAGTTTTCTCATTTGCAGATGTGAGAATCGGTAGCATCTTTTATTATCACATAAGTATTTAATCATCGTTTCAGTTATCGGTAAATTAATTTACCTGCAAATATTAATCAAATGGGAAGATTAGATCATATAATTAGCAGTAGGTATATTTGACTGCAGACGTCTAGACAGAAAACCGTGTTTGTAACCAAGTAGGTATTATGTTGTGACATTTTTTGTTCTGACTCCTACACTCAGGGTTAGATTACAACGTTGGGTTTAACAAGAATGTGAGACTATTTGAGGGTTCTATCATTGGTCATAACCTAAAAAATTCTAGATTTTATTTTTGTTTATAAAATTAATGCGTCTCCGGCAAAAAAAAAAATATGGAGGGTTCAAAAGACTCTCTACAAACAACCCCCAATTAGTCCTACCTGCTTCCAAACGAGGCAAGAGAATTGATCACCACGCTTGTTCAAGACGCGTTGAAGATTTCAAACTTATGTTAACTATATCTAAGACCAGATTTCCTTAACCGATGTCATCAATGACCATAAACTGAGAAGACGAAGAAGAAAAAGTCACATTGGTGAAATAAGCCATCTAATTTTAACTAAAACCTACCTAAACGACGGACACAAGCCCAATAAATCGTGTACAAGACGTAAATTATACACAATATTGAGCTTACTAACAACGTTAACAAAATCTAAGTGTATTCCGTAGTCGTACAGCAATTCTAATTAGCCCCTCCTTATTTATGATTCATAAGCCGAAGTACAATAAATTCTGGTGAATCTTTCCGTCCCACATGTGTTAGTAAGCCGAGGCCTTAGCGAATGTTGAATGTAGGTTCTCGCCTAATAAGAGGCGGGATGTAAGGAATCGCACTGATTACTATATTATTTATTACGCTACGTGCCGCCCGTGTAAACGCTTCCTAATACTCCTATCTACGCTCGCGTCTTGGAACCTTTTCATACCAAACTTAACCTTACTTTTGTACCAAACCAGTATGGAAAGGCTTGTTTCGTTTACTGCGAAAAGGTTGTAAGACCGTGGGAGGTATAACACCATCTATCAAATGGGGTAACGATTAAGTGAGTTGCAGCGAGCGGCACCTATGAGATTTTTAATTATTGCCTGTATTAAATCGTGATTAATGTGAACCATGCTTTATTGCACGGTTTTAAGATGTTTATGGCTCTATTACTTATGAACGAAGTTGTTTACTAGATTTCTTCACAGTTTCTGGGTGGAGTTAAGGACATTGTGGGTTTTGTTGATGATGTTACGAAAGAATGAAAGTTAAATATAAATTACCCTCCGCAGTTGGGTAAAAAGAGGACATTTTCCATTATTTTATTGGTATGTTTGTCCGGTCGTAAATCATAATAAAAGCTCAATTACAAAGGAAACGTTGCCGCCCATCCTCTTGACATTATTTGGCCCTATTATTTAAAATCATCCATCTACGTGTTTATGTAAACTTCCATATGTGATTAAATATGTGAAAAAAAAAAACAAAATACAATACTGTTTTGTTTTCATGTTTTTTATGTGACCCTATCGTTTTTTAAGCACCTATTTCTGTGACTAATAAATCTATTTTTCTTTCTTTGAAATACAGCAGATGGACTGATCAGAGATTTCACTTAAGTAGGTACCCTAAAAAGTCACCACTTCTAAAGCCCAACACATTTTCTTGACTTCATTACGCAGATCACCTCGTATGCTCAATTTTCCCCTCCACCACACAAGATACCGACAAAAATGATTATACGGTATAACCCAGGTAATATAAATTTATCAAACGCATGTTGACAAAGCACCGCTGAATAATGACTATCATATTTCTCCGTATCTCCTCTTATGATTGCCGAAGGGGATAAAGAGTAGGACATTTTGCTTTATATGCTGAGCTGAGCGAGCGAAGCGCTTTATTCCATGTAGCGATAATTTTAATGAATATTTATAACTTTGTTACGCTTGCATTTGCTTTAAGTTTTGATAGAAACTGTTGCGATATGTGATCTGAAGATGAATGAACGTTTTGAAATATACTCCCGTATACCTGAAACGAGCCACTTTGTATTCTTTTGCATAAAAAACAAGAGTGAACAGACATTTTATGAGTACGTTTGATCTTTAATAAACCTCATAAATCGCGTTCCATCAAGCGTGAGCTGGTCCATTTGGTAATAAAAAAGGTCTGATTTTTTTGAAGTTCGTGATCTTAAATTTGGAACAATGACTCAGAATAGGCCTATTTAGAAGGCTAAAAGTCACCCAAAGGCCTGGAGCGGGCTATGTTTGGATTTTCCCTACGCGATAGAATCAGAAAACTTGACTGGCGGTGACCAGGGCACATTGCTCGCAAAAGCTGGAGTGGCCTCCGTGTACCAGAAGACGTAGCATTTAAAGGCCTCGTACGAGGTGGACACTTAAAATTGTGAAGGCTGCAGGAATCCGCTGGAGGTGGGAAGCACAGATCCGGGCCAAGTGGCCAAGCCTCCCCAAGCTCCGCCACTCCGACCGGTTCATAGGCCTCAGAAGCCTATGTCCAACAGCGGACATCTTTCGTCTGAAACGATGATGGCACCAAAATGATAGCCAATATGTTAGCTTAAAAACTATATAAATTCTTTATGAGTCATCATTTTGTTTTAGATCTTTATACCTACACATAAATGTGCACAGCGGCTCGATCTACGAGTCCTGAAGACCTGAAGTGTATTACATGAGGTTAATTGGAGAAAATCTTAGTATAATATCGTTCGTTTGAATTCAAGTGCTCCTTCTACCTTCGCTAGGAGTCGGAACACAAGTTGCAACTTCTTGGAATAAAACCATATTAAAGTCAAATTTTCCTGCTCTCAACATTTCCACTATACAATTTCGAAATAGCTGTTTTTGTGAAATCAAATATGCATCTTTTTAATAAATCGTCTGACAATAGAACACGACCAATTAGAAGGCAGTATACAAACATGCTACGCGTTAGTGGTCATAACATTGCATTATTAAGAAAAAGGGTTTTATGTATGTGCCCGATTATTTTGCGCACCATGGAAAAAAAAACGAGTCTATTCCACTGTTTAAAAATAAATTGTCAGTCTTATTAATTGACAGATGTTATTACTCCATTGGTGAAATTCTAAATGATACAACTTTCTAAGTAGTTACCTAATTAATCCTGACTTCTTTATTTTAGTTTAATGACCATATTATAAGAATTTTCATATATTATTGTAGACTAATAAGCACTTATGTTAAATGCTTTGCATGCCTAATTTAAGGTAGAATGTATTGTATACGGATCTCTTAATTATAAAATCATCTGCATGTTTTTGTACCTACTTTCTATGCAAATAAATAATTATTCTATTCTATTCCACTTGCTACCTTCATTTTTATATCTGAAACTCTGGGAATCAGGTGTGTTTTCCTACTGCTAACTTCATTTATTGGCATACTAGCTAGCCAAAACTCTTCTTCTCCATACTAACGAACTTTACTCTCTTAATTATGACGAGCGCCAGTACACATGGCGCTCACCATTTCCAAAAAGACTGCAAGAGTACATACAGGGTAAGTATTTATCCAGTGCGCAAATTGTAACCATGAATTCAGCAAAACCTGTTTTTTTTTTGTGTACCTATCCGGCGAAAAATTTCTGCGCTAGGGGGTTCTAGAATGATATGCTGAATTCATGGTTACAATTTGCGCACTGGATAAAAACTTTTTCCTGTATAAAAAAAAAAAAACAAATAATAGAATTCCTCGACTCCATACAAAGTTTACTCTCTCAATCACGGCGAGCGCCATGCATCATCTCAACTTAACCGTAATCTACGGCGCCGGCGCCGCACTGAATGATTATTTATAAGGTAATTACAAAAACACTCGCACGATATCTCAGTAACTGCTAATGTTATTTATGTGCGGATAAACGACTATCAAGAGTTTTTGCATATCGCCCCTCGTTCGGTTAAATTGAATGATAGCGAGACATTCGCGGTATTTTTAGAACAAGATGGAGAAAGGAGAGTGAAGGCCGGATCGACTGCGCTTTCGTTTGACACGTGTTTGTAAGTGCGTGAATGGAACTGCTATACAAGGTTGTGTGTAATTGTTTATTCATGATAGTAGTATATATGGGTGGCAGAGACATTGAGGTACAACCTGTTACTTAACATAGATTCAGCAAAGGATTCCAGACCTCCTGCGTATAAATTTTTCGTCGGTTATACAGGAAAAGTTTTTATCCAGTGCGCATGAATTTAGCATATCATTGTAGACCCCCAGCGCGGAAATTTTTCGTCGGTTTTACAAAAAAAATCAGCTGTTTCATAGAAAAGTGGAATACTTTCGCGGTCAAAATGTATGGAACAGCTGTTTTTTTTTTGGAAAACCGAAAAAAAAATTTGGGCACTGAATTAAAACTTATCCTGTGTATAGAAAAAAATACTGGTAGAAAACAACAGTTTTTTTTTTTTGAATTTTTTTCTTTTCTTTAAGTTTTTAACGTTTTTTTGCAGTTTTCTGGTCAGGGTTTTTCATTATGTAGTCCTTCAATGGGATTGCATGAATTTACAGGGTTGCATGGATGTTTTTAATTATTATAATTATGTAAATCAAGTTCGGTATTTACAGAGTTATAATCAACTAGCTTCTGCACGCGACTTCATTCGCGTCAAAACCACCCCGTCGGCGTCGCTTCGAAACGCCTGCCCGTGCTAGTACTTCGTATTCGTGACTCTTTTCTTTTTGCTCGGCTCCTTAGAGCTCTAGCGTGATGCTATATAGCCTATAGCCTTCCTCGATAAATGGGCTATCCAACACTAAAATAATATTTTAATTCGAACCAGTAGTTCCTGAGATTAGCGCGTTCAAGCAAACACTCTTCAGCTTTATAATATTAATAACAATATAATATATAGTATAGATTAAAACAACCTTCGGTTCCCTTGGGCCCCTACAGTCGCGAACTATATTTCGTTCCACATACAAAACAAAATTGATTGATTTTATGAAATAACTAGGCATACGCTACTACACTTTTCTGCCACTAATTTATGATTAAAATCATATAAAACCCATGTGAAATTCGTAATTACATACTCGGCTCTAATCAGAAATCTTATAAAACCTACCCATTGACCAATACATTACACTCATTGTATAATAGGTACTATAGGAAAACACAAAAATCTTCATCAATATTTTAACCTATGACACCAGAGGCGTCGGAACTTTATTATCGGTTTCCGTTAACCGATGTATCCGAACTTATTTTGCATGTTAGCCGAGATAGGGTGCAGCGTGAAAGAAACTTATGAATTATGTGACATCCCTATGAACACACACATGTATGAGGCAGGTATTGTGGAGACTGTGATTATCTGAGTAAGAAGACATTATTGGAAACAAGTTATCATTTAGAAAGAAAGAAGAATAGAAAGTAAATACGTTTATTTGGGGTAAACATGACGTAGAGAAAGAACAATTACAAAAAAAAGAGTAAGTCGGGGGAAAATATACGTCACATCCACGCAAAAGAGCCATCGCTAAGCGTAATGCGACGACCCTATACGAAATAAAGCCTCAGCTGGTTTTCAGCGACAACCGGCGTTGACGTAATGACATGAACCGGTACAGCATTAGATGTGATATAAACATAAGAATCAATTTAAAAGCAGAATTATTTCTAAGTGATTTAATTAGGTACGTTTTTTATTGGTGATCCTAAACTAGACTAACGTCATCTTTGGTGATGTTCAACGGGGTTTTTTTTTTGAAGATGGGAAACCATTAAATAACTTCTCCCGCTCTGGGCGGAGAGGGCGTGTCAGACTTTTACTGACTAAAACCCACCCGTGTTCCCTCAGTTGCCTGTGTGCCAGGAGCGACGGTATCTCTTTCGAACAACCCGCACCCCTGGCAGGCATCGGCCCTTGCGGACCCCACCAGTTGTTGCTGAAATCTCTGACGGCGCGCGTGGAACACAACGCGCCATCCCGCCTACCACTTTTCGGCCGCAGGGGATAGGAAGAGCGGCCAACGCTATACCGACACTCCTCTTCCCCTGCGGCCCCACCGCGTCCGCCATCAAACGGTGGCGGCTCCGTCCAGGCCACGGAAGGGAAGAGCGCTGCTCATAAGCACCGTCGCTCCTCCTCTGCCGCAGCCCGTAACCCTCAGCCGCGATGCCTCCCATTCGACATCGCGGCCCACCTCATTTGCGGTGCACCTTACCGCAACCTACTTTTTGGCCGCTACTTCATCGGCTTGAAGGCAAAAGCTCTGACGCGCGGCCCCACCTTTGGGTTCCTCTTCGCTTCACCGTGGCTGGGAGACCACGGCTACCGAGTCCCCCCGCAACAACAATGCGGGAACCCACTCGGGGATATGTCCTACGGGTTAGTTTTCATTCAGGCACTTAAATTTCCTGATCAGTAACGCTTTGGTTTTCTTAGACTGCGGGAGCCGCTACATAGCATCCGCAGTGACAAATATAATTTTAAAATATAAACCGGATTTGACTTTACGATGTCTAAAATGCTTTTAAGAAAACTTTAGGGTTTCTTTCATAAAAAACGTTTCAGTGACATCTTTCGACGGTAAATGACGGACGATATGTGGCGGCGGAGTTTACCTTAATTCTAAGTACTAACATGTGAAATGATTTGATTATTATTTCATTTTTTTGGTTTTCATGCCTTTATCTATCTATCTTCTACATATAATAGGTCTTTACCTATGAAATTGCCGTTTTGTATGAAAAAATTTAAACGAATTTTTTTCATGAATTTTTTATTTGTATTAATCGAAGTAATCACCCATGCAATCAATGCATCTTTGCCATCGCAGTGGCAGTTTATTGATGCCCTTCTTAAAGAAATCAGCTGGACGGGAGGCAACAAATTCTTCAAAGGCATTTTGTACTGCCTCTCGGGTATTAAATTTTTTTCCCGCCAAGAAGTTATCCAAATTCTGGAAAAAGTAGTAGTCTGTAGGCGCAAGGTCTGGTGAGTAGGGCGGATGACGGAGAGCTTCCAACCCCAGTTCTTGCAACTTGGAGACCGTCTGCTGTGCAGTATGAGGTCGCGCGTTGTCGTGCAGGAGCAGCGGAGACGAGCGATTGACCAATGCTGGTTGGAGATGCGCCAGCTTCTCCATCATTGTGTTCAGTTCTTCACAGTACACATCTGCAGTAATGCTCACCCCGTTTGGTAAGAAGCTGTGATGAATCACACCGGCGCTAGACCACCAAACAGTGACCATCACTTTTCTAGGGGTAAGTTTTCGTTTAGGGCATTGTTTAGGTGCTGAACCAGGATCCAACCAACTTGCTGAGCGCTTACGGTTATCAAACAGAATCCATTTTTCATCGCAGGTAACAATGCGGTTCAAAATTCCTTCATTTGTGTGTCTGTTGAGCAGTGCAAGGCACGTCTCGACGCGTACTTCGCGCTGGCGATCATTGAGTTCGTGGGGCACCCATTTGTCAAGCTTTTTTACCTTGCCAATTTGACGCAAATGGACCAATATTGTTTTGACGCTAACGTCGAAAGCTGCTGCTAATTCAGCCGTAGATTGTGTATCATCAGCTTCCACAATCGCCTTTAATTCGTCATTGTCGACCAAAGTCTTCGGACGACCGCGAGGTTCATTTTTCAGGTCGAAATTTCCAGAACGGAAGCGAGCAAACCAATAACAGGTGGTGCGTTGGTTTGTAGTGTTAGCTCCGTAAACGTCGTTGATGTTGCGTGCCGCTTGTGCCGCGTTGCTGCCACGACGGTACTCATATTTCATAATTACTCGAATTTTTTACGTATCCATGATGACGAAAAAGATTGAAATGCGATGAAAATGTAACACTAATCAATAAAGAAATGACTACTTTTAGAAAAAAAAATCCATGTTTTTAAAATAAAATTAATTTGAAATTAGAATTCTTAGCCAAACAAAAATTATTTTGATTTGAAATGGCCAGTACTGCAGAACGGCAATTTCATAGGTAAAGACCTAATATATATATATAAAAGGAGAAACTGACTGACTGATCAATCTAAATCCGGACAAGAGCCAGGCGGTTCTCTTTAAGAGACCGCAGCGCCGCCAAGACCCCCTCCCGGCCATCTCCATATTCGGCAAGCCGATCCCTTGGGAAAAGCAAGCCAAATACCTTGGAGTAATTCTAGATCAGCACCTCTCCTTCTCTGAGCATATCAGGAAGGCGCGCTCACGCGCCGCCTTCGCTCTCGGAAGGTTGCATTCTGTTCTGAACGCACGTAGCAAATTGTCACTCAAGTGCAAATTGCGTATTTACACGGCGTGCATAAGGCCCATCATGACGTATGCATGTGCAGTCTTTGCACACACCCACCCCCGACACATCCATAGGATGCAGACCCTCCAAAACCGTTTCCTCCGCCAAGCCACAGGCTCCCCATGGTACGTTCGGAACGAGATCCTCCATCTCGATCTGAAAATGCCCACTATTGCTCAATTCATGAAACGCAACTCGAAGCGTTTCTTCGATAAAGCCGAGATACATCGCAATCCCTTGATTGTGAAGGCCGCCAGTTATGTCCCCAGTAGAATCAGTAGTATTCGCAGGCCGAAACATGTCCTCTCAGACCCAGACGACCCCATCACTGTTCTCCAAGAAAAGAATAGGGCCACCAGTACAGTACACAAAAACAAACGACGACCGTCCTACCGACCTCGCCGCCGAGGTCCTCGCGCCCCGCGAAGACTCCCGAGTAGCGATCAGACCCCCGACCGTCCCTTGCTCGTTGATGCGCCAGCCCGCGCCGCAGCTGAGCCAGTAGCTTTAAATTCCCCGTCTAATAATCATGAAAATAATACCTTGATCCAGCCTGTCCCTGATAGTACTAGCTGCCCCCCCCCCGCCAGCGACTCCCTGAGCCGAGGTTCGTACCCCACAGGGGGTGCCCTCAGTGCGCAGTCGTTTTAGGTTTAAGTAGGTTTACGCCCTGGCTGGAGGCTTTTAGATTCCTAAAAACCTTCACAGGAAAGTCCGGTTGAGCAGTCACGGCCTCTCAAGGTCAACTGCGAGATGCCATTCACAAAAAAAAAAAAAAAAAAAAAAAACTGATCAATCAACTCACAGCCGAAACTACTAGGACTAGGAACGTGAAATTTTGCACACGGCTTCCTTTTATAATGTAGGGGAGCACTAAGAAGGGGTTTTTGGAAATTCGACCTTTAAGGGGGGGGGGGGGGGTACCCCCTGGATTTTATTTGTTTTCAAAATCTTATTCCTTGAGTAAATAAACTTGAAACTTGGCACAAATAATTATCTAAGTAAATTATAAAGTTGTTTATTTATTTTTTTGCTAAACTACCCCCTAAATGGGGATTGGGGGGTCTCAAAGTTTGTATGGAAGAATTTTAACTCGCTCTCTGATAAACTCGAAACCACGTTGGATACTTTTTATCCCGGTAGTACGCTCCACGCGGGCGAAGCCACGGGCGGAAGCTAGTACCTACATACATTTTACAATGTTAAAGAAAATCAGCAAAGGTATAACTCACAAAAGGTTGCAGTGTTTTCCCGGAAAATTGCACTAAAACTACCATAAAATGTAATGCTTAACTCAATATACGTAATAACTCGTGTTATCACAACAGCCGTTTGACACTAACCGTCTCTCAGGGAACTGTATCCAGTCTTAAAGAAAATCATATTCATAGAGACGATAAATTCTCAGCCAACTCGCGCACCTCTTTAACCATATCTGTATTATTTTAATATACGTAAACCGAGTAATACGTCTGTCTCTCTCACGCTCGAGAGCATGTGGGTAAGTGTCGTCTCTCTCTGTTTTCGGAGGATATCTTAATAAGATTCATGAAAGGACGCCATATTTTATATCCGACTCTGTCCTCTATCTTCTTATATTATCCGGGCAGAAGAGAGCTCGTGAAATATGTGCCTACTTGGGAATTTCCAATCTTTCAATAACACCGTTGTGGGAAAGTTCGAGTGTTTCGGAAGTTTTGAGATAAAAGCTTTGTGCAGCTCTAGTTGACGTTTTAATTACGTGTTGCCTTTTGCTGTAAGGGTGTTGCAGTTCTTCATGAATGTCTAATGTTGGTGACTAATTCAAAAGCTGTGTGTAGTCTTGTCATCAAAATTAGTGATGTTCTTTTTTGTGTAATGCAAGTACACCAATGGTCGATGGATACTCAATAAGTACTCAATAGTTTATGTGCATTCCACAATGTGTGATTAATTATGAACTAGATGTAAAAAAAAAAAAATATGCAAATACGTAGCACTGCACTAAAACTTGATGACGGATGAGACCTACTTCTATCCTTGTTGCTTGTTTTGTACATTACATATTTTACACGCATTCTTTACGAATGCAATATGAAATTAGAAATGCTAGTTCACAATGGCTAGCCTACTTTTCCAGAAAAAAAAAAAGCTGGCATTTGCATGGCTTACCTAAATCATCCAAAAAAATCCTTTTTTTTTTTTCTAAAATACCTTAAATAAAATCCAACACGTAAGCAATATACAAGTAGTTTATGTAGCTTAAAAGTTTTCGTTAAGGGAAGGCATGCGGGGTTACACCGGGATATTAAATAAAGTTATACCCATAAATATTTCTTCAGTTAACTCAGTAACAAGGTAAAAAGCTGCTGCATCATTATACAGCGGATGGATTTATTAATAAAAAGAGGTAGAACCGCTTACATTTATCATTTTGACACTGGCCGTACTGTTTGTTTTATAAAAGAAAAAAAATCCCAGGTGCTTTGAAAAAGGAATGTTTAGTTCTCGACACTAGCCCCTTTATTTATAAACTGAGATTAGAGTTAAGTAATGATTAGATACTGTTTAACTATACATTGTTGACGTTTAAACATCTCTTAACTTTAATCAACGTTTATAAATAAACCTCGTTCTTTTGATAACTCAAATCGATTTGAAAGGTCCATAGCTACTGGTAAATAAGGCCTTGATTTCGGGTCAAGGGTTCTAAAAGACAGATCCTACCATTTAACTAAGTACCTATTTGTATTCAACCCTCTGACAAGAAAAGCCAGATGTGTATTAGGTACATCTAGTCTTGATTAGAGAAATTGAAATAAGCTCATAGTTAAACTCATCTCTGAAGCCAGATGGGTGACTGCGAAGATCGCCCTGAGGACACGGTGGAGCACACGGTGGCGGTCTGCCCTGCTTGGGCGGAGCACCGCCGTGTCCTCGTGGAGGCGATCGGCGGCGGCGATCTCTCGCGTCCGGCCCTGGTCCAGGCCATGGTACGGAGCGAGAGGGCATGTGGAGCAGTCACCTCCTTCAGCGAAGCAGTGATGCTCGCGAAGAGGGAGGCGGCGCACGTGAGGGAGAGGCAGCATATGCGCCCTCGCGACCCCAGCCGCCGCAGGATACGGAGACGCCCTGGGCGTCGGGAATCCCAGGCCGATTTCCGGCCACCGTAGGCATGGGCTTGCGGACGGCGAGTAATGGGTAGCTCGCTGTCCGGTAAGGACCAAGCCCAAGTCGACGGCGCGTTGTGTTCCACGCGCGCCTCAAAGAGATGTCAGCACAAAAAGTGATGGCACCCGCAAGGGTCGATGCCTGCCAGGGGTGCGGGTTTGTTCGAAAGAGACACCACAGCCCCTGGCTTAAGGGCTACTGAAGGAACACGGGTGGGTTTTAGTCAGTAAAAGTCTGACACGCCCTCCTGCTCCACCCAGAGCGGGAGAAGTTATTTGATGATTTCCCACCCAAAAAAAAAAAAAAAAAAACCCCTCTGACAGGCGAATACAATGTAGGTCTGTCAAAAAGGCCAAAAAAAAATATATTTACTTGAAACACACAAAATTATTATGTTTCCATTAAAATTTATGATAAGCATTGTAAAGCTTTCTTAATTTCATTTAATTTAATTATCTTTTCGTGTTTTCTTCTCATTAAATTTAAATTAATTGAATGGGATACTAATCAACTCTGAGAAAAAAAAATACAGAAAATATTATATGACATGTCTGAAGTTACTCAAATAATACTCAGGTGTAAATTAAGTGAGCAAAAAAACCCTTTATTTTTAATATCATCATATTTCGAAACACTAGTCGTACCATGCAAACTTTTTTCATAGACACAAACGTAAGCTTATTTCTGGGGGGCGGCAATATAATACCTTTGCTCGTAAATCTTAACTTTAAGTGAAGCCGGGAGGGGGGATTAAAGATCAGTAATCTTAGGTACAGATGAGTTATGGCCGCACCGCGATCCTCTTTATTGTGACTTTAAGAAACTAAGAAGAGATTTTGTTAAACGTTTGAAATTAATTTAGATAATGATTAATGGGATCTTCGGCCTCCCTAGGGGTATGTATTTTGCATAATTGAACGGTGCGTAGTTATGTTAGTTTTGCGGTCTCTTGTGGTCGATGTTTTGTTGTTATTTGTTTGTTTTATTAGCGGTTTTAGTTATTTGTGATGAGATAGTTTGTGACGACCCAATCATTATGGGATTACGATTTTAAGTGATTGTGACTTACAGTTGAAAATGGAAAGTATGTTGCCCACAGATACATTTGAAATATCATCATCATATGCCTAGCCTTTTCCCAACGATGTTGGGGTCGGCTTCCAGTCTAACCTCATGCATTTGAGTACCAGTATTTTAAATGGACCGGCTGACCATCTGACCTCCACAATCCTGTTACTGGGTAATATGATACCCCTAGGTTAGATTGGTTATCAGACTGTCAGCCTTCTGAAAACCCGTAACGACTGTACGATAGAAATATGTAGGTTGTAATTGTATTTTTGGAAAAAAATGCCTGTTAATGGAATTTATTTTTATAGTCGGCGAAAACATGATTTAAGATAA
The DNA here is from genome assembly GCA_949987655.1 of Polymixis flavicincta. Taxonomy (NCBI): domain Eukaryota; kingdom Metazoa; phylum Arthropoda; class Insecta; order Lepidoptera; family Noctuidae; genus Polymixis; species Polymixis flavicincta. The sequence continues at coordinate 20,946,111 of OX465173.1, forward strand.
GCTTATTGAGTTAAAGAATACCAGCACACAACATACAACGTAAATGATGGCTAAGTAAGAAAGAAGAAGAAAAAAGAAGTAAGAATTCCTTCAAACGATTTACACTTTCACACCAATTTCTTAATCTAAATCACCCGAGCCGCGAAATTACTCGCCATCCCTTTATCAGCCAATCAGCGTAAAGACAAACGGGCTTATTCATAAATCTCGATGGCGCGGGCGCATTATTCGCGGAAGGTGAAACAACAAACATTACAGACATAAATCTGCAACGTATCGCGGTCGCGAGTTATAACTGGGGAATACGGGTGGGCAGGATGGTCAACGATTGTGCTGATTTGTTAGATAGACCGGAGGAGCTTTTATTAAATATTTTGATGGATTTCACTTTATAAACTGACAAACATGAAATAGTAATTAATGTTTATTTGGACTCAATTAAATACATATAGCCTGATAGAGTTATATTGCTAAAAACTAGGACACACCTAATGTAAGTGAGTAGTCGGCTAATACTATATGCACTCCTGAACTCCAAACTAGGTAAGAACCTGTCTGTATCTTGGAAATCAGCTTTGCTCTTCCGTATGCATATGTGTGGTAAATTAGTTGTAAAAAAATATAAATCTCATATGTCAGGACTATGAAAGGAGGTACTTAATTCTACATCAAAACCGGCAGCTGTCGATTATTATAGCTTACACGAAAATCGATTTTCTGCCTAAGCAGTAAATTCAGTGAAACTAAAGACAAGGCTGAAAACTCTGAAAGTGTCTACGTATCTCTTGATTAACTGCGAACCCAGATTACTGACGTTGATTAATAAAACCGCTAAGCTAAAGTGGTATTAGGCTGTCCACGTCTGACGTGTGACCAAAGACCTGTGGGCCAAAATAACCACTACGTGGAGCACAGCCAGAAAGCTTTCAAAAGACACCGTAGGAGATGGCGGGACGAGCTGGAGAAAACACACGACCCAGTGGTCCACTTTTACCCTGGATCGAAGGAGTTGGAAGTCATGTTGGAAGGCCATTGCCCAGCTGTGGGATGATGAGGGCTAACAGTAACAGTACATTACAGTAAGTAAGATCCCGTGTCTTATGTTCATCTGCTTCGTTACCATGTGAATCATCTTAAAAAAAGCTTCAGTAGTTATTATTGGTGACTTATATTATTAACAGTGTAATGGCTGTTTTATGGGCACACTATCATTGCGGCGGTAAGTTCCCTCTTTGAGGATTGGATTGAGAGGCGCCACGGCGTCCTCACCTTTCGCCTGACGCAGGTCCTCACCGGACACGGATGTTTCGGGAGGCATGTTTGGCAAGGATGTTTTTGCCTAATCCGAAACAGGAATTTCGGATTAGGCCGGAGGAAACGCCCGGGTGTTACCACTGCGTGGATCGCTCTGAGTACACAGTGGAACATACGGTGGTGGTCTGGTCGGCTTGGGCGGAGCATCGCAGTGACCTTGTGGAGGCGATCGGCGGCAGCGATCTCTCGCGTTCGGCCCTGGTTCAGGACATGATTCGGAGCGAGAGTGCATGGGTAGCCATCATTTCCTGACTCCAGGATTTTAGTGAAAAGTAGCTTAGCTAGCTATGTACATTATCCTTAACAATATTATAAACGGGAAAGTTTCTATGCGTGGATGTATGGATGTGTGTTACTCAATCACGCAAAAACGGCTGAACGGATTTGGATGAAATTTATAACCTGGATTAACAGATAGGATAATTTACAAACTCCACGCGGGCGAAGCCGCGTGCGAAAACTAGTTTTAAGATAATTAGAATCTGTAAATGCTGTATTGAAAAGGTAACAAAAGCCATAGGCAACTTTCTTTCATATCTATTCGTCACCAACAAAATAGCTCAACAAAATAAACATCCGTCTGTCCCCTCCGTTATCTGGGACCGCCGAGCCATAAGACAATAGTAACGCAATAATAAAAATGTTGAATAGCCCCCGTAATGATATTGTTACTGCCAGTAATGCATTGTGCGATAGCGGATAAACTGTACCCAGTAGACGAATTTACTGGGTGCTGTGAGTAATGACGGAGTTAGGACTTTATCTAGGAGAAATGGTGTTTAGGATTTTTAGTTACGACTTTATCTAGGCGAAATGGTACGAAGGATTTTGAGTTAGGTCTTTATCTAGGCGAAATGGTACTAAGGATTTTGAGTTAGGTCTTTATCTAGGCGAAATGGTACTAAGGATTTTGAGTTAGGTCTTTATCTAGGCGAAATGGTACTAAGGATTTTGAGTTAGGTCTTTATCTAGGCGAAATGGTACGAAGGATTTTGAGTTAGGTCTTTATCTAGGCGAAATGGTACTAAGGATTTTGAGTTAGGTCTTTATCTAGGCGAAATGGTACTAAGGATTTTGAGGGAGGACTTTATCTAGGAGAAATGGTTCTTAGAGTATCGCGTTAGATCTTTTTTCTAGGAGAAATGGCTCTAAGGATTTCGAGTTAGGATTTTATGAGGAGATATGGTTCCTAGAATTTTGAGTAAGGACTTTATCTTGGAGATATAGTACCTACTGAGAATTTTTGTATGAATGATAGTTAAGGAAGGTTAAGCTACGCCACCGAGACCAGTTTGTGCATGAGTGACCATGCTTTAACTACATATACGTTAGCCATTGTACCTCGAAAATCACGTTAAACAGTTATGGTGCGTCTAGTCAACATTTTTTCCATACAAACTTCGGGAGTGCAAACTCTACTGTTCGACAATGTACATCAAAAATTAAAAATGATTTTGTTTTGTCTCATTATTAATATTGTCTTTCTGGAAATATAATACTAAAATAAAAAGCCATTAAAAAGTTAGGAGCCAACAAAGATTCATTTTTCTTGCTAATTTAACCTAATTTAGGGCGTTTTAAAATAATAAAAGAGGTGTAAAATCTCCAAAACCATGTCGGTAGCGACAAAGCTCAAATATCGAAAATATCAATAAACTTTATTGGTCATTGATTTATGCAGTGGTTTTTTCAGAAAACCCGATCTTCCGAAGGTCTTTTCTGATTTTTTTACGCGCCTGTTTTACTATAAATGATACTGCATCTCACTCAATAATGTTGTGCGTATAGATTAGCGTCTAACTGCTCATCAATGATACTACCTCTGTCGGACACGACCCTGGCGAGACAGCTTACTTTTTAGCCAGGCCCACCAGTAAGTTTGAGCCCGCGACTAGATTCTCCTTTAGCTCGACTGTTATTTGTATATCTTTGACAGTCGTTACGAGGAGTCAGAAGCCTGAAACTCTGAAAACCAGTGCCTGAAGGTTAGATTGGTAGTCGCTCTAATACTGGCTATTTTTAAATATGTTTTTATTATTATTCAGCTCCATTTGGTTATGCTGGAAGCGAATTCCAATATTTTATTTTTTATTTAATAGTACACATACATTATTATACATTTAAATTGGTGCTACCATAAACTCATTAGAGTTTTACCGTGCACCAAGGTCATCGACTACATAATATTGGTTAAAACCACTTAAGTAGGTAGTTATCTTACAAACAAACAACAAATAAAATTACTTCGGGTATAGAAGAAATAATATCTAGATAACGCGAGACATCGAACATCGGTGACCAGTCTGGCCGTCCATCGTTAGAACAAAAGTAGTAGTGGAATGTTTTAAAATTGCTACAGGCTCCTATTATTTTACTTATTTTTGCAAAGGCTAGGCAGATGATGGTAGTTCGTGGTAAGGAAAAAATGGGTTGAATTACTCGTAATTTCTTTCTTGTACTGCCTAATGAAATCATTTACTTCCCAACTTTTCTCACCTGCCCATTTTCCTTTTCAATTTGCCACAATATCCGCGAAACGAAACAATATAAAAAGCCGACAACAAACTTCTAACCATGCCGGCTTATTTATGACACAACATCAAGATTTTCTTTCAAATTTCCCCGAAGTAAACACGTATATTTTCTCCGTTTATTATCCAGCGTCGACCTCCTTACTTATCTTACCGAGTATATTGTTAAAAACACGATGACTTAGGAACTGAAAGTCCCATTAAGTAGCGTCTCTATTCATGTGGTAACACGGGCGCGGAAGGGGGTTGTGCGCGGTGCGGAGGGGGGGATGTGGAATAAATACAAATAAAGAAGTGAGTTGTTTAAAAAGCGGGTATTCCACGCCAGATAAGGGTGCGTTTCCGTCGTCTCCCCCGGCGGCCGCTCGGCGGAATTATTTCAGCGCTTCGACGAAACCCGATGTCGTGTCGCTGTCGCATTCAACACTCTATCTTTAAAAATGTCTAGTGATGTACTCGAGGTTTTTGAACAGTCGATTGCTCCCTTGGAGATTTTTGGAAGTTATTTGTTTTGGTATTTAATAAACATTTTTAGTACATAATAGGTTTGCAATATTTTGTTTAACTCTACTTATTTAGAAATGATTCATTTATCAATCAACTCAGACTATAAAGTTGAGTCGAATTAATATTTCTAGAACACAACCCTTATCAAAAGATTTCACACTTTCTACAGCCTATATTTATTTATTTGGTACTTGAAGCACACAAATATATACGACCGATGTGTGTGCCATTGGAATTTTATATGGTGTTTCAAATAAGTGATCACCATTTTAATATTAACACCAACCAAAAGTTGTCTCAGGGTATACAGACGCTAGGATCTCGGGCTTCTTAAAATAGAAAAAGACATGTTTGTGTATAAAACTGCTAATACGAAATCAGCGAAAAAGTTATTAAAATAAACGTGTGTTTCTTCCGTACCTTGATAAATATGACCTCTTTCAATGAAACTCATCGACACTCGACTTCGCGCATCCTGCCCATCACTAGTGACAGATCTGGAAAGAGCCACCGTGTCAGATGGCCGCTGTTTCTTAATTTCCTCTCGCCAAGATAAGATTGGCTTTTAGCTTTTTATTGAATTTTCTATGTTAGACGTAGCACTTTACAACTTGCTCATAGTCCGAGATAATAAAAAAGCTGATATCAATTTAATTACGGAGCCATCAACGGTAAGTAGGTATAGACTTTGTTTAATAGTAATCGTTTTGTAGAGAAAATAGATTGTTATTGTATCTATTAGAGTTGGATAAAGAAAGAAAATGAACAAAGATAAAATAAATTGAGAAGAAAAAAGTATGACCTACTTGCTACGTAACGCTAATGAAAATAAAGGATTTCCAATAATCCAGAAACTAAATACGTAGTTAGCTTGTACCCAGTGGAATTTAAACTTTTTGGGAAGTATTTGCAGAGTCCAAATTCCCATAGTGCAATGAAAACTAGCGTTTGCCTGACGATAGGTTTTTTTTCTTAGCTGTAACATCTAATAATTATGTCATTATAGAAGCGAGTGGTCGCCCAGTGTGGCCGAAATACAACCATTATTCATTTTAATAGAAATGCATTATTATATAAAAATATTAGCTTTCTTCACTCTTTCTCCCCTTTAACAGTACCAAATTTCATAGGTACGTACTGCTCCGTTCACATAATTTTTGTAAAAACTTTGTACCCCACAAAGTTTTGCTTCAAGAATTAAGTAATATAGATGATCAAGCATTCCATGATTAAATATGTCAGACTAAAGGCTAATTTCACCAATGAAGCTACATAAACGCGATCGGGACATCTAAACCGACTTCAAGACCTGGCAGTGTTAATATTCCCCAACAACGATGACACCGACAGCTCTTGAACTCAGTACGTTGATCGCGTTTAATTGCATTGGTTAAATTTGCTCCTGGTACCTGTATAGTACCACTTTATGGTGATTTTCCATATCTGAGAGTATTAACTACTTTAAACCCAAGTAGTACCCGAAAAAATGTGACTCGTTTAAAGCATTCACCAAATCACTCTGCGAAACAATCTGATTCATCTCGCGACGTTTCGTTTTACGTTCGTATATAAAGATACTGCATACATTTGCTCCTGCACGTCTTATCTGTCGCATAAACCGCGCATTAGCTACCGCTGCACATTTCCGCTTAACACATCTCTGTATTTTATTCATTCATTTTCCTTTGAAGTTACTTGATGTTATAAAAATACTCGAAGGGAGATAAAGGAACGCCTTGCGACGTTTCATTGTAATGACGTTGTTAGAAAAGGTTGATGAGTAAAATAAGTGCTACTAACCGCATTTTTTTCTCATGATTGCAATATTATCCGCTGATTTTTTTATGTGTGAAGTAAGCTGCAATTGTATTAGTACAAGCAGAAGTTGAGAGGATTCCAAGATATATCGGAAAAGTCAACTCACCCACAAATCCGCGGCAAAGTATTGTAAAAAATAAAGTAATGTTTTAAGTTTCCTTAAAAATATTATTCTGAAGAAGTGTACACATTCTATAGTTTTCAAGTTTTTCAAATTAATGATGAAGATCAAAACCAAAACCAGTTTGGTAGCAGATGACAATTATACACTAAATATCCCTGAAGGTAACTTCGGCAGAACAAAAAGAGGGCTTTACCGAGCAGTAAATAATAATATAAACCCGTATCACGATGAAAACACTCCATAAAATACAAAGAGCAAAAATATCAATTAATTTAATTTCCCCATTGCTATCGTTAAAATTAAAACCACAGAATAAAAAACAAAGCAAGTGCAACGGAAACAGCACTCCGTTAAGTTAAAACAAAACGAATTAAAATCGTGAAAAACTCTCGCGAAAATATTACTTATCTGTGCAATTGTCTCGACGGACGACAGATTTTTTTAAATGAGCTAAAATAATCTCGAGAAAGCTGTATTGTGTAAGAACAACTGGGGACAGGTTTTGAGGGGTGCAAATGAAGACTTTTAACCTCACGGGGGTATATTCATTTAAAGTTAAGAAGAGTCGAAAACGTCAAAAAATTTCAAAAGTGTTAGGTTAATCGGTCAAGTACCTTTAATGAGACACAATTGGTTTTCTATTGATATGGATCGAATTGGATCCAGGTAATCCGATAATCATTTCTAATCTATAAGCAATGTTTATAAATGAAGGGGTAGATGTTTAAAATATGATTCTCATTGTAACATAAGTATTTAGGTAGCTAATTTGACACAATGTTTTTCGTTTATTCCTTGAAAAAAAAACTGTGGAGGGTTTTTAAGACATCTAGAACCCAAAAATGTCTCTCAGTATTTTTAGCAATGCAGCACGTTTCTAAACATTGACCTAATTGTTTTAAAGTATCATAATCCACCTATATGTTCCCACTGCTGGGACACAGGCCTCCTCTCTGTGAGAGATAGTGGGCCGTAATCTATAACACGGGATCAGTGCGGGTTGGTAGATGTCACATGCCTTCGAATTTTTGGTTCTAGGACATAAAAGTAAAAGAAAGAAAAATCGTATACTTCTTAAAACAGACATGGTAAGTCTTCTGAGATATACTCTAGGTAATTCTGAAGATAACCTTTATATTTTCAATAACTAACTACATACCTTCGCAAGTCCTTAACCCAATCTAAAGCTGACACGAATAATTAACAAAGACTTTTTGAAACATTTGTACAGCAACCAGAAACAGTCGCACAATTGCCCCACAACTGCGCCACGATTGTCACTTAAACAATCACTTCACTGTCACGAAACGAACTTGTATTTTTAAGAGCTAATTTCCTGATTTCGTCACAAGGGGTCGCTCCATCTTCCATTTATTGTTGCAGTTACGGTTGCTAACCGAAACGGTTGATTAGGTCGACCGTTTCACGCTTAGCTGTCCCTCAGGGATGTAATTAAACAATTTTGATGAGTACTCGTTAAAAATTAACTTGTTTTTGTCTCTCGCTGTAAACGAAGGGTGGGTGGCAATAGGTCTTGTGCTTGGTGTGGAACGTTTTAGGAAGAAGGAAAGTATAACAGTAAAACACCGTGTTAAAATGAGAACACTGTGTTCCTTTGTTTTTCGTTTGTATCCCTTGATTCGGAACGGACGTTGGATTCTCTATGATATTGGTTATTTATTGTGGTCATGTGACCTTTTCGTAATTTTATTTTTGTTACTTTATAATGTCAGGAAGGAGGCGTTAGGCTCGGTCATGATTTATTCTGACCCAGGATAATGTGGTATTCACAACAGACTTGTAACATGAGAGCAATTGTGGCCCTGTGGTAACGACCGTGAATTACGAGTTGTGTTCGTAGGTTTGAACCCAGACCATCAATTTACTTTGTTCAAATTATTTTATCACCACTTCTCTCAAAACGGTAAAGAAAAACATCGTGAGGAAACCGGCATGTCCTAGAACCAAAAGTTCGAAGACATGTGACATCTACCAACCAACTGGGCCTGCGTTCCACTGCGAAGATCGCCCTGAGGACACGGTGGAGCATACGGTGGCGGTCTGCCCGGCTTGGGTGGAGCACCGCCGCGTCCTCGTGGAGGCGATCGGCGGCGGCGATCTCTCGCGTCCGGCCCTGGTCCAGGCCATGGTACGGAGCGAGATGGCATGGGAAGCCGTCACCTCCTTCAGCGAAGCAGTAATGCTCGCGAAGAGGGAGGCGGCGCACGTGAAGGAGAGGCAGCATATGCGCCCTTGCGACCCTAGCCGCCGCCGCAGGATACGGAGACGCCCTGCGCGTCGAGATTCCCAGGCCGATTTGCTTGCGGACGGCGAGTAATGGGTAGCTCGCTCTCCGGCAAGGACCAAGCCCAAGTCGACGGCGCGTTGTGTTCCACGCGCGCCTCAAAGAGATGTCAGCACAAAAATGATGGGGCCCGCAAGGGCCGATGCCTGCCAGGGGTGCGGGTTTGTTCGAAAGAGATACCACAGCCCCTGGCATACGGGCTACTGAAGGAACACGGGTGGGTTTTAGTCAGTAAAAGTCTGACACGCCCTCCTGCTCCACCCAGAGCGGGAGAAGTTATGATGATTTCCCAACCAAAAAAAAAAATACCGGGCCCGCGTGCTAGATTACGGCCCACTTCCACTCAACGAGAGGAGGCTCGTGTCCCAGCAGTGGGAACATTAGAGGCTGATTATGCTTATACTTGTATCATGAGCCCAATGTCACTCCTTTATGACCCCAAAAGAGAGTATGTCGTACTCTAAATATCAATGACAATTTACATTAGCAGATCGACCTAATATTACTAACATGGCTTTAACTACTATTATAATACACACAAAAGAAGAAATGAATAAGCAAGAAGTTGTCACAAAAGATCACAACAATGACATCCAAAACCCAACCGAAATCCTTTCATCAGCGAGATTTCTGGTCTCCACCACAAAGATCTTCTTGACATTAGTATCAGCTATTGTTGGCAGTAATACCGCGCTCGTGCCGTCGCAGGCTCGGCAGAACAGTAAACAGTTAAACCAGACGCAGACATAGCGTGGGATCTTTTCACCTGAGGACGTGGTAAACGTGGCGCGGGCGAAATTAACTGTATGTTTCGAGAGCTGTTGATACCCAAAAATTAATCGTTTAGATTTAAAACTGAAGTGGTTTAAAACATAATATACGCTACAATTATTTTATGCTTTTAAAAATCATTTATTATTTATTTATTTACACTTTTCGCACACAAAAAATAACGGTACAAAAGCAGACTTAATGCCTTAGGCATAGGTTTCCTAATTAAGTCTCTCTGTAGTGTCGATGCAGCAATTTAAGTTTCTAATAATGCTTGGGCCCAGTTATTTGTGGTCAGGTTATTTACTAAATTTTTTTCCCGAATCCATGCTCATTCTTCTTCGCTATTATTATTTATTTATTAAATCATTTGTGTACACAAATATTGACAGACAAGAAGATAGGAACTGAAAAATCGTACAAAGATGTTGCTTATTTCTAAAGAGATCTCTTCCAGCATACAGCATTAAAGAACATCATCTGCCTAGCCTTTTCCCAATCACGTTGGGGTCGGCTTCCAGTCTAACCGGATGCTGCTGAATACCAGTATTTTACATGGAGCGACTGCCTATCTGACCTCCACAACCCAGTTACTAGGTAATACGATACCCCTTGGTAAGACTGGTTGTCAGATTTTCGGGCTTCTGACGACCCGTAACGACTGTCAAAGATCCACAAATGACAGCCGGGACCAACGGCTTAACGTGCTTTCCGAGGCACGGAGGGATCTTGGTATGTAAAGATGGTCACCCATCCACGGACCAACCGCGGCAAGCGTGGCTTAACCTGATCGATCGACCCGTGCGGCTTATGTTACTTAGCCACAAGTCCCTCACAGCATTAAAGAACATTAAAAAAAAATCGACTCAATAGTAGAATGTCAATACATATTATGCATATTTATGAACATAATTTGCCGCTCTTTGACACGTACAAAATAATCACTACTTATAAAACAAAGTCCCCCACCGCGTCTTATTGTCTCTTCGCGATAAATTCAAAACTACTGAACGGATTTTCATGCGGTTTTCACCAATAGACAGAGTAATTCATGAGGAAAGTTTAGGTGTACAATTTGCTAAGGTTTTGTTGAAATTAGCTAGTACAACAATAACTTACTTTGTCGGTATCATCAGCTCCACATAGTTCTCGGGTGTTGCGCTGCATAAGTGCGATTTAGCTAGATGTCAGGGCGGGCGACGTTACTCATGCGTTAATTTTGCGCGACAAATTAATTCGAGCACAGATTTAGCAAGAATAAAATGTTGCCGTGTGTTTTGTGGCCGACGTTTTTGTGTGTGTGTGTGTGTGTGTGGTTTTACGAATGGACAATTGGACATTTGATAGACTTTGGATAGGAGTATTTGCATATTCTGTAGTTATGGGAGTTGAAAAACATAAGTCACCTTATATGCAAAAGGAAATCATTTATCATTTGAAATACCCACTTTTTAATAGCTTTCAAAAGTAGGACGTTCTCTATTCGTGTGATTTTTTTAAGTGATTGTTTCGCGATGTTTCTGACAGTTGTGAATTAGAATAAGATTTATTTCTCAGTATTAGGTATATTGAGATCTTACATTAAACATTGTTTCACATATACTACCATTGCTGGTGTAGAAATATTAATTAGTAAAAAGTAGTAGTAGTTTAAAAACATTTTTTTTAATGGACAGGGATGAATGAAATGGGACAATCCTGTATGAATTGTAGTAACTTTGCTTGGATACATTTTGCTTTAACTTCGATAATACGTATTTAATCTACCCTGTGTCAAAAATCAAAAACAAAATATTTTATTTCACATAAACCTGCATGGGCGCTTATGAAACGTCAGAAGTTAGGAGCATGGTTCTAATTTATCACTTCCTATGGGGAAGAGCCGGCAAGAAACTCCACGGTTATTCTTTTAAAAACAATTGGCGTTTACAATGTTATCAAATTACAGTGTTAATAGGTATGGGAGGACAGGTCAGGCCTGTCAATAAGTACCAGATACTTAGAGGAATGAAAATGAAGAATAGAAAATCGTCTACAAATCTAGTCTACATTCTCTCATTCACAATATTTAAAAGTGTGTTTGTCTTTGTCACTGTTGTTAACATAGCGAGTAGTTTTTTTTTGTAGAAAAGTTTCAAATTTTCCAAATGGATTTCTCAGTTGTCCGTAAATAAATGAATATTATTTAAGTATATAAGGCCAACTGATTAGTCATTTTGGATCTATTGTACAAAACTAATCTGAACTGGGCATTATAAAGAGGTATTAGTGAGTTTTATGTAGGGGTTCCCTTCGGAACAACTGATCCGATTCCGAAAAATGTGTCACTAATAGAAAGTTATGGTATTGCCGAATGTCATAGGATATATTTAATGTTAAAACCAGAAATTTCACGAGGACAAAGAATTATTAACAGCCTACGAACTCATACCGCGATAATAACATGCCCGCGTAGACGGTATACGGCGTAGGCGGCGTAGCTGCGTAGGCCGCGTTCCTTGTAAAAGCTACGCTGTCTTGTTTTTAGGAGTTTCAATGATAACGAATGGATGATGATGATGATGATGATGGGACTCCCTTTTCCGCACGTAGACTCCCATTCGGTCCGTTGTGCGTGGGGATGCTGGCTAGCAGAGCCAGCCTAGCTCCGCCCAAAAGCACAGAAGCTTCCTGGGAGCTTCACAGGCTTCGCGGAGCGACCTCACTGTTCCGAGGATTTCTTCGCGTTGAGAAGCCACGGCCTCGCATTCCAGGATGACGTGGGCGGCTGATTCCTCGGCGTCAAGGCAGCCCCTGCAAAGCGGGCTGTCTGTGGCGCCTATGTTAAAAAGGTGTTTGTTAAGGGTGTTATGGCCCGTAATTGTTCCTATTATTATTCTAAGGTTATTTCTGCTCAGGCTAAGAAGTTTTTTGGTTAATCGCGGGTGTACAGTTGGTAAAGCCAATTTTGACTGTCTACAGTCTGTTGCCCGTGACCATCTGTTGTTATGGAGTTCGGTCGACCTTTGGCGAATCCACGCACGAAATTGTGAGAAAGGCAGGGGGAGAAGTGGGTACGGGCCTAGCACTTTCATATCAGAGCCTCTCTTCGCAAGTTCATCTGCGGCATCATTGCCTAAAGATCCACTGTGCCCTTTGATCCACTGGAGTGCAATACGATTGGACGTCGCTAAACTCTCCAGGGCAAGATGGCACTCAAAAATTAGTTTGTTGTTAGTTTGTTTGTTTTCTAAAGCTTTGAGCACAGATAGGCTGTCGGATAGGAATTTAATGCCGTAGTTCCGGATGCCTAAGCGCTTTACTGCTGTAGCGGCTTGTGTTAAGGCAACACATTCACACTGAAAGATTGAACTGTGTGTGCCTAGCGGTATGTGAAAGTTGATGTTGAGGTCAAGGGAGTGTGCGCCAGCACCTGAACCGTTTTGTGTTTTTGAGCCATCTGTGTAGATGCGCACTTCATTGGCTCCCGACTGATCCCTTTCTTCCTCTACTGTTTGTATAATATAGTTTTTGTTGAACATAGGTTGGTTTGGTGTTCTATCACACGGGGCAGCGATGAGTGGCTGGTACTCAATCGCCCGGTCCAGGATTTTAGCGTGTGGGCTGGTTAAATTCTTGCCCCATATGCCCAGATGCATTAGCCTGATAGCAGCTAGTGCGGCCTCCTGCTGTATGTACAGGTCCAGGGGAGTTAATTGAAGGGCTATCTCCATGGCTGCTGTTGGGGTGGTTCTCATGCAGCCAGTGGTAGCTGAACAGGCCAGTCGTTGGAAGCGCTGTAGTCTAGTAATGGTGGTCGAGAGTTCGGTCCTCGTCCACCAAACCAGAGCGCCATAAGCCAACATTGGCCTGATCACCGCTTTATATAGCCACAGGGTAATCTTCGGAGAAAGCCCCCATGTTTTTCCTAACATTCTTTTACATTGGTATAGTGCAATTGTGCTTTTATTGAGTTTGTAGTCAAGATGCTTGTTCCAGAGCAGTTTGCTGTCAAGGATCACCCCCAAGTACTTGACTTCGTCTTTGAGTGTTAGTTCTGTGTTGAAGAGTTTTGGAAGCCTATGGGGTCCCAGGGTTCTTTTGTTGGTGAACATTATTAGTTCTGTTTTCGAGGGGTTAACCGATAGTTCGTGTTTCGTGCACCAACTCTCGATTATTTTGAAGGCACTTCTCATGAGATCACACAAGATGCCCTCAAATTTCCCCGAGATTAAAATTGCTATGTCGTCCGCGTATCCCACCGAGTACAGACTGCTGGCGTTGAGCTCTGCGATGAGCTCATTTACGACCAAGTTCCACAGTAGTGGTGACAGCACCCCACCCTGTGGGCAGCCTCTACTTACGATACCTCGCGTGGTGGTGTTCACGGTAAATCGAATAGCACGGTATTTTAGCATGTTATTGATCCATTCTATGAGTGTTCGCGCAACACCGTGCGTGGCAAGTGCCTGTTCGATGCTGGCGAAGTTAGTTTTATCGAAAGCACCTTCTATATCAATGAAGGCGCCTAGGGTTGGGGTTTTTGCTTTAAGAGCACTTCCTATGCGTGAAACTACGCTATGGAGTGCTGATTCAGTTGATTTGCCTGCACAGTAGGCGTGTTGATTAGGATGTAAGGGTCTATGTACCGAAATTTGGGACCTAATCTTCCTATCCCCCAGCCTCTCCAGTGTCTTCAGGAAGAACGAGGAGAGGCTTATGGGTCTAAAAGACTTGGGTTGGGTGTAGTCACCCCTGCCCGGCTTCGGTATGAAAATTATTTTTACTTCCCGCCAGTTCAAGGGGATGTAGCGGTGGGCCAGGCAGGCTCGAAATACCTTAAGGAGGTAATCAGCCAGTAGATCTTGGCTCCACCTGAGCAGAGCTGGGAAAATACCGTCCAGCCCTGCTGCCTTGAAAGGTAAGAAGGTGTTGATTGCCCATGTTATCTTGTCTTTGTCAATTACTTCTAACGCCACCTCCCAATCCAGGCTACTCGTGGCCCTCTCCCTATGTGGTTCCCAGCTTTGCTGGGTGGCAATCTGGCATCCTGGGAAGTGGGTGGTTAGAAGTAGTTCGCTTGTTTCAGCGTCGTTTGTAGTGTAGGTGTTATCTGTTTTTTTCAGGCATCCTATTGAGTGGTCTTTGTCTTGAGCAAGACAGGTTTTAACCCTCATTGCCTGGTTGTTACTTTCGATGTTAGTGCAGAAACGCCTCCAGCTATTCTTTCCTCTTAGGCGTATCAGTTTTTTATAAGTTTTACGAGCTATTGTATAGCAGTCCCAATCTACTGGCGACCGTGTGTTCCTAGCTCTGTTGAACAGTCTTCTCAGCTTGCGTCGGTGCCTTTCCAGCTCAGGACCCCACCAGGAATGGCGAGCTCCCTGCCTAGGTACCGTCAGGGGGCACGACTGCTCATAGCTAGATAGAAGGATGGATGTTATGTTGTTTACATGTTCGTCTAAATTGGTTACCGGTATTTCAGCCGGAAGGGTGGGTAGTCTACCTAGTTCAGCCTCGACGAGTTTTATAAACTTGGCTTGGTCGGTATTGCGAGGAACCCTTCTTGGCTGTGGTTTGGTTAGATTGAAGTTAATGGTATAGCGAATCCATCTGTGGTCCGAGCATGATATTTCGTTGGACACATGTCCTGTATGGAGTTGGAAATACCTATGGTTGCTATAGTTAGGTCAATTATTGTTTGCGATCTCGCGTTCATGAAAGTAGGTTCGGAACCTGTGTTGAGTAAAACAAGGTTATTACTAAGAATAAAATCAAGCATTACCTCACCTCGGTTGTTGGTTTTGACATTACCCCAGAGCGTGTGATGCGCATTGGAGTCTGTCGCGATGATTAGTTCCAGTTTCTCCTTTTCACAGTACTCGACCAATGAGGCGAGCTCTGGCAGAGGCACGTCCTCGTCGCCTGGCAGGTATGCCGAGGCTAGTACAATGTCCGGGAGTTTCTGTTCGGTTCTGAAAAGCCTGATTGCTGTCAGGTCCCTTGAACAGAATTCGTTAATTAAAAGGTTAGGTACATGTTTTGGGACAAAAATGCAGGTGCGCGGATTACTTACGGAGGTGTCTAGCAGCAACTTACCTCCGATGTTACCAAGACCGCATATTTTGCCACCCCTGATCCACGGCTCTTGGATGAGGGCGATGGTGTTCGCTTGTTGTGGTTGTTTTATCTCCAGCACTCTGCGCAAGGTGGCCGACGCAGATTGGCTGTGCTGGAGGTTGGTCTGCAGGATATTAGTCCCGCAAAGGAGAGGAGCAGAGGCTGCTGTCCTCGCCCTCGCTTCTCTCCCCTGCCGGAAAGCAGTCCTCGTCCGATGTTAGACCGGGCGAGGGTGGATCTGCCTTTGATCCTGCTGTTGAGACAACCTCGAGTGCTGCCATGGAAGTTGCCAACTCCACCGCCCCCTCAACGCTCTCCATCGCGGAAGGCGATGGGGAACGTCCAGGTAGCGGCAGACCAAGCTCCCTCCCAGGCGCACTCGAGGCTGTTGTTGATGCCGACGCAGCGGCTGCCTCCCTGGTTCCACCGTCTCCAGGAAGCGGATGTATAAACTACCCATAAGGTAGTATACCCGCCGCTGCTGGTCCTTTATGGTTTTGACCATGGACTCCGGCACACGAAAGAAGAGACAGGTCCCCGGGGGCTCCTGCCTAACCCTTTCGTGTGTCAGAGTCCCGGTGTTCATTTTCAGGTTTGGGTTCTGCCTCGCCAACATCCTGAGCAGCTGTGTAGTGTCCTCAGTGGTCTCCGGGACATACAGCATACACAATGCCTTTTTAGGAATGTCGGCTTGGGGCCGAACGGTGAGCGTGGTCCCCGGGAGTGGGGACGATATGTTGTTGACGACCCCTTTGAGCCAAGCCAGTGTGAAGTCGTCCTCGCACCAAGTTTTGAGGACGCCTTCGGCGAAATGGGCCCGGCCTCTGAAGTGGATCGCGGTGTTCGTGTCCGTTTGTTCAGGAGCTGCCATCAGCAGAGCCCGGAGCTGGTTCTCTATCGTTTGACGGATCCCCTCCGCTTGCTCCTGCGTCATGTCCGACGAATGTAACGAATGTAACGAATGGATGAAAAAGATACGAAATTTATTTCTACATTGTTAGAAAAAATGATAAGCTAACTGTAATTGAATTTGGTGAAAATTCATGTAAGTACATTTAAGGAAAAGTGCAAGGTGGAAAACTGTAAGAGAACCTACGAAGTAGCACCAGTTAATATATATATATATATAATAATTTACTACCCTCACGCCGAGAAAGTACTTTTCCAAAAACTACCCAAATCGCTTCAAGTGCACCTATAAAATCTGAAGACTTCTCTCTATTTCTCCAGGATCCCATCATCAGATCCTGACTTGATGATCATGAGACCACCTGGAAAGTATACCCTTTCAAACTAAAAAAGAAAAATCCAAATCGGTCCAGCCATCTTCGAGTAATCGGGGAACATACATAAATAACAAAGGTCCCGACGAATTGAGAACCTCCTCCTTTTTGAAGTCGGTTAAAAAGTAAGCTGTTTCAGCCGTTTTAAATCAAAACTATCAAAGCACATCATTGAAACCACTCACTAACAATAGTACTAGCCTACAATCATCATCTGCCTAGCCTTTTCCCAACTATGTTGGGGTCGGCTTCCAGTCTAACCGGATGCAGCTGAATACCAGTATTTTCCATGGTTGCGACAATCGACTGCCTATCTGACCTCCACAACCCAGTTACTGGGTAATACGATACCCTTTGGTAAGAATAGTACTAGCCTACTAGTTGTGTATAAAACCACTGGACGTGTAACCCAAAAACAATTTTGTAAAAAACAAAATAATTTTATAAGCCTAATATTTATTATATTGGTGATCGTTACCTGTAATAGGTTTATTATATAATGTTATATTGTCTTTTCATGTAAGTGGCTATTTTGTGTTTTTCAGAATAAAGATTATATAATAATTGAAAAAGAAAGCTATCATATCGAATGCTCATCAAAACAAACACATATTTTGATTCAATTTCATTTAAATTTTTAAACGCGTTTAACAAAGCAACTGTCAACCTGATTACACCTCAATCTAACCGAACAGCGGATGAATTGAGATGAGTATCCACCCCAATGAATAAAAAATAAGCCGTGGCTCATCACAAAAAGCGGGGGAGTAAAAAAATAATATTATCCTGTGGAAATGAATTAAGCAACTCACAGATACTGTGGCTCTGGATACTGACTGGAGCGGATTTGAGGATAGTGTGGAGACGGACTTTGTAATATAGTATTGACACGTGAATGTAAAAAATAACATGTTGATTGAAAATTTGCATGGGGATAATATACAAATTGGTTATTTATTAGGATGATTTGTGTATTTCTGTGGTATTATAAGGTTTTTCGTTAAAACAAAAACCGGCACCACTTCGTTTGTCGTTTGTCAGTTTTCAAGACCTTTTTACACAGGTACGCGTAGAGGTAACAAGTTGAAAATAAAATCAACTATGTAAGTTTACAGTAGACTTAGATATTTGATTTAATTTGGAGCTTTAAAAATCAATCTTAAAAGTTAACGCAATTTTAAAGAAATGGCCATGTGTGCGAAAATATTTCAAAACTTTTATGGTACCTCCCGTTGACCTAGAATCATGAAATTTGGCAAGAGAAAAACTCTCACAGCAGAAATAAAAGAAAATCTGTGAAAATTATTAATTTGTAGTTTTGTCACATAAAAATATTAAATTACAAACTTACATTTGCAGTTGGAGAAGTGTCCGTGACGTATATCGATCTATGGGAGAACATGTTTTTCAACTACAATGTTAAGATTTTTCTCAAAGATTAATTTCTTTCCCATAATTGGATCCTTCATTGTGCGTGGACCGATACGAACTTGTTCGTTTTTCTTTTCTTTGCTAACATTAAACTGATTCTTTACGCCAATAATTTAGAATTTAGACTTTTTTCACTGCTTAAGTGTAAATAAATACATCAAAGGATAAAGCAATTTACAGTAAAAGCGACATGCAAAATTAAACCATATAAAACTCAATTACAATCTATGAAATAGAAATACTTATCTAAAACTACCAACTAAAACGAACTAAAACTACCAACGAGACACTAAAAACTCTTTAAAAAAACTGTATTCTGTCTATTTGCCCTTAACACTCAATCAATCTTCTAAAATCAAACAAAATCCGTTTCCTTACCACAGAGCGTTTGTCTCCGATCCTTGGCGGGGTAAGTAGGGAATAAAATTAACCGAGGATGATCGCTAATGAAAATAAATTGGCGGCGGGAGATTCCAGATTACACCGACCGCGACGCGCTAGTCCTTTACAAAAAACGGGACACGTACCGACTACGCGACTGAAGACCAAAATGGTTATTGTTTTAAGATATCTGCGTGGTGTTAACGGTATGATTTAAACAAAAATCTGAGTGGATTTTTTTGTATGTAGGGGGTAATATCACTGGAATTACCAGTCGGATTCGAAAAGTTCTGTTTGTTTTTGATATCCCGATTTTTGAGAAAGGTCATGCGCAATATAACATCGTGATACAGCCCTAAAAACCAAGTGTGTGTGTTTGCGTGTGTGTGTGTGTGTGTGTGTGTGTGTGTGTGTGTGTGTGTGCGCGTGTGTATGTTTGCGTGTGTGTGCGTGAACCATCTAGCACTTTGTGAAATTCTTGGGCAAAATCTACAGATTAAATTTTATTGACGTCTTGATGCTAAATGGTAGAATGAATAAATATTTTTGATCCGGATCAGCACCCTAATTGCCTAACACACTATCAATCAGAATCTGAATAATTTCAAGCGATGTCGCTAATTCATTGCTTCATATGTTCAAAAAAATTGTCTGCTCATCAACGTAAATAACGCAATGAATGGTGTTAAACTGTCAAAATGAAAGCCATTGCTACTGTTAGTGTGTTACGCAATTAATCCTTGGGTTTCGGAAATTATATAGGATTTTTTTTTTCAAGACCGCATTCAGTTTCAGATTCAGATTATTTATTTGTATCTAAACATGTTTACAGATACACAAGTGTGTGAGATGTTACATTTTTGTTAGTCCTCTATGCTTTACCATAAAACATACAAATGTTAACTATTAATGTCAATTATTTCATTATTAATTTTACAATATCAAATAATGATTATAATATTGATAAATGCATTTAATATGCCCCTGATAATTAGTTCAATTCCAAATAAAACTACAATGTCAAAATGAAAATGACAAATTAATCGATTAAGTATAACAAGTAAAATATTAGTAACATACATCCTGACCAAAATACTACACTTATCCAAAAACATCTTCTAATATGGACGCGCAGATATAACATAGAGTGGCGGCAGCGAAAATGAGAGTAACATATCCGGGGGTGGTTCATCTTCTTAAGACGATGTAAGATCAGCCCTGAGTTATGGCTCCGGCAAATTGGGAGTTATTAAAGAAAGTGCGATTACGGTTTTCGTCAAAATAAGGAGATTAGTGGTAGTAAGAATCTTCACGCTGTTATTACGTATTAGGTAAACAGAGACACTGTTTTTATGGTAAATAGAATTACAGCCCATTTTGTTAAACCGTTTATTATGAAGTAAGACCCTAATGTTTCATTTGGATCTAGATTTGTTGCCAATTTAGGTTCTTTTTCAAAATTTTACTGTTTGTTATATCATTGGTCCTGCGCCTGGTCTTTCTCTGGGCTTGTCGGATTGCTGTCCCACCGGATTATGAAAATGAGGGAAAAGAGAATGCACCTGTGTCTGCGCATACGCTTCTGCACTATAATATCTCCCGCGCCGAAGGCAAGTCTCTGTTGAGGTTGGCCGCCAAGGGCGAAATCAAAATATTTTATTTCACATAAACCTGCATGGGCAGTTATGAAACGTCGGAAGCTAGGTGTGCGGTTCCAATTTGTCGCTTCCTATGGAGAACAGCCGGCAAGAAACTCCACGGTTACTTTTTTAAAGATAATTGGCTTTTACAAAGTTTTAAAATTACAGTGATAATATGTATGGGAGGACAGCGCAGGCCTGTCAATAAGTACCAGGTACTTAAAGGAATGAAAATCAAGAATAGAAAATTGTCTACAAATCTAATCTGCAAGGACTACAACGTTCTCTCATTCAACCAAGTTTCATGATTTCCATGACAATCACTAATAAATAGTCTTTAATAGAATTGATGTATAATCTCAAATAATGACGAAAATATGTCAGACATTGTAAAAAATAAAAAATAACATTGTAATTTGGGAGTAGTTAATAGTCTTTCACATAGTTATGCTTTTAAGAGCATATGTAAATACGGTCTGGAAACTGTATAGTTGCTAGATTGCGGTCCCGTTTAAGATAAATTGTCGTCGATTTAACATTGCTAATTAGCTATGACCACTCTCAATCTACAAAACATACGCTTACACTTAAATCAATACATGCATTGCAGTAGGATCACCTCAAATACTTTTGAATAGTTGTTGTTGTTGTCAAGTACTCATAGCGTACATCCAATCCACATTGCCCACTTCCTTCCCAATTTTGGACAACATGTTGTACAAAAAATGTCATGTCAATTAATAAAATCTACGGTAAGCCTCAGCTTAGCCGGCCTCCTTGTTATACCATAACTAAAGCCCGCAGATAGGCCGAGGGGCCCGCGGTCCACTTGTTTAACCTTACTTTGTTATTATTATGTATATTTTTTGCTTAGAATATTCTTGAGAAAACTTTTGCTGGATGGTATAGTTCGGTTTCTAAGTATTAATAGTTCGATTCGCATCAAGATTAGTAGGATAAGGTCTCAATTCAATTCTTAATTGCATTCTATTATGTTGGTAAAACAGTTGTTTTGCTTAATATTAAATAAAGACATCATGTGAATTTCAGAATACAAAATAATATAAACACAAGGTAAGAGCTCTCCTCCTCTCTGCTACTACGCTGTGCCCGACAGGGTCCATTGTTGGGCTAAGTAATTAGCAGTGCATATTCTTTTTCAAAAGTCTATATCCAAATGTCCACTAGAGTAAGCTGGCACATGGTGAATCTCTGGTCCTTTTGGTACTAATGCGTATGTGGTCGATTAACAAAAGAAAACTGTTTTATATTCGTAAGCAATTCATAGTTATAAAACTAGCATGGGCACTTATGAAACGTCAGAAGCTGAAGCTAGGTGCACGGTTCCAAATTGTCACTTTCTATGGAGAAGAGCCGGCAAGAAACTCCACGGTTACTCTTTTAAAAATCCAATGTTTTCAAATTACAATGATAATAGGTATGGGAGGACAGTGCAGGCCTGTCAATAAGTACCAGGTACTTAGAGGAATGAAAATACAGAATAGAAAATCGTCTACAAATCTACAGTTTGTAAGGCCTACAACGTTCGCTCATTCACAATATGTGTGTGTCAGTGACATAATATGATTCCCATGACAATCACTAAAAAATAGTCGATATCAAAATTTATGTATACTGTCAAAAAATGACGAGAATATGTCAGCATTATAAAAATAAAAAGAACATTGTAATTTGGGACCAGTTAATAGACTTTCACATAGTTATGCTGTTAGTGAGGTACTAGGTGGTGCTGGACGTAGAGAATAGCTCCATCCCATCTCTTCCCGTGGGTGTCGTAGGAGGCGACTAAGGGACTTACTAGAGAATGGGCAGCAGCGTTCTCTATGCATTTTACCACCATACTGCGATCGCCAACCCGCTTGCCAAGCGTGGCGATTATGGCAAAACCCCCCCTTTTGGGGAGGCCTATGTCCATCAGATGATGATGATGAGGTACCAGGGAAGCCACATGTGCAGAAGGAATTAATGCCAAACTTCCCTAGCATAAGCATAATCAGGCTACAGTGTTCCCACTGCTGGGACACAGGCCTCCTCTCTATGAGAGGGATCGGGCCATAATCCACCACGCACGCGAACCCAGTGCGGTTTGGTAGATGTCCATTTTTTTTTTTTTTGTTTCTAGGACATGCCGGTTTCCTCACGATGTTTGCCTTCACCAGTTTTCAAAGCAGTAGTGTAGTAAATAGTTAAGCAAAAAGTAAACCGCTTTCTTGGGTTCGAACCTAGGACGTACCACTCGTAAGTCAGGGCCGTTGCCACTAGGCCACCACTGCTCTCTGTTTTAGAACTAACTCCAGTATAAATCTCGTGCTCTCTTTGCAATAACATCTGCACTATAGAAGACCTTGCAAGGCCAAGGATAACGCTGTCGAAATAGCAGAAGTCTGGTCGAAGCTCTTTTACAACAACAAATGGTATCATGGACACGATGAAGAAGAAGATCGTGAAGCCAATTTATAAGTACACTATTTATCGATTCTTTCCTAAAAAACCGGCCAAGTGCGTGTCAAACTTGCGCACTGAGGGTTCCGTACAAACCTGAAGAACCAGCTTAAAGGTATTATAGACTCAGATCTATATTCTATATTCAGGTCTAGTATTTTGTATGAATTTCAATTTAATACCTCTACGCGTTCATGAGGAAAGGGGTAGTAAGTTTAAAATTATTAAAAATATTTTTATTAAATGATGTAACTAAAAATTTATGCTTTTCGCAATTTTTCCTTTATCTGTGCTATAAGACGTTGCTTCGTACCCAATTTCAAGATTCGAGTTCACGGGAAGTACTCTGTAGATTTTGATTCCCTTGCGTGTCGAAAATATGAGGCATAAACGACTGTATCTTTTGATTGCGTTAGCTTAGAAGTTTGATTTTATTCACAGCTCTAAGGGACAGTAGAACTGAGTAGGTATTTGATATGAATTTCAGCTTGATACCTCCACGCGTTCCTGAGAAAAAGTTTCTTTACATACAGACAGACAGACAACAAAGTGATCCTCTATGGGTTCCGTTTTTCCTTTTGAGATACGGAACCCTAAAAACGGACCCTATCTTCCCTCTCTCTGTCAAGATCACCCCTTAGGTTAGTACCAACATAATAACAACAACATAAACAATAACAAGCTCCTATTTGTTATTAATCTCGGCTGTAAGGCAGAGGACAAACAGCGATATTACGCCGTATTAACTTGCTCTAGTAAATCTTTCCGCTATGAGGCGGGCTTAGAGTTTTACTGTCTTGTCTTGTACCGTACCGGGGGCATGTCAGACGGTATGCACTCGGCTTAATAACTCTCTCTAAGTGGCCGGAGAAAAATAAAACTTGTAATTAGGTTTTGTGATCTTTTTGCAACAGTTAGATTTGCTTAAACAAATTGATTTCTACTGATTTGGTCTTGGCCGATTCATTAAACTGATTAAGTACATGCAGTCCGCTAATAGAACCTCCTCATTAAGTATACAATGTCTGGTCAAAAAAAAAACATTGTAGAAAACCAACCGTTAATTTATCAAATAATATTTCATTTGAAAACATCCATTGATTTCTTATTAAGCTTCAACTACTTATACAGGAAAAGTTTTTATCCAGTGCGCAAATTGTAACCATTAATTCAGCATATCATTCTAGACCCCCTAGCGCAGAAATTTTTCGCCGGATATACAAAAAAATACATCAGCTGTTCCATTCATTTTGACCGCGTAGGTATTGCACTTTTCTATGAAACAGCAGATATTTTGTATAACCGGCAAAATAAACTGCGCTAGGGGTTCTAGAATGATATGGTGAATTCATGGTTACAATTTGCGCACTGGATAAAAACTTACCCGGTATACGCGACCGCGCAGAAGTTCTTTCTGTATTCTGAGCGCAACCGTGGTCTCCTATCCTTTTTTTAACCGTACTGTGTACCTGTATCTTTTGTTGGATATCCTAAATAAATAAATTAGTTAATATCAATCAATTTATTGCAACATTCTTAATTGTAAAAGATATTTTGTTTAATGTTATTTGTGTTTCATATGCTTGCCTGATTTTTTTTAAATATTACCGCTGTTTCCAATCAGACTTCTGAGCAAGATGATTAGATAATTACTTATGACAACATTTCCCTGTGCCTAACTTCAATCAACGTGACGTCAGTTTAGCTAGTATACTTTCCTCTTTCTGACCGAGTCTTCAACAAACCAACCAAGCACTAACTAGGCACAATATAATAAATAGCGTTATTAGACGCTGTCATAATCCACGGTTAACTAACATAAATGCCCGGCTCCGCTGGCAGGCAGTTTGTTTAGATTAAAACTTAATGCCCCACAGATATTAACATGACGACAATGTTATTTATTTTATCTTAACTGTCTTGGAAATAAACAGTGTCGGTTTGGAGGTCAGCGGGGCAATTCTAGTAGTTTTAACAACCTTCACAGTCTGATCTCAGTTTCAATATGTCAAAAATACCTCAAGTTTCGTTCCTCGACTTGAATACGGGGCTTTTGGCCACATTGCATGTGTGCATTTTATTTCATAATTGATTTTATTGTATGTAATGTGCGTTTTGTTTGTGCAGAATAAAAAATTTTTCTTTCTTTCTTTCTTTCTAGTTTCCATAAATTTTTGACGAAGAAGTTTTTTGATATTTGATCGTCGCCGAGGTGAGACTGCGGCTAGATTTTGAACGTTTTTAAACGGTTTTATTTAGCTGGCCGTTTGGTCAAATTTTGCACTTGAAATTTTACCCCATTCCTGTTGGCAGATTGATCTGTTATTTGGTATTTTGACATTGATCAGACAAAAAAATTAAATCGTGGGGCGTAGCGTAACCTGAGTAAATATGGAAGTAGCATATGAGCGGTTGACTGTTGATAGAAATTGAAATGTTGGTTGACTTTTGAGTCGGAAGAGTCACAAATTACAATTGACAAAATTTTAAAGTTTTGAAAGAGCCACAAAATTTTTAAATTATATTTTAAATTTTTGTGGCTCTTTCAAAACAGATTACGAAACAAGTCACAGTTATTATTGGTTTCATAGTAAAATAATCCTCCTTGGGTTTAAACGCAAGGAGACCGATAAGGGGCGTGGCCTAATCTACGCCATTTGCAAACTCACCATTTTTTTATTTGATAGCTCGCCAGGTGAGGTGAAAATTAATAATATAATGTTTGCGTATGGAACTAAAGAGCCGCAGGTTTCCGACCCTGCCCTAGATTGATGAGGAAAGTGGTGTGATGACTGGTACCTAGGACCTACTGACTATTTTTTTTTGCTTTTAGTACATTATCTACATCATTATTTTCATTAAAACCGTTTAATGTATTTTTTTTTAACTTATTTTTAATTACAAGAATAATAAATTGGCTTTCAGTTTTATAGTGATTCGAGACCTTAATTATAAGTTTATTGGGTTATATAAGTGTTAGTACCTACTTAGGTCATATACATACATACATAACTCTCGCCTTATTCCCTTGAGGTAGACAGAAACTGTCCCGTGTGTTGCCGGACGTAAACGAATAACACCATCCCATTTCTTCCCGTGTGTGTTGTAGAAGGCAAGGGACTTACTAGAGAATGGACAGCAGCGTTCTCTATGGATTTTACCACCATACTGAGATCGCCAACCCGCCTGTCACGCGTGGCGATTATGGCAAAACCCCCCTTTTTCGGGAAGCCTATGTCCAGCACGTCGACTTTTCGGCTGAAATGAGGCAGAAACTACAGATCACCACCTGCTTCGATCCTAACATACTCTTTTTGCTTCGTTTACGTTCATAGATCTGCACCCTAGATGCGTAACTCCCGATTGACAATAATTGGTTTCGTCTTCACAGTTTAACAATATTCATTGCGTTATTTATGTTGTCGAACAGACACATTTTTCGAACATATGAAGCAATGGTTTAACAATCCGTTTCAAAACGATACAGATTATGATGAATCGTGAGTTACGCAATTAGGGTGCCGGTCATACACGTGCGCCGGTTGCGAGAACTAAGCACCTGATCTTTGTGAAAAACATCATCAATAAGTCACTATGTCATCCTAGGGCGTAGGTACCCTCGGCGTAGGTACCCTAGGCCGGTTTGTTAGCCGCCCGTCATTCATTCTCTCAACCTGACCATCTAAGCATACCCTCTCATACCAAGTCATATAGGATACTTATTTATTTCCCAATGAGTCTGGATGCTAGTCTTAGGCTGGATTTAGTGCTAGACCGACGCGACGGACATCGGTCGAACCAGGTCGAACTTGGCTATATCAATGAAAACTTATGGACAACTGTAATGCAGCGGTGGTGAATCACAATGCGCGTAAACCTACGTCGCGCGTCGTCACCGTACGGACGAGCGCCGTTGGTCGATCTCGTCGGTCGATCGACGCGCTATGTCGGTATGTGCGGACATTTACCGACCGACCGACCTTGAAATTTCTATTGTGACCTCTCTTGTGAGTGCTTTTCTCATCCGATCCCCCTTTCCCTTGCTGCCCGCCCCAGCGTCGCCCAAAGCCGAGGTCTGTACTTCACAGGGTATGTAGTCGCTTAGCTTTTCAGTTTTTAAGCCCTGTCTGGAGTCCTAATTTATTGAGGCGCCCACAGGCAAGCTCGAAACGTCCTAGGTTGCCCGGCGAGATGCCATATATATTAAACGCGAAAAAAATAAGCGTGTTTCTTACATTTATATTCGTATAAGTCATCAAAATGTAGGGAACAGCTGATTTTTTCTTTCGCGATTTTTGGTCCCATAGCAAAAGTTGTTCATACTGATGAGTACAATCATCTCTTAAGAGGTTTTTGGTGTTTTTCCAATGAACCTGTATATTAAATTAAAAAAAAAAAGAAAATACTCAGCTTCCCGTCAGCTAAGCACTTAACGGTCGGTTGCAACCGATAAATCACCGAGTGTCGGTCGGTCACTAAATCCAGCCTTAAACTTGGAGCGACTGTTACCTGTCCGTCTTAGCCCAAATATTGATGACCGACATCAACAGGATAGGTAAGAAATACACATATAATTGTAAAACAGATGCGTACGTACTTGGGTGTACATTATAGTATAATCTGTATATTAATCTACCTATCTACTCACTGCCGCAATTCTAGATGTACTTACTCTGAATCTATCTTCTTATATCATCTATCTATCTATATAAATAAAAAGAAATGTCCTGACTGACTGACTGACTCATCAACGCCCAGCCCAAACCCTTAGACCTAGAAAGCTGAAATTTTGCACAGAGGTTCTCTTTATAATGTAGACAAGGACTAAGGAAGGATTTTTCGAAATTCAACCCCTAAGGGAGTTAAATAGGGGATGAAAGTTCCGAGCGGGCGAAGCCACTGACAAAAGCTAGTATAGGTGTAAAAATCAATTGCCGTGCGTTAGTCTCGCAAAAACTCTACAATGGCTCGACCAATTGTGATGAAACTTTGGTAAATTATTATGCGCACCGGAGAAAGTTTCTAGCAAAAACAAATGATCATTGTAACGCATGATGCGACATCTTGTGAAGGCCGCGGGTATCCGCTGGATGTGGGAAGCACAAGACCGGTCGAAGTGGAGGAGCCTGGGGGAGGCCTATGTCCAGCAGTGGACACCTTTCGACTGAAATGATGATGATGATGATGCGACATTATCAATATTATTATCATCATCATTTTGATGTGATGACATTAGGTAGTATAATAAAAAAATTAAATTTAAAATTAAAAAAACCCCCGACCCTAACAAAAACTCTAAAAAGTAAAAATAATAATATTTATAGGCCTTTTAAGATGAAGGTAATATTTTGATCAAGGCATTGTAAAGGCAGGGGACGGCTAATGAAAATGCTAGGCCTCTGTTTGGCGTTTTCATTGACCGTCCCCCGACTTGACAATGCCTTGATCAAAACATTACCTTCATCTTAAAAGGCCTATAAATATTATTATTTTTACTTTTTAGAGTTTTTGTTAGGGTCGGCGGTTTTTTAAATTTTAAATTTAATTTTTATTTCCTGCTTTTTAAACTTAATGTCTCGCTCGCTTAAATCTGCGCATCGTTCCGTATTTTTCCCACAGTGAAGTTTGTTACTAATTTATCCTCATTCCTCGTCCTGATCACTATTTATCTATAATCTATGCATTGAGACCTTTTCAATGAGCCCAAACACGATACTTTTGCTGTTTGTTGGTGAGTAACTTGGGCATCCTGGAAATTTCAGGTGTTACTCCAGCATCATTTCAATGTTACCCTGTTCGCCTAATATCATTGAAGTAATAGAATACAAAATTTCGAGTTGATCAGCCCCGTGGAAGATGCACAAATCACTTCATCAACCAGAAAAGAGCTGATAATCTTCAAACGGCTGAACCGATTTTTATGAAACATGTCTAAGAACACTCCCGACTAATACACCTTTCAAACAAAAAAAAAAACAAAATCAAAATCGGTTCATCCGTTCGGGAGCTACGTTGCCTCAGACAGACACACACACACACACACAGACACGTCAAACTTATAACACCCCGTCGTTTTTGCGTCGGGGGTTAAAAATAGTGTTTTAGATAAGTAGTTAGTTAGATAATGTTCTTAGTGTCAAAAACCTGAAACCAAAAACTTACATTACTATTCATAATACTATTGTTGATGCAGGTAGGTATGCGCCGCAATGAAACCTTATTAAAAATCAGAGTCAGAGTCTACTAATTAATTTAATATTAATTTGCTCTGCTGATTGATCCACGAAATAATGGCGTCGGTATCATCGGCAAAAAAGCTGAATAACTTGGATTAATTTCAATAAGCTTTTGTTTCAGTAGTACGGTAGTACCTCCGTAATATGCTCTATTAAATGAGTTTCGTTACTGAAATATTAATCTGCGTGAATATATCCTGCACGTGTAGATATTTTTTACGGATGATTTATTAAATGGACATTTCAGTAAAGCTCCAAAATACTTCACTCATAACATTTCTATCATCATATATTATTAATCTGTAACATTGGCTGAACTTACAAAATGTTAAAGTTTTTGAAAAAAAAAAAAACAATGCCTATTACATTTATCATAGCAAACGCACACTGAAGCGTTATGCTTCGAAAACAAAAATATTTTATTTTACACCTCGCACCATCATTAAAAAGTTACATTTTCAAAGTAAATAGATGCTTCAGGTAAATACCTTCTTATCATTAGTACGTACTTACGAACTCAAACATTTTCTTAATGAGTTCCAAATAATTAAGATGCTACTCAAAAGCGAATACGCTAAAGAATGGATAAGAATATCAGAGTGTGCACGATCAAAGAATGATTCCGCGAATGAACTTTAAATCTCTCTAATTGGTATAATCCGTTTCGCCCTATGTTCGAACGTTCTAGCCGAGCGGCACTCTTGCAGTCAAGACGATCATATCAGCGCAAAAAGTGTGCTATTTCAAGTACTTATTTATTTTACTTAGATGAATATTGTTAGAATATCTTTAGTCAGTTGATACAAACTAAGACGTTCTAAGAATATTCATTTGTTGATACTAGAGAGATAAAATCTGAAGATTCTTTGAAAACTAGTTTTATAATTAGACCGCCTAACCTAAACGTTATAGCAGCAACTTTGTGTAGTTTAATAGAGTTTTTATTAGCACAGGCTCTTGTTATTTTTCATAATCTATGGGATCACACACTCACAGACTACAGTAATAGTTGAAAGCTTAATAATAGGTCTTTACCTATGAAATTGCCGTTTTGTATGAAAAAATTTAAACGAATTTTTTTCATGAATTTTTTATTTGTATTAATCGAAGTAATCACCCAAGCAATCAATGCAT
The DNA here is from genome assembly GCA_949987655.1 of Polymixis flavicincta. Classification (NCBI taxonomy): domain Eukaryota; kingdom Metazoa; phylum Arthropoda; class Insecta; order Lepidoptera; family Noctuidae; genus Polymixis; species Polymixis flavicincta. The sequence continues at coordinate 20,976,148 of OX465173.1, forward strand.
CTTTGCCATCGCAGTGGCAGTTTATTGATGCCGGGCTTCTTAAAGAAATCAGCTGGACGGGAGGCAACAAATTCTTCAAAGGCATTTTGTACTGCCTCTCGGGTATTAAATTTTTTTCCCGCCAAGAAGTTATCCAAATTCTGGAAAAAGTAGTAGTCTGTAGGCGCAAGGTCTGGTGAGTAGGGCGGATGACGGAGAGCTTCCAACCCCAGTTCTTGCAACTTGGAGACCGTCTGCTGTGCAGTATGAGGTCGCGCGTTGTCGTGCAGGAGCAGCGGAGACGAGCGATTGACCAATGCTGGTTGGAGATGCGCCAGCTTCTCCATCATTGTGTTCAGTTCTTCACAGTACACATCTGCAGTAATGCTCACCCCGTTTGGTAAGAAGCTGTGATGAATCACACCGGCGCTAGACCACCAAACAGTGACCATCACTTTTCTAGGGGTAAGTTTTCGTTTAGGGCATTGTTTAGGTGCTGAACCAGGATCCAACCAACTTGCTGAGCGCTTACGGTTATCAAACAGAATCCATATTTCATCGCAGGTAACAATGCGGTTCAAAATTCCTTCATTTGTGTGTCTGTTGAGCAGTGCAAGGCACGTCTCGACGCGTACTTCGCGCTGGCGATCATTGAGTTCGTGGGGCACCCATTTGTCAAGCTTTTTTACCTTGCCAATTTGACGCAAATGGACCAATATTGTTTTGACGCTAACGTCGAAAGCTGCTGCTAATTCAGCCGTAGATTGTGTATCATCAGCTTCCACAATCGCCTTTAATTCGTCATTGTCGACCAAAGTCTTCGGACGACCGCGAGGTTCATTTTTCAGGTCGAAATTTCCAGAACGGAAGCGAGCAAACCAATAACAGGTGGTGCGTTGGTTTGTAGTGTTAGCTCCGTAAACGTCGTTGATGTTGCGTGCCGCTTGTGCCGCGTTGCTGCCACGACGGTACTCATATTCCATAATTACTCGAATTTTTAACGTATCCATGATGACGAAAAAGATTGAAATGCGATGAAAATGTAACACTAATCAATAAAGAAATGACTACTTTTAGAAAAAAAAATCCATGTTTTTAAAATAAAATTAATTTGAAATTAGAATTCTTAGCCAAACAAAAATTATTTTGATTTGAAATGGCCAGTACTGCAGAACGGCAATTTCATAGGTAAAGACCTAAATAAAACAAAACAATGATTAATAATATCAAACTGCTGTGGGAATCAAACCTTCTTTAAGACAGATCGCGAGGTCTCTGTTATTTGCTTTACCGTATCCTCGAGATTTTTTGAGACGGAAGGAGCTGTTGTTTTACGCTTAAATGGTGTATTTAAATATTTTTGTTCAAGCTATATCTCTTGTTCGAGCTTTAACTCAAGTGAAAATACTTACCACGACTAAAGTACAAAGTTACTCGTCTCAGAGTCAAAGTTTGGAAGTTGTGCATTGCACCAACATTAGTATAGTATAGCCTGCCTAATATTGTGCGAAGGCCCGAAACAGCCGGTCATTCACCACAAAGATCGAAGTGTTGACAAAGATGTCTGTAGATACTAGCGATTACACCAAGACTTGCAACTTTGACAGGTGATTTGGGTCCCGACGACCGCTTCCGTCGAAGCTTCGGAGATAACTATTGACACATGTTTAGTTCCACAATGGTTTAGAGAGTGCCCAGTATATCTTGGTACTTGGTCGTGGCGCTGCTTGTAGTGGCAAATGTCAACAAGATGTAAAATTCAGTACTTTTTGTTATAGTTCACTTCATAGCCGCCTGTCAGAATATACTGAGCAACTAGCGTACTAGCGATAGACTTTGTGATACTATTGTGCGGCGTTCGAATCTAAATTTTCTGTTTGGATAAGTGCAGTAATCTGTTGCTTTACGTGTAAATGTAGGCACAGATAAGCTAAGTATAGTGTAATGTTCTGTGGTGCAAGTTTTAATTATTGTATACTGTATAGTGTTACGGTATTTTTATTACCATCATTGTATTTCGATAATGCAAAACGGTCTGCTATCGTTAATTGTATTTATGTTTTGTACTTTCATGATGTTTGATAAATTAATTGCAATGAACTTCATTATGAACTCGCGCAAACAGCTGTTTCAGACCCACGTTTGTTAGTTTGTAGGTATTTCGCTTTTTTATTTGCCTGTTCTTTTTTGTTGTTTTTGCACTCAGTAACCATCAAAATAGCATTATGCAGGAATATGTACGAATGTGGATAGAGTTCGATGTTAGTGTTTAGTACAAGGCTGGTATCATATTTGTTTCTATTCTATTTCTATATCTATTTGGAAAAACGGCAAATAAAAGAACAACATCTTTTCATATTATATTCAATTAAATTTTCGTTTATATAATTGAATCGAATAAACATTTAGCCAATATTTTCGTTACCTAAACGGTACTGCTTTAATTGTTCGTGTGAGCCTAGTGACGTAGTTTTACAATAAAACTTATGTTTAACATTAATAAAATATTTACAATATTTGGAAATTTCATCACAGCTTCACGAAAACAAGCATAACATGGGAACAACAAAACAAACTGTCTTATTACAACTATGATGCGTCTAAAACTATAAAACAAGAGTGTGACGAAACAGCCTCAATCGATAAATGCGTGAATACTGTAACATAAACTGTTTGGTGAAAACCGATTTACTGGGCAAAGCGGCATTATGAACTATGAAATACCCCGCAAATAATAAACCTTTACAAAACGAGCCGACATCATCAACGCTTACCGCTTATTATTCCGAATAGAGTAATCAACGCGACTCGATTTAATATTGCCACCATTTCTATTCTAACTGCAACCCAAACGCTCGGCCCAATACATCGGGAGACTAATATTGATTATTATCAGTAATTACGTGATCACTCTACAACACTAACCGATCTTTGGATTGAGGAAGCATTAACATCTATAACAAAAGAGTACATAATACGGAATGTGCGTAACCATTCGGCCGCCGAACAACGACCGATAATATCAGAAATATCGATTCCAGTATACTATGTGCAATATAATATCATTATTACTATGACTCAATACTAATTATACAAATAATGTACATAATTAGAATAACATTGAATACCATTCTATACTTCAACCTCGCTATTATAATTTAAGTGGAACTTTTAATGAGAGTATCCATTAATTACATTCTAACAACAGATTTATACAACTACTGTAAAATTTAATAAATAAAAACCGAGTTTTGAGTTTCTTATGTACACATACATACTACTAGAAATATTGAGATTCCATCACAAACAACTGTGACATGTCCTTTGATAGTAATTTTGTACCTATGACTATGTACACAATAAACAATACGATGTGATCGCTCTATCAGATAATTTTATACTACTAGTTTAAACTTATAATGATATCGCATTCCAATATGTCTAGTCTACCTTAAGCAAAACTATGATCGTTAATAATCTAAACAGTTTCTAATTAAGTCCTCTGAATAATACGAACTGTTTAAAGTTAGGATGACGTCATCATCGTCATCTTAATACTAACATGGCACTGCACACCATTAAACGATCCGATATCAGTCTTTCGTGTATATGCTGCGACGTCACAAACACAAAAATCTCTCACTTTTTAGTAACATTGAGCGCAGTTAGCTCACACCAACTTCCTCTCGGCCATAGCGTGGGGGTGTCCGGGATGGGTGTAGTGCCCGGGAGACGAGGGCTCGTACAACGACATCTTCAGTCTCTTGCACTTCGCTCTTCGGTTCTTGAACCAAAACTGCACGTTCTTCGACTCCAGCCGAGGAAACTTCTGCCTGTAAGGCATTCTGTTCAACTCTTCAGTGTACTTCAGTATCAGGTTGTGCGAGGGATGGGTGTTCATTGAGAACCATTGCTCTAGTACGGGGACCTCCGACACGGGGTCGATGAAGGTTCGATTGCGTTTGCGTCGTTCGTCCGAAGCTCCTGCGAGGGCTAGGTTGAGGCCGCTGGCGCCTTCTCCGGGGACTGCGCCGACGCCTGGGAAGCCGCTCATGTATTGGCTCATGTACATGATGCCATGGCCGAACATGTGGTGATTGGGCACCATAGGGAAGGGAAGACGATCTAGATGCGGGGAAGATGGCCCGTAGTGTCGTTCCTGGATTACATCCTCATCAGAACCATCATGGTCGTCCCCAACACCGTTCTCGTCCTCATTGTTGTTGTTATTACTGTTGTTGTTGTGGGAACTGTCGCTGTTCTTGGCCGGAGAACGTTGTGGTGAGATTATGTGGTCAGGCTTACTCAAATCTCTCGGCTCTTGCTTGATGTCATGTACCTGTGGCAATAAAAAAAAAATTGTATCTATATCGTCTAATGAAAGATATAGTCACGGGTAGCGTGGCCTTATAAAAATCGAATCATGAGTCATTGATTATTCAAGACCATGCAAACGTGTCTAGACGTCTCTGTCACATAATCAATGTAGTTGTAAAAACTCACCTTAATTATATCCGGTGGCTTTGGTGACTCCTCAGGCCTGTCGTCTGTATCATGATCGTTATTCTTCTTAGTTGTGATCAAAGAGAGAGGCGCATCAGGACTCTCAGGCCTATCATCAGGATGTATGTCACCTCCATCATCTTCTAAATCGGAACCTCCATTGGATAAATTGTCTTCAGACATCACAGACATCGGGTATCTGCCCGGACTACCAGATAAAATAGGACTCTTCATCGAGTTGTGATCTTGAGAGCCATAAGTGTCACTGCCAGCCATCATTGACCCATTTGTCGGACTGTGACTCCTGCTATTGAACCCATTCACCCCAAGGTGACAGCTCAGTCCTCCAATATTCCGAAGCTCAGCGCGTTTCTGCGCAGCACGCGCGTTCTTGAACCAGTAAACAACGTTGTTTACGTCGAGAGGCTTTCGTCCTCGCCTCGATTCTAAGTTATTTAACTCTCGGACATACTGTTGTATTTGCTGTCTACTTGGATGTTGATTCTCGGAAAACCAACGCTGTAGTTTCGGCAGTTCCAATTCAGGATCAAAACTTGTCCTCATTCTAGTCTTTTGAGTAGGATATTGACTTTGGACAGTCTGTAACGCTGGATGTAAGTGGTCTGGTATTGTGTTCAAGGTAGGCGAACGGGTTTTAGGACCAGGCGATGGATATCGTCTCGGGCTGAATGGCGGCGGTCGGGGAGTCACTTGAGCACTCCACCAAGATTCAAATTTACGTCGCATTTCTTCAGACGGCTCGTGAAAGTTGTGCGGCCCCGGCGTACGGTCCTGACCGCGACAGATCTGAGCTAATGTTACCTGTAACAAGAAGAAACACTTTAAAAGGAAGGTCACCAAACATAACTCGAACAGTAAATAAAACAACAAGATACCGCAAACAATTTTAGACGATTTTAAAGAGGTCAGTCTAACCAGCAACAGATACAGAGATAATTGTTTGAATAAACACGAAGCATTGTTTCACAGAACATCGCCATTAGATTATGAAAATATTAGGTCGGCTGTTAATGCATGTGTCATGCGCGAGCGGTCGGCTTCTGACGCGCTCGGCGTGAGGTGTTTACTTGGTGGTTAGTGCGCATCACTCCCGCGCGCCGACGAAACTTCAATCATGGTCTGCTCTAAAACAATGAGCGGGAAGGGCGTCTCAACAATTAGCATCCACCCACTACGCCCTCAACTAGCGCCGGCACAGCCGCGGACTAAGTGCCCTGCATCACCGCACCGACTGCGCTAAACAAAGCACCCGAAATGCCTCAAGCCGATCCGACGCCGCTGTTTGAGCATCAAATGAACCGTGTGACTCGGAGTGATTCCAATGCGATGTATTTCACAATTATTTGTTCAGCGTGATAACAGGAGTGCATATTTAGAGAGGTATTAATCGCACAGCAAGTAGTCAATCATAAAGAACTTGTCAGATTATAGCTCCGTCGCGCAGTTTACCCAGCTTGACAGTTATGCAAGTGAGATCTGCTCGTATCGCTAGATTACATAGAACAATGCCAGTGATTACGTCGTCAAGCGAGTTGTCAAGCGCAGGCCTGCTCGCGATGTTGCTAAATCAGACGTTAAATTAACTGTAAGTATTACACATCGAGATTGTGCCTATAAATCATGTCAGAGGAATTAGCGCCGCGCTCGAGTGATACGTTAATCCGCTTCTTTGTTTTATATTTTTAAATAGTGAGGCCATATTTGCTTTCAGATATTGTCTGTTTCAGCTTCATGGAAGATTTACGAGAGCTGGCGCCTGCGCGTGATAACTCGCGTCACGTGTAATCCGCCTAAGTACGTAATTCGGTGTGTGATTGCGAACATTTCTTGATATACTCGTAGTTAAAAGGACAACTTTGAACACAATAGGCTTAGTGTTATCTTATATTATTTTCGTTGTGTGTACATACGCTACTTACGCACGCTTGAAGGAACGATTAAATTGTAACCCGTTACAAAGAACCTTGAAATTTCAAAGAGATTTCGAAATTAAGTAAGAAAGTAGTCTTAAAGAAGATTTATGGTTTAAATTGATCCTGCATCGAGGTGGCAGTCGGGAAACCCCTTCGATAAAATATTCCTCGAGCGTCCAAAAGTTTGCTCCGAGTTAAAATCGAAGTGGCGCAAATTGGCGTGAGATAAATTACCATAATATCATAGAGCCGAGTTCATCTGGCGTTTAGCTAACAACTCCAAGTTCGAGGTGTTTGATTATCTTGCCCGGTCGTGTTCCTTTGCTTCATTTGCACCAACTTCGACTCGACTTTTCAACTTCAATTTGTTTCTAGCTGTCTATTAAGCCTTCATTTGTTATCTTCAAGCCATTATGAAACATTGAAAATGATGTATAACTTAACCGTGCCACTACACGATGTCACTGTAAACTTCAAATTGAAATATCCGTGAGCCGGTTATGGTTGGAGGGCGCGCATGTAGCGCTAACCTCGCGTTTAATAAGATTATAAAGCATTATTTTATGGTATTAATAAGATCAAAAGCGTTCGTACATCTAAAACTCCTTTTAACCCTCTTTCGGTGTAGCTCAAGTTGGCAAGACGAGGGCAACCCCCCACCGCCCTAACCCGTTCGCTACAAGGTGGATATTTAGAAAATATAATAAGGCCTTGCGAGGCGCGGATGAGACGGAGATTCAATTAAATTTATTATGTATGGAGATCTTGCGTATGAGACAGGTGCTCATCGCGTCGACAAATTGTTCTCTATCGCGAGCAAGGAGCTTTAAATCTCTTTAGAACTTACTGAGTTGCTGAAAATTTTGGATTGATGTTTTATATATAGTCTCGTCGGAATTTTCTCATTCACGTGGTTTTTAAATAGTGTTTCTTCTTCAAGCCTACGGTGTTGTGTCAAAAAAGCTTAAGACAAAAACAATTTTTTTTTTTGTCTGCATGAAGTCCATCTTTTCTAAAATTTGTGTCGCATCAATAAAATCTGATTCAAACTAGACATAAATATCAAGCGTCAAAAAAGTGCTCAGATCGCCACGAAACCAAACTCAAACGGGGCAGAAAAATCTGACGATTCCGAATTGCATATAGATATCAGCCAGGATGTAGCTTAATGCAAATAACTCGTAAATTCGTAATAACGGTGAGTTTTATTGTTAGAGGAAATATTTAAGCAAAATTAATAAATCTATGTATATAACAAGAGGTTCCTAAACTTTATTTTCTCGTAGACCATTTTCAAAATTTTATTGGTTTCGGTGCAACATTCGCTGCAACATATTGTGAATGTGATGGCTGCATGGGTGTTTTTATTTTTGTTTGGTTTGTTTTTTTTTTCTCATTTAATTTTAATCATGGTCTGGCAGTTTAAGTAATTTATGCGGCCTACTCATATGTCCTTTCTTTGGTATTGTTCGTCAAATCGTTGAGCTCCTCAAGTTCTGAGTTGAGCTGCATAATTACTGATAATGCGTGCACTGATTAGACAGGTCCACTCAATCTGTGTGGTTCTTTTCTCAAAGGACCATTTCAGATACCAATCCACATGGTCTTCACATGATCTGACCAAGATTATGTCTGGACTTTAAAAAAAGACTGTGACCTCTGAGTTTTTTTTGGCCTTTCTTCTCAGAGTAGTCAGATAGTAAACACTGATCTCATCTAGTTTTAAAAATATGATTGACGTGTAAAAGTGTTTGTACAAACCTACTTACAGAAATAAAATTATTAATTATTTATCACTTAACATTTCTACCATATTCCTTATCTCGGACCATTTTGGGAATAACTGCTGTAAACACTAGTGAAAATTGTATAAATCGAAAGAAAAGGCTTCCAATTAGAAGAAAAATGCAAAAAGAAAATTGAATTAAGCAACATTCAGTAACAAGTAAAGTGTTAAACTTATCCATGCAGCTTTCCAAGAACAACATTAACCTACCATTAAAACATGACATCAAAATGTCTAAGAGCCCACTCATTGTCAAAACTCGAGCCGCGAACACGAAAACAAATGCTTCCTTAATTCTTCCCCCGAGCGATGATCCCTATTAGTAGGGTCTTAGCAGTCACCTCGCAATTATAAAGACCAAATTGAAGAACGCGCGCCTACTTAACGAAGAGTTTTGATAATCTGTCTCCTCATCTTTCATCCAAAATTCTAAAGTTCTCGTTAATTTTCGTCGATATCGAGTGATTCAAGTGCCAGTATTTTTATGTGTTTTGGCAGAGGAAAGCTATTTGGCAGGCGGAGTTGGAAGATAGGCCTTCGTATCATTATTTGTGATGTAAAAGTTTTCTTAATGTTTGTGGTTTCGACACATTCTAAGTAATCGATATAATTGTTTGGTTACGAAATGGTCCTAAAACCAAAATAAACAAAGTACATGACTACATATGCCCCTACATAATTAATCTCATCTGCCGAGCCTTTTCCCGACCATGTTGGGGTCAGCTTCCAGTCTAACCGGATGTAGTTGAATACCAATATTTCACATGGAGCGACTGCCTATCTGACCTCCACAACCCAGTTACTGGGTAATATGATACCCATTGGTAAGACCAGTTGTCAGATTTCGGGCTTCTGACGACCCGTAACGACTGTCAAAGATCCACGAATGACAACCAGGACCAACTGCTTCACGTGCTTTCGTGCATAGAGTGGTCTTGGTATGTAAAGATGGTTACCCATCCACGAAAAAGCTACTAGCTTAACCTGATCCAGCGACCCGCGCGGCTATTTTATTACTTTCCATTAGTGAAGTCGATAAAGACTGTCGCCTCAGTTTTAGTTCGGTAAACTTCGATTGATAACATATCAAAAAGGAAGAGTCACCAGTTTGACTTCAATTATTTGAACATTTTCCTCAGATAATGTCAAGAATGACCAACAAAACGGCTAAAAGCTCAAATAAAAGCTACCAAAACCGATATAACAACAAAACTCACGAATCTTAAGCAAATAAGCACTCAATCTTTAATTAAATCGTTAAAACAAACAATACCTACTAGGATAAATGTTTTCGATTGAAAGCGTGCCTTACAAAGCGAGCTTAAAATATGGAAAACAATGAGTTTCCACGTTAATAAGGGGTAACAGGGGGTAAGGGGTAAGGGTAAAGGTTTAGTTCGGGTTATTGTTCCCGGGGTAAACCGAGGACATGGCGTTCTGTTGTGAATGTTGGTTTAGCTCGGTGTACCGTGTCCTCATTGTCACCCATCAGGATGATTTGAACGCCCCAATCGGTTGATGTAATTTGATTTGACAGATGTTTTCGGAAGCTTTGCTGAATGTACGTGGTCGGGAGATTATGATGACTGTGTTTGTGGCTTAATTCTTTTATAACTGGGAGCTGTATTTGCAAAAAACGGGAGTTTCTTATTTGATTTCGTTAGTGACTGATACGTTTTGCAAACTCCATCAGTTTCTAAGCCTTCCACTTGGAGTGTTCGTGTTTCTGTTTTTAATTTTAAAAGAGTTAGGGTATGTATGTTTGATTTATGGTATTTCTCTATGGACCTATGTCGTCCGAAATACATTGATCATTATTTTGTTAGTCGTTACTTCTAATTATTATTTCTTTAAAGCACCATTAAGCACGTGTCCTTTCAAAAACACATTTCAAGAGAAATATTCTGGTCATATTATGTTGCTTTTTCTTTGTAATATAGGTACGTAAACCTATGTATGTTATGGTTATGTTATTTCAGGAGATTTTCGTATCACAGCTTTACTTTGTTCTATATTCAGTTGAATCAAAAGTTTCTGGTTAGACTGACTGTTTCATACATCATCATCATCATCTGCCTAGCCTTTTCCCAATCACGTTGGGGTCGGCTTCCAGTCTAACCGGATGCAGCTGAATACCAGTATTTACTGACTGTTACATACATCTATCTTAACAAGTAGTAACCTGTTTTTTTTAAATAAAAAAACGACTTACCTCATCCAATGGGCATCCAGTAGACATGAGCAATGGTCTACTCTGCAGCAATAATAGCCGCAGAAGTTTGTCCTTAATGTCCTGCAGTGGGGTCGGTCTGGGTCTCAGCAGCTGCATCCTGAGGGTCGCGACAGTCGTCAGCTCCCCAAGAACCTCGCCTACGGTAGCCAGAGGACCATCAGAGATCCTCTCGAATGGTAACGGCTTCCAATTGTTTATTACTACGGAACCTGGTAACAAAGAAAATTAAAATTGTAGATATTGTTTTTTGGGTCGTGGCATGTTTGGGGAAGAATCACATTCTCCTGTTCTTGTCCCAACACCCCCTAATTTATTCAAAGACACACATACACATATTATAGTCAATTTCAATTTTCGTCTCTCTCTGTGAGAATGTTTAGATTTTCTAAGTTCTGCAATGGATTTTAATATAGAGAATTTATTCCGGAAGGTTTACATATGTGTACAATTCATTTATAATAATATTTATATTTATAATATTCTCAATTATATTTTTTATAAATTATAGGTAATATTTTTTATAATTACATTTATAACATAATATTTATAACTTCGAAATAGCATAGAAATCTGGATTCTTTGAGATGTCGCCATTGCACCGCAGCACACTCTCAACATTGATTTAAAACTTGAATCTAGCAAAGTTAGCTTCCTATATGACAGGATGGTAGGGATTTCGACCGGCGCTACTTGTAACCATGAATTTAGCATATGATCACTAACCCCCTAGGGTAACAACATTTCACCCGTAATATAAAAATCTACTCCTTCATATAAAAGTGCAATACCTACGCAGTCAAAATGTACGGAACAGCTAACTTTTTTTATTTTTATAACCGACGAAACATTTTAACGATGGAGGGTTCAGAATCATGGACTGAATCCAATGTAACAGGTTCTGCGTCGATGTCCCTACCCAGCCTTTTGGTGTATATCAAATAACTTGTTCGACTGTACGTTTTCAAGTTTTCTCCTTAATTGACCAAAAAAGTAACCTACCTTTAGCAGAAGCAGCCAACTCGTGAGGGTATCCAAGCCGCATCATGGCGGCCGGCACAAGCTCGTGGAAGGCTGTAGCTGCTGGGATGATGACGTAGCTGTCTGTCTCCACCACGGCTCGTCGTCTCCAAGCGCCCTCTTCAAGAGAGGCTACTGCCTCCACCACGCAATGGACAGGCAGAGTTTTACCTAAGAGAATAGAGAGAGAATATATTAGATTTAAAAGTACAATAATAATTTATTTAATCAGATTTAAAAAAAAAAACGTTAACAAAAAGTGTACATTTAGGCAACAGAAGTAAATTTTCTATGCAATTATAGTGCCTTAAAGTACTTAAAATTGTTTTATTACAAGTGCAAGTAGCAAGATTCCAAACCATCGGGTCTAATGGTTAATTCCTGATCAGGCGGGTACCTAACCGCCCAATCTAGGTTCATTCCAACCTGTGTTTCAGACCATTACTTAATATTTAAATTAAATAGAGACATATAACCTTTTCATTTTTATCTTTGTTTTTTCTAAGTTAATTTATTCCAATATTATTTAATCGTTAGTCTCCCATCTGATGGTATGGATAAATAAAATAAATAGTTGTTAGTTTCGGTGATACATAATTATGTATTTTACGAGCTTCAGGTTTCTATGCCTATCATAAAAACATAACTACAAACATAATCTTCCAGAACGTCTACCGAACAGCCACAAAAAAACGTATTTAATGGAAAAATCTTTACCAAGTCGTGGTTCCTCAGAAAAATCACCTACTTAGTCTCTCTTGGACGTCGAAACGCTGTCGTTAAGAAGGCGTCTTAATTATTTAGCAACTTTTGAAGCGAGAAAGCAATGCTTTTGACTTGCTCGCGGACGCGGCAAAAAACCTACTGAAATGTTAAAATAATAATTAATCCTGGTGGAAGGAACGGCCGACGGCGCCCGACGCTTTGTAGCGTTGCTTTGTTGCGATATTAAATAGTTTTGCTGCTTCGATGCGCTTTTTTATAGCCGTTTAATAGCTCGGCGCGTTTAATGGAAATCTGTCGCGTTTTTCTTTTATGAGGAAATTTTTCCTCTGTGTTGAAAGAAAATTACTTTGATTTTTAGTTAATGTAGCGTGTTTACATTTATGTGCTACTACTAGCTTTCGTCCGTGGTGATGCCGGAAATTATGTCACGGGAACGTACTACTGCTTAAAAACTATCCTATGTCCTATACAAGATCTATCCATTACATAACTGATAACAGTCGTTTAGCTGTGTTATTAACCGGGATAAAAAGTATTATATGGGTTAATCCACGTTATAAACTATCCGTTTGACAAATTTGATCCATTAGTTAAGCCGTTTTTGCGTGATTGATTAATAAACATACAGGGCCATATTCATAAACAATAATTAAAGTTAAATGATGTTTAACACTTTGTATGTATGTAACGTGGATCCACGCAAGACACAATGACTTTTCAATTGTTTTTGTAATTCGGCATTCAACCGGTTAAACGTCAAAATTGTAAGGTTAAACCGACGCTAATCATTACTTAACTTTAACCAACGTTTATGAAAAACTGGGACAAACTTTCACATTTACAATATTACTAGCCTTTTCCGGCGGCTTTGTCCGTATTGAGGTGGGAATTTATCCTACGGCAACGTCATATCGAGACGAAATGTATCTTTTGTTATAAAAAATCTATATGCCAAATTTTGCGTGATTGACTAACAAACATAAAAAGATTTTATACATTTATAATATTGTAGAGTAGAACTAAGATTCATTTCACCAACACTCACAGGTAAACAATCCCAAAACATTACCCATATTCAATATTATTACGGTGAACACTGATTTAGAGTATCAGTTGAAAACAATAGACGTCTTTGAGCGCGCAGTTATTGAATCTACATAATACTATTCCGGGATTGGGTTCACAAAACATAGTGGGTAGTTACATTGAAATTATAAATTTCGCGCCACAATAATCTTTTAATAACGGGGTGGAGGTGCGTTAAGCTGTGTTAGCCTTCGGGTTATGTACTTTTGAATAGGAGTTTCAGTTTCGGTAATCGCTGAAACTAACTTTCGATAGTTTTCGTTAGGGAGTTCTTCGGGTAATGCGTTTGGAAAGGGTTATGCGTTTAGTTATTTTGATAGCTAAAGGCTTTTTGATTTGATTACTACTAATTAACATTTACAACTAAATATATATATATGTAGGATGAGTGTTTGTTCTGAGTGTTAAACCTATGAGGAATGGAACGCAATGCATGAGAGAGAGAGAAGGAACGATAGTGCGAGAGGGAGAGGGAAAGATGGCGGATTTTGAACGGCGAAGCAAAAGGAGGAAGAGTTAAAAACCGAAGTTAGAATATTTTTATGAAGAATTACGAGCATTTTCATGTACCAGTGTTCTGCAAAGTTATATTAAACCACAAGTAATTTATCTCAAAATATTTTATTTGCCCGCAATCCCCATTCTACAATTTTGGGGGCTCGTCCGGGATAGCGGGCACGTGGTTTGAAGAGAAACCGAAAAAACGACGAATAATCACGACGAAGACGCATTACGAGGACGGAAGACGCATGTCGAAGACGAAAGACGCAATTGAAGCCGATCCAAGTGAAATTCCACATAATCGAACGGTGATGACGGAAAACAAAGACCCATTGTTCAACATGTTCGAAGTGACCCAGTTCAGTGGTGAAGACCATTCCTATCCATCTACGAAATGGGCTCAAGATCTCGATGACAACGCGGAGATATTTGGATGGTCAGCGCAGCAACGGCTGATCATTGCTCGTAGGTCATTGACGGGAACAGCAGGGCTGTGGTTGAAAACTGAAAAAGTGCACAAAACCTACGAAGAACTAAAGGCAGCCGTGTTGAAGGAATTCCCGGATGCTGCGAACACCAAAGAAATGCACGAGATGATGGCGGCGCGTAAGAAACACAAAGACGAATCCTATTATCAATTCATGCTAATAATGAAAGAAATGGGGAAGCGAGCCAAATTCCCCGATTACATCGCAATCCAGTATATTATAGACGGAATTTCAGATCTGGAAACCAATAAGGCTATACTTTATGGCGCATCCACCTACCCGGCATTGAAAGAAAAGTTATTGATTTATGAAAATATGAAGAAAAAAGCTGCTAGACAGAAAGCCGAACGACCTGCAAAACAAGCCTCTGCATCAGGAACTGACCCGTCGTGCTATAACTGTGGGGAGAAAAATCATAAAGCAAGCGCATGCCGAAACGGGGTAAAATGTTTCAAGTGTAATCAATTCGGCCATATTAGTTCTAAATGTACAAGTCCGAGCGAAGCAGGAAGCGGCGGAAATTCTTTCGGTACAGCAACGTCGGTAAAACAGCCAAGAGCGGCCGGATCGACCAATCAGCAGTCACCGCAGGCGTATTCGTCGGTAAAGCAGTTCGACGCCGTCGCCGGTACGAAGAAACATTCGGCTATGTTCGGGATTACGACGGCACCCGAAGACGGATCGGGCGGCCATGAAGAAGGTTGCAATTGCAAACCATCGGATGACGTAGATGTCATGCAGATTGTAAACAAACCAAGTGACCGGCTTAATAGGGCGATAAAATCCGTAAAAATAGGTGACAAAACAATAAGTGCGTTGGTAGATACGGGCAGTGACGTTAATCTAATATGTGAGGACCTGTGGAACGAGTTAAATGTGCCGTGTAGCAATGATAATACGATGTTATCCGGACTCGGACTGTCGAAAGTAAGATCGTGGGGAAAGATTACGTTAAGTTTACAAATAGACAGTAAGAGTTATTCAGATGTAATGTTCTATATAGTACCTAAAGGGTCCATGCCCTACAAACTTATTATTGGGCAGGAATTTCTGCAAAATGTTGTGATGGTAGTTCGTGAGGGTGCAGTGTTATTGTTGTCACAAGATGAAGAATGGTTGGCTAGGGTGAACTGTTGTGTAAGAGGTGTGGATGTTACAGGTCATATCTCCAATCCCAGCATAAAAACGGAAGTTGAGCGGCTGATTGAAGAGTACAAGCCTGTGCAGGCAAAAGAAGCCCCAATTGAGATGAAGATAGTGTTGAAAGATGACGTGCCAATAGCCCAGCGACCACGAAGGATATCACACATGGAGCAAAAGGTAGTAGAACAACAAATAAATGAATGGTTGCAAAATGGAATAATACAGGTGAGTTTTTCAGAGTATTCTAGCCCATTGGTACTTGTGAAAAAGAAAGACGGGTCTACCCGAATTTGTGTAGATTACCGTTTATTAAATAAGAAGATTGTAAAAGATGAATTTCCATTGCCAATCATTGATGATTTGATTGATAACCTGAAAGATGCAAAAGTATTTAGCGTGTTGGACCTTAAAAATGGATTTTTCCATCTTAGGGTAAGCAAGGAGTCAGTGCAGTATACATCTTTCATAACACATCATGGGCAATTCGAATTTCTGCGTGCTCCTTTTGGTCTGTCCATATCACCTAAATATTTTATGAGATTTGTCTCCATTATTTTCAGAGAATTGATAGCAAAAGGAATTATGGCGATATTTATTGATGATATTGTGATTCCGGCTGAGACTGAAATTCAGGCTCTAGAGAGGCTTACTCGGGTGTTAGAAGTAGCTTCACAACATGGACTTGAAATAAATTGGAAAAAGGTGAAATTGATTAGCCGTGAGATTGAATATCTGGGTCATTTGATCAAGAATGGTGAAGTTAGACCTAGTCCAGAAAAAGTGCAAGCCGTCTCAAGGTATCCTGAACCTACAAATGTTAAACAGGTTATGAGTTTCATTGGACTAACATCTTATTTCAGGAAATACATCAAAGATTATGCTAAGATTGCTAGACCATTAACAAATTTGTTAAGAAAGGATGTTCCATTTAAAATTGAAGATGAACAACGATGTGCTTTCAATTCATTGAAGGAAAAACTGTCCAGTGATCCAGTATTGAAAATCTATAACCCAAACTTACCAACGGAGCTACACACCGATGCATCCAGTCATGCTTTGGCTGCAATATTACTGCAATTGCATCCAGATGGAGAGCTGCACCCTGTGCATTACATGAGCCATAAGACAACCGATGCTGAAAGTAAATACTCAAGTTACGAGCTGGAAGCACTTGCGGTCGTGGAAGCTGTCAGGAAGTTTAGACACTATTTATATGGTATCCCTTTCAAAATCGTTACAGATTGTAAAGCGTTTGAACAGACATTAAAGAAGAAGGATTTGACACCAAAAGTGGCTAGATGGGCATTCATGCTAGATGAGTATGACTACGAGATTGAACATCGAGCTGGCAGTAGGATGCAACATGCAGATGCTCTCAGCAGAAACCCATTTGTTGCAGTGGTGAGCCTGCAAGAAGAAATACGACTACGACAGGAAACAGATGAAGAACTCAATGCCATCAGACAGCTGATTTTGAAAGACGGTCTATGTCATGACTTTTGGATAGATAAAGGTATTTTGTACAAGGGTGAAGAGAAACGATTAGTAGTTCCGAAGATTATGGAGAAAGAAATTATAAAGAGAGTACACCTAAACGGTCACTTTTCGATAAGAAAGATGAAGGAAGCTATAGGAAAAGATTACTACATAAGAAACATGGATAAAAGGATTGAGGAAGTAGTTTTAAGTTGCATACCTTGTTTATTAGCAACAAGAAAAGAAGGAAAACAAGAGGGCTGTTTGAACCCAATAGATAAAGAAGGAATACCTCTGCATACTTTGCATTTAGATCATGTAGGACCATTTGATGAAACTAGAAAACAATATAACTATATACTTACCATGATAGATGCATTCACGAAGTTTACCTGGCTTTTTCCTACCAAGTCCACAACAAGTACAGAAGCGTTAAATAAATTAAGACTTCATCAGCAGGTTTTTGGTAACCCTACTAGGATCATAACAGACAGAGGCACAGCTTTCACCAGTGGAGAATTTGAAGAGTATTGTAAAGAAGAAGATATCCAACATGTCAAGATTACTACTGGAGTACCTCGAGGGAATGGACAGGTAGAGAGAATCCATCGTGTATTAATACCTATGCTAACCAAGCTGTGTATAGAAGATAAATCTTTGTGGTACAAGCATGTGAGTCGTGTCCAGAGAGCCATTAACAGCACCTACCAGAGATCTATAAACACCACTCCATTCCAATTACTGATAGGAACAAAAATGAGATGTAAAGAGGATATTGACATAGTTACCCTATTGCAGCAAGAAGTTATCAACAGTTATGATGAAAATAGAGAGAAGGTAAGGTTGAAAGCCAAGCAACAAATTCAAAAAGTACAAGATGAGAATAAAAAGACTTATAATGAGAAGAGGAAACCTAGTTCATTATATGAGCTAGATGATTTGGTTGCAATTAAGAGAACTCAGTTTGGCCCAGGTCTAAAAGTGAAACCTAAATTCCTTGGACCTTATAGGATTACTAAGATCAAGCGAAATGACAGATACGACGTGGAGAAACTGTATGATACCACGGAAGGGCCAAAGAGAACGTCTAGTTCGGCTGATAACATGAAAAAATGGCCAGGTAAGGACGAATGAATAGTGGTTGGTTTGTTGTTTGATTATTATTTTTATTTCTTTTTTAAAAGGTGGCATGTTTGTGTGTATAATTAGCTGTGTCCAAATAGCACTGCACAGTATCCTTACGAATACCATGTTATGTGTTTATACTACTAAGTGATACATTTGAGTTTGGGTAGTACAAGGTTAATTTTGTAATGAAAAATAAGGTTTAGTGCTGATCTCAACTGTTTTTGTTTTTCTTCTATTGTAATTTGGTAAGCAGATACAACAGTATTGTTTCATTATGTTAAACGCAGTGAAGTTCTTAAAATGTAATAAGTTTTTCTGTACTTAGTAACTTTCTATTGTTGTGTGTTCTTGTATAGGCACTAACGAGAATTTAGATTCTATCATAAAATGTTCAATGTTCTGATTTAGTAATTATGTGTAAAGTGTAAAACGTGATGGGTTGGGAGTAACTAGATTGTTTAAGTTAAGGTATGGTGCATTTGGGAAGTTAAGTCAGTTGCAGTGAGAGTGTATAGCTGGTTTATGAATGAGGTTTGGAAGAGTAGCATGCATGGAGAGTATGCATATCTGGGGACAGATATGGGAGCAGGATGACCGAATGTAGGATGAGTGTTTGTTCTGAGTGTTAAACCTATGAGGAATGGAACGCAATGCATGAGAGAGAGAGAAGGAACGATAGTGCGAGAGGGAGAGGGAAAGATGGCGGATTTTGAACGGCGAAGCAAAAGGAGGAAGAGTTAAAAACCGAAGTTAGAATATTTTTATGAAGAATTACGAGCATTTTCATGTACCAGTGTTCTGCAAAGTTATATTAAACCACAAGTAATTTATCTCAAAATATTTTATTTGCCCGCAATCCCCATTCTACATATATTTTTGTATAAAAACTTTGCCCCACACTAGGAATTACTGCTGTATTGTGGGTGCGTTTACAAACATTTAATAAACTCACATACACAAACAGCCGGACCCGGAACAACTATTTGTAGGTCATACAACTATTTATTACGTGCGAGAATCGAACACGCGACACGCAGCGCAGCAGTCAATCGCTTAACCACTGCGCCAACCTGCCTTGCCTTGCCTTTTCCAAAGTAAGTTAGGGTCGGCTTCCAGTCTAACCGGATGCAGTTGAATACCAGTATTTTACGTGAAGCGACTGCCTACAACCCAGTTTCTGGGTAACATGATATCGCGTAGGTACATATAAAAGTAGTATTTAGTATTATATTTTTTTTTGTAAATTTGTGTACTTCGATAGTCATTGACGACTTATAACATCGCCTTGGATGAATCTGAAAAGCTGTTATAAATGTAATTTAAACAATTAAATAAAAATAAATAAAGGAACAATCAGGAAAACAAGTGAACAAACGTATAATGTAGAGAGAGAAAGACACAACTAACACACATTCTTTTATAATTACAACCATTTCCATTTTTACAAATAATTTTCCAACACATTTTCCAAAACATTGTTTAGTCAACCCTACAAATTTCGGAGGGTAGTTGCAGGTTAGCACCTAGCCAGCGATTTAATACCCAGCTTGGATTAGTGAGGTTTAGTTGTGGCCCGCCCGCCGCCCGAGACGGTCCTCTGGTCAGTTTAAGCCCTTGCTTTATGAAACTATACACGAGGAATTGAATATTAATTAAATGCGATAGGTGGGACCATATTTTGGGTAGACTAGCTTGTTTATCTGGTATGCAAGTAATTTTGGAGGTTTCGTTGTTATAGGAAGCGGGGTATTGTAATATCGTTTGGGTTAATTAATTATTAATCGTATTACCGATTTTTCATAGACTTTCTATCTCATTTTATACTTTTATATGTAAATAAAATACTTACAAGTTTTATTTTCGTAGTACGTTGTAGTTTTTAACTATTTATATATTTTGAATTATTTATTTATTTTATTATTTATGTACACACAGTAAAATACATAGGAGATACGGCATAATAACAAGTGAGTACAAAGGCACTGCTTATTTCTTTAGAAATTTCTTCCAGCAGACCTGCGAAAGGAGAAATGAAAAAGAAATGTAGACAATAGTGTGTGAGAACAAGATAAGGAAATAAGAATATGTGACGTCTTAAACTAAAATATACTTACACATATAATGCAGAACATTAAAATTATGTTAATTATGTTAATTATGTTGTAACTTTCACACAAACAAAACCAGAAAGCATTGTCACCGAACACTAATGACTTGTGACGTCATAACGCGTGTGCCGCAAATCCTCGCACACGTGTTATCTCGAATCCGGCATAAAATTAAATCGAATTAGCTTCGAGTCCGCAAGCCGGCCTCGCATTGCCGCAAAAAAGTAATACTCTTTCATTTCGGTTGACGTGATTGGGTAATTCATAATTGGGCTGTATCTTTTGAAGTTACGGTGAAAATTGTTAATGTAGTTTTATAGGAAAATATTAAGTAAGTAAAAGTAAAGTAAAAGTATATTTATTGTCTCTTCACAAATGTACAGTAGTAATGCTTAAAATTAGCTGTGGACAAGTTTACATTTATGAGAGACTGGTGCCTGAAATAGGCATTGCAAGCAACGCCTGTGGTACAAGTCACCAGGGCCCCACGTCGCTTCATATGTACAAGCTTACATTGGGTGATTCTATGATACGAAGAGAATAAAATTTTAGTAAATATATACAGGATACAAAAAAAAAAAAACAAGTTAATTAAAATAACATAACGATAAAGGAACTTTAAAAAGTGAATTAAACTTCGACTGTGTGTTGTGTGCGTGCGAAAGTGTAAGTGAGGTGTATTGTGTAAGTGTAGCGTTTGCAGTGTTATGTGTGAGAAAAAACAATCAAGTTAGAGGAATCAATAACTTTTCAGTTTCATCATAATCCATTGTTTTAAGCCATTCACTCACAGAGGCCTTGCAACCCCTTTTGGACTTTTGGTAGATGGCAAGTTGATTAAAGTAGGCAATTGGGTTAAGCCGTACAAGTTACGCGAAAATGGAATTCTTACTAGGTAAATGCATTAGAAGAATCAAGTGGAACTGGGTGTGTACTTAATGAATACAGTAAAAGGATTTTCTACGGTTTTCTATAAATTAAAAATTAAAAGAAAAACTAAATAAATAAGTTGATACGAAACATGAAACAGTGGAAAACCTATATAAGTTTGCCACCACATCTACATGTTTCAAAATTACAGCCACGAGTAAGTCGTTACTTCCTTAACCAACATTTCATTAATCTTCTCACAAGAAGTTGAAATCAGTGCAAGTTAAGAGATACAACGTTCATTAACTTGCTACATATAATAGCAATTAGACAGACAGACGAACAGAGAGCGCTTAGAACGAGCTAAGAAACACTCGACTTTTTCGCGAGCATGCGACTTGCAACTGATCGCTACTGATTTAGAGAATAGATGCTCAATTGTTTTATTATTTTTCATCGAGGTTTTTTCTTCGTTCTAATATCAAAGTCAAGTTTTATTTCAAAATGTTTGAATGTCCAAATAGTTCTTACATTACATTACATTTTTGGACCTGAACTAAAAATTCTAAATAACCAAATAAGTGCGACCAACTTGGATGCAGCATGTGGTTGGTCCCAGTTTTAGTCTAACCTTATTGGGGTACCCTAGCTTAGTTACTGCGACCAACTGTGAGAATAGGACTGAAAGTTTAAAAGAGAGTCAATAATTTTTAAAAAAGTGTGCTTCATTAGGAGCGCAAAAAGTTTTTAAAGGATCAGCAGACACTTATTTCTCCTTACTTATTTACACAACTGGCAAAGTAACGATAGTTCTAGCTTCACCGAATATACTGGTCGGTAAGATATACGAATTGCGCATAAGTAATCCGATTTAGTTGTTTTTCAGGCGGATATAATGTGCTAATTAGAACATCATGCTTTTAGGAATTTGCTTATTCTAATGCAAACATAGTATTGTTTTCAAATATTTTCCAGTGGAAAATTACTTGTATTATCTAAATTAGACGAACTGGTTGAGAGGGGCTTGTGGCTAAATAACAATAGCTGCACGGGTCGATCAGCCAGGTTAAGCTACGCTTGCCGCGGTTGGTCCGTGGATGGGTGACCATCTTTACATACCAAGATCCCTCCGTGCCTCGGAAAGCACGTCAAGCCGTTGTTCCCGGCTGTCATTTGTGGATCTTTGCTGTCAAAGATCCATCTTTACGGGTCGTCAGTCTTACCAAGGGGTATCGTATTACCCAGTAACTGGGTTGTGGAGGTCAGATAGGCAGTCGCTCCATGTAAAATACTGGTATTGAGCTGCATCCGGTTAGACTGGAAGCCGACCCCAACATAGTTGGGAAAAGGCTAGGCAAGATGATGATGATGATCTAAATTAGACGAACACACAAAAATGTGAAGTGACTTCTTAGTAGGTTCGGTCACCAAAAGAGATAAGTAACCGGGGCGTCGGATATAATTGAAGTTTAATAAGAAAACAATGGTCATTTTCGAATAAAATGTAATTCAACACATAATTTAACATCACGCCATGTTTTCCCGAAGTGTTGAGCAAAGTTTTCCTACCTATGTAGTAACCCCACATTTCGCCAGTTATTTTTATATTAGGGGGCGAGCCAATTACCATCAACCGGCACGATTCTAGAATCCGGGCTACTGCTGAGAAATTCCAGTTCGAAAAACTCAATGAAAATTGAATACGAAAACCACAGTTATCAAATTAATTTCACTCGAAAACATCAAACGGTTTGTTAATAAACATCAACTATATCCGACGACCCCTAGTTACTTATCTCCATTATAACAAAGTTGTATCTTAGACTTAGTTTCAATTACTTACACTGCAAACCTACTTACATATTGATTTCGGTACTGTATCTACTAGGTAGTCATGTTCTAATTTCCACCTAAATCTTCTGCTCAAATAAAACACCAAGTTTAAAATACCCTACAATATATCCATAATTGTTGAAGCTCACTACATAATATGCGCTGCAAAGCTAAGCCGAGCCAAGACCACTTGAAAAGAGTTCCGTACACAAGACCGGGATGTCGGCTTGTGTAAGTACTGAATTAAAACTTTGTGCAACAGGAATTAGCCCAGGCTCTAGTGTAGCCTTAACAATACTACAAAAGAATTATTGAGAAAACATGTGAAGTGCACGATCTTGTTTTGTTTTTCTTGTTGGTAGATAAAAGTGTTTATTTTCGTGGATATATTTAAAAAGCCCTTTAATTAGGAGCTTGGAAATAACAGCCGCTCAGGTCGAGCAGTCAGGTTAAGCTACGCTTGCCGAGGTTGGACCTTGGATGGGTGGGCATCGTTACATAACAAGACATCCTCCGTGTCTCGGAAAGCACGTCAAGCTGTTAGTCCCAGCTGTCATTCGTGGATCTTTGACAGTCGTTACGGGTTGTAAGAAGCCCGAAAGTTTGACAACCAGTCTTACCAGTGACTGGGTTGTGGAGGTCAGATAGGCAGTCGCTCTATATAAAATAATATTCTGAAAGCCGACCCCAACAAAGTTGAGAAAAGGCTAGGCTTATTATTTGAAAGTACTTTTAATGTTGATTGATTTTTGTTTTCGAAAAGTCATTCTACTCATAATTCACCGTAAAATAGAACCGTCAGAATTATGAGGGTCTCCATAATTTTAGGACACACAAAACAGCTTCAATATATTTCTGTATACCGCAAAAATCTTATACACTCTCTCCACCAATCACATACAAAGAAAATCCGTTTTCCAAAATCCGTCTAATGGTGCATTACGACACTGACATCTAACTGTAGGCACCTGTCTGAATGGATGTAAGGGCTTAACAGATATGTTCTGAATCAAATTCAACGCCTTTTGGGAACGCGCACCCTTAACTTAAAACACGGATATAAAGTTACTGGATTACGAGATCGTGTTGTTTGGGGAATTTTGAGCGTGGTTGTGGCGTCATTCGCTTTGGGTGATAAGATTGAAATATTATTGTAATACTGGATTCCCCGCAGTCAATTAAATGGTCTTTATTACGTTTGAGATAATAGTTTACCGACATTAGTAACTAAGATTTATTAACATGTCTCATAAAATGTTTTTAAACACGTACATACGGCTACACATCAAGCTATACATTTACAGTTTACGCTGATCTCGCAATGTACGGAAATCCTATACAATGCGAAATCAGCTTATACTGGAAATGTATAGCTTGATGTGTAGCTGTCTGTACCAACGTCAAATAAAAAAAAACCGAATGGAACTAGCACGCGAAGTGTTCCGGACCGCGGGGCAAAAAACGCCGAAAAAATACGTTTCTTGTTTGGAAACCCGTGTGATTTTGAACTTTTAGTATTTGTTGTTGTAATAGCTATAGTGTGGAAATTTCTCTGTGAATTTCAATTGTCTACCTATTACGGTTCATGAGCTATTTACAGTCCGCTGACGGCCAAATTACAGAAAACTTCGTTTTATAATATTAACTTTTTATTTTAAACCGACTCCAAAACGAAGGAGGTTTTCATTTCGACATGTTAATATTATAATTTTTTTGTATGTTAGGCCATAACTCCGTTGCATATAGACAGACGGATTTGCAAAATTATTTTTTTGTTCGAAAGGGGTTTATTCTGAAATGGTCCCATTTCATATACCTAGATCTGATGATGCGTTTCTGAGACAGACAACGGAACTCTTCAAAAAATTACAGCAAATCAACCGCGAATGCTGCTATCGCATAAATATGCATTGTTTTGACCCCAAGTATGATGAAATTTCGAATTGGTGTGGTGTAGGTAACCAAAAAGTGAAAAATGAAAACTTTTTTCAAAAAAAATACAACCGACTTCCAAAAAAACTTAACTTAACGAGGGGCTTGTAGCTAAGTAACAATAGCTGCTCGGGTCGATCGATCAGGTTAAGCTACGCTTGCCGCGGTTGGTCCGTGGATGGGTGACCATCTTTACATACCAAGACCCCTCCGTGCCTCGGAAAGCACGTTAAGCCGTTGGTCCCGGCTGTCATTTGTGGATCTTTGACAGTCGTTACGGGTCGTCAGAAGCCCGAAGACCTGACAACCAGTCTTACCAAGGGGTATCGTATTACCCAGTAAGTGGGTTGTGGAGGTCAGATAGGCAGTCGCTCCATGTAAAATACTGGTATTCAGCTGCATCCGGTTAGACTGGAAGCTGACCCCAACATAGTTGGGAAAAGGCTAGGCAGATGATGATGGTGACTTTGGATGTGTATTTTAATTCTTTGTCACTGTTTTATATCACAATGATTCATATTAGCACGGCATTATAATCTCATGTCAAAATCAACTCAAACTCTAAAACTCCAGAAACTATAGTTTTTGCATAGAATTTCCCAGGTTAAAAAGAAAACCTAAAAAATACACGTCGCTCTATTTAGATAAAGCTGCAGTAATTTCTTATCTTATGAGTTAGAAGCTATTTAATTTTGGTAAGGTTGATTGATGAGTTTTAACCATCTTAAGCTCCGAACAATCAGAAACAATTATCCCTGACTAAAAAAAAAACTTATGATTTCCAAAATCGAGTTTTTCGGTAGGACCGTTCTAGTTTCAACTCTTTATTAGTGGTTGAGGTGGCAATCATGTCATTTGTTTTGTTTAATATTTTGTGAATGTGAGAACATTGTAGGTCTAGACAGTAGATTTGTAGACAATTTTCTATTTTATTAAGTACCTGGTACTTGTTGACAGACCGACACTATACTAAACAAATTAACACTGTAATTTGAAAACATTGTAAGAGCTAATTATTTTTAAAAGAGTAACCGTTCCTTGCCTGCTCTTCTCCATAAGAAAAGACCAATTGGAACCGTGCACGTAGCATCTGACGTTTCATAAGTGCCCATGTTGGTAATGTAAATTATTTTGTTTTTCGTTTTGATAGCTCTTCTAGTAACGTGACAAGACTCACAAAGCATTAACAATGAACCGTGAGCGACGTGTGTACTTACTTATGGAGTTAGCATAAGTATTTCGCTAAAAGTCTCATCCAGGGCCCGCCGCCCGGAGAACAGGGGCTTAATTGAAGCGGCTGTTTTAAACGTGTGGACACTTTATACCTACATATATCTTCTTTTTTTGGTCTTCTAAGTTATAACAGCTGGGTGGGTCCATGTTAAGCTACGCTTGCCGGGGTTAGCCGATGGATGGGTGACAATCTTTACATACCCAGGCCCATTCCTGCCTTGGAAAGCACGTTAGGCCGTCCGGACGGTCATTCATGATAAATGAAACTAGATTAAACTAGATGAGGTCGGCGTTTCCTATCTGACTACTCTGAGAAGAAAAGCCGAAACAAACTCAGAGGTCACAGTCTCTTTTAAAGTCCAGACATAATCTTGGTCATCCGGACCTGGAGTGGACCTGTCCATTCAGTGCACGCATGTATCAGTAATCATACGGCTCAACTCAGAACTTGAGGAGCTCAACGATTTGACGAACAATACCAAAGAAACGACATTTGGGTAGGCCGCATAAAGTACTCAAACTGCCAGATTAACATTAAAAACGAACTGAGAAAGAGATGAAACACAAAACAAAAATACCACATAGGTAGTCCTCACATTCACTTTTTAATATAATTCATTTTTAACAGTCGTTAAGGGTCGTCAGAAGCCCGAAATCTGACCACCAAACACACATATGTAGTCACGTTTCTGCCTGTTCCCGGGTTGTGGAGGTCAGATAGGCAGTCGATTCAGGTAAAATACTTGGTATTCAGCTGCATCCGATTATTCTTTGAAGCCGGCCCCAAAATAGTTGGGAAAAAGGTAGGCGGCTGATGACGTGATTCTTTTTTTCGTATAGATTTTAGGCACCCTCTAAAGCACAAATAGGTAGGTACACACGGCTACACATCAAGCTATACATTTCCAGTATAAGCTGATCTTGCATTGTATAGGATGTCCGTACAGTGCGAGATCAGCGTAAACTGGAAATGTATAGCTTGATGTCTTGCAGTGTGTAACAACAAAAAAAAAAAAAGTACAGGGTTTATTTAAATTTCAGTTTAACCCACAGAATTACTGAAATACCTAAGTGACAAATTTATGTCCGTACACAATTCATCATCATCATCATATCAGCTGAAAGACGTCCACTGCTGAACATAAGCCTCCCCCAAAAGGGGGAATTTCATAATCGCCACGCTTGGCAGGCGTGTTGGCGATCGCAGTATGGTGATCAAATCCATAGAGAACGCTGCTGCCCATTCTCTAGCAAGTCCCTTAGTCGCCTTCTACGACACCCACGGGAATAAATGGGTTGGTGCTATTCTTTTACGTCCGGCATCACACGGAACGCATTGTATAGCATAAAATACACATTATAGTCGCACTATTGGATTGGCGTGTTGATCGAAGGCCCATTCGTGAGCGATGATCTATTTAGATTGGATAAGTCCTGCGTGCCGGATGCTGAAACCTAGCAAATACTGTGTCATGCTATCATTGAGTAGCTGCCTTTGTCTGAGCGATATTTACAACCTAATTATGTGTTCTGTTATGGGGGAAAGCACGGATGTTTTATTATAAACTGCTATTGAAAGAATCGACGATCACAGTTTTTGTGAGTGCGAGTTTCTCACAGTAATAATTTCAACATAATTATGTAACCAACTTTTTGTAACAAAATCATGATTTTAAAAGAGTGTCCATGCAGTTTCTTGCCCGTTCTTCTCCATAGGTACCTACGCTTTGGAATGGGCAACTAGCTTCATCTTTCTAACTCACCAACCTTCGCATTTCAAAAGTGCCTGTAATTGGCTTTGAGTTTGAGTTTGACTTTGAGTGCGTAAATAGATACACTTATAGACGCTTAATTGAAACAAGTAGTAGAGGGGCTTGTGGCTAAATAACAATAGCTGCACGGGTCGATCGGCCGGGTTAAGCTACGCTTGCCGCGGTTGGTCCGTGGATGGGTGACCATCTTTACATACCAAGACCCTTCCGTGCCTCGGAAAGCACGTTAAGCCGTTGGTCCCGGCTGTCATTTGTGGATCTTTGACAGTCGTTACGGGTCGTCAAGAGCCCGAAAGTCTGACAACCAGTCTTACCAAGGGGTATCGTGTTACCCAGTAACTGGGTTGTGGAGGTCAGATAGGCAGTCGCTCCATGTAAAATACTGGTATTCAGCTGCATCCGGTTAGACTGGAAGCCGACCCCAACATAGTTGGGAAAAGGCTAGGCAGATGATGATGATAGATAGATACCAACTAGTGTCAAATAAAAAATAAAAATTAAAAAAGGTAACGCTTCTCAATAATTCTCTGAGCCGTATAGGTTGGAGTGCGGGGTGAGACAGGGTGGTCTGACGTCTCCCAGGCTCTTCAACCTCTACGTGGATGACCTGATAGGCGCACTCAGCAGCATGCGTGTCGGATGCAGTGTTGATGGGGTTAGAATTAACAACATCAACTATGCAGATGACATGGTGCTGCTGGGTCCGTCGGCGGGAGCAATCAGAGAAATGCTTAAAACGTGTGAGACCTACGCTGCTGCACATGGTTTAAAATATAATGTGAATAAATGTAAATACATGGTCTTTGAGGTCAGTGGCAAACGCCGTAGAGAAGGACCCGAGTTACTAATTAACGGGTCACCCATGAAAAGGGTGTCAAGTTTTAAATACCTGGGGCATTGTCTTGTCGCTGAACTCAGGGACGATATGGACATTGAGAGGGAGCGCAGGGCTCTAGCGGTCCGGAGTAATATGTTGTCCCGTAGATTTGCGCGGTGTACAGACCAAGTAAAAATTACACTTTTTAAGGCTTATTGCCAAAGTTTGTACACGGGCAATCTATGGGTCAATTGTACGAAGAGATCGCTGGATGCCCTGCGCGTCCAATATAACAATGCTTTCAGGATGTTGTTGAGGCTGCCTCGTTACTGTAGCGCGTCGGAAATGTTTGCGCAAGCGCGTACCGACGGCTTCCATGCAATTATACGCAAAAAAACTGTGTCGCTACTGAGGAGAGTAAGGGGTAGTCAAAACAGCATCCTGAAAACTGTAGCCGAGAGCTTCGGCTCTCCGATTGTACAGCAGTTTGTGCGGAGGCTGATTTTTACTAACACTAGGCAATAAGTTTTTATGTTACTAACACTATATGGATATTTTATGTCCGAAATAAAAGTATTCTAATAATTTGATCGTAGATGCCTAATAGAATCAAGTGGATACCTACTTATTTCTTTCATATTTTTTAAAGGAAAAGTTGAATTTAACACTGATCTCCCGTTTGATAGTAGATACCTAATTGAAACAAGTTATTAGATATCTGCTTGTTTTTTTTTTTAATAGAACGTGGAAAATGTTACGCTGATCTCCAGTTTCATTCGTCCAAAATTTTTTTTTGTACAAATCGCTATTACTAATGCACTTTACTGTCCTTTATTATACAAGATTCTCCTTCCTAGTTT
This sequence comes from Polymixis flavicincta, assembly GCA_949987655.1. Classification (NCBI taxonomy): domain Eukaryota; kingdom Metazoa; phylum Arthropoda; class Insecta; order Lepidoptera; family Noctuidae; genus Polymixis; species Polymixis flavicincta. Next base: position 21,005,573 of record OX465173.1, read on the forward strand.
GAAGGGCAAGGTCAAATTCATCTGTAATAGCCATTCTTATGAAGCAACAGTGATGTTATTACATAGAGGCTCAGTCTTTGGTGAAATAAATGATTACTGATTACGTACAGAAGCCAGCACATCAAGCTACCCCAATCTGTCAAATTTCTTTGATAGTTTTTCAACTTTAATACAAAGGAATAAGGTTTATGTTCAATTGAGAAAATTGGACAGTTTGGGATAGCTTAACCTGCTGGCGACTGTACATCGTAACATAAATTTTGAAGCTATTGGCTATTTTTTGTTTTCAAAACTATCTAGGTTTCTACTGTCAGAACCTATCTACCTTATTTTATTTACAGAACACAAATGAGTAATTTAATTTAACCCCAAATCTACCCTCACATCTAAATTGAATTCAGCAGCAACAGTAACTCAAAAATGAAGTTTAGCAGTTTAATTTAGAGACGGACAGGATGTAGACTAACACCTACGGTCGTCTGTTAATCCCTTTACAGTGCCCCCTAAACTTTCACCTGGCAGACGGTATAATGCTAGACTAAACAATGCAAATATATCTACCTACCTGGGCAGAAGAGACTTGGAAAAATATTGATTCGAATACGTTAGCGGATGTGTGCTAAAATGGGTTGGTGACTAATATAGTAGATGTAGGTAGATAATCATTTTGTTTTTCTTTTTTGCCATATATTTCGTAAGAACTAAGACGATTTTTGACTTTTGTAGGCCAGTCCATCTATCAAAAAAAGGAACTTCTCTGGCCTACAAAAGTCAAACATCGTAAAAAAAAATTTTTTTCTTTTTTCCCTGCACTGAACGTTCTAAATCATTTGATGACATAACTTTCTCAGAATACTAGAATACACGGTACGTAAAGGTATTTTAAGTTCCATAACTAATACAGAATTTTGCTTTGCGTTTAACATACATCGTTTATGGTTGTTATTGTAGCGGATCAGGTTTTCAAACCACTTTGGATGGTAAAACTATTATTCTAATTAATGAAAAGCTCATTTCTATTTGACAAGCTGTAAAAAGGATTTTGTTAAAGGCAGCCGGTGTAAATACGTAAATAAATATTTAGATAAAAAAAACTAAAAAACAGGCTTTAAAAACCAAACAAAAAAAGCAGAAAATCATAAAAAAAAAAAAGCGTGGAGTGCTTGATTACAAGAATACCTCAAAAAGCACCCCACGCTTTTTTGAAATAAAAAACCGATGATTTATTTTCTATTTTTCAGTTCTGCTAACTTCGAAAGAGTGATTATTCAGGTTTTTATTCATTTATTTTAAAAATTATGGAAGAAATTTATAAAATTATTGAATTGTCATCGATCCTCGATAAGTCTACAAAGTTTAAAAGAAATCTGACCATTTGAAGTGGTTCTAAATCGAGTCCAAATGAGTCGATTACAAACGAAGAAACATCAGGTGAACCTAATAAAAGCTTGTTTATTTACAATATTTGGATCTCCAACAGAGGCTACACAATTATATACATTAAGCAGAGATAAATACAGTGTGCGCTTCCAATTATAGGAGAACACATCATTTACTTGTAATCTAGGTACATTCAGTATGACAATAAAAAAATAAAAATTCAACATAACAAAAATAATGTAAATGAACAGTTAGAAAAAACAATATCAATATAAGACAACACATTAAACTAACAAAACATTAGGACTTAGATAGACTCTGTCTTTTTTAATCTTTGGTAATTTACATGTAATATCCAGATTATCGTGCGTTCGAACCCAGCCAGGCGCATTACTTTGTGTAAATAATTTCATCACCACTGCTCTCAAACGGTGAAGGAAAACATCGGCATGTCCTAGAACCAAAAATTCGAAGACATGTGACATCTACCAACCCGCACTGGGCCCGCGTGGTAGATTACGGCCTACTCCCTCTCATGGAGAAAAGGCCTGTGTCCCAGCAGTGGGAACGTTATAGGCTGAATATGTATCTAGTTTGTTACGCTTTGATAATTCGTTATACTGCCTACAGAGCCTTGGCAAAACGGCGAAGTGTCCGAGGCTTGTCGTGGATCCCGGCACATAAAAAAGGTTGTAGTTACATTTCCGCGGCAATCGAGATGGTGCACTTATCTGCAGCCTTCCAAGAAGCTCGCTGCAGTCAACAACCCCATTGAATAGTTTGTGAAGAAATGTGAGATCTAGAACATCTAATTGAGGGCTTATTTAATCTTAATAAGACAGAATTCAACACCAAATCCGCTAAAATCTTAACGACAATACACCCTTATATCCGTGGTTATACTTAGGTCTTAGGTGCTTGCATCAGTTCTTAAGTAAGTTAAGCCTAGCATGGGTATCAACTGACCGTCCTGTCTCTGTCTCGTAGGTAACATGACCTAGGTCTCAGACGCCGCAGGGCTTAGGTCTAATCTCTGCAACCTTTATTATACTCTACTTTAATACTCAAGTTTACTGCAAGTTCCGGTTAAGTGTTGTGTGGGTGTTATGTTTAGGTACTAGTTTAGCCACGTATTTAAGTTAAGGATCCTACGACCGAAGCTCGCAACTAGGATTCGGGCGGAGACAATATTTCGTCTGAAAATTGCTATCGTTACGCTAGTGTTAGTACCTGTCGAGGATACATACCTACAGTGAGCAGTACGATCACACACACATTGACAATGGCTTGACGCGATAGCGCTACTAGCTACTGACCATTTATGATGAATTTGGATGTGTTCCGTAATACCAAAAATGATGAATGAAAACTTATTGTTTTTTAATATTTTTTTCGACATTTTACAACTTGATAATATGAGCTATGCTTCTGAGACAACAATATTACGGAAATTGTTGGTTATAATACCAAAAAAACAGTGAGAAAACATGTCATTTACGCTGTAAAAATGTGCGAAATGCAATTCGCTTAAACTTCATTTCAGGTAAGTATTTTGGAAAAAAAAACCCCTACGAGCCTAGATAAATACTGTCTGAATCCGAATATCATCATAATATGATGGAAATATGCTCAAGTTGCAAATGATTTAGGTATTACGTATGTATGGACAGTTCATTGTACGTAGGCCTCTTAAAAGGTTTTCTTAAAATAGGATAATGCGGTTACTTTTGATAAACCTTAATTATGATAGACAAGTTTACTCTTAAATATACCTCTATAAAATATTATGTATAAGTATGTATTAAAAAAGGGAAGAGCTCAGTGGGCACAAAAAAAAAAACTTAAAAAAAAAAATTACCGACTTCCAAAAAAACACTACAAAGTGCAAAATAACTTTAATTTCGGAAGTCGGTGACTTTGGATTTGTATTTTAATTCTTTGTCACCGCCTTCCGAAATTAAAGTTATTTTGCACTTTGTAGTGTTTTTTGGAAGTTTTTATTTTTCACTTTTTATTTACCTACCCCACACCAATTCGAAATTTCATCATCCTTGGGGTCAAAACAATGCATATTTATGCGATAGCAGCATTCGCGGTTGATTTGCTGTAATTTTTTGAAGAGTTCCGTTGTTGTCTCCGAAACGCATTATCAGATCTATATGAAATTTTAATGGGACCATTTTGAAATAAACCTCTTTCGAATAAAAAATAATTTTGCAAATTCATTTACATACGAGGGAGTCATGCTATGTTGGATGGCAATGCTGAATCGTGAGCTAAAAATAGGCCAGCACTCTGGTCACGAGAAAAGTCAATTACGTTAATAATGCAGTTAATAAAGTTGGCTAATATATGATTGCTAGCCTAACTGAATATCGAAAGAAAATAAAACCTAAAGAAAATGTTTTTTATTTTTTCAATACTCTCTCTGGTCTGAGCTCTGAAAAGGACTGGTGGGACCAATATTATTGGTTTTGCTGCAAAATGGTAGTAAATTCATTACCATTATCTATTACTACATAATACATATATATTAAAAATATAACTTAGATAATTAGGTAGAATTTTACTGTGTGAAACAAAGTGTCAGTTTCCAATTTCCCGCAAATAAATTAGATCAAACAAATAAACTTGGAGATATTAAATAAATACAATACAAAACTTAACTGTTATTCCCTACTTTCCCATAATAAACTTATTCACGATCAACATCAGAATTCAACCAAGTTAATCAAGTTGTTTTGTAATTCAAGACGTACCGCGTACATGTCGACAATGGCGAAGATAACGCTTACAACTGGTGGAGGCGCCACACCTGTCATGTTTGTTGCTTTAATTAAGAAACTCATCCCCTAATTCATCCTTTGGATCGACCCTATGTTTGACACCATTTTATTAATTCATTGGTACTTTTTAGTGGAAGGCTCTGCGGCTAGTCTTGGTGGAGAGTGTACCTTTTAATTATATTGGTGCTTTTTCGGACTTTTAAATCCTTAAATTATAAATGAGAAAGTAACTATGTCTGTCTGTTACATTTTACGCCTAAATCACTGAGCCAATCGTTATGAAATTTGAGAAATCTGTGAAATTTGATTTTAGAGTAATATTTTGCGCTGAAACGGATATTAAATCGAGATTTATAACATTATAAGTATCATGATGATGTTGCAAATTATTGTGAAATTTTTAATTATCTTGATGTATCTTATATATATAATATGATTAGTAGATATAATCATATAGGTAGGTGTATATATACCGAAATATATTCAAAGTAACAAACACATCACTTGTCAAACAAAACGCATGAATTCTATAAGACAGATACGATTTAACGAACCCAAGCAGGGTAATTAATTCAATCGCGTATTTAAAGGGCGTCGCCGAAGGAAACGTCATCATTATCTTAGCCGTTGTTGCGGCAACGCGCCGCCTCGCTGTGAATGAGTGTCGTGTGTCTCTCAACCTTTTGTCCCTCCCCTCGTCAATCGGTAACACATTTACCCACTTACGTACTGGGTGAAAACTTGCAAAACGAACGCCATTGTTAATATCGCTACAGACACAATAACCTGTCGCTGCGGCGCGCTTATCGACTGCGCGTCAAAGAAGTTCAAAAGCTTGGTTTAGACGTTCGCTATCGGGGCGTCGTTTGTCAGTTTATGCCGGGAGCTATGATTGTCTCTGCGTTACAAATGGCCTTTTTGAGGGCGACGTTTGTTACCATTTTAATTGACACCGCGAAAATATCTGAGTTCCGAGAAATTCTCGTATCGCGACGTCGCGTGTGAAGACGCGCCGGCGTTCGACTTTGATTTGTCTTTGTTCTGTACGGAGTTCAAATAATATTCATTCGTATATCACGTACAGACGCCAGCACATCAAACTACCCCAATCCGTCAAATTTATTTGATAGATTTTAAACTTTATCTCAATTGAATATAGTTCATGTTTAATTGGGAAAATTTTACAGTTTGGGATAGCTTGATGTGCTGCCGTCTGTACTTACAAAAGGTCAAATTAAATGAGCTGGCAATACTTACATATGCAGAAACAAAAAGAAAACATTCCATCTTTGTTCAAAACTGTAATTGACACTGACATGTTCAATTAAGGCAACCAAATGTTGTTATGTTTTTTTTTTTTTAAATTCGTACAAAATGTATATTTTCCACGAAAAGTTAGAAAATCAGCTGATTGAATTATCGACAATAATGGCCCAGCGAATTATATTTTTTTTACCAATTTTTCCATAACTTTTTAATATCAATACCTAACACGTGGATAAAGTATAGCCAGCTAATTTAATTTGAACCTGTAGATTGAACTTAGCAATTTTGAGGAAGAAATAATCTCTACATCTTACTAAAATGTTAACGTCTTAAAACAGAAGTTTCGTAGAGCCGCTACGCCACTCAACAGATTTGTTTCCCTACGCGCTACGAGACACGTAGCAGTTAACAACGTCTACGGCTTTACGTAACAATGTGCGTTTGCGTATTAATCTCATTTGTGTAATAAAATCTGTGCCTTAGCCGAGCCGATGGCAAGGCGTGATCCGGCCGTGAAATGCTTGCCTCCGACGATAATCCTGTTAGGTTAAGAAGGTTTCTACATATTACGTGCTTTGCTACGCCTTAAGGATTAAAACGACGTGTACGCATAACTCGATACGTATTGTTAGGGAAGACGTACCCTCGTATTATCGATTTTCCATCGCCTGTATCATAATAATGTAGCTACTGTGAAACGATGAACTCTCCTACGAATTTATAGGTATTCATTTAGCGGGGACTAGCCCAAACGGGCTTAAGCGATTACACCACGGCAAAGATGCAACGTAGATTTACAGCAAAGCTTGCCATGACAAGGTGGTCATCGCAAACCCCTAGATCTTTACGCCGGACAATGAAGACAAAGGACGTTTAAATTATTCAGTCAGAGTAAAAGCGACTCTAATGCTTGAAGCGTAAATACCATTTGTAAATATTTAAGTTAGCGCGTCAATTTTGCGTTAAGACGAATAGTTTGCATGAGAGAAGAATCGTAGAGCGTCTGGGAGCTAAACCTACCCTCGGGCAGTAGGGGGCCGTCCATAAATAATTAATCTGCAGCGATGTGCGTCCGACGGTTAACTAAATCCTGTGGCGGTTTAGGGAACCGGCCGTCGGGGATACCTCAAGAACTGAACACTGTTTCTTGTTCAATCCTATTGTCAGATAGGCTAGCTGTCTGATATAAACCCTATATTTTGGTTTACATAAAACAGTAGACTATAATGTACAGTCTAGAGTGGATTGAAATTATATTTTGCTAGAGGACGACGGCACAAATACAATTTAAACCGTCTGTGCTACGCTTTATAGGTTACCACACATCCTGCTTTTCTATCTATATGTCATATTATCATCTGCCTAGCCTTTTCCCAACTACGTTGGGGTTGGCTTCCAGTCTAACCGGATGCAGCTGAATACCAGTATTTTACATGGAGCGACTGCCTCTCTGACCTCCACAACCCAGTTACCGGGTAATACGATACCCCTTGGTAAGACTGGTTGTCAGACTTTCGGGCTTCTGACGACCCGTAAAGACTGCCAAAGATTCACAAATGACAGCCGGGACCAACGGCTTAACGTGCTTTCCAAGGTACGGAGGGGTCTTGGTATGTTAAGATGGTCACCCATCCACGGACCAACCGCGGCAAGCGTAGCTTAACCTGATCGATCGAACCGTGCGGCTATGATAATTACTAAAATAAAATATATTATTTAAAATGTTATTTTTATATCTTTTATGTACCGTGTTTCTGGCAAATAGAGACATTCATTCATTCATGTTGTATTTCACATAGGAACAGACAGTCAGTCAACTCATGTAAAATATTGCTATACACCTGCACCCGGTTAGACTGGAAACCAACAACCCAAGCCGCCTAGTAATCTTAATCACAATCAGGTTTTTTTTTAATTCTCCTAAAATTCCCCCCATTTTTTTTGAATATTTGCTTGCCAGTAGATATTTATATTAAGGTGAAACAAGTCCACATTTTTTCCATACAAACTTCGGGAGGGTATTACTCCACTGTTTGACAATGTACATCGAAACTTATACATGATATAGTTTTGTTTCATTATTAATATTGTCGGTACGGAAACAGAATACTAAGATAAAAAGCCATTAAAAAGTTATGAGTCAACAAAGATTAGTTTTTCTTGCTAATTTAACGTAACTTTGGACATTTTTAAGTAATAAAAGAACTGTAAAATCTCCAAAACTAAGTCGGTACCGACAAAGCTCAGTTATAGAAAAGTTGAATAAACTTAATTGGTCATTGATTTATGCAGTGGTTTTTTCAGAAAACCCGATTTTGCGGAGGACTTTTCAAATTTTTTTACGCGGCTGTTTTACTATAACTGATTCTGCAGCTCACTCGATAATGTTGTGCGTGTAGACTAGCGTCTAACTGCTCATCACTGATACTACCTCTGTCGGACACGAAGCCTGGTGAGACAGCGTGCTTTTTAGCCAGGCCCACCAGTGAGTTCGAGCCCGCGACTAGTGTACCCTTAAGTGTGTATATCTACATATAGTTAGCCGGGGCTAGAGAAGCCCCACTGGTGAGCAACAAGCGGCGTCTTGCGGCTCTACGGATGGGCGCGGATTAGGCCCGCCTTACACGTAAGACAGTAAGACACCGACCTATACAAGTTCACCTTATCATTGTACTTCGATTGTTTACGGACTGTCTGCTTTGATTTTGAGACGGTATTGTTTTATAGCTCTGAGGTAGAACTTCTTGAATTACGACTAGATTTGAGTTGAAATCTGTAGGAATTCTGTTGATTTGTATCGAAATTCTTCGCTGCAGATTTTTTTCTTACGAACTGATCGAATGCTGACCAGAAAAACTGATATAGGAATATCAGTTTACTTAATTCTTCTATAAGCTAAAATTCTGTACCCCTTCTTAAGAAAATCACGCTGACGGAAAGAGTATGTAATTTGAAACTGTTAAAGATTACATTGAGAAGGAGCGCAGAAAACTAATATTTTTAAATAAAATATTTCTTTTTTAAATTATTTATGGTTGAATTTCGTAAGTATGTACTTATTCTAAGCTATGCTCACATATTTAAACGTAGTATTAAGAGTATAGGTCTTGACCTATAAGAAACGCAAATAATATAGCGCCTAAAATACCATAGCTTATGACATACTAACTGAAGTAAATATTACGTAGCAGTAAGACTCAAAATAGTGACTACGTCTATCAGTAAAACATCAAATATCCATCTACAACATAAGACACGGAAGAGTACAATTCTCTTCTGTTTCTGTTCATGGAAAAATACCAAGATCTATATGATATAAAAAGTCATAAAAAAAATATATAACGAATACTTCCAGTCCATTAAACGATACTGAAACCCCATCATAAACACAACGCATAAGTTTTAAGCTTAATTTAATTTCAATGGCGAGCAAAAAGTTAGGTTAAAACTAATCGAGCCTGTTTCAAACTCACTTGTCTAAAACTCCTCTCTGGGGATATTGGATTATGAACCATATGCTCTCTAACCTTCCGTTAGAAGGAACCATTTGCACGGCAACGGTATCCAACCAAATAAATTGAATCAAAAACATTCAATTCATTGATATACTTGTTAAGAGTTAATTATACTCTTTAAATTTTATTTTTGTTCAGTTTTTTGTAGATTAAATTTTAAATTTGTTCAGTTTTTTTGAGTTCATATAATCTTCAAATTTTATATTTGTTCAGTTTTTTCAAGATTAAATTTTACATTTGTTCAGTTTTTTGAGTGTTGAGAGTTAATATAATCTTTAAATTTTATTTTTGTTCAGTTTTTTGAAGAGCTAAGTTTGCAGTTTTTTTCTTGAATTGCGCTCATTAAATCCGATTAAAAATCCCGAAGTGTTGTTAATTGACTTTTGGAAATATTTTATTATTGTAAGAAAAAGTTAGTAACGTTTTTTCTTGTAAGAAAGGTGTTTGTTTTCCTAAAGCTAGTAAGAACATGTATTTTGTGATTTTATCTTTAAGTAATTCCTAACATGTTTATTTGTAAATGAGTTTCTCAGTATATTATTTGGCATTCGCTGTCTGAATTATTTTGCCTGTAAAGCCTGAAGCAGGACTAACCAGGTCTGAACCTATCCATATTTTCTTTCTAAAAGCTTTGTAGCAATCTGAATAATTACTGAAAATCAAACAAAGATTCAACCAAAACCCTCTTTAAAATAAACGTAGAACATAACAAAATCATCAACATAATTTTCATACCCTTATACCATTTTGTTTGGGGCCGGCGCCACATTTATTTTTCTGTCATACTTTTTTATTAGTCTTGATCTCCGTAGTCACACGCTTCCAGCCATATTATCATCTTTCACACAGTCCATCCATCGGCAAAACACGAATAAATATAATCTAAAACACCCATTCAAAATAACACAAAACGCGAACATATTCCACTAAACAGTAATCACATTATCATCATTTAAATCAATTATATCGGCTAAAACTGTATTAACTGAGTCGCTAATGCGTCCATTCTCAATCAATGGCGGTGGAAACTCCGACCAAATAATCGCAATGCAGTTAATGAAAGCGTTTGAAAAGTTAAAAGCCTGTTTAGGCCGCGGCCACGCCACAGACTAATTAACGTCGTCCAGTAATACCAGCCAGTGTGAACGAGGACTTAGCGGCATTATCGCCTAAATTGTACTAATGTTCAGTTGTGGGCCATGCACGGTCATTATGATTTGAGACGCAAATTGGTAATATTTTGATTGTTGTATACGTTTATATTGTAAAGCCTAATAATTTGATAAGTTATGAAACCTTTCAAGCGAAATTCTACATACAGTTTTGCCAAAGACAAAGTTTTTTTTTTTTAATCTATGGTTAGCGATATTTTTCTAAATGAAAAAAATAATCTTCGTACACACTCCCTAAGCCTGATTTCTACAATTTAGAAATGTGAAAGAACGAACCAAAATTTTAGTACCAACATACGAGGAATAAACTTGGCGTAGACCCTAGCGTAGCAATGTGCTACGAAAACCTTACAAAAACCACTCCTTCGAATAATACTTACAATTATGGTGAAAACTGTAATTACTTACCTAAACAGCAATACAAACATGTTCTTAAAGTTAGACAATTTAAAACGTCAGTCAAAAGGTGGGATTACTGAAATTGTACGCGCAGTAGGCTTTGAAACGAATCGTACCATTAGAGCACGCAGACAGACTCGATTTAGTAATTAATTTTACCGCGCGAAGTACACTAAATGCACTAGAAACTATAATCCTCATTAAAATGGGAAATAGTCGACTATTCACTTTGCCATCAAATATAATTTTGGCTCCTAAACGCGAAATATAATTATGTATTTTGCCAAATCCGTTGTGCGCCGTGTGTGTCGACGCAAATGTACCAGTTTAATATCATCATCTTTTCAACGGTACATTTGTATAATGATTTATGCAAATATCGTCAAAGTACATTAGAATCGGCAACGGGCGAGCGTAACTTAAATTCTATTCACATAAACAAAGCGAAATTGCATCAATAATTCAATAACAGAGTTTTCAGTAGGTACGAGTTGGTAAGTAGTGCACTTTGCGAACGACAATCCACGAGAATAAAATAATACGAGGCGATCATTTTCATTTGCTTCCCGACCGCCCAATTTTTCGCATAACGCACCACCCAATGAAAACACAAATTAATCTGCTCATTTTTTGCATACAATTTTATATCATTGAGTCCACATTTCTGAATGCGATGCATTTCGCGCTCCATAATCCCGTGTCAGGGCGATAGTCATGGATTACTTTTGTGTCGATTGAATTATTCCATCATAATATAAATATATTATTAATTTGTTATTATATCGGAGCGTCGCGGTAATCCCCAAAAGGTCCGCTCTCGCTTTGTTTACGCGTGCTTTTATGCGAGTTCAATGAAGGTGCGCTGTGAAATCCGAAATCAATATAGAAGAGTATAGAAACAAGAGTGCGGGCGAGGCCTGTGTCGACGCGATATCCAACACGGGTTCGGATTAAGCGACGTCAAATCCGGGATTAACCGGGGCCGGGATAAAACGGAAGCCGGGATCGGCTCGAGCTCGGGTCAGCGGGATTTCGCCGGGCAATAAAAGTGTCTGCAGCCGATTTAGACTGAGCCCGCTGGCAATTCGGCGTGGCTACCAATTGCTAGGTAATTTCGGCGTGCGAGCGCGATCTGTCCGTACAAAGCCGTTCTAATGCCCGCCAATGGGATTAGCCGAGTGTCGGTGCGGCCTTTACAATTTATTGGATGGAATCAGACATCTGAATTAAGACATAGTTCCTTGATGTGTCTCGATGAGTTAGATAGAACACGCCAGAGGGAATTATGTCCATTATTTGTTTGGCACAAAAGATGTAAACAGATGTAGAATAGTATGTTATGTCACGTTGAAATATTAATCAGCTCTCGGTATTCAAACCGGCGCGCACTAGACTAATCAAAGTTTTTTCTAAACTAAATCCCACTCGTTTGCAATGGACGTCGCTCGTCTATTATAAGTAGGGGCCCCTCGGTAATCCGGATTGGAGATTCATTAGGGTGAGATTATACTCTATTGAAATCTGGCTTAAGCGGGCACGGACGGATCGGATCGCGGACCGCGGGGCGAGCCGGGAACCATTCATACAGTGATAGCGCTCATATGAGTGATGCGAAATTCATCTATTTTAAGTAGGTTTAATATTGACTGTAATTTCATATTGATTTTTTTAACTAAGTACTTTATTTTGTTGTGATTAGACAGTGTACTTAGTAAACAATATTCCAAGTTGGATCGATTATGACCCGATTTTGCACTGAAAAACCGAATAGGTTGTTTTAACCTTTTCTCAACCTTTATTTTAGGTTAATATAGCACCTACCGACATGGTTTGTTGAATTAACAAAATAAAAATAGTTGAACTATAAAGGTAAATTTAACCTGTGTTCAGTTTGGTTGTTTCAACATATTTAAAAAAATGTAATAACATATTTAATAGTTGTATTTATCAAATGTTTAGTTAAATGGACTTAATCAGTTTGTTAACTCAACTTTTATATGCAGTAATTTCAAATCTATGATAAATAGTTAAACTGATTATATATATTTAACTTAGTTATTTTGTTGACTCTACTTCGTTAATATGTTGACTTGACTATATTATCAGTTAGACTTACTTAGATTCGAATATTGTGTCGTTTTAACCTCTTTTAGTGGTTGGTTTAACCTATTAATTTTTAACAATTTAATTTTTGTAGAAATAAATGTCATATAACAGTTGTTTAAACATAATACGGTTACGGGTCAATCGAAGGTTAAGCTATTCATTACATATTGAGACCCCTCCGTGCCTCGGCAAACACGTTAAGCCGTTGACGCCGTCAGAAATTTGTGGTTCTTGGTCAGTCGTTAAGGGCAGTCAGAAACCAAAAAGTCTGGCAACCAGTTTGACCCAGGTGTATCGTGTTTGGATCGTGGAAGTGTCGTCGCATTGTTTAGAACTGGTTTTTTTTTTTTTTTTTTTTTTTTTTTATGTAACTCCTTTCAAAGCATTCCTATCTTTGTTTACATATTAGCGAAGTTCTATCATGCATCTGTCTCAATTATTTATTTACCGGCCTAAGTATTTGTTTTTTTTTTTTTTTTGTCTTTTGCAAATTGCAATTTTATTAATTATCACACTGTAATATTGATCTTTTACAATATTTAACACAAATAAGTTTTTTATTTTTATTTTAGTTACTACACTCAATTACTAACGAACTACATATTTATATAAATATCAAAATGTCTCACCATATAAGTACTACTCGTTACTATTTTTATTTATTTAATCTGACACAAATGTATTTTATTTATGTATGCTTAGACACGTCACGTTGCAGTATTGGATAAAGCTGATTTACATCCGTCACCTCACACGTCAGGTCCAGTTGAAAACCAGCGTCAGGCACTAGTTGTCTGGCATTTATGCTGAACTGGGCCTTTTTAGCGCAGCCGTGAGGCACACTTTTACGCACTTTACACTTTTTGTTAGTTATTATCTTTATTATTTTGCTGTATATTGTGTGCCTTTTTTTTAGTCTGTGCTAAATAAATGTATTTTCTTTCTTTCTTTCTTTCTTCTTTCTGATACCCAGTAACTGGGTTGTGAATGTCACAAGGACAGTCGCTCCGTGTAAAATACTGTTATTCAGCTGCGTAAGACTGAAAGCCGTCGGAAATCCCAGGCTGATTTCCTGCCACCGTAGGCATGAGCTTGCGGACGGCAAGTACCGAATGGGTAGCTCGCTGTCCGGTAAGGACCAAGCCCAAGTCGACGGCGCGTTGTGTTCCACGCGCGCCTCAAAGAGATGTCAGCACAAACCGATGAGGCCCGCAAGGGCAGATGCCTGCCAGGGGTGCGGATGTGTTCGAAAAAGATACCGCAGCCCCTACAGGCTACCGAGGGAACACGGATGGGTTTTAGTCAGTAAAAGTCTGACACGCCCTACTGTTCCACCTAGAGCGGGAGAAGTTATGTAACGATTTCCCACCAACAAAAAAAAGACTGAAAGCCGACTCCATCATGTTGGGCAAAGTCTAGGCAGATTGATAGAGATTTTCGTAGCGGTCCTCTTTTGTCCACGAATAAATAAAAAAACTACAAGTTAGTGTTATTATTACTCATACAAACGTCAAAGAATCATCCTTAGTCGGTCTAACGTCACGTACAGGAAGTTTTTTTTTCTATACCTGGCCTAGACCGCAAGCCGCGTCGACGATTCCAAGTAACGCTATTACAAAATTGATTCATGTATGGAGCACATAATCGTGGTCTACTTTATGACGTCAGGCCTTTGTTACCTGCTTTCAAAGACTACCATTATGATAATCGCAACCTTAATACAGAAGTCATAAAAGCTATCAGACAAACCGACAGGAACTTCGACCGCGTATACACTGACGTCACAAAATCACGGCAGGATTTTTTCACGCACTGCATCTTCTATTCTATTTTTGTCTATGGCAATGGTGCCGATGTCGACATTTCTGCCAATGTCAGATGTGTTGAGAAAACGAAAAAATTCAAAGAGAAAAAAAAAATTAAATTAAATAAACACTGCATCTTCAACTTCTTAGCGCCGAAAATTGAAAATCGAATAAGAAACACCGCTAGAAACTGTACCTTAAAAAAAAACCGCACAGAAATCAGTTCACCCGTTTAAGAGCTACGGTACGACAGACACACATAGCGATCAAACTTATAACACCCCTATTTTTACGTCGGGGGTCAAAAATAAAACACACTGCTCGCTTTTCGACGCGCTGTTATGCACTCTGTTGGATTGTCATTCCTCGGTTCAACACCGAGACTTGAAAATTCAGTTTGCGAAAAAACCCGCCGCGATTTTATTACGTCCGTGTGATCGTCGCCTTAGTCGAAAACATTCTGATGAATCACTGTATTTGTGTTATTACATTACGCTAATCAATTGATATTCTTGACGTGCTAAAGGAAACTCTCGGTACCATAGAGGCACCTTGAGCATTAACATTATTGGATAAGACGTCAACATCAAACGGAACGGTAAACAAAAACCGTACATTTACCGGATGAAAATATTGTTCGTAATTACTGTGATATTTCATGTTATTTTCTTTGATCATATAGGTAAGGAAATGTTTAGTAAGGGTAGTAGGGGGGGAATGCTATGCGAAGTGTTAAGTCTAGTTCGGCATTTTGTAACTTGTTTGATGGCAAGTCAAGCCGTAACGAGTAAGCCGCTTCGCGTTTGGTGTGCACCAGCCCTAATAAAATGTGACGTTTTCAAAATTAGAACGCTTCGTGTTTATGTAGGTAGCTTTTATTTTTGTCTTTTAGCTAACACGGACGGCTTAATTATGCCTAATTCATTAGTTTTATCAAAATACGTATTTGTTTTTACTAGTTTATGGGTGTCATTTTAAATTTTAATATGACTTGGATTATAATTATTATATTGTAGTAGGTACCTACTTAAGTATAGTTTTTTTTCTCGTGTGATACGGTGTAGTTAGATATGTCGTCATTCACTTCCTACTTAAGTGTCGACATATTAAAAGATTTAGCGATAATTTTAAATACCCTGTTGCGTAAAACACGTCAATTAAAACATCTTAATTTTGAAAGAGGCTAAGTAAAAAAACTTTTTGACATAATTTTGAACAGTTATCTTTCAAAAACATGTACAAAAACGTGTTTAATACAGTTCATTTGCCAAAAAGTTGACCCGTGGTACAAAAAATCTGTGACCCGTTTTTTATCCGTTAACCTTTACACTTTTATCCGGTCAATGCCATCTGGCTACAGATAATAAGGTGACGTAGGTAATAATAAAATGAAAATGTTACAAAAACTCGACACTTAATCGTACTAGTGGCTTATCTGTTTTTGTACTCGTCCTCACGGGATTATTCCGGGTCTGGCTTTATCCCGGAATAAAATATTTATATCCAACATAACGAGCTCACGGACAAACATGGGCTCGACATGGCTACTTACCGATAATATTTATAAACAAAATCGTTACCTTTGTTTTACTTACAAATATTTCACAATATTTAACAATAAAAATTAAATTAAAAATTTAAAAAACCTACGACCCTAAAAAAGTAAAAATAATAATATTTATAGGCATTTTAAGATGAAGGTAATATTTTGATCAAGGCATTGTAAAGGCGGGGGACGGCTAATGAAAATGCTAGGCCTCTGTTTGGCGTTTTGATTGACCGTCCCCCGACTTGACAATGCCTTGATCAAAATATTACCTTCATCTTAAAAGGCCTATAAATATTATTATTTTTACTTTTTTAGGGTCGGGGTTTTTTTTAATTTTTAATTTAATTTTTATTTCCTGCTTTTTAAACTTAATGTCTCGCTCGCTTAAATCTGCGCATCGTTGCGTATTTTCCCCACAGTGAAGTTTGTTACTAATTTATCCTCATTCCTCGTCCTGATCACTATTTATCTATAATCTATTCATTGAGACTTTTTCAACGAGCCCAAACACGATACTTTTGCTGTTTGTTGGTGAGTAACTTGGTCACCCTGAAAATTCTAGGTGTCGCTTCAGCATTTCAAGGTTACTTTGTTCGTCTAATATCATTGAGGTAATAGAATACCAAATTTCGAGTTGATCAGACCTGTGGAAGTTACTCAAATCCCTTCATCAACCAGAAAAAAGCTGATAATCTTCAAACGGCTGAACCGATTTTGATGAAACATGTTTAAGAACACTCCCGACTAATACACCTTTCAAAAAAAAAATCAAAATCGGTTCATCCGTTCGGGAGCTACGTTGCCTCAGACAGACACACACACACACACACACATAGACACGTCAAACTTATAACCCCGTCTTTTTTGCGTAGGGGGTTAAAAATAACTATTTACACTAGGTACTAAATTAAATTACTAATGATACAAATAAAATCAAAAAATATGTTTTATGTGTGTAAAAGAAAAATGATGTTTCTTATTTATTTGATTCAATTATTAAATGTTTATATGCATAAATAAATACTTATAACTGAATTTCATCTCATTCAACGTCGGCCAATGCTACGATAAAAAAAGATAAAAATATGTTGCTTAGTTTCTAAAAGTTATTAGAAACTAACATTTTTATCAGCGGTGGCGGAGGGTCCCGATAAGACTTGATAGCGTTAGAGATTAAAGTGTTTTGTTAGAAAAATCAGTATGTCAGAAGAACTGTGTTTTAAACGAATTGAAAAAAAATAATCATATATACCTACCTACCAAAAAAAATAAAACGTGTGCAGTCGGGTAACCGCAGTCAGGAACGAAGTTCCTTACGCGATAGTCGCACGCACACACACACTCGTAGATAATTCAGAGAGGCAGAAAGTCGCATGGAGGGGGCATGACACATTTTCGATACGTGAGATTTTCTACCAGTCAACTCCTACGGCAAGGCGCGTTAAGGAACTTCGTTCTAAAAAGACGAAGATCTACAGATTCACAAGCATCTATGATTCATAAACCCACCAATGGTACCTACAGCTTATTTTTTTTTTTTACTGATCTGCCTATTTTTTTTTAATGTAATCATTTGGCAAAGGTAAACTTTATATGGAGACGGAGTGCAGAAAGTATTTTTTTTTTTTTTACATATATTTATGCATTAGCAATACATTAGGTTTTAAATTAATTATGGTCAAATTTCTATTACTGGGCGAACACTATTTTAAATAAATAGGTGCACTTTTACCCCATACATTTAGCGAATAAATATTATTTTCCCATTGCGAACGTTAAGCCGAGCGAATAATCCAGTTTTCAAAGAATACCCCACTTAAAAGATTTAAAATTAATCGATTGTGACCCATACGCCCGTGAAGACACGGACTTGCATATTAATTGAGATAATCCTGTTGAATTAAAAAAAGCACTGAATTGTCAAAGGGATAGGATCCGATAGGATATCTTTTGCGAAATCAGCTGTACCTAATTGGTTTGCGTTTTTTTGGGTGACAGGGAATATCGACGTGCAACCTGTATGTAGCCATGATTTCAGACCTCTTAGCGTAGAATTCTTTCGTCGGTTACCAAAAAAAGAAATCTTCTGTCACTTAAAATTGCCTAAAAAGAAAATTGCCTTTTTAGGCAATTTTCTTCTTCTATTTTTCTAGTTTTCTACACAAAAAATAAAAAGGTT
This sequence comes from Polymixis flavicincta, assembly GCA_949987655.1. Lineage (NCBI taxonomy): Eukaryota > Metazoa > Arthropoda > Insecta > Lepidoptera > Noctuidae > Polymixis > Polymixis flavicincta. The sequence goes on from OX465173.1 coordinate 21,023,730, forward strand.
TTTTTTTTTATAAATACGTTAAGTATCACGGACGACGGTTTGCATAGCCCACTAAAATCTTACAGCAATAAAAAATGACGTAAGAAGTGTAACATTGAATGTAGAAACATTCGACAACTTTACACCCCCTACGGTAGGTCGCGGTTTCGTCCTACGAGGTTCATTGACTACCGAAGAACCCCTAATAAAACCCCTACACACAATATCAAACTCTAACCGCACACGATTAGAACACAATTTGCAATAACGATCAGAATCTGGTAGCTTTATACTGCAAGCTGAAGATAAGCCGAGGGATTAGTTCAGCAGAACGGAAAAAAAAGAATAAAAAAGCATAAACTTCAGCTCTGATTGAGTTCAATTCTTTTTAATGTATGGGGTTTGACAACCCTGCCGCATTTATCCCTAGGTAAACATGAATAAAGAATACGTGTTATAAGATTAAAACGGATTAGTTGCTTTAGTATAGAATTATTGAGCGTTTTATTAAAATACATATAAGGATTTTTAGTTTCGTATTTTCGATCAAAAAGACGTGACTAACAACTTAAAATATGTTCGCAGTCCGCATGAGCCAGTTAGCTGACGTAAGCCCTAGATTTTCCGATTAAAAAAAATATGATGATAAGGCACAAACACGCACGACCTTGGTCCTTGTACACACACAAACAACTGACACCTGACTCGTGTAGGCTGTACTGTAAATAAAAAGTGATTGTAAAAGGGACTGGGGCGAGAAAATCCTGAAAAAGGCCCGCACGTGGCAATCCCGGATATTGGGATTCCGCCTATCCCGCCTTACCTTAATCCCGCGCTCCGGGAAAACATACAAATATGTGTGGATTTATTTGCCTTTGTATGTACACGTGCCGTTCACAAATAAAGAGTTGTGATGTATTATTTTTAGGCTAATAAAGGCCACCTGCGGTATTGTGGACTTGTACAGGTATCAATATTCGTGGTAACGTTACATTTTTTGGTACAATCGAATCGAGAGATGAAACCTAACCTGTGCGATAAGCTGACACTATGGTTAAATCAAGTAATTTCATGTCGCATAACGTAACGTTTCAAAAACGAAGTGTATAATATTTTAATCCACAAAAATATGTATGAGCCTACCTAAAGTTATCTAAATGAAACGTCAGAAACTATGTGCACGGTTCCAATTGATCGCTTCTTATGAAGAAGAGCCGGCAAGAAACTCTACAGCTTACATTAATTTGTACTCTTTGGAAATAATGCAAAATGTCCTTCCTGTACCTAAATGCGACTCTCAACTTTATATTTTATTCGTTTCTACATAAACACGTAAAACAGACCTTGCAAGCGATTACTCCGGCTCGTCGACAGCCAGCCTTGCACACTTAATACCTTAATTTCGCATTCTTTCAAATCCAAAGCTAAATCTTCATACTTAGCGCAACTGCGTCACATATTACGTACGGGCACCACTTGGCGCGGTCCGACGAGGATAATCCCGTCTTCTGTCCCGCTCGCACCCGCAGGTGTCCCGCGCAAATCCTCGCCGCGTCCCTCTCTAATCCCTTATTTGAATCTTATCAGATCTCCTGAGATACACCGGTAGTGGTAGCCATGTGTGTGTAGTGGGTTTATCCCCTAGGGTTGTCGAAGAAACTATGATTTGGGAGCTTAATCTTCTTATGAAAAGCTTCAAATCTATCAGATTTAGTAACCATAGATTGTTTTTGAATATGTGTCTTTCTGTATAAATACGTTGAATGGATAAAATATATGAGTGGGTTTGATAAGTTCCTGATTTGTATCCGTATTTTTTACATTATACGCTGCCCGGGGCTTCGCTTGTATGAATGTTAGCTAATCCTTATATAACATCAGCTATTTGCCAGTGAAAGTCCCGTCAGGATCGGTCCAGCCATTTCAGAGAAACGGACGGACGGCCAGAACAAACAGACGGACAGACAGAATCTCAAACAAAAAATTAACAAACGTTTTTTTATTCGTTTTAAGGTACCTAAAGCTTTCTTCTTGGCTCCAACAGAAATCTGAGCGAACATATTGGCAAATAATATAACATACCTATAAATATCAGCACAGCCCTGAACCCAGTGCATGCATTAAAGGTGCGTCCACACTGAATCCGCGATTAATGGGCTTTGAATGTGCGATTGAAGCCAAATTTATGTATCTGCAACCCGTCACCAGATTACCGCGACACCAGAGTGAAGATATGAGCAGCTGCTTTGATATGTCTCCAAATGATCCAAGTAATGGCTGGACGGGGATTTTCTAATATAGATATCCTGTATTAGTGTTCCATCTAGTACTTACATTAGAATACGTAAACGACATCGCTGCTGAGTTAATTTTACCGCCAGCTTAAACCTTAAAAGTTATTGATATTTTTTTATTTGATAAAAACGCCATTAATGGCTAGGTAAAGTAATTTATTTACTCTCCAGTACATAAATTTAATAGCGTCCATATTTTAAAGGAAGTATGAGAATTAAAGGTTTATTTCTTGCGTCTGTAATAAGATAATATTACTAACCCTTTGTAGGGATTAAGATTTTGTTAAGGGCGCCGTCTCTAAGCCCTGCCAGACGGGGTCCCGCGATTAGGGTGAACGAGGCCTTTGCCGCTCACTTCTATGGTTTTTACGATGCCCTAAACAATGAGAGGAATTGTCTCAGAAACGTATTTAGATTTAGAGCTGCTAATGAAATTATTATGCTGCGGATTATGTGGTAGACGATTGTTCCATAATTTATAATGTCGGGGTTTTACACTGGTCATTCTAACGTGTTTTGAAGGAAGAAAACACAGACAAACAACGTTAAAGTTTAGTCTACACTCGTATCATGACGTAATACGACAAAAAGATCCCGCTTGACCGTTCCCTGAAGCACGGCGGGCTGCACACACACCGGAGTGACAATCCGCGCCTCGGCCCGTAAGCCTAATCTTGACAAATGGTCCGGATCATCCGTTACCAGAGCCTACAGGCCACGCTTATTTGTCCACACAACTCCACCGCCACGATTTTTTATCGATTGATCAGAGGCTCAGCTGATTGCCTCTCTCTGTTGTTGCCGCCGGATTAAAACACACACGGAAACCTTCCCGCGTAGTTACATGTGTACATACACGAATGTACGCGTGTAGTCGTGACTTTAAAACCAAATTAAAGTCAGACACAAAAGAATAATCGTAAAGGATTTGCATTATGATACGCACACATTCAAAATGTTGTGTGTAATGTAATCAGAAGCCGTTTATCGTTCGTTTTCGAATTGAATCTGACAAACGACTTACAACTTTATGCCTTGGGGAAATGAGCTTGGTGAACTATAATCGACAGGTAACTAAGTAAACTACGAACTAGTTTGCCGCAAATACTTCAGAATTTGGTCTTCTACAAAATATAAGTAGACCAGTCACTTCATCATCTATCTATCAATATCCTAAGTGACACTAAGCCATTTTCCCAAATTATTTTGCACAAAACATGTTCCTTCCCCATACAAAGTAAAGGCTTGAAATCAATAAAAAAACAGCTCAACATAAAAAGTTCAATCAGAATCAGAATCTTTTTACGATTATCATTTGCGGACTTCCACCATCTCGTATAGTAGCTAGCTCATCGTGAAACCGGTCCCTAACTGTCTGTTTGTGTGCGTTAAGCCGAGTGCATGCCTCAAATTGGGCTGAAGTACAGGAGATTATCTCAAGATGATTGATGGAGCCCCCTCACCTCCCTCCACCACCCCGCGCCCCTGACGCACGTGATAACCAGTCCATTGCATTGATATGATTGGGTAATGTAATCCTCCGTGTAATTAGGTAAAAGTTAATCGTTACAGAGTTATTGAGAAGGTATAGATTTGTTTTGGACGTGACAGATTTGTAACGAGATTAGGTACGGAAACACATTGCTCGAACACAAAAAGTAAAAAAAAAATCAGCCAAAGTTCGAAACAGCACAATGTTTTTCACTGAAAACCGTTATTTTAATTGATAGCCAACAAGAAACACGCGCCAAATTCTAACAAACACAGCGCAGATCCGACTTTTTGTCCTTCCATTCCGAGTAATAAAAATAAACGGATTGAACAAGTAAAATCGGGTTTGAACCGGTTCGAACTAGTATTCACTGGAAAATCCTAGTTTCCAACAAAGACCTGAGGAGAAAGCTAGCTAAGTAGAACATACATATAGAGCTAAGCACTCGTGATCCGGATCAGGGAGATTAGGTGCCAGCGGCCGGCCACGGTCCGGGATACATCTCCTACCGGATTACTGAAATCCGGATTTCGTTGAATAACTTGCCGAGGACTTGTGACGTAATTTATATAGTATAATGGAGTTTTCTTATGTGTTGGATGGTCATCAACGGTTTAGTAAGCGTTTGCGTTTGTGAATCGAATCCTCTCTCTGTCTTGTCGCAGATCTGCTGTAAAACATTTCTAAAGAAATAAGCAGTACTTCTGTGCTCTACTATCTTTATGTATTTTTCTATTTTAAGTGTTCTGTGAGGGTTATGGGTCCCTGGATAATGCTGCCTGGAAGAATTTGGAGAAAGCCTTTTCTAAGCAGTGGAAAAGTGTAGGCTAGTTAAAAAAAATGATTATGTGTACATAGATAAATAATCTACTTATCATGTAAAAATCTAAAACATTCCGACTATAGAAATAAAATAAATAATCAATAAACTGAATAATACATAAATATTTGAGATTATCACGTTTATTATTGCCACGAAATGTAAATAATGGTTTAAGAGCCGTAAATTCCAAGGTGATGACCACCGGGAGATTATCGACACTCGCTATAATATCGATAGTTTACATAATAGTATGGCCACTGGTGTTTACGACTGCTGTAGATAAAAATGCCTTCACGATTGACCGGTTGTAGGATAGTAAGAACTGTAAAAGTTACACTGGGACGTTTCAGTTTCCAGCTTTTTTAATATCTAGTCAAAATGGAATACTTACTGTCCTATCTGTGACGATAATTTTGAACTTCTACAGGAAAAGTTTTTATCCAGTGCGCAAATTGTAACCATGAATTCAGCATATCATTCTAGAACCCCTAGCGCAGAAATTTTTCGCCGGTTATTTGAAAAAAAATCAGCTCTTTCATAGAAAAGTGCAATACCTACGCGGTCAAAATGTATGGAACAGCTGATTCTTTTTGTATAACCGGCGAAAAATTTCTGCCTAGGGGGTCTAGCATGATATGCTGAATTCATGGTTCCAATTTGTGCACTGGATAAAAACTTTTCCTGTAAATGCTACCTATAAAAGAAAAAACTTTTTTTTATCTTTTTCCAATTTTTTGTTCTAGGGCATGCCGATTTCCTCGCGATGTTTTCCTTCACCGTTTTGAGAGCTAGTGGTACTGACTGCTACCTAATTGATACGGGCCTGGCCGGCAAATTCATTTCACACCCCTAATAGGCTTGATCTTATAAACACCATTTTGAAGCCGTCCATCGTTGGATTCGTAGGACGTTTTAGACCTTAAATTTTAGCTGTTTGGAAATTGCAAACAGACGAGCTTTTGAAGTTAAATTGTACAAGGGTTGGTTGATTAAAATCATGAACAAATTTAAAATAAAAAGTGCCTATTTCACCAATAAAATTAAATGCGATCAGCACACCTTAACCGGGTTCAAGAGCTGTCAGTGTCATTGTTGTAAAATATTAACACTGACAGATCTTGAACGCAGTTTATATGTGCTAATCGCGTTCAGTTTCATTGGCGAAATCCGCCATATGTGGTTATTTATTTTGCTCTGCAAACTCCTGCACTTGAAAGCATAATTTCATCTTCCGAGCTTTAAAATTTGATGCCATAAAACTACAAAAACTGGATTCTAAAGTCCACCGCAACACTTAACGGATCCTCACTACGTACCAAACAATATAGGGTAGGGTGTTCACATACACACACGTATACGCGGATCAGTCCTAAGCCGGATTACGCGACCGCCAGATCTGGATGTACGGGACCACGGTACCTCGAGGTCGACAATATTATGGATTTTGAATATGGAAAATGTACTTCGGGAATCTTTTGAATTTATCGTTTTGTGGTCGCTCTAGTGGGGCAGATTGAACTATCTAACTTTGTACCTGTTGTCTTTAAAAGTTCAGAGAGAGTTGTTAGAACTTTTTGTGTAGAATTTGTCAACACACAGAAAGTTATCTTAGCTTTATCGAAATTCGTGTAATATTTTTAACTAACATAGAAGCTGTATTCTTGTCGTGTTTGTGTTTTGTGTATTCTGTCTTCTGTGTGTTTTGTCTGTCTGTCGATCCATGTAAAGTACTTTTATTCGTCTGCATCCGGTTAGACTGGAAGCCGATCGCAACATAATTGGGAAAAGGCTAGACAGATGATGCTGTGAGAAGCTGTCTATAGTATATAAAAGATTTAGATGAACTGTAAGCAATCTCAGAATTTTAGGTCAATGTCAGAAGATTTAGCTGCGATTGTAAAAGGTTTATAAAATCAAAATCAAAAGTCATTTATTCAAACTAGGCTGAGAGTCAGCACTTTTTGAACGTCAAAATTACATAAGACAGTCCCCCAAAATGCCCGCCCTTCACCACTTCCTAGTGCTTTAGCTGGGAAGAAGAAGTGGCGCAAAAAAAAACTCCCCAGCAGCACAGCTGTCTGTTAAAAACACTTATCATTTGATTCAAGCATACCTTCTCACGATTACAATATATTTATTAATATTTAACTGAGAAAACTCACTTTTTAACGCGGAAAAGGAAAATAAAAGTAGATAAATGATTCATAAATCAAATACTACATGTAAAAGCGAAGTTTTTTTGTAAATATTGATTTATTTGAATTAATAAAATTATCCGTGGAGAATGGTTACACGCGTGTGACGCTACCTACGTAGCATTTGTAACTCGTAAAGTATTATATTTATTATAATGATCCTACTGTTATGAGTTTATAAAAAAAAATAAAAAATGCAACTTCTGTTTTATAAGCTTTATATATACATGAATATGTGTATGCCATAACTATTTTATAATTGTACGTACTTGTACGGGGTAAATTTTTAACTAGTGCGCAAACTGTAACCATGAATTCAGCATATCATTCTAGACCCCCAGCGTAGAAATTTTTCCTCGATTATACAAAAAAAAAATCTGCTGTTTCATAGAGAAGTGCAATACCTACGCAGTCAAAATGTATGGACCAGCAGATTTTTTTTTTTTTTTTGTGTAATCGAGGAAAAATGTCTTAGAATTAAATGCTGAATTCATGGTTACAGTTTGAGCTCTGGTTAAAAAATTATCCTGTATGATATGTAAGAAACTGACTTACTAGAACAGTGTTGATCGTAGGTTCAAAACTAGACGGGCGTAATAAGACACTGTTATAATAATAGAATATGCATGTTGTGTGTTATGCAGAATATTCCCACTGCTGGGACACAGGCCTCCACTATGTGAGATGGGAGTGGGTCGTAATCCAGACGATTTGCTTTGATTAAACAATGTAATCACCACTGCTCTCAAAAAGGTGAAAAAGGAAACATCGTGAGGAAACCGGCATGTCCTATTGCCAAAAGTTCGAAGCCATGTGACATGCACCAAACCGCACTGGCCCCGCGTGGTGGATTACGATCCACTCCCTCTCACAACAAGGAGGCCAGAATCCTAGTAGTGGGATCATTATAGGCTGAGTATGCTAAGGAACTTCCAGCAAAATACAAGGCCGTAGGCACACCCGAAAGTGTGGAATACGAATGCTGATAAATTAATATTTTAAATGTAAAAGTTTGTATGCTGTGTTGGGATGTGTTTTACTCAATCACGCGAAAACAGCTGAAAGGATTTATATGGCATTTGGCACACAGATAATTTATAACCTGGATAGCACATGATAGATACTTTTTACGAGTATCTCGGTAGTACGTTCTGCCCTGCTAATTGTAAATGCAGCACTTGCAAAAAAGCGGTTTCGAGAAAAACGCGGAAATCTAAAAGTAAAATTCTCATGCAAGTGCTTTGAATCTCGATATCAAAAAAACATACTTGCCCAGTACCCAAATATTTTTATTTTTCCCATATAGATTTGCCCCTAAGGATGCCATTTTTAGTAAAAAGTGAAAAACCCAAATGTCGATTACTGATAATTTTCGAGCGCCAAGCTAGTGAAAAATGAAAGCGAGGATGAATGAAGTGAGTTTGTAATGTAAAAGAATGTGTGACTCTTTGTATGTCGGTCGGTCAAGGTTAGAAAGTTTATTTTTAAAGGATCTCATCCACGAATAGGGGTGCTCTCCTACCCTGACGGGCACTGCAAAGGCGGTGCACTAATTATTATGATTCCAAAATTAATTCAAATGTAGGTAAGTAGTACATTTATATAAATACAATTGATATCCTTGTTATAATTCATTGTGTAGTTTATCGGTTAATCTGAAATTGTTAAGAGCTTCTTTAGGGGTCGCGTTTCGATAGGGTTGCGTTGCTATGCGAATATCGAAAGCTGTAGCGTCTCATACAGATGCATACGCATATTTCTAGAAGAGGCCATTTAGTATACTTTTTATTAACAATAATAATGACTGTATGCTGTTAAAATATCGAATACCGGATTTTTGAGCTAAATCTGTAATTTCGCGGAATTCGTACTAATTTACATTTTATCTTAAAATCTTATCTTATATGTATGTTAATGTCGGGAAAATACGTCACATTTTGTCAATCATTGGTAAGAATGTTTTATATTTACGGTCTTATTCATAAAAAAGTTATTGAACATCTAAACAGTTGCTAAACTCAACTGTTCCATCCATTTTCACCGCGTAGGTATTGAAAAATTTCTACGCTGGACGTCTAGAATGATATGCTGAACTCATGATTAAAAACTTTTTTCAAAAAAATAACAACCGACTTCCCAAAAAACACTACAAAGTGCAAAATAACTTTAATTTCGGAAGGCGGTGACTTTGGATGTGTATTTTAATTATTTGTCACCGCCTTCCGAAATTAAAGTTATTTTGCACTTTGTAGTGTTTTTTGGGAAGTCGGTTGTTATTTTTTTGAAAAAAGTTTTTATTTTTCACTTTTTAGTTACCTACCCCACACCGATTCGAAATTTCATCATCCTTGGGGTCAAAACAATGCATACTTATGCGATAGCAACATTCGCGGTTGATTTGCTGTAATTTTTTGAAGAGTTCCGTTGTCTGTCTCCGAAACGCATCATCAGATCTATATGAAATTTTAATGGGACCATTTCGGAGTAAACCCATTTCGAACAAAAATATATAATATAATAATTTTGCAAATCCGTCAATATACGACGGAGTTATACCCGAACATACATAAAAAAAAAATATATAAACATGTCGAATTGATAACCTCCTTCTTTTTGAAGTCGGTTAAAAATGACGCAGACAGTTTGCGCACTGGTTAAAAACTTATCCTGTATTAATTATAGGTTATGTATTTTTATTTTATAAACGTACCATCATGCTTTGTTTCCCCGAAAGGTTGGGTTACGCTTATCTCGCACTGTACGGGGATCCTATACAATACGAGATCAGGTTATACTGGAAATATATAGCTTGATATGTAGCCGTGGGTACTTAAATGAGTACACCCGCATTTCGCCAGTTATGTAATAGAGAAATAGGGGGCGAGCCTATTGCCATCAACCGGGCAGAAATCCAGACTCCGGGCGTTTACTGAGGAATTTAAGAGAGACAAAACTCCAATAACACTTTCCCCGCCCTGGGAATCGAATCCAGGACCTTATGCTCAACAGTAGCGCTTGCGACCTCTAGACCTCTAGACCTCTAGACGCAATTTAAATTTTAACACGATTTTTGCATTTTTATATCCGTTTAAATAAAAAGAAAAGTCGTGACTGACTGAGTCATCAACATCCAGCCCAAACCCTTAGACCTAGAAAGCTGAAATTTTGCACAGAGGTTCCCTTTATAATGTCGACATGGAATAAGGAAGTATTTTTCGAAGTTCAACCCCTAGGGAATTAAATAGGGGAAAAAAGTTCCGCGCGAGCGAAGCCGCTGACAAAAGCTAGTCAGTTGTATAATATTCTAAACTTTTAAACAAACTATCAAAATACACCACCAAAGATTACAAAAACACTCACACATGCAAGGAAACAGCACGTAAGTCGAACATTAAATCGATAACACACACACACACGCATTACCCTCACGGATCCCGTTGATCCGGATCATCCCGCGCGGATCAGCCTCGTGTCGCCCGGAGATAAAGCTCTGCCCGCGTGTGCCCTAATAATACGTGTCACACCGCGCTACGTCATATGATGACAGTTATGAATTTGAAAGGTTTTTTTTGTGTTTATCTCCGTACGTTTTAACTTATGAAGCTTTATTGATAAAACTTTATCTGTAAACGTTACTGCAGACCGACGCAGCGTGACTCTAGTAGATCAATTTCTTTGAAGTTTTCTGTATGTCTGTCTGTGGGAGTTCTACGAGAATCTTGTCGACATTTTTTTCCATACAAACTTCGGGAGTGTATTACTCTGCTGTTCGACAATGAACATCAAAAATTTAACATGATATGGCTTTGTCACATTATTATTATTGTATGTACGGAAACAGAATACTAAATTAAAAAGCCATTAAGAAGTTGGGAGCCAACAAAGATTCGTTTTGGGGCGTGTTTAAGTAACAAAAGACGTGTAACATCTCCAAAACCCAGTCGGTAGGTACCGACAAAGCTCAATTATCGAAAACTTCAATAAATTTTATTGGTAATTGATTTATGCAGTGGTTTTTTCATAAAACCTGATATTCCAAAAAACTATTCTCAATTTTTTACGCGCTTGTCTTACTATAACTGATCCTGCATGTCACTCAATAACGTTGTGCGTGTAGACTAGCGTCTAACTGCTCATCACTGATACTACGTGTGTCGGACACGATGCCTGGTGAGACAGCGTGCTTTTTAGCCAGGCCCACCAGTGAGTTCGAGCCCGCGACTAAATTCCCCTTAAAACATTTTTTGCCGCTTTAAAGTATTACAGGCTTAGATCATGTGGAAGATAATATTTATAGACGACTTTTTCAGTAGAAATTAATCGTGTGGGGAATAAAGATGTCCATATTTATATACATGTACAGTCACGAGCAATAATATGTATACGCTTACCAATTTTTAAAAGTGATTTTCTCCACTTTTACTCACTGTAACCTTATTTTATTATGAAAATAATATTTTAGAACCCACACTATACTGAAATACCCAAGTTATCTCAAGGCTGCAATCGCTATTTAAAAGAAAATCGCTTTTGAATTTGGCGATGTGTATACATATTAATGCTCGTGACTGTACATACCTACTTAATGATTTACTTGATGATTTTTATAAAAGCTACTTACAGTTAAGTAATGATTAGCTACTGTTTAACCATACATTTTTGACGTTTAAACATCTCTTAAATTTAATCAACGTTTATAATAAACAAACCCCAAGAAGTTTAACTACCAATATTAAATAGCCCTTACAGGCATACCCTACCTTTTATATTCCGCAAAATAAATATAATATAATTGTAATGATGTTTTTCAATAAAGACTACTACCAAAGCTAGGTATCTACCAACAATTGAAACCGCTTCCGCCTCTGTGGTTTTCCCATATCTGTGTAGTAGGTAAATTGTGTTTTTCTTTAGGCTCAACCACAAGTTCAACTTTATCGGAATTGTGTTGACTATAAATATAAACTGTACATAGATGGGACATATTATAGAGGCCAGCACATCAAGCTACCCCCAATCTGTCAAATTTATTTGATAGTTTTTACAAAAGAATTAGGTTCATGTTCAATTGGGAAAATTTGACCGTTTGGGATAGTTTGATGTGCTAGCGTCTGTACATACCTACTGGCGAAATGTGGGTGTACCATAGTTAAACTCTGCGTAACCCTTCAGGGGTGATAGGCGTAATGTTATGTTTATAATACCTACGTTTATTTTTAAATTACGTTTATTTATAGTTCATGAACGTATAAGGATGCTTACTATCAGTCAAAATAAAGCATATGAAGTTAACTAGGTAGATTGACTTACCTAGTAATAGGTATGAATGTGCTCCGTGTCGTGCCGGACGTAAAGAATAGCTTCATCTCATGTCCTCCCGTGGGTGTCGTAGAAGGCGACTAAGGGACCTACCAAAGAATGGGCAGCAGCGTTCTCCATGCATTTTACCACCATTTGCACCACTGCGATGGCCAACCCGCCTGCCAAGCGTGGCGATCTTTTTGCATTTGGTAGCCCAATTTTTGAGGAAGGTTTATAAGCTACTTCACAACAGGCAAGAACCACAAAAACAGAAAATATCAGAAAGAACGCTGAGCAAAAACGAAATAATAGTGCGGATATGCGATGCGATGCGACCGTTTAGTCCGCTCTCAACCCCTCGACCCCCTCATAATAAATGTGTCCACTAGACCCCTGACTATGGTTTATTCTCGACCCTAGGGGATCGAGAGCGGATTTTATTTTCCAGCCAAGTTTTAGTTTCCTATTGACCCCCAATATGTTCTGTACCTAATTGTACCAAAATATATATTTTAGGTACTTACCGAACGTCGAAAGTGAACGAGGTATGAGGCATACTTTGTATGAAAATCCAATCTCACCCCCGGGGTCGAGTGTGAACTATGTTTAAAGGTTGAGAGTTAAAAAATAAACAAATCATTTTTTAGAAGTCGAGAGTGCACTAAACGGATGCGACGGGGTAGGTCGCGGAACAATAAATTTCACGCGAACAAAGACACGGGCAGAAGCTAGTTTACGATATCATCATCATCATCATATCAGCCAAAAGACGTCCACTGCTGGACATAAGCCTCCCCAAAGGGGGGGATTTGCCATAATCGCCACGCTTGGCAGGCGGTTTGGCGATCGCAGTATGGTGGTAAAATGCATAGAGAACGCTGCTGTCCATTCTCTAGTAAGTCCCTTAGTCGCCTTCTACGACACCCACGGGAAGAAATGGGATGGTGCTATTCTTTACGTCCGGCACCACACGGAAACGGTATACGATATATCCCAACTGATTTCAAGAATCAATATTGACTTTAATCTCCACAAACGCATTTCTGATTAATAAAACCTATCGTTAATCTGATCGCCGATTAAAATAATTTTATCTTTTAAGTATTTAAAATAAATATAGAATCAAGATACCATCTATTAGATACACAGCTAACGACGATATCCAAAATATTATTACTTAATAGTCGATATTGTACGATAAACCTGGCCGTAATAGGAATATTTGCATTTAAATTTTTAAAACATACCGTTCATTTTGACCATAAAACCATGCTTAGGTACATACGTTATGTCTTACATATAAAATAAAAGATTATAATAAGGTATAATAAAAAATATAAATCGGCTTATCTATATAAAACTGGCTTATTCGTGTAAAGTACGGTCGGCAACGAAAGTTTAAAATGATACTTTATACCAATTTTATGAACTGGACTGGGACTGGCATAAAACTATTCTTGTATTAATGGTTAATGAAAATCAATAAAGTAAAATATGTGAACATTTTAAAGGACGAATAAAAAGAAAAGTCCTGACTGACTCATCAACGCCCAGCCCAAACCCTTGGACCTAGAAAACTGAAATTTTGCACAGAGGTTCCCTTTATAATGCAGACAAATAATAATGAAGTATTTTTATTACCCCTAAGGGAGTTAAATAGGGGATGAAAGTTTGTATGGAAAATTAATTTAAACCACGAAAACTGGTGTTTATCATTCTTATTAAAAATTAAAAACTACATGTTTCAGTGTTTTTGGCAACTCAGCCCCTGAGGGTGTAAAATTGGGGATGAAATTAAAAATAGGAAACCTGAAATAACCGGACGCCACCTCGGCTCGGTCCGCGAGTAAGACCGACGATTTTCCGACATCCACGGGCGATGCCGCGATCAAAAGCTAGTATTAGATAATCCCAATATTTTGGATAAATAGTAAATCGTAATATTAAAGTTAGGAATATTTAGGTACAGTAGGATCCAAAAGCGGAGTACCAATCTCAAAAAGTAATAGATTGACACTACGGTTTAACTTACGACCTTCTTATATTAAGTAATTTCTATACTGTAGACACACACACTCTCATACGTCTACAAATGATTGTATTCCATAAATTCAACCGTTAAAGTAAATGACGTGATAGCTTAGTGGTTCCTGAACTTGGATTAGCGCCATCGTGCGCAACGAGTCTCGGGTTCGAATCCCACGCGCGGTGTGCTAGCCTTTTTGTTGTTTTAAAAATCGCTTTTGACTATAGTTTCTTGTTCTATTCGTCTTGTTCACTAAACTCGTAAAACTTTATCAATATACCCACAGAAACCTAAAGAAATTTAAATGATAGTTAACTTACGACTCATTCGACGTGACATATAGAACGGTGTTGGTTGTTATTGTGTGCTAGTGACGTGTGTTTAATCTATTAGCGGTCTTCTAGTTCATTTTAAAATGTAAGCAAATTGAATAATAGAAATGAAAGCGAATAATATTGCGCTGCATAAAAGCGGACTTAAATATCACAAATAACTGATGAAACCGGCCTGAGTGTGAGTATTATGATTTAATTATTTTATTAAGCACTTATTTAAAGTATAACTGCTGATCCTTGTAGTAATTTTTAAACGTTTTATAAATATCATAACGTCTAAATAGAAGAAAAATATAAAATTTCAAAGTAAATTTATTTCCTAGATTAAATATTTATGTGAAATTTATATTTCAAATAATTTTGTTTCTAAATAGTAATACATATTAGTATGTATTTTGTTTAGTAGCCTAACAGTACCCCTTTTTTGTTTTAGTGAAATACTGTGAGTCAGTTGATGAAAAGATATGAGGAAGGGGGTAGCCTTGCCCGTCGAAAGCAAAGTGGAAGACCCCAGTTTATAAAAGAAAGCGACAGCATAAGTGGTTTCAAAAAGACAAGACATTTTGCCAAATTATTCATAGTGCGCTGTGCACTCCACGCAGAAGGTTTGCATCATGGAAAACCAGCTCAAAAAACATAAACATTAACATTAAGATATAATTAGAAATATTTATTATTATTGACTTTTACTGATTTTAGTAATATTCACATAATATTGTGTCATATCCGTAATATGGATTATTTCGAGGTTTAGTTTCAATCTTCTTTTCGTAATGAAAATGATTACTTAAGCTTTAACTTCGATAAGTCCTATTAAATACAATTTGTTAACTTTGAGGTTTGAGAGAACTAACTCACTCGCAGTAGATTTATTCCAATAGTAGTACTACTGAGTCATTTAATTGTATTGTGACAACTTGTCTGCATTTGTTATTTTTACGTGGGTAGATTTGCGTAGAAAAATGTGATTTCTTTAGAGTACCGCACATTGTAGTAATTACAGCACAATATTATTATATTACTAAGATACAATAGCCTGATTATCATGGTTCACCAATTAGCTACTTTACTTCAATAATTGTTCTTTATGAGAAAATAAACTGTTAACAAGAAGTTATTAGTAGTTATTTTTATACCTACTTCATAAAATTATAACGAATAAACATTTGTAATCACATAATCTTCTTAATCCTTTGTTTAAATAATAATTTAAAAAAAACATTGTCGTATAACGAATAATAAAAGAACTGATGAAATTGTTGAAAAGAAAAATAAAAGTCTCTTCGGGAGATTTGAACCCAGACTTTTGTGTTTCTTAATCAATGACAATACGCTGCGAGCTACCGATACTTGATATTAGAATGTGAATTTTAGCGATCGTATGAACCGACCAAGGTCATACGTAGTTACTACGTAACACAGTACAGACAGAGACAGAATACTCTGTGCGACGGTATGTTTTTTGTATCTTTTGACGACAGTGGTGTGTGAGTACCTACTGCGGTGTGCGGTCTGGTTACATCACTTATACACACAGCTGTAGGTACGGCCTGGACCGCGAGTCATATCAATATAACCCTTAGCATGAGAATGGACTCTTGACCGCGACCGTACATTACTACAGAGGAATGGAAGACTTGAGAGGACAGGTTGGAAAAATCTTTAACAATCAATCAGCAAAACAGCTATTTCATTAATTAGGTATGTCCATTCATAAAGCAGCTGTTTCTACTTCTAATTCTAACTCTACATTCGAAATACAACGATACTTAAAAATCAAAGTATTTCCGACCAGATTTAATCTTCTGACGGTACTCAGGTACGATTTGACAAAAAGATATATCTTCAACGTCGGGCGTAATCCGTCGGGCATTGTGCAATCGCTAATCGGCGCGGATCGGCGGCGGCGCGGGCGGCGCGGCCCGATTCGAAATTAATAATGATTTATAACGCCCGATTAGTGGCATTAGGCATTAACTCACCGGCCGATTGGCGGGACAAGCTCGCCTCTACTAACGCTACTTATAAATAGTCTTCTTGTTCAATTTTTTCATTCTGTTTGCGCAATCGACAATAAAATTTTATTTGATCTGTGTGCTTATTCAGATTCTTAACTTCAGCTACCATTTATGCTAATACGATAAAGAATAATTATGTTTTCAGGAAACACAAGGTTTTGGTAAGTCGAAAAAATTCAAAATAATGTCTAAGTAGGTAGCTAATACCAAAATTGATGTTTTCTAAAACTTCAAGGATAAATGTAATTTTCAAATATTCGAAAATTATTCAAATATTTCAAATGTATTCACAAAAAAATCTTCAACGTAATTCTAAAATTCTAATGCTTACTAACTGTATGTGTTTAATTTATCTTACGACCTACGCACAAAGAAAAAATTCTTAGGCATGGAACACACTGTATATTGTGATATGTGCCCACTGCGTGTGCACTTGGGCTTATGCTTTGAGCGCGCCTTACGGCAGACGGGATGTCCCGGATTAGATTTAAGGGGTAAAAGAACTAGAAAGAGACGGAACAAAAAGGATTTGTATTAAAAAGACAAGGCCAGAAGAACGTAGATTTAGAGATTATGATTTATAAAGAGGAGAATGAATGGGGAATTATTAGGTAGGGTATGAACGGTGGGTATTAGTCCGGTGTATGGAAAGTTGATGCCGCGTCGGTTCGGGTTTCATGCGCAATGCGCGCCAAACTGGTCGTGAAATTAGCTGCGTGGATTTAGGGGTCGGTCTCATTAGCTACCTAGTCCCCTTCGATGAAACAAAAAAACAGTTTCTTTTTGTTACCAACGTAATATATTTTTGATTCTCATAATTCTATCTTATCGGCAGGGTGTTCTGCTAAAATATAATAATATCAGTAGCACCTGATCAAAATTATCGGTCATTTAATTCATTTTCGCGACACTTCCTCACCTAATCGTAATAAAATTTTTTGATTGTAAACTCAAAATTCAACGGAAATGGTTTTATGTAAAATAATCGCGATTTATCGCTGATAAGTTTAAAGAAACACTTGAGCGAATGACTTGAGGCCAAAATTTTGTTTTCTGACAGGAAACCAAGATGCACCTGATCAGCCTACAATAAATTCCTACTGCTAAATGTTGGGCTTGGGACAAAAAGTGGGAGTGAGAGGTAATAGGCCATAATCCACCACGCAGGCTCAGTGCGGGTTTTATGTCACATGACTTCGAAATATTAATTTCTAGGACATGTTTTTCTTCACTGTTTTGAGAGCAATGGTGATGAAACATTACACAAAGGACCAAGTACATCGGGGTCACTTACGCTTGGGCACCGTAGAACAAAAATTTATTCTCTTACGTAGCTTGATAAACAAACTGAAGTTTCTTTTCAATCACAATAAAACATAAACGGCATAGAATAACTAACACCAAAAGGCTGACTCCTTAGAAACTATTCAATAAACATTGACAGACTTTATTGACGCATATAAATATTGAAATCACTGGCGCATATACTGCGAACGTTTGATTTAACGACCTAAAGATATCGGGGAATCAATAATGGCATCAGATTAACTAGGACTGTACAGATGAACCGTAGTTATACAAAGGGGCCCAAGAACAGTGCGTGACTATGAATAATGCACTCTTACTTGTTTTAAAAGACGTTTGACGGACGTTTCGGCTTTGAATGAGAGAAAAATGTTTAATAAAATCGGTTAAGATCGTTTTTTATTTGAGGCTTGGTTAATCGCAGTTTAATGTTTGGACAACGGTGTGCAATCTGCTTTCAATCTTGGTTGACACTGACAGACTTTGTGTGGCTGGCCGCTTCGCTTAGTAGGTATCACTATCGATATTCTATTTGCTTCAAAAATTAAATCTCAGTTGCTGCAGTAGAGAATTATAGGCTACTAGGATATCAACCAACAGTGATCTATCACTTATTTCTGAGAGATTTATTCTTTGATTAAATCGGTTATGATCTTTTTTTATGCCCCCTTATTCGGAGTATAAACTTTGTTAACGTTGTGCAATCTACTTTAAATCTTAGTTGACAGACTTTTTGTGGCTGACCGCCTGGTACCATAAGATTATTATAATTGTTTCTAAAGTTAAAACTCAGTATTAGTGATGCATAATAATGATATCAACCAAAAGTGGTCTGAAGCCATCTCTTATTTAACAATCCTTCTAAACTTTTCTCACAGCTTCATCCAAGAGGCCATATTTATAGTCGCGCCAATCACCATATCATATTCATAGTGTAGTCATAAAATGGTGTTACTACTCACCAGTAATACCTTTGTTCAGCAGATTGTTGAAGGCCTCCTTCTTGGGCGAGAGGTGCGGGGTGTGCGGGGTGTGGGGGGTGTGTGGGGTGTGCTGAATGCGCTCGTGGTGAACGGGGGCAGAGGGGGGGCGGGGCATCGCGCGCTCCTCCGGCGAACGGCGAGGCGGCGTCTTGCTGCGCCTGAGTTCCGCTGACAGATTCTACGAAAGAAAAATGTGGGTTAGACTTTGATTAGAAAACAAAATAGGTTTTACAAGGCATGGCAGTATTTCTTAGATCTTGAAAGTGACTTGGCAACGTTTAGGTGAGATAAGTTCACTTGGCTTATTAGTCGATTCGCACGAAGTTAATTTATTTGTGGGTGAATGAGGGTTTTCTGAAATGACGTTCACTAGATGGCAGCACTGTGACATCAGGTCCGGGCACCTGTCATAAGTGTCAAAGCGCCTACGGACCGAATGGTGAAAGAATGAATGAAACGAATGACATCAAATCTTTTAAGTTCATTTTCGAACTGGAAGATCTCTTGTCAAAGTGGCGCCAACTGGTGGCTTGAACATTCATAAAAAAACCCTCATTGACAACTCCTTTAAATGAAAGCGTCGTTTCGCCTGTTTCGGGCGAGTCGACTAGTAAGCCGTTAAATTTTGATATATCAAAATAGGAAAGTTCCGCACATCCGTATCAAATATGAAATCAATGGAATCCAAATTCAATTAATTCTGTCATACTTATTAATTAAATTAAAAATCAAAACATGTCCTAAACTAATCACTAATTAATCTACAGTAATCTTAAATAACTTTTGATAGGCTATCTATTTCTATCTGAGATAACAACTTCTTTGTACAAGATTTAGACTATGATAATGATTAAACAATTTAATCTATCCTTAATCTCGAGGTCTCATATTTAATCCCGTGATTATCCATGTAAAAACACGTTTCCACATTTTGACATCTAATGATTTTGATAGATAAAATAATTGCGAAGAATATGTTTTTGCTTATAATAATGAGTTGCAGAAACACAATAGACATAAATCTTCGTAGCCTTGCCAACTATGTCGGGGTCAGCTTCCAGTCTAACCAGATACAGCTGAATTAATAGAAAACAAACATTTTAATAACGAACCAAATTTCAGTCGAAAGCATTTATCGGTTTCTTAACAAACTTCTACCATATCCGACGATGATCTCTTTTGCTGACTGTTCCCACGGCAAACATTTTAGTGAGATGTAAATTCAAGTTAAAAAAAAAAATACCCGTCGAATTAAGAACCTCCTCCTTTTTTTTCGTCGATTAAAAATAGGAAAGTTCCACAAATCCATATCAAAAATGATAGCAATGAAATTCATATTCAATTAATTCTGTCATACTCATTAATTAAATTAAAAACATGTCTAAAACGAATCAGTAATCATGTATTTTACATGGAGCAACTGCCTATCTAACACGATACCCCTTGGTAAGACTGGTGGTCAGACTTTTGGGCTTCTGACGACCCGCACAGAGGAGTCTCGGTTTCTTAAGATGGTCACCCATCCACAGTCCAACCCCGGCAAATATACCTACCTTAACCTGATAAATCGACCCGTACGGCTTGTTATTACTTAGCCACGAGCTCCCCCCAAAAGCGAAATAATCTTTGTTTGCAAAAACTAAATAATCTAAATTAAGCAAGTGTCCCAAAACGGATAGGTACATAAAGTTCCAATCGCAGCTAATTGTTTCAACCCATAATCTAGGCATTAATATTTAATTTGCGTACGCCCAATTAATATAACGGAGTAGATAATTTCAATACATGAACACTGGCTTATCCATGCTTTTATGGTATCGCGTCTAGACGAGACCCCCATACCTTCCATAAGGTCGAATAATAATGAATAATTCTACAATTTGCGCTGGTACACTTGCATGCATTGGTGCAATATGGTTGCGTATGCGCACAGTGTCTGTCAAAGGCAGACGTGAGGGACATTTGAAACATATCGACAAACGAAGGGAACCGTTGCCTTACATTATATTGTGCATTATGTAACTGTACTTTTTTCATGTAATTGTACCGTATTAAATTCATGATCTGATTTTAATGAAGATTGTTTTTTCGTATTTGGTGTCTTTGTTTTAACCAGTGCAAATACAGTCACATAAGGAGTCAACGGTAAAGGGCGCAGACATGTGGAAAATAACTCACTAAATTTTGCCAGCGGCCTCGCCCCATAGAGGTCGAAAATTCTCCCACTGGAACGTACTTTCAGGATAGAAAGTATTCCAAATATGAATTCAGGTTATAATCTATATGTGTGCCAAATTTCACCCAAATCCGTTGGTCCGTTTTTGAGTGAAAGAGTAACAAAGATCCATCCATCCATCCCCAGGATTGTGTCTCTTTGAGATCAAAAACTAAATCATACAAAAACCAAAGGGACATCCGAAAATTGATTTTTTTCTTAAATAATATGAAATGACGTCATATCATGTTATCTCTATTAATGTTTTCGATCTTAACCGATACTTAAAACGGTAAAAACAACAGAAATAACCATTTTACACTTTGCAACCTCATGTTAGAAAACCGATTACAAATTCAGTCATACTCGTTTGATTAGCACCCGTGTGACGCTCAGGTATAACTCAAAATAGACACCGTCGCTATTTTTACCTTCTTACTAATAAGACAAAAGAGTCACGACAAAAGGTGACAATTTACTGCCAATTGCTGAACGTCAATAAAGCCGTGCACGTTATATCTCGTTTCTGGTTGAGAACAACTGTCCTACAGTTTGCTACCAAGATAAGCATCTAATCTGGAAATTCCCGTTGTCTAGTCTTGTCTATATTAGCTAGTCCTTGGGTTCAAGGATTAATGTTTAGATTTATTACTAGACAGTTTCATAATTTGATCAGAAATGAAGAGATCCGTAGGAGAACCAAGGTAACCGAAATAGCCCGAATAGTTGGCAAACTGAAGTGGCAGTGGGAAGGGCACATTGCTCGCAGAACAGATGCCCGATGCGGCTGAACGGTTCTGGTGTAGCGTACTGGAAGACGTAACGTTGAAGGCCTCCCACAAGATGGACCGATGACCTGGTGAAGGCCGTAGGATTCCACTGGATGCGAGAAGCACAGAACCGGTCGAAGTGACGGTGCTTGGGGCAGGCCTATACCAGGCAGTGGACATCTTTCGGCTGAAATGATGATGATGATGAATTTGGTCATTACAACTTCCGATTATTTTCACCGTATAGAGTGACTGGTTGAGCTGGGAAAATGAATACGAGTATCTCATTTTAGAAAAGAACCTTTGACTGCGTAATTTAATTCGAAAGTGTATGCCCACGATGCTCATATTTTCAACCACAAGGGTAATAAAACTGCAAGTGAACTCACAAGAAAAATAAAGTACACATCTTTATGTATTCTAATCTAAGAAAAGTCGAACCACTTAAGGCGAATCGAGATACAAATTGGACACTTGGCCATTGCGTCAGTCGATACAAAACGTTCATGAGCCGCACTGATTACATTCATTGAATATTGTTACTGAACGCGGGTTTGACTACATAACGGCAAACTCACAACGAATGATAGTGTTTTAATAAGGTTAATGATGTGCAAACACGACATATCTCATCACGTTATAATGTTAAAGTTGGCACAAAAAAATCTCGACAGAGAAAAACAAAATGAGCGCAGAGCTTTTAATTGAAATTAAGGAATCATCACACCATACCCGAAACTCCGTAACAAATGATCTTATAATTTTTGATTCAATAGCAGAACCATAAAACTTGAGAGGGTATTGGAGGAGAGATGAAGAACGAAATGATCTAGTTGGAGAGGCACACTCGGCTGCTCTCAACAATAAATTAACCCTTACCAATTCTGAGCAATTTGACGTGCACAATCAAAGTGCATGTGCAAAATGTGCCGCATGAAGAGAACAAGCGCAGGGGCGTGTTGGCCAATAGCACGCATAGTTTGTCCGTCCATAGAATCGTTGATTCGCGCCACAGATACGTCTAATATCGTATTGGAATTTGTGATGTCGTTTGACCCCTGTTAACCCAGATTACGCGCGTCGCCGCCTGATTCGTCCTCGGCGGAGCCTGATTGTGTTGTGACATAAACTGTAATGTATTATGTGTTAACTCTTGCTGCAATCACGGCTAGCACGTACCACAATTACAATGGATATGTTCGCCGAACTTTACAATTTATTTGGAACGATTTGTGTGAGCTCTGGACTTGTTGAGCTTTGCTGGGCAATTTTGTGCTCGAGAAAATGTATGTTTAGAATTGGTACCGATAGCGGAAATGGTTTTTCTGCGATAACTGATATGAAGATTCTGTGAGATCTGTAAGCTATAATTATTAATCTTAGTTTTAGATATTGTTTCTAAGTGAATTACGTATGCTTTATGAGAAATAAAGTTGTTCTTAAACCCAAAGATTGGACTGAAACCCGTCATTTTAAATCACTTTCGTTCCCACATCTACTTCATTCTTCATTGGAGATTCAGAGTTAATAATGGAGGTTTTAAGACTGGTTTAAACCCAACTGTAAAGCACTATTGCCAGGTGGACATTTTTCGTCGGTTATACGAAAAAAAAAATCAGCTGTTCCATACATTTTGACCGCGTAGGTTTTTCATTTTTCCATGAAACAGCAGTTTTTTTTTTCATAACCGACGAAAAATTTCTGCGCTGGGGGGTCTAGAATGATATGCTGAATTCATGGGTACAGTTTGCGCACTGGTTAAAAACTTATACTTTATGTATTAGGCAATCGGCACGTTTTGAATTATATGCACTTTATTGCATGTACTTACAGTGACTTTTTCTCGTAACTTATTTAAAAGTGTGTATTTTCCTGATTGGAGCGAGTAAATTCGTGCAACGATTAATAAATCCAAATTATGACCGAAATAGGTTTATTAGTCACTAACACAGTAATTTATTGTTGTCTTAGTGATCACTGATAATCCTGTTTGTATTCCCACACTGATTTCACAAGTTTATCGAGTATTTGGAGTAATTGACAAGTAAATACTGCATTAATTAGGAACTATGTTTGTAAGTGATATGATTAAACTTGGCTTAACAAATGTTTTGTCTTCGTCTTTGGTAGGCGTATTATGAAAAAAGTCGTCCGTGGATGCCTCTTTCATAATTATAAAACCCCATGTGTTTGTAATTTCACTACGAGTTTTCTTCATGGCGGAAAAAAGCTAGAGCTTACTGCGAGAAATGACTTTGGACGTGCCTGCCTTACACGGACAAATGATTACTGGACCGATCCAATGATCTACCCTCTAAGTTCGTGAACGAAGATACCGGCCCGTCCGAAAATTGTTGATCCGTCGAAACAAATGTCAAATTCAATTTTTCGGACGAGCATATTGCGGGCTCAAAATTGTGAAGAAAAAACATCGTGAGGAAACCGTCATGTACTAGAACCAAAACTTCGATGACATGTGACATCTACTAACCCGCACTGGGCCCGCGTGGTGGATTACAGTCAATTCCTTCTCGAAGAGAGGAGGTTTGTGTCCCAGCAGTGAGAACATTAAAGAGCGATAATGTGGTATGTAGTGGTACGGAGTAGGAACAGTCATCGCTTCAGCAGAAACTATAGATTTCGTGCTTAGGGAGTACTTAGACTCCGTAAAATCTGCCCGAAATTCCAAAAATGTTCTTTGCATGCGTAAATTTTCACATTTGCAAAATCTATCTACCTACCTACTTGAGTCAATAGTACATACGTACTATGTATATTACAACAAGTACATAGAGGTGACAGTAACATCAGTCGTAAGACATCAGATTACAAGATCGGCAAATATGTAAATCATAATTGTAACAATTGCTCGACAAACAGGGCTCAACGGTTGTCAGCTACTATTTCCATCGAGATATCCGACGGGTACTTAGTGGGTATGTTTATTTTAGTGATATCTATAAGTTTAGCTATGCGAGAGTCGTGTAAGAAACAAGAACATACGATACTTTGGTATGCAAGACGACATATCAGACTATACATTTCAAGTATAAGTCTTCTCATTGTACCTATGTAAGGTCAGCTAAAACTGGAAACGTATAGTTGTTGTGTATGTGTGTACTTATGGCTACGGGGGCAGGAAAACGATTTTCCATCCTTTGTACCCATACTGTGTGTATCCTAGAACCAAAAGTTCGAAGACGTGTCTTCCACTAACACGCACTGGGATAACGCGTGGTAGATTACGGCCCACGCCCTCCTACCGAGAGGAGCCTATGCCCCAGCAGTGGGAACATTATTGGCTGATTATGCTTACGTAAAGACACCAGCACATCAAGCTACCCTAACTGTCAAATTTTCCCAATTTAACATGATCCTTATTTTTTTTTAATGAAGTTGAAAAACTATCAAAGAAATTTGACAGATTGGGGTAGCAAAATAGTTTTTCAAAAAGTCAATGCTTTCCTGCTTCTGATGAACGTACAGACAACCGCACATCAGTCTGAACATTTACACTACGAAAACCGCCTTGATCCCAGTTTCGGACACACTTCAAAATATCGCGACGGAATCTATTCACGACTTGAGAACACCACTGTGTCCCCCGAGTTTCACTCTGAGTTTTCCCCACTGATATAGCCACTGATGTAATTGACTGTACAAGTTTCGTACGTTTAGTAGGTACTAATCTTCTGTCTCAAAGATAAAG
This sequence comes from Polymixis flavicincta, assembly GCA_949987655.1. NCBI lineage: Eukaryota > Metazoa > Arthropoda > Insecta > Lepidoptera > Noctuidae > Polymixis > Polymixis flavicincta. The sequence goes on from OX465173.1 coordinate 21,049,175, forward strand.
AAATAAGATGGAACATAAATCTAAACCAATAGATAAATAACTAACTACGTGATTTTGGTCATGAACATCATAAACCGTTGTACTCTGACACACAGACGTATAAGCTTTCGAATAATGATTTATTTGTTTTACCGACTTTAAGCAAACATAATACATAATTAAAACCATTCTGTAATAATAATATGAACCTATTTAGGGCGAATCCGACCAAACTTTTATACCTAGAATTAACCTGAGAATACATTTTTCATTTTTGACAGATTTTGTTCCACGGATAAAAGATATTAGAGTGGCAATTCTCGTAATTTTAAGAACGTTCAGCCTGGGTCTCAATCTGTTAAAAATAATTCGAGTTTCCCTAAATTGTTGACCAGTTTTTTGACATTTCATTGCCGACATGTAAATTTTTAATTACGATGACAATTTTTTAATTGGCCTTGGATTTTAGTAAAATTAGCCCTAAGAAATATAAAAATAAGCATACAGTTTGAAACAGACAAGAGAAATCCCACTTTATAAATGACGCGCCAAAATTAGCTTACTATTTATCTCAAATGATGCAAACGCGACAACCACCTTCCGTCTAATCTGACGAATACAGAGGCAAGTAACTGACACACAAACACACAGACAGACGAAACTACGATAGTAACATTTACCGTGGCATTACCTCTGTTGTCTATAAACCACGGCTCTGATTAATTTATGTTCCACATTATTTGAAGGAGATAGCGTTTAGAAACCACTCATATTTGTACAATGTACACCAAGTGAGCTTATCTTTTAATTCTTGAGCTGTCAACGCGTAGAAAACAGCGACGTGGTTTTTCCTAAATACTTTTAATTTTATTTTATATACTTTTTAAGTATAATAATAACCTTCAGCGATGGCTAGGTCGTTGGAAATCGCCTTTCAAATATTTGTTCAAGACTTAACATTTATATATTTCGTAATTCATAATTCTAATGATTTAGAGACTGAAATATTTAAAGATTTTTCTCGTGTAATCTTTTGCGCAATATACGCAAAATAAATAGGCATGATACGTAATGTATGTACATACGTTGATATGTATATAAAATTTCCACTGTAACTCCTAATACTATCAAAACATTGAAATAGGTATGAATCATATAAAAATAGATAATTGAGACGTACAATTAGTTTAGATAAGAACTATAACAGTTGAATTATGTACGTGACATACGGATTTGTGGAACTGCTAACGATTAGCTGATAAAAATGAAGACAACACTTCACGAAAAGTAAAAGATGAATCATATAAAGTGGAAATATTTTCTTGAATATTAAGTTTACTTACGGAAAAGAAGAAATAGTCATTTAGGAATTCTCAAAAAGACATGTTTTGAGTCACTCATTATTTTAATGATCATAATCATCATCATGATCTGCCCTGCATTTATCCACTTGTGTCGGGGTCGTTTTCCATTTTAACCGGATGCAGCTATTCCAGTCAGCTAGTATTTTACATGGAATAATTATTTCAATGTACGTCGACATATAGGTACGTCACTATATATTTTTTGCTGCCCAACCGCATCAACAGTGAGTATCAACCTAATCGGGATTTGTGTTATTATACGTCGCAGATTTTTATAGTTTACGCCGAAGTTATCTCGGCTTTTGAGAAAATTTCGTCAGTTTCAGTCACTGGTGCCACGGACATGATTCGACCCCTGACCTTCCATGGAGGATCACCAGATATACCGCGTGATTAGCAACTACGAACTTAGTCGTTAAAGACGTAGATATAGAATATAAAATATTGCGTAATTTTGAGTTGGTATTTTGGAGATGGGTGTATTAATCATTTGTGACCAGTTGGTGGTAATAGGTTCGCCCCCTGTTACATAGGACTTGAACAGAACTGGGGAAATGTGGGTATACAATTTTTTTATGGATAGGGGCATGCCTTTTTTTTTTTTTTTTTTTGGGTGGGAAATCATCAAATAACTTCTCCCGCTCTGGGTGGAGCAGGAGGGCGTGTCAGACTTTTACTGACTAAAACCCACCCGTGTTCCTTCAGTAGCCCTTAAGCCAGGGGCTGTGGTGTCTCTTTCGAACAAACCCGTACCCCTGACAGGCATCGGCCCTTGCGGGCCCCATCATTTTTGTGCTGACATCTCTTTGAGGCGCGCGTGGAACACAACGCGCCGTCGACTTGGGCTTGGTCCTTACCGGACAGCGAGCTACCCATTACTCGCCGTCCGCAAGCCCATGCCTACGGTGGCCGGAAATCGGCCTGGGATTCCCGACGCCCAGGGCGTCTCCGTATCCTGCGGCGGCTGGGGTCGCGAGGGCGCATATGCTGCCTCTCCCTCACGTGCGCCGCCTCCCTCTTCGCGAGCATCACTGCTTCGCTGAAGGAGGTGACGGCTCCCCATGCCCTCTCGCTCCGTACCATGGCCTGGACCAGGGCCGGACGCGAGAGATCGCCGCCGCCGATCGCCTCCACGAGGACACGGCGGTGCTCCGCCCAAGCAGGGCAGACCGCCACCGTGTGCTCCACCGTGTCCTCAGGGCGATCTTCGCAGTGGAAACACCCGGGCGTTTCCTCCCGCCCTATCCGAAACAGGAACCTCCCGAAACAACCGTGTCCGGTGAGGACCTGCGTCAGGCGGAAGGTGAGGACGCCATGCCGCCTCTCAAACCACTCCTCAAAGAGGGGACTTACCGCTGCAATCGCGTCCCATATAAATTTTAATAACTTTACTTGGGTAGTTTTTGCGATAGCTTTGACATACGTGTTTAAACTACTTTGGGTATTTTGATGATGTCCTAATCCTTCCTGTCACTGCTGTTTACATAGCTAGTAGTGGTATACGAATGGGTATGTTTGTCCCGATATTATTGACGCTGACTGTACCTTAACAAAAAACAAAATGCAAAATCAAGGACGAAAATCTAAAATTAAAGTGATATTTCACTTTCTATTTTTTTTTTACGCCGTTTGTTGTTTTTGTAAAAACTTTTTCATTTATTTTGTAACACTTTTTCTTAAACAGGAATTCTTAGTTTCGCTTTGTTTAGAGTTTATGAATTCTTTTTTATAAAATCTTTCGAGTTTAGGAACATAACAAAGCTATCTGGACAATCACACTCGGAGTATGCACATCAATGGGCACGCCACGATTGCGGCGGTAAGTCCCCTCTTTGAGGAGTGGTTTGAGAGGCGGCATGGCATCCTCACCTTCCGCCTGACGCAGGTCCTCACCGGACACGGTTGTTTCGGGAGGTTCCTGTTTCGGATAGGGCGGGAGGAAACGCCCGGGTGTTTCCACTGCGAAGATCGCCCTGAGGACACGGTGGAGCACACGGTGGCGGTCTGCCCTGCTTGGGCGGAGCACCGCCGTGTCCTCGTGGAGGCGATCAGCGAGGGCGATCTCTCGCGTCCGGCCCTGGTCCAGGCCATGGTACGGAGCGAGAGGGCATGGGGAGCCGTCACCTCCTTCAGCGAAGCAGTAATGCTTGCGAAGAGGGAGGCGGCGCACGTGAGGGAGAGGCAGCATATGCGCCCTCGCGACCCCAGCCGCCGCAGGATAAGGAGACGCCCTGGGCGTCGGGAATCCCAGGCCGATTTCCGGCCACCGTAGGCATGGGCTTGCGGACGGCGAGTAATGGGTAGCTCGCTGTCCGGTAAGGACCAAGCCCAAGTCGACGGCGCGTTGTGTTCCACGCGCGCCTCAAAGAGATGTCAGCACAAAAAAATGATGGGACCCGCAAGGGTCGATGCCTGCCAGGGGTGCGGGTTTGTTCGAAAGAGACACCACAGCCCCTGGCTTAAGGGCTACTGAAGGAACACGGGTGGGTTTTAGTCAGTAAAAGTCTGACACCTCCTGCTCCACCCAGAGCGGGAGAAGTTATTTGATGATTTCCCACCCAAAAAAAAAAAAAAAAGTATGCACATGAATAAAAACATACTTTATTCTACAGCTTCCCAAAAACATCATATCTTTACATACGACACACCTCATAGAGCGGCGCCCTTAACCCATGTTTGCACTGACTACCACACGGGTGCCGGATTTAATCGCGGCCCTAATCCACACGAGCAGCGGGAATGTTCCCATATCCACCGTTTGTTTAGCCATGTCGATTTAAGGATTTGTCGGATACCTTGCTCGTTCAAATGGCGCCCGTGAGTTAGGAAGGTTCCTCACTCCGCAATGGAAACGTATGATACGTCATTCACACATTTGAGATTGGTGTTTATACACTTCGGGTCATTGTTCTAGTTGTGGGCTGGTCAGCTGATTTTGCGGGTATTTTTTTCTCTAAAAGCATGAATGTTTTTGGGACTTTCATCAGATTTATTTTGTCAATGTTATAAGCTGCGATTGTGCCTCTCGAAAAGTAAATTTTATGTACAAACACGGTAATCATATGTGGGTATATTGAAAACTACTTGAAGTCGGCGTTTCCTATCAGACTACTCTAAAAAGAAAGGCCCTTACAAGCTCAGGTTAAGTCACAGTCGCTTTTTAAGTCCAAACATACTCTTGGTCAGATCATATGAAGAGTATGTAGAAATTATGTCCAAATAGAAAGAAAAGAAAGAAAGAAAAAACGTTTATTTGCGGTAAACATGACGCAAAAAGAAACAGGTAAGTATAAACAAAAATAAGAAAAGGTTGAGGGGAACATGCGTCACATCCACGCAAAACGGCTATCGCTCAGCATTTTGCTGCGACCCTATACAGCGCTGGTTTTCAGCGACAGCCGGCTTTTATGTAAAGACGTCACCCGGTGCATCAAACAATAATTAGGACCCTGTACTGGTACAGCGAACTTATAGAAAAAATTATAATTTTAATGTAAATGTGATAGAACTCTCGTTTTTTGAGGAATTAACCACACCGATTGACCGGTCCAATCAGTGCTCGCATGCAACAATACAACAATACAGTTACCAGTTGCACTTCTAATACTGTGGGTATATGATTAGTTGAAAATGGCTATTTAGGTACAATAGTATCAATTTAGCTGTCAACCATTTTCTGTAAAGTCACGTTGGATAAGATTTATGTGGAATCATGTTTACACATCCTAGTAAAATTAGTTTTATGATTACGGCCTATCCTATTTTACACAGAGTTGACTCTGTTTTGTTTTATAATGGTTAACTATTAATATGGATACCTGCCACGTCTCCGAAGTTATACAGTAAATTTTGTTTGAATTGATTTTTTTACATATTAAAACAGAACGAATATAAAAAAAAAACAGAATAAAATGATTAATAACATGATACAATTTGTTGATTTTACTAGAAGTGGCAATGTATTCCAGGTACGATTGGTAGTGTAGGGTAAAACCAGGATAGATGCCCCACGGGTATAGTTGCCTCGATTGTAATTGAAGGATTGAGTGGACAAAGGTGCTATCTCACAAGACTGAAAAAATCTACTTTTAATATGAACATAAGATGATGACATAAATCGACTGATAACCTCAAGACACGCAAATTTTGATTCGTGTCAAAAATACAGACCCAAGCAAAGGTGTTAACTGACAAACATACATACAATAAGCTATAATAGCTCCCTTGATTTTATTTTGCAACACCCATAACTAATTTTGAACTGTTTTTAGTTGGCACCTTTGTCCACTCACCCCTTCAATTACTCTAGTTTCACTGATGAATCGAATGCTATTTTATTAATCTATCAAAAGACTCTCCAAATACCACTAATTTGACCATGTCGCATGTCTAGGTGCGATTGCATGGGAAGGCAAAATGCGATCAAAGTTTTAGCGGGATAGAAGTCCTATTTCTCGACAGGGTATCTATCCTAAACGTAAATTATATGGATAAGGCAACTACCCCCTATATGGGATAGATGTCGTAAAATATAGAAGTCCACAAAAATCGCTAATACTCAGGAAATATTAAAGATAATGTTTTTTACTTTTCGTAAATTTGTAGATAAAAAACAAAAGTATTGACCAGTTTTACAAATAAAGTCATTTCCTTTTTTTACACAGAGAAAAAAAAGATATCAAAAAATGTGGCAACTATCCGGCATTTGCCCTATCTACGGGCAAATGCCGGATAGTTGCCACATTTTTTGATATCTTTTTTTCAGGAGGAATCTGTTCAGGTATTCGTGACCCTGTACATATTTCAATCTCAAAACACAATGCGAAAAAAAAGCTTGTATAATTAAGCACCTATCTGGGTCAGAACCCAAGACTTAAGCCGCGGTCGTTATATCTGGGCCTCTTTGTGTAAATTATTCAGTTTCCCAGCATTGGGAACATTATAGGTTGATTTTGCTTGTTTAACACGTGCGTTACTTCTGCTTATCCCTACAGATATAACCTTCATATAATATGCCGTATTATGACGAACTAGTAAATTATCACCGATAATTAATCGCTTGTTATCAACAAATATCAATGCAGAGTTTCTATTCACAGATTTATTTGATAGATAAAGCTTATCCGGTTATTGTAAGCCTAGTAATTTGTATAATTATTATATATATATATATATGTCCTGAATATAATGTGATGGATTCAGTTACTCGTGGCTGACGTCACAGTATTTGCTGATTTTTTTAAATTTTATTTTTTTAATGAAGAAACTGCCTCGTTGGCGTCACACATGTGGCATCTAATAATCCGCACTGGGCCCGCGTGGTGGATCGTGGCCCACTGGTACAGGCCAGTGGGCCATGATCCACCACTAGACACATGTCTAGGCTGATTATATATGTATGTGAGCAAGCTGAAGTGGTAATGGCCATATTAGCCGTAGAACCGAAAGACAAATCCACAAAGTATTATTCAATTTTCATCAAACAAAAGATACACGTGTTTTAAAAATAAACAATTTGAATGTGGAACTGTAAAAAAACCGCTTCATTTAACTTACAGAAAGCGATAATTGTCACAGCTACGACGTCACTTACACCTTTTAATAAAATAATATATGACAACGATGCTGCTGGGAATTTTGTATGTTTCAACCACCTCACCATTTAAGGGGTGTCATGAGTTTAGCAGTTTAGCGTTGATAGAGTTTAAGATTTGCACCTTATATTAGGCAATATAAATAAATCTTTAAGGACTGTTATAAGTGTGACGTTATTTTTCGAATCAATGACAAAACATTTGATCAGATTTATCTGTATTACTTATACCTACATATCAATCTTACGGAATAAATTGTCTACATATTGATAAAAACTCACACAGATAGACACAAAAATAATATGTCTTCATTAATAACAGAGATGATGTTTGAACGCGTTAATCTCTAGAACTATCTACCAGAAAAAATCTTGCTTCATTTGATAGCCTCCATCTTTGAAGAACGCGCTAGGCTACTTAACTTTACGTTATGAGTAACCCATAAGAGCCGAGCAAAAATAAAAATTTCAGAAAGAACACTGAGCAAAAATGAAGAAGATGCCACGGGGTGGGTCGGGGGAAACAAGAAAATACATGCGGACGCAGTTTCCGGCAGAAAGACGCCAGTATAAAGATACTAAGATACCTACGTGACCCAACTTGTTTCAACAAGTTGAGTCGAGTGTAAACTAGTGAGCTGTACCTAATAGTTCACGTTCTATGCAGACTAATCAAAAGTACTTACATTGAATAGAATATATCAATTAATATTCATCAAATAAACTTTTGTTAATAATTATCACAAACAAATTAATCAATTTCCTGATTCCCACATTCTACATAATAAAACAAATATTGGAAAACGGAAGTGGACTTTATATCGTTAATTCAATAGGACTATATAACACTATATTATAGGTAGCACAAAATTTATATGTTGAACGAATTTAATAATATTTGTGGTATTTTAACACGGCGATATTCATATGTATGTGTCGTTGCGAACGAATTACGTTCAAAATACACAAGTAGATAAATTTACAAAAAAAAAGCCGGATTAGTTAACGAAAACAAAATATCTTACGCACCTCATGATGCAATTTTGTGCCCTATTTCATTAAATATTCGTAGAATCCGATAAGAATTCGCTTGAACTATCCTCAAGAAGTCTTAAACAAAATTGTAACCTCGTGTTCTTTAATCTGAGCTAATCACTCAATTCAAACAGTGAAGGATATATTATTTTTACTATCTGCCATATTAACAGTATTATCTCATGCTCGTCATAATATCAGATTTATTGTGTTATTTACTTTTATAATAATTCTCATTTACATTGCAGAGATTATTTGCTGTGCGTTATTACTGCGGTAAAGGAATTTGAGAAAATGACATAGGATACATTTTTAACCAGTGCGCAAACTGTAACCATAAATTTAGCATATCATTCTAGACGACTTTTCCATACATTTTGACCGCGTAGATATTGAACTTTTCAATGAAACGGCTGACTTATTTTTGTATAACCGACGAGTATTTTCTACGCTGGGGGTCTAGAATGATATGCTGAATTCATGGTACAATTTGCGCACTGGTTAAAAACATATCCTATATTATACAGACCGTACCTACATATATTATAATGTTGATACATAATCGTCATCATCATCATAATCAGCATATAATGTTCCCACTGTTGGGTCACAAACCTCCTTTCTTCGACTTCTTCGGGAGTGGGCGGTAATCTACCAAGCCCAGCGGGTTGGTAGATGTCACACGTCTTCGATTTTTTGGTTCTAGGATATGCCAGTTTTCTCATGATGTTTTTCTTCACAGTTTTGGGAGCACTGGTGATGAATTAAACCACACAAAGTTCCCTAGACCACGTGCTTCTGGGTTATTAACACTGTACCACCACTGCCGTCTCGAATGTAGATACGGTTTGTAAAAAAGAAAGTCTTAAAAAGGCTTGATGAACTATGACAAATTTACCTACTATCTATGTCGAAATTCCTGCAGCCATGTATGAGTTTGGTAATATTGGCAATCACAGAAAAATATATCATCATGACTAGCCTATCGCAGTCCATCAGTGTAAGCCCATTATTTTCATATCTTGAAAAAGATATCAAACACGGCAATACGGAACAAGCCATCAATTAAATCATGACTACACTTGGAACACTACACTAAGCAATACGTAGGTTAGGTAACACAGATGAACACCGCATCGCAAAGCATTACACAGCCGTAGAACCGATGACCGTTGTGGTAGTCATGTTCTTGAGTGAAGACCGCGAATCGACAAACATAAGGTAGGATGTCCTCAGGCTAGATGTAGCCTCGATCTGCGCAAGGTGGCTTCTAGCAGCTGGATGAGAGTTGCCAAATCGACCTGAATGGCGTGCGATTGGAGAGGCCTATATCCAGCAGTGGACTGCTGTAGGCTGGTGAGGATGATAACATACTAAACGAGTATGGTTGATATAACAAAAAATACTATGAGACCAGTAGAATCAGTCAAGTAGAATCGCGTGCTCAATCAAATCGACGAAGTCTTTGTACGTATTAGTCTAGATAGTAAATCAATTGCTACATGAAATTCCGAATAATCTCTGACACACAAAGAGACGAAACGATTTTCCAAGTGGGATTTAGGAGATAGTGTCATAAAGTAAGTGAAAAATCTTGTACATTTGAAATAACTTAATGGGATCAGCCTTTTAGGGTGGCGCATTGATAAGATATAGGTAAGACTGCATAAGATATCATATTACTCAGAAGTCTGGAGTTGTGCCTGATTGATATATATCTGGAGAAATTTGGCTGAAAGTACCATCGGTACACCTCTCCCGTACATTTCCGGAGAAACCGCCGTAATATGATGTTACTGTCTTCTAGTCAAAACCCACTTATGCAACAGTAAACCCTGAATATTGACGAAGTTGCAAAAATCTGTGTTCGTGTTCTAATAAATCGTCTAGTGTGACCGCAGCCTAATGACAGTCCAAACTCCAAGCAGTGACGATATTTGCAAACAACACTGACATATAAAGCAAAAGGTTCAGATTCATAGTTCACGATAGAATTAGTGACGTTTCTATTGGCATCGTCATTCGGACACTCGATACTCAATCATTGAAAATAGGTCGATTTGTGCGCTTTTGCACATTGGAACCGGGTATTGTGTTGGTCTTTATTAAAATAATGCTAAATTATGAATTACAGATGTAGGTACGAACGTAAACGAGGCAGAAGGAGTATATTAGGAGAAACAAAGTGATATATATATATATACTATACTTACACTAAACAAGCACATGTATGTAAAAAATACCTAACAAATTGGATAAAATCATTTACTTATGAAGACACTGAGGCGCTACTCCGATCCATAAACTAAATCACTTGTTTCTCAACACACACACTCACCTACCCACACACGCACTATACACACACAAACCCATTCTCATCACACATGTACACAAGCACCTGAATATTGTTTTTTTTTTTCTGTGGATTTTTTCTTGTTTTTTTCCTTCATTGAGACGCCGACCAGCCCGCCGGCTGACCACGTCCCATAGGGTCATGGCCATCCGGATGATCCGGGGATACGCACGATCTCCGGTGAGGCGGCGGACCTCGCATGGGAGTGGCGCGGGGAGGCAAAACGCCGGGGCGTAACTCCGCTACCGCGAGAACTCGCGGCACAGTGGACAGAGCTCCGGCGGGATCACATGGCGACATGGAGAGTGCGATTGTCGCAACCCAGTGCTGGGCACGCCACAATTGCGGCGGTGAGTCCCCTCTTTGAGGAGTGGATTGGGAGTCGCCACAGCATCCTCACCTTCCGCCTGACGCAGGTCCTCACCGGAAACGGTTGTTTCCGTAGGTTCCTGTTTCGGATAAGGTGGGAGGAAACGCCCGGGTGTTATTACTGCTTAGATCGCTCGGAGGACACGGTGGAGCATACAGTGGAGGTCTGCCCGTCTTAGGCGGAGCACCGCCGTGTCCTCGAGGAGGCGATCGGCGGCGGCAATCTCTCGCGTCCGGCCCTGGTCCAGGCCATGGTACGGAGCGAGAGTGCATGGGTAGGCGTCACCTCCTTCAGCGAAGCAGTAATGCACGCGAAGAGAGAGGCAGCGCACGTGAGGGAGAGGCAGTCTATGCGCCCCCGCGACCCTAGTCGCCGCAAGAGACGTCCTGGGATTCGGGAATCCCAAGCCCATTCCCAGCCACCGTAGGGGCGGGCTTGCGGACGGCGAGTAATGGGTAGCTCGCCGTCCGGTAAGGACCAAGCCCAGGTCGACGACGGTGCGTTGTGTTCCACGCGCGCCTCAAAGAGATGTCACCACCAACTGGTGGGGTCCAAAAGGGCCGATGCCTGCCAGGGTGCTGGTTGTTAGAAAGAGATACCGTGGCCCCTGGCACACAGGTAACTGAAGGAACTCGGGTGGGTTTTAGTCAGTAAAAGTCCCAGAACGGGAGAATTTATTTGATGATTTCCCATCCTCAAAAAATACCCCCTATGGGAAGAACGTGTTTGTTTACGTATGTAATAGTAAAAACTAAATATTTCTCATGTCGAGACAATTATAATATTGTGATACTATTATTACCAAACCCGAAGAGCGAATCGGCAATGATTTAATATAGGTATGTCAATTTTTAAACAAGCGAGTTCGTTTTCATTATTTAGTTTCTATTTGATGAGCTTTGAAGTATATTATATAGAACAGCACTGTTCGCAAACAATCGTAGTCCAATCCACGTGTAAGTTGAGTAACTCTCCATCCTGCCATGGACCGTCCATCATACGGTTTAGTAGAATTCGGAGCGGTATGAGCAATCTATTAACACGGCCCCGCTACAATGGCGTAATTAGTGTCATTTGCACTGTTTTTGGACGGGATAAACACATAGGGCATATTGTCGAGCAGCCCACAAATTGGAAACAAATGGTTTCTAGGCATCGAAGTGCTAAGTTAATTTGTTCGGCTTTTGCTAACGTGTGAGCAATCAGTCGGATCCCTCACAGAGCTTTTGTTATTGCTTCACGTTCAAACGTGTGATTTGGTTCACTATCATTCACCGTTACGCACCATTGGCATGCCTTCAAATTGGACGAGTTACAGTTAAGTAGATGGTGAAGATTTGGGGTTTAAATTAAAAACAAATAGTTGGTAATTGAACTGTAACTGTCGGTGTTTCGCGATTGTGGTTTAGGAGATCAGAAATTGACGTTTGATTGCTGGTTGAGTGTGAAATTCACCAACGAAACTAGAGACGAACAGCATTTCTAAAATGCGTTCAAGAGCTGTCAGTGTCAATATTTAATAACAGTTTTGAGACTAACAGTTCTTTAACGCGGTGATCAGTTTCAATAGCGAAATTCACCCGCAGATGAATTGAGTGAATGACTCAAACAATGTGACGTGATAAATCTAAGTAGGTAAGACTACTCAATTACACAGAAAACGTTACACGGAATTCCTAAACACTCACAATCTCAGAAATCCTTAATTCCCCCATCATAAAAAAACAGCACAATGATATAAATATAATACGATAAAAATAAATCCAATGACGTTGTCTGTCAAAAACAAGTACGCGCAATCTTGTCGCGATCTCTTTGTGAATTCCGACAGAACGCGATAAAACAAATAAATCAGTGCGGTAATCCGCGACTTAACGCGATAATGCACGTTTGCCGATATAACACGATACGGCATCGTCATATCTGTGGACTGCGGCACGGATAATCCACACGTGCTCTATCAAGAAACTTGTTTCAACAAAACGACACGAATTACTTTTCAACGGAAATATTTGGTGTTTGACTGTTCTGCGGGTATTTTATTTTATCAGACAATCTATGATGATATGTATTTCCGGTGTATACGTAGTGTGGCATCTGTCTGTGTTCATTATTGGGATATGGATATATAATACATAAAAAAATTGTTTATATTTCTCAATTTACTATTAAACTTAAGGGGAACCTAGTCGCTGGCTCGAACTCACTGGTGAGCCTAACTAAAGAGCACGTTGTCTCACCAGGCTTTCCGACAGAGGTAGTATCAGTGATGAGCACTTAGACGCTAGCCTATACGCACAACGTTATTGAGTGAGATCCAGGATCATTCATAGTAAAAAAAAAAAACATTTATTTCAGATAACATAATCCATACGGTCTGACACAAAATTAAAACATATAATTAAATAACATCAAAAATAATCAAAATTAAATCAATTCAAAATTAAAAACAAAAAGAATTAAAATTACATTCAATTTAAAAATAAAAACACAATAAAAATCAAATTAAAAATTAAAATCGTAATTAAAATACAAAATTATAATTAAAATCATAATCAAAAATCAAAATCAAAGCATATTCAAATCACCCGCTTAATAAAGGATCTCCATAACGGAGAAGAGATTCTATCTGCTACAGTCTTCAGAATTCCGTTGCAGCTGCCACGCATTCTGCAAATCAGGGATGCCGTTTTCTTACGGATGATGGCATGGAAGCCATCAGTGCAATACAGCGCAAGCATCCCTGATGCACTACAGAAGCGAGGCAGCCCCAGCATCATCCTGAAGCGAACAGGAGCGTAAAAAATTAAGAAAAGTCCTTCGGAAGATCGTGCTTTATGAAAAAATCACTGCATAAATCAATAAACAATAAAGTTTATTGAACTTTTCGATAATTGAACTTGTCGGTATTGGCTTGCTTTTGGAGATTTTACAGTTCTTTTATTACTTAAACACGCCCAAAATTAGGTTAAATCAGCAAGAAAAACGAATCTTTTTTGGCTCATAACTTTTTAATGGCTTTTTATTTTAGTATTCTGTTTTTGGACAGACAATATATAATGAGACAAAACCAAACTATGTTTAACTTTTGATGTACAGAGGCCAGCACATCAAGCTACCCCAATCTGTGAAATTTCTTAGATAGTTTTTCAACTTTATCACAAAGGAATAAAGTTCATGTTCAATTGGGAAATTTTGACAGTTTGGGATAGCTTGACCTGCTAGCATCTGCACATTGTCAAATAGTGGAGTAAAACACTCCCGAATTTTGTATGGAAAAAATATGGACTAGATTCACCTTAAGTCTATCAGTGGATGTCTGTCGGCTGAAATTAATATTTAGGAGTCAAATATTTAATTTAAATCCTTGCGAGAAATACCAACTACCGTTGTCGTTATAATTAAAACTTCCACACTAACAGTAGTAGGAATGGTGTTTATTTTGATAGTTCAACAATAATATTCAGCAGACGAATTTTTCAAACATTTGAAGCAATGAATTAGCAATATTCTTCAAAACGATTCAGTTTCTGATTGTCTTACGCAATTTGATTGCAGATCACAAATGGTTAAAAAAGTGATACCTATTTTAAAAATAGGCACGCCCGTTTAATATATTTGTGATATCGATAAAATCTTTATTTATCGTATACTACTAACGTCTCAGCTATAACACACATCTAAACATAAACGGCAATGCAAGTTCTTTTTTTAAATAATACGAGTGGTCAAAACTTTTATAACTGAATTTATTAAATTAGGGACAATGCAACTGAAAATACATACACGCATATACTTAGCAACATAATGATTTAAGCACTTAGTTATATCCTTTAATACATTGTTATTACGATTGTATAGATAACATTATTCAAAGAATTTTTATAAATTGTGTTTATCAAGGAAACGATATAAACCACTCGAGATATTTCCACTTGAAGAATAAACCTGTCAGTAATCAACACGAAGATTATTTGCCATTATGATTATCGCTAATTAATACTCAAGTACTGGACGATTTAAATGGAATAACCCAGTTCAACCACTTGCGGCGAATAGAGATATTGTAGAGCACCGTCTATCGTGAACAATCACACCGATTGTTTTCTATATGATATATGTCTGTGTCATACATTATGCAATGTTGCAGTATTTAATATGGCGCCGTCTATAAAAGTACTTTGGAAACGAATTTATATGAAACAAAAAACCTATCAATGGCACCGCGGCAAGTTCGCGGAGCACATTAGATATTGTTGACAAAACTTCCTTCTTCATTAATATGCATCGGCAGGTAATATTGAGTACGTGCCCGTGCGCCGCCGACGTGCGCCCGAACACATTTGCGCATGCGCGACGCATCCATGCAAAATTTTAGGCGGGATGCGCTTGCTAACGTAATAAGCGTCCAGTAAAAGTAGGCATACTTTCCACCATTACTTCTTTGTCTGTGACGGTCCTCGCTGACGGGTTAGACAAGGAAGGCGCGGGCGGGTAGCTCCGGCGAAGTCCGGTGCCTTTGGAGAGCGCATAACGCATTCGGTAAAAGCGGGTTTTGACGACCGCCGCGCACATTCCCATGCAAGGTATGCCCGGAGGAGCTATGTCGGCAATTTAAATATTACGGCTACTCAAAAACGTGAGATGTTGGTAGCAAGAAAGCCCGTGTGGGCTCCAACTCGACGAAACTCGGATACACTGAATCCGACTGAAAAAAATAATAAGCGGCGACATTTTTTCGTAATTAAATTGTAGCTTTTTACAAGTGCTCTCTTGAACGAACGTCATTAATAATATGCGCCTTAATTTCGACAAGGACCATCTGAATGTAATATGGAGGTATAATGTCAACGAAACAATTCGGGACGACTCATAAAGCTTCTACATGCTGAGATTACGCGCTATAAAAATTCTTTGTTTTGTGTCAAAACGTTTGTTAAGTCGAGCGCTGAGCAGTATTGCGAACATTGTGTGTGATGCCCATGGCGGGAGGTAGCCATTCCCATGTCGGCACCGAAAAAATATTCAAATTGATTCACGCGCGCGCCTCCGTCCGAATTTTGCAACGCGTTTGATGCGCCCGCGCCGATTCCGGCAAATCCGTCGCGTCGGAAGTGCGTGGCGCGCGCCGCCCTGCCGCCGCTGTCGATGTGTCGATATGCTCACATGGAGTCGTTGACCTCGATCAGGACCTTCGATAATGGACATCTGATAAACTCTATAGGTTAGATTAAGAGGCCGAAAGATACATTTTTGTTCTTAAAAGTCAATGTGACTAGAGGCACGTATAAATGTAAGAGCGTATCGATTGAAATGCCATATAAAAATACTTACCAACACAACAAATGCCTAATTAGTTGAATTAAAAATAATTCATCCAACGATAAAAATTCCGTCACCTGTCGTTGTCTTCGCTCCACTGGGTGTGCAAATTATCGAGTTACGTATTCCCCTCACTAATCCGAGTGATACGTATACGGTCACACAATGCACTTATTATTCGACAGTTCAGTTTCTAAGTAAAGTGCATACGGGTTGAATACAGTTGATATGACGTGTGCGTCTGCCCTTTCAATGACTTGAATAATATAAAAAAAATTACGCCATGAAATAATATTACCGAACCAAATACGGATTTTAATTACAATAACCAAAGCTAAAGGCAAATGAAGGAAAAGGTCAGAATTCCGATAAATTATTTAATATTATAGTTTATTTATCGACTGTTCATATTGTTACATCCGACAGTTATCGAAGAAATATAGTAATAGATAATTGTGCGTGACATTTCTAACTTGGGTAGATACGGTTTAAAGCAGAAAAAAATCGTGTTTACACGAAATAAACAAAAAAAAAATAGTCCCAAAACTGAGCTCGAAAATCAAACGTGTCGGGTGACGGATTTGTGAAACTTAAAGCAATTAAGATGTTCCTACAAGTGAGGTAGTCTTTACCTGTGTTTTATGACACTTTAACAATACCCGAGATATCCGTGGCTTGCTTTTTGGCTATTGTTTATCCCATTACGTCAGCTATAAACAATATTGTTACAAACAGGATCATCAGTTTAACGGTAATATTACAAAGACGCAGTTTGTAAAGATGAAAGAAATTCTACCTGTATTTGATGACGGTGTGCTTTTGAACGCACAAATTCAAGCTTTGGAATATGCTTAAAGTAATAAAATTGTAAATCAGAACGGTTCAGTTTTATTTGGCTGGCAGTTAAGGTGTTAACTCAGAATTTATCTCTCTGTGACTGAGCCGAAAATGTTTTCTGTAAATATTTTTTCGCACATCACTAACTTTGGCTCAGCAAGCCTGTTTTTCTCATCATTAATGTTGCGAAATAGATAAGTATTGTTAATCTAATTAAGTAAGATAAAAAAATGAGTGTATTCTATCCGAAACATCTCGATTACAACCCATCGATTAATCTTTCGGTATCGGATTACTCAATAAAACTCGGATCAACAAACCGAATGAGACAGCCGATTGAAAGTTGAAACACAACGTATAACTAGCGATCTATCAGTGCGTACGCACGTTTACATCTCGCCGGAGTCTGGAAGCACAAAACAGAGATTAGAGTTCGTTCACACAGGATTTTATTCCTCTGCATCAGTATCGATGCATGCATATCGGTGCACAGCTCTTACTCATTTGTTGTTGTAATTGTAAAAGGGATGGACGGACGAGATAAGTGGGTCGATGACATTTGGCTCCAACTGATTACTACGATTATGCACTTTGTGCGTTGAACTTTAACTACGAGCTTTGATATACACAGCTTTGATATGATTCGACGATTTGACGCCTATCGGGACAAAGCGCACGATAAGCTTTTGTTTGTCTGTCAACAACAACTGTCACTCGTATTCTCTCGTCATTTGACAAAAAAAAAATTGATACTATCATCATCTGCCTAGCCTATTATGTTGGGGTTGGCTTCCAGTCTAACCGGATGCATCTGAAGTTAAGTGCAGCTGAAATTTCATGTAAAGCACTAGTAGTACTTTACATAGGACGACCCAGTTACTGGGTAATACGATACTCGTTAGTAAGACTGGTTGTCAGACTTTCGGGCTTCTGATGCCCCGTAACGACTGTCAAAGATCAATGAATGACAGCCGGGACCAACGGCTTAACCATAACGTGCTTAATAATTGATATAGCAAGTTAACAAAATTACCTACCTCTTTCTAGAATAAAGGAATTCAAACAACACTTAACACAGTACCATTGTAAATAATATGAAATATCGCAAACATTTCCACTTTATTATTACAGTTTAATCTCCCAAACATGTTGCTGACAGGGATCATAAAGCCATGGCTTCTTATCTCAAACTATGGTACATTTCGTGTAACGAAACAACTATATTACGCTTGTACACATACACACGAGTATAAATTCCCATGTAGGGCCGATAGGAGCCGAATCTATCTGCTCGATAGTAACCGCTATTACCACTATCGCATCCGCCGGTCGCTACAGATAACTGGACGATTGTACAACGTCGCCCAGTAATCTATTGTTCTAACTCTAAACCGCAAATAGGGATATTTGTACGCAACGTGCAGAATGCGTTACGCGTTGCGTTCGCACAGGACAAGCAGACTTTTCCCAGACAAACAATCTCGCTGCAATTCCTATGGAGACCATGCCATGTAACAGTTATTTGACACAACAAAGTAACTCGTGCCTTCTTTAAACTTTCTCAGAAAACAACAAATGATGCGTACATAATCTACTTCGACAAAATAACGTTCTAGAACTAGTTACATTGGATGTAATTATTTAGGTCTACGTCTGAGTATATTGTTCATTATTTTAACGCGATAATGTCGTCTAAGCTATTTCTACGCAATCTTAGATCTTAATTAAATCTCGATACCACATTCTAGTTTCTTAAACCTATTTAGGTTTAATGAAAAGTGTAGACAAATTGCGTAAACAGTCAGTATTTAAAACGTTGGAAAATTATGCAACTGGTGTACAGTTTACAGGGTAGCAGGGACGCGAAACCTGTTACTGTAGATTAAGTGCATGACGCTGAACTTGCCCTGAAATTCGTCGGTTATTTAAGGCGGAGATTTCTTGAAAATGCTCAAAATGATGATTTTTAAAACCAATGTATCTCTTTAACCGCTTATTTTGAAAGCAAAAAAATATTTGATATTTTGCAC
Organism: Polymixis flavicincta; assembly: GCA_949987655.1. NCBI lineage: Eukaryota > Metazoa > Arthropoda > Insecta > Lepidoptera > Noctuidae > Polymixis > Polymixis flavicincta. The sequence continues at coordinate 21,068,058 of OX465173.1, forward strand.
ACAGTGATCGTACTCAAAACATAATTAAACATACTTTAATGCATCAAAAAAATCATCAAAATCACCTCTTAATAATTATCTTTAAAACCAGTTTATCCCTTCAATAACAATTACATATTATTATAATTAAAGATATACCATAAAATTTTAAATGCCAAACTGCATCCAGTGATGGATTATTTACTATCAAATAGTTAATATCTAATTTTATACTTTTTTATCCATAGATTTTAATCCATATCGGATTGCAGTAAGAACTATTATGGCTCATAACGACAATACGACGAGTAAATTCAAAATTACCAGGGCCTTAAAAAATATTGGCTCTGCCCATACATTTTGCGGCACTTTTCTAAAGGATAAGTTTTTAACCAGTGCGCAAACTGTAACCATGAATTGAGCATATATTTCATTCTAGACCCCCCCAGCGCAGAAATTTTCGTCGGTTATACAACAAAAACACTATGAAACAGCAGATTTTTTCTGTCACCTGCATAATAATTATATGCTAGGGGTCTAGAATCATGTCCTGAAAACATGGTTTCAGACTGCGCGTCGACGACTTTGTCACTGTATATTTGAAAAGTATAATTAGTACGAAGGTAAAGGCTTATTAAGTTTCCGTTTCTCTATTAGGTATTCTATTGGAGATGTGATAATGGTAAATATAGTAAAAATGGCTCGTAAACTATTAACTAAACTCGTGGGCCTAACATGTTTAGCACGAGGTCCGTGCGATGCATAGTAATTGCAGATAACGTGCGTGGCGCAAGTATGGAGCGGATAACGATTAATTTGGGTAGTAATTGAAACTGGCCTTTGTTGTACAATTACTTTACCATTTCCCACGATTTGTCAATAGACCATCTTTTACCACCATTAAATTATTTTAAATAACTGACTGTCAAAATGTGCCGTAATTTTTTTAAATTTAAGTAACTTGATAAAAATAGGTAGGTTAGGTAACCTACAGGGTAAATTTTTTAGCAGTGCGGAAACCGTAACCATGAATTCAGCATATCATTCTAGACTAATCTAAAAAATAATCAGCTGTTTCATAAAAAAGTGCAGTACCTACACGGTAAAAATGTATGGAACAGCAGATTTTTTTAAATATTAATAACGAAAATTTTCTACGCTAGAGGTTCTAGAATAATATACTGAATTCATGGTTACAGTTTGCGCACTGGTAAAAAATGTATCCTGTGTAACAAATAAGGAATTTTAAATCAAATTCATATGCAGGATAATGTTTCCTTAAAGATAATCAAAAGTAAGTTGGTATAACATTAATTAGAGTATTTGTACGAATGTGAAGGATGAGCCATTTGAAATTGTAATGTCTAGGTGGCCCTTGATAACGAAAATCCTGCCAAGACAAGAAATATCGCATTCGATGCCAAAGCAATCGGTCGGTGGTTTTGGTAAATTTTTTTAATCTTACCATTCTGGATTTGGAAGTAAGAAGGAAGTCACAGTATTCACGGTTAGGGATGTGGAAAATGCTTTGTGCACCTAAGTCCAAATAATGTCATTGCATGACACCACCACGAATAATATCGAATATTGGAAAAACTTGAAACATGTAGGCATTATTCAAAACTGAACACCTGACCATACCATCCATGTATTTTACAAATGAACTATATTTTAACATATTTACACTTAGATAGATCTCACCAATTTACACCACAACATATGAATCTCTACTTTCTGGATCCAGTCCACACAATCTTAAATCTGGTAACTGAATGAGTGCACTATTCAAAAACCTAACATTTCTGTAATAAATTTGTTTTTTTAGTACGATTTTTGTCGGAGGTCTTCAATAAATAAAAACATTAATAGACTAGTTTCTAGTTCACTCTTTTTAGTACAGCAGCAGATTTTCACGAGACCGGTAGACCTGTCCCTTTTTAACTTGAAACTTGAGTCAAATCGCGAATTAAATCAATTATTCCATCGCCTCGCTGCTCGCTCATAACTTGCATCCGGTATCAATTTTGCATATTAATAAAATGAAAAAGAATTGTCATTTCTTTATTCATCTCTGCGTATCAACTGCCATGCTACTGCCTAATTATGCATGTTAGTTATGACGAGCAAGATATACGACCGCATTATGCTAAGAATTTAGATATCTTGATTCTTGGTAGGAATTCAACACAAGTACGGCGATATGGAGACTGATTTGTGAACTGTAGTAAATCGTGAGGAAACGGGCATATCCTAGAACCAAATATTCGAAAACAGGTGACATCCCACACTGGGCCCACGTGGTAGGTCTAGCTTTCCAACAGTGAAAGAATTTTTCAAATTGGTTTAGTAATTTCGGAGCCTATTCAATGCAAACAAACAAACAATCAAATCTTTTCTCTTCATAATATTAGTACAGATTAAAATTGTAAGATATTTTGTAAGGCAAATGAATAAACTAAAGTATCGAATTCACCTACATAAACCATTTTTAAAGGCCACATTTAAAGCCTTACCACCACTTAACAAGCAAATTAATCCCCACCATATCAGCACCCAAATATAAATCATGACGATTGATTCCTATATTTCGTAGACAATTGCTAAATTGGTGGTGATGAAAGATAGTCTTAAAGCCTGGGGTTACGGTGTCAATTGTCGACGTGAGATGACTTAGCCATAACCGACACACGCCCCACTAAAACGTCCATTAATCAGTAGCACAGATTCTAAATATAGCCACTTATGCTATCGGCAATCCGAGCTTCTGATGTCAGCACATACGGAATTGTGTCGCAGAAGGGTCGCCAAGGACTTCGCTATGGACAGGTTACCAAATGGCGACGATGACGTTTTGTTGTCACACTTTTGTGGAGAAGATACTGATTGGGTTTATATTTTAGGATATAGTGGAAAAATAAATTAAGTGAGCAAGGAGAGACAACTAATGGAACTTTAGAAAATGTGAAAGATCCAGAAACTATATGCGAAAAGATGAAAGAACTGTCATTGCAAATGCAAATGCTGTTCGGAAAAACGACTAAGAAAAGGTAAATATTACAGATGCACCTGTTGGTACTGATTAATTCCCGCAACAAAAAGTAGGACACGAAGCTTTCCATGAGGGAATATATATTAGCAACGAAGAAAACAGAATTTGAAATGATAAACAAACGTACTCATTGAAGTGTGACCACGTATCGAACAAAAACCCGCTTTAATCCTACGCCTCTCGTATTAATTAGATGGCACACTCGAAGCTAATTTGTCTCTCACTAACAATGTATATGACATCACAAGATAAATCATCTATTTGACAATTCAAGAGGATAATCTGTATAAATATTCAAATTACCTAATTAATGTGCATAAATAGCTAAAAGTTTGGGCTTAACAATTTTTCACAATGAAAAATAACGTCGTTTATAACTATACAGAATCTAATGCTTGGGTGTAGATATGAAATCGAGTATTACAATAAAACGAACAAAGAGAAAGTCTTGATCGATAGTATCTTTTGTAGAGGTGTGACAACGGTATAAAACGTTGACAAAATCGACGAAAATGTAATCCCTGTGCTTAATAACTTGGTACGTTTACTTTGCAAATACATTTTTGATGCAGATGTTTGACTTCGACTTTTGACTTCAAAACAAATTCCTCATGTGGGCGTGTCTTGAAAAGTCACTTCGTGTCTGATGGTAGTAATAAGTATAGTGATTGGTGGAGTAATTGAAAGACGGGGTGGAACTATAATGGGTAATGACATAGATATCGCAGACGATAGCCGACTAATTGCAGACACCTTGTAGGCGACGCGCGACGGACCTTTTTGTGTTGGGTAAACAATGTAAACGTTAATAATGGTAACGAAGACAATTAGGCACAAATAAAGGCAAGGTGTTATTTTGTACTGGGAATGAAGAAACGCTCACGATATGTTTAAATAGAAGAACAAGTTAAATTAATAGTTTAGGTAGCGATGACAGTGATTAATTGGACCAATCCTTTTAGGACAGAATTATTGAAAATTTTAAGAATGTCACAGCTTTGTTGAGCTATGCAAAGATCCGTGCTCTGATAGAATACTCAAGAATGAAGGCATGGCTAATAGCCGAATTTATAAGCCATTAAAGTGCAAAAATCAGAAAGAAAACGGCTTCCAATAAAAAATACGCATGACCATAAGCTAAACGCATTAAAAGTTTGCAGGATAGTGAAAAAACGAACCAATTCGAGGCGATTAAGTGTATCGGAACGCAGTGAAAATAGTAATATTTAGTCGTGTACACATTTTATTGTTCGCCGGGTGGCTAGCGGGCTGTGTCGCCCCGGATCCACGGATATGTGCGCACAGGTCGGGATTAGACTGCACGAATTTTATATTAGCTATTGTTGTAGAAGAAATATAGAATACTATCCTCTTCTGTGTGTGCTTTGGAATACAAAAAAATGAGCTAGCAAGAATGGTAGTTAGATTTTCAGCTGTCTCGGTTTGTGGACATCTATACAAAAATGGATGTTATAATACGATTGATGAACTCATTTGTAAGGTAGCCGGTAGGATTATATCAGCAGGTAGTATTGAAGCCGAAGTAATAATTTGCTTCCAATAAGATTGGGAAGAATCAAGAGACACCCATGAAGTTGGATAAGAATGAAAAGACAACCATGCCAAAAAAAGAAAAATATTTTGGATATTGGAAAATTATACGCTTAGTAATCACTTCCTTATAGAAAGGGCAGAAAGTCTTGAACGTACAGCCTATAAATATAACATGAAATGCCTGACTAAATAAAATCAAACAAATAGGATATCAAGTCCACAATCTTGTTGTAGCTAAAGAGCAAAACAAAAAGGTTTCGACCAACATACATATCCAAAAAAATCGCACAAAACTTTTAATATATCAACAAAAAGCTCATCGCATAATCCGTCCCATCGCACACACAAGGACATTGCATAAATACGCCATGCGAGTGTGCGTGTACGCACTACATGTGGGTAGCTTAATGATAGCGGGCTTCCGTCGCGTCACACCTGAGGGATCCTAACCGCCATCGGGTTATAGATACCTACCCCCTCGCCCCTTAATACTGACGCACTGTGCGTGGAATTGAAGGAGTGGTTGATACCTATAGATGTGGCGAAAACACTTGTGTAGTTGAATTTGTTAGTAAGGCTGATATTGATAGCGATACTGCTGATGATGATACTAAAACTTAAAATGATACTGGCGTTGATTCTCATATGCTTCAACTAAACTTAGTTCAGGCTATTGCTATCTTTTTTTTTCTAATAAAACAAGAAAGGGACAGAAATAAATTTGTTGAACTAAGATTTTCTTCGATGCAACTACGACGAACTAAATTCACCATGCTTAATTAAAATCACGCCAAATTTAAGGACGGGACGTAATTTAGTTTGACAGTCCTAATTTCCTAAAGCGTCACTTGTCTTTTTCTTTCGCGGTCTTCAGTAAGAGATACCATTACTCTTCTTTTAGTTTAGGTGGTGAACAAAAGAATCGGCACCGGTGTAGCAGAAGCTGATGCGACGGTTGACGATGGTGGATGGCGAATTAATGTTCAAAAAGCTGCCGTCAGCAGTCAGTGTAGTAGGCACTACGAAACTGGCTGACTGAACCATACTTTAACTAAGAAGTAAGCTATTATTGAATAAGTTAGGAACATGATGATGAGACCAAAACAGAAGAAGACAATAGGGACACTGCAGCAGATGATAATAAAGCAACAGATAATATTAAAGAAATAAACGATACGGTGGCTCGAATTGTTAACTAGATATCTGCGAAATCAACCTCAGGTTAGCTCTAATTTGTTATAGTCTCCTCAAATTAAGAAAAAGCAAATCTCAGTTTCTTTCCTTAGTTTATAGATCGCAATAATTATGAATCAATTTTCATTCGTTGTGAAATATTTTATTATAATTTACTTTGACTTTAAAATGTTTCACTTAAGATGATATGACACAAGATTTCATCTAAATTATCTTTAAAACACTAACAAAATTACTGATAACTTGGTAACGAAGTAACGGTTTAATGTTGAACTTGAAGAAACAATGCAGTTCTATCAACTTTCCTATTGCAACAACAATGAGGTAGGTGTTTAAAAATACTCATTACTAATGATTGTCTATGAATGTTGATGACTTGCTAAACCAGTAGCAAAATAAGCGTTTATTGCTATCATTATCTAATCTAATGATTAATAGTTTTTGAGTGGAGCCATGCACTCTTGTCACTTTTAATCTATCTGTGACACAAATAACTTCAAGACTATTAAATCTACTTCAATAAAAGGATCCTTTAAATACCTATTCAGAGCTGAAACTGAAGGCAACGGTTATTCGATTATATTATCCACTTCATATACTTCCTTGAGTGACACGTTGAACGAATTACGCACGAACACAAAGACGCTCACAGTTAAAAGGAAAAAGTTCAATTAATCCTAATTTGCTCGCTGAGATTAAGTACGCGATAGCCGGCATTCTATACGAACCCTTTACTTCACTTCCCGGCCCTCTATTCACATTTAAGCCGCTTTAAAAAGCCGTAGAGTTCGACAAACAAGGGTCTTATAATGCATAACGGACTAAGAATTGTTCCCAAGAAATGCATCAATTCAGATTAGGGTGCTACGGAGTAATTTAGGGATCGATATAAAATAAATATCGATAAACATCACCAGGAGTACGTCGATACGTATATCAATGGGGTCGATACGATCAATGACCGGTCATCGATACATTTGCTATTACAATAGATCGTCAACTCTACCAGCTAATTATGTATGCCAGTGACAATGATCGAGTCGGTACCCCATCGAGAAATTGCATAGTGTTTTTTCAATCGTTCAACAACATGCAAACTGCATTGAAAATTATTTCCCTCTTAATTAGTAAATACATTTGCATAAACAAGCGCTGGCCATCCCATACTAGGACGATCATTATTATAATTGTACTTTTTTTTTTTCTCGCGAAAAACTTACGCTGTGTAACGGTCAGCCCTCCGATGTTAATCCTCAACGCATCCGCCGATAAATCGATAAACAAGTCGGGCGACTGTGACGAGTTTCCCAACTACCCGCAAATTATAATCGTGCTGCTACTGTTTTCACAGTAGACAACGGAGCTTTGATTGTTGTGCGTTCGATGAGAGCGTTTTGCGAGATCGTCGGCCGATAGGACGAGGCGGGCGGCGAATTAATTACTTAATACCGATGCGTGAGTAAATGTATGCAATTTCTAACGCAACTCCCTGCAATTACAATTTTTTTCGTTTACTCCATGATAATAATTTTTTGAAAGCTTATCTATCGCCCGTGCTCATGAATCGTAACGCTATTTACACTTTCGCATGAAATAACATTAGCGTCTGAGTGAGCTAGATCAAAATCACCGTCCTTATTAAACCACATACTTACACTGCACTTTAGAATGTAATATCAATTGCGTGCGGTCAAAAACTTCGTTATTACTTTCCGTTTGTATCCGCAACTTCCTTTACCGAAACAATTATTACATTCGAAAAAACGATGGTATGTAGTGGTGTGCGTGGGAGTGCACGACAAGTGGCGCATACGCACACTTGATAAAATTTTACTGCACGCATGTCTTTGTTACAGTTGCAGATGTTATCAGAAGCGTTAAATTCATTACCCGAACTTATCTGCATAGATAGTTATACTTAATACGCCATTAACGATATTATGCATTGCCATGAAGTAAAATACAGTTTATGGTGTTGTGTTATTGCCCTGTATTCCCGCAAAAATACAATAAAAAATGTGAAAAACAGAGTTGCATACATAACGTGTCTGATGTATTGATATTTATTTGCATAGACAATGGATTACTAATATGTACATAGGGTTGGGTGGACGTGTGTGCTGAAGGTGTGGTGTGCGTTTGGGTGTGTGTGTGTATTTCCGTCATTTCCCTGCGCGGGAGTCGATCGCGATGATTGCTCACGCGTTTCGCATCACTCACCCCCAGCGGAGGGATAACTCGTTCACATACAATTTACATGCGCCTTATTATGCAGTTGTTTTTTTGTGTGACATAAAATCGATAATCTAATACTCCCGCAACCGTAACATCGAGTAAATAATACATGAGCAGATTATAGTGATAAAGATTAATAGTAGCTATTGTTCTGTTTGAATTGCTTTAAAATAGAGTTCAGTAACTACGCACGTATTAAATAAAATTATATTAAATGTATAAAATTAATCGATTCAATAATAAGCAATGGAATAACAGATGACAGGCGCATGGGTCGATCGATCAGGCTAGGCTACGCTTGTTGCGGTTGGTCCATCGCTGGGTGACCATCTTTACAAATCAAAACCCCTTCATGCCTCGAGCCGTTGGTCCCGATTGTCATTCATAGATCTTTAACAGTCGTTACGGGTCGTCAGAAGCCCGAAAGTCTGACAACCAGTCTTACCAAGGGATATCGCATTATCCAGTAACTGGGTTGTGGAAATCAAATAAGTAGTCGCTCCATGTAAAATACTGGTAAGAACTCAGCTGCATGCAGCTGGTGAGCAGTGGTGGCCAAGTGGTAACGGCTGCGACTTACGAGTTGTAGGTCGTGAGTTCGAACCCAGACAGGCGCTTTACTTTGTGTAAATAATTTCATCACCACTGATCTCAAACGGTGAAGGAAAACATCGTGAGGAAACCGGCATGTTCTAGAACCAAAAATTCGAAGACATGTGAGATCTACCAAACCGCACTGCGCCCGCGTGGTGGATTACAGCCCAATCCCTCTCACCGAAAGGAGGCCTGTGTCCCAGCAGTGGGAACATTATAGGCTGATGATGATGATGCATCCGGTTATACTGGAAGCCGACCCCAACATAGTTGGAAATAGGCTAAGCAGATGATTATGGTGAACTAGCAATGGAATTTAATGGAGTATTTATTGCTTGCATTCATATGCCAAAAACTCAACTCATAAAGCAACATAATTGTGAAATAAAATAAAAGCGTTATGAGTCACAAAGCTATAATTACGATCGCGTAACGAGCCCTTGACGACACTCGTCTATTCTGTGAAAAACGACGACCGAACAAAACCGCGGTCGGTGCACAGTGCGCCGCAGTCAACAGTTGAACCCCACATGTGCAGGGCGTGTCTCCATGTTCCACGCACCACTGCACCCTCCCCATTGTTTATCCCACGATTAAAACCAATTCAAATACCTACTAACTCTCACTTCAAAATTAAACTCTAGTAGTACCAACAGCCCCTTTTGTTTTAAACACAATACACGCACTTAGCTCGCCACAGCGAAAACCACGGACCTCATAATTACGCCACAAATATGCAATGACGCGATTCGACAAATCGTAATGTTAACTGCAAAATAACGATCGGATAATTATGAAGTTATAGGAATTTCCGGCGTCAACTCCGTGTAGTGTTATCTTTAACATATCGGGATCGTAAACGAATGGAACTGTGAACTGTTGAATTATGGTATTCCATATTCAGGCACATTAAGCGGTTGTCCCGTGACCACCAAATTAGGACTTAAATTATAGGTGCTTAAGTTAAAAGATGCGAAATTGTGAATACAGAAATGCATTTTTCTAAATGTTTATTCGTCTTACTATATCATATTTTATGTATTTTTTTTAAATGTTTGTACGATTTTTGTAAAAATATTTAAAAATGTACCAAATGTGTATGAAAGAAAATAAATGATATGTAATAATATTTTCAATGTGAAATTTATGGAATATGGAATACCATAATTCAACAGTTCACAGTCCCATTCGCTTACGATTCCGACATGTTAAGATATTTGAGTTTGTTACTCAATCACGCAAAAACGGCCCAAAATAATTTGGATGAAATTCGGCGTTAAGGTAGTTTTTAAGCTGGATAAACACAAGATACTTTACGCTCCTGTGGTATAATATCCGACCCAAACGCGAGCGAAGCCGCTGGCAAAACCTGGTATTTCATATTTACGTGTCACATTTCCTACCGGAAATATCTTATGAAACTCTTTATAGGTAATTGAAAACCAAAAATGTGTGAAGTTCACAGTAGCAGTAGTCAGTCACGTAACGTTTGCTAAGCATGGATTAAAAGTGGGGTGTTCTGGCTCTTCAGGCTGCGCCGGCGCAACGACAGCTGACGCTAAGTTGTGTGACCAAAAGGAGTTTAAAAAATAATTAAACAACCTATTGTACACTTATTACGGTGATTAATATCGGTGAATGGCAATTTTTTTTTTTTTTTTGCTAAGGACATCATTGAATGTAGGTACTCGAAAGTTATTGTCTGAAATGTTATAGAGAGAGAAGACTGAATTTGAAAGGTAAAAAATGTATATACTTTATAATTGGTTTGAGGATCAAGAATTTGAGTTGAGCACAGTTTAATTGAATATTCTGCGAAATTACGCAACATCGTATGAAAGAAGGCTAAAACTATAATTTTCATGATAAACCAGTCCCTATCAAATTTCATCGATACGAGCAATGAAAAAAGTCAGATTATAAACATATCGTGCAGACATTATTTACGCATACTTTATCGTCAATCAATAATTAATATCTCGAGGCTCGACGGGTGAGACGCTCCCGAATTTCGCCGAGAATGATGAGGAGATCGCGTTCGCGTAATCGAACCGGCAAAAAATAAAAAATGAAGCAAATACGAAATACTCCATTACTGGGCTCGCTACAGCCGGCTGTCGAGACGATTTCATGCAAATAAAATTGTTAAGAAAATAAGACGTCATGGCCGATAACACTCTCATCAAGACAATCAAAAGATTCTAGACAAGGCGGTTTTTGTTCGTATTTGATTTCAGATGAGTACCTATTTCTTATAGATTATTCCGTCTAGACACGTATTGTTGTCCGAGCGATTGACGACCGGCCGATTTTGACGTATCTCACATCGTCATTGTTTCGTTTGAGCGGTAATCATAGAAAACCGTTGTGATTGACTTTTATAGATCAGGATAAACAATCAGTATCGATCATCAGTGTGGTGGGATGGCAAATAAAGTTAGAAAGATAAAAGTCAAGGTGATGTCGTCTCCACTGCACTTGTGTCTCGGTGCTCGCACATTGTGTATGCAAGGCGCGGCGGGCCGCGGGCCACGTCAGCTATTTGCTCGTGTCCAGAGGGCTAAACCATTCAAGGCTAAGACGCGGGGTCCAGTTTTTGGCTGTTTTCGACTTGATCCGCCACTTGGACACCCATCCGACGGCCCCGCATCTCCGACCACTTGCCATTCCATCTACAATCCTTAAATAACGAGACAATAACTTCCATAAATTTACTCATAATATTTTATGGATTTCTTATACCCATTATCAGAATTTGATACGATAATTTACTCAATTATATTTTCTCTTAAATTCCTAAATCAAAAACAGTAATTGCTGGCAATTGAACAGCGAATAAACAATTCATTCTATTAACAAGTTTTATTCATTGAAATAACAATTATTGTTTTGGAAACAATAATTGGTTTCCATGCTACTTATCTACTACATACACTAAGTACATAAATTACACTGCCTCATTGCATTAGTAATTGAGTGATTACCGAATTAATTCTCCACCCTCGTGTACGTGTGAGAAGTAAGTAATCTTTAGCAGAGTTTGCAGATCCCACGAGATGTAAGCTCGCTCATTATTAATTGCACTCCTCAGGTGCGGAGATGATCCTTATTAGTCCGCCACAAACGGAAGACACACATGCATTTCCACACGCGTCTTTACAGTTTCAGTTGGAAACTACGTTTTAAATCGGCTTATTAGTCGACTCGCACGCCCGAATCGAACGAATCGTAATTTTTTCAATCATATCATATTTTGTATAAGCGACTAAATGACGAAGTGAACTTATTTGTGGGTGACTGACAATTTCAGAATAGGTACCTATTTGGCAATGGGCACCTTGTGTATTTTTGAACCGACGAAAAAACGGAGGAGGTTACTCAATTCGACGCGTATATTTTTTTTTTTTTTATGTATGACCACGCATAACTTTTTCCAGCGTAGTCCGATTTTGATAATTCTTTTTTTATTGGAAAGGGTATACCTCGAAGTTGGTCCCATATAAATTTCGAAGAAAAATTACAACCCTAAGGGTAAGAAAACAGGGGATGATTGATTCTTTACTCACAGATTTTAATACTGAGTTGTGTATTAAATAAAAAATTAAGCATGTAGTAATTACTAGATTATAGCCACAAAAAATTATAAAATAAAAACTTTTTAATAAAAAAATTAAACCGCCGAAAAACCGAAAAGTAAAAAATAATAAACTAGCTTTGTCCAACCCCAATAACTAAGTTCGGAAGTCGGTGACTTTGGATATGTATTTAATTATATGTCACCGCCTTCCGAACTATACTATACTATGCTATACTATCAAAAAGTTTTATGTAATGAAATTAGTGTACTTTTTTCTCAACTTTTCGTTGTTTCCTAGTAACGTTTTATTCAAAACGTTATTTAAATAAAAGTGACGATAAATCCCCGATAAACGTTTTTAATCTTCCTCGCCTTACATTCACTCACCATAAAAACTCAATTTCGTAACCCAGAAATGGTATTACTCAGAAAATGTTTGTTAGGTCGCAATCTCATTTACGTTGTTAATCATGCAACGTAAGTAAATAATAGGTATCAATCCATTGTAGTGAAACAACCGTATCATTTCAATTACGGTAAGCGAATAATCAAATGCAATACACCTTTCATTTTTGACGGATTAAGTAACTTAAGCTTGCATTACAGCAGCAAATGGTAGCATATTAGATATTATGAAACTGAAATTAAAAACGTATTGTGTATTGCCGGCGTGGCAGCGTGCTTGCGCGGGCGCAGCGCTCTCCCGGCTGTAATTGCGCGAAGCCGCGCGCGCAGATTATCAGAAGCAAGTGCGTTCGATAACGCATGCGCACGAACGCGTGTTATTAAATTTATTCCTTTTTCGCCAGAATCTGCATAATGAGGGGGGCAAAAAAAACGCGTAATCGCTAGAGTGAGCGTCGCCTTCCATCGGAGAAAGGCGGGTAGCGGCCACTCTTTGTCTGATATGCTCAGTATAATGAATATTTAAGGCGTAGCCGAGCACCCGCATTGCTATTTTATTTTTGTATTATTATGGAAACAGCAGACGATTACGGACGATTATTTCTTGTCAAAGCGTGGCATCGTTTTCGAAGGGACCCAGGTCGTGTATTAACACTGGCTACTTATATATTATTATTAGATACCGATATCATGATCGCCTACAGCGACGGGGATCCTCTCACGTCAACATATTTATACTTGTAAGCGTTCGCAACGATTTGCACGCACCCTTAACTCAACACAGAGGCGGACTTAAAAGTTGCCGTAGTTTACCCACGTTTCCTGAAAATTAAATCAACAGAATTGTAGATGACTTTTCTTTACTTTAGATGACTCCTTACCTTAGATTTGTCTACTCTAGATTATATAACATAGTTTTACCTAAGATAGTTTCTATTCAACAACAGCGCAGACGCGCGTTCTTAAATCTTCCAAACTTGAATATCAAAATTATCGAGAATCGGAATCTTATTACGTACCGAAATAAACAAAAACATATTACCACTTAAGGATACGTTGTCGGTAAACTGCATTTGCAAACTCCTAATTCGACCCTGTCAGGCCCTGGGCTACCGAAATTCCACATTTATGAGTCCGTACTCGTCTTTATTCAGCTTCTTTTCGTAAAAGGATGGTCGTTAGGTATTAATAAGAAAATGAGAGCCCAAAGAACAGTAACAAGAAATTTTAGGAAAGACAGAACAAAAACTCACTTTGGCATCATTCGAGTCACGATTAAGATGACAATGTCTTAATACGAAATTTCTCATGAAATACGACACAAGCAGTAACTCATAATTCTCGAACGTCATTACTCAGAGCAATTTCTTAAAGATATGCCTATAATGATCTGATGTCCGTGAGAAGTTTACGTTGTAACAGGATCGAAGGAGCGGCAAAAAAGTACCGCGCGTGTCGTAGTCAGCGGTCCAGCAAGTAGCCAGTAATTTATGGTTAGTTTTTGGCTGCGCCCGCGCAATGCGGCCTCGCGGCTTTTCGCAGCTCCCCGCGCCCCGCGGCCCCCGCCCTCACCCGGTCACAGACCTCGCGTCATTCCGTCAATCTCAACTACTTATCCGTCCGCGCCGATCCCTTATATTAATCATGTTTTTCTCTCAAAAAGCAAGCGTAATAAAGATGCTATCGGGTCAGCCCCTGCAGCTCAGAGCTCGGCAAGTCGCGCGCACGCTTTCGAAACTACACAATTGACAAACTGACAAACAAATATCGCAACTGATACTTATTAAAGCATGTATTATTGACTATAAACTGGTTCATTGTGCCGCCAAAATTAATCTCGTAGCTTAGCTACGTCACAAAGGCGGCGAGCCGGCGCGTACGGTGGCTATTACAGACACCACATTATAATTACCTTTTTAAATAGTTTTTTCAGTCGATGTCGATATTAAAACGTCAATGTAAATAACTTGTTAGCCGCAATCTCATTTCTGAGCGATTGGATATTACAATAGTGTACGTGATTTGAGAAAGGTAACGGTGTCGCTGCTTTATCCGCGAGATGGAGCCTATTACCGGCGACGTAAGCAGCGCGAGCGCAGCGCGTGCCGCCCGCGCCTGTCGAATAGTCCAGCATACACTTAGATTATTTTATGAGCCAGCGAAAAAATATCCAATCAATTGCGTTCAATGGCGGCTTGCGCATCCGTAGGTAATGTTCATTTCACGGAACTTATGATCAATGACCTTTCTCACGCTGCGACAAAATGTGTGAAAAATGAAGTTAGCATTATTAAATTTGATATGATATGGAAAAAAAATTGGAACCTGTCAAATAATGGCGAGGTGTCGGTGTAATATAGGCTCCAAAAAGAGAACGGTAGCGCGTGGTGCTGTAATTAGGTTCACTCCGGCGCATTGTGTCGACTCCAGCGCAAATTGAACCACGGAATATTTCACCTGACACACCGTACGTGTCTAATTGCACGGATTATTTATCTTCTAAAACCTCTCAGCACTTTTTGTCGACTTGTGGCACGCGCCCACTTTCTATGTAGCCGACTGTAGACGTAATTGTGCTTATACCCTTTTTTATTTCGTTTTCGAAACATCTAAGTCATCATCTGGAATCAGTAACGGTCCAGCAAAGTGTTTTGTTATACATTCCTAGTATTAGATGTTCGTACACGTATCGGCAAACAATCGGAGGCTTCATGTTAATTGAACTAGATATAGCGGAAAATGAGAAATAATTGTGTGAAATTCTTTGCTATAAATATTTACAAACAAATAGACATAAAAGAGTGCAAGCTATTTATTTCCTGAGTTCGACTCTGCTCTGTTTTTTGCTGACGTTTGACATACCTAGTTGAAATTTATATAAATATAGAGCCATCTTTCAACCTACTTTTAGTCTAAAGGTTTATTTGTCTCGCTAATTAACTATAAGAATATGATTAAGTCAACATTTAGAGATTAAAATTACAATCTAATATAAAAATATGCTCTGCCTAGCTTTCAGGAGAATAGTGTTACATAGAGGTAGAATAAACGAACTACCGACTTAACCTCTTTTCATCCGGCTCACAGTAACCTTTAGCAACCAAATCAACTCAATCGATCGCCTATCTATTCATCGGCTCACTTTACAAGCTTACTAAAACATTTTTTTTTTTCACCTCGATAAAAAACCATAACAATAGTACAACTGCGGTGAAATTCTTTAGTTTTTTAACGCACATTGCTTACAGCGATACATTATGTTAATCACTTTCACCCATTGATTGCAGTAAGAGCTAACTTTTTACTGATATAATCAACTGTATGATCGGAATCGCATTTTAAAATCAATCATAGCATAGCACACACTATTATCAAAGTTGCCCAGAACAGAGCCGTAACGGGCGATAACAGCAATACGTAGCCGTAAGCTAGTTATCGCTTCAAACAATAATCCGCGATAATGGATTAGCTCACTGGGCGAATATTTATAAACACCACTATCGTTTTATTCGGTAAAAATTGTATTCGAGCTACATTTGATCGACTTATAACTGACACGCTTTAATAACTACAGACATTACGTAGAAGAAACGGTTCCTAGGTTCTTCTATTTCGATTTGTGGTTTTGCCCAACCATGTTACAGTTTACGTGGATCTGTTTTGATAATATTAGTCGCATAAAAAGCATATTGTTTCGAAATCTAGTTTCACTTACCCCGTTCGATGTGTAATACATCATTTTGAAGTTATTATATTCACTCAAAGATTTCAAATTAACCGCAACAAAGGTAGATTATAGTATTGCTAAACATTTCATGACAGCTAAGTCAAACGATATTGACACAATGACACCTGAAAAGGCTGGTGACACAAAATCGAAAGGAAAAATGCGCGATTATTAAAATCGTTCCGGACTCAATCGGGGGCACGTGTTAGCACAACAAAGCCTTACACTGAAATAGACTTAATGTGCAACGACCACGGCCAGCGACAGATTTCAAATTACTAATAAATAGATCAAGATTCCTTACATTTAAAAATGCGGATAGTTGTAGTGTTCGTACAGTCTAATTTGATTCGCGTAACGCTGACCGCAGAAAAACCAGTCCGCCAATGAGTTTGGTACTTAAATTGTTATTTAAGTAAACCATAATCAGTTCAGATTGCAAGATAATGATAGAATATCGATAACAGTAGAACATTGTGAACATTTTATCCATCGTTATAGTGATGCAATTTATAACTTGTGGACGGAACTGGTAGATGAGGCAAATAATCAAAGGAATTGTTGCATTTGAGAAGCAAGATGGGTTGACTTACATCAAAATCTTTATCTACTCATAATTTAACACAAAATTAGAGAACTGATCTAAACAACTTACAAAAGAACTTAATTACTGCACTTCAATATTTTCAGCATTAAGTTAATAGCTTTTGAAACGATGTCATCTAGTCTATGTCTAATTTGTAACACTGTAATATTTCCTAACGGGACCTCTAACCCCGATTAGGAATTTAAGATCAAAGGCCTTCCCAATAGAATTTGGATCCGCATCCAAATGCAATAGACACCGGTCACAGTTTGAAATCCGTTCATAATTTAATCATTGTGGACTTCAATTGTGTCCAGCGACAGTATTAGCATCTATTTGGGTGCCTAAAATTCAAGAGAATTACGAACAAAAACTAGTAGTACATTAATTCCTTGTTATTCTTGTCTGCACTGCATTATTTTGTCGATCGAGAGACTGGAGCCACAAAAACTTCTTTAGATCCTATTTTCCTTTTCCTATTTTATTTTCTGAAAGTTCTATATGCGTTTAAGTTACACTGTTTCATTTTTCTACTCAATATATACGTAGTAGATGACCCTTGCCATATTAATTAATATTCGGGCACTCTTTAACTCTTACTCACAATTTTCAAACAGCAGAAAACCCAGAATTTTCACTTCATCACAGGAATCGAAACTAGAAAACTAGTTCCGGATTACAACTGTCATGTTGTGACAACTAACATGAGACGCCCCATGACAAGATGGACCAACGACCTAAGGCAGGCGACGGGGGCACTCTGTGTGCCACGGAAGACGGAAAACCGAGAATTTGGACACTTCTTAAAAGCGTATATCCAGCCGAAGACTATGTGGTAATTGATGGAAATGGCAGGACAGCTTCCAAATTGTACAGTAGTAATGCAATGAAAGCAGAATTATTATTGATACCTCTTTAACGATATATCTAAAATCGATACCTATACAAATTACAAACACACGGCATTGCGACCAAGCTAATAAAGATCATGCTTGTGAGCCATGTGACTCAAAATTTATTGGAATTTATTAGATTATCGCAAGCTGAAGGAAACTAATTCCAATTATTACCTACTATAAATTGTTATTACCTGGCTATTCGAGAAGTTTTAAAATTGATAAATATCCAATTGAATGCAAAGAAGGCGAGGTTTCCCACAAGATGATTTGCTGATCATTATTTTTTGTTTGTTTTTAAGTGTTTCGTGCTTGATGTCAATTAAAAGAAAGTACTGTGGTGTTATGGACACCACAGTACTACAACATATAAAAAGGAGTATTTTTGTAATGTAAATGAAAAACCAAGATTCTTCTTAAATTCCCAAGAATTATAAGAAATTAAAACTTATTATAAAAATAAAACAATCTGAATCCTCATCTCCCAAATATTGTTGTATGTTACAGAATATGAAGAGGTCCAGTCTAACCTATAGCTCCTTACGCCGTAGTATATAATAATACATACATACATTTTTGTATAAATCAATTGCCGTGCTTAAGTCTCACAAAAACTCGAAAATAGCTCTACCGATTGTGATGAAACTTTGGTAAGTAGTTGCGTGCGCGCTGGAGTAAGTACCAAACAAGAAAAAATTAAGAAAGCATTGCAAAGCATGCCGGGCATTTACTAGTAAATAATATAAAAAGGTTCGTCCCAAACACCTGTTAGTTTTTACGTATAATATTTCGTAATACTTGTAAGTTTACGGATTATTAATTGATTTCCCCGTGACCAGAAGCGAGGTAATGAGTTTTAAATTAGCAATGTTGACTTGTTTCAATTTCTTCATCCAATAAAAACTGATGATAATTTGTCAAACAAGTACGGCTGATTAAAATACCAGTAATTGCGGCGATTAGAAAAAGATCTCTAAGATGATTGTTAGTTTTAATAACCATTGGGTAATTAAGGGTTATTACGGAGGCCTTCGACATGGTAGCCAACTAGTCAGTTGGTATAGTATTACTGTACATAGCCTACTTTATGGTCTGTAATTAGATTAGTTCAACGTTTAAGAGATTACAGTAACGCTGTTTGATAAAGTGCTTACTTATCCCATGCGTCGTTTGCAGTAACCTGTGGACCCATTAAATCCGTCTTAACCTCTTTAAATATTCATCTGACGTTATACTTGGAACATAAAATGATAATTAATAACGAGCCCCAGATACAAGCACTAATTAAGAATGTCACACACATCATTTGTATGGATTTCACATATAAACCAGACGAAATTCCGATAAACTGTAAATCAATGGGGCCCTTCAAAAGGAACCGTGGCTTTAGTCCGGATAACGTTACATCCGACACGACCAATGCCCATTCATACAAAAAGACACTCGAAAACCCCCCTTATCGCAAAGAAATAAGAGTCTACAGCATCGTCATTATTAAACTTATATAAGTTAGTGTTATCAGCAAATAAACTAATATTAATAACAAAAAAGTTAATGACGTTTTCGCGTAGTCAACATCACGTCAATTATTATCAGAAATCAATAAAAACGAAGAAATAGAAGGACACGTTTTATCTTAGAGAGCTTTAGGTTAACGATAATCATGAATTGACAGTAAAGGAATCGATTAAAAGTTTCGTTACCTCTTTTATCATGAGATAATTATCTATCAATATAAGTATCTTGCAACTGTTTGTCAAATCTTTTGCCAACTTTTCTGATTCTCCACCATATCTCTGTTCTGTGTCTCAAAGAGGCTGTCTAGCATCTAACTCATTTCTTCAATCTGATCCATTTATTTAACTATCCAAGTACACACAACAGTATTATATTGATCCGTGTATGAATAGACAGATGGACATTATTATTTTGACTTTGAACTGATTAGCGCTGACATTTTATTATTTTATATTATCTTGGGTTTGGATTTCAGTCTTTCTAGAAGATGACTTATATCTTCTTCAGTTGTATTTTCATTTCATATACAGGTTATAGTCTTCCTCTTTATTGTGTTCTTATACCTTAGCAGCCAAGTTATGCCAAAATGTTGGATTTAACCTGCTTCAATATCATCATCTTCTTCTTTAACCTATTTTAGAGTGTCCATATCAATGTATACAAGCACTTGAAAATATATTCTATGATATAGTTTAGCGGCAAAGTTGATTGAATTATCTATTATATTAATATAATAGATTTGTAATACGACCTTGCTGAAAATATCGACGGAGTACCTATTGTCTTAGTAGCTATATATGCGAGTATATAGTGCGGCTTCATTTTCAATGCTAATGAATATTTGTTATCTAGATGAACTTAGGTTATTGTCTATGCCTCAATTAGGAATGCTAGGAACACTGCTTCAACTTTATTGTGAGTATTCGCGTTTTCATAATGTTGTAGATAATTTAAACTATTCATTTCATTTGGATCACCTTTATCATCGTTATTTGCATTCATAAACTTAGATGGATCAAACAATTTAAGCTAATTAGGATTTTTGATTAAAACTTTGTTAATTAGTTGTTAAACGTGAAAAAATGTATTGTTTTTTACAATGATAAATAAGTTAATCATCAGTTTCAACATTTTAACTACCTACTATTTCTGCAAGTACAACATTAAAAATATTATAACAATTTTAACACCCGTATAAAATATAGCTTAACTTTCAGGGCCCCGTTAATTATGAGAAAAATATTATGTACCTATGTGCTATTAGTCTGCAAGGACAATTTCCCAGTAAACGGATGATTGAGAATTATCAGCTGCACATGATAACCTTTTCAAATATTTTTGGTTCCTATAAAGTTTTTAAATTCGTATAATGACGCGGAAGAAAGTCCTTCTCCAAGTCAAAATATAGGCCAAAGTATTTCTCGAATATTAGAATTATTTGGGAGAAAAGAATCAAGTTGTTTTTTTTTTTTTTAATTAAGCTTATGTCAAAAACACATGAACTTACGTCCGAAAAAAAACTATAATTCAAACTAACCTGCGCTAAATCGCTAGGGCCTTCCGACTTCACAGTGTTGGCCGCAGCCCAAGCCTCAGCAAAAGTCTCCATTGCACTCTGAAAGTCCATCTTGTCAATTCACGACGACATCAACATGCCGACAATTCACACAACATGTGCACGGTGCGGGACAGACGGACAATGAGGCTGCGACACGTACGAACGGGCCGGCCGGCGGCGCGCGACTGGCGCTGGGGCCCCGCCCAGCGAACCGCCCGCGTCGAGAAAAACCGATACCACCCGAGCCTTCCCGTTTCAGCGCTTTTCTTTTTTAAGCCGCTATTTTAACGAGTTTTTTTTTCTACCCAAGCCCGGCCCACGGTGGTGGTTGGGCGTCCTCTGGATTATTTACACTTGTAATTCACAGATTGCTCCGTGTGACGGCTAATTTGTTGTTGAGGGGTGTCGGCGCTATCTCGATTAGATTACGTGTTATTGAGAGCTACTCGTGTTATTTGTTTGAGCATCATTTGTACTGTTGTTCTATGATCTGATACCTCTAGTTTGTTATTTGCTATCTCTTCCTCTTTGATTTATCTAAGTGTAGGAGCTAGGAGACTATTCTGAAAAGATTGTAGTTTAGAGAGCGACTGAAAGTTAAAATTTCTCGGAAATTAGAGGGTGCAAATTATGAAGTCATCAATATAATAACGTGGTAATTTGAAAAGCTATCAGTGTGGTTAATTGCAGTATCCTTGTAAAATGGCGGTGTTCGCGCTAGGAAGCATTTTTATTCATTATATAAATCACTGTGGCTTTCCGCCTTCTGGGATGTAAGAAAAAAATTGTCACGGCTTCACATAATTTTGTACGTGGCCATTATTACCTTCCGGGGAAGTTAATTTTTCTTAATTTCGGATGTTTAACGAGGAAGCTTTAAATATTTAATGTTGATAAGTAGAGATGATCATTTGCTATGTGTGAGTTATGGAGGCTTTTGTAATGGTTTGATGATGCTATCATTTGTCAGGTGTGGTTATTATAATGGTACCAAAAATTTTAATCGTATTTGCTACCTACTAAGATTTCCTTGAGTTTTTCATTTATTTTCGTATTAACATTGTTTTTAGATTTTAAGAATAAGAATAGAATTTAGTTAGTTAGTACATAGGTAATTACGTACTATGAACTTAAAAATACGGTAACGCGCTATGTGTGGCAAATATTGGCATACAATTCATAAAAAACAATTGAATGAGTACTATTCAACTAGTAATCAATAAATTGTTTGTTTTTGAGATTGTAGATAGTGAAAAGTAACTAGATCTAGTTATTACCTAAGAACGTTGAAAGCTTTTGGTATTTCTGTTTCGATTTTCTATGACAATGTTCAAAACACTTGTTAAAAAGAATATAAAACATTTTCTTTTTAACAAGTGTACGTAATACTATGGGTTAACTGTCATCTGAATTACCTACGAGTTATTTTTAACTTCGGATTATAATGTTTACTTGAGCTTGGGAAAAAAAACATATTTTAAATTTTCCGTCGTATTTGTTTCAAAATCAAAGATGATCTGCACTTACAGACATAAAAGTACATAATAAGGCATAAAGAGGCACAAATAGGCATAATAGGCCGATAGAAGTGGGCCAGCGTAGGTAGCTCTGCTTTGTATCGACCGCCTCTTTGTGTGCCGCGGATAAAACAATGAGATATGTACTTTACAGGTTTTGTTTCAAAATACGATAATTTGTAGAGTTTACAAGTGTTTTTAGGTTTAGACACTATATTCCGCCCACGTCTTCGCCCGCGTGGAAGTCGGATATTATCCCGCGGGAACGTACCACCGGGATAAAAAATATCCTATGTGCTAATCTAGGTTATTATCTATCTGTGTACCAAATTTCATCAACATCCGTTCAGCCGTTTTTGCGTGAAAGAGTAACAAACATCCATACATCCATACACACAAATTTTCGCGTTGATAATATTTTATCATAGTAAGGAATCGAGCTTGAGATATTTTGCCATCTTGATGGTTAATTTATATGGATGAAAGTGCCTTTTGATGACGTGTATAATACTTATACTTAGTTTAGTTACGAGGTGTTGGTTCTGCAAACTAGACCCACTAGCGGTCGCAAGCGTTGCTGTAGTTGAGTATGAGTTCCTGGTTTCGACTCCCGTAGTGTTATTGGGACTTTCAATTTTATAGGCATATGGAATTTCTCAGTAGCAGTAGCCTGGAGGCGGGATTTGTGCTTCATCATCATCATCATTTCAGCCGGAACACGTCCACTGCTGGACATAGGCCTTCCCCAATATGAGCGGTTTGCCATAATCGCCACGCCCGGCGGGCGGGTTGGCGATCGCAGTATGGTGGTAAAACGCATAGAGAACGCTGCTGCCTATTCTCTAGTAAGTCCCTTAGTTCTACGACACCCACGGGAACAGATGGGATGATGCTATTCTTTACGTCCGGCACCACACGGTATGGTATTTGTGCTTGGTTGATGGCAATAGACTCGCGCCCTATTACGTGGGACTTAAACATCACTGGGAGAATGTGGGTGTTCTATAGATACACCTCTGCTGAACCCTTCGGAGAAACAAGTCGTGATGTTATTTCATAGGTAAGAAAATCGGTAAAAATTTTAAGTAACTAAATAATGGCGAGTAAAGGCTTGTCTTGCAGCTTGCTCAGCACGAGAACCGTAGACAAGCGTTTTGTCGTCGGAAGAGTAGACAAAAATGACGTTTCCGTGTAGACAATTGACAGTTTTGCACCGATAAATGAAGACAAGCCATTTATGTCCTACGGTAGAGTAGAAATAGAGAGCGTCATGCTAAGAAGTTCTACACCCCTCTACCTAATGCTTAGATTACATAAGAACGTGAAGTACAGTCGCCAGCAGGTCAAGCTATCTCGAACTGTCAAATTTTCCCAATCGAACATAAACCTTATTCCTTTGTAATAAAGTTGAAAAACTATCAAAGAAATTTGACAGATTGGGGTAGCTTGATGTGCTGGCCTCTGTACATAAGAGCGTTTTGACACCTGTCAAATACTGGTGAAAATTTCAGGTTTTTTATGATGGCCGTGACGACGGATTATAATATGACAGAACCGCTTTCCTAGGGAACTAAAGCATAAGCATGAAATCTGTTTTTAACATGTTTTTATTAGCTTGGTATGTATCTATGTAACGACACTTTGAACGTGATTTTCACCCACTTTAAAACGTCGGATTGATTTGAAACATTGCACACATATCAAGGACCGATTACAATTCAATAATTTCATATTGTTCCATTAAGCTCACAAAAAAAAAACATAAAAAAAAACTAAGCCGGACTAGGAACCCCCCCGAGTGGGTTCCCGCATTGTCGTTGTGGGGGGGCTTAGTAACCGTGGTCTCCCATCCACGGTGAAGCCAAGAGGAACCCAACGGTGGGGCCGCTCGTCAGGGCTTTTGCCTCAAAGCCATTGACGTAGCGGCCAAAAAGTAGGTTGCGGTGAGGTGCACCGCAACTGAGGTGGGCCGCGATGTCGAATGGGAGGCATCGCGGCTGAGGGTTACAGGCTGCGGTAGAGGAGGAGTGCCGGTGCTTCTGAGCAGCGCTCTTCCCTTCCGTGGCCTGGACGGGGCCGCCACCGTTTGATGGCGGACGCGGTGGGGCCGCAGGGGAAGAGGAGTGTCGGTATAGCGTCAGCCGCTCTCCCTATCCTCTGCGGCCGAAAAGTGGTAGACGGGACGGCGCGTTGTGTTCCTCACGCGCGCCGTCAAAGATGTCAGCAACCACTGGTGGGGTCCGCAAGGGCCGATGCCTGCCAGGGGTGCGGGTTTGTTCGAAAGAGATACCACGGCCCCTGGCATACGGGCTACTGAGGGAACACGGGTGGGTTTTAGTCAGTAAAAGTCTGACACGCCCTCCTGCTCTACTCAGCAGGAGAAGTCATTTGATGATTTCCCACCCAAAAAAAAAAAAAAAAAAAAAAAGCCGGACTAGGAAACTATTATTTACTTTATTAATAAATAATGTTTTTTTTTTTTTTAACCGAATCTTGAAAAGTTTTATTTATATAGATATATTCATCATCATCATCATCAGCCTATAATGTTCCCACTGCTGGGACACAGGCCTCCTCTCGGTGAGAGATATATTATTATTAGATATATTATTGATAGGTAATACACATAACTTCGCGACTCGTAGCTAAATAAAGACAATCCCTCAATCGGTAAACGTCAGACGAAAGCTCCTCCTACGTTTTGACCTTATTTATCTAAATATTTATTATAAAGATTTAAGAGTATTAAATGGTCATTTAAAAATATAGAAATATATTGATCATTTATTATAAGATAGATACCTACATCTATATATATAAAAGAAAGTCGTGTTAGTTACTTCACTTATAACTCAAGAACGGCTGAACCGATTTAGCTGAAAATTGGCAGGGAGGTAGTTTAGAGCCAGGAGAAGGACATAGGATACTTTTTATCCCGGTATTAGGTAGGGTAGCGTAGGTAGGGTAGGTAGGATAGTGTAGAGTAGGGTAGTGTAGTGTAGGAGGTAGGGTAGCGTAGGTAGGGTAGGTAGGTAGGGTAGTATAGTGTAGGGTAGGGTAGGTAGGATAGTGTAGGGTAGGTAGGGTAGGGCAGCGTAGGTGGAGTAGGTAGGTAGGGTAGGATAGTGTAGGGTAGGGTAGGATAGTGTAGGGTAGTGTAGGGTAGGTAGGGTAGCGTAGGTAGGGTAGGTAGGATAGTGTAGAGTAGGGTAGTGTAGTGTAGGAGGTAGGGTAGCGTAGGTAGGGTAGGTAGGTAGGGTAGTATAGTGTAGGGTAGGGTAGGTAGGATAGTGTAGGGTAGGTAGGGTAGGGCAGCGTAGGTGGAGTAGGTAGGTAGGGTAGGATAGTGTAGGGTAGGGTAGGATAGTGTAGGGTAGTGTAGGGTAGGTAGGGTAGCGTAGGTAGGGTAGGTAGGGTATAGATTTTGTATGAATGACTTTTGGATGGATAGGACAACGTCTGTCGGGACAGCTAGTATAATATAGAAAAAGAATACGACGCTTCAGCTTTAGTCTTATTTTCGGCCGAAAACGAATATGATTTAGACACTAAAATATATATTTCCGCTGTACACTGAAATCTTGTTAATTTGTTACACCTAGGCAGAGAAAGAGCAAATATAGATTTTATAAGAAATAAAACACGATCATTCCATTGGAGAATACAACGTCTTCGTGTATTTCTTGTTGTGATTTTTAGATTTTCGGCTTGGCCGAAGCTTCAGCAGGTGTACCGGTCGGTGTATGTCGGACAGCGAAAATATTTTGATCATTTTCGTTTTCGGCTTCGTTTGTAGTTGTATAATTATGATTTTTTGGCCGGAAATGGCCGAAAACGAAGCTTCGGTCGGCTACTACTTTTATCACATGTTCAAAATCACAGATATTTTTTATATCAGATTAATGTTAAGCATTTGGCCTTTGCTTAAGTTCAACAATGCATCATTGGCGACAATAAAGTGTGATACGATGATAATTTGTTATTATTTAGGTATAACATTTATTCGGTACTGAACATTGTTAGTATGGTTAGTACTGGTCACAAGTCGCTAATGCTGAGCATGTGGTTCTGGGTTCATTACCGGGTCGAACAAAGTTTTATTGAGATTTTCTAGAAAGAATTTCTCAGTGGCAGCCTATAGTCTGGACATGTGCCCAGCTGATGGCAATGGGCTCGACCCCTGTTGGTGTTGTATGGTAATTTTTATTGAATAGGCCTGTAACTATCAACCATAAATTGTATGGGATCATTCTTAATAGCCAAACTCAAGTGGCGCGGAACAGATGGCCGATGGGGCCGAAAGGTTCTGGAGTGGCGACCGCGTACCCGAAAGACGTAGAGTGAGAAGGCCTCCCACAAGATGGACCGATGACCTTGTGAAAGCCGGGGAATCCGCTGGATGCGGGAAGCACAAGACCTGTCGAAGTGGAGGAGCCTGGGGGAGGCCTATGTCCAGCAATGGACGTCTTTCGGCTGAAATGATCATTCTTAGAATTAACAAAGCACAAAAAATATATATTTTTGCAATCATATGGACTAGTTTGCATACCTTTTGAAACACATTTATGGTCGTACGGGGAGTATTCGTCCAACAAACATTGTAATTATTCTTACAGGACGATTATCTTACATATATTCAATCATAGTCTACCCTGAGTCTGAAGTGGTTAAGGATTTCTATTCTAAACAAGATTTCCGGTCTGTCTTCATTTTATAGTTAAACTACATATGTATACTACGAGTAACATATTGAAACTAAACAAGCATGTTAGACAAGCCTAAAATTCGGCAATCGAATATAAAAAAAATCCATTTCACTTAACCACCTGCGTATAGTGGTTTCAGCATAAAAACCTTCTAATCAGCCTTGGACTGAAATAATACATCCACCAAGATACTCATAACTGAGTCATCCATATTGGTACAGACGGCAAAAAAAGTCGAATAACCCTGTTACATTCGCCATGGGATCTGGAGGCAAAGGTCCTCGCGCAAATATGGGAGTGGCGCGAGGAGGCCAAACGCCGGGGCGTAAGTCCGCTGCCGCGGGAAATCGCGGCACAGCGGACAGAGCTCCGGCGGGATCTCATGGTGACATGGAGAGAGCGATTGTCGCAACCCAGTGCTGGGCACGCCACGATTGCGGCGGTAAGTCCCCTCTTTGAGGAGTGGTTTGAGAGGCGGCATGGCGTCCTCACCTTCCGCCTGACGCAGGTCCTCACCGGACACGGTTGTTTCGGGAGGTTCCTGTTTCGGATAGGGCGGGAGGAAACGCCCGGGTGTTTCCACTGCGAAGATCGCCCTGAGGACACGGTGGAGCACACGGTGGCGGTCTGCCCTGCTTGGGCGGAGCACCGCCGTGTCCTCGTGGAGGCGATCGGCGGCGGCGATCTCTCGCGTCCGGCCCTGGTCCAGGCCATGGTACGGAGCGAGAGGGCATGGGGAGCCGTCACCTCCTTCAGCGAAGCAGTGATGCTCGCGAAGAGGGAGGCGGCGCACGTGAGGGAGAGGCAGCATATGCGCCCTCGCGACCCCAGCCGCCGCAGGATACGGAGACGCCCTGGGCGTCGGGAATCCCAGGCCGATTTCCGGCCACCGTAGGCATGGGCTTGCGGACGGCGAGTAATGGGTAGCTCGCTGTCCGGTAAGGACCAAGCCCAAGTCGACGGCGCGTTGTGTTCCACGCGCGCCTCAAAGAGATGTCAGCACAAATAGTGATGGGACCCGCAAGGGTCGATGCCTGCCAGGGGTGCGGGTTTGTTCGAAAGAGACACCACAGCCCCTGGCTTAAGGGCTACTGAAGGAACACGGGTGGGTTTTAGTCAGTAAAAGTCTGACACGCCCTCCTGCTCCACCCAGAGCGGGAGAAGTTATTTGATGATTTCCCACCCAAAAAAAAAAAAAAAAACCCTGTTACATTCATTTACTTATTATGTCATCATTTTTTTTTACAAAATACACTGCTTTTCAGCATTTCAATTAATATCTAAAAGTTAGTAGGTACTCTTTATCTCTGCAAACGAATAACTATTACTTATAAAGGCTTTAAATATTTTTTTTTTTTTGTAAGGGTTAAGGGTTAATCTCCGGAATAGCTGGACCGATTTTGATTAAATTGGGTATGGGGATACGCTGAATCCTGGGGAAGCGGTTACTTTTATTCACATGAACATGAAACCTGCATGTCCAAAAACCAAAAAAATCGAAGACATGTGATATCTACCAACCCGCAATGGGACCGCGTGGTGGATTACGGCCCACACCCTCACAATGATTACTATCATTATGATTAAATACATAATTAATATTTAATTAAGTATTTCATCAGAAAGAAAGCACGTTAAGCCGTTGGTCCCGGCTGTCATTTGTGGATCTTTGACAGTTGTTACGGATCGTCAGAAGCCCGAAAGTCTGACAACCAGTCTTACCCAGTAACTGGGTTGTGGAGGTCAGATAGGCAGTCTATCCATGTAAAACACTGGTATTCTAGCTGCATCCGGTTAGACTGGAAGCCGACCCCAACATAGTTGGGAAAAGGCTAGGCAGATGATGATGAAGATGACTTAATTAATATTTAAAAATTATGCTGCTGACCGTAGGTACATACGGGCACTAAACCTTGGAACACACGCGTCGTGTCATGACGACAAACAATGACAATAGTCAATAACCTGTCGTTGCTGTCAATCAACACCTAAATGTAACTCTTTTATCTATTTAGCGGGTTCTAGTTTCCAGTTAAGACACTTATTCCGCACCAGTCTTATTGTAGCTGAGAAACCAATAAACATTCGATTTTGAACCTTATTTGTAACGAAATAAGAGTTGGTCAGTATTTTTGGAACGGATTTTAAGTTTCAGAGTTCTTCTTTCGGATTTGAAACGTCAGTTAACACATGACCTCTCTTTTAGCTTGTTGTGAATAAATTGAAAAACTAGAATAATATTGACAAATTCTAATTTTATTTTCAAGAATAAAAGTCACAAATTAGATAACACCCGATTCCCGACCGTTCCTTTGCTCGTTGATGTGCCAGCCCGCGCCGCAGCTGAGCCAGTAGAGTTAAATTCCCCGAATATTTAATAATCATGAAAATATCTTGATCCAGCCTGTCCCCACTAACTCTACCCCCCACCCCCCGCCAGTGACGCCCTGAGCCGAGGTTCGTATCCCACAGGGGGTGCCCCCAGCGTGCAGTCGCTTTAGGTTAAGTAGGTTTTATGCCCTGACTGGAGGCTTTTAGTTTCACTAAAAATGCCTTCACAGTGAAGTCCGATTAAGAAGTTACGGCCTCTAAGGTCAAATACGAGATGCCAGTCAAAAAAAAAAAAATGCACCCAACTTAAAAGACGCCATATTTTTCTCAAAAAGGTGCATGTCAGTTACTTTATAATCTGTGGAATGAACAATTTACGTGACAGCAATCTTAAACAGATTAATTAAACCTTGATAGCACTTAACCTCAAATAAACCATTAATCTTATCCAATTACTATAATCCAAGTAATGCGCATTAAACATAATCTTTATCCACTACTTATCCTTGATAATACTAATAAGTAGATTATATTTTTAGAACTAACAAATCTAAACTGGCCAGAAAAAAAAAACACTTTTAAATTTAAAACACAGCTGTTTGCTGTGTTATTCATACAGTTTTAATTACTAGCGAATGGGCAGCAGCGTTCTCTATGCATTTTACCACCATACTGCGATCGCCAACCCTTCTGCCAAGCGTGGCGATTATGGCAAAACCCCCCCTTTTGGGGAAGCTTATGTCCAGCAGTGGACGTATTTCGGCTGAAATGATGAAGTATTAAAACTTCTGATTTACCTACTTCAGGATTTGTAAACTAATTACGTCATGGAGAAGGAATATGTATTCCTTCTCCATGACGTAGTTAGTTAGTCGTATGAGGCGATGTCGCCTCATACGACTAAGATTATGTGACTTTGAAGTGATAACTTAAGTACTTACGTCTTTTGTTATTTGCGTTATCGTAACGTATTCATTTGTTTAGAATTAAATACTTCAGCCACCGAGTAGGCAGCTGATAATAGTAAGCTATAATTTTATCTATGGTTAGCTATAGAGCTACGAAGATTACCTGCATAAAGTATGTTCTAATTTGCTTGTCCAATTTGGTAAAAAAATATGGCGCAGGTGCGTAACGGAGTTTTCTTATTCTACATCTCATCATCATCATCATCATCATCATCCTACTGATATGATGAACTAGATTTTGCAAGCGGCTGCGCCCGCGCGGAACTGCCTTAACTCCCTTACGGGTTGAATTTCAAAAAATCCTTCCTTATCCCTTATCTACATTATAAAGG
This sequence comes from Polymixis flavicincta, assembly GCA_949987655.1. Taxonomy (NCBI): domain Eukaryota; kingdom Metazoa; phylum Arthropoda; class Insecta; order Lepidoptera; family Noctuidae; genus Polymixis; species Polymixis flavicincta. The sequence continues at coordinate 21,098,784 of OX465173.1, forward strand.
GAACCTCTGTGCAAAATTTCAGCTTTCTAGGTCCAAGGGTTTGGGCTGGGCTGTGAAGAGTCGGTCAGTCAGTCGGGACTTTTCGTTTTATTTATTAAATAGATGTGAAAGTTTGTATGTTTGGATATTTGTTACTCAATCACGCAATAACGGCTGAACGGATTTATCAGTGGATACCTATTTTTGATTTTGAAGTTGAGATTTTACGGATTTTAGGCTACACAGGATATCATTTGTGTAACTAATTTAGGCTCTTCAAATCAAATCTAAAGGCTGAAACTGCGTTATGCGGGCGCCCGCGACTGTCAACCATCGCGGGTCTATGTGCGTGGACACGCGAGGTGGGATCGTAATGATGCCAGTCGCGGGGACATTTTATTTACGACTAGCTGCTGCCCGCGGCTTCGCGAGATCCGCGTGAATGTCGGAAATTATCCTACAGGAACGTGCTACCGCGACTTTTAAAGTAGCGTACCCCGCGACGGACGCCCGCGCTTGGGACCGCGACGGGGCACATTTGTATGAAACCGTGCGGGCGTCCGCTTAACGCAGTTTCAGGCCTAATAGATAAATAAATACCTCGAAAAAATCTTATCGGTATCCACAAAGCTGCTGTAAATATTTTCGAATCAAACTCGAGTTTTTAGTTTATTTTGTGATCAAACATAAATGACGAGGTAAAAAAAGATTTTAGCAACTTTGTGAATTCTTACAATACATATTGCGTTACAAAGATAAGATTATTTCTACAAGAATGTAAAAATCTGTAAATAAGTAGACAGTTGCTTATATAAGTGAAGCATTTCTGTTTTAGGAGTGGGCGATACTTCTTGTATGGGATTTGTTTTCTGTCCATTTAAATACAAGAAACCAGTACAAGCAGTAGCTACTGAATGTAGTCAAGACCAGTCGATTGATTTTACTATATAGAACTTTCTATAATTTTCTACCTGCGGTGAAATAAAAAAATGTCCAGTGATATTTATTTTTTTGGCCTTCTAGATTTTTCTAATTGACTAGAATGAATCCGTGTGGTGCTGGACGTAAAGAATAGCACCACCCCACTTCTTCCCGTGGGTGTCGTAGAACGCGACTAAAGGATTTACTAGAGAATGGGCAGCACCATTCTCTATGAATTTTATCACCATACTACGATCGCCATCCCGCCTGCCAAGCGTGGCGATTATGGCAAAGCCACCCTTTTGGGGGAGGCTTATGTCCAGCAGTGGACGTCTTTCGACTGAAATGATGATGATGGCTTTACAGATCAATACAATCTTCTAAGATCATATAATCCCATTGAATTACATTTTCATGAAATAGTCTACCTTAGCGCATCCTCCATAAGGAATATTTTAAACTGCTCATGATTGGCTCAACTTGAGTTAACCTTGATGGATTATGGGTAGAAATATAAGAACCTGTAGTCGGATGAGAACAAATTAAATTACTCTCAGAGCAGACGGGCAATTCCCGTAATTTAAAGAACGTTCCCCGTCTCGTCTGATCTGTCACAATCTGTCAAAAAAACCTTGGTTGCTGCCATACACTTTGGTCAAGTTTTTGACATTTGATTGTCCCCGCAACCACCAACCCGCGTGGCCCACGCCTGAGAGGAGGATTGTGTCCCAGCAGTGGGATCTTTATAGGCTGATTATGTGTGTCATGTGTGATTGTCGTCGAGATGACAAGTAAATATGACAGATCTCTTCTTTGACAGCTGACAGTAAAGTGACATTGGCGTTTAGTTTACAACCTTCAACAAACCTGCTTACTTGATATTATCTGTACAATAAACTATTTCTAATTCCCTGCTTTACTCTAGTACAAACTAGGTGTATCTCATTCACATTTATTTAATTAGTAAATCAAATCAATCAAATCAAAATATTTTTATTTCATATAAACCTGCATGGGCACTTATGAAACGTCAGAAGCTAGGTGCACGGTTCCAAATTGTTGTTTCCTATGGAGAAGAGCCGGCAAGAAACTCCACGGTTACTCTTTTAAAAATAATTGGCTTTAACAATATTTTCAAATTACAGAGATTAAATGTATGGGAGGACAGCGCAGGCCTATCAATAAGTACCAGGTACTTAGACGAATACAGAATAGAAAATCGTCTACAAATCTACAGTCAGTAAGGCCTACAACGTTCTCTCATTCACAATATGTAAAATAATCTACATAAATAAAATTAACCTAAATAAAATTGATGTATAATGTCAATTAATGACGAGAATATGTCAGCATTGTAAAAATAAAAAGAATTAAAAAGAACTTTGTATTTGAGAGCAGTTAATAGACTTTCACATAGTTATGCTGTTAATGAGGTACCAGGGAAGCCACATGTGCAGAAGGAATTAATGCCAAACTTCCCTGTCTTCAACGTAGTCTTTTATCTTATAATATGCTTTTTTGATAAGGACACGTTTGATGTGCGTTTTAAACTTTCCATCGCTAAGTTCTGTAACCGACTTTGGCAACTTGTTATAGAAGCGGATACTGTTTATTAGAAATGACTTGCTAGTTTTAGTCAATCTAAATTTTGGAATCACAATTTCATCTTTACTACGTGTATTCAGATTATGGAAATCGCATCGTTTTTTGAAGTACTTAAGTGAACGGCCTTAGAGCAAGGACACAGGTTGTAATGTAACGGTGGTAACGCTTTACGTGACTGAATGATTGACGCTTTGATTTGTGTGATCGTGTCCTTAGAACTTGAACGATTGTCGTGATTTAAACCGAATATAGGTGCTGCTAATTTATGGTAACGTTATTTAATTTATGTCCACTTTATTTCTCTCTGGAGTGACTGGCCACATTTTTTTTTAAATCTATAACGATAGATACAAAAAGTTGCAAGTCATAATTCCATTAGATAGCTCACTTTGTATTACCTACATTTCTTCAATAAAACTTCAACATGTCGAGGTTTTTTCTGTTTTCATTCAAATCCATCTTTATACGAGCTAGTTTTTTTATCAGTTAAATTGTTTCTATTATATCAAAGCCCGTGTGCCACTCCCTTAAACATAGTTACCGCAGGATTATGATCTTCACATGATCTGGCCAAGATTATGTCTGGTTTTTAAAAGAGACCTCTGATTAAGTTCCGGCTTTTCCTCTTAGAGTAGTCAGATACACAGTCACATTTCGCCAGTTATTTTTTAGTCCCATATAATAGTAGGCGAGCCTATTGCCATCAACCGGGCTATTGAGGAATTCTACATAGATATAAAAACCAAATAATACTTTGAATGGCCTGGGAATCGAACCAAGGACCTCGTGCTCAGCAGTTGTGTCTGCGAACACTAGATCAACGACGCAGTCATTTATCATAATGTATTATTCCAAAAAAAGTTTTTTGTCAGCAACACCAAGCGAAGCCGCGGGTAACACCTAGCACATAGGATCTATATAACACTACCCAGTACATGATTAATGAAGTATCTATCTAATTCCTCTAATAATAATGATCAGAATAGCAAACAGCTGTTACATAAATGTATGGCTGATAACGCGGCGCGGAATGTGGGCTTCCACGGGAATTGTATGAGCAAACACTTTGCGGTCGCGTCCTAACTGTCCGTATGTATCGGTTAGCAATGGTACCTAAGTAGATGGTAGATGCATCCGTTAGTTAGGTAAAACGAATAGTTCGAAGTTTAAATAGTTCTTGTTTTGTTTTTGTTTTTTTGGGAATGGCATCTCTCAGGTCAACCAAGGAGACTGTCGGCTTGCCTGTGGCTACCGTAATAAATTAGGGCCTCCAGCCAGGGCTAAATAGTTCTTGAGTTGAACGAACCTCCTTTGTTCTCACCTAAACCAATAAACGCTTATAGGAAGCTAACATAGACACAATATGGTTTTATTAATAAATGTGGTATCTGACGTCACTCATATCACTAAACAATTTTCTAAGTACCTACTCAGCAATATTTAATATTGTGAAAATCACCACTGCACAGAATGGCTTATGGAAGTTCAAAAAAAACCTAGCGAATTTAAACCCTAATTAATTTACTGTGACTAACAGAAAAAAAAAATCTGATTCCATAATTCAAAGGATTTATCTCAAACAGAAACAACAAACCCACTTCTTATATCACCAAGCTACCAAGTTCACCCATTAACTAATTCAACTGTTATTTTATAAATTACTTCTCAAAACAGACAGTAACATCTTAAACATCTGATAAACACATCTATCTTATTCTATAGCATCCCATCGCGTCACAGAATACCTGTAAATTAAACATCGTAAAACGTAGGACAGCAGTGTGACAGAATGTTTCAAGAGATTTTATTTACACTGTGGCTTCTTTAGCAATGCTTTATAAATAGACAGATATATGCGTGAGATGTTAGATAATGGAACAGAGTATTTCCTTTTCGCTTGATTTCTTTTTTAAACATAAGTGAGAGTTACAGATATTTTTTTTAGACATGTAGTATGATATTTTTTTTTTAAATAGAACCCTAGTGGAGGAAGGTAAAGGTATTGTTTGAAATAAAAATATTAAGTAAGATTAAGAGGGTCAAGTTAAGAACTGAAACTGAAATCCGCAGCGTTCCCCCCTCCCTCCCCTACATAAGCCAGGCGCCTGAAAAGCAACTTAGGTATACTTTTCTATACATATCCTAATCCACCTATATCCGAGATACCAATAGCGTTCGCTAGGCGTTGACATTCGCTAAAACCTCCTCCAATACGGGTGTGTCCGGGTTAGGTTTATCCGTTATCCGTGAGATTAGGCGCTCTCCGTCTGACGGGGCGGGGTCGGGGCACGCCCACCGGTCGATGCGGCCCACCGGCGCTCGCCTCATTGTTCCGTTATCTATCCGAGACGCAGCACGCTCATCCGCCGCTCGTCACAGATAAGCGGCTTGATGACGTCAGACCACCACCGCTACCTCCTCTATGATTCCTCTCCTCTCACGTCACTAACTTAGTTGCGATTGCGACACACCAGACTATCTATTATGCCGCCTGTCTATCTGACATGCTATTGTTGATCTTGCAGCGCTTGGAATAGCGGCTTTTTTTGCATGGCTGCGGATGAGAAGTTAAAAACAAGATTTTCCGCGTGATGCCGTAATGAGACTGAGTAATTTATTGGCGGAGTATTCGCTTTAGAAATATCTTTTGTAATCACCTTGTAATTATGCATATCTAGTTGTATCTTTAAGCTATTTTATTCCCTCATAGACTCAGTAGGGAACATATAGGTTCTATGTTTAATTAAATACTTATTTATTTATTTTACTCACCTTGAATTTATTTCTTAGTTTAAGTTTAGCATTTCTCTCTCGTCCAGTGGGATCATTTATAGTGAATCGTCAGTGAGCCTCTCCATCTGCTAGTGTAGATAATATGCTGTAAACACCAATCAGTGCCTATCACAAGCTTGGTGACCATAAGAAAAATCCCTTTTAAGACTTCAAAGGAAGCAAATTCAGGAGTAACTTTCATATTACCCAACCAAAAAGTTTGCATACGATTTTAGAATAGCTACGGTGCTTCGAAAACCTCCCAGCTGGCACTAAAATTCGCCTACAAAACGTACTAATAAAAGCGATTGATATCGCTCCGTATAAAGAAGCTAGGCCGCTCAGAATGTTAATAAGGCAGCACAATCATGAATTATTAGCTGTGTGACAGACATGTGGCGTGCCCATTGACTTTGAACTGATGATGCATGTTCACGGCCGGCTGTACAACTGTTCTGATTTGCAATAAAAACAAATGACCGAGATAATTACCTATGTTGTTTGTTTTAACACACCATCACGGCTTGTTTCCCTGAAGGGTTGGGCAGAGGCGTTTTATATATAGTACCTACCTACACCCACATTTCGCCAATTCTGTTTAAGTCCCATGTAATAAGAATTATGAATACTGAGCCTAAAAACGATCACACTTGAGAGTGTGATTTTTTTTAGGCTAAGTTCTTCTTCACCGTATCCTTAAAAAAACATTTATCATCCAATTTTTGATAGGACAACATCTTCACTCGGTCCAACATCTCTACGTAACCTCTATAGCCAGTCCCGAACGTAAGTAGGACACGAGTGTTAATCTACCCGTGCTCATACCGTGAGACAGTTCAGCGAGAGGTGGGGGGTGGGAGGGGAGGTGAGAGTCACCCCCCTCAGCTTTATCGCGAACTGCCGATGAAGATCAGACATGCTGATGTAGATTGTAGTCGGTTGATTGAAGACGGTGTTGTGTTTATAGAAGATAATGGAGGATATCTTTGTAATGAAGTAGGAAGCTACAAAGTTAGGCTATGGAATCACTATTAGGATTTTTATAACAAAATGTGGATGCTTCCTCTGTGAGTTGCAGCTCTGAAAATTAGCGTTCCGATGGTGAAAGAAAAAGAAAAAGTATTTATTGTGACTGGCACAGGAAGATCACATCGTAAAATAAACACACTTTAGTACAAGAAATATAAAAAAGAACAAATTTCTTGGAAGTAAAAAAATAATTAAAAATAAAACAGAAAGTCCTGCAAGAGGCCAAAAGGCTCCTACCTCAGCATAATGCTGCGACATTTAAAAAGTGTCGCAGCGCTGATATTCTGATAGTGCATACGTGGTGCATACTACATTATGGTGAGCTGAGGCCGTTTTGGCATTAATAACATTGTTTTATGCTTTGTCAGCTTTAGCCCGCAGCCCCGCCCGCGTGATGTCGGTTATCACGTAAAAAGAATCTCCTTCTCCATATCCCAGGCTATATCTCTGCCAAATTTCATGGCGATCGGTTCAGTGGTTTAGGCGTGAAAGCGTAACATACAGACAAACAGAGTTACTTTCGCATATCTTAATTATATAAGTAGAGATAAGGATTTATAGTATTCAGGTTCTAAAGCTGTAATGCCAATAAAAGCATTTACATTTCTTCTTTCTTTCTTAAGAAACTTTTCAAAAATCGAAAGAGACTCGTTTTAATAATGGTTCGTGAAAGAAAGGATTTAGTTTAGCAAATTAATAATAACTCCACAATGAAAGAACTGGAGCAAGGACGGTAATAAAAATATCTATAGCCAGTATGGCATATCAGCTAGGATGTCAATTCAAAAACAAAGATACTTCCAACATTTTGGAAGTCGGTTTTTTAAAGTGTTTTATGTACCTACAGGTCAAGCTGAAACGAATAAAGCACTAGTGGGAAAGTAGTAATATTGCAGGGACTACAATATTAAGAGACACAATGTTATGAGATGTCTTCGGTGCCCAGCGGTAGCAGATTGCATCGAGACCCAAAATTTAACGCCAAGTAATCGCATAATCATCAATAATCCTTAAGTCACACAAAAAGTATCGCAAGAAACGGATTTCAATCATGATACAATGACCAATTCTTTAACACAAACCCCACTGTAAAAGCAACTCTACAATCCACATCACAAAATTCAAATTACGTTTTCTATCGCTAGAAATGTTGCAACCCGCTGCGAAACAGGGATCAGTATTGAGTAAAAAAATAAACAGATTTTGGGATTATAATTAATGAAATGTCACTTGATTTTTGACTTTTACTCAGGTACCTGTAGATTATAAGATGGATATAGGCGATTCCCACAACTTTGAAGCTGTAGATTTATTAGATACTAGCTTTTGCCAGCGGCTTCACCCGCGCGAATTTTCATCCCCTATTTAACTCCCTCAGGGGTTGAATTTTGAAAAATCCTTCCTTATTCCTTGTCTATATTATAAAGGAAACCTCTGTGCAAAATTTCAGCTTTCTAGGTCCAAGGGTTTGGGCTGGGCGTTGATGAGTCAGTCAGTCAGGACTTCTCTCTTTATTTATATAGATTTTAAGTGATATCTATACATATAATTTCTAAAAGACTTGAGACCCTTATAGTAATGATGATGACCTCGGGTGTAAAATCAGAAAAAGAAAAAAAAAATGATTTATTGTTAACAACAGTGGATCCTCCTTTTAGGCAAATAGTGCCTGTATTAGGAGAGTCTGCTCTTCCATAGCAAGACGTGTTAGGTATAATAAAAGCAATACGTGTAATTCTTATGCTAAAACTACATAAATTAACATTAACTTAAATTAAATCAAATATGTGGATGAGTGGGTGTAAGTATGTGTGTACACCTATATGTGAGTGAAAGTAGGTGTAACTGAGGGTACATGTGTGCGAGGGTGCGTATGTGTCAAAGTTTCAGAAGTGTTTCGGTTTTATTGTAGGTAAGCTTTTGTATTCATTCCATTATATATTTTTTTACTGTCATCGTACTTTTTGGGATATATGTAGATGTATTTATGGATTTTATTATATGGCGCATCAGATCGTTTACTAAATTTCATACTGGCAAACAAAGTCCTTGTCCTAGGGATATTTGAAGTACCTCATCGTCACTCATCTGCACCGTAAATACTAGAATACAACATAATCAAACTTACTTTAAATATTAGAGATCAAACGGTAAGAAAATACGTTGAACTCAAACTCAAAACATATATATATTTCAAACTAACTTTTGCCAGCGGCTTAGCCCTCGTGGAGGTCAAAAATTATACTACTGGAACGTATTACTGGGATAAAATCTATCCGATGTGTTAATCCAGGTTATAAACTATCTGTGTGCCAAATTTCATCGAAATCCGTTCAGCCGTTTTTGCGTGAACAAATATCCAAACACACACACTTTCACATTTATAATTTAATTACCAAAGAGTGGCTCAATTAGAAATATGAAGCTAGTTGCTCGTTCCAAAGCTGAGCTAAGGTAACTATGGAGAAGAACGGGCAATAAACTCGAAACTTCAGCAGGCTTAGCTAGAGAACCGTAGAGAAGCGTTTTGTCGACGGAAGAGTAGACAAAAATTACGTGTCCGTGTAGACTGTTGACAGTTTTTAACCGAGAAATGTAGACAAGCGATTTATATTTTACGGTAGAGTAGAAATTGAAAGGGTCGTGCTAAGCCTACAGCAGGCTTAGCACGAGCACCGACTTGTCAACGGAAGAATAGACAACACTATTAAATAAATTATGTACAATAGGATAAGATACCTATGTTTTTCCATTCATTATCACAGTTATGCGTTCTAAACGAATCATGATTTTGTAGATAATCGTATATACTTTGTGGCCGTCGAGTAGAAAGTTTTGTTGTCAGTGTGATTTTGACAGTTTGGGAAGAAATACTCTTCTGAAATAGTCTACATATAAAAGGACCTAGAGAAATATCGTAAGAAACGAAAGACTAAATGACAGATTGTAGAAGGATATCTACGGTGCGATAACAAAAATGTAGGAACGAAATATCACTTTGTATTGAAAAAGCACTGTCTATTCTTCGTAGAAATACAAAGCGTCATGCTAAGCCCGCTGGTGGTGAGTACCCCAATAACATTTTAATCTTAGGCATAAAAACTTTTGGTTGAACCTAAGTTAATCTTTAGTATTACTTAAGTTCAAGGAAGTTAAACTATACACATAAGTCATGAATGCTTAAAAGGTATAGCTGCCTTGCAAGATACCCAGACGTGAGAATAAACTTAATGTATTGCTTTGTGTATAAGGAATCTAAGAACGAATGCAAAATTAATTCAAAATAAGACAATCATAGGAAAAAATGGACTGAAATAATAATAGTATGCACTTTGCATATTTTAATGCTCGTTGATACATGGCAGTACAAAAATGTAGTGACGAATGCTGTTTAAAAATTCTTATATTAATTTCATTGGCTCTAATCAGATCCAACCACTGAATCAATTCTCATGAGCTTTTCCACATAGATTCACAAATCAACTCTATTTATGCACTTATGAATTGTCAAAAAGTCAGTATGTTAAAAGTTAGTCCATATGAAGTTGAAACTGAAGTTGCCCATTCCAAAATGTAGATCTCTATGGAGAAGAACGGGCAAGAAATACCAAGGTCACTCTTTTAATTCAATATTACCAAAGCCAAGCCAATTTGGCTACTTGCAAGTGTCCTACAATTTTCTCTACTGACACGACTAAATGCCTCGGTATCATCCTAGACAAACAACTTAACTTCAAAGCACATATCACCCACCTTACAGCTCGAGTTCGTAGACTCATATATACTTTTTAAACACTCAGACACATTGCCAATACTTATGTGATACGCACCATGTATCTTGCCATGTGTCAGTCAGTGATTTCGTACTGCATTAGTATTTGGGGTGGAGCTGCGAAAACTACACTCAAACCTCTGGAAGCTATTTTTGCCTTCAAGCCATTGACGTAGCGGCCAAAAAGTAGGTTGCGGTGAGGTGCACCGCAACTGAGGTGGGCCGCGATGTCGAATGGGAGGCATCGCGGCTGAGGGTTACGGGCTGCGGTAGAGGAGGAGTGCCGGTGCTTCTGAGCAGCACTCTTCCCTTCCGTGGCCTGCACGGGGCCGCCACCGTTTGATGGCGGACGCGGTGGGGCCGCAGGGAAAGAGGAGTGTCGGTATAGCGTCAGCCGCTCTCCCTATCCCCTGCGGCCGAAAAGTGGTAGACGGGACGGCGCGTTGTGTTCCACACGCGCGCCGTCAAATATGTTAGCAACCACTGGTGGGGTCCGCAAGGGCCGATGCCTGCCAGGGGTGCGAAAGAGATACCACAGCCCCTGGCATACGGGCTACTGAGGGAACACGGGTGGGTTTTAGTCAGTAAAAGTCTGACACGCCCTCCTGCTCTACTCAGCAGGAGAATTCATTTGATGATTTCCCACCCAAAAAAAAAAAAACACCTCTGGAAGCCATTCTTAAGGTTGCTAGTTTCCGACCAATGCTCTTCCCAGCCTTTGTTCTGTACAAAAAAAGTTCTAACGGTCCGGCATTAATTTTCAACACTTTATTACAACAACACACACAAACTCCTTTTACACAATCTCAATCCTTACTCATGTGACAGAACGAAATTACAAAGTACCCTTCACACGCTTTGCTTTTACTAAACGTTTCTTTACATCAATCCTCTTACGAAATGTGTAAAAAACAGATAACAGACTTTTTAACCACTTTAAACTACGACGACACTGAATATATGCTCACTTCACAATCGTAATAACTTCTCTAATACTCGGTATCTAAACTCAACCTCTTTCACTTCCGTTTACACACACACCACACCTACATCACAAAACACAGGCATACACAGTTAAATCACAAAACACACACACACACCACGTACATTACAAAACACACACACGTACTAACACTTAGTATAAGTTAAATGCGTTTGTACCTTATAGTCCTAAGCAGTCTATTAAAATGTTTGTTCCCTGTGGGAACCCGGGCTGGCAAACCTTAATACAGGGTACCATGTAAGCTAGCTAGGACGCCAGATTCAATTATGTTACTTTCTTTCTATTCGATTTAACCCTAAATTGTAAAATTATATTTATTGTAACAGACTGTAGAACACTTTTAGAAATAAATAAATTATAAATCCTGAGTAGGTACATTATTCTTGTTGCTTCTATAGGCGAGGGCAATTTAATAAGAAAAAAAGAAAACAATTCAACATAGATTAAAATTAAGCCCTGGCAGATAAGAGTTAAGGGGACACTTTTCGTGGGCTCACTGGTGGGCCTGGCTAAAAATCACGCTGTTTCGCCAGGCTTCGTATCCGACAGAGATAGTATCAGTGACGAGCAGTTAGAAACTAATCTACACGCACAACGTTATTGAGTGAGATGCAGGAGCATTTATAGCAAAACATTCGCGAAAAAATTTAGAAAAGTCCTTCGGAAGATCGGGTTTTATGAAAAAACCACGGCATAAATCAATGACCAATAAAGTTTATTTAACTTATCGATAGTTGAACTTTGTCGGTACTGACTTGGTTTTGGAGATTTTACACTTCTTTTATTACTTAAACACGCCCAAAGATAGGTTAAATTAGCAAAAAAAACGAATCTTTGTTGGCTCATAACTTTTTAATGGCTTTTTATTTTAGTATTCTGTTTCCGTACAGACAATATTAATAATGAGACAAAACCATACCATGTTTAATTTTTGATGTACATAGTCAAACAGTGGAGTAAAACCCTCCCGAAGTTTGTATAGAAAAAATGTGGACAAGTGTCACCTTAAGCAGTCTCAACCGACGGCGCCTGACCACGAACAGGACGCGTAGAACAGCACAGAACAGCTCAAGTATTTTGCAGGGAACCGAATGATCTATCACACGCGCCACCACCAGTGAGACATCTAAGTGACATATGTTGGTTGAAGAACCTGCTCTGCAATAAAACATTATAAACCCTACATACATACCTGATGGCCCATGTAGCTTTTGTAGTGTTCACAGTTTACTTAATCATTAGTCTAAAGCAGTCCACTGCTGGACACAGGCCACACTCGATTCTCGGCAACTCACATCCAGCTGCTACCACACAAAAAAACAGACTGCAGCCGAAAGACGTCCACTGTTGGACCTAGGCCTCCCCCAAAAGGGTGGGGGGAGGGATGCCATAATCGCTTGGCAGGCGGGTTAGTGATCGCATTATGGTGGTAAAGCTACACACGGAACTGCGAAGCTGCTACCAGACACCCTGCAATGATCATCGCTCCAACTAGACTAAGGGCGTCCTACCTTACGCGTTTGCCAATTCGCGGTCTCCACTCAAGAACACGTCTACCCCAAACGGTCATCGGTTCTACAGCTAATGTGGCCGGCCCATTGCTACTCGTACTTCAGCTTGCTAATTCTGTGAGTTATGTCGACAACTTTCGTTCTCTGCCAGATCACCTCATTCCGGATTCTATCCCTCAGAAAGACTCTAAGCATAGCTCGCTCCATAGCTCGCTGAGCTACCTTGAATTAATTGACCAGCCCTACAGTGAGTGTCCACGTTTCGGCTCAATAGGTCACCATAACAGGCAGGCAGCCCCCTTACATCCCCATAGTTTACTTACACCGTGAGAAAGTTTTTAAACCGTTTTTAACCGTTTACGGGAACCGAAACGGAGCAGAATCCTTATAATCCGAAAAGCAAAGTTTTAGATTCTCAAATAATTTGAACGTTACAAAATCCATCGGACATCGGTTAAACATCCGAGACCAATCCGAAGATCGACGGCCGATCCAAAAACTCAGAATAGAATGCGACGAATTTGACAAGTCACCGATTTTTTATCTCAAGCACAGATTATCTGGTCTCCTTACCCCACTCGATCAATCTTATCGAGGCAACTATGACATGCTGTAATCAAAAACGTCACAAGTTCCCAAGTCTAACAATTTCAATTTCGAACCTTATTATGATGAGTAAGGGTTTATATTTGAAGTGATGTGGTTGAATGGATGGAGATGCTAAGGTCGGAGTCGGCGGATCATCGCCGGATTCCGGGAAATTCGGCCCGCGTGAATACCTGCCCGTACAGGTAAGACAGACTCCTAAAAAGTTATAGACATGGCAAATGTTATCCATTTGATTTAATCTTATATGAGCCACTTTAGTTTCGAGAGGTCAACCATGAATTAATCGGTAAAGCTACCCGCTATTTCATTATTTAGCCAAGAGTTTGAAGAGTGATCCTGGGCATCGCTCATCATACGTTGAATCATTTAATGCAAGCTTTATGCCAGTGACTTTATTGCTACGCGTTGTTACCACTTGCCACTTACAATGATGATGATATATTTGTGTGAATGATAATGATATAACGTGTGTATGAAATTCTGGATGTTGTCTGTCTTTATTTTATGAACACTACAAAAGGGAATACATAATATTCCTTATGCAAAAATAAGAATCAGTGCTGCCAGCCTTTTGGGCACTATTCTTGTTGATAGCGATTCGGACGAATTTTTTGATGCCCCTACCTTATACTTGTACATATTATTATCGAACCGACGAAAAAACGGAGGAGGTTACTCAATTCGACGCGTATATATTTTTTTTTTTTTTATGTATGACCACGCATAACTTTTTCCAGAGTAGTCCGATTTTGATAATTCTTTTTTTATTGGAAAGGGTATACCTCGAAGTTGGTCCCATTTCGAAGAAAAAATCCAACCCTAAGGGTAAGAAAACAGGGGATGATTGATTGTTTACTCACAGATTTTAATACTGAGTCGTGTATTAAATCAAAAATTAAGCATGTAGTAATTAGTAGATTATAGCCACAAAAAATAATAAAATAAAAACTTTTTAATAAAAAAATTGAACCGCCGAAAAACCGAAAAATAAAAAATAATAAACTAGCTTTGTCCAACCCCAATAAATAAGTTCGGAAGTCGGTGACTTTGGATATGTATTTGATTATATGTCACCGCCTTCCGAACTTAGTTATTGGGGTTGGACAAAGCTAGTTTATTATTTTTTATTTTTCTGTTTTTCGGCGGTTCAATTTTTTTATTAAAAAGTTTTTTTTATATATAAGGAAGTTATTTTAAGACTTAGCTTTTAAATTATATAAATATATTTTATAAACTAATATATAAATTCAACTTATTAGAATAAGTATTGTAATAAGTATTAAAAATAAAAATGGATTTGAAAAGGCAGAGCTCATAATACTCACCAGCGACTAGAGCCAAAACCATAGCTAGTTTACTGATGTTTTTTATTTAATTTAAGACCCACATTTACATTGTCTAAACTATTAGGTTTAGGATGTGGATCTTGTCAAAGCCACTGACAAAACAAAACAAATCACAGCTAAATTCATCGACTAGTTTATTCCTCTCAAAATCAAACGCCTGCCGTGTCTATCCGTACATAACTCTTCCACAATATGACTTGCTATTTGCCCACCGGCCTGTTATTGTTGACCCTACTTCTTGCTTTTAAACAAATAATCTAGCAACGTGCGAATATAACAGAATTAATACCTACCTGCTTAATTTCATTGGTCAAGTGTTCCAAGAAGATGTGTCCTTTTAAAACAAGTATCGATTAATTATGACGATTCTGCTGTGGATTGATCGTTGAGATAAGTTTGGTTAAAAGAAGCCGATGTTTTAATTTATAATCAACGAAATTAATAAATAAGAGTTAATTTGAGGGAATCGTGTGAAATTTTGCTGACTTGGCTTCGGGTAGTGCGCGGATGGAAGAGATCCGAAGGAGAACCAAGGCAACCGACATAGCCCGAAGAATTGCCAAACTGAAGTGGCAGTGGGCAGGGCACATTGCTCGCAGAACAGATGGCCGATGGGGCCGAAAGGTTCTGGAGTGGCGACCGCGTACCGGAAGACGTAGAGTGAGAAGGCCTCCCACAAGGTGGACCGATGACCATGTGAAGACCGCGGGAATACGCTCGATGTGGGAAGCACAAGACCGGTCGAAGTGGAGGCCTATGTCCAGCAGTGGACGTCTGTCGGCTCAAATGATGATGATGATGATGAGTGCGCGGATGGGTTTACAACTATTTTAATTTGAAACAGAGTATGCTTAGATGGTTTTGTCATGTGGAGACGGTGAGTGAAGGGCAGCTAACAAAAGGTCGCAGAAGTGAGTGGAAATGCTCGGAGGGGCGCGCTAAGAGAACGTTTCGTGACCTTATTGGTGATGTTCATCAGAAAGGACAGGAGCATAGTACTTGGAACCAGCGTGCGTGTATGACCACATGTATGAACGTAAACGAGACAAATGAGTATGTTTCTATCATAGCAGGTGGATTTCTATAGTTCCCGCCTAACCTCATGGGTATAAGGCGTGAGTTTGTGTGTATGTCATTTTGAACATCAAGACCGTAGCTCGTTGGATAAGATAGCTTGTTGGTCAAAGTTGTAATATTACCAAAGTCGTCTTAAAAATAAACTTTCACATTTAGTCCTCAAAAAAAATTATGTCAGTATCTAGATTGGTCTCCATGGATTGGATGGTGAAGATCGAAATCTAACTCTTGACTCTCTCGATGGATTGTCTGTCTCTCCCTCTGTAAAAATATATTCAATCAAATAGGGGTTGACAAGTACCCGACTCTAACATAAAAAGACAAGCTACTTCGATGGATGTTGAATTGTAGACAACCAGCAGGCTAATTAACACGAGAACCGTAGGGAAGCGTTTTGTCGACGGAAGAGTAGACAAAAATTACTGTGTAGATAAATTGACAGTTTTGTATCGAGAAATGTAGAAAAGCGATTTCTTTTCTACGGTAGAGTAGAAATAGTAAGCGTCATGCTAAGCCTACAGTAGTAGTTCATTGAGTTAAAGATAGCGTCAGATTATCTTAATAACGATTACCAAGAAGATTAAATTAAAAGGATGAGTGGGGAAATGTTACGGGTAAAACACGGCCCGTCCGGAATTTGCACCCGGTACACACGGCTACACATCAAGCTATAGCATTTCCAGTGTAAGCTGATCTCGCATTGTATTGGATTTTCGTACAGTGCCAGCGTAAACTGGAAATGTATAGCTTGATGTGTAGCCGTGCATACCGCTCACACCCAAAACGATAATCATTAGCACTAGACCAACAATAAGTCGCTTATCTATTGTCTGAAACCAGTACCTACAAACGTTAAAAACATCGTAAGGAAACACTTGTGAAAACTTAACTATTTCGTGACCGTCCCACTGTCATTAATCTTGACATGAACTATAAAATAACTTGATTTACCAAGCGGCTCGTTGGTCTAGTGGTATGATTCTCGCTTTGGGTGTGAGAGGTCCCGGGTTCAAATCCCGGACGAGCCCTGTTTTACCCTTCCAGTTGATGAAAATTCTCACAAGCAAATAGTCTTCGATTTTCAGTTGCTTACCAGTTTGAAATATTCAAGTCAACAGAAGAATAAATATCAAAACATGTTTCGCGAAATCCTCACCAAAATCACATCTGTATACAGTCGAGAAAGAGAACCGTACATCTATTTTTTTTTTTCCTATTTGCAATACATTTCTCCTAATTCACTTTATTACGCCTCATTCGTCGTATCTCACATACAAATTGTGTTTAAACGGAACTTTATTATTTTCCAAAGCGGAACGGGCCGCAGATGTTGGGTCTCAAATAATTTCCAGATACCATGTTATGAGTATGAACCGATACGCTCGCAATAAGAATGTATGTACTGTGTTTTACTTACTCGGAGAGAGATGGGGAGCGCGCGACACGTTGGTGAGGGCTTTTAGACTTCACGATTGCTGGGACGCTATTATTTTCGATTTTTACTCAGACATTGTACAAGTGCGTTTGTAATTCAACATCTTTAGCTAGACGTTCTGAGTTTCCATTTTTATCGTGGCACAACAGTCATTCCTGCATTCTCTGCTATTTGCTTCCTTCCTATATTTTCTCGTGGTGGTTCTGAAAGACGATAAAAGATTAAGACAATGCTTAATTAATTGAAAATATTGTTGATATCGAGCAGTGGTGGCCAAGTGGTAACGGCCGCGACTTACGAGTTGTAGGTCGCAGGTTCGAACCCAGACAGGCGCTTTACTTTGTGTAAATTATTTCATCACCACTGAAAGAAAAGAAAGAAAGAAAAATTATTTATTGGACTTGCACAGGAATCTTACAGACTTGCTACAGTATGATACGATAATTAAACACATTAAAAAAAAAACACTAAAACACTACTATGCTACACTACTATTAAAATTAACATTATACAAAAACAAAAAGAAAAAAAGTAAAATAAAAAATAAAGTCCTGTGCGAAGCCAAAAGGCCACTATCTCAGCATGATGCTGCGACATTTAAAAGTGTCGCAGCGCTGGTATTCTGATAGGGCCCGCTGTGATGTCACGGACAGATATACAACAAAAAGGAAATAGATATAAATAAGATAAAATGTGTCTAGGAACTGAGAAATAAAATAAATATGTAACAACATAAATATTAAAACATTGTAATCCGCGTGTGTGCACCCTACGTAACATCTATTACTTATCTATGCCATTAGTGACTATTACACTATGGCACCGCTTTGACAAGTAATGAGACGCAGGCGCCGACGTTTTGTGGACAAACATCAAAAATCTTATATATAAAAGTGTTACGGCTGTATTGTAATTCAGAAAATTATTGGCAATTGGAGAAATGAAGATAAACTACGGTTTTCAGAGGAATAAGTATTCCGATTTTTAAAAAAGACAAAAAACTATGAAAATAAAACAAAAACAAAGTGCAAAAACTGATGCTGTAGGGCCAGTATAATCGCTGCCAAACGCTCGCCACTATTGCCAGCTCTGCTCTCAAAACGGTGAAGGAAAACATCGTGAGGAAACCGGCATGTCCTAGAACAAAAAAATCGAAGACATGTGACATCTACCAACCCGCACTGGGCCCGCGTGGTGGATTACGGCCCAATCCCTCTCACAGAGAGGAGGCCTGTGTCCCAGCAGTGGGAACATTATAGGCTGATGATGATGATGATTGTTGATTGTCGCCCAGCGGTTAAATTTTTAGCACCCAGTCGGACAGCAGCAGTGCTAAGAGGTACTACAGGGGCCTTAAGGTCTACTTGTACTGGGATCGAGCAATATCACATGTTTGTTCAGTAAATTGAATAAGTATTTCTGGACAATCATTCTACGAATCTTATTTCTACCTTCTTCCTTCTGCTTGTCCACCCAATCTCACGCCTACTGTTTTTTTTTCTGCTATTCCCTTTCTAAATCAGCTTGACAGTCCGAATGTCATTAATATTATTTTATCGCCAGCCATAGGTACAACATAATTAAGGTCATCTTGAGCATACAACCTTTACAGTACTCTATTTGTGGTATCAGTATCTGATGGAGCAATTTCTATGAAAACATCATGGAAATTTTACTACCGAAGTTTGAATCGAGCTGTAGGTAAAGCCATTTCAATTTTGTATAATAAATATTTTTGCGTCGAATCGTAAGGTCTAAATGTCATCCGTAACCATTCGTTTTATACACAAATGAATTGAAGAATACTTTTCCAACGTTTATGCTGATATTTTTCTGCAATATTTATACTTGGTAGGATAATACTAAAATGAAACAACTTATAGCATGTATCTTTTTGTGTTTCTCCTTATAATTTGAGTACCACAGTAATATAAACTTGACAGTTACTTTTATCAATAGTAGTATAATAATATTACGGTAATTAATAACTTAGGTACTAGAGAATGGGCAGCAATGTTCTCTATGCAATTTACCACCATACTGCGATCGCCAAACCGCCTGCCAAGCGTGGCGATTATGGCAAAACCCCCCTTTTGAGGTTGGCCTATGTCCAGCAGTGGACGTCTTTCGACTGAAGTGATGGTGTGATCACGACAATTATTTGCCCCCTTTCGTCTACTGTAACTAACATGAGAGAAAAAGAGATGCATAACATTTCAATGCATCAGTCGTGACTCATGTGTTGACAGTAATGTAGGTAATTAAAAGCGAACCTTACCTAATTGCCTTTTCTGCACGACGTTTTAGTTAACTACACACACTCATTTGTTTTATTAGTTCGTACAAGCGGCTTGTTGGTCTAGTGGTATGATTCTCGCTTTGGGTGCGAGAGGCCCCGGGTTCAAATCCCGGACGAGCCCAACTTTTGGATGTTAGTAGTTTATGTACTTAGTACTAAATAAGTACAAAAAAAAATATAGTTTTAGCCTAAAAACATCTTCGGATATTTAGCTACTAATCATGTAACGATTGCAATTGTCCTTTTTGTAAGAAATAACTATAAGTTCTGTTTGATCATTCCTTTCGATATAAACTTCAAACACTATTTACTAGATTCTGCTAAGTTCTTGTTTCATGAGCACACTTCTCCATCACATCTCACATTTGCAAGCCACTGCAAAAGCACTGTATACATCATAATTATGTTAGCAGCGATTGAACAAGCCAGGTATTTGAAAAAAAAAACAGTTTTTTACAAAAATAAAGCCTCAAAACGAACGTTCAAACCAAGGATCACACAGGGCTCAATTAACATCGCAAGATCTTCCGTCGATTGATCAGCAAACGTCCTCAAAGGAAATAATCTGTGTTGGGGGTGCATTATAAAATATAAATATCGTCGTTAGCAAATCATTAGCCAGTACATTTTTCCTCTGAAGGATCGCTCCGTTTCCTATCAATCGGAACAAACAGGGGGGGCTAAGATGGCGCTGTGTGACTTGTATGCGGAGACGAGATAGATGCTACGTAAGTAGCATCTATCTCGTCTCCGCATACTGTGCTCCTAGCTGTGTTCACACTAAGGTACAAAACATTTCATGCACCATTTTGTCTCTACGGTTACCGTTTTCGTTTTCGGTATGCAAATCTTGTAATCGTGTGTATTTTTCTATTTATTTTTAACTAGCTTCTGCCCGCAGCTTCGCCCGCGTGTAAGTCGGAAATTATCCCGCGGGAACAACCACCAGGATAAAAAGTATCCTATGTGTTAATCTAGGCTAAAATCAATCTGTGTGCCAAATTTCATCCAAATCCGTTTAGTGATTTTTGCGTGATTGAGTTACAAACATCTTCACAAACTTTCACATTTATAATATTACGGACTCCCTTTAGGGATAGATTTTGGAAAAACCCTGATACACGTTATTCTTTATTGGTGGTTTTAGGTATAAATACTGAGTTTTGAGTTAATCAGACTGTGCGTTAAAATTCTTCCATACAAACTTTGACACCCCCCAATCCCCCATTAGGGGGTAGTTTAGAAAAATAATAAATGACCAACTTTATAATTTACTTCGATAAGTATTTGTGCTAAGTTTCAAGTTTATTAACTCAAGGAATAAGATTTTTCATACAAACAAAATCCCCCTTTTCACCCCCTTAAGGATCGAATTTCCAAAAACCCCTTCTTAGTGCTCCCCTATATTATAAAAAAAGCCGTGTGCAAAATTTCACGTTCCTAGTCCTAGTAGTTTCGGCTGTGCGTTGATTGATCAGTCAGTCAGTTTCTCCTATATAGAAGATATGCGTCTTGTTTCTGTAGAGTAAACCATTTTCTATCTCTTCTCTGTCAAAAGGTGAACAAAAAATTAACAATACTTTACTGAAACAACGTCAATACCACATGTAAATGAATGTTTTGCGAAAACGCTTTGCAAGTATTTTCTTATGATTTTAATCGTCAATTAGAAAAAACTTTTTTCAAAAAAAAAACAATCGACTTCCAAAAAACACTAGAAAGTGAGAAATAACTTTAATTTCGGAAGTCGGTGACTTTGGATATGTATTTTATTAATTTCTTGTCACCGCCTTCCGAAATTAAAGTTATTTTTCACTTTCTAGTGTTTTTTGGAAGTTGGTTGTATTTTTTAAGTTTTTTTTTTTTTTCACTTTTTAGCTATAGGACCTACCCTACATCAATTCGAAATTTCGTCATCCTCGGGGTCAATTCAGCAATCTCGGTTAATTTGCTGTCATTTTTCGAAGAGTTCCGTTGTCTGTCTCCGAAACGCATCATCCGATATATATGAAATTTGAATGGGACCATTTCGAAATAAACCCCTTTCGAACAAAAAAAGAATTTTGCACATCGGTCTTATGACGGAGTTATGCCCGAACTTCCACCTAACTCCTAACGCATCCCCCCCGAGTGGGTTCCCGCATTGTCGTTGTGGGGGGGCTCAGTAACGATGGTCTCCCACCCACGGTGAAGCCAAGAGGAATCCAAAGGTGGGGCCGCTCGTCAGGGCTTTTACCTTCAAGCCAATGACGTAGCGGCCAAAAAGTAGGTTGCGGTGAGGTGCACCGCAACTGAGGTGGGCCGCGATGTCGAATGGGAGGCATCGCGGCTGAGGGTTACAGGCTGCGGCAGAGGAGGAGTGCCGGTGCTTCTGAGCAGCGCTCTTCCGTGGCCTAGACGGGGCCGCCACCGTTTGATGGAGGGTGCGGTGGGGCCGCAGGGGAAGAGGAGTATCGGTATAGCGTTGGCCGCTCTCCCTATCCCCTGCGGCCGAAAAGTGGTAGGCGGGACGGCACGTTGTGTTCTACGCGCGCTGTCAGATATGTCAGCAACCACTGGTGGGGTCCGCAAGGGACGATGCCTGCCAGGGGAGCGGGTTGTTCGAAAGACTTACCGCCGCCCCTGGCACACGGGCAACTGAGGGAACACGGGTGGGTTTTGGTCAGTAAAAGTCTGACACGCCCTCCTGCTCTACCCAGCGAGAGAAGTCATTTGATGATTTCCCACCCAAACAAAAAAAACTCCTAACCGATTTCGAGTAGTACCTTCCTTCATCAGCTCAGCGTCATGAGATCGTCATGTCCATACGAAAATGTCTCAATAGCTTTAGAAAATATATATTTATGAAAAACATTGTTAATACCTACAAAATTTGAGGGTTGCCCTCGATTTCCCTGGGATTCATCTTTAGGTCCTGACTTGGTGCCAATGGGACCACCTCAGGAGTATACTCTTTCAAATAAAATAAATGAGAATCGGTCCACAAATGGGGGAGAAATCGATGAACATACATTTAAAAATACATACAGTGGAACAAATAACCTCCTCCTTTTTTGGAAGTCGGTTAATAAAACCTGAATATTCAAAAGTGTAAGTTTGTGTAAGTGAATTCGTGGGTATCTACTAAAAACCAGAAGAAAAGCGCGAATCCACATCAAGCAACATTTTAGCGCTCACCCCATAACGACCAAATCTTAGGGGTGATACATCCGCGGCCCTAATACAAAACGTATACAAAAGTCATAATATACAGAGATAAACGTACTTCATACGTTTTAAAAACGTAAACACTTATACCGAGGGAAAACGTGTTTTTCTTAACTCAAGTTAACTGAACCCATTCAGATCACAATCAAAGAAATTGAAAAAAAAAAACAATATATTTCTGATTTAGGTACTTATACCTTGCTTTCTATCTAGTAGGTGGAGAAGTGGCACATAATTTAGATTAATAAGTATTTAACTTCAATTAAGTAGTCATCAAAAAGATTCAAATACCAAATATTAAAAACTCTATGCACCTTCAATAAAAACATAAGTCCAAAGAACGTAATCAACTCAACGTACCAACCCTGGCCAGTCTTGCTCATTTTGTCATCTGCCGGTCCCTTAGCAGTTATATTGCGATTAATATACCGATACACGAGCGGGGAGGGAGATAATTTAATAACCAACGCACTTCGATCAATGGGGAATGGACCGGCCATGCTTCTTTGTCATTATTGCACGTTATTCTTTGTGAATACTGTTGTATTACCATCCTAGATCTTCTTCTTTTAGAATCTATGGCATTTACCATAGATTACCTAACTATGTTTTTAAATTAGTTGGGCCCAGTAGGTAGCCATGTCCATCGCGGTATCAATGGTGTTTATAGGTCCTCAAAAGTGCAGGTGAATGGACATTTTGGACACTCACAACTTGGACATGTGGTTCATGGTTTGGTTAGTAGCAGGGCTTGTGGCTAAGTAATAATAGCGGCACGGGTTGATCCATCAGGTTAAGCTACGCTTGCCGGGGTTGGTCTGTAGATGGGTGAGTTTCTTTACATACCAACACTCTTCAGTACCTCGGAAAGAACGTTAAGCTGTTTGTCCCGGCTGTCATTAGTGGTTCTTTGACAGTCGTTACGGGTCGTCAGCACCAACTGGTGGGGACCACAAGGGCCGATGCCTGCCAGGTGTGTGGGTTATTCGAAAGAGATACCGTGGCCCGTGGCACACAGGCAACTGAAGGAACACGGGTAGGCTTTAGTCAGTAAAAGTTTGACACGCCCTCCTCCAACCAGAGCGGGAGAAAATATTTGATGATTTCCCACCCAAAAAAAAATTAAAAAAGTAAATATGATTCTGGCCATAGTGGCCTTTTTGATTCCCTGAAACTTGCACTCCCGAAAACTTGACAACCAGTTGTCGTACCAAGGGGTATCATGTTACCCAGAACTGGGTTGTGGAGGTCAGACAGGCAGTCGCCCCATGTAAAATACTACCACTAGACCAACGAGCCATTTGAAAAATCAAGTTTTTTCATACCCAGATATTAATGACAGCGTGACGTCACGAATTAGTTAATTTTGCACAGGTGACAGTACTAACGATCCACGTTAAGTACTGGTTTGACATAAAACACAAGCGGCTCGTTGGTCTACAGGTATGATTCTCGCTTTGGGTGTGAGAGGTCCCGGGTTCAAATCCCGGACGGGCCCCGTTTTGTTGGGGGCAATCTATTTACTTCCCACAATTGTAATCTCCGTGCCAGTCCGAAAATTTATAACCTCAAGTTTAAAACGTTTCGTTCGTTCGCAAAGTCGGTGGACATTTGAATGTTTTAACATTACTTAGAGGGTACTTCGTTTTGTTCGAGGGAACTGGAATCATCTTAATGCCGGTAATTATACGGATTCAACGAATTACTCGGTCATAAGTAAACAAACGGAATGCCCTATTTACAATCGTAAATTTTAGAGTCAACTCCGAGCAAAAACAAGTAAGGAGGCTACACCTAAGCTTTGAATTAAAATGTTACACTTTCTTGTTTAAATAATTTTAGTCTTAGGTAACTAATTTATTTGTTTCTTTTTTCTTGCGGAGTGAATGAAATGTCCACTTTCATACATAAAATCCTCACGCCTTCTTCTCAGGGTAGGTAGATGGGTAGGCAGAAAATCCTTTTGCCTCGTTTACGTTCATTCATCTGGTCATAAACACACACGCGTTTGAGTACTTAACACCTAACCTTTTTGAAGACCACTACCAATGAGGTCTGTATATGTCTTCCTAGGGCGTTTTCACGGCGTTTCCAGTGACATCTTCCTTATATCAAATAATACCTTTTGTTATTAGCCCTTCATTAGTCATCATGTTCACTTACTACATCTTCTTCTCTTTTCTCTATATATCTCCGTTTCTCCAGAGGTTTTCCAATTGTCATATTTGACGTTCACTCGCACGTAATAATATCGCTTTTTTCTTGGGTAGGACATCATCAAATAACTTGGTGGAGCGGGAGGGCGTGTCAGACTTTTACTGACTAAAACCAACCCGTGTTCCTTCAGTTGCCTGTGTGTCAGGGGCCACGGTATCTCTTTCGAACAACTCGCACCACTGGCAGTCAACGTCCTGCTTAGCACCAACTGTTGAAAATCGAACACTGTGTTTTTTCAACGCCCTGAGATACAGTCTGTTCGATTCAAAATGGTCGGTTCAACACTGAAAGATAAATAAAATCCAGTAATTGCTATACAATCTCGCCGCTATAATTTTACATGCGAGTGGACGTCGACTGAGTAATCTGTGTAAACTAGATCCTCTCCCATTCTCCAGCACCCTAATTGCGTAACTCACGATTCATCATAATCTGTATCGTTTTGAAACGGATTGTTAAACCATTGCTTCATATGTTCGAAAAATGTGTCTGTTCGACAACATAAATAACGCAATGAATATTGTTTAACTGTGAAGACGAAACCAACTAAGATCAATCGTGAGTTACGCAATTAGGGTGCAGATCAATTCTTGTTACCTACGAGTAGGGGAAGGGAGGGCAAGATGGAAAGCTTAACTTTATGATGTATAAAAAAAACTCAGTCATGGAAGAGATCTTATACAGTTAAAAATTGAGCCATTAAAAATTATTAATAATAAGTAAATTTTATGCTATGAGTAATTAAAAAATAACGTCAAAAATTCCATCTTGCCCTTACCCTGAGGGCAGAATGGAAAGCTTGTTCGAGCAAGATGGAATGTACAGGAATCACTACATTTTACACACATAAAACTACCATTTTCTGTATCGGGATACAATTCATAGGCCCAATCATTACATACTGGACATTGTACCCCGTCTTCTGTCGGCGGTTCGACATAAGATTCTCCACACACCTATTATACAGAACACATCATTTTGTAAAGACTGTTCTAAATTTTGTAAAATATTTTCTTCTTTTTCTGTTTTTTCCCTTTTCCTTTATTCTCGCAGGTTCCAACTTGCCCTAAAGCGCAATTTTCCATCTTGCCCATATGCCTCTTTCCAATAATAATATCAATAATTTAAAAATGCTTTCATATTTCTCTTGTTTAAATATCAATTCACACAACCCATTGCTAATAGATCCTTTACGTAAATGCATAATAGTAATGTTACTCACCATGTTTAAATAATCGTATCACAAAAATCCAATAACTGCGTAATAATTTGCTGCGAAAACAAGAAGTATACACTCCGTTAGGTGGCGGGAGCTGAATTGAGCTGTCATTCGTAAATGCAAGTTGACCACCTGCCTCTGTATGCGTGTGGACTCGGGTGCTTCGTTGCGCGGTTTAGGTTTGGTAGGTAGTTTCCATCTTGCCCGCTCTTCCTATCACTGTTGACAGCTGAGTTTTTCCACTTTGGTACTTACTTTTCCTAAGATATTAGTGACGGAGCTACAAACGTTTACAAATTCATCAATACAGAAATCAAAAACCGTTCTTCATTTCAATAAAATTCAATAAAGAAATAAGTAACAAAAAGAAAATCTCGTTATGAATATTTCATTACGTTTCTAAGCACTAAGATTTATAGATTGTTGACATTAAAAATTGTAATTAAAAAAAACATCAATCAGGGGATGACGGGTGGCTACATTCACAATGGTTTCCTAAGCTTTGTCATTTCTTTGGTCTTTGGAAAGAAAGCTTCTGAAAAAAGTGCTGGCTCCTTGGAATAATGACAGCTAGGCATTGTCATTGGAATAAAACGTGGCATTATCTGATTAATGCTCTTATTTTTTTCCATTTTGGCCTTCTGTCGATTTAATAACCAACTATTTTTCGGGTCTAGAATCATGTGCTGAATTGATGGTACAACAGTTCGAGTCGATGTCCCTAACACCGTCTATTGTCGAATTTTTCGAGCTAATAATTATTTTTTGCCATAACAATAACATATCTTGATAAATATAGGTAAGAATTGTATTTACAAGTGTATAAGCAGTATCCCATTTCGGAACATTTTGGGATACATGTTATTAATATGTTTGGTTCTAAGACTCTGTCTAAACTACTTTTCAACTATCAACCTTTTCTCAATCTTACTTCCACTTCAGTGTCGTTGCCAACATCGAGCACTGAAAGAAAATTCGAAAGTCTTACCAACTTATAAAATTATGAATATTGATGTTTATCACAAATGAGTTTGATAGAATCCTCTTTATTGTGTGTGCTTAGGTACGTTAGAAGGTATACTTAAGCATATTAACCTCCACATAAGGTTTTTAGATAACATGCGTGAGGAGAAGATTAGAGCCTTTTTAAACCATTTGTTTTCGTATTCGGAAAAATATAACATATCTAAGATTTAAAATGAAAGCTAAATAGAGAAAATCTACATCCCTCCATAATCTTCTTTACGTAGTGTAAAACAAAATCGCTTAGATCTTTTAAAATCCACAACGGATTCTAATGCGGTTATCAAAAACAGAGAGCGATTCAAGAGGAAGATTTATATGTATAATACACCGACCACCATACAGGCGAAGCCGCTGGCAAAGGCTAGTATACAATATAATATAAACTGCTTTATATAAAAGGGACAAGTAACTTCAATACTTCCTTCATTATAATAAGCTCCACTCTACGAGTCCAATACGCTGACTGGATTGTAGTTGTACAACAACATGATAGAGATAGACCTAGTTCATGCCTATAAAACAGAAGTAAAAAAATACCATTACATTGGCAACAGATCAGGGAATCAAAAAGGCCACTTCGGCAGAATCATATAACGAATCATATAAAAAATCGTAAAATGGTCACAAACTGACAATTCATAACATTAACTCCAACAATTCAAATCACGCATTTCATCTAATTTTCAATCAGTTCATAATGTGATATTTTTTATAATTCTGTCAAAGTCGCCTTTTTGAACCGATCTCCGTTTTGGACTTGCCTTGCTTGCTTGGGTAAACTGGAAGTATTTAAAGCAGACTCCAGAACCAGGTCGGATTCATAAACGTCTCCGCATTGGAGTGTAATAGTGGTGCTGTTCCAAAAACGATGGTACACTAAATATCGCATCCTACGTGTCGTGTCAGCTGCACGTTAGAGGAACTAATGGACGCTAGTAGGGGGAAGTTACTACTGTCAGCGATAGTGAATACTTCGTTACTGATGGTTATGGTGATAGTCTATCACCATAACTATTAGTCAATGTTCTGACAACCAATATTCCGCGAATTTTTGTACAGCTAGTAAGGTTAACATAGGATACTCAATTCTTTAATGAATTCCAAAGGTATGTTATAAGTGTGTGTTTGTGTGTATGGATCTATAGGCACATCATCATCCATATGCCGACTTCACCCAATGCTGAACCAATTTCCACGTTCCTGTTCCAGCCTCATCCAGTTTTTGCCCGCGATGTATAAGTAAAACAAACATACCCAAGTTTATACAAATCTTTACCATGTCTTTCCTAGTTCTTTTACACAAAGTTGCAATACATAGTTTCCTTGACAGAGCGTCGCGATTTTGTCGCTTTTAATTAATAAGAACAAGGCAACTTGAACATAAACAGATCAAGTATCTAGCGTGAGCAGTACACTGTACAATTTCGTCGTATTTACAGGAGCACCAGTTATGTAAGCCTGCGGACTGAGAGACGCGGAAAATGGATCGCGAAGTTACCTAAGAATTTCATGTGCTTTGCAATAACTTTGTTCCATCTCACCAACTAATTTCACATAAGGTTTTAGACATTTATAGTGTATTCATGAAAAAATATCATTAACCAACAAGTCTTTCTTTTACAAGGCCTTTATTCAACAATGCAATTCATTAAGGAAGATGTTCAGCTTAATGTGTCCTTGATAGTCTTACAAAAAGGATATGTTCTGTGATGTGTATTGCGACCGCCGAATGAAGTCTTTGGAGGCAAGATCAACTATAACTTATAAATAGCGTAAATGAAAATGCATTGTAACTGGTGTTTCTTTCCAATAAGACCTCACCAGAAAGGCTTTGTTGCTTTCGAGCTAAATGGCTGGCGCTCCCTCTCGCGGCCGGCTAATGAAACAAGATCCTGGCTACGAGCTAAGGAACAGCGAAATGACACTACGTAACAATACAAATGACACTACGCTACAAAACATTTAATATCGCTGCTCTCGCCACCAAGGACTCACCAGAACGGCTCTATAGCTTGCGAGCTAAATGGCTGGCGCTCCCTCTCGCGGCCGGCTAATGAAATAAGATCCCGGCTCCTAGCTAAGGAATGGTGGAATTAAAACTACATAAATGAGCGGCCGCCACTCCAAATGGGAAATTTTACAACGGCAGAGTAAATTGTATACTTTGATACTGTGACGGTTACATTTTCTTAACTTATTTGCTAGATCTTAAGTTGGTTTTAGATACTGCCTGAAAAGAGAAAGAAAATACATAAATAGGTCTCTAATACAATGAGTATTTCTTATTCTATATGTATCTTCAATGGTTGGTAATTGAAAGGAACGAAAAGATTTCGTTTGTAGATACCAACACGCTTTTCACTATCCTCATATTTGTGCAGGTGCATTTTGGTAGAAAATAATCTGATTTGTATCTACCTAAGTATAGCAGTCCTAGTAAATATGAGCATAGTAAGTACCTACGTATAGGATCAGTTCGACAAAACAGGGTGAAACGTCCGTTATTTGAACCCGGGACCTCTCACACCCAAAGCGAGAATCATACCACTAGACCAACGAGCCGCTTGGTAGTAGTAATTTGTTAGTTATTTTATGTACACTAATGACAATGTGACGTCACGAAAAAGGTAAGTTTACACAAGTGTTTACTAAAGATCGATCTACTTAACGTTTGTACTGTTTTGAATCAATACGTAAGCGGCTCGTTGGTCTAGAGGTATGATTCTCGCTTTGGGTGTGAGAGGTCCCGGGTTCAAATCCCGGACGGGCCCTGTTTTGAAGAACCCTACAAACTACGAGTCTTAATTGTAAACTACAAGGCTTAATTCTGAACTACGCAACAGATACCTATGCTACTGAAAATATAAACTATTTAATACAAACCTATTTTGCGCAAGTGTTTACTATAAAATTTTGGTCGATTTTGTTTTAAACCTTGGGTTCAAAATTATATTTTATTACCCATCTACCTGAAAGAAATGTCAAGCAACACTGAGCGAGTTGTGAAATAAAAGAGCGAAATCATTTAAGTACGATGTTCCTGAAAATGCATGAACAAGCAACATTAAAACGAACCTGAGTTTGTTTCAAAATACCCATTTATTTCACGAAATTCACACCTACTCTTCGATCTTTAAACCTTACAGTGCAATAACTAGATTATATATATAATAAATAGGTATCTACACACACAGACAAGTATTTATCTCGTTCAGATGCCTAAAATAAAAATAAATAATTATCATTGTGAAGTTGCCTTGCTGGAACTCCAAATGAAAGTGAGGGCTTAAGAAGCCCTTTCAAAGAAGTCATCCGGCTCTTGATTGATGGCACTGCGCAGATTTATTATGTTAATTCGACGCCATTACGAAAAACTCTTCTAATGAAGCGATCGTTTTATTTCATTTTTCAAGTTATCACAATGAAAATATGTCATTAGAAAAGATTGGTGTGTTTTTAAATCCCTGTTGCGGAAAAGCTCCCCTCCATTATCTTAAAAATATTAATAAGATTAGGCTTACTGAGTCAAATTTACAATGAGTATATAGGTACCAAAGTTTTCGGCAGTGGCAATAATATGAATATCAAAACTTTTGGTCAAGAACCAAGAACTGTTAATGCAATTATGTATCGTCACCGTCATTCGTAATTCAAATAGTCCCTAATGTTTCGCGTACTTTCATTTCTAAGCGTTTGCAATTTGTACTATTCACTGATTAGATATAGGCAAGTGCGATGGTAAGCGTAAGCAGTCTTCCTGGGGTGGTATTAGACTTCAAGAAACCTCAAGACATCAAATCGGCAGCCATTCGATACTCAATAATCGATTTCACACACTCGAGTGCTTGTGTTATCTATGGTCGAACTAAACTCAAGCGCATCTCGACGAATCGTTATAAGAACTTTTTGAAGATGGCTGCGCCGCTTTCTAACTAATTGGAAATAAATATATATTCTGAGTCTAAAGTGTTGTGTCCCCTTTCAAAAGGACTGCACTAGTGCGTGGAAATCTTAACTGGTGGATCTAGCTGTGGGAATTAAGGTAAGGCTGCTTTGTACTGTCTTATCTTGTCAGTGTTTAGTGCTCCCGCAAACGCATGGAAGTTCATTAAGAATTTTCATACTTTATGTTATCCGAGAGCTCATCCTTCTCGTAACAGCAATAATTGCCTACTATTTCAGATACACAAGATACTCGTATAACACTATACACATATAAGCAACTTTTTGCTTTTTGGCTTGAAAGCAACAGTACCTAAATCCACATTAACATCTACTTCGCTTTTAATTTTCGCAAAACATAGATTTTACAGTTTTCCCAACACTATTACTCAGGCTCGCACGGGTCCGTACTAAGTGTACACTCGCTTGTCCACGATTTCGAGATATCTACACACAAGGGGTCGAGCATCGCAATGCCAATCCTCCACACAATGGGGCTGGCTGTGGGCAAGTTTACAATGGCGGCTGACATACGTATCGGCTGTCAATACCTTTGTGTTGACTACAACTGGCTAGTGGGTTCGACAGGGCCTATGTTCCTAATAGATGGTTGGCTATCCGCAGTGTACATCAATACACTATCTAATCAAGCTTTGCTAATTAATAAGATCCTCCTCGTCGTTCTATTCGTAGACCATCAACTCTACTATCTCTAAAATCTGACTTTTTAGCTTAAAATTGGGTGATTCGCGGGCACTTTTTGTCCATAAAAATAAAATAACACATAACATTACATCACTCTTGGTGTACGCTGTATTTATTACCTACATTTCGCCAGTTATGAAGAAATCCCATGTAATAGGGCGAGCCTATTGCCATCAACCGAACAAAAATCCAGATTCCGGTCTGTTACTGAGTAATTCTAGATGTAAATCCCCCAATAACACTTTGCCTGACCTGGGAATCGAACCTAGGAACTCATGTTCAGCAGTAGCGTTTACAAACAGTAGACCAACGAGGCACCACTAATCCGATAGTCGGACCCTCCGGTTAGGGTTAAACACAACTGTTGCATGCCAGAAATCGATAAATATAGGTATCACTACCCTCTACTATGAGTTCAAGTAATGAGCCCTTTCAGACTTTATGAAACCGTCGTAATTTTTCGGTCAGTACTTTTATTTATTTAATAAAACTTTATGCTTAGATAAAAATAAAAAAGATATATACTGTACAAAGGCGGACTTAATGCCTGAGGAATTTTCTACCAGTCCACCTTAGGTTGATGCAGAGATATTAAATAAAAAATAAAGGTGCCGTGTGGTGCCGGACGTAAATCAATAGCACCATCCCAATTCTTCTCGTGGGTGTCGTAGAAGGCGACTAAAGGACTTACTAGAGAATGGGCAGCAGCGTTCTCTATGCATTTTACCATCATACTGCGACCGCCAACCCGCCTGCCAAGCGTGGCTATTATGGCAATTCCCTCCCCGTTTGGAGGAGGCTTATGTCCAACAGTGGACGTCTTTCGGCTGAAATGATGATGATGATGATGACAAGAATAAATACTAATACATACAATGTAAACTTTTTCAGGAGAAATAGGGATCGGCAGAAAAGAAAACGAAGCCAGCAAATCAACGCTGCGCTGGGATGTTTCGGCTATGTTCACGTGCCTTCACTTTAAAAGATAACCTTGTTGCCATCCTGATATTCAGAGGGAGCGTATTCCAAATAAAGACCGCCTGAAGAAAGCAAGAAGAATTAATGAAGCCAGAACAGTAAGAAAGACATCGTAGACGACGATTGTTGGCATAGCGAAAAATTTTAGTACGGTATGTATTTTCTTTTAGTCAATTTATGAAAAGATTCTCTTAGTACACGTGAGAAATGCAGTTAGAAGCGCAATTACTAACTTGATTAAAAAGAGACAAAGTCTGCCTAAGGTAAAACAGAAGACCAGACGAGAAGCTAAACAACATCAGCAAAATCACATCAAGGAACCTAATGAACAGGTAGACATACACGTTACTACTCCAGGGTTCCATCGCAAAAACCCGATAAATAACATTATTAGCGGTACAGTCTCGTATTATTGAATCAACATCAAACCTCGCCCACCTCACAATTACTTGGTGCCTTGCCTCCAAATCATTTTAACCCTTGCCCGGCCGAGATAAGTTTATTTTGAGCCGGTTGAGTGCCGTTGTTCGTCATTCGTTTAAGTGCTTCTTTTGTGACGACATTCCAGTGCGCCTCTGCCAATTAAACCGGTGGAAGCTCAAAAATTAAGTTAAATACTCCGACTTTGCTGGCGGTGTTTACTTATTGGCAATCGACGTGGTAGCAATAACTTCGTAAATTAAAACTCTGAAGGGACTAATGTGCTCTCTCAGTTTTAAGGCTGGCGAGACGGTGTGCTTCGTCGTTTTGTATTAGGTACAGACGATAAAATCGATACTCTTTCGGAATACGAAGCACTGAGGTGTCAGTACCGTGAAAAATACATATCCAGCTGACAAAGCTGTGTTATAGTTATAAAAAACGTGTGGGGTGGGGGATCGGCTTCAGCATCCTAGGGAACCATACGTAATTGAAAATTTTCGCCGCTTCTATCTTCGATTTTCATTCTGACTTAACTATTGGTTTCAGTACCCCTAAAAACCATGAAAACGATGTTATTCTCTCTCTGGCTTTATATAAAAAACTCGCATGGAGCGTGGCGCGTTTTCGTTACGTAACACTTTTCTTCGTTACATGACGATTTCCACAATTTTACTCCTACCTGAAGCTGCATTAAAAACTTGGTTCCAACAAATTGACCCATGTTGTACCGAAACACCTACATCCAGTGAAAAACATTTTGGCTCTATATCTGAATCGCCTACACAGTGAGTAAAAATAGTAACATATTTTCGTTCTTTTTTTGGACAGTTACAGGCCGTTATGATTGAAACATCTATATTGTGACATCTACCAATCCGCACTGGGCCAGCGTGGTGGATTACAGCCCACTCCCTCTCACCTAGAGGCCTGTGTCCCAGCAATGGGAACAGTATAGGCAGATTATGATTGTAAAGATGATTATACCAATTATTTGGTACACAAAACCACAATTTTAAGAGTTATACCACTTCATTTTTTTTTTATACTAATAAAAAGTTGGTCCGCGCATCGATCACTCGTCACGTAAATCACACAAAGAAAATAATGCCAATTTCACATCCACAACACATTTCAAACAATAATTTCCAAGCATACCTACTTGTCAAACGTACTTACAACGTAGTGTATGTGGTTACAGCATGTCTAAGTTGTAAAACTAATGCCGACCGTGTAAACTTAGCTTACCGACACTGTAAGTAGCCACATATTTCATACAGGCTCAGCTACCTGCGCCTAAAACAATCAAACAGCCACTTAAACAACGTGTACAAACAACTACAAGTTACAAACACGCTTAGGTTTAACTAAATACCAAGTTCGGCTTAAGTAAGATAAGTTAGGCGCGGATACGCCATGTTTGTTGTACTTAAGCACAGGTGGAACGTACTTAGCGATTGTTTATGAAGCGGTACGAGGATTTTCCGTGGACTGATTTTATCGTGATCATTTTCATCGCTATATCCTTGGAATAGAGTGGTTTTGAAACTTGTCACGCTTTGGACTATTCATGGGATAACCAAAATCAGAGTTTTATCGTGGTCTTCGGATGCCGCAACACGGAAAGAAGCATGTTAAAAATTGTCACCCATCGTACCCGGTCACAACATAAATATACAGGGTGGCAGGAACGTCGACGCGCAAACTGTAAACTGTAATCATGAAAAACTTTTTACGCTAAGGGGTCTAAAATAATGTGCTAAATGATGATGATTCTAGACCCCATAAAGTAGAAAGATATAATATTTCATCATTAGCCTACAGCAGTCCACTGTTGGACTTAGGCATCCAGCTGCTACCAGCCACCCTGCGAAGATCGTCGCTCCACCTAGCCTGAGGGTGTCCTACCTTACGTATGCCAGTTCGCGGTCCGCACTCAATGTTTTATAGAAAAGTGGAATAACTATTAGTAGTATCAAAACCCACGCGGTCGAAATGTATGGAAGACCTAACATTTCGACGCAAAATTTCAACGCAGAGTTGTTCAGAATCATGCACTGAATACATGGTAACAGGTTACGCGTAGATGTACCTGCCACTCTGTCACGCAGGTTTACGTACGTATGAATTGTTCGGTGTGGTGCCGGACGTAAAAAAATAGTACCATCCCATTTCATCATGTGGGTGTCGTAGAAGGCGACTAGAGAATTTGACCACCATACTGCGATCCCCAACCCGCCTGCCAAGCGTGGCGATTATGGCAAATCCCCCTTTTGGGGGAGGCTTATGTCCAGCAGTGGATGTCTTTCGGCTGATGTGATGAATTGATAATCCCAGTAACAACTAGACCAACTGACAACAGAAGAAAATAAAAGAACTAATTGGCATAAAAGTATGTACCTACAGGGAAAAATAAGGAGATATCTATGGGTAGTACTAGAATTTAATAGACTAGATTATAATTTACCAAAACGTTACCTAATTTAACACGGAACTGCAATTTCACTGATGTAAAATACAATTTAACGATTGACATATAAGTAGCTACACATTGTTCTAGAACAGCAAACATCTTCGTTGGTAAATTATGCGATAGCACTCGACTAATCCGCGGAATAAATTAATAGTACATTAAGCATCAATCCGGAGTTCGCATTAATAAGTTTATACAGAACACCGGGCGATTCGTGTTCATTGGAGCCACCCCAATCGCCCGCAATTTATTTAAGAATGTTATGTAAATTTGAACACAAGTCTTTGATCGCCCGCATCAAAAGTCCAAGTAAAAAACTTCCACTAGAGCGGAGAAAAAACGAGAGGAGCTTAAGAAAAATAATGATTTAATCTTACTTTTCGCTGTCTCGCATATAAAAGCGTCGGCGGCGGGTGGCGTGGGCGGAGGGCGCGAGAATCGGTTTTAATCTTTGCTTTGTAAAGGTGATTATGAAGGATTATAGGTTTGCAAGTATGGCTGAAATTTCGCGGCTGAAGAGGCCGCCCCTTCGACTCATTTATGCCATATTTTTTGGGCGCAGGTGGGGTTGCGGTCGCCCCCCCTCGGATACTTTACAACTTTTCCTTATTCTAGAGCCGTTCAAAGGAAAGGCTTTATTACGTTTTGTTTTGGCTTCGCCGATTGACGTTTGTAATGTTTCTTTTGGATGAGCTGTGGTCTCGATTTAGATGGCCACAATTCTGACCGAAACTGTGTTAGGAGTTTTGAGGACGAAAGTTTGTTGAATTAATTAAAACTTTTTGTAGTTCAATCATGAAACCTACACTTTTACCATAAGTCGGGTCTCTCTACTGTCTTTATATTACATTTTTATTGTTTGAATCGAGTTATTCGCCACTTTAAAAAACGTACTTTGACTGGCTCATGGGTCAAGTGATCGTAAGCGCTACTGCAAAGCATGAGGTCTTGGGTTCGATGCCCAGGTTTGGCAAATTGTATTAGGTTTTTCTGTCTGGAATTTCTCAATAGCAGCCTGGAGTCTGGATTTGTGTCCGGTTGATGGCAATAGGCTCGCCCCTATTACATGGGTCTTAAACATAACTGGCGAAATGGGGGTGTACAGGCACACCTCTGCCGTCCCTTTAGAGTAACAAGGCGTGATGTTATGTTATGTGATGTTCTAAAACGTGGGTATTTACTTAATTGAGCCTTGTTTAAGCTATTAAATGCCACCTGTTAATCGCAATAACGCACATTTTTCCATAATTTGTCAGCTAAGGTGAAAACCAACCACACATACATTTCTCAAAACAAAAAGAGGTTTCAATCTAGTAGGTACATTGTCTTTACCTACTTGCTGTATCGAAATAAGAAAAAGGTAAGTAGGTACATACCTACACTCGAGAAGCGTTTCCATTCGTTAGATCCGAGGCAGCGAAGCGGGACAGCGTGCAGTTTTGTCATTTTTCATTACGTGACCAGATCAGGTTTGTCATTTGAAGCGACGGCGATCTCCACCGGTATAGCCTTTAGCCATCTCCTTACAGAACATCGAAAGTTGAAGCCCACCCTGTAAAGTAAAATGGATCTAGTTACAATCGACTAAGGTGTAAAGTACCCCGTGTAAAGTTAGAGTTAAGATCTTTCAAGTCCGAGCGAATGATTGAGTAAAGCTTCTCTTGTTAGATGAAGAGTGGTGCCTGTGTAAGACTTGGACTGTTACAATGAATACGTAAACGTTGGATGAAGCCACGTCTAGATGCAAAGACTTTAAATTTTATAGTATTTTCCACTGAAGAACATTTTCATCCGAACATCTTAACGTGCTACGACGCTACGAGTGCTCAGTCAGCTCGTAGCACCGTATCGCGTATCGAGATTTAAATTGTTCTCATGTTTGTATTGAAAGTCTTTCATGTTTTAGGTCTTGTGATAAAAAGACATACTTTTCACAAACATATCTAGAAATGGAATGTGATTAAATTGATTAAATTACCCTATAGAAATCAGGCATAGACGGATACTTATGTTACGGCTGACTTAATTATATTGCTTGATCTCCGCGGGGCGGAGGCGGGGGGCGTCTCATCTCAATCGCAAATCGGCCATCTTGCGCCCCCGAGATCGCCGCCCGCGCCCCCCGCCACCCCCTCGTCCATTATACTTTTTAAGCTCCAATCTCGTTCATTTAAACGGTTGGCTTTAGATGGCAATCGCATTTTTCCACTGCAGGTCACGTCTCGACCCGTCTCCCGACTCGAGGGCTTAAATCAACAAAAGAAAATAATAAGATTCGTTCAAATTAAAAGTGTAATGTCGCGAAAGTGCGCGGCGCGGGCGTTTCTTAATCCCACCGCTCCTCTTCATTAGGCGGGCGCCGCTAAGGCCTCGGGAAACGCTTAAAAACGTCGCCAAGAATTTTTCTTTATTCATAACGGAGATTAAGAGAAATGCAAATGAAGCGAGGCGTCGGGGGCTACTTAGCTGTGTCAACAACGTTTCGAGGACTCGGCGGTGAATCGGAGGTTTTTTCCGCTCCAGCGGCCGCGGCACGTGGCGTCTGTGTCGGGTTGTTGTGTTTAGGTAGACTCGTGCCTGCACGTAATTGTTATTGCCACCTAAAAAGTATTGGTATCATGTAGAACTTTATCATTTTCTGTACAGTTGAAGCACTTACTAAATCATGGCTCTATAGGAAAATCATCGGCCTATTTACCTATACGTACCCCATAAATTATTACTTACACACCTACTTAATACTAGGTTATCAACTCCTGCCTTCTCCTGCTGTAAGTCATAGCTATAGACTTCGTTTCTGCAAAGGTTTTTCAAGAAAATAAAATTAAAATGTTTACTTTGTCACAGAAACTCGCAAACCTGTATGGGCACTTATGAAACGTCAGAAGCTAGGTGGACGGTTCCAATTGGTCGCTTCCTATGGAGAAGTAATCCAGGTCCATAGTATTTTATACAGGATAAGTTTTTATCCAGTGCGCAAACTGTAACCATGAACTCAGCATATCATTCTAGGCCGCAGAAATCTTTCACCTTTAAAAAAAAATCTGCGGTTTCATAGAAAAGTGCAATACCTACGCGGTCAAAATGTATGGAACAACTGATTTTTTTGTATAAACCGGCGAAAAATGTCTGCACTGGGGGTCTAGAATGATATGCTGAATTCATGGTTACAGTTTGCGCACTGGATAAAAACTTTTCCTATATAAAATACTATAGATCTGGTAAAGAAACTAAATTTTTGCCAGATTGGTCTCCCTCTCCATAGGAAGCGACAAATTGGAACCGTGCACCTAACTTCTGATGTTTCATACGTGCCCATGCAGGTTTTTGTGAAATAAATTGTTTTTTTTTTTTTTTTAATCCTTATTTACACGAGTTTCACCCTACCACCAAAACTAGATCAACAAACCTAAAATACGAAATTAGCATCGAAACAATCGCAAGATCACTCAAGACAAAACATCTTACTGAAACAAAAGACATCGATTATAATAGC
Source organism: Polymixis flavicincta (assembly GCA_949987655.1). NCBI lineage: Eukaryota > Metazoa > Arthropoda > Insecta > Lepidoptera > Noctuidae > Polymixis > Polymixis flavicincta. The sequence continues at coordinate 21,137,825 of OX465173.1, forward strand.
TCGAAGTAAGTGGCTATTATAAGGAATCGAGTTATTTCGTCGATGGCGGGTTGTATCGATCGAGTAGCTCATTTATTTGTTCATCCGGCCTCAACGTTTATGCTGGTCGCAACTCTTTCGCGGCCACGGACTTAGTACTCTAGTGATGTGACTGGGACTATAAGTTGTAATTATTCTTGTCGATGTTTCTGCAGAAAAAGGACTCAGGTTAAGAAATGGTTCAACGGAACCCATCTCGGATACTTTTCGCTTTGGGTACCTTGATTTTTGTATCAGAATCTATCTATCTACGACTATCTAATACTAAAAGAAGACCCTCAGCATCATTATGGGCACGTCACGATTGTGGCGGTAAGTCCCCTCTTTGAGGAGTGGCTTGAGAGGCGGCATGGCGTCCTCACCTTCCGCCTGACGCAGATCCTCACCGGACACGGGTGTTTCGGGAGGTTCCTGTTTCGCATAAAGCGGGAGGAAACTCCCGGGTGTTTCCATTGCGAAGATCGCCCTGAGGACACGGTGGAGCATATGGTGGAGGTCTGCCCGGCTTGGGCGGGGCACCGCCGTGTCCTCGTGGAGGCGATCGGCGACGGCGATCTCTCGCGTTTGGCCCTAGTCCAGGCCATGGTACGAAGCGAGAGTGCATGGATAGCCGCCACTTCCTTCTGCGAAGCAGTGATGCTCGCGAAGAGGGAGGCAGCGCACGTGAGGGAGAGGCAGTCTATGCGCCCTCATGGCCCTAGCCTTCGCAGGAGACGCCCTGGGCGTCGGGAATCCCAGGCTGACTCCCGGCCACCGTAGGCGTGGGCTTGCGGACGGCGAGTAATGGGTAGCTCGCTGTCCGGTAAGGACCAGGCCCAGGTCGACGTCGCAATTTGTTCCACGCGCACCTCAAAGAGATGTCAGCATAAAGTGATGGGGCCCGCAAGGGCCGATGCCTGCCAGGGGTGCGGGTTGTTCGAAAGAGATACCGCCACCCCTGGCACATAGGCTACTGAGGGAACACGGGTTTTAGTCAGTAAAAGTCTGACACGCCCTCCTGCTCCACCCAGAGCGGGAGAAGTTATTTGATGATTTCCCACCCTAAAAAAAGCACGTAAAGGTCCGGGATGAGAAAACTGCGGAACCCTTTAAAAAGTGGGTCCACACTTCACAATATGAAGTCGACATTCAATTTAATAGTATGAAATATAAAGTACGTAAGAATAATTATGTCAAATTCTTAAGTTTTCAAAAATTTCGTTCAAAAATTCAACTATAAGTACCTACAACAGTATTCAAGTTTCTACACCAGTTGTTTCTCTTGACCTTTAAACTTGCGTGGGCTTATGAAAACCAAGTCAAAGTTTTCTTGGTGTTATGGGGAGGAAGATCCTCGATTTTGTGGTACTAAATGTACACAAGTAAAGAATGCTTTTAGCTGTAACACCTGAAAAAAAAAAATTGTTACTAATCTGGCAGAATTTAAGCCCCCACTTCGACCCTAATATTTTGATGAATTCGACTGACAAATGCGTGCATTGACTGGACAGGTCCACTCTTAAAGAGACTCGATACTGGTAGAACAATCAATGTGTTAAATAAAATTCTTTATGCACCGTGTTTCTTGCAAATAAAGACAATTCTTTCAATTTGCATGGAGCTTTCTTAGAAATTGTTCTACTAGAGTTGGTCGCGCTGTCGCCAACCATAATAACTGTGGATGTTGAAGAGGATATATAAAATTACATAGCTACTCCAACGCTACGCTATGCTGTTGATTCTTTTGACCATTCAAATATGACTATGGTAACTAAAATAACACAAACAAGTTATACTGCAACTGTAAAAATCGATAACAAAACACAATACACAGAAGCACAACACTATAACCCGCTCAACAGCGCAGAGTGTATTTTTATTCGGAATTTATATCTCGCTTCGAATCCCACATTATTGTCTCCCAGCATTTATTTTGTGATGGGCATTAAAACAAACCCCATTTTCTTGTAGACGATTTCATTTTAGCTGGGTTTAGGAAATTTAGAGCCGGTCTTTAGAGCTCCGATATTGCGAGCCGTGGTGGGCGGAATAATTAATTTAGTCTATTATTATTCCCTTTTCTCTAAAGATAACGTTGGATATAAAGTGTTGCGAGCTAAAATTAATAGGCTGGTTTATTTTAGAGTTTTGTAGGTCGGACTTTGACTTATTTTTAAGGTGCGTGGGCGTCTGTCTCCGTTTAAGAGACATGTATGAAATGTTCAGAAGCAGCAGTGGTGGCCCAATAGTTTTGTCCACGACTTACGAGTTTGTAGGTCGTGAGTTTGAACCCAGGACGGTACTTTAATCATAATCGTAATCTTTATTCACGAATAAGAGACAACCATACGGAGTAATAACAAACACAAATTAGTCAAAAATCGCTTAAAATTATTTCGACTATAAAATTTAGACAACAGTTGGAGAATGTGAGATGGTAGATTGTAAAGATAACTTGGTTGCCTTCGGACTGATTCGCTCTATCCCCTCGTACTAGCTTAAAACTGTATCACTTTAGTTTGAGTATTTCATTTCATCACCACTACTCATAAAATGGTGAAGGAAAATATCATAACCGGCCCATCAATTTCAAGACATGTGACATCCACCAACCGCGTGGCCCACTCCCTATCACAAAGAGGAAGTCTGTGTCCCAGAAGTGGGAACATGGCGGATCCATGTAATTTTCTGAATTGATTAAAACTACAGATCTATGTAAAAAATTCAATGCTTCCCACTGTAATACATACGGGACCTAACAATAATTGCAATAAATTAATGATCACGAAGAAAAATATTGTCATAATCACCACAATTGGCAAACGTTTGGTTTAGAACGTTAAAAATGCAATAAAGACCAGCAAATTTGCAATAACCAATGTCGGGACGGTACATCGTAGCTAAACTAAAGCCTTTGCTAAGTCTTAGTGCAGACTTAGTGAAACACCTGAGCTTTATACCTAGATACATAGTTTACCTACAGCCTCACCTGATCCTGAAACTAGTGAATTACTCAGTAAATTATAATTACTATTCTCTGCACTATTCAAGGACCAGAATTTAGGCCTTCTTAAGGAATTCTTTCATTTAGCCTTTATTCCGGTCTTCTCATCAGGAAAAAGAGTTTTTGATTGAGTGAAGATTGAGCGTGATTGAGTGAAGATTGAGCGTGATTGAGTGAAGATTTAGCGTGATTGAACACAGTAACAGTAGGAATGGTTTTAATTTTGACAGTTCAACAACATTAATTGCGTTATTTACGTTGCTGAGTGCGACTGTTATTATGCATGTAGCTACAAGACATACTTTATTAAGTTAGATTCTCTATCAAATCTAAGAATCTTGAAGTGGGACAATACAGGGTTATTGGAAAAACACCAACAACCTCTTAAGAGGTCACTGTACTCATTATGAACAACTTTTACTATGGAACCAAACCTGAAATCACGAAAAAAAAATCAGCTGTTCCCTACATTTTGATGAGTTATACGAACATAAATGTAAGAAACAGCTGATTTTGATGTCCTAGAATCAAAATTACAAACCCTCAGTGGGACCTCCAAGAGAGGACGCTTGTGTCCCAGCAGTGGGAACATTATAGACTCATTATGCAAGATATGAATTCTCTGAAACCTTGAACAAATGATTCTCCTTACTAAGAGGGACAATTCATAAAATCCAACAAATTCTACGAGAAAAATCATCTCCTCACAAATTGAATACAACCGATTCCCCTTCATCATTTCAGCCGGAAGACGTCCACTGCTGGACATAGGCCTCCCCCAAAACGGGGGTTTTGCCATATTCGCCACGCTTGGCAGGCGGGTTGGCGATCGCAGTATGGTGGTATAATGCATAGAGAACGCTGCTGCCCATTCTCTAGAAAGTCCCTTAGTCGCCTTCTACGACACTCACGAAATGGGATGGTACTATTCTTTTACGTCGGGTCCACACGGTACCGTCCGGCACCACACGGAACGATTCCCCTTATAAATAATAAAATAAAATGTCTATTAAGTATAAAGGGCAAACGGCAGACAGTAATTAAGCTAAAATACGTAATAATTTTTGTGTGGCAAGCTCTTGTGGAATCAAAGCGAGCGTCCACTTTTGTTTGCACACTCGTTCATATCCCACAGCACTGATATCGCTTGCATATCCCTCGGGTATGTTAATGTGGACACAGCTTTTGATTCAAATTCAAAATAATTTATTTCACATAAACCTACATGGTCCACCTTGTGAGGGCCGCAGGATGTGGGAAGCACAGAACCCATCGAAGTGGCGGAGCTTGGGGGAGGCCTATGTCCAGCAGTGGACGTCTTTCGGCTGAAATGATGATGATGATGAAACCTACATCACTCACAAAACGACTGAAGCTAGGAGCACACTTTTTGGTAGTATCGTATGGAACAGAGCCGGCAAGAAACTCCATGATTACCCTAAAAATTGTCTTTGACATCACTGTTAATAAGTATAAGAGGACAAAGTAGACCAGTCCATAAATAGGTACCAAGTACATTTAAAAAAATGATGACAATACCACCCTATTAGATAATATTTATTCCACTGGGCATGATCCATGCCCTAATCAATGCGCGATAGCGAATTCAGCCTATTACGAAATCTGAGGTAGATACACACGGCTACACATCAAGCTATACATTTCCAGTTTACGCTGATCTCGCACTGTACGGAAATCCTATACAATGCGAGATCAGCTTATACTGGAAATGTATAGCTTGATGTGTAGCCGTGCGTACCTACTGTTTTTGTTTAAATGTCTTCCTTCATGATTAAACTGGTAGTATAGTAGATTTTCAATAGTCACATAGAATTACAAAAAATATGTGCTGCATGCGAGAAGCACAATAACGAAACAGAAGCCTATTTCAAGCAGATGACACGATTGGAACTTCGTCGCGTAAATCGCTACCGGCCTACGAGGTACAACGAATTATACACCATAATGACGATCTCACGACTCAAGATGTAAAATTGTCAAAAATTGGTCGACTATACCACTTAGCACTTACTGTAAGCTGCAGATAGTTCAACACTTCGTAGCCTTCATTTATAACGTTTTATAGCGACGTCTCCTCCATACTATCAAACCGATAGTATCCCAAGCTTAATTTGATTAGCGACCACAAGCTGCGGAGCGCTCTCCATGCACACTCACCACACTCAACTTTGCCCACGAATTTGTATCAAGTGTTAGTCGTATTTACATAGCGTCCGTATTAATATTATCATTAAGGTGAGTGATAGACAAACAGGTAGGTATTATTTTTGTTCCACAACAATTTTTTTCTCGTGACGTCGCCCGCGTGTATGTCGTATCCCATTGGAACGTACCTACTATCGTATGCGCTAATCCAGGTCATAAACTATCTGAATGCCAAATTTCAACTAAATCCGTCCAGGTGTTTTTGCGTAATTGTGTAGCAAACATACAAACTTTCACATTTGTAATTTTACTGGCTTTTGCCCGCGGCTCCGCCAGCGTGGATTTCGGTTATCGCCTCAAAAAGTAGCCTATGTCCTTTTCCATATCCCAGGCTATATCTCTGCCAAATTTTATAACGATCGGTTCAGCGGTTTAGACGAGAAAGCGCAACAGACAGACACATTTACTTTCGTATTTATAATATTAAGTACGGATTATAAAAGGGAAGTAGGACAGTAGGATTACAATATTAATAGGATAGTCCGTACGATAAATATAAGGAAGGAAACTATCTGAGGACATGTTGACCTACCTGAGAATCCGCGCTGTTCTATTCATTATAAAAGTCATTTCACGTTTTATTACGTCCGTGGGAACTTGGGCTAAGAAGATAATTTAATGTAGGCAAATAGGTGCTTCCACTTGGGGTAATTACTTCCGTATTTATTTAGGCACTACAAAATTTTTGTTTACTTATTTTTTTACTAACTATGCTGACGCGAAAGACGTTGTCCTGTCTTAACTATGAATATTGAATTCGCATTGGTAATAATAATAATATAAGAAATGTTTAAAAGGTCGTTAAGTTTTCATATATTTTCTAATTTTACGCGCAACATTCTTATTTTTTCTTCCTTATGAACCTTCTCCTGATAGTAAAAAACACAACAAAAAAAGAATTAGCAAAATTGGTCCATTTACGTGTGATGCCGTGAACAAGGGAGATTGGGATTTATTTTTAACCTACTTCCAAAAAGGATACAGTTATATTATGTTCGACTCTATGTATTTTTGTATTGTTGTCGCCGATTTCTCCCCCATACCTATGTGGACCGATTCTCAAAATTATTTTTCTATTTGAAAGAGTATACCTACTCCTGAGGTAGTCCCATTTGCACCAAGTCTGGATCTGATGTTATAAACCCAGGGAAATCGAGAGCAACCCTTAAATTTTGTATGTACACCAATGTTTTTCATATTTAACTCCGTCATATAAAGACAGATTTGCAAAATTCTTTTTATTCGAAAGGGGTTTATCCCGAAATGGTTCTATTTAAATTTCATATAGATCTGATGATAAGTTTCGGAGACAGACAACGGAACTCTACAAAAAATGTCAGCAAATCAACCGCGATTGCTGCCATCGCATAAATAGGTATGCATTGTTTTGACCCCAAGGATGATGAAATTTCGAATTGGTGTGGGGTAGGTACTAAAACTAAAAAGTGAAAAACAAAAAGTATAAAAAAAAAATCCCGGCTTCCAAAAAAACACTACAAAGTGAAAAATTACTTTAATTTCGGAAGGCGGTGACAAAAAATTAAAATACATATCCAAAGTCACCGACTTCCGAAATTAAAGTTATTTTTCACTTTGTAGTGTTTTTTATAAAAAGATTTATATAGATATAAGATTTGAGCTCGTAGCGGCATAGACATCCGCTACGAAATTTAGGTCAGTCCTGTCAGATATCTTTTAGGACGCCAGCGCCATGACGCTTTGTATTTCTACGAAGAATAGACAGTGCTTTTTCAATACAAAGTTACATTTCGTTCCTACATTTTTGATATCGCACCGTAGATATCCTTCTACAATCTGTCATTTAGTCTTTCGTTTCTAACGATATTTTTCTAGGTGCTTATAAATGTAGACTATTTCAGAAGAATATTTCTTCCCAAACTGTCAAAATCTCACCGACAACAAACTTTCTACTCGACGGCCATAAAGTGTATACGATTATCTACAAAATCATGATTCGTTTAGAACGCATAACTGTGATAATTAATAGAAAAACATAGCTATCTTCTCCCATTGTGCATCATTTAGTTAGTAAAATCATGTCTATTCTTCCGTCGACACATCGGTGCTCGTGCTAAGCCTGCTGAAGGGTGGTAGACTAAATTTTATTTACAGAGCGGAATATTTACCTAATTAAAATAAATGTTTTTTTAACAAAATTCAAAGATTTCGGTTCGTTTTTATTTTTCTCGAAACTTTTAATGATTTAGGTATATAAAAGTGACAGTGTTAATGGACTTCTGTAGCTGACTGTACCACACTTTTGGCAACTTTAAAAATTATGGTGTAAGGTGTAAAGTAGGTACCAAACGTAAGTAAATAACGTAACGTTTAAGATACTTAATTTGAATCGACAATTCCATTCACTGTACAAAGTTAGGTACTTTAGGTACCTACCTATACGGATTGCGGATTGCAGATCTTTACAGAATCATCTAAAGGTATTTATTTCAATCTAGGTGAAAGCCTGAAAAGCACATGTTAGCTGCAGTGCTGTCCCATGACCCTTTACTTCTAATAATTATGTACTCTGATGCATACAAAATTATTATGTAGTTGTAGAGAGATACCACTATAAATAGAAAATGTTTTAAATTCTATCACAGTTACTAAAATAGTTCACGTTAGGTCTACCATTGCAATTATGAGGTTTCTAGCGACATCTGTCACCAAACCTAGTAAACGCAATAACTGTAATTACTGCCATCTATGAATTAATGATACAACTGGTTGGAAACGCAACTCATGGAGGTGAACGAAGCACAGCTGACAAACGCCGTTCTACTGGTAACGTCATTGACGTAATAGTACGCACATTGACTGATAGATGGCAGACAGTGACTTGAATATGGTCAAAAGTATTTTTTTAACCGATTTTAAAAAGGAGGAGGTTATCAATTCGACACGTTTATGTTTTTTTTATGTGTGTCTGGGCATAACTCCGTTATATATAGACGGATGTGCAAAATATAAGGGTATATTCCGAAATGGTCCCATTTAAATTTCATACAGATCTGATGATGAGTTTCGTTGACAGACAACGGAACTCTTGAAAAAATTACAGCAAAACAATCGCGGATCGCGATTGCTTCTATTACACAAATACTTATGCATTGTTTTGACCCAAGGATGATTAAATTTCAAATCGGTGTGGTGTACAAGTTTTATTTATTTTTCACTTAGGTACACTTTATCTAAAAAGAGAAAAATAAAAACTTGTCCCAAAAAAAAAAAACAACTGACATCAATTTCAACTTTAATGTCGGGAGGCGGTGACAAAAAATTAAAATACGAGTACATATCCAATAGATCACCGCCTTCCGAAATTAAAGTTATTTTTCACTTTGTAGTGTTTTTCCGGAAGTCGGTTGTTTTTTATTTTTATTGAACAAGATTTTGTTTTGTAGGATGTTTTATTATTATTTTATTCAATTTCTCTTCATTCTATTTTTTTTTTTTTTTTTTGTAAATAGGCGTTGTAACATGAGTACCATGGGATAGGCCGTGATGTCGGCCATGAGTCGTGATTCGAATTATTAATTGCTAAATTAGCATTCGCTAATTAACTTACATAACTCAGGTAGGTACAACAATCTTTTCAAGGATTGTTTTTGTTTGGTTTGTTTTATTAGAAGTCTAGCAGAAAAACAAAAGTGTCTTCAAGAATAACAAATTGACAACCATTGTTCAATTAATAATAAAATTCATGTAGGGAAGTACGAAACTTAAATAGCCCTTGGGAAAGTTTACTCTGGAACTTAGGTTTGAGATAGAGACTTATCCAAATAAAATGTACTCATTTGTAATTTTTGTAAAGGCCACACAGTGACGTTACCCATCCAACAGCTGACCGTGGCATCGGACGCTTAACCTCGTAGGTAGATCGACCTTCTCTCTTGTCTGCGACGAGCCCCCGTTTGCTTACATAAACTAAATTAATAGGTAATTATTGCAAAATAAATGGCCTTTAGAGCAGACGATTACACAAGGAGGGAGCCGACGTACCTGACGGCTGCAAATCGCCTGCTAATCCTAAGTGACTAAGATGACCTAGGTAAAAATGTTGACAGGGACAAAGAAGGGAACCTTGGATGTCAATAATTCATAAATAATGGTTTTGGTCCAACTGAGTCTTCCAAAATGGACCCAAAAACCCGTAGTCATTTTATTTTGTAAGGGAAACCAATAGGTTAAAATTAACAAATAAACCACGTAAGTAGGTACCTACTCACTACATCTTCCACAGAATATCTACAACTAGATATGTAATTTAATGGTGTCTACTAATTATCATAAAATACTAAAGTACATTATTAATAAAATGTACCTAATGAATTAATATTTAATATAATATAATTAATTTTTAATTAATGTTTTATATAGTGAAATAATTTAATTGCAATAGTTAGAATCATTTTAATTTAATTTAATTTACTCTTACCTTAATTTTAATTTAATCATTTTGCTATACCCTTACAGGGTATCTTTAAGCCCTTTGTTACTTTTTTTTACAATATAGAATGCAATAAATAAATTAAAAAAACGAAGTCTCAAAACAATAGTAATAAATATGGCCACGTTTAAAATTATCAAAAACATCATATGGGCATCGAAAAGGTCATCGTCGTTGTCAACAGGAAAGGTGCCCATCAGGCGCGGTCTGAGGGGGAGCGTGATCCTAGGATGACATGACCCAAAGCCAGAACGTAAACCTGTTTTTTATGCAATAAAGTCTAATTCACTCTTTTTCTTTCTTATAAATACCTATGTAGTCTTTGTGACTGTGATCCCCCAAAGTCTGGCTGCGACCGCGCCTGCCATAACTCCATAAGGCTGGCAGTATTGCCACATTTGCCACGTTGCATGGCAATACTGAATCTTTGACCAAACAATAGGCCAGCCCTCTGATTACAACTTTTAAAATAGGTAGATATTTACAAACTGACTTTAGTCATTGGTTTTACTTATACCTATTCATCATTTCCCCGACTCCTAAGAATTTATCTCCCAATAGGGTATATTTTTATACGTATGTAACTAAAGTTAATAAAACTATCGAAGGTTACTTACTTACAAAAAAAATTGCATAGGTACTTTCAAATACGACATAATGGCTGTAAGTAAAAATGTGACCATTTGTGACCTGTGTAGTCATGCTAATAGCGTCATAACAAAAAGAAAAACAAAAGTACAGTGTGCAAAAACCACTTTTAACTGACGAAATACAAATATTTGTACAGAGATGACATTGCAAATTAAATAATCGATAATTTAAGTACCAGCCAAAACCGGTTTTAGTTTTTAGAGATAGCAGCAACCGGTTAAGTGTAGCCTATTTACGGCTGCTAACTGTTCGCTCCATGACCTGTGCGTGATTGACCATATCTTTTGACACTCGGGCTATCGGTTTTCTGGTTTGGACTGGACTTTGTTGTTCAATAGATACTGTACCTACCTACACATTTACAAACACAGGCCTATTCCCCGTAAATGTAATCAACACACTTATTATGCAACACACTAATAATCTCAATTCTCAATCATAATTTATTTTGAACTAGCAGCGCTCCGCGGTTTCACCCGCGTAGTTCCCGTTTCTGTGGGAATACGGGGATAAAATATAGCTTATGTTACCCGGGGATAATGTAGCTTCCCAACAGTGAAATAATTTTTCAAATTGGTTCAGTAGTTTCGGAGCCTATTCAATGCAAACAAACAAACAATCAAATCTTTTCTCTTTAGTTTTTTTTTTTAATTAGGATTACCAACAATTGTTCACACTACAGTGAGATAACACATTCTTAAAATTAAATTACAACGCAACAATTACTTATAGGTAAACAACACATGCATAAAAAATGAAATAGAGAAACAAGCTAACTTACTTAGTAATAAGCGCCAATATTCAATTAAATAAATTCGATTATTAAATAAATTAGTACTTTATAATAAAAATGGTGACATTGTAAATGGAAATGAAACTAAAACTGGTGAAAAACTAATACATAAAAAAAAAACATAAAACTAAGACACTGACAACATTGGTAAATTAAATTAAAAGTTACATTAAATCAGTAAATTCATTATTAACAGGTGCAGGTGTATATAATATAGATGTACAGGTTGCTAATCCATTCTTTCATATGTTCGAAAAAATTGTCTGCTTAGCAACGTAAAAACGCCATTAATGTTGTGGAACTGTCAGAATTAAAATGATTCCTACTGATAATGGATTACGCGATTACCCTGCAGAACTTACAGAAGGCCACATACCGCGGTCCTTACGAGTAGTTTGCTACATCCTGCTGGTTGCTAGTACGTACTTGCTACGTAGCTAAAGACGCCAGCAGATCAAGCTACCCCAATCTGTCAAATTTCTTTGATAGATTTTGAACTTTATAAAATAAAATTTGACAGTTCGGGGTAGCTTGAATTGCCTTGTTATTTCAGCAATCCAACACCCTGATTGCATAACACACTATCAATCATAATCTAAATAATTTAGAAGGATAATTGCTGATACAAAGCTCCAAATGATCGAAAAATTTGCCTGCTCACAACGTAAATAATGCAATGAATGTTGTTGAACTGCCATCATCATCATCATCATTTTAACCGAAAGACGTCCGCTGTCTGAGTGGACGTATTTCCCCAAAAGCGGGGATTTTCCATAATCGCCACGCTTAGCAGGCGGGTTGGCGATCGCAGTATGGTGGTCAAATGCATAGAGAACGCTGCTGCCCATTCTCTAGTAAGTCCCTTATTCGCCTTCTACGACACCCACGAGAAGCAATGGGATGGTGCTATTTTTTTACGTCCGGCACCATCACGGTACACAAACGGTTTGAAGGATACCTTTTGCTAAACCATAGCCGTGTTCGAAAAAATTGTCAGCTCACAACGTAAATAACGCAATTAATGATGTTTATCATCAAAGGTCATTAATTCAAACTAGGCTGAGAATCAGCTCTTTTTGAACGTCAAAATTAAATAAGGCAGTCCCCAAAACGTGCTTTCCGAGGCACGAACTTTCCACGCCTCGGAAAGCACGTTAAGCCGTTGGTTCCGGCTGTCATTTGTGGATCTTTCACAGTCGTTACGTTTCGTCAGAACCCCGGTCCAGGAACCCCCTGGTTGTCAGACTTTCAGGTTACTAGGTAATACGATGTTACTATAACTGTAATTCTATTACCCGTACCTGGCTTGTGGAGGTCAGACAGGCAGTCGCTCCATATAAAATACTGGTATTCAGCTGCATCCGGTTGGACTGGAAGCCGAACCCAACGCAATTGGGAAAAGGTTTAGGCACATGATGATGAGTCCCCGAAACGCCCGCCCTTCACCACTTTCTTTGCTTTACAGTGTGTGTTGAACTGTCAAAAAAAGCCATTCCTAATTCCTACTCTTCCCCGCTGTACTGTAGATACCTACCTAAGTTTGACATTTCATTAGAACCTGAAGACAGGTTACTAAAAGAATAGAAGATGCGGTAAATGTTTACGGTACATGTAATTCTCATCGTCCATGCTTGTACCTATGTGATTACCTCCATTGTACTTCACCGTGCAATGACCACTGTATAGCCTGTGCTGTAACTGCATCGAGCCTTTCGTTGAATAGAAACGGTATTGGAGAAAGCTACTGTCATATGTCAGCTTGATATTTTGCTTATTTTCCTCTGGCTGCGACGTCGTTAAAAGATACAAAAGTGGAGCAAGAGGAAGTGAGCCTATTACCATCAACCCGGCACAAATCCAGTCCCTGGGCTGCTACTGAGAAATTCCCTGTAGAGAAAAAATCAATAACACTTTGCCCCCACCTGGAATCTAATCCAGGACCTCAAACTCAGCAGTAGCGATTACGATCACTAGACCAATGAGTACTATATACAGGAAACATTTTTAACCAGGGACCAAACTGTAACCATGAATTCAGCATTCAGTAAAAATTTCTACGCTAGGGAGTCCAGAATGATATGCTGAATTCATGGTTACAGTTCGCGCACTGGTTTAAAACTTATCCTGTATACTTATAGGAGATAAATATCACGCGTCTCTCCACTAGTCCAATGCCTACTCTAGGATGAATATCCGGTACGGCTCGCAATCCTTTCCTATCCTAAAGGCACGTCTTCCCTACCATTACGGTGCACCACGGTCTGCCGCTTGATATGCAATGGTCTATGTTGCACCATGAAATATGCGTCGTTAGAGGCTAGTGTAAATCTTGGGGATCATTCCATTAATCGAATCTGGTCAAACCACGCTGAGGTCGATGCATATCATTCATTCATTCATTCATTAACACCAATGAAACAAGACGGAACTCGTTCAGCAAGATTTAAAGACCGCACTTTGACTACGTTTTAAAAGTAAAGCAAGCGCTTCATAAGAATATGAACATTTATGCTACATGATAAAGTTCATATTCGTATGAGATGCTTACTCGACTAACTCAAAGAGGCGTCTATGAATGTTGTCCTTTTTCATTGCCCGAAACAACACGACAAAATGCCACTAGAAAGTACCTTCTAACACATTTTGTTTACAATGTATCTTTCCTTTCCTTACCTGGGTGCTTACTCTGGAATATAATTCCGATAGATCGTCATTGGAATTGTAAGTTAAACGTCAGGGATTGGCTAGACTCAGTGAGTCCAGCCAATCCCTGACGTTTAACTGATAATTCCAATGTCGATCTATCGGAATTATATTCCAGAGTAAGCACCCTGTACCTTTAAGTGGTATCAGTAACCAAACATGGTAGGTGTGAAAATCACAAGTTTTCGCGTCGACACACACTTTAGGGTTAAGTATGGTGGAAATAACTTGCACTTGATCTTTATAAAAACCTTACCAAAGTATACCTAGTTTGCTACGAAATCCCAGTAGTGAACAACTATTGATAATAAAAATATTTTTAATACTTAAACAACTTGTAACGGAAAGGGTACATTTAAATATAATATCACCATAAAATTGTGAACACCGTTTTTTTTTTTTTTTTTGGATGGGAATCATCAAATAACTTCTCCCGCTCTGGGTGGAGCTGGAGAGCGTGTCAGACTTTTACTGACTAAAACCCACCCGTGTTCCCTCAGTAGCCTGTGTGCCAGGGGCCACGGTATCTCTTTCGAACAGCCCGCATCCCTGGCAGGCATAGACCCTTGCGGGCCCCATCGGTTTGTGCTAACATCTCTTTGAGGCTCGCGTGGAACACAACGCGCCGTCGACCTGTGCTTGGTCCTTACCGGACGGCGAGCTACCGAATACTGGCCGTCCGCAAGCCCACGGTGGCCGGGAATCAGCCTGGGATTCCCGACGCCCAGGGCGTCTCCTGCGGCGACTAGGGCCGTGAGGGCGCATATGCTGCCTCTCCTTCCCGTGCGCCGCCTCCCTCTTCGCGAGCATCACTGCTTCGCAGAAGGAGGTGACGGCTACCCATGCACTCTCTCTCCGTACCATGACCTGGACAAGGGCCGGACGCGAGAGATCGCCGCCGCCGATCGCCTCCACGAGGACACGGCGGTGCTCCGCCCAAGCCGGGCAGACCTCCACCGTATGCTCCACCATGTCCACAGGGCGATCTTCGCAATGGAAACACCCGGGCGTTTCCTCCCACCTTATGCGAAACAGGAACCTCCCGAAACAGCCGTGTCCGGTGAGGACCTGCGTCAGGCGGAAGGTGAGGACGCCATGCCGCCTCTCAAGCCACTCCTCAAAGAGGGGACTTACCGCCGCAATCGTGGCGTGGCCTAATTGTGAACACCGTTAGTTAATAATCTATCGAGCGAAATTATAAACTGTCGATAAAATTGTAAGCTGCACCATACTGATTGCAATTTAACGCATTATTTTTCGGTAGATTATAATCTAGGTATAAAGTATTAGTTTTTTTTAAACACGATATTGACATAGTTTGACCGTAGTAAGATTCTGCGGGGAATCATTATAGCGGTACAGAATTGGGGCCCTGCTGTTATCTTTGGATAGCAATAGGGTTTCTGTTACACCCTGTATATTTAACAGATATTTGGACATTAGGGCCCCAGTTCTGTATGGTTATAATGATTCCCCGCGGAATCTTACTACGTTTAAACTACGTCAATATTGTGTTTTTAGAAACCAATGTAAAGGTAAGGAAACGAAATGTCATATCCTATAAGTTCCAAGACAATTTTTCGACATTATAAGTACGATATTAGCAGATTTCGTATGTAATTGACGTGTTTAAGAGTAAGGAATCGTTAAGTGAATTCAGGCCTTACTAAGCCCTGAATTTTTCTATTTTGATAACACTTCACGTATGTACTGATTTCATTTTACATTTGTTGACGAAATACTTACAAATCTGTGATCATCATTCACCTGTCCCTGATTATTCGATTTGCCGACCTCAAATATTGGCATAGGGCTACCTATGCCAATATTTGAGGTCGGCAAATCATGTAAGTATTTTTCTTTCATACTTCTCTATTGTTTCTCTATCTCGGTAGTGTAAACCTTTCTATCCTTATCATCTTCCACATAGTCCATCCATCGTTTCTTTGGTGTTCCCCTACTCTTATAGCCATATCATCAACCATAATAGGGTATTTTCCAATTTATTGAAAAGTATTCTAAATTGAAGATTGGGACGAAATATGTAACAGACAAATAAAAGTAATTTGATTTACATCCATTTTCTCAATCGAAAACGATTTAAATCGAATTTACTTTTCGTTGTTTTGAATTTACCGCCAAAACGCTCGTTACGATGACTTTTTATCACGTGACGTCAACTTTGTGTAAACCAAAGTAGTTAGTAAGTAAACAAGTGAATGTCGAGTTAATAATTAACAAGATTTTTAATATATAGAAAGTGGAATTACTGGCGTATGGTGCCTCTGTGCACAAATACTTCTAAAACTGCGCCAAACTAAGTATTTGTACCGGTGCCGTTTACACAAAGCTAGCGTCACGATGTCGCGTGATAAAAGTCATCGTAAGGAGCGTTTTGGCAAACGAAATTTGATTTTTAATCGTTTTTAATTGAGAAAATGGATTTAAATAAATTTATTTTATTTTTCTGTTAAATATATCGTTCCAATCTTCCAATTTAAATAGTTTTTATTAAATTGGAAAATACCATATTAGAGGTGCGCGCTATCGAATGGCATAAAAAATAGAGCGAAATAAGCAAAAAAGTATTTTTCATTTTCAAAACTTTATAGTCGCTTTTGACATGTATAATAAAGTGTCGACTAATATTAATTACATTAGTGGGCACTATCGAATTGCATCAAATATAGAGCGAAATAAGAGAAAAGGTAGTTCATATCTACTCAAAACTAGTTAATAATACCTACTTAGGTTTTTTTTCATTTTTTTTTTTTTGGGTGTGAAATCATCAAATAACTTCTCCCGCTCTGGGTGGAGCAGGAGGGCGTGTCAGACTTTTACTAACTAAAACCCACCCGTGTTCCCTCAGTAGCTCGTATGCCAGGGGCTGTGGTATCTCTTTCGAACAAACCCGCACCCCTGGCAGGTAAGACTAGTCGCTTTAATCACCAACATTTAAAAAAATTACCAATTTGCTTATAGGAACGGGATTCCATTGTATGTTTGTCAGATGTTTACAACACTTTAATATGGCTTGTAGTCCACTTTAACAAATCTACTACGTGTGTATGTGTGTCCGTCCACTCTGCTATCATTATTGAGGAAGCCGTATCGCTGCAAATCAATCAGAATCGTATACAACACGACGTACACACGATCACCTTGTCAATGTCGACGACTTTAATTCCAAATCTACATATAGTTACATCGTTTTAGCATTTAGTAAGTACCTTCTAGCTACTGCCCACGGCTACGACCGCGTGGATGTCGGAAATTAGTGTTACCGGGATACAAGCAGCATGTAAGTCCTTCAGAGACAAGTTATCCGTCACTGAAAGTCTAGTTACCTAGGAAGTTAACTGCAATAAACAGGCAGATCTAAAAAGAAGCTTTTTGCTATAAGTACGGTACATACTTTCAAAAAGCTATTATTTTGACATTACAAAAATTAACTAGCTTCCGCCCGCGGCTTTGCCCGCGTGGACGTCGAAAATTATCCCGCGGGAACGTACCACCGGGATAAAAAGTATACCTTAAGTTAATCTAGGTTATAATCTATCTGTGTGCCAAATTTCATCCAAATCCGTTCAGTCGTTTTTGCGTGAAAGAGTAACAAAGAGCCACACATACAAACTTTCGCGTTTATAATATTAGTAAGGATTTGTACGGATGTAGTATGTTTAGATTACAGTTTCAAGTTCAACAGTACGTACATAAGTTGTGCATTAATATTAATTAGTGATAAAAAAATATCTGACAGGCAGGCTGCCATCTTTTAAAAAAGGAAGACGTTCTCAATTCGTTTGTCTGAGTACAAAATATATATCGACGGTCCCTACGTACATAAAGACTCATGTCAAAAATGGTTTTTTTTATTGCACAGTTGGTTTTACATTTTCCATATGCATATACCTGTACACTTTATAAAGTTCCTATAGCTAATAAAACATCATAGAAAAAATATATTTATAATTGTACATAGCACTATTTCTAGAGCAGTTTGAACATAAATCCTAACGCTTTCCTGTAAACCTCGGTTTTTGACATGTCTTTATCGTCGTTGCAAATTTCAAATCTCCTATGTGTAAAAAGTAACTTTTCGAGAAAAACGAAATAAACTTCCTGCTACAAAAAAATCTTAGAAAATATTTTAATTCCCTTGGTTATAAAGAAAAACTAAGTGATTCCAATGTATTGAAATAGAAATAATTTAATATCATTAGTAAAAATGGACTAATTATATGATTTTAATTATTTTTCTACACATGGGTGATTTAAAATTGCAACCTTTTGTCACATAAGTGGTTTTTAGAGAATATTAAAACATTATAGTTGAAATGAAACTAGGTACTATCATCATTATTTTTCGTGTTTATTAAATCAGATAACCAAAACAATATACTATTTTCACAGCGTGACAAAATCTTGTACATTATAGGTACTAAACCAAATTATAATTAAATATTTTGTTGTTATGTTCCTGGGATAAACGAGATCGAGTCATAAAACGGATGATAATCTTTATCAATCACACTTTTTAACTCTTGCAAATGTTTGTATTTGCTTTCTGTGATTTTGAGGGGCTGTTGATATAGTTGCTTTGGTAGTAAAGTTCCACGACTAGCTCTTCGTTGTGGTAAGATTCCCATTCGTCAGGATGTCGCAATTTACATAAAACAGACCCATCTGGCAAGTATTTCAGTCCTCGTATATCGACCACAACTGGATCACCTTTTTTCTTACCTGGTCTAATAGACTTGAAGTTGGATTCTAGTTCTTCATAATTAAGAAAGAAGTCGTAGTGGATTGATTTTACATCGTAAGGATTTCTTGGTCGAGCTTGCTGCATTCGAGCTACATAGTCACTCGGTGCATAAATAGGGGGTTTAATGTACTGTTCAATTGTTGAATGGACACTATCAACTTCCATCATGGTATGGCCTTTTTCCAAGTACAACTGCTCAACACTAAGATTCATTCTTTGCGAGAGATCACTTAAAGCACTGGACAAAATCCGGTTTCGATTTTGATGGCCACACCCATCAGAAATTACAGTGACTTGTTCAGTTTCTGGCGCTAGGTTTGCTATATAATCGATTAAGCAAGAAGTAAACTCATTTGCGGATACGCCCCCATCAGCTTCATGCCAAAAGTAAATACTTACTTTTCTCGTCTTGCAGTCATAGACAGTAAAGTTATGGCATTGTAACTTTAGTTTATAATATAAAGAGCTGGCCAAAAGCTTAGGTGCAAGTAGGACACTCTGCACATCCACTGTGATTACTACCACCTTTTCGTTCGCCGATTCTATGGCATCTTTTTTAGCTTGGCGCGCTTCATTCTTTTTAATTATGTGGTCGTCATACTCCTTTTGTGAAATATTACCCGCTTTAAAACTACAACAAGTATCACACTGGTCTTTGCGTGGATGGTGAATTGCTATATTCTCCTGTTTCAGAACTCTTAGGAAAGTCGGTCTGCTTGCTGCTTGGTAACTGTGTTCTCTACACCATTCCACGAAAACGTCATGCATGTGTTTTTCAGATCTAAATGTCGACTCAACATACAGCTTGCTGGAACTTGCTCGGCAATAATGACTCGGCACTTTAGGAATCAAGTCTATCCAAATTTTTACTTTTTGTGTTACGTGTGTATACTTTGGTACCAGTGCTGCACTCGGTGTATTCTCGATGTCAAGTGTGGGTGAGTCATCAAAACGAAGATCTTCATTAACCGTGTCAGATTCTTTTGTCCAACGCTTAAAACTGTCTTCACCTAAAGATAGCGTATTTAAAAAAAACAGTCTACATACCCGAACCTTAGTGCATTTTTCATCGGAAGTGTTCAAAAAAATATCATGGCCACTTCCTTTTTTCACTGAAGGCTGATCTTTGCGGCGACGACGTCTAATTAATCTACGAACAGCAGCAGTCCTCACGAACGTTTTCTTTTCGGCCCATGTTCTAAGGTCCCAGAAATATGAATGAATAGCTTTACGATCTTCTTCCGCAATGGATGCACACAAGAATGAGTTTTTATGTTTTGAATCGGTGTTCAATTTTGTGTGAGAACATCGAGGTTTTATTTCTCTTTTTGGTTTTCCAACACAGGGTTTATATTTCCCATCATCACTCTTCTTAAATCCCAGGTAGGACTTACCTAAAACTCTAGCTTTTCTATTTAATTGCACAACGTTTTCTTTAGGCTTGAAACGGTGTTCAATTTCCTCGTCTGTCGGTAGTATATTTTCTGAAGAGCTTGGCTCACTCGTTCTTAATGGCAACAATGGGACTTCATCTTCACTTTCAGATAAAGACAACTGCCGTTTTCTTTTTTTTGAGGGTGGAACCCAGTGTGGGTCTTGCACACTATCATCGCTCCCAAATGAGAGAATGGTATCCAAATCTGGAGATGGTAGCTTGGCAGGACGTACTGATTGTGATGATACGGAAATATTGTTCAGATTTTCATTCGCGGCACTACTGACTACCTCATTATTACCTTCTAAATTGGAATGTACGATAGCCCGAGTAGATATCATCAACAGCTCCTCTTCGTCATCACTACTGAACAAGATTGGCATAATATCTGCAGTAGTTGTTGGTGACAGCAACAGTGACGGCGTCTCCGACATCGGAGATATCGATTCAACATTAAATCCTAAATCATCTGGCGTAATTAATGAATCCTCAAGACGTGGAGGAGATTTCACCGATGCGGCGGCGGCGACGGAGGCGGCACGGTCGGCATTATCGTCAGCAAACTCAGATTGAAGCACTAAATTTATCATTCGATGACCCCGGCCAGTAGTTTTATATTTTTCTGACATAATTACTAAAGTAATAACGCTAAGAAAGTGTTTACGCGCGACAAGTTGCAGCTACACTGACGCGTGGCCCTGACCTAGGGACGAATGTTTAGATTTGACGCATCTATCGCACCTTATCTCGTGCGTCAAGTAATAATGCATTCTCTTTCTAGCACAAAATCGGCGCGAAACTATAGTGTTATAGTGAGAGAATGATCACATAGGATATTTTAATTTGCAATGTTATGAAATAAAACTGTTACTAAAAACTCTCATGTATACATCAGACACATAGGTCATTTTGATTTACAATTAAATGTAGGCTGACACTTGAGAGGTTTTAAAAATGATACGTGCTGTTTCGATATAATAAGATATTCACATGGGAGTTTTTGCTAAGTATGCGTATTCAAAATTGCTTTTCAAATATCTGTAAAACTCATTTTTGAGAAAAATGTCACATAGGAGATTTTAAATTTGCAACGACGTTATGTACGTAGGGACCGTCGATATATTTTACATGATCTGTTTTTCCGATATTTCAAAAAAAAACATGTACTTATGTGAGTAAATACAAGAAAACTTAATTTGGTAAATAAAATAACTAGTTGGCTGAAATGCTTCATCAAAGTCACTGTTTTTTTTTCGTTCTAAATAAACACCACAAATCGATTTCTGAAAAATAAAATCACTTTGAAACACGCTCGGACCACCAAACGAACCAAGACTGCACCCTAATTGCGTAACTCACGATTCATCATAATCTGTATCGTTTTGAAACGGATTGTTAATTAAACCATTGCTTCATATGTTCGAAAAAAGTGTCTGCTCAACAACGTAAATAACGCAATGAATATTGTTGAACTGTGAAAACGAAACCATCATCATCATCATCAGCTTATAATGTTCCCACTGTTGGGACACAGGCCTCCTCTCGGTGAGAGGGATTGGGCCGTAATCTACCACGCGGGCCCAGTGCGGGTTGGTAGATGTCACATGTCTTCGAATTTATGGTTCTAGGACATGCCGGTTTCCTCACGATGTTTTCCTTCACCGTTTTGAGAGCAGTGGTGATGAAGTAATTTACACAAAGTAAAGCGCCTGGCTGGGTTCGAACTCACGACCTACAACTCGTAAGTCGCGGCCGTTACCACTTGGCCACCACTGGTCCTCAAACGAAACGAAAACGAAACCGATTATGATTAATCGTAAGTTACGCAATTAGGGTGCTGGTCCTTTCGTTTATGCAAGTTACCAAGTGATATACGTATCACTTGTGAATTTTTGTTTTTTGTTTAATTTAAAATACCTAAGTATCTTTTTAAAACTAATAACTAAATCAATAAACCCTCCTTTCATGGACACATCTTTCATTGACTATTGATTCTACTTCCGGAAATGATTCGTAAGTATTGACGGAATCCCATTAAGAATACCACGTAACCTTGCATCGGCTTGTTTTGTAAGAATGTGACTTGAGTTAGGCACTTCAAATTCAAGTTATTATTAATCACTTTATTATAATTATGATAATCGATTATCCTAACTAACATTACCATTGCGAAAGTGAGGTTATTTGTTCGTTTTATTGTTTGAGGTATTATGCTAAAACGGCTGAACGGCTTTAGATGAAATTTAACACATTATAGACCATGGCCTGTGTAAGGACACACCCTGGATCGCAGACGAAATCGCGGGCAATAGCTAGTATGAAATAAAAACTACGTTTTCAGCACAGGTTTTAGTAAGCTGTTTTAAATAGGTACGAGTACCTACCTCATCATCATTTGCTTAGCTTTTTCCCAACCACCTATGTTGAGGTCGGCTTCCAGTCTAACCGGATGCAGCTAATTACCTGTTTTTTTACATAGAGCGACTGCCTATCTGACCTTCACAACCCAATTACTGGGTAACACGATATCCCTTGGTAAGACTGGTTGTCAGACTTTCGGGCTTCTGACGACCCGTAACAAAGATCCACAAATTACAGTCGGGACCAACAACTTAACGTGCTTTCAGGAGGCACGGGCGGGGTCTTGGTACTTATATAAAAATGGTCACCCATCCACGGACGAGCCGCGGCAAGCGTAGCTTAACCTGATCGATCGACCACGGCGGCTGTTATTACTAGCAAACCCCTCCTCCTAAGTAGGTACCTACCTACTTAAAACAACTTACTTAAATGTATTTACCATCCTGAGTGGATTAACTGAATGATAGATAATAGTTATCACATCTACTCGTAAGTATGAAATATAAGAAATTATAAAGCTGAAAAGAGCTAAATTACCATAAGAGTCACATAATCTAAATCAAAATCAAAAGTCATTTATTCAAACTATGCTGAGAGTCAGCACTTTTTGAACGTCAAAATTACATAAGACAGTCCCCCAAAAACGCCCGCCCTTCACCACTTCCTAGTGCTTTAGTTGGGAAGAAGAAGTGGCGCAACAAACTCCCCACTAAAAAGCTCCACCTGGTCAAACAAAAAGCTTACCTATATCCTCACAAATTGAGTACATATTACTTACCAATTAAAATAAAGTTCAACGACCTTGCATCGATATTATTTTACACAAATCGTGACGATCTTTACAATGCAGTGATGTAATCAGAAATCTACATCATACACAACTCTATCAATGTTTACGTTGCGTGAAGATAATAGCAAACAGCAACTAGTGAATAATTATTATAATACTTTACATTCGTGATTTTTTTTCATTATGTCCGTAATTATGACCTAATGATACACAACATTGAAGTTCCAATTGTTAATTCATCATCATCATTCAATTCAGCCGAAAGATTTCCAGTACTGGACATAGGCCTCCGCGAAGCATCGCTACTTCGACCTGCACCCTAATAGGGTATTACACCCATTTTTGAAGTGTCTTAATTAGATTCTAGAGTGCTAATAAATTAAATTTAAAAAAAAAACATTTTTATTTAATCTATTAGTGCCTTAGAATTGTATACATTTTTATATTCAAATTTCGCGCGTAATTTGACGAAAACGCTAGACGCAGTGGACGCTCAATCTCACTAAAATAAACCTGCCTAAGTGGGATGTGGTACGATTTTAACTCCTAAGCGCGACTAGAGCGGTTCAAAAACACTTGGCAAAGATTTCAACCGTGACCTGCGCCATTGTGCATACGATGTACACGTGTCCGAAGAATTCAATACGAAATCAGCTATAATGTATGGAACTATGGATATCATTTGATTGTTGGTACTTAAGGTGAATCTAGTCCACATTTTTCCCATACAAACTTCGGGAGTGTATTACTCCACTGTTACACACTGGTACACAACGTACATCAAAAATTAAACATGGCATGGTTCAAAACCATTAAAAAGTTAAGATCCAACAAAGATGTTTTTCTTGCTAATTTAACCTAACTTTGGGCGTGTATAAGTAATCAAAGAAGGGTAAAATCTCCAAAACTAAGTCAGTACCGACAAAGCTCAATTATCGAAAAGTTCAATAAACTATATTTGTCATTGATTTATGCATTGGTTTTTTCTTAAAACCCGATCTGCCGAAGGACTTTTCTTATTTTTTTACGCGCCTGTTTTACTATAACTGATCCTGCAGCTCACACAATAATGTTGTGCATGTAGACAAGCGTCTAACTGCTCATCACGGGTACTACCTCTGTCGAACTCGAAGCCTGGTGAGGCAGCGTGCTTTCCAGCCAGGCCCACCAGTGAGTTCGAGCCCGCGACTAGGTTCCCCTTAAACGGTCTATTTAAGGAAGAAGCACCGGGTAGCCCGCAAAATTCATATTGTGGTCAACATACAACCTGACACTGACCAGCACCCTAATTGTGTAATACTCGATTAATCATAAATAATCCGTTTCATGTTGACAGTTCAACAATATTCATTGCGTTATTTACGTTGTTGAGCGGACACATTTTTCGAACATATGAAGCAATGGATTCAGATTATGATTGATAGTGCGTTACGCAATACGGATGCCGAAAATTTCAAAAAACAACTCGTCAGGGCTTTTGACTCAAAACCGACGACGTAGCGGCCAAAAAAAGTAGGTTGCGGGGAGGTGCACCGCAACTGAGGTGGGCCGCGATGTCGAATGGGAGGCATCGCGGCGAGGGTTACAGGCTGCGGCGGAGGAGGAGTGCCGGTACTTTTGAGTAGCGCTCTGCCCGTCCCTGGCCTGGACGGGGCCGCCACCGTTTGATGGCGGACGCGGTGGAGCCGCAGGGGAAGAGGAGTGTCGGTATAGCGTCAGCCGCTCTCCCTATCCCCTGCGGCCGAAAAGTGGTAGGCGGCGGGGCCACTGTGCTGACCCGTCGCAGGGTGACCACGGACCACCGTAAGCGTGGGCTTGCGGACGGCTAGTAGGTAATGTGTAGCTCGCTGTGCGGTAAGGACCAAGCCCAGGTCCACGGCGCGTTGTGTTCCACGCGTGCCTCAAAGAGATGTCAGCACAAATTGATGGGGCCCGCAAGGGCCGATGCCTGCCAGGGGTGCGCGTTGTTCGGAAGAGATACCGTCGCCCCTGGCCCACGGGCAACTGAGGGAACACGGGTTTTAGTCAGTAAAAGTCTGACACGCCCTCCTGCTCCACCCAGAGCGGGAGAAGTCATTTGATGATTTCCCACCCAAAAAAAAAAGAGAAACTTAGTGCATCCTCCTCAATCCAAGCATAGAAATATAATGAGTTAAAAATATTTACACAATCTCATAAATAGATATATTCAATTCAATTCAATTCAATTCAATTCAATTTATTTGTATCAGAGAAAACTCCATATATGGTAACAAAATACGAAATATATAATACGAAAATAACATATAAATCATAAAACATAAAAATCATAAAAAAAAATAAAAATCACAAAAATTGTTAAATGTGTTAATAACAAAAAAATAAAATAATAATAATATAAATGTACGTATAACTATGTTAGTATTGTTATTACCTATACCTAACTGATGCCTATGGCCGTCCTTATCCAATGATTTTGGAAAGGACAGTCAAATCGGGCAGCAATAACATTTAGGATGCTGTTGCTGCTGCTTCGCAGACGGTGCAGCAGCGAGTTAGCTTTCTTGCGCATGATGGCTTGAAATCCGTCCGTACGTGCTTCAGCAAACATGCCAGATGCGCTGCAGCGCCACGGCAGCCCCAACAGCATCCTAAAAGCGTTGTTATACTGGGTGCGCAGGGCTCTGTAGGATCGCTGCGTATGTTTCACCCACATGCCACTCGAGTAGAATGACTGGCAGAACGCCTTAAAAAGTGTAATTTTCACCTCTTTGGTGCAACGTGCGAACCTGCGAGCGAGCATATTGCCTCTCACTGCCAAAGCCCTGCGCTCCCTCTCTATGTCCTCATCATCCTTAAGGTCGTCTGTCACAATGTGACCCAGATACCTAAACCTGTCTACCACTTTTAAGGCTGACCCAGATACCTAAACCTGTCTACCACTTTTAAGGCTGACCCATTTAGCATGACAGGAGGAACATTTGCGGGATAGTATGCACCCGCTCTTAATACAACGAGTTCGCTTTTTTTGGAATTGTATTTCAGTCCGTGCGACATCGCAAATGCCTCACACTGTGACACCAAATTCCTTAATCCGCTGATTGTGGGACTCAGCAGGACCATGTCGTCCGCATAACTAATATTGTTTACACATTTGTCATCAATGAAACAGCCGACATGAGTGCTACTGAGCCGCTCAATCAGCGTATTTACATACAAATTAAACAACAGAGGCGAGCTTAACCCCCCTTGTCTCACACCACACTCTAATGTATAGTCGTCCGACAAAGTACCGGCCCACCTCACCTGATTTTTCTGATTTGAGTACCAGTACTTGAGAAGAGAGATGCATTCCACCGGCACACCCGCGCTTCCCAGCTTCTCCCACAGCACGTCATATGCTACGAGATCAAAAGCTTTTGATAAGTCAAGGAAACACGCGTATACCGGCGTTCTTCTCTCTGTATAGTACTTGACAGTATGCTTCAGGCAAAGTATGGCGCTCTCTGTTGACAGACCAGCCCTAAATCCGAACTGCGCATCCTGCAGGTCGACGTGCCTCATGAGATTACCATTTAACAGACTGTCAAGCACCTTAGCTGTTATGGTAGCAAGTGAAATGGGTCGATAATTAGCTTTATCGGACGCGTCACCCGTCTTGTTTTTGACAATGGGCACCACAATTGTACGCATTAATGGCTCAGGTAAATAGGAGTGGCACAGAAACAAATTAAACAGCATACTAAGCACTCTTGGCAAGTGAACCCCAGCATGCTTTAAGTGTTCTATACTGAGACCGTCGTCGTGACCGGGCGATTTGCCCCTTTGCATGTGTTTAATGGCAGCAGAAACGCAAAAACAAAACTCACGCATTCTTCCAAGGGTGTGGGCAGAAAATAACGACGCTACCTGCTACGACGAGTTTACGTTCATACAGATAAATTATAAAAAAATAAAAAAGTATTTAAAATTATTTTATTAAATTGGTTGTTCTAAAATATACAGATATTTATTAGAAACGTTATTGATCTACAATCTATCAGAAACGGTAACCGCCTTAAACAATCTGAGTTTGCGGAATCTTTGCGTGGAAACTGTAGATAGACCTACGAAACAAACAATAAAATTGATAAATGGCTTATAATTATGCATTATAATGACATAAATAATACGTTGCGATAATATTTTCTTGAGAAAGGGCCGAGTTTCGAAGAAAATACGTCCCTGTCCACAATCCCACATAGTGATTTTTTCGTGAGTCATCAGATAGTGTAGACGCCAACATATCTAGCTATCCCAAACTGTCAAATTTTCCCAATTGAACATGAACCTTAAACTTTTCTGATAAAGTTGAAAATCTGTCAAAGAAATTTGCCAGATTGGGGAAGCTTGATTTAAAATAATTTTAAGCTTAATAAGTTTACTCATGTACAGAGACCTACGTAAACCCATTCAGCATAAATGTCGAATGGGAGGCATCGCGGCTGAGGGTTACAGGCTGCGGCGGAGGAGGAGTGCCGGTACTTTTGAGTAGCGCTCTTCCCGTCCCTGGCCTGGACGGGGCCGCCACCGTTTGATGGCGGACGCGGTGGGGCCGCAGGGGAAAAGGAGTGTCACATTTTTCGAACATATGAAGCAATGGTTTAACAATCTGTTTCAAAACGAAACAGAAATCGTGTGTTACGCAATTAGGGTGCTGGTTATTAAAATATCTTAGGTACGGTTTAGTTTAATTAAATAAAGTTTTATTTGTATTTTACGATTGTAAAAGTCAATTGAGGAAAATTTACTTTTACAACACTGCTGCATTTTATTGCTTTCCAAGTTTGCTCTTAGTCCTAGCGTGCAAACTGACAAAGTTAATATTATAAACTAAATAGATTATTTAAATTGAAAAACATGTTTTTCACATCGGACATAATAGTAAAGTAAGGGGAAGTTAAATAAAACCATGGTAAGACCTGCCGTCTTGTATGGGTCAGAATGTTGGGCCACAAAAGAGATGAATGAAAGGCTATTGCATGTAGCCGAGATGAGAATGTTAAGAGGAATGTGTGGTGTTACACGAATGGATAGAATATAAAATGAGTACATAGGAGGAAGCCTGAAAGTGGCACCGATAAATGAAAAGTTGTGTGGAAATCGGTTGTCATGGTATGGGCATGTGATACTGAGGAATGAGGAAAATGTCGTGAGGAAAGTTTTGAGTAGGTATGAATGTCGATGGCTATATGAGTAGGGGGAGACCAAAGAAACGATGGATGGACTGTGTGAATGATGATATGGTTAGAAAGGGTGTGACTACGGAGATGACGACTAATAGAGAAGTGTGGAAGAAAAAGACATGTTGCGCCGACCCCAAATAATTGGGATAAGGGCAGGCCAATGATGATGACATAATAGTAAAGTCACTAATGCCCGGTTGATCTCTAGCTTACAATAGATAAGGCACCTAGCGAAAACTTTCGCTGCTATCCTTCTGCGATGATGTCGATGAAAACTTACAAGCTGTTTGACCTTACTGGTGACTTAGTCCTAAGGCAAAACCCAACGATCTTCTGTCTGCATGTCTGTATAATACTCTTACTACGTTAAAATCACCAACCCATGACTCTAATTTCGCCTGACGAACCGAACCTGTAATGCAACGTCCCATTTTTGGCCAAATTTTTCCTACCGACGGATAGTCTTTGTGATATAGTCTTTGTCTGGCACTGCACAACGAAACACTACACGTACATACTCACACTCATCACACCACATTTACAAACAATACACGGGAGTAACAACACACTAGAAAGTATTTCAATCGGCATCATAATACTAATCATTACGCATTACTTTGCCGGCTCTAATAATATCTGTTCCATTCAATTCATTAAAGAAAATTATCTTACTAAACTGACCCGTGTAATTATGCAAATAGAAACTGCGTATCACATGATCACTAAGGTCTTAATACATAAGAGCACTGAGTAGATAATACAACAGAGAGAGAACATCTATGGAGTTATACTTTCTTTAATAAGGGTCGGCCTGAGCTCACTGCCCTGAGGTACACCGTGGTTAAAACTGGCACAACGGCTGGACTTGTCCCCTATGTCCCCTTTGTATTCGGTTTTTCAGATAGAACTGAAACCACCCGAGAGGTAAACCTCACCTCACAAATCACTTCTATCTTTTGCAAGAAGAATGCGAGCACACCGTATTGAACGCTTTTGTCAATCAAGAAAGACCCTTGCGTCCACCGTTGACATGTACGAAAGCCATATTGAATCTCTGAAATCAGACCGTGCTTATCCACTCTTAAAGCACTCTTAAAGGAAGGAAGCTGACGAGATTGTTTTTCAGATTTTTACTTGAATTATTTTTGATAAGAATGTGAGTAAGCATAAGCGTATCGTCTTAGAATTTCCCCGAAACGTGCGCGTAATTCCCTCGCATTATTTCGTTTGAATTGATCCCTGCCTTAACCGACACGTGTTTAAAAGAGTTTGTTGCAATTGAATGTAATCGCAACATCACGCATACATAACTGTGCCATGTGCATCAAAGCAAAATTGACGAAGCTAAGTCTCTGTATGATTTCTAAGCATGTGCATGCAACGTGTTTTACAGTACTTATCTCGTAATGGTCACATGACGCACAGTGGGTGTGTCTGTGTCGTCCATGCGATCTTGGCGTGACATGTTACACTGATAACCTGGCCAACCTGACCCCCAACGAATTAACAACATGTTGACTTGACAACAGCCAGCCCTGATAGTTACTTCTTTAGGCAATACAAATATTTTTTTACGTAAGTAATTGAATGTGTCTCTGTGCGAATTTGTGTCAGATATTTATAAATAATCTTCTTAGCACGTATTGGTGTCTTGCTGTGGGACTGTTTCATCAACTCATTTAATTAAGTGGACATCAGGAAAAAGATGAGGAAATAAGGAAACTGTAAAAGAAATGTATCTACTGCAGCCACAAAACTTCTCATGACGCATATCCGAGCCAAGCTAAGCGTTAACCGCAGAACATAATTCATGGCGCAAGACACTGAGGTGGTTAGAGAATGTTAATATACAGTAGGACTCTAGTCTCTACCCCGAAAAGTCCTAACGGGTACCTACCTAATCGGAAATATAAGGAAAAGATGATCTATCGCGTTTGAAAAACAGGAAAGCCTGTCTAAATGCGTCAGACAGATCTACGTTTTCAGTCACATCGTTGGTCACATTTTCTCAAGAGCATCATCATAACGCTATATATCGCACGCGTGATGCGTAATGGATGTAAATAATAAATAGATTTACGACGTCAGTAGCTAGCCAAACAGTATAGCGATACAGGAATCCAGACTTTATTGCTGAAGTCCACAGCGCTTGTTTTAGCATCACGACACGTTTGTTATGTTCAGCCGATTCCGATATATCGATAAAAACATAATCTGATGCAACTTTTAACGCTAAAACTAGGAATTTAATAATATTTTGTTTTATGTTTGTGGGCGTCGATGTGACGTACGCAGAATGTTTTTGTTTTCTGCCTTTTCGAAAATGACGGGGGATGGAAAATTAACACTGAATGCATTATTATTCGCTTTGTTTTGTAATTATTCGTGCATTAATATTTAAATTTTCAGGTACTTACCTAACAATAAAATACTGATGACCCCGTTAGTAAATGTCGATCCGGATTGATTCCAAAAAGAATATGTAAAGTATTTGGACAACAACACAACTCAAGAACATGTTATTTTATTAGTCATTCTTCCACCTATATATCTATACTTAGTTCTGTTTAACTTGATCTGGGCAACGCCAAAAATGATATGGTCTTATCGCATCGTTCGACGTTCAAATGTTTTCAACTGACCAATCACAGAAATTTGCGCGGATTTGACGTTACTGTTATTTTAAACAGGAAATAAAAACTGTTTATTCAATTATTTTTTTTTTATTATTTTTTGAGTGTGGGAAATCGTAAAACACGCCCTCTTGCTTCACCAAGAGCGGGATACCGCTCTTGGTGAAGCAAGAGGGCGTGTCAGACTTTTACTACCTAAAACCCACTCGTGTTCCTTCAGTTGCCTGTGTGCCAGGACTGCCAGGGACCACGGTATCTCTTTCGAACAAGCCGCACCCCTGGCAGATACTAACTTAGTTAGTTTTACAATTCTCAAATGATTCAATTTCTCAGGACTCATTGTATTCTTGAATAACCTATAAGTGTGATAATGATGATTAATTGTATAAAGTACCTAGGTTATGAAATAGGCACACAGGTATAAGGTACTTACCTTACCGTACCTTAGTAGGTGCCTACCAGGATACAAGTACCTACATCATATGTTATTCTTCGATACTAGGTGTTTCAGAGTGTAATTAAAAAAATAATATAAATATATATGTAGGTACTCGTTTTTGCACTGTTTATTTTAATAAATTACCTACCAGAGTTTCTTATAAATAGGTACCTACTTAATTGATTTTTGAATGGATCTGCACCTACTCACATGAGTATCAAAACAGAAAGTCTCATCTACTCTCATTGACGTGTAAAAGTGTTTGTACAAACCTACTTACAGAAATAAAATCATTTATCATTTAAAGTTACCTACTAGGAAATTCTCTGTGATTTTCCAGAACGCAAAAGAGGTAAATTTAAAAAATACCCAGTCAGCAAAGTCCTCAGTATTATGCCAATGGCGACCAGACGCAACCGCCCCCTGCACTTAGCTTAGCACAAGAAGCGTACAGAAGCGTTTTGTCGACGGAAGAGTAGACAAAAATGACGTTTCAGAATAGATTATTGATAGTCTTGAACCGAGAAATGTAGACAAACGAATTCTATTCTACGGTAGAGTAGAAATAGAAAGTGTCATGCCAAGCGTGCTGTAAGAACCATACATCACGTTACCATTAAATTTAACTAGCCATTGAACTATAGAGGCGCGAGATTGGCCAATTATAAATTACAATCATGATTAGAATCGAGCGTGTGTTATCTATGGACGTCAAAGTTGTCTAGAATTTTGGGCCATTGTGTAGGTAATGGCCCAAAATTCTAGATAACTTTGACGTCCATAGTCTAATTGTCATAGGTACGAGACCACAAGGACCACCTTTTAAGTAGGTACATACTAATTCCATGCTTGTTTTATTTATTATGGGGCCCTAATTATAATAAGAAAATAAGCATTGAAAACTTTAAAATCGCTTCTCTCTAGTGTTGCGCTGTCTGCAACTAAATTGATAAGTAACAAACGAAGCTCTTCACCCTAATTTACTTAGAAATAAACCAACTGGCGCTTATTTAGTTGTAAAAGTACTTATCGTCATATAGATTTCTGCATACCTAGCGATAGTGTGTTTATCTTTCTATCTATTCTATACGCCAGCACCATCTAGCTGCCTACCTATGTTTGCAATGCACTTTCAAGATCTTTCGTGCGACACAAATAGACGCAGCGGACTGTTTGACGTCTAATATTTAGTTAGGACGAGAGTTCAACTGCCCCATCAACTCTAAAAAGTACCTATTAAATCTTTAGATCGTAAACAAAAGAAACATGTACAGACGCCAGCACATCAAGCTACCCAAATCTATCATTTTTTTTTTTTATAGATTTTCAACTTTATCACTTAAGCTTAGGGTTCCTGTTCAATTGGGAAAATTTGACAGTTTGAGGTAGCTTGATGTGCTGGCGTCTGTACATGTACTCAAAATATTATCACTGGGAGTGCAATATTAGTCAAGGATTGTCTTAACCTAAGATCAAAGGTACAAATAAAAAATTGACAATTATAATAGCAGGTAGGTAGTTAATAAGACCTGTCAAAAAGGTTAGAAATTCCTTGCTCCCAGTTTATTAGCAAACTAACTCACTGTTGGTAACTTTAACTACAGAAAGCTTAATGCGAAATCAATGGGTACCAAGGTAGGTACCTAGTTTATCATGAATATTCCAACATTTAAATTTAAAACCTTTATGTACGTAAGTAAATAAGGACAATCAATTCAATACTTTGCATACAATAAGTAAAGTATATTCTACAGACCTTTCACCTTATTTACTGAAAGAAAGTAGGTACCCATGTATATTCAGTAGTTTGTAACCATGTTGTTGAAAATACTTAAGTAATTAAAATCACTATACTTAGCACATTTATTTTCAAGAGTTATAGATATTAAATAATAATTTAGCCTATTGCAGAAACGACGTAATTATTATTACAACAACAAATTATTAACAACGACATAATTATTGTTTTTCTTGAATAATAAAAATAATAATTGTGTTGTAAAATTAACAAGCATTGTTTTATGAATATGCATCTCTCAGGCCAAATTTCAAAATACCCGCGCAAAGCACCAAACTATCAAACCAATGAATAAAAGACTGGGGCTCGGGACAACCAATCACCGGCTCTGTATGTGGTGTGACTTCTGTGGGACGCGCCCGGCTGATCTGAGTATTCTCAAGCAGATACTGTTTTCATGACAGAAATATGGTCTCAACTGTGTGCCTTAACAACAGAACTATTTATTTCTGTGGTAGTGTTTAATAACATCGGTTAAATTCATTATCATTAGTTAGTTATTCAATAATACCTACACTGATAAAATTTAAAGTTCGCTTCCCCCGCATCGTATGATCGTGTCATATAAATACAAGCGCGCTCCCCACCTCTTAGCAAAACGTCAAACCTCTCCGTAGCGTGCGGGTGCTTGTTGGAGACCGTCAGTCAGTTTTTAATTCAGTTCGTGTTGTTTCGCAAGCCGCGTAAACGTCAATTTTATAGTGACTACACAAAAAATTGGGGCGTGTGTGTTCAGTGATATTTAAAAATTGTTAAATACCACGAGAAAATGTCTTTCAACACCGATATATCGAGCAAATTGGAGAATAGCAGGTACGGCATAGTGTTGATTTACAATTTTACCGCGATCTGTGGGCACGGCTTGGATACTGCATGCCCCTTGCATGTGGCCCTGTGCCCTTTCTTCTAAGCGTTCATGATGCATTCTGGAATTTGGGTGACGCTAACGTTTCAAAGCGGTGCGTGGCGGCATGAAACATCGTAAGGAAAGGATTTTTGATATGGTTGCGCTCTTGGCCACCTTTCACATTGCTGACGAATCATTTCTCAACAAATTCCAGAATTCACCGCTGCGCCGGTGACCGGTGGTATTGTGTGGTATATCCGACAGCAGTTATACGATAATAGTTTCATCGATGAGGTTATCCTGTGTTCTGGGCGTGCGCGGTGTTGGATGTGACTCAGAAAAAATTGAAGTGACTTCATTGAAATTATTATCATTTAATATCTGTTACCATCAAGGCTTTGTGCTCTGTCACAAGTAGGTAGTTGAGTACATCTCTGATGAATATAATGTTAGCATAGAACTTGTAACCACATTGAATGTGTTATTCAAGGTTTAGGTCATGCCAAATTTATGAGCCTCATGTTTTATTCAGCATTTACCTGTTATGTCACCAAATAATGTTACCATAGAGCCACACTGCTATGATACCAAATAAGAAAGGCAAAGGCTAGAAGCCAATGAGCTTGGCTGTTCCTTGCTTGGGTTTTAAAATATGTATTGAAATATATGATCATGAATACTTATTATACTATTAACCTTGTATTTACAGATAAATTCTCATTTTATTTATAAACTTTAAAACTATTTGAAAGGCCCAATACGGCAGCATATTCAAATCATACAGTATAACCTCCATTTTGGAAATACCCTGTCAGCACTCCAATCATGTGGTTTCCTCTTGAATTTTAACTGTATCCTGTTACATACTGGCAAATTATAATACAAGGAATTTCATTATACATTTAATGGATTCAGAATCAAATTCAATTTATTTAAAATGATCAAGTAGGTATGCAAAACTGGGTAATAAAGCCTTGTTAAACTCTTAACACCAGTTTGTGTTGCCAATTTTCTGAATGTGTGATAAACTGTGAATCATGTACAAGTGAATGCTGGTGATGTAATATGTAAACAGTTGTTATTAACTTGTATACTACATTCCCATTCATAGTAGGTAATTGAAAGAAGCCATTTGGTGATTCTACTGAAGCACTGCTAATTGTGGCTGTTGACTGTCTTCTCCCACTTAATTTTATTGTTGTCTCTTACTTTCACAAAATCATTTGAACTGAAATAGCCTAATTGATGCTACAGGAAGTTGGTTTTTATTATTTTGGAAATAATTCTATTGATATTTTTCATATGTTTGACAAACATTTGGAACAATTTAACCATTTACAGCAAAATTTCTGGTGGGTAGGCAAAAAATTCAAATCATTTGCCTTACCGCATATTACTTTCAAGCTCAAAATAATCTGCCATTGGTATAGACTGCAAAAAAAAAAAACTATTTTATATTCAACATAAGTAGTTATTTTAAATAGACATTAGGATAATCATAGTACCTACCTACATATAATAAGCTATCATGAACTCATTGAGTGTCATTAAAATTATCCAAGAATCTTTAGTCATGATAAACTACATTTATAGGTTCTTTCAGCTGCGGGCAATTTTAATACGCCAATAAATTCATTATTGTAAGATCATACTGGTGGCTTTGAGTAAAGTACCAGATCAGTCCTGTATGGTGCGGACATAAAAGAATAGCACCATACCATTACTTCCCGTGGGCGTAAGAGGCGACTAAGGGACTTACCAGAGAATGGGCAACGGTGTTCTCTATGCACTTTACCACCATACTGCGATCGCCAAGCCGCCTGCCAAGCATGGCGATTATGGCTAAACCCCCCAAAATATGACAAGCCCTTATGTAAGTGGTGGAGGCTTATGTCCAGCATTGGATGTCTTTTGGCTGAAATGATGATGATGATGATGACCATATTAGTCACAACTTAGCAGTGAGAAGGGCCATAGCAATACTTACCATTTCCAAAGAAGCATTATTGTCCCACTGCAAAGCAAAAGCTTGACTTTTCCAATACTTGCCATATACTTAATAAGCTGTGGTCATAATGAATTATGTTGCTAATGCTATCTTTGCCATTGTTACAGGAACACCTTGCGCAAAATCGCTCGCCACGATGACACAGAGTTCTCAAAGCAGAGCATACTGAATGACATGGAGAAGTTCGTCAAAATGGTGAACGTCATGGACGAGACGGTGCTCGTGCCCAGCCGGCTGATGAACTTGCCACAGGAGGGTGATGATGATCCGTTCAACATGTTCGCCATGCTGAACGATTTGAAGACTGAGCTGCTCTGGTCGAGTGGGGACACAGAGGAGCATGTGGAGCCGGGCAGACGGGTGTCGGATCTCAGTGACACGGAGAGTGATGCGTCGAGTGCGGCGGGAGACTCTGGTATCGAGGGAGAGGACGAGCGGGAGTCGGCCGCGCGGGCAGCGGCCGCGTGTCGGCGGCACCTCCGCGGCCTGCGCCGCTCCCTCCGCTCGCTCACGGCCGCCGCGGCGCACCTCACGAGATCCTACCAAGAAGAAGTCGGCGCACCGGTTTAGGGCACATATTACATAATATTCCTGTGATTGATTGAAGCCTGTCCTGCGCGTGCTGTACATATAGAGTAAGCGGGCCAAACTGTACATATAGGTTATTGGGCTCGGCGTGTAAGGGATTCTCAGTAAGTTAAAGGTTATTTAATAAATTAAATTTTTAATTATTTCTTAGTTTCTTTTTCATGCAACCTTTGAATTGCCTCACATGATGAACAATAGACACAATCACGCACACACACACATACAGACTAGTTCAATTAGAAGCACACTGAATGTTAATTGATTTCTCATCAGTTTCGTTCTTAGGTAAGAGTTGAAAACAAATAGGTATAAATTCATATTTAACTAAAGTGAGAAACAGGTACCATTAGTAGGTATTTTCTTGTCGTCATATTCTGGTTATAACTATTTCAAACTATTAACTGCTCGAGGTCATGCAAGGTCGTTTAACTGTCCAGAGACAAAAATAACCAAAGGATGTCCTATTAAAAAAGCCATCACTGTAGAGAGCTCATTTGACTTCAATAATCTCCATTCTATTAACAATGAATCTGGGCTTTATCGATAAAAAATTAACAACTCGTAAAACATGGTTCACCATAAAATATTCATAATACCTATCGTGCAGACTTAAGTACGATATACAGGAATGCTGGGTCGTAAATATTTGCGTGTACAAAACTATCCCATAACTTTTAGGGCAAATGCGCCCTTGAACTGAATAAAATGGCTTGCTCTGCTAGAAATCGATTTTGAGTTGGCTCTATACGTCTGCAGTGTCTCGACTTAGCACGGAACGAGGCGTAGCCGTGGGATCAACCCACATTCTGTCTTGACAACTACGTAACTATGTAATATCCATAAATGTGGACATAATCTACCGACATTCCTTGTCTGTAAAGCTGTTATAGAAATTTACAACATTCTAATGTGGAACTACGATGTAAGCCGTCATTATAGAAACAATGATAAAGGCACATCTCAATTTGTATTGTCGATATTGCTATCGACAATACAAATTGAGATGTGCCTTTATCATTGTTTATTGTTAAAGGAGATTGCTCTCCTTTAACACTTAACAGACTGATAGCAACAGCCTCTAGAATTAATCTACCCTTGAAACACAGTCTGCGTTTGTTAGCCATTTGACATGGCCATCACGTAAATATGTTCCAATTAGAAGCCGGCAATAAATGCCTCGATTTCTTTTAAATGGTTCAAGTCAGGATATTGCAAATTGTTCGGAGTGTTCGAACGGTACTGCGCTTCACAATTTTATTAAAGAGTACGCTGTTTGTCCGCTTCTACAGCCAATTTTAACAACCTATACTGTCATGAAATCACAAATAAAACCTAGAAAGAAACTCAGAAATGAAACGTTGACTCTGCGAACCCTCCTAGAGCGATCAATACAAAATTCCACCCCTAGTCTGATAGGGGAGAGAATTTACAAGAATCGTGTCCTGAATATTATATCGATACACCACAGAAAGTGTTACAAAAGTTTCAAGAACGGCAGTTATCTCTGTAAGATAAAACGACTGATAAGTTGTCTGTGTATCGTGCTCAATCGTACCTCGTCACACATTTCGCATCAATTATGAAGGTGAAGCAACCTAATTGTCGGACAATATTACGAGACAAATACAAAGACGACTTGAAACAAAAACATTCCAAAGTAAATACAAAGAAATGGAAATGACTGAATTATTAAAAAATTCGAAAATAGACTACCTACTTAACTTCGTTTTACACAGAAGCGTTTCATTAAATCCCTGGAATATGTGACTCAATGTTTGACAAAGAAATCGGGTGAATGCCAAAATATTTGGGATACAATTTCATGTTCTCATCGTGGTACACTGAGGATTGGATGACACACCATAAGAGACACTGTCATCATAATGTTCTATTTCTCATTTCTACAGTTGTCAAGTCCCATAAAGATTTGGGTTCTTATAAAATTCAGGTAGAGAGCCCATCCGGCGTGATCCTTGCAAGGTCGATATGAATAAAAAACGGGGGGTAACATTCATCCCAATCAATTGGAAAATAATCAAAATTCTACTTTCCAATAAGTTTGTTCAATTAGGTTATAATTTAAGTAGGGGAAGAGGAGGATAAAAATATGATGCAAGGTAAAAGGAAATTTAAAAATTAGGATAAAACAATTAAAAAAAAAGCCACAAATGTATGAACTATGAAGAAAGGTCAAAGTCCTGTTTTGTTTTGCTTGAGCTAAAGAGGCTCGCCGTGTTGACACAGCAATAATGCAAAACCGCTGATGTAAACTTCATTCGGCTGCCTTCCTGCAGTATTGACATTTACGTCAACAGGGCAAAGAGAATGTAAACAAACTAGCGTTTCTTGGATTCGAGCCGGTCCATACACTTTCATTATTTATTTTCGTATATTAAAAATAACTAGGTATCATCATTTTTTAATAGAAATATGCAGGGTGAAAAGCCACAGTCCTCCATCTATCAAAATTCATAACGATCTGTTTAGTAGTTTAGGCGTGCAAAGGTAACAAACAGACAGTTACAATCGCGTTTTAATAACATAATAGTATGGAGGTGTGGTATGGATACCATCAAATAACAACTTCTATAATTATTATTATAGGTAATTTCAACTGCTACCTTCTGCAATATCGACCAAACGGTTTATAGCAGTAGCTTTTTTTTTGGGTGGGAAATCATCAAATAACTTCTCCCGCTCTGGGTGGAGCAGAAGGGCGTGTCAAACTTTTACTGACTAAAACCCACCCGTGTTCCTTCAGTGGCCCGTATGCCAGGGGCTGTGGTGTCTCTTTCGAACAAACCCGCACCCCTAGCAGTAGCCTCATAACCTTGTGTTGTAACATTAAAGATTGCATATGATTTAGACAGCTGTTAGCTAATCTACTTTATTTACATCGGATTTGGCGGTAGTCATTTTAATTTATATGACAAGATCAGTCGATCTTGTAAATTGCAATGGGTCTACCAAAACTCAACGGAGTTTTAATTTTATTTCTGAACTAAGCAAGCAGTTTTTATTTTGGATTTTGAGCACAAAATAAATAAAAAATATTTCCTTACATTGAATCTGTCTAAAATTCTAAACTGTCATTCATGTAGAAAATCCTGCACGTTTTTGCAAAAAAAAAAAAAAACTGGAGACCTTCGATAGACTGAAGGTTAGGCAGAAACCTGTAGGCCTCATCGGTGCAGTCACACTTCAAAACTTTACATAATTTAATTCTTAACCCGTAACTGCTCGCGTAATACTATTTGGTGCGATACGGGCAACTTTTTCAAGGGTAAATTATTTACTTTTCAGATGAAATTCAAAATTACTGTCGTATTTAAACAGTTATTTTTATGATTCTTAAAAACGAAATAGGTGCATAATGTAAGATAAATATTGCACGGTAAACCGCGGTTTATCGGTCAATGTCGAATTAATTGAAACGTTTGACGTAATCCGTACTTTCCTACTTACGAAAACATAGTATTCCATAGAAGGAGATACATAGGCATACTAGTAGTATATCACAAAACAAACATGGAGTGATTTCTCGCAGGTATCCAACTCTGAATGTCACGAGTCAGAAGGACGTTTCGTTGAAATCGGCTATTCTTTATTCTATAGCTGTACGTTTATGAAATAGGTGGGCGTCTGACGGGCTACAATGTCAAGTGTACGAGGAAAACTTTGGGTAACCAGAAAAATGTTAAATAGTATACACAATCAAATTGTTAGGAAATAAGCTACTATTATAAGTATGTTGTAGTAGTGAAAGAATACTGAGCTAGTCTAATAGGTGCGCGAGTCTACAAATTAGCAGCAATTGGCGATTCAAGCCTGCAAAGTTTCCGTATGTCGGCCTTCGTCAGCTGGGGTTTACGCAATGCAGCGGTGTGTGTTGCATACGATACAAGTCCTCGACTCCTTGTATCGACTGTCGAGCCGGGTCAAGATGGAATGTACAACGCAACATAGGTTATTGAGACAAAAGTAAACAAAAAGTTGGAATTTATAAACTGAGCCCTAACGATTCTTGCAAAAAGAAATGCAACCAATATGTTTCATTTTCGGTCTCCCTTCCCCATCCCATCCGCAGTGCATGCCGTTGCCTTGGGCTGGAAAGATCTGGTTAAACTCGTTTAGCCATTAGTAAAAAGTTGTAAGTAGACGCAATTTATAACCAATTTGGATGTGGAACGAAACCTTGTTTCGGAATAATACGTCTCGGACTCTCGGTGAAACGAAATCAAATTAAACTACATCGTACCACCCCACTTTATCTCATCGTTAAACTGTTCTTGATAATTAACTGATAAAATTGCTACGGTTAACAGAACAGGTAAAATTACACTTGGGTACTTAAAAGTACGTAGGCATTATCTGGTGATTATTGACTCGAAAATTCGGTTAATTTGTATAATTACCATTGGGTACCTACTTAATTGGTACCTACTCGAAAAATGTTTGCAGATTGGT
Organism: Polymixis flavicincta; assembly: GCA_949987655.1. Classification (NCBI taxonomy): domain Eukaryota; kingdom Metazoa; phylum Arthropoda; class Insecta; order Lepidoptera; family Noctuidae; genus Polymixis; species Polymixis flavicincta. Next base: position 21,179,026 of record OX465173.1, read on the forward strand.
CAAAATCAAATAACTAGTAGATAGTTGCGACACCGGCGTTGCTATAAAGTGTGTTGTGAAGAGTGTGTTTATTATGTAGATTAGATTTTTTTTCTGATGTTTGTAAGCAGGCTTCACCGTCGGCATCGTGACGTAAGCTGACGTCAGGGCGTTGGGCTTCGCGAATATTCTAGATAGCTAAGCGACGTCAGTCGGCGGTCAGCCCGGCTTGACATGCGCAGTGGTCGTCACAAGCAGTGCGCAACTCGCCGCGCGACAGCCGGTCGCAATCGCAACTCGCACACACGCACCGGCCGGCTCTGGGGGGTTATGTTAACCCGCTAACCTTTGTCAACGATAAACTAGAGCAATGTACTGGGACTGTCTAGGCTCAGGCCGGTCATAGTAATTACGAGCTATATAGGATGGGGCTGGGCGGACATTAATGTTACTTTATTTCAGTGTGTTTTTCACGAGACTGCAGGAAAAACCGTTTCAGTGGCTTTTATATACTGAATACGGGACTGAAAATGAGATAACATGAATATTATTAGGAGATCTGCTTGTCTTGTCATAGTACAGTCAACGCACATCACTGAATCACTGGTAACAATTTGAAATTGAGAACGCTTTTATAATTGGGAGGAAGGGTGATTTTCATAGTACTAGCACAGTCTAAAAATTATATAGACTGTGGTAAGCACGGCTACACATCAAGCTATACATTTCCAGTTTACGCTGAACTCGCGCTGTACGGAAATCCTATACAATGCGAGATCAGCTTATACTGGAAATGTATAGCTTGATGTGAAGCCGTGCGCGGTTGTCTGTAGAATTTCATTTGAGTATTTTGAGTCCCGTATCTACCTATCTACCTGGCTACAGTCTAGCTTCATAGTTCTGTCATCGATCTAACAATGCTCGTAGCTTCACAGTTTTGCACTTACACTTTGTGGCTGCAAGAGGTACTTCACCGGATAGGTACTCACTGATTGAGCAACAACGTTGGTTTTGGTAACATTTGTATAAATAATTTATTTTGAAATTCTGATTGTTGTTTATTTTCCTCGTTTTTGGTAAATTTCGCACTGTTTAAGGAAAATTCTCTTTGATTAGGAACGCCTAAACATTACGCATAACATGTTGTGATTTTTGTAATTAGCGCTCAGAAGGCTTGTATTTAGCCACTGGGTGATGATGGGGTGTATAAAACGAGTGAAAACTAAGGAAAAGTGTTGTTGAAGTGAGCTGTCAATAGTGTCCATCCGTAACATCAGGTCAAAAATTGAGATCCAGTGACATTTTTACAGACTGGTAAACAGGTCTAAAGGTTGGCGCAGAACAGAATCAATTTACACGAAGTTTTATAAAAAATGTTCCAGAAGAGTCGCGTCGCGCCTGTCTGCAGGATAAGGCTCCTGCAGACAGGCGCGACGAAGTGACCTTCGCACGTAGAAAAAGGACACAAAAAAGAGAAAAAAAAAGAAACATTTTACTGTTGCACTGCACATTAGTGCCACTAGCCCATCGAGTCGATGGTACCTAGATAGGCAATACATTTGCAGTAGGTACTTACTCGAGAGAGATGTACTGGCGTCCTTTAAAAGTTGTTTCCGAGATGCCAGCATAGCTACAGTTACGTCGAACTTGTTCTGTTAGCCACTTGGTTATTTTCCTGTTAATTAGCCGTATTCTATAGCCATTTCGTATACTTAACACAGTTAAGGGGCTTGTGGCTAAGTAATATCAGCTGCACGGGTCGGTCGATCACGTTAAGCTACGCTTGCCGCGGTTGGTCCATGGATGTGTGGTTATCTTTACATACTAAGACCCCTCCATGCTTCGGAAAGCATTTTAAGCCGTTGATCCCGGCTGTCTTTCGTGGATCCACGTATGAGTGGGTTGTCAGAAGCCCGAAAGTTTGGTAACCAGTCATACCAAGGGGAATATTGTTCTCCAGTACCTAGCTGTTGTGAAGGTCAGATAGGCAGCAAAATACTGGTATTCAACTGTATCCAGTTATACTGGAAGCCGACCCCAACATAGGTACATAGTTGAGATACGGGTATGAAAATGGTGATGTCAAAGAATGACAGCTGTGATTTGAACACAGGATATATTTTTAACCAGTGCGCAAACTGTAAGCATGAGTTCAGCATATCATTCTAGACCCCCCAGCGCAGACATTTTTCGTTGGTTATACAAAAGAATATCAGCTGTGTCATAGAAAAGCGCAATAGCTACGCGGTCAAAATGTATGGAACAGCTGATTTTTTTTGTATAACCGACGAAAAATTTCTGCGGGGTCTAGAATGATACGCTGAATTCATGATTACAGTTTGCGCACTGGTTAAAAACGTATCCTATATACGGACAATTTAAGTTGATAAGTATATTCCATTGACAATTTCCCTGACTTTACCTAGATAGGTAATGTAGTTGCAGTAGCAGCACTCAAGGGAGATGTAGCTCGTTATCTGAATACAACTAAACACACACTTGCATAATCATACATTACATTTTACTAACAAACCAGCATAGCTACAGTTCTTGTCCCACTTGTTATGTTAGCCACTTGGTTATTTTCCTAGCGTCAAGTACCATAAAAGATTATTATCTTCAAGCACTAAACACATAAAACAGGTTGCAGTAGCATGAGCTACTTGTAAGGTTATTCACAGACAGAAAATAGAATAACATCTTATTGCTCAAAAGACGGGTTTTTCGTTTTTCGATAAAAAGTACCTACCTATTCTAGTTATTCCTGTAGCCACTTACGATCTTCTCATAGATGCCTTCCAAGACGATGAGTTCCAGCAAAACCATTCTGTGGAATGGAATCAGCATTATATGGCTAGGAAAGAAGTGAATTCAGATACGTCGGTTAATAGTAACACCATTGCGCCACCCTTAGCAGATGGAGTGGTGATTATTGATTCATCATCATCATCATCATTTCAGCCGAAAGACGTCATATACATAGGCCTCACCCAGTCATGGGGGGTTTTGCCATAATCGCCACGCTTGGCAGGCGGGTTGGCGATCGCAGTATGGTGTTTCATTCTCTAGTAAGTCCCTTAGTCGCCTTCTATGACACCCACTGGAAGAAATGGGATGGTGCTATCCTTTTACGCCCGGCGACACATACGGGACATTGATTACATATCATTAAAAAAAAAAACACATAAACCTACCTAGACACTAATGAAACGTCAGAAGCTTGCTGCACGGCTCCATTTGGTTGTTTCCTATTGAGAAGAGCCGGCAAGAAACTCCACGGTTACTCTTTAAAAAATAATCGGCCTTACCTACAATGGTTTAAAATTAGTGTTAATAGATACAAGGAGGATCATCCATACATACACCATGATAGGTATGGAAGAGAGACGTGCTGCACCGAACCCAAATAAATCTTGGGAAGAACTGAAGGATGATGAGGTGGAATCTGCAATACCCTATGCTTATGCCGAGTGTGATGAATAAGTGTTTCTCCTGACAATATTCCAACCGTTTATTATAGCGATTTGGCAGGAGGAATTGGCGTTTAACCTCAACACAGAACGTTAAAAAAAACAAAGGTAATAACTGTACTTACAATAATATAACAAATTCATTATTTTAAATGGTTGCCACAATTAAAGCCTTGTGCATTAAAACACTGTGCAATAAATTACCTTACAAAATTATACCTAAATTTCCTACTTAGTACTTATCTACGTAAACTCGTGCTGAAATTCTAATTATATCTTTCTAGTGATAATTTCGTTTACTGTCCTCGTGTTTTTGCTAAAAATAGATAAAAATTGCGTAATTAAGTATTCTTAGCACTCATTAACGTTATCGACAAAATAATATCTGCAGATAGAAAGATACTGTTACCTAATTACCAATTTCCTTGTTCCAAATAGGCACCTAATTAGGAATTCGCATAAAATTATCTCACACTACTTAGTAAGATTTACAGAAGTCCTTTTATCAAGATCGTCCCACTTTATCTATTTTCCATACTTTGTCCATTAAGTATATCGTTTTTAAAAACCGAAGAAATTAATTTTATCCTCATCAAGTCATATTTTAGACACCTTCCTACCTACTTAGAAATTCCAAAGCTAAGTAGGCATGCCTCCTCAAATCGTCCCACGACAAACACTTGGAATTCTCTGGTTCCTGTAGTTACATTTCATTATACGAAATTCAAAATAACACATCTACAGCCTTAAAAGTAACTAAAGCTAAGTGGACAGCTAAATCTAAATAAAACCTTAAGGTGGATCTAGTCCACATTTTACCTATACAAACTTCGGGAGTGTATGTACCACAGTTCGACAATGTAACATCAAAAATTAAACTTTACCAAGTTTAATTTTTGATGATGGTTTTGTCTTATTATTGTCTGTACGGAAACAGAATACTATAAAATTAAATGACCATTATAAAGTTAGTAGTCAACAAAGACTCGTTTTTCTTCCTAGAAATTTTAATTCCTTGTAATAAAAGAAGTGTAATATATCTCCAAAACTAAGTCGGTACCGACAAAGTTCAATTATCGAAAAGCTGAATAAACTTTATTGGTCATTAATTTATGCAGTGGTTTTCTCATAAAACCCGATCTTCCGAAGGACTTTTCTTAATTTTTAAAGCGCCTGTTTTAGTATAATTGATCGTGCAGCTCACTCAGTAATGTTGTGCGTGTAGACTTGCGTCTAACTGGTCATCACGGGTACATCTCTGTTGGACACGAGGCCGGTGAGACAGCGTGCTTTCCAGCCAGGCCACGCGCAAACTGCAACTGTATAAAAACAAGAAAGAGGTAAATCTAATGCATTATTTGCCCAAGTCTAGGAAACCGCATCACAGTTCAAACGCCTAGAACTCCGGTCTAGCATGCACCGTCAAGTATTTGTTTTCTAAAAATAAATCTTAACATAACTGTGTAACCTAGATTTTAGGAAAAACTTCTGATGTCATTACTACAGCAATGTCATTGATTCATTTGAGTTTATCTTGCATGTTAGTGGTTTTATGGTTGGTTCTACCGCCATTTGATCTGACATTCACGGCACATCAAGCTAGCAACCGCAAGTTTATCCAGAATAGTACGAGTATAATATTCTTGGGAAAACCTGTAAGTCAACACTATACTAATTATGTATCAGAAAGAGGTAAAGTTGATGCCAGTGAAACACGAATCCCGTTAAAATCGGTCCAGCTGTTTCAGAGATTAGCCAGAACAACAGACAGGCAACAAGACACAATTATATAAAAATAGTTGTTTTTTATAAGTACCTACTATATGTACTTTCATATGCAATTAGTAAAAAGCTGTTATTTTGACATTACAAATCATTGTATTTAATTTATACATAGATGACGATGATAGATATATACAGGATAAGTTTTTATCCAGTGCGCAAATTTTAACCATGAATTCAGTATATCATTCTAGAGCCCCTAGCGCAGGAATTTTTCGCCGGTAATACAAAATAAAAATGCTGTTTCATAGAAAAGTGCAATACCTACGCGGTCAAAATGTATGGAACAGCTGTTTTTTTTTTGTATAACCGGCGAAAAATTTCTGGCTTAGGGGCTCTAGAATGATATGCTGAATTCATGGTTAAAATTTGCGCACTGGATAAAAACTTTTCCTGTAGATAAGAAGCCATGACACAAGTCACTAAATTCTTTAAAATTATGAAACGGTCTTGTCAAACAATTATGTAGGTACGTCACACATTACATACTATAATTTTACCTCACAATACCATTTAGTAATCGTAGAATAAATCAAATAAAACTTTAACTAAGCAAGCAGCTGGTAATATTAATCTTCCTATGTACCTATTTACTTCTTTGTAATTATTACGTGTTTTCTTTGTTTGACGACGAAGTTAATTAAATTCAGGTTTTTGTTGTTTAAAACAAGTTTCCTCATTGGTTTAAGGAGCAAAAAATCATCTGCCTAATGACTTTCATCTCGCGAAATGTACATAACATCAACCATGCGTGAATTATTTAAGTACTTAGTTACACAGTTCGCATTTAATGGGTTAAATGTCAAATAGAAAAATGTAGATGTGTGGAATGTGTGGAAAAATGTAGAGGATAGTTTTGCGAAACAGAGGAAGGGTTTGTAATTTTTTGGCTTAGTACCTATGTCTTTCTACGTTTTATTTTCGAGTCAAGAAGCTCATATACGAGATTTTTCAGATTTCGCTGATTTTCTAGACGCGATTCTACAGTTAAAAATATTGTATTTCTATAATTTTTAATGCACCTTAAAACAGATTATTTTCGTTATGATCTAGTGAATTAGCAATTTTTTTTAATGATTTAATTTTGATTAGTCGACCTCAAAACGGCGACTGTTTTACGAATTTTGCTGTAAGAGGTCTGGAATATAGCATATTTACTATTTATTTTTTATGTACTATTCATTATTTAAAATCATTCATTCATTCATTCATTATTTAAGATCTTTATTGTAAATTATTGTAACACCATGTATACCATGTTTTATGCAAATAAATACTTACTTACTTACTTACTAATAGAAAAAAAGATGTGTGCCAATAGAACACCAAAATTTCGCTGGTTATTTTCCCATGTAACAGGCAGTCGCTCCATGCAAGATACTGGTATTCTGCTGCATCCGGTTAGATTGGAAGCCGACCCCAACATATTTAGGAAAAGGCTAGGCAGATGATGAAGTAATAGAGGGGCGAGCCTATTAAGAAATTCCATAAACATAAATAAAAATTTGCTCGAACTGGAAATCGAACCTAAGACCTCATGCTCGGGAGTAGAGAAAAAAGAGAGAGGAGACCAACGAGACAGACAACTAACATAAAGAAAAAAAAAACGGATTCTTTGTTTATAATAGAAGTTGTATATTTTGTCACATTCAACAAAGACACGTTCTTGCATCACTTAGTGGACCGTCAAGTCAGAGGAGATTGTACAACAAATGATAAACTTAACATAAATAATAATTTGAGCAAATAATGATGCAAATCTTTTCAAGATGTTATAACCGGTTAGGTTATTGTTGAATATTTATAGGTAAGTATGTGTTAACGTATGTCCCGTGTGGTGCCGGGCGTAAAAGAATAGCACCATCCCATTTCTTCCAGTGGGTGTCGTAGACTAAGGGACTTGCTAGAGAATGGACAATGCGTTCAACGTTCTCAATGCATTTTACCACCATACTGCGATCGCCTACCCGCCTGCCAAGCATGGTGATTATGGCAAAACCCCTCTTTTGGGGGAGGCCTTTGTCCAGCAGTGGACGTCTTACGGCTGAAAATGATGATGTGTGAACGCAGCCATAGCTGCATGACATTGACAACTGTCAGGATGACATAAGCACAAAAAGGGCGGGATTTTTGATAACCATTTTTTAATAGTGTCAGTGCATAAACCACTTCCACTTATATTACTTGCTTCCCTCTTACGAACATAACACTGGCGACGAGGATGAGATCCGAACCCACACGTGCAAAGCACATTGGATTAGCAAATTAGCTAAAACCATTTTAACATTATAACCGCTTCAAGTTGTTAACCTGATCCTGCGTAAACTTGATTTCTTTAAGGTCTTTATCGGACGATAAACTAGAAACGAGAACGTAAATGGATATAATTTTATAGAAACGGTCACTGGCCATAAAACGAGAATAAGACTTAATATAACATCTCGCTTGTTTTCCCCGAATGGTAAGGCAGAGGTGGCCTGTCATGTCTAATTACCGGGTAACGGCCGCGACTTATGAGATGTAGGTCTTAGGTTCGAACCCAGACAAGCGCTTTACTTCGTATAAATTATTTCATCACCGCTGCTCTCAAAACGGTGAAGGAAAACATCTTAAGGAAACCGGCATGTCCTAGAACCAAAAATTCGATGACATATATAAATGTGACATCCGCGTGATGGATTACGGCCGCTCCATCTCACAGAGAGGAGGACTGTGTCCCAGCAGTGGGAACATTATAGGCTATGCAGCATTCTCAAAAAAAGTTCTACATTATGTATGTCTATAAGATCTGTATATTTTCTTTCTATGACTCGGGTTTAAATGATCATTCGTGCTGAAGAGCCAAGCTCAAAAACGCATTAATATAAGAATTCCAAATTTGTTAAAAAACCAGTTATTCCAGTTAACTTCAAATGAAGAGAGCCTCCAAAACGGATCCCAATGTTGCTAAGGAGAAAAAAATGGCGGTCAAAATTCCTCGGCACCACGCGTCTAGCTGTCAAAATTTACGAGGCATTTTTGATACCGAAATACTTCAAGATTACATACCTGACCAGTGCTACTAAACATAATTTAAGGTTTTAGGTATTTATTGATATTAATTCTGGTGCATTAAAAAAAGATCGTACGATCAGTGTCATATTAACATATAAATAAAATTATCATTAAGTATTGGGTTAATGACCGTGAGCAGTTTGACTGGTTCCAGGTGCCAGGTGGCTGTATGATGTAACGTTAGATTGATTGTGACTATAGTTAACTTTCTTTATTGGACTTCTTGATTGATAATATAATTTATCAGTCAACGGTGAATTAGATGGTTTTCACGTTATCAATTTCGCTTAACTATGTACGTACGGTCACCAAAAGTGAAGCGTAACTTGGGTTTAGCAAGAAACCGATGAATGTTGAAAATTGAAAAAACGTTTTCAAAAACAACCAACTTCCAAAAAGTTTTTCAAAAAAGTTTTTATTTTTCACTTTTTAGTTTTATTACTTCCCTACCCCACCCCAATTCGGATTTTCATCATCCTTGGGGTCAAAATGAAAAGTCCTAAAAAAGCCGCATACAAACTAAAATTACCCCCCTGAGTGGGTTCCCGCATTGTCGTTGCGGGGGGGCTCAGTAACCGTGGATTCCGGCCACGGTGAAGCCAAGAGGAACCCAAAGGTGGGGCCGCTCGTCAGGGCTTTTGCCTTCAAGCCATTGACGTAGCGGCCAAAAAGTAGGTTGCGGTGAGGTGCACCGCAACTGAGGTGGGCCGCGATGTCGAATGGGAGGCATCGTGGCTGAGGGTTACGGGCTGCGGTAGAGGAGGAGTGCCGGTGCTTCTGAGCAGCGCTCTTCCCTTCCGTGGCCTGGACGGGGCCGCCACCGTTTGATGGCGGACGCGGTGGGGCCGCAGGGGAAGAGGAGTGTCGGTATAGCGTCAGCCGCTCTCCCTATCCTCTGCGGCCAAAAGTTGTAGACGGGACGGCACGTTGTGATCCACATGCGCGCCGTCAATTATGTCAGCAACCATTGGTGGGGTCCGCAAGGGCCGATGCCTGCCAGGGGTGTGGGTTTGTTCGAAAGAGATACCACAGCCCCTGGCATACGGGCTACTGAGGGAACACGGGTGGGTTTTAGTCAGTAAAAGTCTGACACGCCCTCCTGCTCTACTCAGCAGGAGAAGTCATTTGATGACTTACCACCCAAAAAAAAAAATGCAAACTAAAATTACATCGTCCAAGTAAAAAAAAATGTTCATAAAATGAAAACTACTGGACCAAACTATATAACATTTTTATGGGACCAAATGGCAACTATTCCGCATCAAACTAAAGAAGAATCACGTAAATCGGAACATAAATCTCAGCGTAATCGGTGTAGGTACATACATTTAAAAAAATACCAATCGAATAGAGAACCTCCGCTTTTTTGAAGTCAATTAAAAATGCCACCTAATTAAAATATTTTTTTGTCTATTTATCAAATTAAATTTCATTGGAAAACATCCATCGGTTTCTTACTAAACTTCTAGTATATCCGACGACCCTCGTTACTAATCTGTTTTGGTAACTGTACCAAATTCGGTAGCACCATCCTTAGGCGATACCTACCTATAAGATGTGATTGTTATAACTGAAACCCTTTGAAGGAGTCATTGCGCTCCATCTTAATGAATAAGTTTTTCATCGGAAACAATCCTCAAATATCGAAGAAACAAGAGGAAACCCTCTTGGTTTATTTTTGTTTATTGATGACTTAAATTATTATAATTCCGTAAGTACAATAAGTGTTACGATCGCGTAACATATTTTTTCAATACACTTGCTCATAAAATGGCTCTAATTTCACTACAGTTAGGCACATAATGACACCTATTATCAAACTGTGACTTTTTCATTACTATTATTCACTAGTGAGTTATACAACGCGTAACAGAATAAGCGCAAGACCTGAAAGTAGTTTGCTCAGAATCGGCTTCTGAATCGATTTCCATCATTATTTATAGGTGTTAATTTTTCACGAGAAAATCTTTTAATTGACTGAAATTAGAACCACCACGTCTTAACAAGATAATAAAATCCTTGATTTTAGAAAATTTGAACCTTATCTCAAAAGAGTAAAGCCTATTCAAATGCACAATCGAATTTGTTATTCGATCATAGCTATCCTATGTTTAGTGCGTTATAGCTTTCTTTACACACACATGAACAACTCTTTTATTACATTTGAGCTAGAGTATTAAAATAAATCATTAATTTAAGGAAATTTCGACCTTATCGGAAGGGAATAAAGTAATTTTAAATGCACTACTGAATTTGTAAACCGTATTTCCATTATTTTGTTGAGAAATGCCGAAATATTAGAAACATTGTAGTACATTTTTTGCAAATGGAAGATTAATGTGAAAGAGCGAGATGAATTAATTTGCCGACTTACCCCTTAGACGTTTGACTTGACATAGACGCACGCGCCGCCACATCAAAAGTTTAGTTATTTGCCGACAGCGACAAGTGAAAGTGTTCCCGAATTTCGCTTTTGTTGCATTAATTTGATTAGGCGCGAGATGTCGTTCCAGTACACAAACATTCAGTACACGGAGATGGTGAGGACACTGGCTCGGTGCGATGATAATGTCGAATTAGCGTGTCGAGAGTTCAACCGAAGATATGGTACCAGAGTGAGCGCCAGGACAATGTTAAGTGCAACTCAGCGCTTGAGGGACTCTGGTACCTTTCGTCCTAACACGGCAATAGATAGAGGGGTGAACGTGCGCACTACTCGCTTACAAGAAAACATACTAAATTATTTTGACGAACACCCAGAGACCAGCACGAGAGAAGCTGCGCCATTGTTCGACTGCAGCCACATGTACGTGTGGCGAACGTTACGCGCCGATGGTGAACACCCGTTTCACCTACGACGTTGTCAGGAGCTAACGCCGAACGACTACTTGCCACGTTTGGAATTTAGTAGATGGTTGTTGGAGAACTGGCAACGAAACATCATTTGGACGGACGAGAGCACCTTCACGCGAGTTGGCATTTACAACCAGCATAACCAACATTTGTGGAGACATGAGAATCCGCATGCATGCCGTGTTGATTCTTTTCAGCACAGGTTCTCCTTGAACGTGTGGGCGAGCATCATATGTACACGCGTACTCGGCCCTGTTTTTCTACCAACGTTGACTGGGGATACCTACCTACAGTTCTTGCGGGAAACATTGCCCGAATTATTGGAGGACGTGCCTCTCTTGTTTCTAAGAGACGTGTATTACCAACACGACGGTGCTCCCGCGCATTTCACATGGATCGTACGTATCATCTTGATGCGGAATATGGACCACTTTGGATTGGTCGTGGAGGACCAGTGCAGTGGCCTCCCAGATCAGCTTATCTAACGCCGATGGATTTTTATTTGTGGGGTCGAAAAAAACAACTCGTATACGTAAACGAGGCAACGAGTGTCGAAAAACTCAGACAAAAAATTGAACACTCATTCAATATTGTGAAAAATGACACTGAAGTGCTAAATAAACTAAAATTTAACTTAAGAAAGCGTGCAATAACGTGTATGTACATTTCGAAAATTTAATGAAAAGGGGACGAAGAAATAGTGTCGCGTAAATACTTGCTCCAGTTCTGTAAGTACCTTACCTTTATCGTTATCGATTGTAATTACTGTGAATAATATGATTCAAATCTTTTAAACACGCCCGCTCACTTTGAATATGATTTCGCGACGTTAGTTTGGTACGCATCAGAGATCATTCGTGAGCCGGGTCCGGGGCGGCTATTCGGAGACGGCAACGACGCGGGCACCCGTCGAAGGGCGCCGCCGCCCTACGTTACTGAAAAATCGCAGACCGGTTAAAGTTGCTTGATTTAAAATGCTTCCCCTGTACTAAACCTAATAAGTACGAGTATCTTAGAATTAAACATGTTATCGGTTAAAAATCAAAATCTTGTAGTAAATGTGACGGAAAGATAGAATTATTAATTTTACCAGCTGGACAACTATCAATAATAGTTAAATTAATTAATCAAATTACGTGTGACGATCAGTAGGTACGTAATGTTCGGTCATTGAACTGACGTACATACCTAGTGCGTTCGCTTGCAGTGCCTACCTAACCAGCTGGCGTACAAGTGTGCGATGGGGTATTAGTGTGCGTAAATCGAGTAGTGTGCACAAACGTTTTATGTTTAGTCAGTACAACTATTTTATAAAAAAATATTAAGTGTAGTTTAACTAAATTAAATTACAGATGTTATTTTAGTCTTAGAATTTAAAGTTCTATTTGGGGTGTATGAGCTCTTGCGTTAATTCCGTTACTCGTTGTAGAATTGGTTGAGTTGCTTTGTTCTTAGTGAGTTATAGGTTGTTTTTTGTTTGAGTTGCTTTGTTCTTAAAAACGATGATGATGGATGATGCTGGGTGATGATGGGTGATGATGGATGATGCTGGATGATGATGGATGATGATGATGGATGATGATGGATGACGATGGATGATGATGAATGATGATGATGGATGATGCTGGATGATGATGGGTGATGATGAGTGATGATGGATGATGATAGATGATGATGGATGACCATGGATGACGATGGATGATGATGGATGATGATGGATGACGATGGATGATGATGGATGATGATGGATGACGATGGATGATGATGATGGATGATGATGGATGACGATGGATGATGATGATGGATGATGATGATGATGATGATGGATGATGCTGGATGATGGTGGGTGATGATGAGTGATGATGGATGATGATGGATGATGATGGATGACGATGGATGATGATGGATGATGATGGATGACGATGGATGATGATGGATGATGATGATGGATGATGATGGATGACGATGGATGATGATGGATGATGATGATGATTTAGTATTATTTTCTTCGCAAGTGTGTTGAAAAACGTCGTATGATACACGTGTGTATTGATGATTATCGTCCTCGGCTCTCTTAAGACCCTCGCCTGACGGCTCGGGTCTCAATGGCGCCTCAGCGATAATCACCAACGTTACACACTTGTACCATAATGTACTATTATCAACAAACAACCTGATCAGGATCTGAAAATTAGAATTTTGTGGCCTACTTTAACGCTTACTTAATTGTAATAACTGAAACCTTATGAAGGGGAAATGGTGAAATAACGAAAAAAACTGCTTTTTCCCACATTTTTTCGTGCCATGCGAATAAAATGTATGGAATAGCTAATTTAGTGTCGCGACTTGATGACAATTAAACGATTAAAATAAGACGCACTACCCAGCGTATAACTAATCGTCTAAGTAATTATCACCAACTTAGAAGGTGAATGCCCTGGAATTTTAAAAAGTTTATGAAAACCACAAAAATAATTATGCGCAGAGAAAAACAAAGTGCGAACTGCACCAAACATCTTGCAGTAAGTTAGTGTTAAATACCAAAATAAATATCGCGACGCTAAGCTTGTAATTATTTTTAAAGTGTCTTGCACTCGACCATGTCGTGAACACGTGATTTTTCGTGTAGTTAGAAATGAAAATTTTCAGTTCAATAAATTTGGGAGCACTTAGGATATTCAATTCAATTCAATTTATTTCACGAACAATTCATATTGTGTTTGAAAACATACATAACAAATAAATAAAAACAGAAACAAGCTCATTAAAATTATAAACTAACACCTTCATGCATGATACAATAAATTCAACAACATTATAAATAATAAAAAAACTATTCAATTAAAAATTCAATATCATTGATAGGTAGATATAGGTTTTAGGTTCTCATTAAATAGTCTAGACAATGAGAAAATTACCTTTTGCTGTAGTCTATCTGTTCTGTGTCTCGTAATGTTAATTACTTTGCCTACTTACTATTGTAGTTACTAATTTAACATACAGCTGTGCTGCTTGTAAGTTTGTTTCGACACTTTTTGCTCTATGCCCCTACATGCAAATAATTAAAATTAAATCTAGTTAGGTTAACATCAACGTGATAATAATGATTGAGAACAATAATCGAGCAATTTGAATTTAACTGGATCCGTAATTAAGTTAATCTTTGACATACAAAGAAAGCACCGTCTAGGTAGCTACTTAAAAATAACAATAACATATATTTCCTAATAATAAATATTTGAAAGCAGCACCCTAATTGCGTAACTCACGATTCATCATAATCTGTATCGTTTTGAAACGGATTGTTAAACCATTGCTTCATATGTTCGAAAAATGTGTCTGTTCGACAACATAAATAACGCAATGAATATTGTTTAACTGTGAAGACGAAACCAATTATGATCAATCGTGAGTTACGCAATTAGGGTGCTGGTTAGGTAAGCTGTTTGGGAAACCTACTTGGCTGGATGCCTGAAAAACAAAGGCCTCAATAAAGACAACTGGCGCCAACTTACTCTGTTTCAGTACTTTCAGTTTTGTTTTCAGTGTTTCTATGTTTTTCATCTTTCGAAATGAGTTACGTACCGCTCTTTTAACCTGAAATCTTATTTAATTGTAATAATAATACCAGTCTCACCAAAGGTTATCGTGTAATCCAGTAACGGGGTTGTAGCGGTCTGATAAGCAGCCACGGTTTTTTTTTTTTGGAAAATGTTTTTATTTTTCACTTTTTAGAAATAGTACCAACGTCACACCAATTCGAAATTTAATCATCCTTGGGGTCAAAACAATGCATATTTGTGCGATAGCAGCAATCGCGGTTGATTTGCCTGTCTTTGTGTGTTCATTTTTTGAAAAGTTCAGTTGTCTATTTCTGAAACGCATCATTAAATCTAAGTAAAAAATGACATTTAAATGGGACCATTTCGGAATGAACCTCTTTCGAACATAAAAAGAATTTTGCAAATTCGTCTATAGGTATATATGACGGTGTTATGCCCGAACATACATAAAAATATGTATATAAATAAACATATCGAATTGATAACCTCTTCCTTTTTGAAGTCGCTTAAAAATACTTGTATTCAGCTACTTCTGGATACCCTGGAAGCCGACCCCAACATAATTGGGAAAAGGGTAGGAAGATAATGATCTTACTTAATTTTAAACAAAGATAACATAAAAGTAAGCACCTACTTACAGAAAATTACAATATACAGTGAAACCTGGTTAATTGGGATCTCAAGGGACCAAGGATTTTGTACCATTTAAAGAGGTTTTCATTTATCCAGTTTTCCAATTAGACAGGTTTAAAATTTAGTTGTCTCATTTACAGAGGGCCCGCTTATAGAGGTCGAAATGTACCGTTATTCCATTTATAAAGGTGGAAATTTTGTGAAAGAAATTCAAATGTTTATAAACAATCGTGTCGTAACCTGTCCCAACCTGATAAATTGTCTCACTTATAAAGGGAATTGAGCTCCAGAGTCCCAATTATAGAGGTAAACATCGAAAAAATCCTAGAAATCAAATCTCATTTAACCAAGTTCGAAAAGTCCCATTAACAGAGGTAATTCGATGAAAAAGTGCCGGGACCTCATTGTAGTTCTCAATAATAGAGGTTTCTCACTTATCCAGGTCCCACTTAACCAGGTTTCACTGTATATAGTTTATTTAGAAACGTTGATTAAAGTTAAGAGACGTTTTAAAATCAAAATGTATTGTTAAACTGTTGCTAATCATTACTTAACTTTAACTACGTTTATAAATATAAGGGTTAAGCGCCTATTACGCTATTCAATTTGTAGAAAATCTAATTAGGATATCAAAAGATGTAATCGAAGTTAGATTTCGATTGGAAGGTTCCGATCACACTACTTCTTAAATTGTTGCAACCATGTACATATGTAATTCTACTTCACGTCTGAAAGTCGTCTGTCCGATGTACAAATAAATTAAGTCTAGTGTGATCACTAGCTTCCAACTTCCTAATTAGAGTTTCTACAAATTGGATAATGTAATAATGACATAAATCTTTAGCGTTAGAATCTCACAATATCTAACAAAGGTACCGATGTACACACGCGTAGATACGTCATTTTACGCGTCGCGTCCGCTTCGCCAGATAAAGAGCGATCAAAAGCTCTCTGAACGATGCAACCACAATGCAACGATGCGAGGAAAATTTCCAAGACTCGAGTGTGCATTGAACGCGTTTTTACGACTTGCAAGCCGCTTCTACCAGTACCAAGTGACCAGTTTATTTTGGCCTTTACTGACAGCGCTACTTGCGAAGACAAATCTGAACAGGGCATTGTTTCGATAGCTTCAATGAAATTGCCACAATTCACCACCAGTCAACATATGCTGGGTGGGTAGATCTTTATGATGTACAAGATTGACAGAATATAACAACATATAACAAGCTAGCTCTCAATACTTCGATAAATGAAGAGTTTTCTTGGATCTATAGTTTATTAGTCCGAAATTTATAGCTCGACAGATCGTTCTAAACATTTTCGTGTTTCTATTATAATAGTCAAATGAAAACGTTTCTGCATTCAGAAAGAAATGTAGATATTTTTAGAGCGAGGAGAATCCAAATAACGCGTGATTTATTTGGTACACACCCACATCTATTTCGGGATCTACTTTCCGAGAAAATGATGTAAACATTCTTTGGGCACTTCAAATACGTTCTCTTGCCTGCTTTCTGTAGTAGCAACGTTCTTTAGATGATTCACCTTTAAAAAAAAGGTCTACCTACTAATGTTGCGTAAATTCGTAACACACTAACAGTAACAATGGTTTTTGCATTGTGACAATTCAACAACATTCATTGCGTTATTTACGTTGTTGGGCAGACACATTTTTCGAACATATGAAGCAATGGATTGGCAATATCCTTCAAAATCCTTCAGTACATGGTTGATATTGTGTTACGCAATTAGGGTGCAGTTCATAGAACTTCTCAAGATGCACGAATTTCAATCATCATTGTACTTGCTGAAAATAATTTCCTCGAAATCATATCAAAGCTTGTGAATCATGCGTCGATTCAGAGTTTCAGACATAGGTATTTTAATTTGCTATATTATGTATGCTTTTCGAGGACGAATATAGTTTACCAACAAACTACAAAACCACAATGTTGATACGTATTTTATTTTAATAGAGAAGACAGATTATTGAATGAATGAATGAATGAAAATGAGACCATTGCTTAACACGGAGGAGACCGGGGGACGACGTAATGGAAGACGTGCCCTTATGATAGGTAAGGATTGCGACCTGTAGAGGATATGCGTCCTAATCCTAGAATAAGCATTGGACTAGTGATTGTCGACTGCTTAACCGGACTTGCCTGTGACTGCTTCAATTAATTAAGGCCTCGAGCCAGGGCTTAAAAACTAAAACTAAGCGACTACACGTTAAGAGGGAACAGGGCGTGCGATTCTCCATACAAATGTTTTCCCCTTTTTTCCTGAATAATACCTCTAGAGCATTTTTTTTTTCATAGAATCAAGGTCTGCTATAAACATTTCCCTGTCATTTTCTTTTTTTCAGCAACTAATTAGTATAGAAAATATGACCCTCCGAAAATTACAAAAAAAAATGCCCTATTTTTACCGCCGTGATTAGAGGACTACCAGACAAATTAGAGAAGTTTTTAACACAAAAAATATGATAGGAACCTAAACATACTCTGTCTTAAAATGTTAATTTAAAAAATAATTGAATCTGCTCAGTTTTCGAGGAGAAAAAAGGGGGATACGAAACATCGATCTCGGCAAAAAAATTGTGATGATTTCGGTCTGAGCTGCAACTGTCCCTATCACACACTATGGGGGCAGACTTACTGACAGCGCGACGGCAATAGTTTCTTCAAATACACATTTTTCAAATTCCTCGCAGGCCCCGTCCCCTCTTAAGGGCATCACCTGTGGGGTATGGCCTTCGGCTGAGGGCGTCGCTGGAAGAGGACGGGCTGGATCGAAATGAAAGGAGAGACGGGTGATTTTTATCTCCTTTTTTTTATAGATGTTCACGTAAAAGTATTTTTTAGGGGCTTGTGGCTAAGTAACAATAGCTGCTCGGGTCGATCGATCAGGTTAAGCTACGCTTGCCGCGGTTGGTCCGTGGATGGGTGACCATCTTTACATACCAAGACCCCTCCGTGCCTCGGAAAGCACGTTAAGCTGTTGGTCCCGGCTGTCATTTGTGGATCTTTGACAGTCGTTACGGGTCGTCAGAAGCCCGAAAGTCTGACAACCAGTCTTACCAAGGGGTATCGTATTACCCAGTAACTGGGTTGTGGAGGTCAGATAGGCAGTCGCTCCATGTAAAATACTGGTATTCAGCTGCATCCGGTTAGACTGGAAGCCGACCCCAACATAGTTGGGAAAAGGCTAGGCAGATGATGTTCACGTAAATGTATTTTAACTTATTGAATATTTAACGCAATAATTCTCAAAAGAATGGGCACTAAAATAAGCAGTAAAGCATAAACTATAAACTGACGAGTGATGATATAATAATAACAAAACACATTGAAAACACTGAGAATATACTAAAATATGGAAATCTTCAACAACATAAAAATATTTACATACAATAGAAGTTGTTATAGTTACCTACTCGAAATTTGCAGGTTCAAATATAGAAATATACCTAATTAACCATTGCCATATAATAGAAATAATAAAGAATTTAATTAATTTCAATTGTGTTTCAAAGTATTAGAATTGTAAATCTAGATAGTCTGGCCACCTGGAGGACATACTTTTTTTTTAAGTGTCCTCTAAAAGACTTCTGTAATAGTTTCTATAGGAGTAAGTAGAGATCAACTTGCTGCGTGTCGCGGGTTCGATTCCCGCACGGAACAAATATTTGTATGACCTACAAGTCGTTGTTCCGGGTCTGGCCGTTTGTGTATGTTAGTTTAAATGTTTGTAAACGCACCCACAATACAGGAGAAATTCCTAGTGTGGGGCAACGTTTTAAAAAAAAAAAAAAAAAAGACTATTTTAACACTGCACGCCGGGCCTCATGTGTATGCGCAAGCAGTGGATGGGTGTGCAGTTTTAAATTAGTTGATCCCTACCTAGGTAGTCAATTTGCCAAAATTTAATTAATTACCACACCGACACATCGTTGATTCCTGTGTGTTGGTATGTAACTTTGTCGTACTAAAAATTTAATATTTACCCGACTGCGCGACGCAAAGGAGAGTAATTTGTTTATATTTTTATGTGTTTGTTCCTTTGTGGCACTCTAGAGACCAAACGTGTGGGCCGATTTTGTTGATTCTTACGTCAATGGATTTGTAGTGAGACTAGAGACATGACAGTAACCAAAATTCAATATGGCGCCAACTCGGACGCCATATTGTGAAAGGATAGAAAGTCGACGAACTATGCCAAATAGGAAATCATTGCATAGGTCTTTGAAAATCATCATAGAATCATCTTTAAAATAAAAAACGGAAAAATAAATTCTTCTGCGTAAAGTGATTCAATTTGTAAAAACTGTATTCAGGAACACTCTTATTAGGAAGTTAATAAAATGTATTTATTAATATCCATTTTCTCAATTAAAAACGATTAAAATAAAAAAAGATTTAGATCGTTATTAATTGAGAAAATGGATATTAATCAATTTTATTTTTATTTCTCTATTACATATTTCGTCCCAATCTTCAAATTAAAATAGTTTTTAATAAATTGGAAATTACCCTATTTTGTAAGTGGTGCGGGATCTTCCAATCGCATAAATCGGAATCTAACTGTTCTAACTTCGATTAAATCTTTCGATTTCCTACAAATTGAATAGTAGGTACGTAATTGGCGCTTGAAAAGTGAACTTATTGTAACTTTTACGTAGTCCTCGTCCTCAAACATAATCCCTTAACAACTTGGCTTCTATAGCCATTTGCTCAATTTTCTTATCATCGATCTATCATTCGCCTTCCTTTCTTTAAACCCAATTATGGTTTAAAATAGATAAGTGTAGGACGTTTAGACAGGCAATTTATTATTTACGCTCGCAATAGACAGAATCAGGACAATATCCTCGCGGTCAGCTCGGAGGTCGCGTGTGGTCGTGAACTCTTAGAACTATGTCATGTAGTGTGTTTCAAAAATTGATTGTTTGCCTTTATTTAAATCTTTATTCATTGTTGTTGTTAGTTCATTCTTTTGGAGTCTTCTCGGAGGACCTCAACATCCACATAGCCACACCACTGGGGGTCCATAACACAGTGTTCCAGGCCGAATGCATGGGCATCTCCCTTGCCGCGTCTGCTATCATGGCCAGGGAAGTTAAGGATCACTCGATTCGCATACTCTCAGACAGCATGGCTGTTCTGCAAGCGCTGAACAGTCACACGGTTGACTCTGGGCTGATACACGAGTGCCACCAGAGCCTCAACGAGGTAGGTAGCCTCAACAATATTACCATTCAGTGGATCAAGGGACACAGCGGTTCGCTAGGCAACGATGCAGCCGATGAACTTGCCAGGAGGGGGTCGAGCATGACACCAGTGGGACCAGAACCCATTGCGCCACTTCCCTTCGGGTATCTACGCACTCTGGTAAGGAAACGAACCAGGGATCATCATCACAAAATATGGATGGACCTAAGTGAGTGCAGGCAGGCTAAGGAAGCACTTCCTGCGTTCGATGTCCGCCTCACGAAACAGGTTCTCCGTTTAACAAAACCACAGCTGCGTACAGTTACAGCAGCCGTAACTGGCCATGGGTCATTTAATAAACATCTCTTTGTCATAGGAGTAACAGACAGTCCGCTGTGCAGGGCCTGCATGGAGGACGACGAGACAGCGGCTCATGTGCTGTTAAACTGCCCGGCGGTTGCTAATTACAGGGCAAAATACTTCGGTAACCCAGGTACCCTAAGTGAGATTGTCAGCAACACCAAGGCGTTGCTGGCCTTTTTCGAGGAGCTGGGGTGGATCGAATGACCCATTCTCCCACCCGTACGCAAAATACGCGCTTTGACGTGGAGTTGCGGACAACAGCCCGTTTTACCTAGTTCATTCATTCGTATCATATTTATGAACATGAGGTTTTTTAAAAAGATTTGTTATTTATAATCTTGGAGATAATTTATTGTGCTTTTTCAAGCACACTTAGTTTTTTGTCTCTCATTTCAATCAAACAACTCAGCCCATTGGAGGTCACTACAGGGTGGCAGGAACATTGACGCATAAACTGTAACCATGAATTCAACATTCGTGGTGACAGAATTCAGCACATGATTCTAGTAGAAAACATTTCGTCGGTTTTCAAAATTAAAAAAAAAGTGTTTCCATGAATACCTACGCGGTCAAAATGTACGAAAAAGCAGTTTTTTAAACGAAAAGTTTCAACGCAGGCGGCTTAGAATCATATCCTGCATCCGTGGTAACAGGTTCCTCGTCGACGTCTGTGTCACCCTGTATAGTGGGGTGGTACTGTGGTGCAGCTCCAGAAAGGCCTTTCCCTTTCCTTTCTTTTCCTTTACTTTGACTCTGTCCTCCGCTTTCCGTATCCAGTCTGTCCAAGCTAACTTTGTCCATTTAGTTAACGGGCGCCCCACGCTACGCTCGCCGATACTCACTCGCCACTCCAGGAATCGTTTGCCTTTATTTATTTATTTATATAAGGAAAAACAAACAGTAACAGTACAATAAGAGAAAGACATAAAATTATCTTAAATATTAAGTTTTAAACAATTAGGCTACCCACTACGTTCTCCACAGATTAAAGTATTTAAAAACGAACTAGTAACACAGATACAATACCTATAAAAGTCATTGTCATAGAACTCATTTATTATCTCTCATTTGGCAGGGACCGCTGACTACCTATTTGAACTTGCAGAAAGGTGTCCATCGGGCCACCAACTGCCATGGCACTCCTGGAAATCTCTTAATCGACCAAGAAGCCAGGTGGGCCGCTGCCGTCTCAACTTGGTCAGGATGCTCCGATAAGCCGCAGTGTGATTGTGGAGCCATATCGCGAACTATGCCCAACTAGTTGTTGTGCTCTCTGTGCACTAACACCTACACTATGAAAGACCTTTGCGAGGCCAACGATAACACTGTCGAATGGCTGAATTCTGGTCGAAGAAATAGAATCATCGATACGATGAAGATCTCTCAATTGCTCTGACATAATACATTTATTAAAAAAAAAAAACAAAGAAATTCATGATTGTATATTGTAGTGTCGTCTCAATCATGAAGGTACCTACTGTTGATATTGCTGATATCGATAATCTGTGGGAATTATGACCAGTACGAACTAGACTTGGTGGTTTTATTGTTCATCAAACAATGAGTAAATTTGCTGAAGTTTTATAGAAAAGCATTACTTCGCACGGTTTTTCCGACTTAACAAAACATCGAGTTTTATTAAATTATGTTATTTAAATTTATTATTCATTATGAACCACACAGTTTACAAGATTATAACCGGTCGCACTAGACATGTGTATATTCTAGTCTACATGAAAAGCGACTTTGGTGTATTATTAACAAAATAGAAATATATATTGACATAGAATCATCATCATCTGTCTAGCCTTTTCGCTACTATGTTGGGGTCGGCTTTCAGTCTAACGAGTTGCAGCTGGATACCAGTATTTTACATGGAGCGACTGCCTATCTGACCTCCACAACCCAGCTACTGGGTAATACGATACCCCTTGGTAAGACTGGTTGTCAGACTTTCGGGTTTCTGACGACACCTAACGACTGTCAAAGATCTACGAATGACAGCTGGGACGGTTTGACGTACTTTCCGAGGCACGGAGGGGTCTTGGTGTGTAAAGATGGTCACCCATCCACGGACTAACCGCGGCAAACGTAGATTGACCTAATCTGATTGATCTACCTGTGCGGCTAGATATGGACATAGAATATCCCACCAAAAAGCACAAACAATAAATAAGAACTTCTTTTAACTACTTTTATCCATGGCTAAGGTTCCTACATAATTTATTCTGTGCGTATATCTCGATCTACAAATAGTATCCACTTGATCCGTACGTAGACAGATATATCTTACTTACTTTCCTTTGTTGCTAGCATCTAGCCTTCACTTTCACGAAGTTGAAATAGGTTTCTTGTCATCGTGATTTAGCGAAACCTTTCCCCATAGAACATTAATAAAATAATAGAATTTCGCATCTTGTTTCTAACTAAACTAACAATTTAAATGTTAATTTTTCATTAGTCTTGGCGTAAATTATGAATAGACAAAAAATAAAACAACTTCCATAGAAATCGCAAAAAAAATTAAAATAACTTTAATTTCGGAAGTCGGTGTCATTGGCTTTGTTAAAGCTTTTTCCACTTTGTAGTGTAGTTTTTGGAAGTCGGTTGTTTAAAAAAAAAAGTAAATCCCTTTTTTCTAACTTTTTAAAGCTCACTTAAAAATCACTAGTTAGAACTTGATCTAATTTGTATAGGACCACTCAGTAAATAGGTATGCCCTTTCAAACAAAAAAAGATTATTTCCAATCAGAATCAGACGAATTGAGTACCGGTATGAATGCACTGCGTGGTAACAAAAAGGCATTACCCTTTCATGTCCACATGGAGGGTTTTTCCTCAAGGACAGCCCAATCGATACGTGGAGCTAGTAGTTAGTTATCTACTGTGTCAGTGCACTCTATTTTGACGGATTATCGATATTATAATCTCCGTAATCACAACTGTATGTTTGATAATGCAGCTATAATTCGCTTAGTGTATTGTCAAGCGGATTTTCAATAAAATTAAAGCATTGACATTTAAATTCAAAGGTTATCTAGAGGTGCATTGTGTTCAGTACAAATGTACCTTTGTGGCCTTCTCCAGAGGAAGCGACAATTTGGAACCGTGCACCTAGCTTCTGACGTTTCATAAGTACCCATGCACGTTTATGTGAAATAAAATATTTTATTTTTGCCTCTGTGAACAGACGTAGGACGTCACAAACTAGTGGTTGCCATGCCCATGTGATGATTATCTATACTTACTTTGTCCTAGTGATTAGGCCAGTGCCGCCTGTGGGCATCATAGAAATGAAAAAACAGGAGAAGTGGCAAGGGCGTGTCTGTGTCTACTCGTCACGCTCAAAATGCTCATTTCATACTCAAATGGCTGTCTACACGAACTAGTGCGCTTTCGACCGTGATCTTGAATTTAATTTAATTTTTACTCTTTCTGTTTATAGATGTGTATAGAACTTTAACAAAGTTATTCGCTAAGTGTTGCATAAAACAGGGGAAGAGTGCTGGTATCTAAAATATAGATATTTAATAACTAATAATCTAGAAACAAGTGTCATAGAGTGTGTACAATCATGCTAATTAAATTCTTGTATATTTTTATTATTTTAAGCACAATACTTAGTAGATTTTGGACAATTTCTCAACTTCAGATTCCTAATTCAGAAATCAGGAAATTATTTCTAATAATCAATTGACTACCCAATGTCCTTAAGGTGATCATTAATACGGTTATACTTCCAGTACTATGAGCACTAAGGCTTGTCTATTTATAGTTTATTGTGGGCTTCGAATTAAAGGTCAGTAAAGCTTACGTGTGTCGGTATAAACAACTTACGAGTAGAAGCCGAAATGAGATGAAGTGAAATGTTTACTATTGTATCTAAATGGATCTTTTAAGACGATCTTTTTCAACATTTTTAAACTAGATGGCGCAGTAACCTGGCAAATTAGTCAGTAACTGAGAGGTTTTTATACTTACAAAATCAGCCTATTACTCCCACTGCTAAGACACAGGCCTCCTCTCTGTCGGAGAGAGTGGGCCATAATCCGCCACGTAACCCCAGTGCGGGTTGGTGGATGTCAATATCTTCGAATTGTTGGTTCTAGGCACCGGGATCGGTTGTCTTTTACTTTTCTCCCAGAGCTGATAAGGAAGTTAATATTTCCTGCAACAGACTTGATCATGGTAAACGTATCCTAAACCATAATCCGGGGAAAGTCATAAGTGTTTATGGTTTAAGATACTTTATTACACTGAAAAAGAATATTTTTTTTGTTTTTGAATGAGGAAAACATAATAATTAATAAATTATGATAAAACTAAATCTTAATAACAAAAAAAAAAACGGTCAAGTGCGAGTTGGACTCGCGCACCGAGGGTTCCGTACAAACCTGTGGGTATATAATTAAAAGTTCAAAATTGTCAATTTTTTTTTTTTTATATGACGAAACTAAAAATTTTCGGTTTTCGTAATTTTTCCTATATCTGTACTATAAGACGTGACTTCGTACAAAATTTCAAGATTCTAAGTTCACGGGAAGTACCCTGTAGGTTTTGATTCCCGTGCGAGTTTCGAAAATTTGCGGAATTTTGCGGCCTAAATGGCTGTATCTTTTGATTGCGTTGACTTAGAAGGTTGATTTTTCTACAGCTTCCAGGGACAGTAGAACTAAGTATCATATAGAAATTTCAGTTTGATACCTCCACGCGTTCCTGAGAAAAACGGTCTTGACAGACGGACGGACGGACGGACGGACGGACGGACAACAAAGTGATCTTATAAGGGTTCCGTTTTTTCCTTTAGAGGTACGGAACCCTAAAAACACGTGATAGAAACATAAAATTTAAACATCTTCAGAACGTGATGCTTAAATAGTCTTTTAAAACTTAGAAGAGATTTTGATTCACTTTAGGTAATTGATTACCGAAATAATCATCATCATCATCTGCTCAGCATTTTGCCATATATATTGAGGGTGAAATCCAGTCTAACCGGATGCAGCTGAATTTGTAATTTACAACTGTATTTTACATAGAACGCCCATAGCTCACTGGGGCGATTTTATGAAATTTAAAATAAAGTAATTGTAATTGTAAAAAAAAATGAAAACAATCTTATATTTTGAATTGAAATGTTAAATCATGATTGTATGCAGTATTTATATTTTTAATTCAAACAGCAAGAAATTCTATTCATGTAGAACAATTTCCATGAAGTTTTCGTAGAAATTGGTCTACTAGACCTCCTAGAGTCTCGTCGCGCCTGTTTGTGGGAATTTTAATACGACACCCTTTGGTAAGACTGGTTGATTTAGTATATGTATACATATACATAAGTAGTACCTATGAATAACCTTATGATTACCAACAAGCGCATACAGACAGTCATCAATGATTGTCATTACATAAACGATCACGTATTTAAATTTTAAATAAGATGTATACATATGTATACATACGAGCCAGTTTGCCACTACCTATGTTTGGTACTTAGAGTTCACGGTCTTAACATTAGCACGTG
The DNA here is from genome assembly GCA_949987655.1 of Polymixis flavicincta. Taxonomy (NCBI): domain Eukaryota; kingdom Metazoa; phylum Arthropoda; class Insecta; order Lepidoptera; family Noctuidae; genus Polymixis; species Polymixis flavicincta. The sequence continues at coordinate 21,205,463 of OX465173.1, forward strand.
GAACTGTATATACTATGTATGCGTTTTAATTACTATTTATTTACTGCTGTTCGTCTCTTATATACCTACATGTGCTTAAACTAGTGTCACCATTCTCGTATTAAATTAAAGCTATCCATATTTTATGAGAGGTGTTTGGTGGAGGCCTATATTCAGCAGTGGACGTCTTTCGGCTGAAATAATGATGATGATAGTTTGTGAATAGCCCTTATGCAAGCAGCCGTATTTGGGAAACACGGGTCGAACGCAGATTAATGATCTACAGCTAAATAGTACACGGTGAGTTTGAAAAAGACAAAATTTAAGGTAGTGTTTTACCTTGAACATTAACAACCATTACTCATCATCTGCCTAGCATTTTCCCAACTATGTTGGGATCGGCTTCCAGTCTAACCAGATGCAGCTGAATACCAGTATTTTACATTGAGCGACTGCCTATCTGACCTCCACAACCCAGTTACTGGGTAATACGATACCCCTTGGTAAGACTGGTTGTCAGACTTTCGGGCTTCGGACGACCCGTAACGACTGTCAAAGATCCACAAATTACAGCCGGGACCAACGGCTTAACGTGCTTTCCGAGGCACGGAGGGGTCTTGGTATGTTAAGATGGTCACCCATCCACGGACCATCCGCGGCAAGCGTAGCTTAACCTGATCGATCGACCCGTGCGACTATTTTTACTTAGCCACAAGCCCTTCCAATGAACAACCATTAATAAGGGACCAACTTCGAATTCGCAAAAAAAATATGACCTTCTCATATAAAGGTATATCGATTATTTTCAAAATCACCTGTATGGTTATATTAGTTATCGTGTTATAATTCCAGCACAACTATCTTTAGATCAACATATTGAAGCTACCAATCACCACGATCGGACTGAACAACCATAGACAGAATGCTCGCTGAAATCAGCTGAATGGCATCATATATTAATTTGTGAAGCAAAATTTTGTACTACTTTTTACGAAAGTTAAAGTATATATTTGTATATGTGGAGAAGGACTGCAGAGAGCGAATTTTTTAATGTAATAATAATGCATTAGAAATATATATGGTATTAAATGACTTATGCTTGAATGTCGACCACTAGGCGACCACCAGTAATCACAAAACAGCAAAATCCATTAGCTAAGGTGGTGTAAAGCGAAAGAGAGGTCGTGGATTCTATCGCCAAATGTTCCATTTTTGAACGAACCATAGATTTAAATGTGGTGGCAATGTTTCAACTAGGGATGCCTCGATACGCCTTTTTGCCGATACGATACCGATACCGATGCTTTTATTAAAATATCGGCGATACCGATACCGATACGATTATTGAATTCAAAAATGGAGGTAAAATAAATAATACACAAGTCAGGTTATTTTTTGAAGTAACATAAAAATAACAAATAACAGGACAAACTAAATAAACCGTTTAAAACTTTAGACAGGTTGAGATTCGTTAATAGTATATTTTAGTATGGTTAGTTCGTGCCTCGTTTACAGCGAAATAGACGAGACAACACACGCGTTTACATTACATTTTCAATTCCTAGCATAGACACAACTAATTCATAATCTTGCGAAAATAATGAGCTACCGGATCTAAAGAATAAAATAAATACTTATAACGACGCAAAGTTATTTTTGCAACAATTACTTTAATTACTCGCATAAAAAGGATAAAATCTGAATAAGTACGTAATTTTATTCAAAAATTTAAGCATGGCTAGGCCGTAGGACTAAAAAAAAGTACAAGAAATAATTAATGTTAATTATCAATACAATTAACAATCTGCGCAGGAATTAATGCTGATTAAGCAAATTAGCAAAACTACGCGTTAATTATTTAAAGTTACTATTTAAAAATACATCTATAAAAAAAAAAAGTATAGGTAACTAAAATAGTTACGATTTATGACGTACCTACTAGAAGTAAACGACGTACGTACATACATTGAATATATTTGAAAAACAAAAGTAACTTCTACGAGCTGCGGCAACGATTCTGTAATGCCGAAAATTTTGGTTGTTTTTGAATTTTTGTCTTTTTTGCCGCGAAAGTACTGGCATAGATTCTATTGAAAGTTTCCACAAATATATCTTAAATGTCTGGTCACAGAGTAGGGACTTTTTCGTCGGTTATACAAAAAAAAAATCAGCTGTTCCATACATTTTGATCGCGTAGGTAGGTCACACTTGCACTTTTCTATGAAACAACGAATTCTTTTTTGTATAATTAACAAAACATTTCTGCGCTAGCCCCCTAGCGCAGAAATGTTTTGTTTTTCTAGAATGATATGCTGAATTCATGGTTACAGTTTGCGCACTGGTTAAAAACTTATCCTGTATAGTAAGTCTCCCACGCTTGGTTCATTAAGTAAACAACCAGAGCTTAGCGTGCCCTCAAATAGTTTAGGGAGTAAATGTACGATAAACCCGATATCATTTGCTATCTTTATGTTATCATTCGAGGGAATCACTTATTACGAATATTGTATGAATTATTATTAGCAATTTTCCCTGTCACTATCAACATTCGCGAATAATTATTAATATTTATGTTCTAGGTGTCGTGTTTCAAGCCACATTGCTGAAAACGTGATAATTATATACAAAATACCAATGTATTACGCAGGTGTGCCACACGGTTTTGGCAATCTACATATTACTTATGTATTTACCCGACCCAAATTACGTGAGGACTTTATTAAAAGTGACTGTGACCTCTGATTATGTGTAAGGAGTGCAGAAAGCCAATATGTTTATATAATGCATTAGAAATACATTAAGTTTTAAATAAATTATGGTCGAAATTGATCCATAACGTTTAATATAATTTATCTACAAACTGTGTTTCACACACATTTCTACTTGTAGCTCTATTCAAGTGACATTTTAGGGGTTGCTACGTTCGGCTACGCATCTCGTAGCGTCGTAGACTCGTAGCTAAATGATGCATATTGGTACATTGCGCGTAGACTACTATTATTAAAGTCTTAGGGCCTGCGCACGCTGGCGACACGGTAAAGCAGGGGATCCTTTGGCATAACCACATGCATACGTATGATAACGTTGCCGCGGTATCTTTAGGCATGCCGCGACGTTCTTTTTAAGTTTTATTCTCATTAATTCCTATTCGACGTTTAAAAATCCTTTGCCCCTATTCCGTTCTCAAAAAGACTACCTCGATTAAGTACCTTGGAATAATTATCGACAGTAACTTAACTTTCCAACGACATATAGACAGCCTCACGTCGAGAATTCGCAAATTAATGTTTCTTTTTAAAAATCTTCGTCACGTAGCTGACGCGGAGGTTATTAGGTGGGTATACTATGCAATGTGTCAGTCTCTTCTGACATATTGCATAACATCATGGGGTGGCGCTCCAAATTCGAACATTTTAAAATTGGAAAGAGCCCAACGGATGGTACTTAAGGTGGCCTGTTTTCTCCCATATTTGTTTCCTACCGTTGATCTTTACAAATACTTCAAAGTGTTATCTGTAAGGCAACTTTTTGTTTTATGCACCGTTCTCAAGAAGCACTCCTCCTTAAGATTTGACCCCCTCTCTATTTCAGGAAAACGCAGAAATTATTCCGAATGTGGCACTACCAAAGGTCTAAGAACGTGCTTCTCTCAAAGATTCTTTACCTTCCTAGGTTCCCACTTATATAATAAAATAAATCGTATTACCAACATCTATCATCTAACAACAAAGGCTTGTAAAGTTGCTCTAGTTGAATGGCTCCATAATCTAGATTATAATGCAACTGAGGAATTACTGAATCATCCAAAATAGTCCGTCCCGCTAGCTTCCGAACACAAACATTTCACACTTTTTGTCTTATTGTTTTTAATCTGTGAGTTGATTTCTGTCATTGTTATTTTTTTATCGTTTTTTAATTACTGGTGTTTATGTTATGCCCTTTTCCTTCACAGTTACTTAATAACTATTAATGTTTACATACCGTGTGGTGGGACCCTGGTGATCTGCGATACAGGTATTCCTAGTGCAGACACCAGTCTCTCACAAACTACTGTCACTTAGTTTTTAAGCTTTTATACCCTTGTTTGTGAAAGAAAATAAAGTTATTTGAATTTGAATTCAATGACACCCGGCTCATCCATGTAGACTTTGGACTTTAAGTAACCCCAAAGCAAGAAGTTTAAAGGTCTACAGCGGTCTACACGCAGCGGTCTAATGTTTACATACCGTGTGGTGGGACCCTGGTGATCTGCGATACAGGTATTCCTAGTGCAGACACCAGTCTCTCACAAACTACTGTCACTTAGTTTTTAAGCTTTTATACCCTTGTTTGTGAAAGAAAATAAAGTTATTTGAATTTGAATTCAATCACACCCGGCTCATCCATGTAGACTTTGGACTTTAAGTAACCCCAAAGCAAGAAGTTTAAAGGTCTACAGCGGTCTACACGCCCAATTCACCTGTCCGAAGCGAGAAAATTAAATATGTAGCGCAATTGTCCTCGCAACACAGACTATATGGCCGTAGCACCATCTTGTACAACAGTCAACATTACGATGTTCAGGAGATTTGGCACCAGCCAAATCTCCTGAACATCGTAATGTTGACTTAAGAGCGCTGTCTGAGGCACTGTCACAGGTCCACTAGCGCCACTCTTTAAAAAATATATTATCTCGTGACTGAAAAGGAATTTTGAAAAACGGCTCAATCAGCTGTCTCGGTAAGTGTGTCTAGAATTTTGTAATACCTTTTTTAAAGTTTCAAATTGAGACACGAAGCAACAACATTCGATCTAGAGGAATGTGGCCGTTTTTCTTTAGATCGAATTTCGATCGGACCTGTGACAGCGCTCTTAAATTTAATGCGGCAACTTCAGAATGTACCACATAACCGCAGTTGGCCAACATTTCAAAGAAATAATCTTGTAAAAATAAATGTAACGAAGGGTTCTTTTGTATGATTGAAAGATAACCTGATAAAATTGATATTTTTAGATTTTTTTAATAGAATTTCTAAATGAATCACCCATTACATGCGTAGGTAAGTTTTCAATTCTTAATCATAATAATTATATCAATTTATGACCGAACACACTTTTCCAGTGAGTCACGAACAGTATTGCTCTGTGTATTTTCCTTAAAAGATAAAATAATAGTTATTCTTATTCCGTTTTATACCAATTTTTAAAGATAAGAAAAGGAACTCAATTACTCAAACACTATATAGGCACAGTGAACCTCACATCAGTGGTAACAATTTAACATCGACAGTGCCTTAAAGTCGTGGCAGTAAGGGTAATCACCCTTACAGCCACGACTTTAAGGCACTGTCGATGTTAAATTTTTTAAATTTTTTAGTTCGTAAAGCAAGTGTCACCAGGTTGACTGTACCTACAATTTATAATGAAAATGACGTATAATTTTATCGCTTACGCCACATTGTAATATTTCGATTAGGTATCTACACGCGCCACGTATATTTATGAGTCGTAATGATACAATATAGGAAATTAATCACTGCAAAGGTATTTGAATCGATTTGCAAATGATATTGTAAGACGCGTGCTGCACAATGCATGTAGAATAGTAGATATAAATTCTGAGATAAACGAGCGTGTTATTAAATGTTTACGTTTGTTGCATAATATGAGTAGGTAGGTGTAAGATAAGTGTATTGGTTGCGACTGGATTCAAGGTCGAGTTTATCATTCAGACTTTACTGAAATGGCTGAAAATGGCGCTGCGCCATTGACCGATAATTTGTGGAAATCAAATCAAAAGTCATTTATTCAAACTAGGCTGAGAGTTAGCTCATTTTGAACGGACATTGATTGCGACGTTTAACGCGTCGAAAATCGAACATTGTATTTTACAGTTCAATTTGAACTCTAAGCAGTGTTGCAGATCCAATGCGCGAAAAAATCCCACCGCATTTTTATTACGTCCGTCCGCAGAAACGTCAACATGCCACTTTTGTCGCAGACCGTACCTACCTTACCTATTCTAAAATCTTTAACTGCAACAACTGAAATAATCGCATTCGAATGGTATGGAACGGTTTCATAATGTAATACTTAGTGATGTAACAATATACTAGCTGCGATTACAACTTCCGACTGAAATGGGAGATAGTGTGTGTCTGTGTTATCTCATTGAAGTTTGAATTAGAAATCTGTTACTATGGTACTCGCAGATGTGATAATAGGTGGGTATTTACTTAGTAAAGTAATGTAAAATGTAATTATCTCCGTGACGTGTGATATTGCGAAATTTTAAACTTAATACTTATCTCGTGATACAATTATTTAAATGCTTCCAGTATTGTATGTAATGTACAGTGCCTACCTCTAAACATACATATACATAAACTTACGCATACTTCTCATGGGGGCAGGCATAAAATTCAGAACGCCTCGATTCTTTCATACAAGCTTACTCCTTTGCCTCGGTTATTTGGTCATACATGCACACCAGTTGCTTGACCTTTCTGAAGCACATCACCAATAAGGTCCTCCCGGTGTTTCCACTCACATTTGTCTGGTCCCTAAAAAATAATGATACAAATATAGAGGAACTTCGCTCTACATCTTTATTATTCTGGGTTTTTAATGACTTTTAAGTACCACCTGTAGTATCCTGTTCATCCGGGATATATGCGGACTGCCCTAGTACACTGGCTCATAATCACACCAAGTCTCTCGTGTTGGCACAGGAAAATTGATTTGATTGAGTCACTTCAACTCCACTTCACTTGTTTACCTTTTTCCGCCATTTGTTGTGAGTGACACTTACCTTCACTAAAGTCTACACTTTAGTGAAAGGTAAGTGTCACTAAAGCCCCTACCCTTCTGTGAGAGAATTTCTAAATTAGAATGTTTTCATAAATATCTATTAAATTGAAACACTAAACCATCGAACTAGGCTTCTGGCTTGGTAATTTAGACAGATTTAGGCCCAAGATAAAAATCTACTCTAGTAAATTCTACTTCAAAGGTCTCAAATACATGAAATATAAAAAATGCGTAAGGAATCGTACTTAATCACTACATTCTCCACATATCACAGATAAATAATTCCTTCTGATGGATATTTATTAGGCTAATTTACTGTGTTTCAGGGTTGAAGGCATTGACATTGCTCCGCTTGGACCGGTTATCTTGTAGGAATCGCTTGCTTTTACTTATCAGGCCCTATAAATATCTACCTCCACGCTATTTCAGACTTTATTCTGCCAGTTTAAGGGTATAAAATAGCCTGTTAGTTTTATTATTCATGACTCAAAGTTATCAGTTGCGATTTTGCTTTGGTAACAAGCATTGTTTACGTAGCATTTATTACCTATCTTTCAATATATTTAACAGAAGGAAAATGATTCAAAATAATTGTTACCTATCGAGAATTCTTATCTACTTCCAATAAGGTGAATTACTAGTACTTAAGTTGTTATCAATTAGGTAACTTAAACGAAATAAAACATCTGTAGGATATCGTAAAAATATTTTCGAACTACGTTGATAAACATTATACAGACACGCCACAATAAGCTGTTAGACTAGTGATTACAGAACACTGTTAAAGAACAATTGATTACAAACGAAATTAAATAAATATATTTTGTGATCAAACGCCCATTTAGCCTAATGGCCTTCTGTCTAGCCCAGATATTCTAAAGGAAGAAGCATCATAATAAAATAAGTCCATGATCTAATTACAATTGATTTCTTTTCCTGTTGCTGAAAATAATTCGATTGTACTTAGGTACTTGCGGGCACGGACGCGGGCGCCATGTTGCGTAACGCACCGCTGAACAACCGGCGGCGCACGCGCCATCAAACTTGAACTTTCAGACGAGTTTTACGCCTTGAAGGTTCGCAATACAAGTGTTTTTGTTATTGTAATTAACAAGGAACATTAATTGGAAGTAGCTCAACTGAGAATAAAAATAAATAATTTACATAAATGAATTACCTACGACGGTGCTGATTACGATTTTTATTATTTTCAGGTATCAAAAGTTAAAGGTATACAAAATAGGGTACTCAGTTGACATTATTCTCTCCGCGTGAAATACCTACATTAAAAGATTGTCTCGAATTAAAATAATATATTTAAATCATTTCCACTGCTAGCTAAACAATAGCATCACGCCACATTCCATCGTCACACTAAATTGTAAAACAATAGAAACTCAATACTTCAAACTCTAGCATAGCAACATAATTATCCTATAACGTTCTCACTGCTGGGACATAGTACAGGCCTCGTGTCTATAAGGAGTGGGCCGTATGCACCACGAGGGCTCAGTGCGGGTTGGTGAAAATCCAAAATAATAGAGGAATTTACTTCTAATCCGGAACACCCACATAATCACTACTAAAGGAAGCTAGATAACCATAAAAATTGCTTACACATTACATTTAATTTGCCTATTCGCACTTGCTATCAGTAGGTAGGCCTAGCACAAACGCACGAATAAACATCACGTAAACTGGAATGAAACTTCAATTTTTTTTACAGTTAACTTAGTTTGTAGTTAAGTTAAGATAACGAAGATTCGTTAGGAATGAAGTTACTTACGCGGTTACTTACTCTCAAGCACCCAAACTCGTAAATAACAGAAAGAGACAGAGAAAGTGTGAATTTAATGCGCGTTTTTACTTAGTATAGGTACGTTTTTAGAAGCTCTCTTATGTTAGTCGCCATTTTGGATTTTTATTTTCACCTCACTATCGGCTTTACCACCCTCAAAGATCATGAAAACTATCTCTCTAAAGTTAAATGGGGGACTTTGTCGCTTACGTGATGATTACCACCAATCAACTACCACCGCAAGCCAAGGTAACAAACTTCGTTCCAAAAATATTTCGCGCATACATACCTATTTAGATATTTAGCTTTTTCATATCTATGGGTGACTTTGTCGCAAAAATTCAAACCAAAATGCTATAAGTAGAATAGTTGTATTTTCCGATGCATTTTTTTTTCCGATTTACGTAACGTTTATGTCGCCTGTTCGTGCTAGGACCACTGAATCAGTCGCGGAGCCACGGTCAAGTGGTTTTGTCAGCGTCCATCTTTGTTACAATTAAATACAATAGCTTCACTGACCATGGCGAATTGTTTCCGTGCATCGCATTGACAATATTTATACCTCATGTGACTTGGTGTGTGCATAGATAAGATTGAAATCAGATGCTATGGGGTTTGCCTAGGGTTGTTACGTTGTCCAGGGGTGAAGAATCGTGGTCTCCCGTGGTCAGCAATTTGAGTATAGTCCAGGATGGGAGTCAATGCGTTCCGCTGCAGGTCCCAAATATGCAAAAGGACGGCCGCTGTGGTGGTTTTGTCGGTACCTATATGAGAATACATCATAATCCTACGCCATTCCGTAGCACTGAGTAGCCGTGAAAGTTTTCGAAAGGTACCATTGTCATGTGGGTCATCTGATACCTTTTTGCCAACGATGTTCAAGATTTGATAATTTCATAGATCGCGTGCAGTTTCAGAATTCAAAAAGCATCCATTGCATCTAAGAATTGTCTCATCACAGTCATCACAATATAATTTATCATCAAACATCAAAATAACGACTCTCATCATCTGACAATGCGCAAGCGCAATAAACTTTATATGATTCGAGCTCGAGCAAAATAATAACATCGATACGGTTAACGATAAGCATGAAATACTCGCGAGTTTCGACCAAACATTCCGTTCATTATCTGTGAATGATTAATTAACTTATATTTAATTATATCATCGGGTCAAATACATTATATTCTTCACGTGGTTTTCACGCCCAAAACAAAAATAAATAAAGAATAAAATATAGACAAAGGTGAAAATAATAAGTAAGTAAATGATGCAAGATAGTCTAATTTTTTACTCAAGATCACTCATCACCGTGTGATTACTGCATGGTATTAATAGCAGCGATAAAAAAGATAATAGTTTGACCTATCACAGTAATGAGAAGTCGCCATGACAATTACACGCGAGGTTTGGAGATAAATAGGGTAACATCTATTTTTAATTTAATCAGACCATTCGGCAAGATAAAGCTAAAATCATTACACGTGTTAAAGGTGGTGTAGCCGAGGACTCACTGTCCTTAGCTCTGTCTCTACAGGGGAGATTTCTGATGGATTCTCATCAGACCCAAAAGTCAGTAAGCGAGATATGCTTCGTGAAGTTGCTTGTGGCACTGGCACGATGGCCAGTGTTTCTGAGACGAAATGAACAAAGCGGTAGCTAATGGGCCATTAGTAGTGACAACGATTGACCGACCGTCAGTGATGACGCCATCACTTACGGGCCTGCGTGGTGGATTACGGCCCACTCCTTCTCACAGAGAAGAGGCCCACGAGGGTAACGTTCCGACTACTGGGATAGAGGATACTTTGTTCCAGTAGTAGGCTTGAAGGATTTCGTTTCTATTGTTTTACAATTTACCTCTTAGAACGTCAATAATTTATGACGCCATTGACAGCTTCTTTGATTCCTTCTTAGTCCTCATCAATACTACTCCATCAAAACAAAGATATGTCGGTAATTCTGATTCATATTATCGATGTATGCACACACCTACCTACAGTTGTCTTTATCTGTGACAACTATCATGCTCGATGCATTACAATGCCACGTGGCCATCACATGGATCGAACCGTCATCATAGTCGTCAATATCGGCAGAACAAAATATGTCGACGAACACTTAAGCTTCATTAGCATTACTTACAGGAATTTATTGCTGTGTCTATAGAGAGCTATTGACCTTTGATTTTAAATTCATTTTGTTCTAGCTACTTACCTGTAAAGGAGTCCACTGTAGTATGACCCATCGTTAGGTCAAAGAGTGTTAGACGACATTCTAGTTTACCAGTTCAACATACAATAGTTTCTCTTTTGATCCAATCTTTGATCTTTGTTTCCAATCTTTTCTCGTTTGATCTGACTTTCTTACTTACTAGTGTCTGTCAGCAACTTCGCCCACATGGATGTTAGAAATCATCCCACAGGAACGTATCGTAACCGGGATAAAAAGTATCCTATGTGTCAATCCAGGTTATAAACTATCTGTGTGCCAAATTTCATCCAAATCCATTCGGCAGTTTTTGCGTGATTGAGTAACAAACGTCCAAACATCTTACCATCCAAACATGTAACTTTCACATTTAAATAATATTCGATTAGAAAGAAGAAGACGAAGGATAGTAGGATTGCCGATTTAGTCCCTTTAACAGCACACACGAAGAAAACAATACTATATTTGGTAAATATCTGAGCAAAGGTTACATTTCCGCAAATTGATGAAAATTTGAAATCGTCGAACATGAACCCAGTCAGTGCTGTGTCAGCAAATCAAGAAATGATGAAACCGTTTAATACTGAACTTTGTTCATTTCGTTTTAATGACAACATTGTTTACTTCTATGATGATTGTCAAAATGCCTAATAGTATAAATAAACCAAAGTTAATTGCGGAGGTAAATCCCCATCATCACTAAACGATTCGAATGTCGTCGTATATATAAAAACCGAAGCTATTATAAAATAATCACCATTTAACTTAGGCTCTATATAAAACCCCAAGGTAAACAAAAAAATCGCGATCAAAATAACTGATCTTATAATAGTTAATCTTGTTATTGGGGTAACGCCTAAAAATTATAGTGATTCATGTAATATTCTGTGACTCACTCGATACGATTCATATGATAAAATCGATATATAAGTATCAAACAATAAGTATAAAGATAGTAATGTTATCAATGACAATAAAGCTGTGGAAGATAATGGACGCTTTCATAGGTGGGAAAAACTCAATTGGATTGTAGATTTTATAGTTTTCCTTGGGATTAAAGTATTTAAAGTTACCTAAACTTAATATCAATTTGATAAAGGATAAGTTTATTTGCCGGACGTAAAATAATACCACCATCCCATTTCTTCCTGTGGGTGTCGTAGAAGGCGACTAAGGGGCTTACTTGAGAATGCTATTTACCACCGTACTGCGATTGCCAACCGCCTGCCGAGCGTGGCGATTATGGCAATCCTCTCCCCGTTTGGAGGAGGCCTATGTCCAGCAGTGGACCTCTTTGGCTGAAATGATGATGATGATGACGATGATGAAGTTTATTTACTAGATGACTTAGTGGCGGAATTTTAAGCTCCAATTGAAGATCAGCGCTATCAGAGGGGCTTTGCGGGTCAATTGCGAAACACACTAACAGCAGAAATGGCTTTCATTTCAACAGTTTCAACAACATTCATTGCGTTATATACGTCATTGAGCAGACAACTTATTCGAATATAAGAAGCAATATTGATCAAAATGATTCGGATTCGGTTAGGGTGCAGGTTACGAGAAGCATGTTTTGAGGGTTTTTTAACCGTCTTCAAAAAGAAGGAGGTTATCAATTCGACATGTTTTTTTAAAATGTATATTCAGGCATAACTCCGTCATATATAGTCGGATATGCAAAAATATTTTGTTCGAGAGGGGTTCATTCCGATGGTCCCATTAAAATTTCATAAAGATCTGATGATGCGTTTCGAGGACAGACAACGGAACTCTTCAAAAAATGACAGCATATCAACCGCGATTGCTGCAATATGCATTGTTTTGACCCCTAGGATGATGAAATTTCGAACTGGTGTGTGGTAGGTATTATAACTAAAAAAAACTTCCGACTTCCCGAAAAACAATCATCATCATTTCACCCAAAATACGTCCACTACTGGACATAGCCCCCCTCCCAGAAGGGGGATTTTGGCATAATTGCCACGCTTGGCAGGCGGGTTGGCTATCGCAGTATGATGGTATATAATTTTTTTATTTTTTTTTGGGTGCGAAATCATCAAATAACTTCTCCCGCTCTGGGTGGAGCAGGAGGGCGTGTCAGACTTTTACTGACTAAAACCCACCCGTGTTCCGTCAGTAGCCCGTATGCCAGGGGCCGTGGTGTCTCTTTCGAACAAACCCGCACCCTGGCAGGCATCGACCCTTGCGGGTCCCATCACTTTTTGTGCTGACATCTCTTTGAGGCGCGCGTGGAACGCAACGCGCCGTCGACTTGGGCTTGGTCCTTACCGGACAGCGAGCTACCCATTACTCGCCGTCCGCAAGCCCATGCCTACGGTGGCCGGAAATCGGCCTGGGATTCCCGACGCCCAGGGCGTCTCCGTATCCTGCGGCGGCTAGGGTCGCGAGGTTGCATATGCTGCCTCCCCCTCACGTGCGCCGCCTCCCTCTTCGCGAGCATCACTGCTTCGCTGAAGGAGGTGACGGCTCCCCATGCCCTCTCGCTCCGTACCATGGCCTGGACCAGGGCCTTACGCGAGAGATCGCCGCCGCCGATCGCCTCCACGAGGACACGGCGGTGCTCCGCCCAAGCAGGGCAGACCGCCACCGTGTGCTCCACCGTGTCCTCAGGGCGATCTTCGCAGTGGAAACACCCGGGCGTTTCCTCCCGCCCTATCCGAAACAGGAACCTCTCGAAACAACCGTGTCCGGTGAGGACCTGCGTCAGGCGGAAGGTGAGGACGCCATGCCGCCTCTCAAACCACTCCTCAAAGAGGGGACTTACCGCCGCAATCGTGGCGTGCCCAAGTATGGTGGTATAATGCATAAAGAACGCTGCTGCCCATTCTCTAGTAAGTCCCATTTCTTCCCGTGGATGTCGTAGAAGGCGACTAGGGAAAAACAATACAAAGTGAAAAATAACTAATAGGTACATGTCCAAAGTCACCGCTTTCCGAAATTAAAGTTATATTTCACTTTGTAGTGTTTTCCTGAAGTGGGTGTTTTTTTTTTTTTTTTGTTTTTAGTCGTAAAGACTTTTCTGTCTTCATAATGCAAAATCTCTCAAGTTGAAAATAAAACAAACAGCAGGTAACATAAAACATTACATCACTAATGCAGTTCGATACTGAAATGTTTATTGCACACAAAACACTTTTATTGCTATTGCGCTGACTTTTATGCTGTGTTTATTCAAATCTAAACTGTTTTAGATTTCGACTGTAGGTGTTGTTATGAATTTTCAACATTCCTTTTACACGTTTACCTTAGTAAAGTTATCTACGTTGTTACGGGTCGTCAGATGCCCGAAAGTCTGACCACCAATCTTACCAAGAGGTATCGTGCTATCCAGGTACTGTTACCTATACCGGTTGTGGAGATGAGATAGGTAGTCGCTCCATGTTAAATTCTGGTATTCGGTGTCGTCCGGTTTTACTAGAATCTAGGCTAGATGATGATCAGGTTATCTAAAAGTAGCCTTCGTAGCCTACCGTTCTAAGATCAACATTTATGTCACGATATGTGGCCAATTACCACCTGCAGGCAACCAACGTGATTCATCAGTCGTATAACCAAAAAAGTGTGTTGCCAAGATTAGGGAAAACCTTCGGAAGTTAGTTTAAATGTGGTAAAAAGCCTTCGGCTCTCCCATGCAAAGGACCTTCTATTGGTTCTTAGAGTTTAATTGGATTCCTCTTGATGTGTCAACAGTGTAGGCGTGTACGAGTACAATCAACAATATCTTATTTAAATGAACACCTAGACCCGAAAATTTTGCGCTATACAGATGTCGAATATTGTTGTCTTGTAACCTTTTTTGTCTTGTTTAATAGTGTAGTCTTTTCTTTCACTCACTTTTTTTCTGCATCCATACTTCGTGTTCCTTGTTGTTTCAATTCTAGAGCAATGTAGGCAAAGAGGTAATGGCCCCGACTTACGAGTTGTCGTGGTCGTGGGTTCAATCATCATCATCATCATGATTTCAGCCGAAAGACGTTCACTGCTGGACATAGGCCTCCCCCAGGCTCCTCCACATCTACCGGTCTTGTGCTTCCCACATCCAGCGGATACCCGCAGCCTTCACAAGGCGCTTAACTTAGGGATGTCAAAATAATTTCATCATCGCTGCTACTTAAAACGGTGAAAAAAAACATCGTAAGGAAACCGGCATGTCCTAGAACCAAAAATTCTAAAACATGTGACATCCGCCACACCGCACTGGGTCCGCGTAGTGGGTGGGATACGGCCCACTCCCTCACACAGAGAGGAGCCCTGTGTCCCAGCAGTGGGACGTTATAGGCTGGTTATGCTTCTTTCAGATTTTTTATGACTTTCTGAATTATATGCGAATCATCGTGACCATACAACACGAGTAGATGTTAAGGATGTAAATAATTACAAGAGATGTGTATATTTGCCTGCTTAATGAGCCTTAATGATATTCTATCCCATCAAATTGTCATGTCATGATGACGGTATGAAAATGATGCAATATATCTAAAACTAAAAAATACTTGACACACCCACTTACTCATTTTAGACGATCGGATGAGGAAAGACTACTTCTTGTGCTGTGACGTAATAAAATCATTGTGTCTTGTAGATATAGATATGTGTCCCTAACTTGCTGAGTGCCTCTTCCTCTTCAAATTTGCCAACTCACTATGTATTGGCCATTTCAGACCATCAACGTCCTGGTTAGCATATAGCCTTGGGTGTTTATCGGAACACTTAATATTTACATTAAATTTTGCTTGAAATAAACGAGTATCCTTTTTTTATGAGCAGTGGTAGCAAAGTGGTAATGGCCGCGACTTACGATTTGTAGGTCATAGGTTCGAACCCAGACTGGCGCTTCACTTTGTGTAAATTATTTCATCGCCACCGCTCTCAAAACGGTGAAGAAAAACATCGTGAGGAAACCGGCATGTCCTAGAACCAAAAATTTGAAGACAAGTGACATCTACCAACCCGCACTGGGCCCGCGTGGTGGATTACGGCCCATTCCCTCTCACCGAGGAGGCCTGTGTCCCAGCAGTGGGAACATTAAAGGCTGAAAATGCTTTTTTATGGGAAAAAAGCAGCGCGTTCTGTGTGAACGGAAAAATCCTCGCGCAAGCTCGAGTCTTTTCTGTCAAACCGGGAGCATGCGCGAGCCGACTGTGTCGATATTTATGCAATTTCCTACTAAGGATATGGTAATAGAGTCCTATTATCAATGGAGCCAGTAAATTGTTCGAGCATTTTTCAATTCTGTCCCTCCGGATCACGACACGAGTCCCTTGTCTACCTTGTACTCTTGTAGATTCTTCGGGCACTCTGCAAAGCAGTGTTAACACCTTCAACAAAGAATTTGGTGCAAAATCAAATACCCACTTACTTCTTCTTGTACCAAATGACAAATTGAGCCACCATTTACATTATAGACTGCGTATTCTATACAACTTCCTATTTACTAACAATATTTTTCACTAAATGTTGAAATTATACTGTTGCTTAGGATACGATTGCGCAATCGTCATTTGTATTTTTAGCGATGTATCGCCTTTGTGCGCTTTTATAATTTCTAACGTGACGATATTATCGTGGACATCATGGCGTCACGGTCACAAAAAAATATAAGATAACATTGGAGTTTCTTGCCCATTCTTCTCCATGTGAAGCTACCTTTTTGGTGGGCGACTAGAATCAATTCTATTTTAATGTGTATGTTGACGTTCAAAAGTGCTGGGCACGCCACGATTGCGGCGGTAAGTCCCCTCTTTGAGGAGTGGTTTGAGAGGCGGCATGGCGTCCTCACCTTCCGCCTGACGCAGGTCCTCACCGGACACGGTTGTTTCGGGAGGTTCCTGTTTCGGATAGGGCGGGAGGAAACGCCCGGGTGTTTCCACTGCGAAGATCGCCCTGAGGACACGGTGGAGCACACGGTGGCGGTCTGCCCTGCTTGGGCGGAGCACCGCCGTGTCCTCGTGGAGGCGATCGGCGGCGGCGATCTCTCGCGTCCGGCCCTGGTCCAGGCCATGGTACGGAGCGAGAGGGCATGGGGAGCCGTCACCTCCTTCAGCGAAGCAGTGATGCTCGCGAAGAGGGAGGCGGCGCACGTGAGGGAGAGGCAGCATATGCGCCCTCGCGACCCCAGCCGCCGCAGGATACGGAGACGCCCTGGGCGTCGGGAATCCCAGGCCGATTTCCGGCCACCGTAGGCATGGGCTTGCGGACGGCGAGTAATGGGTAGCTCGCTGTCCGGTAAGGATCAAGCCCAAGTCGACGGCGCGTTGTGTTCCACGCGCGCCTCAAAGAGATGTCAGCACAAAAAGCGATGGGACCCGCAAGGGTCGATGCCTGCCAGGGGTGCGGGTTTGTTCGAAAGAGACACCACAGCCCCTGGCTTAAGGGCTACTGAAGGAACACGGGTGGGTTTTAGTCAGTAAAAGTCTGACACGCCCTCCTGCTCCACCCAGAGCGGGAGAAGTTATTTGATGATTTCCCACCCAAAAAAAAAAAAAAAAAAAAAAAAAAAAAAAAAAAAAAAAAAAAAAAAAAAAAACGTTCAAAAGTGCCTTTTGTGTGCCTAATAGATATAAATGCTTTGACTTTCGATTTTAAGTAATATCTATTAAGAGGCTTTTAAATTTCGATCCACGATAAAGTTCTAACATGCAAATATCTACAATGTCGTCTGCTGAACCTTGAGGGTCCCAAAGCAAAGCATTGAAGGTCCAAGCTAGTTAGAGGAACAAGTGGGTAATCGTATTCATTGTCAATGAACAAGATGCCAAGGGTACCAAGGTAACCGACATAGCCCGAAGAATAGCCAAACTTAAGTGGCAGTGGACAGGGCACATTGCTGGCAGAACAGATGGCCGATGGGGCCGAAAAGTTCTGGAGTGGCGACCGCGTACCGGAAGACGTAAAGTTGAAAGGCCTCCCATAAGGTGGGCAGATGACCTTGTGAGGGCCGCAGGACGCGCTGGATGCGAGAAGCACAGAACCGTTCGAAGTGGCGTAGCTTGGGGGAGGCCTATGTCCAGCAGTGGACGTCTTTCGGCTGAAATGGTGATGATGATGATGAACAAGATGCTAAACCTATTTATCCGCATTAAAAAGTAAAAAAACACCACACGATTCCTACAGACCGAATGGGATTTTGATAGTTCACACATCCAAAGATTGTCTTTGGGCATTGTGCCACACCTTGTTAAATGTCTACATGTATGTCTGTATTGTTTATGGTGTACCTATAATTATAATAAAGAGTGGTCTACTTATCTATCTTTTGATCACATAAACACTTCTCCGACACGACCCATCATTTTCTCAGGTAACCGGGTCCCATACCCTTCCACCACAAAAATCTGATCAGCAAAAAATTATTCTAATCAGACTTATTCTCTTATTCCGATGACTAAAAATACATCAATAATGTGCGTTCATTTTGAAACTTAAATGACCAAAAACATTCAAGGTTAAACTGTATAGGGTGTATGACGTCAAAAGCATCCTTTATTTAGAATTCAACGGCCCAAGTCCAATTAAATGACGTCAAAACTGCAATATGCAAATTTTATGTAACAAAAAGTGTTATCAATTCATGGAAATTTCAAGAAGTTTGATGCTACCTACTGCGCAGTTTTAAGTTTGTAAATTGTGATTCATTTTAGATGATCTCAACTGTGTAGGTACACGTTAAATTTGTTCTACCGTAGATGTCAATAGGGTTTCACTACATCTTAGAATAGCAGCCACCAAAACTACCGTTTCCTAGAAGAACGGAGGCCACCATACCTATATCGTCCGCAATCTAACGGCCAATGACGTCACTTATTTAGGTATGAAAGTAAGTTGATGTGTTTTCCTACAGAGCGTTTTTTGACACCATAAAATCATACCCCGGGGGCATAATTTTTCATGAGAGCTGTCGCTGGCGATCCTGAGAGTTTTTAATTAAATACTTAGACTAAAAATTAAATTGAGTCTATAGGACATACCTACTACTCAAAGGATCTTCTGAACCTAATATTATAATGCGGAACAACAAAACCAAAACATTTCACAAAATAATAGGTATCTAACTAGTTTCCTCTACAGTTAATATCATAATATCAAATGAGGCATACATGGGTCATGGAGTTAGCAGGCAAAACTATATCATCATAGAATAATGATTCTACATTACATTTTAATGTTGTCAGATGTTCCAACAAAAAATACGACCTCGATACAATTCGCGATTGTTAAAAAGCCCGCAAACCATAACGGTCTTTTTTTTGCTATTAATGAATCTGCTAGCACGGAGCACCATTGCAAAGCGGCCATTTTGTTTCATTCAAAATATTACCGTTATAATATTTTTTTATCTGTGGCGTTATGTTCCTTCCGACGTTTTTGCAATGGCAGCTCTATGAGATTACCTATAAGTTTTTGCATCAGTAATCTGTAGTATTAGCCCTTGCGCTTTTATGTAAGACGTTATTTATTATACCCGACCGACCTCACCTAGTTTAAAAAATATGATTGACGTGTAAAAGTGTTTGTACAAACCTACTTACAGAAATAAAATCATTTATCATTTATCATAGACCTAATATATAATAAATACCTATTCTATTCTATTTATGTTAGTACGTAATTATTTTATAAGTGTTGCAAATATTTTTTCCTGTTCAACTAAATATAAACTCATTTATGGGACCAAATTCGAAAAGTATTGAATTGTAGTCCTAACGGATGATAGCATCAGTTTTACACAATAAAGGAAAGAATTTAGTCATGACCTTGATTTGTCTCCGTAAGCTAATGCGATAAGGTCACGAGGGGGATCCAGTGACAAATGTGTCATCCACATACGCGAACCAATTGAATTAGCTGCAGCAAATCATGCCAGTGGAGCAAAAGAGCAATCGTAATATGACTTGATTTAGTCTTCCTTTCAAAACGATTTGAAGCGCCTCTGAAAGTAAGAGCTACTGATAAATGAATCAATGTTGTAAAATATCACGAATGGATAGTCACTGTTTTATCTTGTTTTAATACTTTGATAAAATCTTGAGGTAGGCTTTGCGGCTTCTGCAGTATTCGATAATGCGACGTTTTTTTACGACCGTATTCCCATTAAGTACGTAGCTACCGATGAGATTTTAAAAAAATCAAGGTCGAGCGCTTAGACTAGGTAACTATGTGCTCCTACGTTTTTGGATGAGTGATTTATTTATGGCCTTTCATTTTTTGTAGGTTCGTTTGGTACCTACGAGTAAGTCTAAACACGAAGTTTCCAGTCTCAAATGAACATCTACACGACTTAATAATTACTTATTAGACCTATAATTCCATACACATATCTGATCCGTCAATTAGGCCGGTAGGAACTAGTCTTGAAATCGTGGATTTATTAATATATTGTTTTCTATAAATATTGAATTAGCAACGTAGATAACACTGGAAGGATCTTGTTACCAACCATGCTATCATCATGAATGATTATATTGCACTGACATTGACAGATGATATCGTTGCAGTTGTAAACGTTATCGCCCTTGACAACACACTGTTACAGGATATGGATAATAGTGATAATTTTATTATTATTGACAATGTGTCTCTCTTCGAAGCACAGCTCTACGCCCAAGTGCCAGAACGTGACAATGCATACGATGTATAGGCCGCCCGCATACATCGGTGCATTTTCAAAGTTCATTACTCTATCTACCCACAGTATAGTCTTCCGCTTTATCAAACCCGTCCAATGTGCATAGCATATGCCTCTTTCGGATATACCTACATTTCTTTTCTGTTGTTGTTGTTTGTCCATGTTACTACACAGAATTATTTTTCGTCATGTACTGTGTTTTTGAAATGGTCTATTTATGCCAGATTCAATTCAAAGATCCTTCAGTTTCAATTACCATTTTCATCAGTTTTTCATTAGTTTTTAAATCTAGCCTATTTAAGTGATTCAAAGTTGTATCTATATTCAGCGTCATTGTCACCAACGATAACACTGAGTTTTTTAACAAAACCCTAAGCAAAGATAACATAAAAAATAACTGGTCCTATTATGAAACTGGCTTCTGTAATAAACAAATGTAATGTAGGAAGTAAGTGCGTTTACGAGCTCAGTGTAGCATTACAGATCATGATTATGAACACTAGTGAGTGTGCCAATCATGATTTTAATGATTATTTGAGTATTACGATGTGAGCACGTGGTGGAAGGGTGATGATGGCCCAAATGACATATTGACGTATACATATACATATGACGTATTTTTCTAGCTCTTGTTCCGCAGTATCTATACAATGCAATGGATAGATACTGCGGAACAAGAGCTAGGAAAATACAGGGCTGCCACGTATTTTACACGAATTCAGCACACGGTTCCAGACTCCCAAAGCGTAGAAATTTTACATCGCTGGTTTATAGAAAAGTGCAATATCTACGCGTTCAAAATGTATCAATCAAACAACTAAAATCAAAGTCATTTATTCAAACTAGGCTAAGTGGCAGGACTTTTTGAACGTCGAAATTACATAAGACAGACCAAAACGCCCGCCCTTCACTACTTCCTAGTGCTTCAGCTAGAAAGAAGAAGTGGCGTAGCAAACTCCACAGCAGCACAGCTGTCTGTTAAGTTATAAGAACTTGATGCTGTACAATAGTAGGTAAATAAATAACATTACGAAACACAAAACATTACATTAAATTATTTGCCATATGTCAGTCAGCAAACTATGGCATGGCTATTTTCTTTTATTAATCGACGGAAAATTTAAACGCAGGGGGTAACAGTTAATGCGTCGATATAACAGCCTGTATTCTATTTAGACTTTTAGATATACAACTGAAGTACTTTTATTAATCACAATAATGCGCTAATAACCTTCCAAATCTAAATAATAAAAACAAACGATTGTAAGTACCTCTTGCTCTTGACTCCTTGACTGAAAAAATAATGAAATGTAGGTTAACTCAGAGATAAGCACTAAGTTATCTAAGGACAAAACGTCAAACCAGCCTGTATGAACGTGTATTATTAAAACTTCACTTCTAACAATAACGAAAAAAAACTATCTGTAATTCAGTATCAGCTCAACCTACTGCGCAAAGAAAACAGAAAAAACCAGTTGCACTGTCAATATGATTATAAATTAACTGTCGCACCGATCACGCCTCCCCTTCCAGTACCTGATTCCGGTCGGTACACGCACCGATCACGCTTCTCCGTACCTAATTCCGGTCGATAAGTCAAATGAACTTTGAAACACATTGGTCGATAAAAAATACATAAACAAACGTCTGTTCACCCGTCTGGTCGGACGTGAACATTCACACGAATGAAGATTTGATAATGCGTCGTAAGCGGCGGCAGTAGGTCATGCTAATGCAAGCGCTATCGCACCTTTGCGCAATAAAAATAATGTTATTAACAGAGTTGTTACTAATAACTCGTTTAACACACCACATTTCATGTTAATGAAATGAAATTTAAGAAGATGCCTCGTTCATTCGATTAATCGAGTCTGGTCAAGCTATGCTGGGATCGGTGCATTTCATCCATTCATTCATTCATAAATACCTTTCTGGGCCACCCGCTACGCTACGATCCATAAATACTCCTTTAAGTAAGGATCATAGCAGGTGGAGTTCTGTGGTTTCTGCCTACCCTCATGGAAAAAGGCGTGAGTTTCGTTTAGCTCTCTCCCTTTCTAACATAATCATCTTTGATATGTAAGAATGAAAAAAAAAAAATTATTCAGAGCACGCTCAGGAAATACACACAATAAAAGGGAAAATTAAATTTTAAAAAGTCAGTAAAACCAAAAAGAAATACAAAAATGTGCGACGCTAGAAAGGAAAGGCACACATCTCAGCATAATGCTACGATATTTGAAAAAAAAAACGCTGCGCTTGTATTCTGATAAGGCCACAAACACACCTACGGACATGAAATAAATCACAGAAGAGAATGCGGCAGTACATCACCGGATCTAAATTCAAAATTGTCGAATCCATCAATAGAACATTTAGTGTGTTCTACATTGTCATTGGATCCTAGTGGACATTGTTCTAATCCAATGACTACAGAGTGGCAGTCACGTCTTTATATCGTAATGTCAATGCCATGTCATCAACTGTGTCTTTCCTTGTATTGTTACTAAAAAGGACTTTGTTCTAATTATAAACACAGTGAACTCTAAACGGTCAAGTTCTTTGACTTTAAGCATAAAAGAGTACAAAGTAATTAATGTACTCATATTTTGTTTGCTTCTGTCGAAACAATTGAGATTTTTCTAGTAGGTAACACAATGATGATTTTTATGTCACGCTTGGAAGCTTTCTAAAGCCGGCATGACCCATCGGTACTAAGAAACCGCAGCTGTCAATGCGAATCTTCAATCACAGATATGGATAGAAACCATGTCTCAATAAAATTGACGATAGTGAAAGTCACGGTACTCACGGTGCTGTGACAATAAAACACATCATAAAACCGGGTATATGCAGTGTCCATTGCCTACTTATCTGACCATGACTAGTATGATCGTGAACAAGTCGCTATCGATCACTTTTTACAGGGAGGTATTTTCACAGCCTTCAGCTATGAGCATTTTCAGAACTTAACGGGAATCTCAAGCATTTTTATTTTTCTTTAATAGCTATCGATAAATATATTTTACTATGCACAACTTTACGTAGAGATCCATACTATGTTATTAAGGGGTGCTGAATTTGACATTTGTCTTTACATTTGCGTAACTCACGATTAATCATAATCTATTTCAATTTGAGAGTTCAACAATATTCATTGAGTTATTAACGTTGTTGAGCAGACACATTTTTCGAACATATGAAGCAATGGTTTAACAATCTGTTTCAAAATTAAACAGATTATGATTAATCGTGAGTTACGCAATTAGAGTGCAGCAATGCAGGCAGTAAAGACATCAAATCTTCAACATTCTTCATATTTATTGACCAAGATAAATAATTAAAACGAATGGATGGATGCATTGGGCAATAGATACTTTTAGACACATCGGTCGTTCCATTCTAGTGTTATTAGTGCTCTTCAATATAGATAGGGTGAAGTGGCAGATAGTTATCGCAAAACGTGACCAATTTCGAAAATTTACCATCACTGAAGATACGAATGAACTCAATGTAAAGTTAGACACCATTGGCTCAGCCGTAAAGGCTGACCGCGTCTGCAGTTTGCGACAGTCCAGATCAATAATGCCAAGCTTTCCTCTGTTTTGGAAGAAACTTTAGGCATCGAAGTTGGAAAATGTCCAACTGGTGTCGAAAATCCGTCATCACTTTTTATTTCTAAGCCATTTTTTTGTGACTTACTACGTTTTATGAACGGAACAATTACATAATTTAAATTGACCACGGTGTAGATGCCTTGAGCAATAGAGACGGTTGAGCAAGCGGCCTCGGGCACACGCGTCGATCGTCGAACCGACCACGATGTGAATCCGTACTTTAGTACTGCGCCACATTTACAAGGCTGCACACGTCTTTTAGCCGTTTTATATCATATTTTACAATAATTATTGCGAAGAATTTTTCGTTAACAGAAATGTTTAGGTTACATAAAGGTTTACGCTATATTTTCAACAAGTCAAGGTTGCTAGGATTGCGTGCATTCTTGTTTGTCTGTGTTTTTTAAGGCGTGTCTCTTGACGATTTCAAATGTTTAGTTATACCTAGTGCCCATTCTAGGCAAAATAATAATTTAGTTTGTCTAGTCTAGATACATCAATTAACTACCTAGGTATTTAAACTAGACTCTAATAATAAAATCTAGATAATAGTTATATATTTGTTAAAAATCTAAACTAATAATTAAAATTATTATCTACTAATATTATAAAGAGGAAAAATTTGATTGTTTGTTTGCATTGAATAGGCTCCGAAACTACTGAACCGATTTGAAAAATTCTTTCATTGTTGGGAACACTATCCCCGGGTGACATAGGCTATATTTTATCCCCGTATTCCCACGGGAACGGGAAGTACGCGGGTGAAACCGCGGAGCGCTGCAAGTCATACTATAATCTTGTATACTAATAATAAAGAGGAAAGATTTGATTGATTGTTTGTTTGTTTGCATTGAACAGGCTCCGAAACTACTGAACCGATTTGAAAAAATATTTCACAGTTGGGAAGCTACACTACCCCCAGATGACATAGGTTATATTTTATCCCCGTATTCCCATGGGAACGGGAACTAAGAGGGTGAAACCGCGGAGCGCTGCTAGTCTTAAATAATAATAAAAGAGCCGCGCGTTTGAGAATAAAAATGCAGAAGAAGTTATTCATTATTTTCAAGTTATTTTTGAATTGTGAAACAGGTAACTACCGTCTTCCAAAAAAAAAACACACATCTGTCGTAAATGAATAAACCTAATTAAAATTACAGAACAAAAGAAAAAAAGCCACTCATGTAAACAGCTCTACATGACCTTGATATTTGCTTTTATAAGTTAAAAACATTAATATCCTAAGAACTCAATCTATTATTTGATATTGTGAACGAAGATTACGGCGAAGACCTGGATAAGACTCGCACAGACCTGCATCCTTATTATTTAGTGTATCACACGATCAATCAGAATCTAAATCATTGAAAGGGGTGCGGGTTGTTCGATAGAGATACCGGGCAACTGAAGGAACACAGGTGGCACTGTCTGTTCAACAGCGTAAATACCGCAATTAATTTTGTTGAACTGTCAAAAAAATCCATTACTACTGTTTACGGTTACGCAATTACCCCTCAGGGACGCATGTTACGAAAAGGAGGAGGCCTATCCTCAGCAGTGGTGGAACAAGACTGCCAATGATGATGATAACTATTATACGATATTGTTATTTATTTCCACAACATCAAGCTACAATACCGTTCCGTATGTTGCCGGACGTAAAGAATAGCAGTATCCCATTTCTTTCCATGGGTGTCGTAACAGGTGACTAAGGGACGTACTAGAGAATGGGCAGCAGCGTACTCTATGCATTTTACCACCATACTGCGATCGCCAACCCGCCTGCCAAGCGTGGCGATTATGGCAAACCACCTCCTTTTGGGGGACGCCTATGTCCAGCAGTGGACGTCTTGCGGCATCTATATTTTCCTGTTTCCTCCGAGTTAGTAATAATTATTTATTAGCAGAGCCATACAAAATTCCCATTGTGTGAGTCAGCTTAAGACCACGATCGCACGGACGTCGCGGCGAGATTTTATCGCGCACCAGGTTTTCATCTCCCCGAGTTGAACTTTGAAGCGAGCATTGTGAATCCCAGCAGCGCGAGCGTGTTGAAAAAACACTGTTCGATTTTCGACTCTCGGCGCTAATAAGTGCTTTGAAGATCGGTGCTCGAAAAACACACGCTGTGATTTTATTAAGTCCGTGGGAACACAGCCTTAATCGTAGAATTACGTCAAACAACAAGCAGACTGTTATGCCATACTTCCTAAGTGCATTCTCAGTACACTTTTTGTAGCATGCAAATAATTCGACAAAACAGACTGTTAATGCCACACTGAGTGCATTTTCAGTGCATTTTTTCTTGCATAACAATATAACTATGACGTGTTCCGTATCTACTATAGCTTCTTTCTGTGGTTGTTAAAAATAACGAGAGTTTATAGTTCCACGGGTTTTATGTTGGCAGCTTTAGTTTACACCAAGTCTCATTAACACGCTGTATTCATGTCTAGACTTGGACAGACTTGGACATCTAGTCTTCTAAATTAAAAGCTGCAGTCATGGCTCATATACACGCACCTGGTAAGGGTATCTCCCAATCAGCTCTGCCATACCTTCGCTGTGTGCCAACCAGGCTAAAACTGACCGCTGATGATGTAAAGGGATTTTTAAACTCAGCAAGAAAGGCCTCACTGCCTTATGCTTAGGGATTCCCATGGAGTTGCACACACAAGTCAGATTCGTTACTGGCAAAAAGACCCTGTGTGTCATGAAAGCTAGGTCTATATTCCGACCTGCCGGAAGACCTACCTGATCAAGATTAAGAAAGCCGGTGCCATGAGGAAGCACGTTGGAACGCAACAGAAGGACAACTCATAGTCTGATGGAACGGCAATCCGACACAACCAGGGAGAGATCAGGGCCCCAATTTTGTATGGTTATAATGATTCCCCGCGGAATCTTACTACGTTCAAACCGTCAATATCGTGTTTTTAGGGTTCCGTACCTCTAAAGGAAAAAACGGAACCCTTATAAGATCACTTTGTTGTCCGTCCGTCCGTCCGTCCGTCCGTCCGTCCGTCTGTCAAGACCGTTTTTCTCAGGAACGCGTGGAGGTATCAAACTGAAATTTCTATATGATACTTAGTTCTACTGTCCCTGGAAGCTGTAGAAAAATCAACCTTCTAAGTCAACGCAATCAAAAGATACAGCCATTTAGTCCGCAAAATTCCGCAAATTTTCGAAACTCGCACGGGAATCAAAACCTACAGGGTACTTCCCGTGAACTTAGAATCTTGAAATTTTGTACGAAGTCACGTCTTATAGTACAGATATAGGAAAAATTACGAAAACCGAAATTTTTAGTTTCGTCATATAAAAAAAAATATTTTTGACAATTTTGAACTTTTACTTATATACCCACAGGTTTGTACGGAACCCTCGGTGCGCGAGTCCAACTCGCACTTGACCGGTTTTTTTTAGAAACTAATGTAACAGTAAGGAATCGAAATGTTATATTCTGTATATTCAAAGACAATTTGTCGATATTATCAATACGATATTAGCAGATTTCGTGTGTGATTGACGTGGTTACGAGTAAGGAATCGTTAAGTTGTCATAGTGAAATCAGGCCCAGGCGCAGCATCAATAGCTTTACGTGCTATCCGAGGCACGTTGTCTTTTTTCAGAAACTGGTATCCCTCCAATTATCAGTCCAAATATAGTGTGACGTGTAACTACATTTTCATATACGTACGTAAATACAAACTACCCAAAACATGAATTCGACAAATTCTTCGCATCTGTCTGCACCGTGTACCTACAGCCCCTGAAGTTTCAATGCCCTATTTTCAATGATTAAGGCAGTGTGATGTAAACTTCGTCATTCAAGAGCTTGTTATACGTAAGTAAAGAAGATGTAAAATCAATATAGTGCTCCGGAGCCTTACATGAACTTCGGTCTCTCTTGGTCCTTGCTCTCAATTTTCCTCGTGCATGAATAAGTCAATGTAATTAGATACGTGTGTGCGTCAACGGTCTTATCTTTCGCCATAGTGACGCATGGTGATGCCATTACTGTTAGGTTTGCGACACAAAGCGTAAAAACACGGTCAATTTAAATTAGCTAGTAATACTTTACTCTCGTCTGAAGTTTCGATGTCGAAAACTACTGGAAAAACAAAACAAAAACATTATTCCTACTTTGTTCATAACTTAAATTCCACTGTGACAAAGACATTATATGCGCCCTCGCGGCCCTAGCCTCCGCAGAAGAAACCCTGGGCGTCGGAAATCCCAGGCTGATTCCCGGCCACCGCAGGCGCGGGCTTGCGGATGGCGAGTAATGGGTAGCTCGCTGTCCGGTTAGGACCAAGCCCGGGTCGACAGCGCGTTGTGTTCCACGCGCGCCTCAAAGAGATGTCAGCACCAACTGGTGGGGTTCACAAGAGCCGTTGCCTGCCAGGGGTACGGGTTGTTCGAAAGAGATACTGTGGCCCCTGACACGCAGGCAACTGAGGGAATACGGGTAGGTTTTATTCAGTAAAAGTCTGACGCGCCCTCCTGCTCCAACCAGAGCGGAAGAAGTTATTTGATGATTTCGCACCCAAAAAAAAAAATAAGGTATACTACAACAACTAGGAATTAAGTTACGGTTCTTGAAAAAATATCTAAGTTCCACGAAAACTTACAAAATCAACTGATCGATTGCGGGCATTGACCTTCGCCTATCGAATGATGTTTTTTTTAACCGACTTCATTAACCGACTTCAAAAAGAAGGAGGTTATCAATTCGACATGCTTATTTTTTATGTATGTTCGGGCATAACTCCGACGCATATAAACGGATTTGCAATTTTTGTTCGAAAGGGGTTTACTCCGAAATGGTCCCATTGAAATTTCATATAGATCTGATGATGCGTTTCGGAGACAGACAACGGAACTCTTCAAAAAATTACAGCAAATCAACCGCGAATGTTGCTATCGCATAAATAAATATGCATTGTTTTGACGCCAGGATGATGAAATTTCGAAGTGGTGGGGGTAGGTAACTAAAAAGTGAAAAATAAAAACTAAAAAAAAAAAATTACAACCGACTTCCAAAAAAAGTCTTCGGAAGTCGGTGACTTTGGATGTGTATTTTAATTATTTGTCACCGCCTTCCGAAATTAAAGTTATTTTGCACTTTGTAGTGTTTTTTTGGAAGTCGGTTGTTATTTTTTTGAAAAAAGTTTTTATTTTGCATTTGTTTTAGACCTCAGCTAAATTATTGTCGCCGTGTATATCTTTAACTGGTTTCCTGAATTCCAAAGGTATTTTACCCATAAGGACAATATTATTGTATCCGAACCAAAAATATAGTTTCAAAACAGGAAAATAATTCTAAATATTTTGTATAAAATGGGTTTTAACTGTAACTACAAAAGTCATCATTGTCCTGCCCTTATCCCAATTTATTTGGGGTCGGCGCAACATGTCTTTTTCTTCCACACTTCTCTATTAGTCGTCATCTCCGTAGTCACACCCTTTCTAACCATATCATCATTCACACAGTCCATCCATCGTTTCTTTGGTCTCCTCCTACTCTTATAGCCATCGACATTCATACTCAAAACTTTCCTCACGACATTTTCCTCATTCCTCCGTATCACATGCCCATACCATGACAACCGATTTCCACACAACTTTTCATTTATCGGTGCCACTTTCAGGCTTCCTCCTATGTACTCATTTTATATTCTATCCATTCATGTAACACCACACATTCCTCTTAACATTCTCATCTCGGCTACATGCAATTGCCTTTCATTCATCTCTTTTGTGGCCCAAGATTCTGACCCATACAAGACGGCAGGTCTTACCATGGTTTTATATATCTTCCCCTTAAGTTTAAGGGGAATATGGGAGTCTGTAACTACAAAAGTACTATTAGCAATTGCATGTTTTGTTACGAGTACCAACAAAATAATATTTTGAATACAAAAACATAACAAATCAAATCAAATCAAATCATTTATTTGCTTGGAAATGGGTAGTTACATGAGGTGATATATACAATAATAAAAGTGCTGATGACCATATCCTACCTAAATAGGTGTGCAAATATCTATTGTACTAAATTATAAACATTATTAAAAAACACATTATTATAAATTAAATTAAAAAGCACGCATTACTCCCATGGAGGTAGGCAAAAACTACAGACCGTCATCGCCACCAGTTCCGATCCTTACATACTACTTTTGCCTCGTTTACGCTCACACGTCCGGTCACAAACGCAGCCCAGACGGCGACGGTTGCGTGAAATATTTTACATTAATCCTTCTACAAACATTAATTTAAACAAATATTATTATATGAGCATTTATTGGACAGTTATTAATTGCATAATTTTAATAACCTTACTCAATTAAAAATTTAATACTAACTAATTACATTTATCATTTAAATAATCATTAACATTATAATATGCTTTATTTAATAAATAAAACTTTAACCTATTTTTAAACGCCCTAAGATTCGTTGCTTCCTTTACATGATTAGGTAATTTATTATATATTTTAGGCCCCATACAGAATGCACTCTTATCAAACATAGCCGTTCTATGGCGTATTGCTCGAAGTGTACTGGCAAGCCTGGTACTTTTTAACGTTTCATATTTATGTAAGTTATTTCTAATGTCTAATGCTAGTTCATAAATATACAATGATGGGAATGTCAATATTTTCAAATTTATAAAATGTGGTTTACAAGTATCCGTCGGTTTTAATCCACAGATTGCCCTGATACACTTCTTTTGGGCTTTGAAAACTGTTTCTCTATCAGTGGCATTCCCCCAAAACATTATTCCATACCTCAGTGTTGAACCAACGTAAGCGTGGTAAGCAGATAGTAATGCAGTTTGATTTACCACTTTACGAAGCATATAGATGGCATACGAATACCGACTCAGTTTTGTACATACTTGTTCAATATGTGTCTTCCATGTCATATCCGAGTCTATGTGTAGTCCAAGAAATTTGGTAGTATTTATTTTTTCTATGTCTATGTCTTCATAACTTATTTTGAATGTCCTTAATTTAGAATTCTTATTTTTGAAAGTCATTACAGATGTTTTACGTAGGTTTATTTTAAGTTCGTTTAAGTTTAGCCACTTAACTATAGATGATAGTGTATTGTTAATTTCATGTTCATGTGTTATAGGGTCTTCAGATACAACTATCGCAGTACTATCGTCAGCATACAGTACCATGGACGATTTGATGGATTTGGGGAGGTCGTTAATATAAATAATAAAGAGCAGAGGACCTAAAATACTCCCTTGTGGTACACCTTTGCAGACTATGATTGGTGTCGATAAGTGCTTCTTTTCGACTTTTGTGGTATGTGAAATGCTAGATATTTCAGTTTGTTGTTCTCTGTTACTTAGATATGATTTAATGAGATCTCTAGCGTTTCCTCGTATTCCATACGCTTCTAATTTATTTAATAAGACTTCATGATTGACGCAGTCGAAGGCCTTTGTCATATCCATGTAAAGCGCTGAGACATGTTTTTTACTATCCATGCCTTTTAGTACCGTTTTGAAGAAAGAGTGAAATGCGTTATTGATAGTTTTATTTTTCCTGAAACCCATTTGTTCCTCCGCAAGAATATTATTTTTTTCCATATAGCTATATAAATTATTGTAGATAACTTTTTCAAAAACTTTTGATAGGATAGGTATTAGAGATATTGGTCTATAACAATTCATATCTTCTCTATCTTGTTTTTTGAATACTGGAATGACAACTGATAATTTCAATTTTGTTGGAAAGACCCCACCTTCAATACATTTATTTATTATATGACACAATACCGGCGCTATTATTTCCGCCACTACCTTAATCAGTTTAGTACATATTCCATCATACCCCGCACTATTTGTATTTTTTAGGGATTTTATGATTTGAACGATATCCTCGGGGGTACACGGGCTCATGAAGATTGAGTTTGAATTATTACATGTAACTCCATAGTGCGGACTTTGATTTACAAAGTAATTATTTGGTACTTGAGTTGTAAAACATTTGTTAAATTCATTAGCTATATCAATTGGATCTGTGATTGGTCTACCGTTTACATTTATTTTGTCAATTTTTCTAAACTGCTGATTTACACTAGTTTTATAATTATTTATAACCTTCCACGTAGCTTTTGCTTTATTCACTGAGGTTTTAATATAGTAATCGTTTTGAGATTTTTGAGTTAACTTAATTATTGTTTTTAACCTTCTATTATACACTTTGTATGAATCTTTAAATTCTCTGTTTGGTGATTTCCTGTATTTCCAAAGTAAGTGACGTTTACGCTTAGAGCAAACTCTGATACCTTTTGATATCCATTGTGGTCGTTTGTGTATAGGAATCTTGACTTTTATTAAAGGAAAACAGAGATCATAGAATAACCTCAATAAATCGTGGAATTTGGTAAAAGCATCATCCGCTGTGTCCGCATTGTAAACTTCATCTAAGGCGAGATTTTGGATACATTTTACGAATTTATCCATGTTAGAGGCGCTGAAGTCTCGTTTATGTGTGTACCAATGCGTTATTTTAAAACTTTCTTTGACTGGATATTGCAGTAGTTGAGCAGTATGGTCTGACAGCGCTAGTTCTAGTATTTCATAACTGGAGCCCCTTTTATTACAAATAAAGTTGTCAATACATGTTTTACTGCCCAATCGCGTGGGTTCATTAATCATCAGCTTGAGGTTATAGCTAGCCAGAAGGTGCTCCAATTGTATCACCATTTTATCTCTTTTTAGTCTATTAATATTAAAATCGCCACACACTACAATTTTCTTATTTTTTAAACAAGTTTTATGGAGTATTTCGTTAAATTTTGAAAAAAATATGTTTACCTTTTCTAGTTTGTTGCTGGGAGGTCTATAAATATTGATTATAATAATATTATGTTCGGGGAGTTCAATGGCACTACACTCTAAAATATTTCTCATAGTATATTCCTTAATGTCATGTATTTTAGCCTTTTGATTGTCATGTACCAATATGCACGCTCCTCCATATCTATTCAGCCTAGAGTAAGATGAAATCAATGAGTAATTGGGAATTTTCAGTGAATAAGTATCCTCATTTATCATATTATGTTCCGTGATACAAAGGACATCAACATGTTTATTGTTACGGCTCAACTCGTCTAAGCATAACGAAAGTTCATCTGATTTACTTATTAGACCATTGATGTTCTGATGTAATATGTTTAGGTGATTATACACGAAAAAAATTGTCCTCTTTTGGGGACATCGATGTAGTACAACATTCAGAAACAGTATTTTTTGTCGCTACAATTTGGTTTTTATTTTGTTTGTGTTTGCTAATTGAGGTATTATGGTTAATATTGCAATCAATGAGGTCTGTTTGTGTGGAACTATTCACCATACTCTTTTGAGTGGCAGACATTTTTGTGTTATTGTATGTAATTAATTTCAATTTATAATCTATACGCAATATCTCTCTTAACCAAGACCTGCATAAATTGAGACTGAAGTGTATGCCTCTCGGTAAATGTTTTTCAAAATCCAAGTCTAGGTACTGTACATTATTAAATTTGCTACACATAAACTTCAGTTCATAGTTCAATTTCTTAATATTTAGGAACCTATTATATGGAATTTCAGTGAAAATTACGTTTGTGTTCGTTACAGATTCAAGCCATTTCATAGTGCTAAATTGAAATTCACGCGGGTTTACATCGTTTGTTCCGCCAGCTATAACTATGTAATCGTCCTTAGATAACGTTAGAATTTCGGATTTAAAGCAGTCCAACACATTTCGCAGACTTGCTCCTTGTTTCCACATACAGGTTACATAATAATCATCGCCAATCAAACGTTGTAATAAACTCTGGACCATTTTCCCTTGGTGATCTGCCATGATTAAAATGTTCTTACGTCTTTTCAGTGGAGATTCTATGTTGATATTCTGAGATGACAATTTCTTGTGAATGTCAGTTTCATTCCTAAAGCCCGTTGTTATTGGATGCTTAGGTGGAGTTATCATTTGCTGAGTCGGTAGGTCGGCGGTATTGTTAAACGGTATTTTAGGAGTGCTCATGTTGAAAACATTAAGTTTTTTTGAAAGAGTTATTTTCTTCCCTGAGTCCGGTGTTCGTAATATGAAACTGTCTGATGTTCCCACCTTTTTATAAACATCTATTAACTTTTTGTATTTTTCTACTTCTTTTTTTAATGCAGTGTTTTCATAGCATAAGCTTTCTATTTCTTGATTAGCAATTTGTAATTCCTCGTTTAACTGGTTTATTTTGCAGTTCTTTTCGTTTGTACTTTCGTTCTCGATTGAAGTATCAGTATCACACCGCACTGTTACCTATGTGCGGCAGCTGGCAAGCCGGCCGAACACCGGGCTGGGAGTAAAACCTGCGCTCCACCCGCTGAACCCAGGGGCCGAGGCAGGGCCAAGCCCTCCGCCACCGCCGTCACCGCCGCAACCGCCGCCACTCCCGCCGCCGCTGCCGCCTCCACCGCCGTTATTGTCGCCGCCGTTGCGGCTGGGCCTGCCCAGGAGGCCTCGGAGGGGGCTGAAATGGAATGCCAGTAACGGCCCCATTACGCCTCCTCCAGGCGAACATCAACCACTGCGCCGCCGCTCAGGATCTGTTGATCCAGAGCATGGCGCAGTGGTCGATTAACATCGCCGTGGTCGCTGAGCCGTACTTTGTCCCGCCCAGGGATGACTGGGTGGAGGACCTGAGCGGCTCAGTGACCCTCATTTCGTCGGCCGCCGCCGGTACCCCGACCCTCGAGAGTGTCAAGAGGGGACGGGGTTGCGTTGCAGCACGGTTCGGGGAGATAGTCGTGGTAGGGGTGTACTTCTCCCCGAGCCGAACTCTCGCCGAGTTCCACAACTCCCTTGCGGAGTTGAGAGACGTCGTCGTCGGGTTTCGTTCCCTCCCCGT
Organism: Polymixis flavicincta; assembly: GCA_949987655.1. NCBI lineage: Eukaryota > Metazoa > Arthropoda > Insecta > Lepidoptera > Noctuidae > Polymixis > Polymixis flavicincta. The sequence goes on from OX465173.1 coordinate 21,240,426, forward strand.
GCTCGTCCTCGGGGACTTCAATGCCAAGAGCTTGGCTTGGGGTTCCCGTTTGACGAATGTGCGGGGCAGGATGGTGGAGGACTGGGCTCTGGAAGCAGACCTGGTCGTCCTAAACCGGGGTTCTGTTGCCACGTGTGTGCGGATGCGGGGTGAGTCGGTGGTGGACATTTCGTTCGCCAGCCCCGCTCTGTCGCCGCGTGTCGTCGACTGGCGCGTCATGGAGGGGGTGGAGACGTATTCCGACCACCGGTACATCCGGTTTGACGTCTCCGCCCAGACCTCGAGCGCGCCGGTCCGACAGGCCCCGTGTGGTCCGCGGTGGGCGTTGAAGCAGCTGGACCGGGAGCTTCTCCTGGAAGCCTCGATCGTGCAGGCCTGGGTGTCATCACCGGACAGGCCTGCCGACATCAACGACGAGGCCGAGTGGTTCCGGGAGACCATGTCCGAGGTATGTGACGTGGCAATGCCCCGGGTCCAGCCAGGTCGTGCTTCACGCCAGGTGTACTGGTGGTCGCCGCAGTTGACAACACTGCGCGAGGCGTGTGTTGCTGCGCGACACCTTTACTCCAGGCACCGCAGGCTCCGTATCCGCCCTCCGGATACGGAAGCCATTGAGGCGGAGCTGTACGAGGGGTACAGAGTGGCGAAGACCGCCCTCCGGGATGAGATCCTGCGGGCCAGAGTTGTGGCCCGCGAGGAGTCGCTGGAGACTCTGAACAGAGACCCGTGGGGACGCCCCTACAAAACGGTGCGTGATAAAATCCGCCCGTGGGCTCCCCCGCTGACGCAGAGTCTCCGGCCTCATCTCGTGCAGGACGTGGTGAGCGCTCTGTTCCCCTCACGAGGGGAGCACGCTCCCCCGCCTATGGCTCCGCCTCCTGCGGTGCCCGATGCGGACCACACCGACGACGACGACGACTCTCCAGAGGTGACCGAGGTAGACCTGAGAGTGGCGGTACGTAGGCTGAATGCCAAGAATACCGCCCCAGGACCCGACGGCTTGCCCGGCAAAGCCTGGGTCCTGGCCTTGCAGGCTCTCGGGCCTCGACTAAGAGGGCTCCTAAGCGCATGCTTGGAGGAGGGCCAGTTGTGGGAACTGGCCCTCCTCCAAGCATGCGCTCGCTGGAAGACGGGGAAACTGGTCCTCATTAAGAAGCCGGGGCGCCCAGCGGACTCTCCGTCCGCTTACCGGCCCATTGTGCTGCTCGACGAGGTGGGCAAGCTCTTTGAGAGAGTAATTGCAGACCGCCTCGTCGGGCGGCTGGTGCGGGTGGGGCCGGATTTGGCGGAGAGCCAGTTTGGTTTCCGCAGGGGGCGCTCCACGGTGGATGCCATCATGCGCGTGCGAGCCCTCACGACGGGGGATGCTGTGGCCCGGGGTGGGGTCGTCTTGGCGGTGTCATTAGACATCGCCAATGCCTTCAACACCCTGCCCTGGAGTTGCATAAGGGAGGCACTCCGGTATCACCGGATGCCGACCTACCTCTGTCGTGTGGTCGAGGCCTATTTGACGGACAGGGCCGTCATCTACCCCGGTCACCTCGGAGAGTGGAACCGGCGAGAGATGTCGTGCGGTGTCCCACAGGGATCGGTCCTGGGGCCGTATCTGTGGGACATCGGGTACGACTGGGTGCTGCGCGCCGACCTCCCTAGCGGCGTCAGTGTAGTCTGCTACGCTGACGACACGCTGGTCCTAGCGCAAGGGAGGTCGTACCAGGCGGCGGCCGACTTGGCGACACAAGGGGTTGCGACAATCGTGGATAGGATCCGGCAACTGGGACTCGAGGTGGCATTGCACAAGTCCGAGGCCATGTGGTTTCATGGTCCTCGGAATGCGCCACCGACGGGTTCCCGGATAACGGTGGGAGGGGTTCACATCGGCGTCGAGTCGACCATGAAGTACCTGGGACTCGTCCTCGACAGCCGGTGGAACTTCGCGGAGCATTTCCGCCGTTTGGCTCCCAGACTGGAGCGGGCCGGGGCTGCGTTGAAGCGGCTCTTGCCCAATCTAGGGGGGCCAAACGCCTCCTGCCGGAGGCTCTACGCGGGGATCGTGCGGTCCATGGCCCTATACGGGGCGCCGGTGTGGGCGCCTACATTGAGGCGCCAACCAGCTCGCCGGTTGAGGGCGTCCCATAGGGTCATGGCGATCAGGATGATCCGGGGATATCGCACGATCTCCGGCGAGGCGGCGGGCCTCCTTGCCGGATTACCGCCATGGGATCTGGAGGCAAAGGTCCTCGCGCAAATTTGGGAGTGGCGCGAGGAGGCCAAACGCCGGGGCGTAACTCCGCTGCCGCAGCAAATCGCGGCACAGCGGACAGAGCTCCGGCGGGATCTCATGGTGACATGGAGAGAGCGATTGTCGCAACCCAGTGCTGGGCACGCCACGATTGCGGCGGTAAGTCCCCTCTTTGAGGAGTGGTTTGAGAGGCGGCATGGCGTCCTCACCTTCCGCCTGACGCAGGTCCTCACCGGACACGGTTGTTTCGGGAGGTTCCTGTTTCGGATAGGGCGGGAGGAAACGCCCGGGTGTTTCCACTGCGAAGATCGCCCTGAGGACACGGTGGAGCACACGGTGGCGGTCTGCCCTGCTTGGGCGGAGCACCGCCGTGTCCTCGTGGAGGCGATCGGCGGCGGCGATCTCTCGCGTCGGGCCCTGGTCCAGGCCATGGTACGGAGCGAGAGGGCATGGGGAGCCGTCACCTCCTTCAGCGAAGCAGTGATGCTCGCGAAGAGGGAGGCGGCGCACGTGAGGGAGAGGCAGCATATGCGCCCTCGCGACCCCAGCCGCCGCAGGATACGGAGACGCCCTGGGCGTCGGGAATCCCAGGCCGATTTCCGGCCACCGTAGGCGTGGGCTTGCGGACGGCGAGTAATGGGTAGCTCGCTGTCCGGTAAGGACCAAGCCCAAGTCGACGGCGCGTTGTGTTCCACGCGCGCCTCAAAGAGATGTCAGCACAAAAAGTGATGGGACCCGCAAGGGTCGATGCCTGCCAGGGGTGCGGGTTTGTTCGAAAGAGACACCACAGCCCCTGGCTTAAGGGCTACTGAAGGAACACGGGTGGGTTTTAGTCAGTAAAAGTCTGACACGCCCTCCTGCTCCACCCAGAGCGGGAGAAGTTATTTGATGATTTCCCACCCAAAAAAAAAAAAAAAAAAGTATCAGGGAGACTGCGAATTGTTGTCTCAAACATTGAGTTTAATAGAGTAGTATTGCTGTTGCTCAACGAACTCGACCGTTGTCGTTTCCTAATCGTAATATTATCCACAGAAATATCTTCCATAGTTGAAATTAACTTTGTAATTGCAGAAATTAATTATTATTTATTATTTTAAAATTTGTTATATCGCAAAAAGTCACTCGTGCGTGCGTTGGGTTTCGAACTCGATCTTTGAGGCGAAATCACGCAGTGTCGTACGCCTCCACGCCACGGCTTATTATCCCGGAAGAGGAAGGCTGAGGACCGGAGGCATATTAGTACATAGGTACACCTGCATTTGTTCCGTGTGGTGCCGGACGTAAAAGGATAGCATCACGCTTATTATCCCGGAAGAGGAAGGCTGAGGACCGGAGGCATATTAGTACATAGGTACACCTGCATTTGTTCCGTGTGGTGCCGGACGTAAAAGGATAGCACCATCCCATTTCTTCCCGTGGGTGTCGTAGAAGGCGACTAAGGGACTAAACCAGGGAATGGTCAGCAACGTTCTCTTTGCATTTACCACCATACTGCGATCACCAAGCCGCCTGCCAAGCGTGGCGATTACGGTAAAAAATCCCTTTCGGGGGAGGCCTAAGTCCAGCAGTGGATGTCTGAGATGATGATGACACCTACATTAAGCCAGCTATGTAGTACCTATCTAGTTAGTTACTTTAATTAACTAAGCGTCCGTACGTACTTACGCTTAGATAATAATGTCACACACCTACGTACTTGTTTGAAAAATACAAAACCTTTCGTTTAAATACAGACCCTTTCGCGCATTACCCTTGCTGCATATTACGGGATTACTGAATCAGTGTTGAGATTTGGAATAATTTTCTGGGGCAATTCAACTCAAAAGGACACTGCGTTCAAAGCACAAAAGCGTTGTATACGGGCAATGTTTGGGTTGCAATCTACTGACAGTTGCAAACCAATATTTTTGCAGCAGAGAATTCTAACACTTCCGTCACTTTACATATTAGAAATATCACTATTTGTAAAAACCAATCCTCATTTGTTTCCCCTTCTGACTAATAATTCAGGTAGAAATAGACGTGAGAAGTACAAACTTTGGGTCCAATCACTCTCCGCCAAAACAGCATTTCTAAGAAAAAGTGTAATATGCATGGCCCCATTAATATACAATAAAATTCCTAATGCCCTTAAGATAATGAATGTTAATTCATTTAAGAGAGAACTAAAAATATTGCTAATTAGTAAGGGATACTATAGTGTTACGGAATTTTTGAATGAGACATTTTGAATTTAGATAACTTAAATATTTTTAGTTTAGTAATTTTACTGATTCAATTATAATTTATTTTTTGGTTTTTTTGACTATATTTTTTGCATTGACTGATTGTGTATCTATTTGAATTGTTTTAATTTTGAGTATAATAATAAAAAATCTTATTTGTAATTGTGACTAAATATTATAAGCTATTTTGTACGCCGAATATGGCAAAACATGTTGAACCTACAATTTTAAACTTTCCATCCATATGTGCATATTTATGTATCTTTTTACACATGTTTAAACAAATAAATACATCTTTATCTTTTATCTTTATCTTTAAGGTTGCTTTCTAAAGGTTGCTTTCTAAACAAAATCAAAATCAAAATAATTTTATTTCATATAAACCTGCATGGGCACTTATGAAACGTCAGAAGCTAGGTGCACGGTTCCAAATTGTTGTTTCCTATGGAGAAGAGCCGGCAAAAAACTCCACGGTTACTCTTTTAAAAATAATTGTCTTTAACAATGTTTTCTAATTACTGAGATAAAATGTATGGAAGGACAGTGCAGGCCTGTCAATAAGTACCAGGTAAGAGATATACCACATAAGAGTACCTACATTCTAGCCTATCTTGAACTAAGTCGGAGTCTGCTTCCAGTCTAACCGGATGTAGCTAAATATCCGTATGTCTGCCTATCTGACCTCCACAACTCAATTACTGGGCAACACTAAAGCACTAGTAAGTGGTGAAGGGCGGGTTTTTTAGGGGGAATGTCTTTTGTAATTTTTGACGTTCAAAAAGTGCTGACACCAGCCTAGTTTGAATACATGACTTTTGTTTTTTTTTTGCACTTGGCACGACGTTCGGGCTTCGGACTAGCCGTAACAACTGGCGAAGGTCTACAAATGACAGCTGGGACCATCGGGTCTTTCCAATGCTCAGATGGCTTTCGGTATGTAATGTATGGTTGCCCATCCATAGACTGACCTCGGCTAGCGTTGCTTAACCTTGAAGATCAAACTGTGCGGCAGTGATTATTAGCCACGAGCCCGTCCTACTACGTCTTATGTACTCATTATGCACTAATTACTGCTGACGTCACACAGGTAGTGTTGTGATTGGCAGATAATTACTGTAGGTAACTAGCTGACCGTAACATTGACCTTTGTGCTGGGAAAAAAAAAGAACTCATTTCAGTATCTTTACGTAAATTCTAAGAACTACAATTGACTGCAGCAAATATACTGTAAAATCCCGTGCTTTGAATAAACAAATAAGGTCCCTGAATAACTTTGTTGATGAATTACTTGAATGATGCAGGAAAAAGTATAACCTGAAGGCCAATTCTCGTAATTGAAAACGTTCGCAGTGTCATCTCAGCGACAATCGAATTTCAAAAATTTGTATGTAATCTCGAAGAATTTTGTGAACGTTCTTAAAATTAGCAGAATTGCCCCTCTAATGTCCGTTCAAATAAACTTAGGTAGGTACATTACAAGCGCCTTCTAGTTAAGGCTAATGTACTCGGAAATGATACTTCAGTAGACGTATTGAAAAGTATTCATGCCCACAAAGGTTCTTGATACCCATTCCAATCCTGGCCACAGGAAAGCACCACGATTGCTGTAGAATAATTGAAGTTAATCCCTACTGAAGAATAAATCAAACGAATAAACGTATAGACGATGAACGAGTCCCTATTGAGTATAGAAAGAATTTCAGCCTCTTATCAAAATTGTAATATGTTTTTTACGTGAATACAGGGCTTTTGGCTACTTTGTCTGTGTGAATTTTATGTTTTTTTTTGTTTTGTAATGTGCGTTTTGTTTGTACAGAATAAACATGTTTTCTTTCTTTTCTTCCTATACAACATTGCGGACTGCATATGGCCGACTTCGATTTGCAGACAATCTTTGCACAAATAGGAGGGGCAATTCTACTAATTTTAAGAACGTTCACAGTCTGATCTCAGTGTCAATCTGTCAAAAATACCTCGATTTTTCATACATTTTTGACATTTGCTTGTCGCTGAGATGACACTGCGACTAGATTTTGAACGGTTTTAGTTACGAGAATTGGCCTTCAGATTTCATTGTTTTTGGGTCGATTTCAAATTTCGAATTAAAATGATACTTTTTTGTTTGATTTCTTAAATACCCGTTTTTTGGGTTATTAATGGTATAACCTCACTATATGAGGTTATATTAACTTAAGTTAAATAAAATATTAATGATTTTTTTATGAAAACTATTGAAAAATTGAAATCAATGTGACACGAATGAATGATGTTGTTACACTAATGAAATTATCTAAAACACTAATGAGATTAGATGCCTACTAATGACAATTAAAAAAAAACAACTGTAACCATTCATTTTAATAATTTTGCGATGTACTCTATATCAGAAAATTAAAATAAAACTAACCCAAATGGATTAAATCAGTTTAATGTTTCTTAACAATCATAAAAATATTATTTGGATGCGTATAATTCAGTCTTCTTAGAGGAACTCTAGGATTAAAATTTAATAAAAAAAAATTAAGCACAATCTTCAAACAAATATATAACAACTAATCACAGTCTAAACACACATAAACTAAAATTATCCATATAATTAAAAACAGTAGTTTTCTTTAAACATAAAAGTACTCAAGTGTTGATTCAATTTTTAAGTCTTCCATATTACAATCAATATTTTTGTATTTATCTATCCATAATTTTGCTGATTTTGGTCTTGCTTTTCTTTGGTTTTAATCATAATTTATATAAAATTGTCTTCTTGATTTCTGCTTCTGCTTTCCTCAATGATAATCTTCACCAGAAATATTCTGTCTTAATCATTCAATCAATCTTCGGATGCCTGTTGTTGATTCAAAAACGTAAGAAATTCTTGTTGATGTTGTTGCCCAAATCCGGACGCTATTATGTTGCTTTGATTTACCATAAATGACTGATTTTCCCAAGTACCTTTAAATTTAGCGAGTGGTGTAATATTCTGCTCTTTGCGAATTCGAGAAGTTGGAGCTTTATTGGGCTTATTGGCGTGTTTAATGGTGATATCGCTCAATATTTTAATCTTCTTATTAGGTATGATTTTAACATTACCTACTTGTGAATCTATTGCACTTTTGTAAATTTTATGCAATTGCATGTGCTTGTCGTGGTTACAAATGGTGTCAACACACTCGTAACAACTCAATTTTCTAAACTCAAGGAACTCCGATTCGGAGTTCCAAAGCACCTGGTGGACTAACATAGTTCCTTTAAAAGGAGCTATGTTTTTGGGGAGATGAATTTCTTTTTCTCTAATCTCATGTTCTTCTACAACCCTTATCTCGACATTGTTTATGTTTTCTCGCACAATACCAACAAATGTTGAGAAGTCCCCCACATCACGCCCGCATTTTACTTGGTAGTCAGCCGTCCTTTTAACTACGGCGCCAACACCATCGGGAGCACCTTTACCGTGGCCGGCTTCCTGATAGTTCCAAGTTACCGACTTTAATGATGAGAAGACATTTTGGAGCTGTGTCATAATGTAAAATATATACTTGTTGCGATATTGACTCGAAGGGCTATCTGTTAGTATATGCACAGTAGTAATATTAGGAGATTTTTCAAATACAAACTCCAGTGCTTTCTGCAAATGAGCCCACACTGCTGGTGAATCGTGTCGAGTGCATTCACTAACTGTGCATAAAGAGTAGTTAATGATTTCCCTTCCCTTTTTATTATAAATTACTACTGTGTGCAAAGAAACCTGGCCACGACTACCTCCAAAGTGCAAGCATTGTACTTCTTCAGCGAATTTATAGCTATAATTTTCCGAAAAGTCCATGTGGACTAAAATTTCGCAATCATTCAGGGATTTTTTCAGCTCTGTTATAATTTGGTATTGGTTGATAATATTCGGAGTGTGTGAAAGGAATTTAGGAAGAGAATCCTCTAGTTTTAATATCAGATTTCTTATTTCAGTTGTGCGTTTAAATTTTTTAGTGATGTTAATTTCTTTTTGACCCACTTTTTTCTTATCCCTACCCCACTCATAGTATTCTATTTCTTGATCGTTACTGAATTCGTTGTATGGTATGACTTTATTTTTACAAATTTGACATGTACGAGAAACACATTTAAGATTATATTTGTCACAGCACAAAATATCCAACATATTTTGGAAGTTAGTTATATCAACTATCCCTTTTTTCTTCAAACTCGAGATTAAAAGATCCATATTTGTGTGAACTGTACAACCACAAGTAGATATCTCTGTCATCTCTAGGAAGGTAAACCCAAAACGGACGTAGTCGTGCGAATGTAACATAGCTTATTTGTATGTTTGGATTTTCTTCCATAAACTTTTTGTGCAATTTTTTTACAGAGTCCAGTAAATACCGCTTTTGTTTCGTAACTCCGAACTTTTTAACACATTGTTTTTTACCGGCAGTATTGCGACTATTGATATCATCTTCATAAAATCGTTCCACTAACTATTGGATACTTTTCCCTCCTTCTAAAATCTTCTTTTGTAAACGGCTGCGTAGGCACTTCCTATAGAGGTCATAATTTCGTCTTGGACGTACAGTATTTGACTTAGTGTTATCTTCTGTAGCTTCATTTATGCCTGTTTTTTTATTATCCACATTTTCTTTTTCTCTATTATTTTTCATAATATTTATTTTTCGCAATAGAACTCTGCACCTGTGTTGGTATTTTTTAATTAAACATGACATTTCTTTCTTTTCCAAGAGGTGCTTTCGTTTTAAAGCCTTAATTTTGTTCAACAAGATTTTGTTTTTTAACTTATTTTGCCGTTCTGTATCAGGTGCATCCAATGGGTCGCCAGTTTTATCATCAGCTGTAGAATCTATTTCAGTTCTTTGTGGGACAATCACTTCTTGTATCTTTTTCTCTTTTAATTTCTTCTCGTGATAACGTTTAGAATTTTCCTTCCACTTTTTCCGTTGTAATCTTTGCTCTGTTGGAGACATTTGGTTAATAGTTTTCACCTTCTTACTCTCTTTTCGTTTTGGATAAGCTTCTCTTTTTTTAGCTCTTTCAGTGGCATATTTTGCTAGGTCGTTTTTAATTTGTTTATATTTTTCTCTCCTTGCTACTCTTCTTCTTTCTAACTCATCTTCACTCATCCTTTTCTTATTCGGCATAATGTCCTAAAAAAAGAATTTCATACACAAAAGCCATTAACCCCTAGCTTAATTACACTAAGCAACACTCAAACTCAAAATATAAACACCAATAGTAATATAATTTATAGCAAATTTCGTAGATAATCATGTAAATATAACTATTGATTTTCATCACATCACACACAAAAAAGAAGAATTTAAAAAAAAAAACAAACTGCCTTTGACGTAATCAAGTTAATAATTCATTATTATAATATTTCACTAGTGTTACATTCAATATCATTAGTGTTACTTGAAAAGTTGACACAAATGACAGTAACACTAATGATATTTGGAACAAACATATAATTTTTAAGCTTGTGGAACTTTCTAGATGGCAATCGATTACATTTAAAATATCCATGTTCTTGTAAGCTATAAGAAACACTGTGTTATAAAAATTCGATTATAATACCTTTTGCAATAATGGTTAAGAGATGAATGAGTCGAATTTCGTCCACGGCACTGAAATCGGTAGAAATATGAATATCTCGCAAAAAATACGCAACGCACCACCGCTCTGAATAAACGCTGCAAGGCCACTGACGATGTGTCGGCGGGTGGGGTGAGGCGGGGCCCGGGAGCTCCGTGGATTTAATATTATGACGGTATTTACTTACGCTACACTAATGATAGATAAACCATGATCAATGTTTAAAACACTAGAGTATTCTATTATTCTCAAATGAAAAATTTATACTATTTTTGAATGCTTGGACATCATGATGATATGAAATATTAAATAAATAGAATTTCTACGAGTAACTTCGTTTTTATCCGACTTTATTTCAACGTTAACGGAAAATGAGTAATATCTTCATAAGGGACTAAATGTTTTAGTTTTAGTTTTCTCGCAAATGGCACACTTTTGGGTATTGTTTTGTTTTGGAACGTAAAAAGGTAAATGAAGACTACAATATGAAAAAAAAAAAAACAAAAACTATCGCTAAAAAAATTCAAAGTTATTAGAGATGACAACATTTTTAGCTCTGTTTGAAATCGACCCTTTTAACGGCCCACTCCCTCTTTTCGAGAAGAGGCCTGTCCAAGCAGTGGGAATATTAAAAAGACTAATAGTGAACGTCTACTAAGGCAAATCTAACCATTTAAATCTTTAGATATAAACGTTCAAGAATAGGAGGTGATTGACATAACAAGCATGACAAATGCCACCTGTTCTGTCGACGTAAACTGCGATTTGCATACAATTTTATAATTATCTGTATTACAAAGCGGTTTACGATCATGATTCTTTCCATGATTGCTTATTTACAATGGATTTGCTGTGCATGGCATGTGGCTTAACATAGATCTTAGCATGCAACCATTGTTAGGGCTGAGTCACACTGCCCGATGTTTCCGTTGTCGTCGGCTGTCGCACGCGATGGTAGAACACTTGGTATTCTGTCACTGTCAGCGCTCTGTTTCTGTCCTAATACAGCGAACAAAGAATTACAATTTCACTCGTTGGTTTGAATTTTTATGCATCTATTCAAACATTGATATGCTCGGTCTTTTAACTGTCCCATTGGTCTCGTGTACGCTGTCTCTGGTCCCGAGTTCTTTCTCGGGTACGGCATAGTGTTATTAAGTTTTTACCTTAGGAATTACTCAGAAGTAACCTAGAGTTTGGATGTTGGTAGTGTGAAGCCCCCATTATTTGTGCTTGTCATTTTGGGATAGTTTGCCATAGTGGCCACGACAGACAGGCGGGTTGGCGATGGCAGTATGGTTTTAAAAATGCATAGAGAACGTTGCTGCCCATTCTCTATAGATGGCCGATAGGACCGAAAGGTCCTGGAGTGGCGACCGCGAACCGGAAGATGTAAAGTTGGTAGGCCTCCCACAAGATGGACCGATAACCTTGTGAAGACCGCAGGAGTCCGCTGGATGCGGGAAGCACGGGACCGGTCGAAGTGGTGGAGCTTGAGGGAGGCCTATGTCCAGCAGTGGATGTCTTGCGGCTGAAATGATGATGATGATGATGATGAAGCGCCCATGCATCGGATAGCATGTGAAAACGTTAGTCCTGCGCCTGATCTCTCTCCCGGTCGATTGTCATTCCATCGGACAATGAGAGCAAAGGAACATAGAGTGCACCTGTTTTTGCACACACACTAGTGCACTACAATATCCCTTGCATAATTGGCTTCTTAGAAGCACAAGACAATTGCCTTCACACCTTGTGAAGGCCGCGGGTATCCGCTGGATGTGGGCAGCACAAGACCGGTCGAATTGGAGGAGCCTGGGGGAGGCCTATGTCCACCAGTGGACGTCTTTCGGCTAAAATGATGATGATGATGAATTGGCTTCTCCGTTACTATTGGCCACCGTGGCAGAAATTATGTTAGTTCGGTTGGGAGGATTTATGTTATTTCCAATCTGGATGATGTAGTTACATTCCTCCATACCTTTAAGGGATTGATTGCCTAATTCTACAATTATTATCGATTTATTGAGATCATAATTTTATTTTCACTTCTCATGCTCTAAAAGTACGCCAATATAGCCCTACGAAGCGGGACTAAAGTGACCACTTTAGTCTCTAGGGAGTGAAAAGTAATTCATTTTTATTATTTCCTTCATGTGACATAGACAAATTCAAACAGCCAGTAAATATACTATTATCTGTGGAGTGTGGACCATCTTCATTGCGAAAATGTTTGCAGATGATTTGAAACTGTATAGGGAAATCAAAACAGACTGTGACATTCTTCTTCTTCAAGAAGACTTGAATGCGGTGCATGAATGGTGTCAACTTAATATGATGACTCTCAATGCAAGTAAATGCTATCACATTACTTTTACACGAAAAAAACAAGTACGATCATCGTCTTATACGTTGGATGGAGTTCTTCTGCAAAAAGTTGATACCATCCGTGATTTGGGTGTCCAACTCGACAGCAAGCTGATATTCATCAAACATATCGACGCGATTGTCGCCAAAGCGTCAAAGATTTCGGGTTTTGTGAGGAGAACTTGTTCGGAGTTTCGGTCCACATCGACACTAAAAGTGCTTTACTTACACCCTTGTCAGAAGCATACTGGACTACGCATCTCCAGTTTGGAATCCCACATATCGTGTCCATATTAACAGGATTGAACGTATACAGAAGGCCTTCACCAGGTATTTACGCTTTAGAAGCCCTAGTTGCTCTCATGACGCTAATTATTCTCAAAGGCTTAATCACTTTAATATGTTAACACTTGAGCAACGTAGAAGCACTTCTGATCAGATCTTATTTTACAAAATCATCCATAACCTGGCCGATGTACCTGAGTTATTATCAGAAATCAATATAACTGTACCTAGGCGTACCGTAACTAGATCCTTACGCAAAATAAATACCTTTACACCGTCCTCATCAAGAACCAACCTTGGTCTTAATGCTCCCTTGAATCGATTAATGGCTAATTATAACAAAATAGATATCAGTAACAATATTGACATATTTACAGACACATTTTCCCAGTTTCGCAGTAAACTTAAAACTATTAGCGATTCATTTTAGTATTACAACCTACTTTTTTACCTACCTAACCTACCTTTTTACAATTTTTATTTTTGTTTTTTGGCCGCATATTGCCACTCAAAAAAATTTTGGAATGTTCTCTTTGCACTCTATTGTTATCGTGTTCTACCATTTTGATTTTGAATTTCTATTTGACTGTTTAATTTTAAAGTTTATTTTTATTTTTAAAGTATATTTTTAAATTTTAATGTTTAAATTTTGATTCAAGCAATAACGTTAATTTCGTTTTTATTTTATTTATTCTCAATTCGATTACGATATTGATTTTTGATTGTTTAATTTTCTATTCTCATTTCGATTATGTTGTTTTTTTTTAATTCTTATTCTGCTGATTTTTTTTTTTACTAAATGTTGTTAAAACTTATATTTATGGAGCTATTTTTAAGTGAGTGCTGTGTACGCCTGTAAGTGACAAATTCACCATAACTAAATCCAAATGTTATTTTCTTATGTGCCTAGTGAATAAGTCGTTGGTCACCTTTTAAATAAATAAATAAATAAAATTTTGAGAGTTTTAGTTCCATGTTTTTTCCGCAACGAAGGCGGCACCATGTGTTTTAAATTGTTAATCTGTGACTGGTTTACAAGAAAAAACTGACCGCGAAAATTTCAGAATTTTGGTCGAGTGTAATTTTGTTCGGTTTTAAATAGATACATTTATTAAGAATGTCCAGTGACAGTGAAGAGTTTGACGCAAAAGACATTTAGATATTTTTTTTTTTTTTTTTTTATTATGTAAATAGCTATAATAATATGGTTTGACTCCCTCGCACGCTCGGGAGTCAAACCACCTCTGCTATATTATGGCTTCGTTGAGTCCCTCGATATAAAATATACAATAATGTGTTTTGTATTGTATTACCAATTGACGCAAATTAGACGCACTAGAAAAACCCATTCTTAATATCTCCTTATTTCTACCAATAAAGTTTAAATGGCGACTTATTCGCTGAAACAAAGCCAAATTAATTTATATTATTTTTAAAGCTAATTTAAATGTTAATTTGCTAACGGCATGATGTCTAAGTAGATATCTATAAAAAATACTGTACGCATATTTTACTGAAGCATTTCTACAACAAAGAAAAACTAAAACTCATTTGAAAAATGTAAATGGATAGCCAAAATCATTAAAACAAAACGTGAATAATTAACACGAAATTACGGATGAGAGCGTTCGCTACGCACCGCGGAGTCTGAAAGTGTGACCACGTCCTTACATTGAGGGTATTGTCGTGTGCACATGGGGTGAGTGACTTCCTTGCGTGAAACGCGTCCAGTTCGACAGGAGAGCTCTGGAAAAAAACTGCATCGCCAACAGGTATTCAAATGACGTCAATCTCCGCACTTGGCTGGTCCTGCTACGCTGCGGTTTTTTTCCGCACGCATTGCACTAATATTCAATCAGAGAACGTGATTTTGTAAGTATTTGAGGTTGAAAATTGCACGAGAACGTACTATCGAGATAAAAGTATCCTAGGTGTTAATCCAAGTTATAACCTATCTGTGTGCCAAATTTCATCCTAATCTGATCAGCCGTTGTTGCGTGATTAAGTAACAAACATCTAAATATACAAACTCTCACATTTATATATTTGTAGGATATATAGTAGTATTGTAAACACACACACTACAGTAGCTCCTTAGTAAGTAGTAGATACTAATTATTATACTTGATGCTTGTTAAAAAAAAACCTTTCAGGACTTTTACAATCACTAATATTATTGCAATGTATAATTAATAGGATATGTACCTTACTGCTACGATTTAAGCATTCATTAATCTATTATAAGATGCTGTTCGTTGGTAAACGCAACACAACGGTGCAGCAGAACCGGTCCGGCAATTTAATATAAATGTTTTTAATAGTCTGAATTGAACTTTTTATGAGACGAAAAATTTGTAGATTTCCCGGATTTATTTTAAACTAGCTTTTGCCAACGGCTCCGCCCGCGTGGATGTCGGTTATCGCGTAGAAAAGTAGCCTATGTCCTTCTCCATATTCCAGGCTATATCTCTGCCAAATTTTATGACGATCGGTTCAGCGGCTTAGGCGTGAAAGCGGGACAGACAAACAGAGTTAGTTTCGCATTTATAATATTAGTCGGGTTTCGGGAATAACTTTACATCCATTAAAGAATGGATGTTAAGTTTTTGGGGTTTAAACAAAAAACTTGTTAAAAAGAATTGTTTATTGGCAATAATAAACGATAAAAATCAACAGTAGGCTTGTAGGTAAGATTTTATTGTGAAAAAAACTTTTTAACAAAAAAATTTTACCGCCGATTAAAACTGAAAAGCAAAAAATAATAAAACCTTTTTGTTTAACCTCAGTAACTAAGTTCGGAAGGCGGTGACATAAAATTACAATACATATCCAAAGTCACCGACTTCCAAACTTAGTTATTGAGGTTTTTGAGGCTATAATCTACTAATTACTATATGATTATTACTTTTTCTAATACACCACTTAGCATTAAAATCTGTGAGTGAACAATAAATCACCCCTATTTTCCCAACCTTAGGGTAGGTTTTTTGTTTTCCAAATTTATATGGGACCAATTTAGAGGTATACCCTATCCAATAAAATAAGAATGATCAAAATCGGACTACTCTGTAAGCAGTTATGCGTGGTTTTACATTACAATAGTGAGTGAACAATCAATCATCCCTGTTTTCCTACCCTTAGGGTTAGATTTTTTTTCCAAATTTATATGGGACCAACTTCAGGGTATATCTATCTAATAAAAAAAGAGTTATCAAAATCGAACTACTCTGTAAAAAGATATGCGTGGTAATACAAAACTAAACGCTGAATCGAATTTTATATGACACTACAAACTGAAACTACTACTGTTACTATTTATAAATACTTGAATACTTTTAGAAAAAACTATCAAAGGTCAAAATAATAGGATGTTGTATTTTGTATGGGAATATCCGACATTCACGCAGATACCTACAGTCAAAACAAGTATGAAGGTAGATCAAAAAGCACTTATAAAGCTTATTACGAACTTTCATACTTGAAGCTTTCTTAAATTCAGTGAACTTTATTGAGGTCGAATTTAAAACACCTTTGTAAAGAGCAAATCACAACAAAACTCGTTTGGTTGTGACGTAACCTCGCACAAACGCACCGAAAAATCATTTATTCGACGTTAATTTGGAATGTAATTAGCGGTAAATTCTAGCAGACTCTCTAAATGCTTCCTATTCGGTTCTAGAAACAAACAAAGAGTTTTGACGCAATCTAATTGGAAATAATTTGTGGGCATCTCATATTACAAAAACTAAAATACCTTTGTACTCCAAATTAATGACATTGTGTAAATAAAATAAAAATTGGCAATTGTACAACTTAATTTAAATGTCCAATCAGGCATAATTACTGAATTAACTTTTGTATTGTTTTCAAATACGTGCTTTTGAACTCCGGATTTGCTGAAATAAATTTATTTTTAGTCCTTAGAAAAGGCAATATTTTAATGGCTCATACTTAAGATTTCTGCAGTATGAGTTAATATTTTCTTGTATCTACGCCTATTTTCTATCGACCCAATCTATTTATATAAATAAAAAGAAAAGTCCTGACTGACTGACTCATCAACGCCTGGCCCAAACCCTTAGACCTAGAAAGCTGAAGTTTTGCACAGAGGTTCCCTTTATAATGTTGACAAGAAATAAGGAAGGAAATTTACGAAATTCAACCCCTAAGGGGGTTAACAGGGGATGAAGGTTCCGCGCGGGCGAAGCCGCTGGCAAAAGCTATTGTTTAAAATATTCTTGATTGTTCTAGTAGAGGAAACCGATTATATTCTTGAAGTGGATGTCCATGACCGCTTTACCTGCTTAACTTCTATTTAACTTTCCGAGTACAAAGTCCACTGCATCTTTTCCGCATGCCATAACTTGACCATCGTTCTTCGATCAGTACTGACTTTGATATTAAGTGTAATTACACACGGTTTTTTTTTTTACACATCAAGCTATACATTTCCAGTTTACGCTGATCTCGCACTTTACGGAAATCCTATACAATGCGAGATCAGCTTATAAAAATGAAATATATAGCTTGGTGTGTAGCCGTGTGTACTGTGTTTAATGATGATTTGATTAACCGTGCTGATAACACAGCAGCTCTCTGACAATCACTGAAGTCTTCTTTCATCAATAAAACCCTCTCAGTTCATCTAATTCGAATGAATGACTATTTCATGAAAAAATAATTCAATCGAATTAAATACACAACGTAAAAAAAATTGAATTTCGCGGGTTATTCTGAAGCTTTCCTATTTACTTGTAAGTGTTTGGAAATAGATTTTATCAGCTATCAAAGTAACTAAAAGTGTGTTTAGTAGTGTTTACAAAGATAATTTTTTTTCGAAGTGCCTAAGCTACACACGTGTGAAAAGTTTTGTATAAGTCATAGATCTTGCAGTATCCAGGCGTGGTCTGGCCGGGCCTTCATTTAATCCGTAAATGAACGAATAAAGATTACCCATGTACATACTTACGCACTTAGGTATGTACTTACTTTAATCGTTTTATTCATGGACTCCCAAAAAAAAAGAGTACTCGCGCACGTCTGCGACGGCCGGCGTATTGCCTACATTATACAATTTTAACTACCTAATAAACGCAATTTAATTACATTAAGTCAAAGGAAAAAATAACAACCGGTTGCTAAAAATTACCATAAAAATAAGTATAAAACTTCTTTCTTATATCTATGGGTAAAACCAAAATTCTATTTTCATGTCCATGAACTCGCGTGCAACAAGTACCTACTAATGATAGCATTTACGAAACAAAAATATCATTAACTTCAAAAGAACAACAAATCATTAAGAAACCACATGCGCCAAATATTTCCACACAGACCTGATTCCAGATATCACGAATTAATTATTCTGTGACGTAGGTATAACTATAAAACAATCATTAGAAATACTCAAGACATCATCTGCCTAGCCTTTTCCCAACTATTTTGAGGTCGGCTTCCAATCTAACCGGATGCAGCTGAATACCAATATTTTACGTGGAACGACTGCCTATCAGACCTTCACAACCCAGTTACTGGGTAATACAATACCCCTTGGTAAGACTGGTTGTCAGACTTTCGGGCTTCTGACGACCCGTAACGACTGTCAAAGATCCACGAATGACAGCCGGGACCAACGGCTTAACGTGCTTTCCGAGGCACACGTAGCTCAACCTGATCGTTCAACCCGTGGGGCTATTATTACTTAGCCACAAGCCCCAAAGCTATAACGGTCACCTTTGTCGTCTTTAGGCTGTAGTGCAGAGTACAAGTCGATGGATCGAGGGCATTGTGGCATAGCAATTAGTGATTCATGGGAGGGGAGCGGGGAATTATACACTTCTTCCATTATTATCAAGTCGAAGATATTATTTCAGCTCAAAGTGTAAAGCCCCATATACACGATGCAAGTTTCTTGCTTGTGGCATACAATAGAGGTGATGCAACAAATTACTTGCACCGTGTGTAACACTGGTTAGAACTTTAGACGGTGCGACATTAATTGTTAAAAGTGGTACTCACCACTTCTTCACGTCCATTATGCGCATAGCCAAAGTGTGGAACTCTCTGCCAGCGTTTCTGTTTCCTTCCACATCAAACCCTTGCCTTGCATTGCCTTCAAAGCAAGAGTGAACAGGTTGCTTCTGGGCACGTCACCTCATCCATCGCTTTCCGTGATCGAGATCATGTGCAGGCACATTCAGCAATTTAAAAAACAATTGCACCGTGCATATTAGGCTTTCGCTACATTAACGGTTTTGTGAACGGCACTTTGATGAGACAGAAACGCATGTGACAAAAACAGAGATGAATACAAATGTTGATGCATGGAGAGGGAGAGGAAGGCCAAAGCAAACCTACCTTGAAAGAAAGCTTATCAAACACTCACACTACACATACACACCTCAGTACACACAAACTACACTCATATACACACTCCTAGATACATACACAACCAAAATCTTTCTCTCCATTTACTGTTAACAAAAACTGTATGCCAACTGAAAACTCACGGTTGTATTATATAAATTAAAGCTGCATAATCTCCGAATTCTAAGATACAGGTCTGCGTACCGGAAAATTGTAATTTTAAACTTGGTAGTACAACCCACTGTTTACATATGCTGTACTGTATTTTTGATTTATGTACTATAAAAGATGGATGGATTGTGTGAAGTTGACATGAAAGATAAAGGAGTAAATGATAGCGTGACGGTTAACAGGAGAGATTTTGAAGAAGAAAAACGTGTTACGCCGACCTCAAGTACAACGCAAAGAAGATGCTGCCTTTGCAATGACTATACAGAAGTTGCGCGGCTCATAGCGCTCCATTTCTTCCTACTCCGTACTTGGAAGTAAAGCGCTTATTACACTTGGCTGAATTTAGTAATCTCAATTCAGTCGTTACTGAATTTAGTCAAGTGTAATCGCAATTAGCAAGCTAGCATCCGTAGCTTTTTATGTTGTTTCTGAATTTAGATGACTAGTTAGATGACTAAATTCAGCCAAGTGTAATAAGCCCTAGGAGTAGGAAGCCTAAGTGCCGCCTGATCCCAATACTAGCATTGCTTTATGACGTATCATAGTGTACTGTACTTTGTCTGAACCAATAAGGAAGTGAAAACGTATTGCAAACCACGACAGTACCTACGACACACATCGTTTGAAACCAAATAGAGAACATTAAGTGTGACTTTAAAATGACTTTACGTATCATTGTTGACGAAAAATCTGATAATGATTGAGATTTAATAACACTACAAACGTTTTTGACTTCCTTGTATCTTAAAATTTTGGATTGTCTATGTTTTGGCGATAATTTTGTGATCCTAAAAAACCTGACAGACCAAACACACGTTTTCGATAATTTCCAGTTCCGCCTGATTCTTAGGCCTGAATATGCTGTTACTTCCCAGATCCGTACTAAACGATAATAATATGATAAATCTACTCATATTGTAAAGAGGAAAGATTTTATTGTTTGTTTGTTTGCATTGAATAGGCTGCGAAACTACTGAACCGATTTTAAAAATTCTTTCACTGTTGGGAAGCTACACTATCCCCGGGTGACACAAGCTATATTTTATTCCCGTATTCCCACAGTAACGGGAACTACGCGGGTGAAACCGCGGAGCGCTGCTAGTGATTTATAAAAGGATTTGGCCAAATCACTTGGTGGCATAATTACGAAACCATTTATACTATTTTACTATCCACCTTAATGGATTTTCCAAACACTTAACTGCCAATTAACATATTAAATTGAACTGGACTGGATTAATTATCCGGTTAAAACAAACGGTTACAAACAGTTTTACACGTCAATCATTATTTTTTTTTTACTGGTTGACGTCGGCGTTTCCTATCTGACTACTCTGAGAAGAAAGGCCGAAACAAACTAAAAGGTCACAGTCTCTTTTAAAGTCCAGACATAATCTTTGTCAGATCATGTGAAGACCAAGTGGATTGGTGTTTGAAATGGTATTTTGAGGAAAGAACCACACAGATTGAGTGACGCCACCTCCGGTTATCTAATTGATGTAA
This sequence comes from Polymixis flavicincta, assembly GCA_949987655.1. Classification (NCBI taxonomy): domain Eukaryota; kingdom Metazoa; phylum Arthropoda; class Insecta; order Lepidoptera; family Noctuidae; genus Polymixis; species Polymixis flavicincta. The sequence continues at coordinate 21,261,180 of OX465173.1, forward strand.
ACTTAGACCGACTTAATGTTAGGTTATATCAAAAGATAGACCCTAATCGTTTGGTGTTAAAGCCCAAAGTTCCGCACATCTATCTTTTAGCAAGAATTATTTTTAACCTATTAAATATTTCGGGCCTTAAAGACGACGAATCAAAATATGAATAACCCATGTGCCCTAAACAAAGATGACTCAACGATATTTGCACCCTGTTAGTCAACATCATTATCGTCTGGAAATAAGTCCTGTTTCTGTGTGCCTGGGAGCTTGGGGTAAGTAATATATTCAAATAATACATTCAAACAATATTATAAAGTAGCTACAGTTATATGAAAATCAAGTTCAAGTAGTCCCTACACAGCTTTTTCCTTGGTATCTTTTAAAGTGTTTACACTTGATCCTGTCAAACTAACTCTTAATCTTAAGTATAGCATAATCAGCATATAATGTTCCCACTGCTGGGACACGCCTCCTCTCTGTGAGAGGGAGTGGGCCGTAACCTACCACGCGGGCCCAGTGCGGGTTGGTAGATGTCACATGTCTTCGAATTTTCGGTTCCAGGACATTCCGGTCTCCTCACGATGTTTTCCTTCACCGTTTTGAGGGTGATGATGAAATTATTTACACAAAGTAGAGCGCCTGCCTGGGTTTGAACGTAGGTTCGAACCCAGGATGGCAGTCGCGACCGATACCACTGGACCACCACTGCGTATGTGCTCTGAATTCACTGTTGTGTCGAGTAAAACGATGAATTCAAGCACCATAAAGTTTTATTAAATCACCAGCTTGTGCCAGCTGCTTTGTCCGCGCGGAGCTTTCATCCCTTACTTAACTCCCTTAGGAGTTGAATTTCGAGAAATCCTTCCTTATTCCTTGTCTATATTATAAAGGGAACCTCTGTGCAAAATTTCAGCTTTCTAGGTCCAAGGGTTTGGGCTGAGCGTTGATGAGTCAGTCAGTCAGGACTTTTTATTTATGTATATAACCTATGAGCAGTAGATACTGAATATACGTTTCACAAAGAGTCGAGAGACGCTGACGTCAGATAAAAGTTGCGACGCAATTAAGAATTCCGCGGGAGTTTACTTTACTTGTCAATTGACGTCATAAGACAAAAAATAACGCAAAACCAACAAAACAGAGGTCTGCGCCCTGAAATGCGGCGTAGATTTTCCATATGGTAGGTAATTTGTTTTTGTGATCTGAATGTAACAAAAAGTATTAATAGTAAAGCTACGTCATTAAGGAGCTTTAGATGGAAAACTTTCGTATTTTATTTATCAACAAGCAAAAAACGTCTTGTTTTGGAATGTCCAGCTTGCTCTAACCTATGACTGATGATTCACTGAACGATTGGATAAGGCAAGAAACGCTAAATTTATGACTTTAATGCAATCAATTCAGGTGGATTGGTCCGCAGCACCACCGAACTGAAAATCCTACAAATTTTATCTATAAATGCGAAAGTAAGTTAGTTTGTAACGCTAAAACTGCTTCACAAATTTGACATATAGATAGACCATGTCCTGGGTAAGGAGACTTCTGTGGTCCAAGATGAAAAGTAGCCTACGCTACTTTTGAAGTCGCGGGAACAGCTACCTACTTAGTTCGGAAAAACATAAAAAAAACAGGTACATGTTGGTACGTATAACAAGTTAAACTTAACGGTACACTTATAACATGCTTTGCCCTTGTATGGTACCCACAAAAATAATAACAGACTGCGTGTAGCATACATACATGACTGCAAATGATCACTTTATTTGAGGGCCAAGTCGCAGGCCGCTCGTGACACTGACCGCTGTTCAAATATTCACTAAACGTTCTGCTAGTTTACTGGTTTGTCGATAAATTTGATAGTATCTGATTGTTATGTCAATTGTCACATTATGATTGTGAACACCGTTTGTTTGTAATATACTCGCTTTTGACAGCAGCTTAGTCCGCGTGGAAGTCGGAAATCATCCCGTGGGAACGTACCATCCGGGATAAAAAGGTATCCTATGTGTAATCCAGGTAATCAAATTTCTTACAAATCCGTTCAGCCGTTTTTGCGTGATTGGGTAACAAACATTGGATGTTTGTGATCATTGCTATATTTTTCGCGTAGTTTTGGGACCTCTTATCACACAGTAGGTACCACGCAAAGATCCAAGAGTTAGCTCAATCGAAAATCATCAAGAAATCTTGATAGATGAGAGTAAAACCATAAAGAAAAAGAAAAAATAAGAAAACCTGGAAACCTTCAAAGTAATTTGAGCCATTTAGGTAGGTACCAACTTTTATTTACAAGTTAATAAATAATTAAAGTCACATCTCACAGTCCACAGAGCTTAACGGTCCTGTGGACTAAATAAAAATAAAGACAACACAATAATGGGGACCTTTAAAAGAGCCATACCCATAAATAAGTAGAGTTATGCAAAAAGGACTAACTGGTTCAATTTTATATGTTTTTTATAGCTTTAGTTAATGTCAAGGACAATATATTAAAAGGAATGGGAGCAGTTTGTGAAGATCACTTAAACCAGGAAAAGTGGTAGCCCTTGTCGTGACTTGGAGTTGTACTTACTGCTGGTACTAGACCGGCAACTATCGCAGCATCATGCTGAGATGAGAGCCTTTTTGGCTTCGCACAGGTCTTCCGTTTTAACCGACTTCAAAAAAGGGAGGAGGTTATATGTTCCACCGAACGTATTTTTTTTTTATATATGTTCCCCGATTTCTCCCTCATTTGTGGACCGATTCTCAAAATATTTTTTTTATTTGAAAGAGTATACTCCTGAGGTGGTTCTGTTTGGCACCAAATCAGGATCTGATGATGGAATCCCAGGGAAATCGAGGGCAACCCTCAAAATTTGTAGATATTAACAATGTTTTTCATATTTTTTCTAAAGCTATTGAGACATTTGCGTATGGTCATCATCATCTCATGACGCTGAGCTGATGAAGGAAGGTACAACTCTTTAACGGTTAGGAGTTAGGTGGAGGTTCGGGCATAACTCCGTCATATATAGACCGATTTGCAAATTATTATTTTTATAGGAAGGAGTTTATTCCGAAATGGTCCCATTTAAATTTCATATAGATCTGATGATGCGTTTCGGAGACAGACCACGGAACTCTTCGTAAAAAGACAGTAAATTAACCGGGATTGCTGCTATCGCATAAATATGCATTGTTTTGACCCCAAGGATGATGAATTGGTGTGGAGTGGGTCAGGGGCGGCTGTCGCTTAAGTGCACTCGTGCACTGAACTACCAGATTTTAATAGGTGTCGAAAGAATCACCAGTGGCCACAATGCGATTATTAAAATGTTTAATAATCGCATTGTGGCCACTGGTTGTGGTATAAGTAATACTGACAAAACTGACGAAACAATATAAGCTCTTTGCTAAACTATTAAGACTTATTTTCACGGTACAGAAGATCCCTCGTGCGCTATGCCGAAGCGCACGGCGAATGCTCGTACATTTCTGAGATCCGAGCTAAAACGCCTAGCGCGTGAGACAGAAGATAGTTGACGTATCTGTATGGAGCGTTAAGGAGCAATTTGTCGATTCTCGTGCGCCGCACGGGGGAACCGTAGTTTGTCGAACTGAACCGAATATTACCGAACGTCGATTACCGAGAGCACCCGAGGTTTGGCGAAGTTTGAATGGCGGCCATAATGAATGACCGACTCATTATTGTCACCGCGAAGTTAAGTTTACGTGAAACTGAATACTATTGTTTGTTTTTTATTGGTTTAGATTTAAATTACTTATCTGAAAGAAATAAATTTTATTTTCAACACATTTGCTCAAAAACTGCATTTACGATGCCTGTATACATGGTTCGAAAGTTAAAAATTACGCACTAATACAACGGAACGTGCGGTAAAATAGGTACTCTCACCTAAGTACCTATTTTACCGCATACCTAAATAACTATTATGATACTAGTGCGGTAAGTTGGTTTTTACAAACGAGTTGACAAATGTAAGCCCGAGACGAAGTCGAGGGCTTACCATAGTCACGAGTTTGTAAAAACCAATTTCTGCACGTGTGTCATACAATGTTTTTCAACACATTTGCGAGAAAACAGTACAATATGTAATTAAACAAACCTATACATCATTAAATAGCGCTCTCCAATTTTGGCGGCTAGAGACCGTTTCCTGCAATTTGCGCCTCATTCAAAATATCAGGTGGAGTAGATTCCATATTAATATCAGTTTCCTAGCTTGAACTCATAATAAAAGTTTGTTTTTAAATATCAGTCGGAAACTCGCAACAATCTTTGACATTTCTAATATGAAAATGGCGGGAATTTACACATGGCGCCACATGCCCGTGGTGAAAATTAGAACTACATCTTTCATCTCATTTACTCTTTATTATTAAAGTGAGACAAACGTATTGAGCAAAATCGTTTCCAAGGAGGTTCGATCAGTCAGCTTATTTATTCTCGTAATGTGAAACTCCTTGGACGAAATTCTCATAATATTTTATGGAAATTAAAAAAAAACCGTAAAGAATACGCACGGTGCCATACAACGAGGTATGCGGTAAAATAGGTACTTAGGTGAGAGTACCTATTTTACCGCACGTTCCGTTGTATTAGTGCGTAATTTTTAACTTTCGAACCATGTATACAGGCATCGTAAATGCAGTTTTTGAGCAAATGTGTTGAAAATAACTATTATTTACTTATTACCCCTAATACTTAGTGAGCTAGTAAAGTGCACCACCAGTTCCATGACCTACCAGCCGCCACTGGAGTGGGTACTATAATGAAAAAGTGAAAAATAAAAACTTTTTCCAAAAAAAAAAACAACCGACTTCCAAAAAAAACATTAGAAAGTGAAAAATAACTTTAATTTCGGAAGGCGGTGACCAGAAATTAATAAAATACATATCAAAAGTCACCGACTTTCGAAATTTAAGTTATTTTTCACTTTCTAATGTTTTTTTTGGAAGTCGGTTGTTTTTTTTTTTTTTTTGGAAAAAATATTTTTTACTGTGTACACTATTTTATTAGTTTTAAGCTTAGATAATGTTAAAGTTTTAGTTACCTATTATTGTTGTAATGGTTTTTTCAGCTATAATGTTCCTTTTTATTGTTAGTACAACCTCCTTTGTGGGATTGTCTTGGTGTGACGGACATTGGTATCTAAATGTATCGTGCGTTTCACGTGCGTTCACTGCTCTCAAAACGGTGAAGGAAAACATCGTGAGGAAACCGGCATATCCTAGAAACATTAATTCGAAGATTTGTGACATCTAACAATCCGCATTGAGCCCGCGTGTTGGGTTGCGTGAGTGCGTGGAGTGCGTGTTGGTAGATGTCACATATCTTCGAATTTTTGTTTCTCGGATATGCCGGTTTCCTCACGATGTTTTCCTTCACCGTTTTGAGAGCAATGGTGATGAAATAATTAACACAAAGTAAAGCGCCTGTCGGTAAAACCAAGGTTTTATAAGAATGTTATTAGCCATTCGGATCACGAATCACGGTTACAATAAACCCATATTATGTTAACGTCCCCGTAATATGTTATTACATTGTTTACATTGAAGTTAGACAATTGTTATGTACCTACATTATGTAATTCTTGTACGTAAATACATAATGTCAAAGACAACAACATAATAGCAAAGTTAATGACTTAAAAAATTAAATTTAAAATTTAAAAAACCCCCGACCCAAACAAAAACTCAAAAAAGTAAAAAATAATATTTATAGGCCTTTTAATTTTAACGTAATATTTTGATCAGGGCATTGTCAAGTCGGGGGACGGCTAGGCCTCTGTTTGGCGTTTTCATTGACCGTCCGCGGTGTGATGAACAGACCCACGTAAGTCGCTGAAAACAACAGGCTTTACGATACAGTAAATAAATAAAAATAAATACTTAAGTGCGTATATATTTATATTTGGCCTGTCTGATTAATATTTAAGTTGCTGAACAAAGTAAAGTACTGTGAGAGCGCTACCTAGCTCTCAAGGTACCGGGGATTATAGTGTGTATAAATAAAATACTTGGTGATCTTTTAACGGTGGGACTCCACCTTTAATAGGAATTAGCTCATTACAATGTCGCGCCTGAAAATCAAGTAAAGCTTCCACAACAAAAAAACCTAAGTAAAATTATTTGACATTCTAAAGATAAAAACTTCTCGATTATTCGAACATAGACAGCCTAACTATTGGCTGCGGTTCCTCGTGAAGCGAACAACCTCTACAGTACCTACTTACCTACCTAGTCGGTATAAAATCACCGTGGAGAATAGCATTGTGAGTAATTTCAACTTAAGTAAGTTATTTACATTAAACATCAAATCAGTTCGACCAGTGTTTTTTCAGCGACTTTCAATAATCATCTTTACCCTACAGCAGTTCAATGCTGGACATAGGCTTATCCAAGTTCTCCAATTGCATGTCATTGAGCTCTATTCTCGGCAACTCTCATACGGCTGCTACCAGCCACTACGAATATCGTCGCTCGAGCTATCCTGAGGACGGGACACCTTACGTCTGCCGATTCGCGGCTTTCGTATACTTTCGTTACTAACCGAACGTAACGTTACGTCGTAGTCTTAAACACGGAAGTTTTGTATGTATGCAGAAACCAGTTAACTTCAACGCTGCAACCACGTAAATAACATTTAAAAAATGTTGTAAATCATAGTAATGGCAGCGATTATTATCATTACAGTGATTTGTTTCCTATTTCACTTCCACAAACTACTTAGATACTCGTAAGTTAATAGATAAGTTTCCGTAGAAATTGCAAAATATCTTTATTCTAATATATTTCCCGCAATATTAAATTTTTCTTTGGATATACCACCTGCGCGAGTTCTTGCAAACAGTGTTGTGCCGCATTGGTTCAAATACTGCAAAACCACTGCAGCTCATCATCATCAGAATTGGTAACTTGGACTGGTTGTCAGACTTTCGGGCTTCTGACGACCCGTAACGACTGTCAAAGATCCACGAATGACAGCCGGGACCAATGGCTTAACATGCTTTCCGAAGCACGGAGGGGTCTTGGTATGTAAGAATGGTCACCCAACCAAGGAACTACTTGATATTAATTTAATCTGCATCAACATTTACCTTCCAATAACGGCACTTATGAGAGTTCAAGGCCAAAGTCATAATATTAAAGACAGCATTTGACGAGATCTGTTTATGTATGACTGCGGATGGGATGTCTCCATTCTAACCTGAAACTTGGCCCATCCAAACCTAGCACCACACCGAAGCTGTTGTCAAAGCTAAGAACACTGGGCAGCTGCGCATCACCTGCACGCGTAGCATGACCACCATAGAAACGGGTTTTGTCGACGGAAGAATATACAAAATGACAGATAAACAATTACAACTGTCATTTTGTCTATTCTTCCGTCGACAAAAGCCGTTTCTATGGTGGTCATGCCGCGTGCTGCTGTATATTAGCACTTCCCAGTTTCCCATAACATTAGCATAAGTGGCTCAACAACCGCAAAATCAGTTCCTTTAGCGCTGCAACCACGTACATTACATCAATAAGCCTCCAAACCAGAAACAAAAAATTTCCTTATTGATTCTAGTCTACCTGTTAGATTTCCGCCTCAATATTAGTCTAAATCAGTCAGTACAAATATTCTATTTCGCAATCTTCAATACTTCGCACAGTTAAAAGTAACTGGCGTTCCAAAGTCCACTTTGGTTTGTTTTTTACCGAAGCAGGTGTTTACCTTGGTCGATCAAAGTCCAAAGCCGTATCGCCGTACAACCTTTGAATGCGATACTTGCGAAATGATCTCGAATTCTCGAGTGTATTGTAATGTGATTCATTATGCCTTAGGTCAACTGTACAGTTTTTGTGATAAGAATTCTGATTCATATGAAGTATAATGATGACAATGTGTTTTTCTGCAGGTTCATAGGCCATCGGGTTCAAGCATCAAAGTCAAAGATAACTTTAACTGCATTGCATTGTCTCCTTTGCGGTAGCTCACCACCTAACTCCTCTGTCCCAGTAATAATTTTGAAGATCGATCGGTCGAGAGCCGAGACACCTCGCTAGAAACAAACCATCAATCAATGGACTATGCAATGCGCAGCTTCTTTCGCAGTCAAGTCAAACCGTGTCGTTATAAAGCCACACCCTCCCTTACCTATTTTATAAGAACTTCTGATAAATATTTATTATCACCATGTTTTGGTAACAGGTTATCAAGGCCATGTATTTCTTACAACATATTAACGCACAAGTGAAAATATAAACAAGACCTCCGCGCGTGCAGTAGTTGTGCAAGTAATGAGGCACCGGGGTGGCAGTAGACACTGCACCATGTGGCATTGTGCCAAAACCACATATACGTTATGCACCCACACGTAGGTACTAAAGAGTATACTAGTCTACGTACTTAACCAATTTAGCTCAAATATGAACACATAGCGTCCAGGGAATTAACATGAGCTCCATAAAAACGTCATTGTCTGTCTAGCTTGTGAGTGCGTGTCCATCCACTATACATAATCAGCCTGTAATGTTCCCAATGCTGGGACACGGGCCTTCTCTCTTCGAGGAAGTGTGCTGTGTAATCACCAAGCGAGCCCAGTACGGATTGGCAGATGTCACATGTTAAAGAATTTTTGGTTCTTGAATATGTCGGTTGACTCACGTGTTTCCTTTACCGTGTTAAGAACGGGTTTGCGGACGGCGAGTAATGGGTAGCTCGCTGTTCAGTAAAGACCAAGCTCGGGTCGACGGCGCGTTGTGTTCCACGCGGACTTCAAAGAGATTTCAGCACAAACCGATGGGGCCCGCAAGGGCCGATGCCTGCCAAAGGTGCGGGTTGTTCGAAAGAGATACCGTGGCCTCTGGCATACAGGCAACTGAGGGAACACGGGTGGGTTTTAGTCAGTAAAAGTCTGACACACCCTCCTGCTCCACCCAGAGCGGGAGAAGTTATTTTATGATTTTCCACCATGAAATAATTTACACAAAGTAAAGCACTAGTCTGGGTTCAAACCCACGACCAACAACTCTAGTAGTAACTATAGTTATTATTAAAACGGTTCAACACCAACTACATTAATTAACATAGAAACAATTATAATGTTGACAATAATTATGATACACGGGTATATAATTATAACTAACATGGAACAGTCCCTTGCATACCTACGTTCGCTCACAGAACATTAGATATACGCATAATCCATAATCTTATTATAACATGCATCTGAATGACTAACTATGTAGAATGTTTTCTCAATATTCCTTAAAACTAAATCTATATAAATAAAAAGACAAGTCCTGACTGACTGACTGATTGACTGACTCATCAACGCCCGGCCTAAACCCTTGGACCTAGAAAGCTGAAATTTTGCACAGAGGTTCCCTTTATAATGTAGACAAGGAATAAGGAAGGATTTTTCGAAATTCAACCGCTAAGGGAGTTAAATAGGGGTGAAAGTTCAGCGCGGGCGAAGCCGCTGGAAAAAGCTAGTAATAGATAATGATAACGTTATTTTTAATTCCATAAGCCATACCGACATCGAGGCCCACATATTATGTAGATACAATACACAATATTCCAACTTGTCATAGTACCCATCTTCGCGGTTCACAGCGTCGCGTCATATGCAAAGGCAAAAAGTACCTAACATGTTATGTCATGTCCAGTAGATCGTCGCTTGACGAGATATGGCGCACTGCACAATGTACAGTCAGCAAAACGGATGAGTATGCAAACTTACTACAAACTACTTTTAAGGCGGATCGGCTTATTTTTTTGTTTGGGAAATCATCAAATAACGTCTCCCGCTCTGGATGGAGCAGGAGGGCGTGTCAGACTTTTACTGACTAAAACCCACCCGTGTTCCCTCAGTAGCCTGTGTGCCAGGCCAGGTGCCATCTCTTTCGAACAACCCGCACCCCTGGCAGGCATCGGCCCTTGCGGGCCGCATCGGTTGTGTTGACATCTCTATGAGGCGCGCGTGGAACACAACGCGCCGTCGACCCGGGCTTGGTCCTTACCGGACAGCGAGCTACCCATTACTCGCCATCCGCAAGCCAACGCCTACTATGGCCGGGAATCATGCTGGGATTCCCGACGCTCAGGGCGTCTCCTGCAGCGACTAAGACCGTGAGGGCGCCCTCACGGTACTGCCTCTCCCTCACGTGCGCCGCCTAAGGTGGATGGACTAAAATAGCCTCAGCCTAAATTGATATATCATAAAAATCATCCCTCTACGTTCATTTAATCCCATTAAATATCTATTTCACGAAAGAATCATGATAATTATTAAATAACTTAGTGGGTTGAACTGATAATTTTAATTATTATAATTCTGTAAATACATACGTGTTACGGTCGCGAATCACATTTTGTTTATCATACAATCTGACACTGACCTGCAAATTGCAAGAAACGTAAGCAAATTTTACCTTAAGCCATGTACAACGTACTTTTCTTCATTGCTATCCCAAATACCACTTAGGTAAAAAAGTGGTCGCGAGCGCGGAAAGTTGTTTAAAAAGTTGATCGGGTTCTCGCTTCGTCATCCATCATCAAAACAGTCGAAAGACGTTCGATAGCTGGCCATAAGCCTACCTCAAGGATTGCGACAACGACCCGTCATGCTACTAACCAAACTCTTTTGTGCACGATACATTTGCAAAGCTGTTGCACGTCATACAGCTACAATACTTCCGCCTGCAGCCAATGATGTTCGCTAACGGCACACCTCACACCACACATCACAGAGTACAGTACAGAGTACCTAGTAGAGGCACCTACCTGCCATACAGCTCGTACTTTCTCTCTTCGTTCGTTTTGCAACAACCGAGGTTGCGACAATCAAATATTTTTTGACCTCCGTCGACAACTGCGCAGGTCCATCTAAACTTCTCAAGTGTTTCCTCTATGGTTGTGACTTTAATTAAACTTTAAAGGTGGTCCATTCGTCTGCTACTGGTCATCTTTAGCCTTCATCTGAAGTATAGTCGTAAGATACAAAACAATAAAAAATATCGGAGTTAATTTGACATCTTATTAAACCTGAACTTCCGAGCCGATGGAATCATTTTAAGGAAGGTCCACTATAAATTATAATCTTGAAATAACAGGTTTAAAAATATAGGCTATAGTATCACTATGTCATACATATTCTACCCCTTTATCTATGAACGTTGTTTAAAGTTAAGCAATGATTAGCGTCTGTTTAACCATACCTTACATTTTTGACGGTTGAACATCTCTTAAATTTAAGCAACGTTTATAAATAAAGGTGCTAGTATTTAGTCGTACTTACTCCACATCTGCTCATAGGTGACCGACTGATTATAGATCAACATGGAGAAAAAAAAACATAGATATCTAAAGAATATTCATGGTCTTCACTAGACCATGAATATTCTCTGGATATCTATCTTTTCTGTGCAAAATTTTGACACCTTGCAGAGGCTTCCCACCAAAAGTGCTCAAAACTATCATTTAAGATGCTATATAAAAAGATACTATCTACGATATTATACACCGTGCGTCGTGTTTTAGCGACCTTGAAAATAACCATATTCAAATTGACGAATCTCCGTAATGTTGATAAAGAATTTCTGCTCACTGCGCATTTAACCATTTTAGCAAACAATTTATGAATGCCAGAGTTGCTACTTAATGTCCATTGGTATTCACAGAGAGTACAATTTTATAAAGTATCTACGCAGCACACAAAGAATATAATGTAGACACTGTAAAATGATACGCATACCTAATATTATTTTATAGGGAGAACTAGCGACCTGCCACTGCTTCGCACGATTTTAAGATTTGACAAAACATCCAGATTGCTTTATTAAAAACTAGCTTTTGCCAGTGGCTTCGCCCGCGCGGAACTTTCATCCACTATTTGACCCCCTTAGGGATTGAATTTCGAAAAATCCTTCCTTATTCCTCGTCTACATTATAAAGGGAACCTCTGTGCAAAATTTCAGCTTTCTTGGTCCAAGGGTTTGGACTGGGCGTTGATGAGTCAGTCAGTCAGGACTTCTCTTTTTATTTATATAGATAGAAGATAGATAGATTCAGGATAAAATTTAAAAATTCAGCATATCATAGACAAGCATAGAAATTTTTCGTCGGTTTAAATTTTTTACTAGAGGTTTGCACCGGAGCGAGATTTTAACAACCGATTGAATTCACCGGTGATTGGGCAATCTCCGGTGAAAAACCGGAGGTCACCGGAGAATAAAGAAATTTTGTTTCTTTTTTAAAATTTGTACATTAAAAATGAAGATAAAAGAATAATCAGTTGATGTACTTTATAATCATTTATTAAAATAAAAAAAAACGTTTTATAAAGACAACAAATGCTGATTTTGATTTAAGAAACACAATATGTCAACAGCGTCATAGCACAACATGTTTCTTCTATCATTTAGTATTTGTCCTGTTGCCGAAAATACTCTCTCTGACTTTTTGTCATATAATAATTTTGTCTAAAGGCTATAAGTGTTTAGTAAATTTCCAGAATTGTACAACTTCGTCCCAATTGTGGCTTTTTTCAGGATACTGTGTTTCAGTATACATTTTGAATAAATTCATGACATTTTTGACATTGACATTTTCTGACGAAGAACCAGAAGGTGATTGTGCTAGAAATATTTCAAAAAAGCAACCCATATAATTACAAAAATAACCACGAACATTGCAACAAATTTTTTGACCCGTTAGTTGCTAGTGAAATGAATCACATAGACGGACAAGGCCGCTTTGATTCAAAGAAACAAGTTGGTAAATAATTGTCATAAATGTTAAATAATTATAAAAAAATATTGTTGAAAGTGTCTTTTGTTTGTGTAAATTTATTAAATAGGTAAATAAAATAATATCGATCACCGGAGATCAATCGGTCAATTACCGATTATTTCAATCGAGTACTTTTACCGGTAAATCACCGGTTATTCTCCGGTACTCACTGCTCCGGTGCAAACCTCTATTTTTTACTGCTGTTTGATAGAAAAGTACAATACCTACGCGGTCAAAATGTATGGAACAGCTGATTTAAAAAAAAAAACTAAGCTAGGGGTTCTAGAATTATAATATGCTAAATTCATGGTTACAATTTGCGCACTGGTTAAAATTTTATCTTGTATAATATTACCTATGTACAGACGCCAGCATATCAAGTTACCCCAAACTGTCAAATTTTCCCAATTGAAGGGTTTCCTTAGCTTGAAACGTAGTATATTGAGCATGGAATCAGAATGTACGGTTACCACAGAGAACTAAATAGTCGATTTTTGTAACAAATTAAAATAAATGCCTCACTCCGCAACATTGCCCGCGCGGGACACAGGCTGTCACAGGACGTGGCCGCTCAACGGATATTAAAAAATAGATTTAAGGGAATAGATTTAATGGGGGGAATAACCGCTCAAGGGGTTATGGAATAAAGTCGAAAATATATCAAAGAAATATGACAGATTGGGGTAGCTTGGTGTGCAGGCGTCTGTACCTAAGATAAATCTATTATCTTGTGGTTCTGGGTTTGATTTCCAAAGTGATATTGGGTTTTTCCGTCAGGGATTTCTTAGTAGCAGCCAGGAGTCTGGATTAGTGCCCAGCGAATGGCAATAGGTTCGCCCCTAATACATGGGACAGGCAAAATTGGGTGTACTGTAGGTGCACCTCTACTTAACCGTTCCGGGATTAAAGGTGTGATGTTATGGTATTATGTAAGCACAGCACCATAAAATTAATATGAAATATACATAAACCTGCATAAAATTCCGTTGCGTAGTTTCGAAGAATATCGCAGTCACACAGGCAGACACAAAAAAACTACTTTAATCTATACTTAATATTATAATAAAGAGGAAAGATTTGTTTGTTTGTTTGTTTGCATTGAATAGGCTCCGAAACTACTGAACCGATTTGAAAAATTCTTTCACTGGTGGGAAGCTACACTATCCCCAGGTGACATAGGCTATATGTTATCCCCTTATTCACATGTGAACGGGAACTACGCGGGTGAAACCGCGGAGCGATACTAGTTTACAATATGTGTACATGAAACATATCAGTGAAAAATGCCATAGTTACAAGCGAACTAATTTATTACTACACTCTCGACCAAAATAAATGTTACATCATATCTTAACAATAAGCCAACTGTAACATCAAATAACATAAGCACATTGTTTATCTATCTCTTTCAAAGCGGTTTCTTTGTTTTCATTTTAATTATTACGCGTTCAAGGAAATTATAAGCAAATGGTACATTATTTGATATGGTGCGGCCTACCCAAATGTCCTTTCTTTGGTATTGTTCGTCAAATCGTGAGCTCCTCAAGTTCTGAGTTGAGCCGTATGATTACTGATACATGCGTGCACTGAATGGACAGGTCCACTCAATCTGTGTGGTTCTTTCCTCAAAAGACTATTTCAGACACCAATCCACATGGTCTTCACATGATCTGACCAAGATTATGTCTGGACTTTAAAAGAGACTGTGACCTCTGAGTTTGTTTCGGCCTTTCTTCTCAGAGTAGTCAGATAGGAAACGCCGACCTCATCTAGTTTAAAAAAATATGATTGACGTGTAAAAGTGTTTGTACAAACCTACTTACAGAGATAAAATCATTTATCATTTATCATAGGTAGATACTATTTGTTAAGTGTCAGGAACCACTCACATGATGCGAGAGAACTAAGTAGGTATTAATTTTACTCGAACTGTTTAATTAGTTTCGAGACTAACCGACAGTATTATACATATTGTAGGAGAAGTCTGGAAAATTCTTAACGACCTCTTTAATTAACTTAGCGCTACAGAATAACTTAGATTAAAAATAATATTAAATCTTATCTAATTATTACGCTATTAATAATATTCATTTTTAAACTGCGCAATTCTTTGGTTCATTTTAGAACAATCGACGTGTATAAAATGAACAAAATGAACAAAACAGTGTTCTTATTTTTGACGAAAAAATCATACAAAAGTTGTGCTTTTTACAATGGCTCAGTTGACTGCCAGCTAGTGCCAAGCTGGATCCTCCACGTCGCTAAAAAAAAAAAACAAATGAAACAAAACAAACAAGGTTATATAATTTATAGCCGCAGATTACTTTACCTTCAGAACTGGACGTTATTTTAAACTAGCTTCTGGCTGCGACTTCTACCGCGTCAAATTTCTCGTTTTAACATAAAATATACCCTATGACTTGACATGAGCAGTGGTGGCCAAGTGGTAACGGCCGCGACTTACGAGTTGTAAGGACGTAGGTTCGAACCCAGATAAGCACTTTGTGTAAATTATGTCATCGCCACTGCTCCCAAAACGGTGAAGGAAAACATAGTGAGGGAACCGCCACGTACAAACTCACAAATTTTAACAAATTACAAAATCACTTAAGGTGAATCTTGTCGAAATTGTTTCCATACAAACTTCGGGAATGTATTACATCACTGTTCGACAATGTACATCAAAAATTAAACATGGTATGATTTTGTCTCGTTATTAATATTGTCTGTGCGGAAGCAGAATACTAAATCAAAAAGCCATTAAAACGTTAAAAGCCAACAAAGATTCGATTTTCTTGCTAATTTAACCTAACTTTGAGCGTGTAAGAAGTATAAAATCTTCGAAACCGACAAACCTCAATTATCGAAAAGTTCAATAAACTTACCTACATGTAGTGGTTTCTTCAGAATACCCGATCTTCCGAAGGACTTTACTTAATTTACTTACTACTTAGTTTTACTACAAATGATCCTGCATCTCACTCAATAACGTTGTGCGTGTAGACTAGCGTCTAACTGCTCATCTCTGATACTACCTCTATCGGGCACGATGCCTGGTGTGACAGCGTGCTTTTTAGCCAGGCCCACCAGTGAATTCGAGCCCGCGACTAGATTCCCCTTAATACACGTATCTGTAGGTTCAGTTTAAGTAGGTATACTTACTTCGACCGGTAGAGCAAGTTGCTTGACGTCAGACGGACTCTAAAATTATACATTGCTTTTTTTACCCATGATACAAAAACAATTAGAGGTCTAAATATAAACTGTTACGAATTAAATTTAAAACCGATAACAACAACAACAACTCAATTTTTTTAATAGACTTTATCACTTTAATCTATAAGTAAACAATGAGAAGATATTTTGGGAGAATCTTAGTTAATCTACGCTAATATCGATTATGTAAGTATAGAGAAAATATATCACAGCCAGTGTGTATGTGTGTGTGCAAAATACAGTCACAAACCTTACACTCACTCTTTTTCTAAAGCAAAATTGCAATTGTTATTTCACGAGAAAAACACTTGTATTTTTCCTAAGTGTAAGGTATTTATGCTCGCGACTGTACATGTCAATCTGTTGCCTGTGGGTAAATCGTATTTTCCCCTGTCCTATGGATGACCTTAGTTGAACCACGCTAAATCAAATAAAAAACGCTTCTATTGATACCAATTTCGGAGAAATGTCTGGGCAAAGACAGATAGGTAGTACATTACTAAACACATTCGCGCAAGCAATTAAGTCATTAGTTGCAATGACTATAAGCCACATCACTAACACCGCTTTAAATTGATCATTGATAATGCTATGAGGGGTAATTTGCAAAATACACACAATATCAGTACTTTTGACAGTTCAACGATATTCATTGCGTTATTTATGTTGCTGAGCAGACAAATTTTTCGAACATATGAAGCAACGGATTAGGAATAACCTCCAAAGTATTCATATTCTGATTGATGTGTTACCCAATTAGGGTGCTGGTCCAATACATTATTTCTCATTAGTAAAATGCTGCTAAAATGTCATCAACTCATCACATCAGTAGACTGCGAGATGATTTTATAGCCATGTTTGAAATATCTGCCTTGCCTAAATTTTAAATCGACTTACAATAATATAACGGCACTTTTGATAGATCTGCAGTGGTTTTGTTTGTCCTTCAGTGGGTCAAATGACAGCCAAACACTGAATGGCAACCGAATTCGTAATGATCGAATTGTGATTTGTGGTTAAAGTTTCGCATAAAGTGTTAATTTATTCCAAATCCCTGAATAGCTTACGATGGTGGATTGTGTCACATTTGTGTCAAGTTCGCCAAATATTTTATTCATACATATTATAATGTGGGTATGTTTATTTGAACCGAAGTGTACGTCTAGAAAACGAGACATGTGATTCGCAATAAAAAACAAAAGTAGGTTACATTCATTAACTGAGTTAGACCTTGACCGCCAAATCAGTTTGATACGTCAATCGAGGCTTCGGAGGTTGGTCTTTTTTGTTATGAGTTGGACGAGGCTATGGAGAGTCCTGATCAAAAACATCCAGCTACCTATATGCTTTTAAAAGTGCAAAAAGTGTTCAGATTTTCTTGGACCTCAATTAATCTAACGATTCGAAGAACACTCGCGCGAAACATGCAGTACCTGAACTGTTACCTACTTTGCGCATTTAACTATATGCTTGTTCTATCTTACTCTAACTGGTTTCAAACCTAGAAGGCCCCCGTGGCTACTCTAGATCACCGCCTGTGTTACAGATGTAGGCAAAAAAAATGCAGTCTTGATTTCGGAATCAAATTGGAAGGTGCGAGTGGTTGCAGGGCTTCGTAAATGTACAACTTCTTGAATTTTTGAAAGACAGAAAAAAAATGGGCATCCGACGTGGTGCTTGTTGACAGTTTTAGTTTTTTTTTTAAATTGCCAGCCACAAAAAGTTCTTCAGAGCGGCCCACTCGCAACTTCATCATCATCATCATTTCAGCCGAAAAACGTCCACTGCTGGACATAAGCCTCCCCCAAAAGGGGGTTTTGCCATAATCGCCACGCTTGGCAGGCGGGTTGGCGATCGCAGTATGGTGGTAAAATGCATAGAGAACGCTGCTGCCCGTTCTCTAGTAAGTCCCTTAGTCACCTTCTACGACACCCACGGGAAGAAATGGGATGGTGCTATTCTTTTACGTCCGGCACCACACGGAACTCGCAACTTGCAACATTGTAACTTATTATATAAAAAAAACTTTTAACAATTTGCCAACAGATGACGCTAAGAGTAGCTTAACTTAATATATATAATTTACTTAAAGGTACTTATTAGCTATCTATACATAAACTGATATTGAGGTGCGCGGCGTCCACAGCCTGAGTTACAGTCACTAATTTAAAACCTATTTCAAATTGAAACCCCGATCACATAGCATCACTCGTCCCCACAATTTAAGCGCTGGGTGCGCCCGAGGACCGCTGTGGTCGGTGGCGCAACTTCGGATGCGCGCGCGCAGCGGTCGCGCCCCTCCATGTAGACACCGACACAATGCAGGATTTGATCCGAGGATTGTTTGTAAATAAACGATCCTTAACTCGGTGACATTGGTCGTTCGACCTTTTGACCCGAGCCAGACAACTATTGTAGGTAATTGGTTTTGTTAATTGTTATTTTTATTGTTCTAAAAGAGCTCAGAAAACAGTTGAACCTGCCTAAGAAGCTCGACCTGAAACAACATGCCAGCGACATCGTGAAAAGATGCCCTCATAAATAAATACCACCCGTCTCTCCACGTGTCCAATGCTTACTCAAGGATGCATATCCGGTAGGCTCGCAATCCTTTCTTATCTAAAGGGCACTTCTACCTGACCATTACAGCGCCCCCAGTCTACTTCTTGATATGCAATGGCCTCTGTAACACCATGAAGCATGAGGCTCCAGGGGCTAGTGCAAATCTTGGGGTTCATTCGATTAATCAGTTCTAGTCAAGCCACGCTGGGATCGGTGCACTTAATCCATTCATGGAGTCATTCTAAATTCTTAAAGTAGAAACATACGGAACATTTTGTAATCGCATACACCAAAGGTCAAAAATATTACGAACCTCATCATAATCTGTCTAGCCTTTTCCCAACTCTACTGGGGTGTTGGCGCGGGGAGCAATAAAAGAGTGGACTGTATTTTAGGCAATGGTTTACTGCCGTGCTTATTAACAATAGGAAACTTTCCCGGACAAACAATAAATAAATGAGGTTAGAGAGGTTATTCGTCCGTCGCGGTCGAGTCTGTGGAAGCGATTACTCGTTGGGCCGAGCCATGTTGCGACCGCGCCGCGCCTCGGCGTGCTGATGATGACGCGTCGGCCACGACGACGCCTGAGCGTGTAGGTCGCGCGCAAGGTCGTGTGTTGGGTTCGATTCCCAACAGGGGCGGTTTCCAGTCTAACCGGATGCAGATCAATAACAGTATTTTACAGCGAAGCGGAGGACTGCCGCTTGCCTATCTCTAACCTAAATGCAATCAATAATTAGGTACCTAACTAACATAACCTAACCTAATACTCACTGGCGTTTATACATATTTACCATAACACAAATTGGCTTCTAAGATACAAATACATAAACCTAGTTTAGAAGTCAGGGTTGTTCTCTCTGGAACACTAACTTAAGCCATTTTTAGATCAAAGTAAAGTAGGTATATGTATTTATGGAGAAATAATAGTACATTATGGTACAAGTGTGTAACGTTGGTGATTATCGCTGAGGCGCCATTGAGACCCGAGCCGTCAGGCGAGGGTCTTAAGAGAGCCGAGGACGATAATCATCAATACACAAGTGTATCATACGACGTTTTTCAACACACTTGCGAAGAAAATAATACTAAATCATCATCATCATCATCATCCATCATCATCATCCATCATCATCCATCGTCATCCATCAGCATCCATCATCATCCATCATCATCATCCATCATCATCCATCGTCACTCATCATCACCCATCATCATCCAGCATCATCCATCATCATCATCCATCATCATCCATCATCATCCATCGTCATCCATCATCATCCATCATCATCATCCATCATCATCCATCGTCATCCATCATCATCCATCATCATCCATCGTCATCCATCATCATCTATCATCATCCATCATCACCCATCATCATCCAGCATCATCCATCATCATCATTCATCATCATCCATCGTCATCCATCATCATCCATCATCATCATCCAGCATCATCCATCATCATCCAGCATCATCCATCATCATCATCGTTTTTAAGAACAAAGCAACTCAAACAAAAAACAACCTATAACTCACTAAGAACAAAGCGACTCAACCAATTCTATAACTCACTAGTGAATAATAGTAATGAAAAAGTCACAGTTTGATAATAGGTGTCATTATGTGCCTAACTGTAGTGAAATTAGAGCCATTTTATGAGCAAGTGTGTTGAAATAGTACATTATGGTACAAGTGTGTAACGTTGGTGATTATCGCTGAGGCGCCATTGAGACCCGAGCCGTCAGGCGAGGGTCTTAAGAGAGCCGAGGACGATAATCATCAATACACACGTGTATCATACGACGTTTTTCAACACACTTGCGAAGAAAATAATACTAAATCATCATCATCATCATCATCCATCATCATCATCCATCATCATCCATCGTCATCCATCGTCATCCATCATCATCCATCATCATCATCATCATCCATCATCATCCATCGTCATCCATCATCATCCATCGTCATCCATCATCATTCATCATCACCCATCATCATCCAGCATCATCCATCATCATCATCATCATCCATCATCATCATCCATCGTCATCCATCATCATCCATCATCATCCATCGTCATCCATCATCATCTATCATCACTCATCATCACCCATCATCATCATTCATCATCATCCATCGTCATCCATCATCATCCATCATCATCATCCATCATCATCCAGCATCATCCATCATCACCCAGCATCATCCATCATCATCATCATCATCGTTTTTAAGAACATTGCAACTCAAACAAAAAACAACCTATAACTCACTAAGAACAAAGCAACTCAACCAATTCTATAACTCACTAGTGAATAATAGTAATGAAAAAGTCACAGTTTGATAATAGGTGTCATTATGTGCCTAACTGTAGTGAAATTAGAGCCATTTTATGAGCAAGTGTGTTGAAAAGATTATTATTATTAATTGAAACGACTGGCAAACCTATTCATCAGACTCACCAAATACTGATTTGCTGAATATTTCAATTCAGACAAAGCTATAGTTAAGTACTATCTCCACGACTCAACAGCTAAGTATCTGCAAATACAATAGATACACATATCATTGTAAACAAGATCCATTGAAGCCTACGTACTATAAAAATAAATAAATAAATCCCCAGCGAAAATTAAAAAGATTTAAGATATGTTACGCAGATATTAGATAAGTTAGACACGATCTTAGAAGATCGTGGTCGTACATATATTATACACAACAATCATTAGCATATTTCACACAATACCTATAGTTTGGTGTCATCGTGTCTAGTCAAATATTGCAAAGCATCCACAATAAAACGTGTAACGTCAAAAACCGCAAGTTTATTTGTCGAATAAAAACTTGTAAAAATTAGCTGAGGCGAAACTGGTGGCCATTTATTGAAACACTCAAAAGATAAGGCAAAATAAAATTATATGGCAACAAAACGTTGTTAGATCATAATTATATTGCATACTAGCACACAATAGTGCACCTCTCTTTTCTGTGCAACTAGATTATCAAATAACATAAGCAAACATCACGCCTTCTTTTGGGCAGGGGCTATAGTCCACCCACATTTCGCCAGTTATGCTTAAGTCCCATGTAGGTAATAGGGGGCGAGCCTATTGCCGTCAACCGGGCACAAATCCAGACTCCAGGCTGCTATTGACAAATTCCAGATAGAAAAACCCAATAACACACGTCAATATTTTGTAGGTCAATATTTTAAAAACTAGATGGCGCCGGCATTTCCTAGCTGACTGTTCCCTGAAGGGTTGCCAACATTTTTTCGACAAAAAATAGTACTTTTCGAAATAATCTATAAAAATATAGTACACTTCAAAAAAGTATAGCATTTCACGGAAAAAGAAAAAAATAAGCATTTTTTTGCACTACTTGAATTTTTTTTACAATTTTTTGTATGACATTGAAGTGACACAATACGATGCTTTTTTTTATTTAATGTAAATCAAAAGCTCATTTTTTATTAATAAGCTTCCTACTACTTCGGTTTCATTCTTCTCGCCATTTTCAAATTCATAACCAGAAATATCCTTTCCGTGAATCACGAAATGACCAGACTATGGTAAGACAATAATTTGACAATAGTGAAAAGTTCGGAACGCATTATGACAGGTGAGTTCGGGTATATGCTATTGCATCAGTCCAAAGTTAATAAAAAGACACGTTCATAATTTTTTTAAATAAAAGATTTGTTTGTTAGATTTCGGTGTTGAAAATATTGTATTTTTAACAGTATATAGTACGCAGAACCCGAAATACAGTACAATACTATAATATATTATAGTACGGTTGGCAACCCTAGTTCCCTGAGAAGAAAAGCCGAAACAAACTCAGAGGTCATGGTCTCTTTTAAAGTCCAAACATTATACTATTTGAATTTATGTGAGTCTAACAATGCAGGGCAATGTCTGGAAGGGCCTTTTGAAGAAAGAGCCATCAGCTTTGAGCTGCACCCTAATTGCGTAACTCACGATTCATCATAATCTGTACCTATCGTTTTGAAACGGATTGTTAAACCATTGCTTCATATGTTCGAAAAATGTGTCTCTTCGACAACATAAATAACGCAATGGATATTGTTTAACTGTGAAGACGTAACCAATTATGATCAATCGTGAGTTACGCAATTCGAGTGCTGGTTAACCTTATACATTAAATAAAACATCTGTCTGTTTTATTTGCCTTTGTATCATATAATATGTCTTTCCATTTCTAGAAATTAGCATGAATGCCAATGTAGCGATTATTACCTACTTATTTAATGTTTTTGCGTCAACTATTAGCGTGTCAACGAGTAATTTTAATAAATACCTGTCATTTACATCGTAGATAACGTTGAAGTCATTAATTAAAAAGTGTTATTACTACTTATTTCATAATAGTGCTTCCTTGTTAAATGGTACTACAAAGATCGTGAAAATTAAAAAAAAAATGGGTGATCCTGTGGTGTCTGGTTTTTGTCATAGAATCATAAATGTTCCAGCAAGAACAAATTTGGGCTGAAGACAATCCGATTTGGTGCAAGATCGAGACATCTATACTTAAATATCAGCCGATATAAATCTCCAATCTGATTTTATGTTTAAAATCATCTTCTCGTTACACTAATGACATCCGAAACTACAGCCATCTAATTGAAACTCCGCCCACCAGAAAACTGTAGCATCATTCGAGAACGTTCGTGATTCAATTCATTATTGACAGTAACCCGTCCCCCGCATCATACGATGCACACAAAAGAGGCATCCACTTCCCTATTAGCAGCGCCAGTAATCGCCACTTCCCACGGGCACAATGCCACGCTCATTTCATGGCCTAGTTTCTGTTGGGCCAACGTTGGTCGAATTGAAAGGCCTCCAGAACTTTTGATCCGGTCGTCTCGTATCACACCGTTTGGTTGCGATCATGCGATGAGAGCTAGATTGAACAATTGGACGACGCACGAACGAGGCATGGCTATTAACAGGGTACGTGAAGCTGATATGCTAGAAATTAGAATACAAGCCTTCAATCGTAATCTATTTTTAATGAAGATTTTTTTTATAAAATAGAAAACAGGTCAATCAAATTCCAATAAATGATTTTTTTGGTTTTGATTTTAAAATTGTCAATAAAAATAGAATTTAAACCAAGCCAAAAAACAAATCTAAAGAGTAGTGTCATTAAATTGTTTACCTAGCCCATCAGTAATTAAAGTGGTATCGCCCGGACTTACGGGTTGTAAAGTCGTGAGTTCGAACCCAGGAAGGCAGTTTTCTTTGTGTATTTGATTTCATCACCACTGTACCATCCCTCTGTACCATCCAACAACCCGCACTGGGTTAGCGTGGTGGGTTATAGCCCATTCGTCTCACAGGGAGGAGGCCTGTGTCCCAGCAGTGGGAATATTATAGGCTTATTATGCATCAGTAATTTCCATTGTACCCTGTAGCAAGAAACCAACTGTAACAAAGAAATACGTATATAATGCCAATGTCAAAAGAAAGTGTAGGAACAGTAAGAAAGGAAGCGCCTATTATAATGTTTCCTTCGCTCCTTAATAAAGCGGAGACAAAAAAGACCACAGACAACAAGCAATAAGACGTATAAGCCCAGTGTTCTGTTGACCCTGAAGCCATTGTAAATCTGTTTCAACACAAATAATGAGGTGAGTTTCGACAGTAACTTTTAATTAGTACCTAAGTTATGAATGACCTATAACGTAGGAATATAATTAAGTAAGTATTCCTCCTTGACTATTATAAAAATATGCGATTCATTCATTCTTGCTGAATGAAAATATTTTCTTAGCGCAGTTTTTCCTTCCTCGTAATCGGAATAAATTCACACATTTTAATTGTTAGGCCCCGATTCATCGTACGAGCGTTTCAGAGCGTCTAGTTCGACAGCGCCTCTACTGGATTCTGTGTGAACTAAAGGATTGAGTTATGTCATAATATTATCTAAGCCTAGTTGGTTCACATAGGCTTTTGTTCTGCTACTATATTACTTACTATTTCATGTGTTATGTGTAAAGATATATTTTAAATTGAACTATCGCTATTATTCACATCCCCTGTACAAACAAAACATTAATTATTCAGCCGTTTCATGTAACTTCTATCTTTATTTCGTTTACAATTCTGTTCTTCGCTTTTCCGGTCGTTAGATGAAGACATTGTGGCTTTGTACTGCTTTCCATGTTGTGTTAGGAGTCAGAGCTTTCGCTGATTATCTATCTACCAATACTCATATTGTAAAGGGGTAAAATTTGTTTGTATGTAATAAATTTAAGGGATAATCTATGGCACATACTAGTCAGATTTGAAAAAAAAAAAAGTCGGAAAGAACGCTAAGTGAAAACGAACGAATAGTGCGGCGAGCGATGGGATGAGGGGGTCTACTCTCTAAGCAATAAGTCCATAGTTACCGCCGAAGTTACGGGCGTATCTACACCGTATCAACTACGGACATAAGATTACTTCGGGGTCCGAACTAAGAATGAATCACACCACCATTTGAAAGCCACCATATAAATTTTGACTCGTATTGAAGATGAAGGAACGTGATAATTTATTAGATTCATCAATAAGGAACGACACTAAGACTGCCACACTACAGTGGATACCTACTGCAAAATTTGCATGTGTTGATTATTTCTGCCTATGCTTCCTATACCCTCACGCAGAGTTTCTTAAATAAAAGACGACACTAGAAGGAACTAAATGCATTGTTATTGCAGATTAGATCCAATAAAATCTTTACAGACGATGTGACTGGAACGCCCCCTGTCAGCCCAGACTTGAACAATATAGACCGCACTGAACAAGCAACTACCGAAGATCAACTACTTGACAACGCTGAAACATTTTGGATACGCATGGGACATAATATATCATTATGATCAATAAACAGACCTTCCTCTTCATAGTTCAGTCGGAAACAATTATGGGAATATTATTCTTGAACAGTGTTTTGCTTACAGTGAATCACATAAAATATCTATCTTTCAATAACTTTACGGAGAGGCCAGCAGGGCGGCCATATTACACCGATGATGTAACTATTGCTGTCTCGATCTAAATTGACAAAACAATTTTTATGGGATTTTTTTTTGAGGGTTGGAAATCATCAAATGACTTCTCCCGCTCTGGGTGGAGCCGGAGGGCGTGTCAGACTTTTATAGGTGCGCGTGGAACAAACGCGCCGTCGACCCGGTCATTTTTTTTTAACATGGAGAAATACCTACTGCACTACCACGGGGAGATAGCGCAGTTATGTTGGACTGTAACCCTCTAAAACTCCACGGTGTCCTCCAGTGCCACCTGAGGCGGGATCACAGAAACGAGCAAGCCATCCGCGAACCCGCCGCGGCTGCCCGTCACCGGACCCTCCTCGGAGGGGAATAACACCTACTTATCACCGGCGCACCAGGACACATGGCACGCCGTGACCACCCCAGGAACCAAATAGTATAAGGGCCCCTGAGGACCCCGTGTCTGGCACTCTTGGTCCCCCTGCGACCACTTTTTGGCTACAGGGGACAGGGAGAGCGGACAACGCTATACCGACACTCCTCCTCCCCAGCGGCTCCACCGCATCCGCCATAACACGGCGGCAGCCCCGTCCAGGCCACGGAAGACCGCTACTCAGAAGCACCGGCACTTCTCCTCCACCGCAGATAAATTGTGAACTGCACCATATCACTTACCGACCGAATAGGTTAGGTTAGGTTAGAATTGCAACCAACCTAGCCGAGAGAGCGAAGCGAGCGGTACCGCGGCAGCGGCAGCGGCCGGCGAGCGCTACTTCCAAGTTAGTAACTATTTAGTAATAGCGCAAGGTACTATCCGTCTTGATAATTTGTCGTCGAAAAACAGTGCGTAAAATTGAAAAAGGTTTTTGCAATTCACAATTTATCGGCAGTTTAAAATCTCGCGAGACAGATTATATACTAACGGTGTTCACAATGTTATGGCGACATATACAATCATCTTCTTCTTCTTAGCGTGTCGATAGCAATCTAAATACAGTCAGCCCAGAATTTGGCTACGATTTTAGCACTTTCAGCAGCTCAATTAGCTTCTGCAGCGTGCAGACAGCAGGACACGCTGGACAAGATAATAAAACATTTACATTGTAATTGCGTAGTTGCGTTGTATTTGCGATTGATCCATTGCTTCCTTTATGTTCCTGCTCAACAACATAAATAACGCAATAAATTAAATCTATTCCTACTGTTAGTATCTTGTTCCGACACCTATTTGGTTGTTCCGTTTTATATATTCCTGGTAGACAGTCGTACGATGTCGCGCGAAGTTACTGTACTGTAACAAAAATGATTCCTGGAAGTGGGTCTTCTGTTTCATTAATTAAGTGTGTTCGTTCTGACTGGAGAGTCGTACGATTTCGCGCGATGTTACATCACAGGTCTTTACTGTTGCAAAAATTTCTTCCTAGAACTGGGTCTTCTGTGTCAGTTGTTTAGTGTGTTCGTCCTAACTGGGGCCTAAGTCTACTAATTTATAAACGTTAATAAAACGTTATAAATGGTAAGTTTTTGACAGATTTGCCATACAAAAACTGTCAAAAACACACCATTGAGAGACCATTGTAACGTTTATAAATTAGTAGACTTAGGCCCCTGGACAGTCGTACGGTCGTACGATGTCGCGCGATGTTACATCACAGTCGTTTCCTGTTACTGAATACTATTGTGCATGCAATGAGCGTCGCTCGCGCCACTTAATTCGCAGTCAACAGTGGCTTTGAACTTGCTGAATTTTAACATTCCCAGACTGTAGGTATTGTATTAAAATATTAATTGTATTAAAATCAGAAAGTTAATTACAAAAGTTATATTCAACAATTTTTATATTTATAATTTTATTACCTGATGATAAAAATCTACACTAATATAAAAGATATTTATATAAATTTATTAATATTATAAAGCTGAAGAGTTTGTTTGTTTGTTTGCTTGAACGCGCTAATCTCAGGAACTATTGGTCCGATTTGAAAAATTCTTGCAGTGTTAGATAGCCCATTTATCTAGGAAGGCTATAGGCTATATATAATATAACATCACGTTAGAGCCCTTAGGAGCCAAGAAAAAGAAAAAGTCACGAATACGAAGTACTCGCACGGCCAGGCGATTCGATGCGACGCACGGTTAGGGTCGGGGTAGCAAGAAATTTGACGCAGACGAAGTTGCGGGCAGAAGCTAGCATATAACAAAAAACAATTTTGCGGGCTTACTAGTCGATTCGCACACATTCACCCACCCGAATCAGGCGAATAGACAATTTTAAATAATGTATTTTCTAAAAGTGTCGATTCGCCCAATTCGGTCGAGTCAATGCATGCGAATCGAATGATAAACCATCTTGCCAAATTATTTAAAAACAAACGTAAATAGATACTTAGAATATTCAACGTATTGAATATTCAATAATGTAAGCGGCCAATCAATTATGTATTTTGTAATTCAAAACAGAAATTTAACATTCAAATAATATAATATGCATACTTATCAATTCGCCTGGAATTCTGAAACATGCATTTTAAGCATGTCAAAACACGTGAATGAAATAATCCATCCGATAATAAAGATGACAAAATCTTCACAGATTTTGCCGAGATCACATGAGTACGGGCGTTTTCTTAACATTACAGTAGATACCTATCTAAAGGTGCTTTCATAATTACACGGCTCGAAAACTTAAGACATTTTAAAGGGTAGGAAATCATCAAATGACTGCTCCCGCTTTGGGTGGAGCAGGAGGGCGTCAGACTTCTATTGACTAAAACCCACCCGTGTTCCTTCAGTTGCCTGTGTGCCAGGGGCCACGGTATCTCTTTCGAACAACCCGCAACCCTGGCAGGTATAAAACTAAAAACAATGGGTAACTAATGAACAGGTAATTAATTCGGATTACCTTTTATTTTATCAATAAATTAATGTACCTACGTAATTAACCTTTAGCCATGTAAAAGTAAAACAAATTAATTAATTAATTACTAGGTCTATACTACATTTCCCGATGATTTTATTTATTTCTTTATTTAATCATTTATGTACACGCATAAACATACAATAAGAAAGGAATAGAAAATAGGTACCTACAAAGGTTAAGCTTAATCGATCGAGACTCGATTAATCGAATGAACCCCAAGTTTTGCACTAGCCCTTGATACCTCATGTTTCATGGTGTTCCAGAGCCCATATGGAGTAGACCGGGGGGCGTAGTCATGGTAGGAAAGACGTGTTGGGGCCCCGTACACAGTCAATCTCGATCGCGATCCGCGATCAAAATCAATGATCGCGATCCATATTGATAATGTGCGATACTGCCGCGATCTTGCGCTTACACGTTCAGTCTTGATCACGATCAGCGGATTTCAAAATGTTTAGATATTTTGCGATCAGATGCATTAATCCGTCAATCTAATTAGCACATTTTTAATCTGGATCGCGATCATTGATTTTGATCGCGGATCGCAATTGAGATTGACTGCCTTTAGTATCTCCGGAGAATCAAAGCCAAACTTTTATTTTTCGTCACTTACACTTACTCATCCTTTTTACGTAAGTGGTTGTGACAGCTGACTACAATCACGCACGTTGTATTGTCCACAACCACAATGCTGGACTAGGATTTGTGACTCCAGTGTTAATGAGCTCCAACAAAATATTTGTTTGTCCGATTTTTTGCTCGTACAATGAACCACGCATTGATTTCATTCACGGAAAGTTTTCATCAGCTATGACGTGTTTATCGCGATAAATAGTCATAATTGAGCGATAATTTGTTATGCTGACCAAGTTTTCCCATCAGCTTACTCCATTAGAACGCATTTACATATGAGTAAGTACTACGAGTAAGTATAATACAGTGTCATTTGATTGATGGTTCGTTAAAAGTAAACGCACACTTATCCGCACCGAAAGAATCCAAACTTCCGAATTCTTCCGGCGAATCGTCCGATTCGGCGCAGGTAGTGTGCGTTTCATAATGATTTCATACTAGTAATTCTTTCGGCTCCTTCGCTTCCTTCGACTCTGATAAGTGTGCGGTTACCTTAAAACTTCCTTGAAAGAGGTGGATCTCTCACTATTTGATATGGCGAGTTTGGTTTAATAGTTTGATTAAAACGCCAATTTAGCTATCTGAACTTTCGTAAAGTGCAGTCGCTATTTGTTTGTCGGCTGTCATGTTTTTAATTTTTATAAACTACTAGCTTCTGCCCGCAACTTCGTCTGCGTCAAATTTCTTGCTCCCCGACCCACCCCGTCCGTCAATCGCTTGGCCGTACGAGTAAGTACTTCGTATTCGTGACTTTTTTCTTTTTGCTCGGCTCAACCAACTCTAAAATATTTCATTAAATTCGAACCAGTAGTTCCTGAGATTAGCGCGAACAACCACGCGCGCGCGAAGTAGGTACCTACTTATCATTATTTTGCTGCGATGTTATTTTAAAACTGCTAGGTATATCTCCTAAGATATTCAATGAAATCGAATGATGTGAAGGGCAATTTTAGTTTTAAATTAAATACTTGTGACGAATAACGTATTTATTTGGATTAATATCTATCATATTTATAAAAAAACACCTTCGCAAATAATGCATCATTTTAGAACAAATTTGGTTAGCATAAAAAGGTTATAGCGAGCCAACCTTAAAAGATACACATCTGCTGTCGCGGACTGTTTTTTAGAACTTTTCTGTCATACATGATTTTTGCGAAACTTTAACCGTTTACGCAGCGGAAGCTCTCAGAAGGAAAGAAACCCCGATTTTGAAACATTCTTCATTGGTACTCCGCTCCTATTAGTCTTAGCGTGATAATATATCTTATAGCTTTTCTCGATAAATGGGCTATCTATACATGAAATATTTTTTTTAAATCGGACCAGTAGTTCCTGAGATTAGCGCGTTCAAGCAAGCAAACAAACAAACTCTTCAGCTTTATAATATTAGTATAGATGTTAGTACGTATTTATTTCTTAATATCTTATATTTTCTGGTAAATTTAATTAATTATTGTTAACTTGTACAGAACTGAATAGCAAACCCATTACAGATTACGAATAAACACTTCAAAAATTCTACCAAATTTCAATTTCTAAGGTGGCTCCTCAATGAAGGCGTCCGCAAGCTCATGCCTACGGTGGCCGGAAATCGGCCTGGGATTCCCGACGCCCAGGGCGTCTCCGTATCCTGCGGCGGCTAGGGTCGCGAGGGCGCATCTGCTGCCTCTCCCTCACGTGCACCGCCTCCCTCTTCGCGAGCATCACTGCTTCGCTGAAGGAGGTGAAGGCTCCCCATGCCCTCTCGCTCCGTACCATGGCCTGAACCAGGGCCGGACGCGAGAGATCGCCGCCGCCGATCGCCTCCACGAGAACACGGCGGTGCTCCACTCAAGCTGGGCAGACCGCCACCGTGTGCTCCACCGTGTCCTCAGGGCGATCTTCGCAGTGGAAACACCCGGGCGTTTCCTCCCGCCTTATCCGAAACAGGTGTCCGGTGAGGACCTGCGTCAGGCGGAAGGTGAAGACGCCATGCCGCCTCTCAAACCACTCCTCAAAGAGGGGACTTACCGCCGCAATGGTGGCGTGCCCAAAGGCGTCTGGGTTGAGACTGAAACATTCAAAGGGTTTTATTACAAATTCCATTATCGACTAAATATTGGTGGTACCCGCGTTTAAATATGAAACATGGCTCCTCAATCCTTACGGATACTTCTTGAGAAAATCAGATTAAATTGTCATAAATAACACTCATATTTTAATATTAAATTTATTTTTGATCTCATAAGTAACATGACCCTATATTACTTGTGAGATCATAAATAAATTTATGTATAAAATAATTTTAATTTTTCGAAATTGTGCCTTTAATAAACTTAATAAGGGCACAATTTATAGAAAATATCTGTTGATTTTTTTTTTAATTATCTCCATCCTACTTAAAGTTAACCTTCTAAGTTTACATAACCCCATTTATTTATTTTATTTTATTTATCCTCACACTGGAAAGCCTTACAGCAATTACACCATTGCATCGGAGCAAAAAATAAGTTCATGTGCTGCATGCGTGCGCGGTGGACATCGAACGAGCGACGATGGATCACATCACACACGCAGCGTCTTCCATAACTCTATTCCGTCCCTATCGCGCACATTCCTTGCGATTTATTGAGATTCAATGACTCTGAAAATATAAACATTAAAATTGAAAAACCTATCCTAAAGTATTCCAAGAAATATAAATACGATTTATTTTTTTTGTGGGTGGGAAATCATCAAGTAACTTCTCCCATATGGACATAGGCCTCCCCCAAGCTGTGGCCCTTCGAACGGTTCTGTGCTTCCCGCATCCAGCGGACTCCTGCGGCCGTTACAAGGTCATAGGTCATCATATACATAAACAGTAAGATATATCGCAACTAAAACTAGTTCAAACAAATCATTAAAAAAACATCACCAGAAATAATACAATCAGAAGCTTCTGGAAATTGAATAATTTGCGAAAATTACGTAACTATATAATTAGCAATGTTATTGCTAACAATGGACAAGCAAACAAAATGGTCTTTGTTCACGTCACTAGGTACACTTTATTTTTTTATTAATAGTTAGATACGCCTGTGCCTTCTACTCAAACATGTAAGTATAAATAAATCAAAATAGGTACGTTCCTAAAAAATTTAATTAGGTGATAGGTAAAAGGCAGAATTTAAAGGAAAATCAACATTAATATTAATATGGGACATGATATCATGATTTCAAGGTTGATTCCATAGTAAAAATTGGTCAGAATGAGGAGTTTACTTTTAGAGTTCGAGTATTATGTATACATTTCCCTACTAGCTGTGCCCCGCGGTTTCAACCGTATAAGTCTCGATCTCCTAAGAATATTTATTTAATTTTATTTATTGGCTCATAAAAAAAGTGTATGCATATAAAGCTGAAACACATCCTATGTCCTAATCCAGATCATGGTCTAGCCATGTGTCAAATCTCATCCAAATCCGGTCAGCGGTTTTAGCGTAAAAGCGTAACAAACAAACATACAAAAACTCTAATATTTTCTCTTTAAAATATTAGTCTGTTCTATTAAAGCCATGTTGGCTTATAGCCATAAGCCAGTAAGTAGTTCACACGCTAGCTGTGGAGAATGACAGAACCCACAAAAACTAACAATTACAAAACTTTGGTGATTGAGTAAAATATGAGTTTTGTGTTATACAACAGCTGTAATCTCTCCAAGTGTACCATAAAGAATAGAAACCCGTCAAGTACCAACTGCGAGTACATACACACCGGTCTCGATTAGCCTACAATCCTACATAAGTACACTATTGCAACTTGTTTCTCGCCCACATTAATTCTTCTTGCCCCTTATTTAGTTTTAATAGGTTTAATAAACGTATATCTTATTATAACGTACATTTATTGTAACTTCTTTGTGGCTATTGCTATGCCACATTGGTTTCTTAATCATTAATTTTAGTAACTATCAGAACTATTCAAATTTATATTAACTGAAACGAGAATTGAAATTGTATTTTGGACATCAATGTCTGTATTTTCTTCCATTCAGCTTTTTTTGTTTGATTACAACACTTACAAGTCACAGTTTGCTAATCCACCTACGCCATAAATAAATACAAGAGAAACAGTATCGAATAGCAAACAATCATTAAACACTACAACCTACGTCATACTCATAATAAGTACCACGGAATGGTTAAAAACCAGAGTGATATTATACCTTTATTTATTCCATTTTCTAAAATGGCAACACTTGATAGAATCGCAAAGGAAATTAGCGTCTTCCATTGGAGAATGTATGGGTCCATCCCCAACTTCTTTGTACTCGTGTATTTCTGCAAAAAAAATATTTTGGAATTATTTTTATTGATTAAGGATCTCCAACAAAAGATGTACACAATACATGACATAAATAGAAGGCATTAACAGGTATTAAGTAGGTGTACTCCTTCACTTATAGGAGACCACAGCATGTACAGTCGCCAGCAGGTCAAGCTATCCCAAACTGTCAAATTTTCCCAATTGAACATAAACCTTATTCCTTTGGAATAAAGTTGAAAAACTATGCCTCTGTACAATAGAGTTAAAAACTAAGCTAACAAAGTAAAAATATTAAATACAGGTAAAATTATGAGACAGATATCATTCGATCTTCAGTCATCTGCGATGTTCGCTCTCACATTATCACTCCTTTTGCTTCTTAGACTTAGACAGCGCCAGAACAACGTCATTTAAAAAATACTCAACAAAATTAATTCATACCAAAGTATTTACGTACTTAAGCTAAATTATTTAACTTAACACATGCGTAGGTACGTGCTACCTACGTAAGTAGACATGCAAGTACAAAGTGATTTACTTACAAACGAAGTCCAAAAGGTAGATTCGTTTCAAAACAACGGAATTTGCATACTTTACATACACAACAAAGACGGGTCAATGGAGGTTAGAATGAATTACCTTTGAATAGCTAAACTCGGTTAAGTTTGAATGACATGACCGGTCGTTTCCTGGTGTCTATAAAAATGAAGTAATTTAATTATAGGAAACACATTGTTAGTTCTTTCGCAAGCAGTTAGTTCTATTTTATGTTGTAGAGTTTAATTTATTTATAACCTGAATTGGATTGAGTAATCTGTGGCAGAGAGCAGTGGTAGCCAAGTGGTAACGGCCGCGACTTACGAGTTGTAGGTCGGGAGTTCGAACCCAGCCAGGTGGTTTACTTTGTGTAAATTATTTCATTACCACTGCTCTCAAAACGGTGAAGGAAAACATCTTGAGGAAACCGGCATGTTCTAGAACAAAAAAATCAGAAGACATGTGACATCTACCAACCCGCACTGGGCCCGCGTAGTGGATTACGGATCAATCCCTCTCACAGAGAGGAGGCCTGTGTCCCAGCAGTGGGAACATTATAGGCTGATAATGATGAATCTGTGGCACAGACTACCAATCAGCATGTTGCCATGTTCCCTTATTATAACAGGGCGTTTACATTTCATTTACCTTTCAGCCAGTGTTTTAGTAAAAACGTTTGAAATGGCTGATTAGAAAAATAGGCGACGATAAAAGAAGAAAATAGAGTAGAGGCGGTATAAGTAGGTAGAAGTTCGTTGCTTTAAGATTTCCCTTCAGAAAGTATGCTTAGACTAGATCATGTACCTATATATGAATACGTGAAGCAAAAACATTGGACCTTGTACCCCTTTTTACGACAATTACGCGGACAGAGGAGTACGAAATTTGGCACAGTTAAAGTTTATGCAGGATAAGTTTTTATCCAGTGCGCAAATTTTAACCATGAATTCAGCATATCATTCTAGACCCCCTACCGCAGAAATCTATCGCCAGTTATAAAAAAAAATCAGCTGTTCCATACATTTTGCCCGCGTAGCTATTGCACTTTTCTATATAGAGTATAGAGTGCAGAAAGCCAATATTTTCATATAATAATGCATTTGAAATACAGGGTCTAATTTCGACCACAAGTTTAACTTATTTCGCAAGTGAGACGAGGTCTTCCTACAGCTTCGAAATTCATGAATGTAGCGTTACTCGTTAGTCCTCTTATACATGAATTCATCATCTACATCATATCAGCCGAAAGACGTCCACTGCTGGACATAAGCCTCCCCCAAAAGGGGCAGGCGTGTTGGCGATCGCAGTATGGTGGTAAAATGCATAGAGAACGCTGAAGCCCATTCTCTAGTAAGTCCCTTAGTCGCTTTATACGACACCCACTGGAAGAAATGGGATGGTGCTATTCTTTTACGCCCGGCACCACATGGGACACAAAATGATTTACTCGTAACTAGTTATCAATAATCACCATTTCAATAAGTACTTATGTAAAAGTCTTGTTGAAAGAAATCTCCTCCGATCCCAGGTGCCATAATAATACGAGGAACATAAAATTACAGTTAACTGTGCAATGAACTTTAACACCACAGTTAATAACTAGACGGTCTAGATGACTACCTTGTCTTACCTTTCTTACATAAACCGGAACAGCTGGAACTATAATTATTTCCGCACTTCCTTGCAAATTAACATATTTTTCGAAATAATTTATGCTATTTCTATTTATAGTATTTTTTTCACCCGTAAGGCATTTTGTGTACTTAAATTTAATATCAGTATTAACTTCTTCCTGATTGACGGATTATTGAGTGTCGAGGTTGTGAACTTGTTACCGAGCTTCGAGCCAGCTTTATCACAGAGTTACGCTGTATGTCGAGGGTATATCAATTACAGTGAAGAATTTATTTTATTTACATATGGAAGTGTTTATACGTGTAAATAGACTCATCCCATCCCGTTATCTACGCTTGCTATAACATCAAATTAAGCAACAGTGAGCAAAACTGAGTGCAGAGTCAATAATTTTATTACTTATCTAAATAATAAAACATAATAAAAATTTAAACTGGATCACAATGTTGATGGGGAATACAAGTGACTTTTGGTCTCTCGATTTCGTAACGCGTCTTTTATCACCACCATTCCCACTAGTACGGTAACAATAGAGATAAGTAGGTAGTTTTAGTAAAAAACCGTTGGATATTTTCGAATGAAATTAAATTTTCTTAATATAAAACAAACATAGCATACAGCATTTTTTAAATTTTTCATTCAAAAAAAATCTGTCGGTGTCTTACTAAACTTCAACTATATTCGACGATCTATTTTGGTGAATATACTTACATGAAAATAGTGATCACCTTAAGTAAGCGGAGCGATGAATAATATGAGGACTTGGGTCTTGGGGCCTACCACTACTTGCTTAAACGTTTAATTTGGAAAAAGTGCAATCTGAATGAATAAAAGTCAATGTTAATGTGCTAAAGTAAGTGTTACGCAGACACATTCTTTGTTTACAACAAAGGCGAAGGTGAAGGTATATAAACCTTGGCGTATAATCCAACATACGTAGCAATAGTAGCTTAGCTGTCATTAATGTAAATTATAAATTTTGGCCTCGTGATGGCTCATTAATTCTACTAATTCTACATAGTACATACGAATAAGTAGCACCTTTTCTCGCACGCTTTCTAGAAAGAATTTATCCGTTTTTTATTGTAAAATAAATCAAATATCTATAAACCACAAAGAAATGTATTAATTAATTAAAATAATGTACAAGATCTTATAGCTAAATATGATTTTTCTAAATTACAGAAACGTGAGAGAAATATTTCAAGTGATTATTTTACAAGTGCTTGCTCGGACATAACCCCTCTTCTACAGATACTTGTGAGGGTATATAGGTCAGTAAGTAAACCAGGGCGATGGACCTATGACCTGCTAACTTACGCATCGTTAGCCCCTCCGCACACTAAATGATACATGATTGGCGACTGTCGGTCTACCGTATACATATATCACATGCATAATCACTCTATAATATTCCCACTGCTGGGACACAGGCCTCCTCTCTGTGAGGGGGCTTGTAATCCACCACACGGGCCAAATAAAAAAAAAAAACATTTATTTCAGGTACAAAACCCATAATTGAAAACATCTTTAAAAATTAAATTATTGAATAAACAAAACACAAAATTAAATACAACAATAACACACAAATTAAATACAATATAAAAACAACAATAACACACAAATTAAATTCAAATTCACATTCATCATACATAAATCCACATACCTATATTCATTACAGTGGTTTCTTACGAGTGACACTATAAGTAACTTGCCTGTCACAGCAGTGTCAGAACGGCATTGGAGCTGGCCCGCACTCTGCGAGTTGGTATCTTCGAATGTTTAATTCTAGGATTTGCCGGTTTCCTCACTATGTAATCCTTCACCGTTTTGAGATCAGTGGCGATCAAATACTTAATACATATAAACAAAGTAAGCCTCATATCTGAGTTCGAATCTACGACGTAAAATTCGTAAACCGCGGCCGTTGCCACTAGTCTACCCTGCTCTACCGCATAGCGCAATACGTTTGTCAAAAATATATAATATAATCCGCTTAATTGACATGGTTGACACATTAATAAAACAACTCTCACGCAGGCGAGACCAAATTACCATTAGGTGTAAGGTGATAAGATTAAGAGATAACGATAGAACGGCTAGAAAAGGGCTGAATACAAAATGACGGAATATGTATCTATAAATAGAGTCGGAACGGTAACATGTTGTGACGACACCAAATAAATTGGGTAGGTAGGTTCGTTATTTTTGTTCGTTTTTTTTGATGAGGGAAATCGTCAAATATCTTCTCCCGCTCTGGCGTGTCAGACTTTTACTGACTAAAACCCAACCGTGTTTCAGTTGCCCGTGTGCCAGGTGCGGCGGTATCTCTTTCGAACACCCCCCCCCCCCCCACCCCTGGCAGGGATAGGCAGACGTTAGGTTACAGCATGGTAATTGCGTAGCACATTAACAATAGGAATTGCTTTCTTTTTAACAGCTCAACAACATTCATTGCGTTATTTTAAGTTGTTGAGCAGACGAATTTTTCGTACTTAGAAAGCAATGGATTACCAAATCCTTCAAAATGATTCAGATTGAGATTTATAGTATGTTATACGTGCTTACCGTGCCCAATACGGTCTTGTTAACATTTACATATACAGTTGCCTTCGATAACATCGCCCCATTTGTCGAATATCCGGCCCACGAAGTGTTAAGTACTGGCGTAATATTATTGATTTAATTAGTACATACTTAAGGTACGGAAGCTTTTGACTTCTTTGGTAGTAATGCGTCATAAATAACCTGTATGGAGTTTCTTGACAAATATAGTTTTGTAATAATAATATTAACAAGTAGGTACATACTACTAACCCTAAGTGAACTTTTAACATACTTAAGGCGCAGACAGCCGACTTTTAAGGACTTTTTATTGAAGATCACGTCTAAACGGCTTCTCTTATGTATTTGAAAAAATTATATGTGAAACTAGACAATTTTCTTCGTCATTTGATATGTGAATATTTCAAACAATATTTTAATAACATAATGTAATTAATTGGTAAAGTAATGTCTATCGCGGACATTAAAACGATAATCACGCAAAAACTTTTGGGTGTATTTCCATGAAACTTTCACCATCTAAAAGACAATTTAATCACCCAAAATTTGGTATACGGTTTTTCTTTGAATTGTGTTTGATAAATCAATATGGGTTGTTTTTCGAAAAACTTGATGCGCGTTGAGGCGGGGTCTCTTGCGGACGACGGGTGGCAGTGCATCGCTGTAGGTACTCGTAGCTGTCATCTATCGTCGCCTTAATATCTTAAACAGGTAAACGACTTTCGCCGCCGAAGCGTGGATGTCACCGAATAGTCCATTTTCTTGTTTTATTTTTATTTTTTTAGGTTTTGGCTTCGCACGGTTTGTGTATTTAGCCAGTGTCAAGTAATTTTACTTTTCAATCAAGTAAATGGCCCGATATTAGGCACGAAGTTACGAAAAAGTCAAAGTTATTGTAAAGCGGTACCTACCTAGTAACTTTACAACAACCTATTAAGAGTTTTTGACGGGAACACGAAAAGTCCACGTTAGTCACTTATTTTCACCTTCACTACACTTGTGCACTCACACGTAACTAAATTGCATAATTCACTACCAAAATTATACAATAAATAATTCGCTATTTCACGAAATTTCATAAAAATGAAAATTCGTGTGACATGTTCCAACGCGATCCCGCCAAAAACTCCATTTTGTAGTTAATCCGGCAAAAAAAAAATACGGACGTATTTAAGATAAACTTGATTGAGTCGATTCCTCCGAGTGCTGTAGACCGTATACAGCAATTTTGGCAATGTTTATCATCGGGGATGTAACTCAGTGGTAGAGTGTCTGCTTCGCATGCTGAAAGTCCTGGGTTCAAATCCCAGCATCTCCAAATGTCGTTTTTGCAAAAGCTATTTTTGTTTATTAAAGCTTTAACTTTTGGTAAATGTTATGTATTATTAACGTTCACCTAGCTAGGTTCTTGTAGCAAATAAAGTGTAGGTAATAAAAAGAAATAATAAACCTCCGGAAATGTTTGTTTAGGGTTATTATGATAGCATAATAAATAGTATTTCTTTTAATGCTTTCTTTTACTTAGTAAAAGTATTATGTCATCAACTCATCATACAATAATCAATATTATATTCGGTTCAACGACCTTATTCACTGAATAAACCACTTACCAATAACAATTGTTTCTACTTGTGCAATTAATAACACTTCCTACGCTAATTGCGGGTGTGTATTATTACCTCAACAATGATCAGTGTTTTATTTAGAAAATTGCATCATTTTCAATAGCAACCTTCATCGATTTGGCTCGTGTTACAAACAAGTAACGCCATCTATCGCAATAGGTAAGAATTATACGATGTAAACTCTGAATGAAGCGCCATCTATTATAACATGAAGTAACTGCTGTAATATCAAGCTTGTTAAGAGGTTAGGCAGAGATATTCTCCTCGTTGACTTTTTTACTAATGACCTATCAAAAGCAAAGTCAACAAGAGAATACTGATTCACTTCTTTTCTGTTGCTCTGCACATGGGTAAAAGACAAAATGAAACCACATTCTTGGAATAATATTTTAATGAAAATTCAACTAAACGTATAAATCTTATTTATACTTACAATGAACAAGTAAAGTGGATAAATATTTACATTTAGCTGGGGGATGTTCGCACGTATAGCCGTTCCCCCCAAAATTGCGCTAACAAAAATATGGATGCCCATATAGACTTCCTTCTCGTTCGGTAGCTGGCTCAGACTTATTAAAATGAATGAAGTATTTTGTTTCAATTCAAGGCAATCTCATGGTTTTACTATAAGTACAACTTAAAAGAAACGAATATTAAAAAACAGATTTTTCTCCAACAGTAAAATTATATTTAATTAAACCTTTAAATGCAAAAGTTAATGCATTTTCTTAATCAAATAATACGTTTAGGTAACTAGGTTTCAATGGTATAATTTTCCTAAAAGTCTACATATAATATCCTACTCTAGAATTCCAGATACAAAACTGGCAAATAGCCACGTAACATGAGGAAATCATAATACTTATTTTAAAATTGTATCAGGTAACTAAAATGTGAACTAAATTAAGTACCTACGTAGTAAATTCATAAACGGAAGACATTATGCCAAACAGAACTCAATACTTAGGTATTCAATAAAATCTTAACACTATGGCTTAAATTCAACCGCTTAGTCCAAATATGGAAAAAACTTTTGGTAACTCAGGCTTGAATTACTCAAACAAGCGCGACAAATCTGCAATTAGTAATTGTTAGGTTTGTAGGTACGAGTAGGTCCTCTCCTGCACGCAGCCCCGGATCTAGAGGGGGGCAAACCGTGGCTCCCGCCCGGGCGGCAGTTTCAGAGGGCGTCAAAATCATATTATAATACGATTAAAAATTAAAAACTTGCTCCACAAAGCGCCTAGCATACGGAAGCCTGATTGGCTCACCGTCGACTTGTAAGAAAAGGGCGCCACACAGACCGAGGAGGCGCCACTATCAAGATTCTGCACCGGTTCAAAATAATCGTAGATCCGAAGCTGCCTGCAAGCAGACTAGCATTTTGTATGTAGGCGCCGCTTTCCCTACGGCACCAGAGATAGGGGTTATTACGTACGAATACACACCAACAGTAAGAATGGCTTTAATTTTGGCAGTTACAACATTAATTGCGTTTTTTACGTTGTTGAATAGGCAAATTTTTGTAACATATATGAATCTAACAGCATTGGATTAGCAATAGCTATCCTTCAAAGTGATTCAGATTCATATTGATAGGTGTTATGTAAAAAGAGCGGTGTATCTCAAGAATATCCTGAAGCATGATGCCTTGATGCCACGGAGTAAACAAATGCCCAGAGGGTTTGCTATCATCGAAAACGACGACTTGAACAAGTGGAGATCTGAACCAGCCACCGATCGAACACAGTATAACGAGTAAACATTGTATAAGTTAATTATTATAAGATATAATAACGCAGTCTTAGTACGCCGTGGCCACTGGTCGCCCTTACCCTAGTGAGACCGCTCTAGTCTAAACTACGGCGCTACTCGATACGTACACTACCCACAGAGTAGATAATAACTGGAGTGCTAAGGTAACGTACAGTCCATAACGCGGTCAATGAAATTCTGGTAAGCCGAAGTCACACGTACGTAATTAAATCGTGTACTGGGTTTTTAACGCACTGCTTAGAGCCAAGATTTAAATATCGAACAGTAAAACAAACTGTTCGGTTTTCGATGCACTGAGATGCACTTTGTAGCGAAAAAATCCCGGTGCGATTTTATAATTTACTTGACTTACCTTTGAGACAAAACACAGTCGCGTCTGGTGATGCTGCCATGCTTACAAAATGACGTGAGAGTCGTTGTATGGCACTCCGTTTATTTTCTACTTTCCGTCACTACCCCAGAACATATAACCTGTATGTGCGACCATCGTTGTAGCACTACTGACAGATATGGCACTAATTCATAATATTATTGTTAATATTGCTTATTCATATGAACATTTGCAAAATTTTGACCCCTACTCAGAAATTTACTACAAAACTTACAAAATCTACTTTCGGGGCAAAGATGAGATACTTTTCCGAAAAGACTATTTATTGGTGTCATTTTTCAGGTGCTCAAATTTTCCAATTGTTCAATTATTCAGTAGAGCTACAAGCCGACGTCAATTACCATCTAATCTAATTACTACTAATAAAATGACACTACAAGTATTATGGAAGATAATGAAAGTGGCCTCGCCTACTCGGAGATAACAACGCTACACTAACTACTGACTGGCTAACTGACTAGAACTTATGGAGGGACTAGAGAAAAGGAGTATTTGGAACAACTACTTGCCGTTCACGCTCTTAACATAGTAATAACGCCAGTACACATTGACTAAAATCAGCAAAATATAGCAGAAAGGTTTAACTCAAGGGGAGGTTATAACCTCGAGTATTAAACGCTTTCATTCATCTTCTCTCTATATATACATATTTATATTAAAGCAGTGGTAGCCCAGTAATGTCGGTCGACTTACAAGTGGAAGGGGAGGGTTCGAAATCAGAGAGGCGCTTTACTTTATGTCAATTATTTCATCACCACTGCTCTCAAAACGATGAAGTATAACATCGTGAGGAAACCAGCTCATCGCAGTTGGACGAATTCGTAAAATTCGAAGACATTTGTGACATCTACCAACCCACACTGGGCCCGCGTGGTGGATTACGGCCCACTCCCTCTCACAGGGAGGAGGCCTGTGTCCCAGCAGTGGGAACAGTATAGGCTCATTTGCATATGTCAGGTAAAGAGCTCATCAAATGTGGCTAACGTTTTCCAGTGAGAGCAGTTGCTGCTGTCTGTGCAGCAAGAATTATGGTGATCGAATAATTGAAAATATGTCGTAGGTACAAATTCCATTCATGGTCGTAAAATGCTACTGAATCTTCCTACATTTATAGATGTTTACTGTCATGTGAACTGAAGCCGTAAATTACGAAATAATTGACAATTGTAAACAAACTATAAAAACGTATCTGCCTTACTAGTACGGTAAAATATATGAAACACTGAAGACAATCGAAATAGTGACAAACAAAATTTACTTAAAACAGCAAAAAAACTAACAATTATGATATTGATCTGATTTGACCTGTGATTACAGTTTTCGCAGAATTCCAGTAAACAACAATTTAAGGAGCATTACGTTTCAATCTTATATAAAAAAATTCAACAAGCATTATAAAAAATCTGTCAACAAACAACAGATATTATTACAATTTATTATACCTACTATACAAGTGTTGATCGCTCTGCTCCCGATTTACGATAAAATTGAGACAGGGTAAAATAATATTATCAAGGAAGAATGGATAGATAAAAGTTCTAAGCATTTGATCGGTCCACCAAGCGCCTAAGTAATATTAGGAAGAATCCATTCATTAATTAATTATTGAGAAGAAATAAAAGAGATTATGAGAAAGCAGTATCCTTGTATTCTACATTCCTATTATTGTCTTTCCTTACCTTTTATAGAAGTAAGATATCGACAAGAGCAGTGCCTCAACCTCTAAAAATAATCTACCTATTAAAATCATTTCAATAAATGTTGCCAACATGTTGCGTGAATCGGCATTAACTACTTTGATATCTAAAGAGGTCTAATACCTAGAAGTGCGGGACAGGAAGGGGACAGTTTGACGGCTATAGGGAGTCCAGGCGCGTCCGCTGCACCGCTAGTAGAGCTGATTGCTGCTGCAGACTCTTGCGGAGACCTTCCAAGGTCTGCAGGACCTGGTGACAAATATGTATATTAAAATGTTTGAACACTGTGTATATTCTGGATCCGTTAGACCATTATTTTTCTGTCACCATTTACTGCTGGCCGCATAAATCCGTCTCCTTGCGATGACAAAGTTTATTAGC
Source organism: Polymixis flavicincta (assembly GCA_949987655.1). Lineage (NCBI taxonomy): Eukaryota > Metazoa > Arthropoda > Insecta > Lepidoptera > Noctuidae > Polymixis > Polymixis flavicincta. The sequence goes on from OX465173.1 coordinate 21,305,218, forward strand.
CGCAGGTAGAAATGCTTGTGCGATTGATGCGAATGCTAGAAAGGGTGCTGATGCAGAGAGTATGTTGCAGACAACCCTAAATTATCTGCTGCATTTGTACCCTGATCTGGTGCTAATTTGGTGGTGGTGGTGGTAAGGTAAAATTAAAAAAAAAAACAACATTGAAACAAACATTATAGTTTCATTCTAATAGAGAGAGAAAGTGAAGATTATCCAAGTTCCAACAGGCAAGAAAACTAACCTCATCCCGAGCATAAGCCTTTCTCTTGGGGGGCTCGGAGTGTGGTCTATCAGTGGGCGAAGGGGGGGTGAGGCGGCGGGCCACGGGGGGCGGCGGCGGCGCGGCCAGCGGGGAGCGCCGCGCCACCGGGGACAGGCGCCGCACGGGCTCGGGGGAGTTGGCGCGCATGAAGTTCGTGATATGAGTGCGCTCCGGACTTCTACGGGGGGCTTCCACCTGACAACACAAGGTTTTAGGCTGTGTTAATGCTAGGGTCATGGTGCTCTACAACGGTAAATAGTAAGTAAAGAAACGTCACAATATGCAGGCAACATGCAGACACTAAGAAATTTGTATAAATTCGGAGTTTATCTAATAGAATTAATTATGCTCCAAGTCACTATAATTTTCACCTCTTTGACACCTTTTTATGAGTAAATAGAATAAGGGCAACTTTATCTTACCCTTAGAATCTGGTTTCCAAAGTTGGAATGACCTAGTAGAAAAAGAATATCCATGTAAGTCACAAATAGCGTCCTGTCTTACCTCAGTGGCTCTAAGCTCCCTTACTCTCGGATTATGAGGCGGTTCGAGCGGTGCTCGTGACACGGTTACGAGCAACTTCTCCGCCTCTCTGATGAGCTCCCTGTACTTCCTCTCGGCTTCCCTGTCAGCCTCCAGTAGAGGATCCCTCTCGCGGACTGGAGGCGCTGACGGCGCGTGGTTGCGGCGTCGCATCCGTGGTGGAGTCGCTCCTGAAAATAAAACTAATACTTCAAACTATATAGGCCATCGTTTGGAGAGTGTCAGAAACTAAATTTATGATTTTTACCGCATTATTTTGCGTTTTTCTGGAGTTCTCTATCTCTGCAATTAGTAATCTGCAATTCGTCACATACGACATACCAAACCAACCATCAACCACCCGCACCCTAATTGCGTAACTCACGATTGATCATAATTGGTTTCGTCTTCACAGTTAAACAATATTCATTTCGTTATTTATGTTGTCGAACAGACACGTTTTTCGAACATATGAAGCAATGGTTTAACAATCCGTTTCAAAACGATACAGATTATGATGAATCGTGAGTTACGCAATTAGGGTGCTGAAGTCCGGCCTACTTCAACTCCAGGTTTATATAACATTATTGAAGTTTTTTAATATTGCCCGCACCCTGTTCTCTTTGGGCACTAAGCACAAGCATTCAAGCAGCATGCCTAATCTTACAAACTGGCTAATATTTAAGCTTGGCACGTAGTACAAACACCTGCCAGTCATCTCACCTGCAGATCGTGGTGGTCGTCGTGGAGGCCTGCGTCTCCTAGCCCTCCTCCTCCCTGGCGACGCAGTCTCATCATCATCTTCATCTCCACCGTCAAGGCCTGTATCTCCGTCCGAGTCGAAGTCAGCATCAGACAATATGGCCGTCTCCCGGCCTCTCGTTCGCATTCCTCGGCATTCTTCGTCGCTGGACGCTCCTCCTCGGTAGTAAGGCGATCTGTGAGGCTCCGGTGATAAATGAGGCGAGAGATGTGGTGACCTAGAATTTGGAAAGGCATTGATATCATTTTGAGAACTTATATTTTCACAACTGGATGGGGAAACCGGAAACATACACAAACCAACAAACTTGGTAAAAGTCTTGGACAAAAATGGCTGCCTGCGCGTGCTGCAAAGTATATGTATAGGCCTCAATTCGTTTACTTGAATTTAAAAAGTGTGTCAAGTTATCTACAACTTGAAATTTCGTAACACCTGGTTTGGCATCGTTGAAATACCAGGTTAAGTAAGTACTTAGAAGAACCTTTCAATTTTGCATTTCTAAAGCCAGATGTAAAACTGTTTTTTTTTTGCTCGCGGGCATAGATCAGCGTATACCTACTAACCACAATTTTTTTTTTTTTTAGCGTACACTTGCACTTGATTACAACCTCATGGATACCAGAAGTTAGCAAGCTCTGTCATTAGCCATGGTATGTTCCATATTATAAATGCAAATATACACCTAAAGGTAGGCAGCGGAGTAAGTAATTGAATTATAGTCTAACTTCGTTGAACAATCAGAGTCCCACTAACCTACTTTAAGTCGGTGCTGCTCATTGCTACTTAACTTAATTCCACAACCTGCTACATCGTAGTGTTAACTTGACATTTACTATGTTTTATATGATCATATTAACATAGTAAATGTCAAGTCACTGGCAAAATATGAGTTTACTATAGGTACAGTCACGAGCAATAATATGTATACACTTACCAACTTTTTAAAAGTAATTTTCTCCACTTTTACTAATTGTAATCTTATTTTATTATGAAAATAATATTTTGGAACCCACACTGTAATGAAATATCTAAGTTATTTCAAGGCTGCAATCGCTACTTAAAAGAAAATCGCTTTTGAATTTGGCGATGTGTTTACATGTTATTGCTCGTGACTGTACACCCCTGTCACCCCTTCGAGAATTACAGGCGTGAAAAATCTTAATGTTTTTAAATTAACGGGTCGATCCATCAGCTTAAGCTACGCTTGCCGCAGTTGATCCATGTACCATGGATAGTCCATCTTTACATACTAAGACCCCTCCGTGCCTCGGAAAGTTGGTCCCGGCTGTCATTCGTGGATCTGTGACAGTAGTTGCGAGTCGTCAGAAGCCCGAAAGTCTGACAACTTGTCTTACCAAGAGGTATCGTATTCAAAATATTTATGTCACATACCTAAACCTGCATGGGAAAACCTCAAACGGCAAACGTCAGAAGTTAGGTGCACGGTTCCAATTTGTCGCTTCTTAGGGAAAAGAGCCGGCAAGAAACTTATTACCCAGTAACTGGGTTGTGAAGGTCAGATTGGCAGTCGCTCCATGTAATATACTGGTATTTAGTTGCATCCAGTTAGACTGGAATAAACCCCAACATAGTTGGGAAAAGTCTAGGCATATGATAAAGATACACTTAGATTTGGTGTGACTATATTGTATTTTTTCTTTTATAAATTACATTTGTCCGTTTTGCAACTACGGCGAGTAGGTAGGTACTGAGGTTTGTCGACAAGCTGTTCGACTAAGGTTTCTAGAATCAAATTGTAAGCTGAAAAAAAGATATCACAATATTGTGTGAAGACAACTTACCTGGATCCATACTTTACATGAGAATCAAGTGAGTACGGAGCGTGGTGCAGCTGTGGCTGCGTCGGTGGGCACTGCAGCGATTGTTGATGCACTATGTTTGAAGGCCTCCTTCTATTCGGCGAAGTCGCGCCCATCCACGGGTTGGTCCTGATCCGGCACCGTGGTCGGGGAGATGGTGTTGCGCATACTACGACGGCAATAGGGGTCGGTTCGGGAATACAGCGGCGGACCACCACGTTGGAAGAGCGACGCTGAAATTACAGATCATTTGTATTGTTTAATTGAAGATAATGGAATTATAATCCTAGGTTAGATTTTTAACATAAAAGAATTTTCAGTAAGATTCTGACGTATCGAAACAGATGGCTCTTTTCTTTTTTTTTTTTGTGGGAAATCATAAAGTAACTTCTCCCGCTCTGGGTGGAGCAGGAGGGCGTGTCAGACTTTTACTGACTAAAACCCACCCGTGTTCCTTCAGTAGCCCGTATGCCAGGGGCTGTGGTATCTCTTTCGAACAAACCCGCACCCCTGGCAGGCATCGGCCCTTGCGGGCCCCATCATTTTGTGCTAACATCTCTTTGAGGCGCGCGTGGAACACAACGCGCCGTCGACTTGGTCTTGGTCCTTACCGGACAACGAGCTACCCATTACTCGCCGTCCGCAAGCTCATGCCTACGGTGGCCGGAAATCGGCCTGGGATTCCCGACGCCCAGGGCGTCTCCGTATCCTGCGGCGGCTAGGTAAAAACTCTGTTTCTCTACTCTCATATCGTAAAATTCGAATTATAAACGAGAAAACGATTTTATAATGTCATACTTAAAAACACAATACCCACTGTTAAATAAATAATCATATTTTATTAACATTTTTTCTATAACAAAATAGTTAATAAAACATTTCAGTTATTTACCAATACGATACAGGGTAAATTAAATATCACCAAGGAGTTTCCACCATTTTTTTATTTTTTTATGGAATGTAATAAATGCGAGGCGCGACATTTTATTTAGACAAAACTATTTTTTACTCTTTTAAATTGGATCTTTTATAAAGTGACTTCAATGCCAATTTAAACTTGTAGATACCTAGTGGATAAAACTGCACGTATGTAACTACTAACTAGGTTTTAAAAAACTAGCATGATACTTTTGCCAGTTTCATAATATAAACACTAGTACCTACTAGCTTTTGCCCCCGGCTTCGCACGCGTGGATGTAGATTATCGCGTAAAAACGTAGCCTAGGTCCTTCTCATTTCCCAGGCTATATCTCTGCCAAATATCATGACGATTGGTACAGCGGCTTAGGCGTGAAAGCGTAACAGACAGACAGAGTTGGTTTCGTATTTATAATATTAGTAAGAATTATTGAATTTTATTCGTTTGTAAACCCTCTGTAAGTAAGAGGGTTTTTCAAAAATTGCGCTCGGACTCCCTGACGGCAGCCGGGCGCGGGCATACAAGATTAACTTGTGGGTGCCAGCATAAGTGCTCTCACTTTACGATCACTGCGCACTATGCTCCCCGAGACAAGGAAAGTTGAGTAGTACAACGCAACCGCGCAGAGCCTGGCCAAACGGCGGTAAGCAAACGATAGCGCGATTTAATTCGACGCCAGCGCCATCTAGTTACGAATTTGGCAGCTCTCGCAGGTTCAATGTTTTAATACTGAAAAATTTGTACGTTCGTTTGTTACGATTTACTTTGTTTATTACGGTAAAATTAATTACGTTTAGTGGAATTTACGAGTTGTTCTTTAGTTAGAGTTAATTTTATTCTAAGAAAGAAGTACTTAAGTGTTTTGTTGTAATTTTTATACGTTGGTTATCCACGTTAATCGATTACGTAGGTACTTAACTTCTGAAAACTGAGACCCATTTATCCAAAAAAATACTTTATTATGTTTTTTGGGCTTCGTACGTAATAATTAAAAAAACGAAACCCATGTAGTATACTGTCTGCACTGCCAATGTTCTCCGAATCTACTGGACTAATAAACTTGAAATTTGGTACAAATATACATTTCTGGGACCCAAATACGGACGAATAACGTAAATAAATGAATTTTGAACCTGGGGGTCACTTTTAGGGTAAATTAGAAAATTAAAAACAAAAGTTTTTCAAACTGTAGGTACTGTGTGACATATCAAATAAAAGGACTTGATATGAGGATTTGAAATACAGCTTTTGTGTAATTCTCAAATAAACAGTTTTGGAGATTTTAAGACAACACATGAAAATTGACCACCAGCACCTCACCCTTATCTCCGAAACTATAGCTTTTATACTACTTATTACCCTGTCAGTGACGAAATCGATGTATCTCCACTCTCGTATCAAAATCTCTAATGCAAATCCCAAGGAACTGGAAAGCTGAAAATTGGTCCGCAGGATATGCAAACAAACATAAAAATCCACTCCAACCTCCTTAAAGGGAAGTACAAGTCTGTTTTTCTTACGAATGACAGGTCTACCTTCTGTTATTTGTTATAAAAGCTACATTAGCATGTACGTAAACAACAAAGAACAAACTCTTTTTCAAGAAATTTATTTTTCGCCTCACAACCTCGTACACAGGCAACTGAGGGAACACGGGTGGGTTTAAAACTAAGGTCAGTAAAAGTCTGACACGCCCTCGTGCTCCACCCAGAGCGAGAGAAGATATTTGATGATTTATCAACGCCAAAAAAAATAATCTCGGAAAGATTCTGTTTGTCATTCGAAATCTGCGTGCAAAAGTGCATTTTATCCGCTAGCGTAGAAAGAGTTTTTGAAATTCGAACTTTTCTATTCAATATTTTTCTATACAGCCAGTCCACTGCACATGCATTAGTACTTATTTCATGTCAGTGCGCCAACCCCATTTTTAGAATAATCGCACTGGCCAGCAGGAGGACCGTATGAAAAACAAGAAACTTACGTTTTTTATCCCTATCCAATTCGCTTGCCATAATTTTGGTTTGTTTTTTGATCAAACGTAAGAAATCAAAAAATATGAGCGTTCAAGTCCAGCAGCATCGAAGGTATAAATTAAACACCTGTTGTGTTAGTTCAAGCGGTAAATAATGCCGAATTGAGTTATCTTCCCGAAAAATCGCACGAAAAGTACCTACATATAAGCGTGCAATTTGTTCAATGCATGGAGACATTCTAAATGGGTGAAAACGTTTTCGAAGGCTAAAATGCAATGCTATTATACTTCATTGAACTATACTATTTTATTATATTATTTAGGCTCTTTTTCTTGCACCTAGCAATTTCCTCGCTGTAGTGAGGTGAAAACTTGTGCGTTTCGCTCGGCAGCAAACGTCTTGAATCTTTGACACCCTCGCTACGCTCAGGATTCTATATTTGAATCACTCGCTTCCCTCATGGTTCTATATTATAATCCTTCGCTTGCTCAGCTTTTAATACAAGTACTCGCACCAAAAAACAACTTTGCAGCCTTGCACAACAAATAACTATTGTTAACCGACTATTGCTAGAAGGTTAGGTTAGGTCGTTCTATTGGACTGTTACATGATACCAGTGGCTTCATTTCTTACCATAAGCCCATATGACGACGGCCGCGAAACGGTCAATCCGTATATTTTGACCGAGATATAAGTTTTCTTGAGTAAGGGGTTTGCATCGACTTTAGAACTGCATATATGCATAAGCATGATCAGCCTATCACTGTTGGGATAGAGGCCTCCTTTCTGTGAGAGGGAGTGGCCATATTCCACCACGCAGTCCCAGTGCGGGTTGGCAGATATCACATGTCTTCGTTTTGTTGGTTCTAGTACATGCCGGTTTCCTCACGATGTTTTCCTTCACCGTTTTGAGAGCAGTAGTGGTGAAATAATTTACAGGAAGTAAAGCACCTGTCGGGGTTCGAACCGACGACCTACAACGCTACAAGTCGCGGCCGTTACCACTGGGCCACCACTACTTTAGAACTGACAAGTTTTTAACTGTGAAGACTTTATGAAAGTCTTGGTAACCATTTAACATGAAATATTTTTGGTAACGTATTGATCGTACGTAACCCTCTCCACGCGAGTTCAACTAGCACTTGTCCGGTTTGTTTCGGAGACTCCACTTAATACCTACTTACTGTGTAACATCTGACATTTAGATACGTACCAAGCAAACAACTAACGCTATACCTAATTGAAACCGATGGCAGGCCAACCGACTTTAAATAGCCCTGGAGGTCCACCCTTCAATTAGTACGGTCTACTTAATTAATAAAGCCGGGATAGCATATAAGCACGTGGGCCACTGTACACCTACATCCATTATTCAGTCCATATGTGTAAGGCTTTATTAAGTTCATAATGACAGCTATTGGCTTTGTGTCGGACGGGTGAAAATGCATTAACCACGTGGCTAATTGAAAACTGTGCGTGAATAAATCATTAAATGTGTCATTCATTTGTTTTATCTGATCTGTGAATTCGGTGATCGCGTCGGATTTATGGTGGAAGCTCGGAATTGTAATAATGTTATATTAAATTAAAACAGACGGGTTCGTATAGGTTGGTTTTTAGGGTTACTCCGGCAAATTTTACAAAAAGTACCCATATAGCCTATGTCACTCCTTAAAGCATCAGCTATCTACCAGTCCCATTAAAATCGGTCCAGCCACAGACTGAAAGACAAAAAAAAAGAAAATTGTTTTTGTTATAAGTCATCATCATTTCAGCCGAAAGACGTCCACTGCTGGACATAGGCCTCCTTCAAAAGGGGGTTTTTTCCGTAATCGCCACGCTTGGCAGGCGGGTTAGTGATCGCAGTATGGTGGTAAAATGCATAGAGAAAGCTGCTGCCCATTCTCTAGCAAGTCCCTTAGTCGCCTTCTACGACACCCACTGGAAGAAATGGGATGGCGCTATTCTTTTACGAACGGCACCACACGGTTCTAAGTACAATAATTATGTACTTTCATATTAATTTCATGGTTAGTGACTGCCTCGTTGGTGTAGTGGTCGAAAGCGCTACTGCTGAGCATGAGGTCCTGGGTTCGATTCCCAGGTCGGACAAAGTGTTATTGGGTTTTTTCTATCTGTAATTTCTCAAGTCTAGATATGTGACCGGTTGATAATAATAGACTACTAGACGAAATTTACTATAGATACACCTCTGCCCAACACTTCAGGGAAACAAGGCGTGATGTTATGTTAGGTTATTCATTTAAGAAAACGCTGTTATTTTGACAAAACCAACAGACATTTGAATCATCTGTATTTAGAAATCCCTACTAATATACATTATAAATGCGAAAGTAACTCGCTTAAACCGCTGAGCCGATCGTCATCAAATTTGGCAAAGATATAGCCTGGGATATGGAGCAAGACATAGGCTACTTTTTTTATGCGATAACTGACATCCACGCGGGCGGAGCTTCGGGCAAAAGCTAGTTGTCTATAATTGACGTAACGATGTAAGATCTTCAACCATCACTAATATTAATTATTAAAACGAACCCTTCTAGATCAGGGGCTCCCAAACTTATTTTGTCTACTAAACTAACTAGCCTGTAGCGCCCACAAGGGGGCGTTATCGCCCAATTTGAGAAAAGCTGTACTAAATACCTAGATCGACATAAATATCTACCCCAAAAACAATTTCAGTAAAAAATATGTTTGCGTTTAGTAGCTACCTATCTACACCCAACTTTACGATTGCCTTTTGTTTTGAGGACGATTTTCTGTTCTATTTATATTGCTCCTGGGTTATGGTGACTGGTCACGTGAAAACAGTTGATCCAATAAACCTTAACAAATCAAATCAGGTAGATTTTATTGCCCAGTGGATTATTCCATATCCAAGACTTTTCCGTATCCAATTTGTGCTTCTGCTACAAACAATATATAACTGTGTTACCTACAATATTCTGTGGCCCCTGACTATCCACATAAAGAAAAAGTCATAACATCACGCTTGATTTCCCCGAAGGGTTAGGCAGCGCACTATGGAAAATGGTAGAACAAGCGCATATCAAAAATGCTTTTTACGAATATCATAATTTGGCTAATATGGCTATTCGTTTAGGTTCTCAAATAGTCAAATTATAATATTCATTACGATTTTTTTTCTTAATACGCGAAATTATATTTTTTTTCTTAGATAGAAATACATAGAAGACAGAAGTGCCAAACTCAAGTCTTTGCGTATACATGTTTCAATACCATATTGTGAAAAAAATACTTGGTACAGATATGCAGTATTATACATTTTTAGAAAGGTTATTTTATGCTTTTTGCGATACAGCTTAATGATTTTAAAAGTAAAGAAAAATATTTCAGTAATTACTTAAAAAGTGACATACCTTTTTTTTCACTTGTATTTTTTTTCGTCGAAGGTTTTCAAGTATTACCCACGTTTGCCCAAGCGCTACTTTTTGTGTCGACTAGTAGTCTAACTATTCATAAATAGAATGCAAAAAAAATCAGCTGCGGATATTTGCGGTTTTAGAAGATATGAGAAAAAAACTGATAAAAGTCAGAACCCGAAAATTAGTATCTTTTGCGGTTTACCACTGACACCATTCACATGAACAATATAGAACTTTTTGGATATTTTCTTCATTATTTCGTGATAACAAAGGGACCTTATCAAATTTGCACTCGGTTTGCGTGGGAAATTACAAGATACCTAATAATGATGTAGGTACCAATTCGATATTGTAAAATGAGTATTTAAAGGGAAGCAAAAACTATTCGAACCATCTACATCAGTGTAACTTCAAGTGAAGCAAATCTCATCTACGCCTATTATTTCTGCAGATTGTGAAGTGTTAAAATGTCTTCCTTCAGCTGTACCAAACGAGACTTCATAATCCCCTATATCGAGGGCGGCAAGACCATGGAATCATTATCCAAAGTTTTAGTGGAAAAGCTGAATGTTTCTGAAAACAACTTGTGTTTTATAATTAGTGACATACAAAGGCACATTCTTCCTATTATCAACAAGCGCTGGGCCCTGGCATCTCGGAAAAAAGAAACATTTTTACAGAAGAATTTTACTTGGTTGGACTCAAGGTATTCGTTAAATTTACCGGATTCTGAACAATATTCTACGCCATCAACATCTGGCCAGCGAGGACGAGCATGCGTGGCTTATGGAGACTCCTCAGAATCTACCAAGAAGAGGAAAAACACTCCTCTACTCCAAGAATATGGCTTCGAGCATATAAAAAACGCCTATCTGCAGGGACTACGGGCTTTACGTGAGTACACAGAAGCTCATCTTGTCGAAGAATTAAGAACCGCTGACACTCAAAAGAAATTAGATATCTCAAGTAAGTGGAACGACTCAGACCAGATGAAGATTCTTTCCGATACGGAAGCATTGAGTGCTTTTATAGATTTAGATCTAACAAAAGCACAATATTATGTACCTGAAAAACTTAACCAACGAACGAAAGTGTTGTATATTCCCGCCTTACTACAAAATACAAGAAATAAAAAGATCCTGTTATCCACCATCTTCTACAATCGAAATCACGAATACTTATGCTAAAGTGATTAATATCCAAGATTTATTGGATCATACTGCTGCTAGAATTTTAAAAATCGATTCTGTTTTCCAAAAACAACATAGAACATTGATCCTTTATTCTAAATGGAGATGTGATGGTTCATCTGGTCAAAGCCAATACAAGCAAATACTTGCAGAAGAGTCGGAAACAATTTCAGATGCCAATTTGTTCATCACTTCATTAGTTCCCATCAGATTAGTTGATGTGCAATCGGGATCCGTTGTTTGGCAAAATCCGGTACCTTCATCTGTCCGTTTTTGCAGACCCATTTCTCTTGAGTTTTGTAAGGAAACTCCAGAAAAAACCAAGGCAGTTGTTGATGATATTAAAAAACAAATTAGGGCTGCACAAGCATCACTTATAAACAAAGATGGTGTTGTAGTAAATGTGAAGCATGAACTATTTCTAACGATGATCGATGGAAAGGTGGCTCAGGTCCTTACAGATACTCCATCTGGTTCCACATGCACGATATGTGGGGCTACTCCACGACTAATGAATGACCTATCGAAAGTAACTGCCAGACCCGAAAACGAAAACGCCTACCAATACGGATTGTCCACCTTACACGCCTGGATTCGCTGCATGGAAATGATATTGCATATTTCCTATAATCTTTCGTTTAAGACTTGGTCTGCTTCAACTGAGGAAAATAAGAGATTAAAAAAAGAAAAGAAAGAAGTTGTTCAAAAACGTTTCAGGGAGGAGTTGGGATTAATCGTCGACAAACCTCGGCAAGTTAGCGGGAATACGAACGATGGCAATACCGCACGAAGATTCTTCTATAATAGCACTTGCTCATCGGAAATAACAGGTGTAGATGAGGCATTGATTAAACGCCTATACATTATCTTGCAAGTTCTTTCTTCTGGAATGATGATCGACCCTGAAAAATTTGGGGAATATGCAATAGAAACTGCAAGAATCTATGTAAGTAATTACGATTGGTATTATATGCCATCCTCCGTTCATATAAAAACTTTTTTCAAAAAAATTACAACCGACTTCCAAAAAAACACTACAAAGTGCAAAATAACTTTAATTTCGGAAGTCGGTGACTTTGGATGTGTATTTTAATTATTTGTCACCGCCTTCCGAAATTAAAGTTATTTTGCACTTTGTAGTGTTTTTTTGGAAGTCGGTTGTAATTTTTTTGAAAAAAGTTTTTATTTTTCACTTTTTTGTTACCTAACCCACACCAATTCGAAATTTCATGATCCTTCGCGTCAAAACAATGCATATATATGCGATAGCAACATTCGCGGTTGATTTGCTGTAATTTTTTGAAGAGATACGTTGTCTGTCTCCGAAACGCATCATCAGATCTATATGAAATTTCAATGGGACCATTTCAGAGTAAACCCCTTTCGAACAAAAAAAGAATTTTGCAAATCCGTCTATATACGACGGAGTTATGCCCGAACATACATAAAAAAAAAAAAAAAAATATAAACATGTCGAATTGATAACCTCCTTCTTTTTGAAGTCGGTTAAAAATACTCATACACGGGGAAAACGTTATCAAACATTTTGCGGTGCTTCCTATTGGACAGCTATCGGACAAGAGTCTCGCAACAAAGACTACAGAAACATACGACTTCATCATGCCAGAAAATGTTCCCGATCTGCTACAAATGAAGATGTCTTTAAAACGCTTTTATACACGTCAGATCCATATATAACAAGTTTGAGAAAACCGTACGTAAGAAATGTGAAAGAACTTGAAGAAGAGGCACTAAGTCTTTTAAACGTGGCACCTGAAAGTGAACCCACATTTACTGACCCTGATCCTGAAGTGGTATAAGTTAAAAATAATATTTATATTTAGTTATTACTTATATTTGTACCTAGCTACATCATTTCCTGAAGCCAGAGTATAGGATGTACCCATTAATATGATTTTAATTTAGTATTTTTTTTCATATATATATATATTGTTTACTTTGCTTGTTGTAATTAACCATGGTTTAATCTTTTTAGTCATTATAAACTTGTATTTCACTTGAAATAACTATTTTATATATTATAAACTATTTTTTTCGTGATTTTTTCCCATTTCTTTCATTCTATGCAAAAAAACATACATAGATATACAAGAAAAGACTATAAACTACACATTGTTCGAATCTCCGAACCTTACTGCATATTTGTGCCAAATTTCATTACGATACGACAAAAATTCATGAAGTTACAGATTTTTGATCCGATACCGACCTATATTTTCCATAGTGCAGCGGCGCACCTATAGTATACCCACATTTTCGCCAGGTAAGTTTAAGTCCCATGTAAGGGGCCATCTTTAAATTACGTCACACACATTTTTTGACACCCCCCCATCTTGGTCACAGGTGCTCACACTTGTGAAACCCCTCCATCTTGTGTGATGTCACATAGTTTTCAATTATATTTAGAAGTACCTAATTCAATTAAAACAGCAGTTCCTCCATTTTTTTTTTAATTAAAGCACAGCACTCGCTGGTGACTTAAACCTACATTATCATAAGCCAAATATAGATCGAGTTAGTAATATTTTTAAGTTTTTGATGAGTTTTAATATTTTTGATTTTAATATGTGACGTCACAAATCTTTTGATCCCCTGTCCCTTGTCACACAATGTCACATTTCATGGACCCCCTCCCCCCTCCTTAAAGTGTGACGTAATTTATAGATGGCCCCTAATAGGGGGCGAGCCTATTGCCTACCATCAAACGGGCACAAATCCAGAGTCTGGATTGATACTGAAATTCGTGACAGAACAAACAACCTAATAATACATAACGACTACTTTTGAATGAATTTCTGTAGTACCCACATTTGTATGCTCAGTCCTTATAAATCTTAAGCAAGCAAGCTCTACACCAGTTTTTATTACGGTTTACCCGCTACTACCACTAATCCATTTTCAAAAGGTCCTCAGTCCTTATTTCAGTATGAAAGTAGCCTATAACGCAGATTAGGTACAAGGGTACCTCCCAAACTGTTTACCATACTGTTCAAACTCTCATTTCAGGGATATGTGCAGCTTTGGGCCGCTATCATAAAGTACTTTATGGATAAACGTAAACATACCTTGGCTGGTTCATGGTAGAGATGTGTGGTCGGAGGCGCGGGTGGCGGCGGGGGTGCCACGAGCGGAGCGGCAAGCGGGGCGGGAGCGGTCCCTGGCGAGGTACCATCCGTAGAGTACCCCGTACTGTACGCGCTTTCAGGTGAAGATAGGTGAGGAGCTGGCAGAGGCCCCGTGGTCGCCGTCGCCGTTGCAGGTCGCGACTGCTTCTGCTTACGTTTCTTCGCCCGCCCCAACTGCGCCTCCATCCATGACTTGAGCCGCGCGCCCAGCATGCCGACGACGGCACCTATAGCAAAGTATACGTCAATCTACTTCTTGCACGCTCACAATTTACAACGCAAAAACATTATTACTTTCGATTATATGCTAAAAGCTCCAACCAATATTTCCAAAGCACGAACACATTGTTGTCATCGAATTCCATAACCAAAGATTAAAGAGAAAATCAAACATCATTTTTGTGAAAGGAAAGCTCACCGTGACGTGAACATTGTACGCACAGGGCGTCGTTCACGCCTCGATACACGAGAAAAACATTTTCGTTCGCGACACTTGAACAAAGGTTTTAGGAAAATACATCAAACGCTCGTCGACGACCGAGACAATTGTTACCCCAACAGCGCCTGCTCTACATTTGCCTGTCATCAAAACTCACGCTTTGAAGTAAACAAAAGTAGTGACATAAAATGTTTTATCGTGTCGTCATTTCATTGCGAAGAAAAGGCCGTTAACGGGGAACCACAATACTGTGTCTGGTGGGAGTGCGAGCCCTCGCCGTGTCATATTTCAAGCAAGTCTAGCGACAGTAGCGACGCTCGTAAAAAAGGGCGCAGTCAGCACCCTCTTCATTTCCACCAATGGCACATCTTATAAAAATAAAGTTGTATTCCATTATCTACTGTCACGATATATTTAATCAACAGGAGTAGAGATTTTCGTTATGCAAAGTAAATAAAGATAATACGAGTACTTAGTCAGAGAAAGTGTTACTTATTAGAACAAGTTAAGAAAGTAGGTTTAAATTGTACCTACGAACATTGACTTTGAAACGATCCGTACAGTCTAAAATCAAAATATTGTATTTCATATAAACCTGCATGGGCACTTATGAAACGTCAGAAGCTATGTGCACGGTTCCAAATTATCGCTTCATGGAGAAGAGCCGGCAAAGAAACTCCACGGTTACTCTTTTAAAAATAATTGTCTTCAATAATGTTTCAAATTACAGTGCATGATAAATAGGTATGGGAGGACAGTGCAGGCCTGTCAATAAGTACCAGGTACTTAGAGGAATGAAAATATAGAATAGAAAATCGTCTACAAATCTACAGTCTGTAAGGCCTACAACGTTCTCTTCAGTACACACGATATGCTTTTTTCGCAATCCATCCAATTTCTCATCCATACGGCGAACTATTAAGCCTACGCCAGCAAAATCCAACTAAAAAATGACTGACCCTCCAACTCAATCTACTTCGATCGCAATCAATCATCAATATCCTTCATTCAAAAACCTATTACTCACTATGTGCTACCCGTATACACGCTGCTAGTACTTAACTAACGTTT
Organism: Polymixis flavicincta; assembly: GCA_949987655.1. Lineage (NCBI taxonomy): Eukaryota > Metazoa > Arthropoda > Insecta > Lepidoptera > Noctuidae > Polymixis > Polymixis flavicincta. Next base: position 21,320,730 of record OX465173.1, read on the forward strand.
CGACGCCCTGCCACGGCTGCCACCCTCCCAGGGCTGTGGGAAACGAATCGCCGGATAAAAGACGGATGGAACCGACTTATCCAGTTCAGCGAGGGGTGTAAACTTACGAGATTTAGCTAATATTAGCAATCCATTACAGGGGCGGCCGTAGTTGGAAAGCTTATTTAACTATCCGTCCGCACTCGGAACTGTACGCTCGATAGCTCACCGCTGCTGATGAAATATTGATTGAACCTCTTAGCGATACACGTTTCGCGATTAATAGCTAATTTATGTAGATGTTAAAATGATGCTGATGTGTGAGATTTATATTGATCCAAAATATATTAAGCTTTTGCGAGCGGCTTGACGTACTACCGGGATAAAAAGTATCCTACACTGAAAAACCGAATAGGTTGTTTTAACCTTTTTTCAACCTTTATTTTAGGTTAATATAGCACCTACCGACATGATTTGTTGAATTAACAAAATAAAAATAGTTGAACTATAAAGGTAAATTTAACCTGTGTTCAGTTTGGTTTAAACTGATTATATATATTTAACTTAGTTATTTTGCTGACTCTACTTCGTTAATATGTTGACTTGACTATATTATCAGTTAGACTTACTTAGATTCCAATATTGTGTCGTTTTAACCTCTCTTAGTGGTTGGTTTAACCTATTAATTTTTATCAATTTTATTTTTGTAGAAATAAATGTCATATAATAGTTGTTTAAACATAATATTAGGTTAACGCAACTTGCATGAAATCAACATTACGGAATTCAACCTATTCGGTTTTTCAGTGTATGTGTTAATCCAAGTTATAAACTATTTGTGTGCCAAATTTCATCCAATTCTGTAAGGCCGTTTTTGCGTGCTAGTAACAAACATCTAAACATACAATCTTTCACATTTATAATATTAGTAGGATAGTACGATCAAAAACGAATTAGTAGTAATTTGTTTTTTTGGGACAGGATTCAGCATTTTCAGCAAAAACATAAACCTACATATAATACAGGATACGTTTTTAACCAGTGCGCAAACTGTAACCATGAATTCAGCATATCATTCTAGACCCCTAGCACATATATTTTTTGACGGTTAATACAAAACAGAATCAGATGTTCCATACATTTTGACCGCGTAGGTATTGCACTTTTCTATGAAACAGCGGATATTTGTTTTTGTATAACCGACTATAACAGTCTGCTCACTGGATAAAACATATCCTGTATAGATAGGTATAGAAGTTATTGCAGTCTCTTGTAAATCAATGTAACTAAATATGGAACATAAGAGTCTGAATGCATAAAATAAAGTCTTTAATTTTAATCAAATTAGACACGACAGTAAAAAATCTACATAAACTATTTGCGAGTACACTTGTAGCATCCAATAAAAGGGACAATAAACCTGCACAATCTTCCAATAAGATGTTTTACGAACCCGAGCTCAAGCTGAGTAATGAATCGAAAGCAAACTAATAAATTGTGGCTTCGGGACAAAGTATCCAACTTCGCAGTTCGCCACAGATCCCTTTTTCTATCGAAACAACTTAAACAAATGTGAAGTTGGCGGGGAAGGGAATCCCCTTATCGATAAAACTGTCACCATATACATGTTACTAGAACCCAGAAGGAAAACCTTTTAGTTTCCGCCCAGCTGTAAGTCTGAACTTAAATGTCCTTTTTGCTATCTTATTGAGGCTTTTATAGCCAAACTATTTTCGGTAGGTACTGAATTACTGATCTTGCTCAATAGATTCGAATAAGTTTTCGTACATTTAGTCCTATTGTGGCCGGCAAAATAACATAAGAATAGAACTTTTCCAAGCTTGCTAAAGTCTCCGAGTGTATATTCTGGCACAGGATATTAGCGTAGGTAAAAAATAGCCCCAAAAGTTTCTATTACTATAAATATTGTCAATTTCCGATGAAAAAGAACAAATTTCCACTCGATTGCGATCTCATCACCGAAATGACGTCATGATACTTTACTCTTTTCATAGAATCTCCAATAATACGTCCACCATTATTGCTACATAAACGAATTGCAAGCAAACAGTTCACCCGACCAAAACTAAATTGGAATACCGTCAATGTTGAAGGCAACGTTGAATGAATGAACGTTACATTAAGGTAACCCATAGTTATTGGAAATTGAACAAGGTTCGATGTCTATTGTCCCGAAATACAATCGTAATGGAACTGAAATATGAGGAAAATGTATGACGACGACTAAAAGGGGAATTAAGGTGAATCTTGTCGACATTTTTTCCATACAAACTTCGGGAGTGTATTACTCCACTGTTCGACAATCTACATCAAAAATTAAACATGGTATGTTTTTTTTTTCTGTACGGAAATAGAATACTAACATTAAAAACCATAAATAAAGTTAGGAGCCAACAAAGATTCGTTTTTCTTGCTAATTTAACCTAACTTTGGGCGTGTTTAAGTAGTAAAAGAAGTATAAAATCTTCAAAAGCGAGTCAGTATCCACAAAGGTCAATTATCTAAAACTTTATTGGTCATTGATTTATGCAGAGGTTTTTTTCAGAAAACCCGATCTTCCGAAGGACGTTTCTTAATCTTTTACGCGCCTGTCTTACTATAAATGATCCTGCATCTCACTCATTAACGTTGTGCGTGTAGACTAGCATGTAACTGCTCATCACTGAGACTACCTTTGTCGGACACGATGCCTGGTGAGACAGCGTGCTTTTTAGCTATGCCCACCAGTGACTTCGAGCCCGCGACTAGATTCCCCTTAAGTAGCGTCGTATCAATATTTGCGGGTGAAAATAGGCTGTCCTGCTCAAATATTTGGCCTACTGATTTGACTTAGGAATTCAAAAATGAAAAAATTAGGGGCGTCTGTCCTGCAGCTTTAGTTAAGCTCTGTTTAAACTTGAAAAAACGGATCTTTATTTAAGCTAGGCAGAGTCGCCGAAACTGAATTGTTTATGAAGACAAATTTTCATTTTGCAAAAGTTTTGTACCAATTTTGTAATACAGATTATTTATTCAAAACTTAAAGTGAACATCAACAACGCAAGTTCTTGAGAGGACTTGAAACTTGAAGGCCCCATTTCAAAGACGCGACTCAATACAATTTGAAGTACCTACCTAAAGATAATTAAAACATAAGTCTATCTTTGTTATCTTTGAATAATTGGCCACAATATCACAATATTCGAAAAAGCTTATTAAGCTACTTCATGGCTTTATCTGACTCTGAATATCACAGCACAAAGGAGTTTTTAATGGAATGCAACTCGAATCTATTCAAATCATTTCATCAAATTAAATAACAAAGCCTTTTCTGCCTTTTAGTCACGTTACAAAAAATAAAGGTGCACTGCCGCCTGCCTCTGACGTAGCTTAATTAGCAAATCAAATATTCATTTATTCAGGGCGTCCCTGATAATGCAGGGGAGGTTCGCAACAATAGCAGATCCAAGCTATTCTTGTATCTCCTTCATTTAAAAATGTTGCCAACCAACCGCTGTTGTTTTGCGATTAACATTGTGCTGAAGTGATAGAATTTATTTTTCTGGTTTGCGGTTAGTAAAACATAAGAAAATGAATTAGATACACGCATAGGTACCACTGCCTACCTAAACTGTTTTCCGGACAATTTTTAGTTTTAATGATAAACAAATAATGTTCTTTTAGGGTAAATTGCCTAAAGGTAGGTTGCCCAAGTAATTTATTCTAATATTGGATCCAAAACGGATGTGAGATTTCCAAAACTATCCTACAGTTAATATCAAGATGAGACTTCGATGCAAACGGGGAAATTTCCAATATCCGAAAATCGTCACAGTTTCACGAGGCGTGAAATACCGACGTAACGAGAAAATATCGAGTCGCAATCATTCGACATGACATCCAATTAAATATACCTCTAACTTTTCCTACATGATTTAAGAAGACATTTCTTGACGTGTGTTTTTGTTCCTACTTATATCCGAATACATGTATTAAATACAAGACAGATAGATACCTATGCGGAAGATAATGGAGATTATTAATGAATAGGTCATACTAGTTTCTATGAGCTTGTGCCAATGTGGCTAAAGCTGCATTATCGTTCCCTTAATATTAATAACATTTTCCTGATATCGCTTACTACCACATGAATCAGGCTCATAAATAATGATAACTCTACGGCATCCAGAAGCCCAATAGTTATTATATTATGGAACTGGGATCACGACCGACCTACATCCTAAGAAAACACCGGTGCCTTATACATCTCTAATCTTGAGGCAGCATCAATATCGTCGGCCCTCTACGTCAGATTAATTGACGCCTCCTACAATCTCCGAGGTCTCACAGAGTATTTTGTTAACCTAATTTTCGTATACGAAATTATATTCTCTAACAAATTATTCAGTTTTGTTCAAGATGAAAATCTGTGTTCCCCTCCAGCTCTGTAATTGCGTTAATCTCAGCATTAATCTTGTAATTATGAAGGCAGACGTAGAAAACAGCTAGCCTTGTCTTTCATTTAAATGTAAAACAACTTAGTGTGTACTTAAGCGCAAGGCATGTGTATTTACATTGCTATTGTTCACACTGAGCACGGAAGTTATGCTGCAGACATTTGTAATTAACAAAGTATTTGAAATTAATTTAAGTTTACGTGATGAAATGGTTGTTTTACTAAGAACGTTGAAGGGTCCATGCCGATATGCGTGTGTTTGGTCTTGATTTTATATGTGGAAGTTCGTAACTTTTGACTGAGAAACTTATTGGAGTCAACTTTCGAGATGTAATTTGAAACAGAATTATTGATAATTTTCCGACAAAAATGAAAATAAAACGAAGAAGACAACATAGATCCGTCCAACCATGCAGATTACTTCCGTCGTCTCTAAAACGAATCCGTAGATATAAAACGAAGCAATAGCTTGCCAGACTCGAGCTAATTGCGGACCGCTTTCAAGCTGTCTCGGCGAGGCCTCACGGAATTGTAGACAAACTAAAAAGACTGAAAGGCTTGAGCCGGGCGCGCCAGACGAGCGGCAATTGTTTGTCGAATACGACGACGAGCCAGCTCGTTTTAAATGAGCAGTCTGCTACACCGCGAGCCTACACTACTCGCATGTATGCACTTCCTTATTACAAGTATGTTTTTTATGCCATGGTGTGCTGAAAAACGAGAGATGTGAGAATGATTTCGCTAAACCAAGCGGTTTAGTGCGAATCTACGTTTAAATGTGATGTTAGGATTAATATTTTAATAGAGGTTTTCCCCTTTTTCCTGAGTAGGAAGATATATTCCTAGTTACATTGATAGTGCTGTTAACACATAAGCAGAGTTAAAATAGAAAAAGTTGTTGCCGTTCTAAAAGAAAAACCTTACTCACATTTCCGGTCTATTTACCTACAAAATTACCATAATCCACGTGCGAATCCGCACAACTACAAACACTATAAAATATTCATAAACTAACCCCAAATGCTCGACAAAACGTGACAGTTGAATCTTGATCTACATTCAAAACAAAACGTTTTAATCAGAATACAGAACAACCCTTGAAGGAAGGGCTCACTTGGAAGCCTCTCACAGGGGCAGTGGGCTATCGAACGTACGCTCATTTGTTACTGTGCGTCGGGAAGGCACTGCCGGCTAAATATGGCTCCACGTGCGGAAATCACCATTTCCGCATGACAGTTTTTGAATGAAAAAGTTCTTTAAACATAAAAAATATAGTTCCTACTTGCTAGTTATATTGAAAATGTGTACTTACAGGGGCGCGCGGTGGTGTGTATATGTTAGAAGAGGTCCGCGGGCAGCACGGGAGCGCATGCCGGGCGTGGAGCGGCTACGCGCGGCGCTCGCCGACTGGCGCACGCACGCGCGGCGCTCGGCCTACGACATCCGCTACGCCGCTGCTACGAAGGGCGCGTTTGCACCGTTCGTAGAGCTTTTCTAATTCAGGGGTTGATGTAAACTGTAAATTCATTAAGTTCGCTGTTAATATTTTGATGATAAATGTGTAACTGAATCCTTTAATAAAGTAGGTTTTCGTAGTTTGCTGGTCTACACTATTAAATTATTATTTATTGTTTTAGTTCTGAAAGAGCTTAGGTGTACAATTTAAATCGCACGTATATTTCGGTGTAAGTAACGGCAGGGCAGGCCGTAGCTCAAATTCTCGTGGCGGCTATTAAGTTAATGTCCGGGGGTAGATTTGAACAATAAAAATAAACATTTACCCACCGCCCATCGGGACGACAAAACTCCTAAACGACATAACTTTGTTATTCATGTAACGATATTAAAACAACAGATTCCCGCTGACCTTTTTTACTTAGTTTAAGTCATAAATTATACTTGTGGACTGAGTACTGGAAAGTTTGCCTTAAAATTGAAGTGGAAAGATGTGGTTATTAACAAATAAGTATGATATAGATAAGTGTAGATTTTTTGGAGAAGGCGCTGCACAAAGAACAATGGAAATCTATGGTGGAGATCTTTGCCCAGCAATTGGACTGAATATCGGATAAAAAAGTGTACCTACATTCTACCGAGTAGAGTACCTAGGCGTATTAATTTCGTGCACGCACACCCTAGACAGGTCACGAGCCGAAAGAAGAGCTTCCTCCTTCAAGGAAGCAGGTTTATTTACTCCGCACACTTACAAAGTGTAAATAGACGGGTAGCTGCCATATTCACGTACTACCTATGTATAAACGTAGGTAGGTATGTATCAGGAATGTCGGTTGGAATAACTAACTGCCAGAAACAGGGTGCCCGCTTTGATGTGCTTTTATTTTGAGCATAGTTAGGATTGCGAAACTTGCGATACGGCTGTTTCGGTACTGACGTACTTAGGTATAACATTTTTGGACATTTCAAATGGCTTACATTATTTTACTAGCTTGATATATTATGGTCACTGCCCTCAGGGGCGTACCTACCAATAGAAAATGGCGCCTAGGGCACGCATCATATTTGCACCCCTTCGTAAATTATAAAAACCGATACAATGAATAAAACAGTCAAAATTGAAATCTACAAAACAAAAAATATTTATTTTCTCTTTATAACGAAAGTAAGTAAAATATTTATATTTACAATTGCACCTTTATGGCCTTCTGCGACGCAAACATATCGATAATGTTTTTGTTTGAAATTAGTCTCTTCTCGATCTACGCTGAGCTAAGCTATGTCACATAACCTTTCTTGACCCATTGTAGCCCACAAATACTAAAGTAGGAATCGCGAACATCATTGATATTAAATCACCACAGACTATTAAAAACAGGAAATAGGAAGTAGTGTGAAATGGTTTACAGTAGTATATTTTCATTTTAAAATTAAATAATTGGTGACTATTTGCCAGTTTTTGCGCCTCCCTTCTATCGGCGCCCAGGGCACGTGCCCTGGCTGCCCCACCCTAGTTACGCCCCTGACTGCCCTACAGCGGTTAAATAGGTAGGTACTCATCACTATCTCATCATCTGACTAGCCTTTTCCCAACTATGTTGGGGTCGGCTTCCAGTCTAACCGGATGCAACTGAATACCAGTATTTTACACAGAGCGACTGCCTATCTGACCTCCACAACCCAGTTATGTACTGCAGTACCTGCACATGGTGACATGATACCCCTTCGTAAGACGTTTCGGATAAGGCGGGAGGGTGGCTCGGGTGTTTCCATTGCGAAGATCGCCCTGGGGACACGATGGAGCATACGGTGGAGGTCTGCCCGACTTGGGCGGAGTACCACCGTGTCCTTGTGGAGGCGATCGGCGGCGACGATCTCTCTCGTCCGGCCCTGGTCCAGGCCATGGTTCGGAGCGAGAGTGCATGGGTTGCCGTCACCTCCTTCTGCGAAGCAGTAATGCTCGCGAAAGGATAGGCGGCGCAAGTGAGGGAGGGCAGTGTATGCGCCCTCACGGCCCTGTGTTCCACGAGCGTCTCAAAGAGATGTCAGAATTAACTGGTGGGTTCCACAAGGGCCGATGCCTGTCAGGGGTGTGGGTTGTTCGAAAGAGATACCGTGGCCCACAGGCAACTGAAGGAACACGGGTGGGTTTTAGTCAGTAAAAGTCTGACACGCCCTCCTGCTCCACCTAGAGCGGGAGAAGTTATTTAATAATTTCCCACCCTCAAAAAAAAACCCCTTTCGTAAGACTGGTTCTCGCTTATTCGGGCTCCTGACGTCCTGTAACTACTATCAAAAATTTACGAATGAAGGCCGGGACCAACAGCATACATGCTTTCTAAAGCACGCAGGGGTCTTGCTATTTTGAGATCGTCACCCATCCACGCAACCACGGGAGGCGTAGTTTAACCCACGAGGTTTAACCTGATCGATGGAAACGTGTTGCTGTTCTTATCCTACCAGTAGGTATAGGTAACTAAAAAATTGTCTTTCAAAGTTACATAACATACATAATAATATGTTAAGGATTCGGAAGGATGAAGAAAAGGAACAATCGAGTCATAACTCAGGAAAAGCGAGAGGGCAATACTGTGTTGAGTGATTGATAATGTTAGCCTTTTTCTGTTTTCGACACCAAATAAAAGTAAAACAAAATGCAACAAAATAAAACACAAAACTAAATCCTGGTGGAGGTCGTAGACCAGCAAAATTGCCTAAGTTGATTATTAAGTACCTCCCTTTTCCAAACTATGTTGGGGTCGGCTTCCATTCTAACCGGGTGCAGCTGAATACCAGTATTTTACATGGAGCGACTGCCTATCTGACCTCCAAACCCAGTTAATGGGTAACACGATACCCCTTAGTAAAACTGATTGTCAGACTTTCGGTCTTCTGACGACCCGTAACGACTGTCAAAGATCCACAAATGATAGCCGGGACCAACGGCTTCACGTGCTTTCCGAGGCACGCGCGGAGGGGTCTTGGTATGTAAAGATGGTCACCCAACCACGAACCAACCGCGGCAAGAGTAGCTTAACCTGATCGATCGACCCGTGCGGCTGATATTACTTAGCCACAAGCCCCTCCAGGTAGATCTAGAAATTCAAGATAATTATTAATTAAGAAAAATTCAGCGGCAATTAGTAGCCCAACAAATAAAACCTCGCAAGGGGCGAATTGATGTCACCTAAGCCCTATCCGATAGACAGGAAAAGTATTTATCCAGTGCGCAAATTTTTACCATGAATTCAGCATATCATCTTGAGCCCATAGCGCAGAATTTTTTCGCCGGATATACAAAAAAAAATCAGCCGTTCCATACATTTTGACCGCGTAGGTATATTGCACTTTTCTATGAAACAGCTGTTTTTTTTTCGTTTGTCCATAATTCGTGTTGATTTTTATAAAATTGTTTGGTACCTACTTTTCCATTATTATTTGACCCACAGATTTTATTCCAATATTCGAGTTAATCGAAGCAAGTTGGTGAGTACTTAGTAAAATCCTCCCTAAAACTAGTCTACTACTTTTCACCCAGTTATGGGTTGATTTTCTAGAAAGCCAAAATAATCACAATTATGTAACACTAAGTTTTATAATCGGACTACCCATAATCCCTCTTAAGGGTAATTTGCAAAGACCTCATAATGTCAAACCATAATTGAATACTTACTAAACTTAGTCGTAATCCAAGTTTCAAGTGTAGAACGCAAAGAATAAGTTTTACATACAAACAAAACTGACCCTCGTAGGGTTCCCCCCCGAGTGGGTTCCCGCATTGTCGTTGCGGGGGGGCTCAGTAACCGTGGATTCCAGCCACGGTGAAGCCAAGAGGAACCCAAAGGTGGGGCCGCTCGTCAGGGCTTTTGCCTCAAAGCCGACGACGTAGCGGCCAAAAAGTAGGTTGCGGTGAGGTGCACCGCAACTGAGGTGGGCCGCGATGTCGAATGGGAGGCATCGCGGCTGAGGGTTACGGGCTGCGGTAGAGGAGGAGTGCCGGTGCTTCTGAGCAGTGCTCTTCCCTTCCGTGGCCTGGACGGGGCCGCCACCGTTTGATGGCGGACGCGGTGGGGCCGCAGGGGAAGAGGAGTGTCGGTATAGCGTCAGCCGCTCTCCCTATCCCCTGCGGCCGAAAAGTGGTAGACGGGACGGTGCGTTGTGTTCCACACGCGCGCCGTCAAAGATGTCAGCAACCACCGGTGGGGTCCGCAAGGGCCGATGCCTGCCAGGGGTGCGGGTTTGTTCGAAAGAGATACCACAGCCCCTGGCATACGGGCTACTGAGGGAACACGGGTGGGTTTTAGTCAGTAAAAGTCTCCCACGCCCTCCTGCTCTACTCAGCAGGAGAAGTCATTTGATGATTTCCCACCCAAAAAAAAAAAAAAAATCCCTCGTAGGGTTAGAATTTCCAAAAATCCTTTTTAGTGGATGCCTACGTCACAAATGGAACCTACTGACCAATTAAAAAAAAAATGTGTTAGACCTGCATGAACAGTCCTTCCCACACAGTACTTTAAACTTTAGGGTCCTTCCACAATTATTACCTATATTTTTGATTTTGCGTATTGTCGAAATCATAGTAACCTTTATAGATGATCCCATAAGGTTGATATTCGGTTGCTGCTTTAAAATAAAATAACTACTTATGTATGGACGACATAGGATTCTACAGTTACAAGTTAGATTTAGTTCAGCAGGTTCTTGTGTATGATATGGGGTTGTTTGAATAAGAAATGTTCGAGTTTTTTGCTACATAAACCAATTTTGCTACCTAAATACCTACATGTTTCGCGCACATATTATGCTACGCATGCTATCCCACTGCTGGGCAAAGGCGCGCAAAGTCGGGCATAGGACTTTTTAATTCTTCTTATCGATCGTGAACTCGTATGTGAACGTGCACTCTATGTAATGAAACAGATGTGCTGGATTTACTAAATTTACCGATAGGTATTAGGCCTACTTACTGTTTGAGAGGTGTAGCTTAATTGACGAGTATTCGTCATTATACGGGTTGCTGCACTTTAAATTAAAACTTAGGTACAGAGGCCAGCACATCAAGCTACCCCAATCTGTCAAATTTCTTTGACAGTTTTTCTGCTATTACAAAAGTTATAGGGTTCATGTTACCGCTGCCGCCACCACCGGCCGCGACTTACGAGTGGCTGTGACTGACGATTTGTAGGTCGTAGGTTTGAACCCCAACAGGCGCTTTACTTTGTGTAAATTATTTCTTCACCACTGCTCTCAAACGGTGAAGGAAAACATCGTGAGGAAACCCACTTCCCACTGCTGTGACACAGGCCTCCTCTCGATGAGGAGTGCGCAAATAATCTACCACGCGGGCAAAGTGCGGGTTGGTAGTATGTCACATGTCTTCGAAATTTTTGGTTCTAGGACATGCCGGTTTCCTCACGATGTTTTCCTTCACCGTTTGAGAGCAGTGGTGAAGAAATAATTTACACAAAGTAAAGCGCCTGTTGGGGTTCAAACCTACGACCTACAAATCGTCAGTCACAGCCACTCGTAAGTCGCGGCCGGTGGTGGCGGCATGCAGCGGTAACATGAACCCTATAACTTTTGTAATAAAGCAGAAAAACTGTCAAAGAAATTTGACAGATTGGGGTAGCTTGATGTGCTGGCCTCTGTACCTAAGTTTTAATTTAAAGTGCAGCAACCCGTATAATGACGAATACTCGTCAATTAAGCTACACCTCTCAAACAGTAAGTAGGCCTAATACCTATCGGTAAATTTAGTAAATCCAGCACATCTGTTTCATTACATAGAGTGCACGTTCACGTACGAGTTCACGATCGATAAGAAGAATTAAAAAGTCCTATGCCCGACTTTGCCGGCCTTTGCCCAGCTGTGGGATAGCATGCGTAGCATAATATGTGCGCGAAACATGTAGGTATTTAGGTAGCAAAATTGGTTTATGTAGCAAAAAACTCGAACATTTCATATTCAAACAACCCCATATCATACACAAGAACCTGCTGAACTAAATCTATCTTGTAACTGTAGAATCCTATGCCGTCCATACATAAGTAGTTATTTTATTTTAAAGCAGCAACCGAATATCAACCTTATGGGATCATCTATATAGGTTACTGTGATTTCGACAATACGCAAAATCAAAAATATAGGTAATAATTGTGGAAGGACCCTAAAGTATAAAGTACTGTGTGGGAAGGACTGTTCATGCAGGTCTAACACATTTTTTTTTAATTCAAAATTAAAAATCAAAATCAAAATATTTTTATTTCATAACCTTTCGGCTGTCTTGAACTAGTGTCAAAGTTCGATCTAACTGTCAAACACTAAGAATGCGCCTGCGCATATTTCGGCCACGTGGGCTTAAAACGACGATAGCTCTTAAGTTAACTACATGAGCTGTTTAGAAGATATAAACCTGCATGGGCACTTATGAAACGTCAGAAGCTAGATGCACGGTTCCAAATTGTTGTTTCCTGTGGAGAAGAGCCGGCAAGAAACTCCACGAGTTTTTGGCGGGATCGCGTTGGAACATGTCGCATGAATTTTCATTATCATTAAATTTTGTGAAATAGCGAATTAAATTGTATAATTTTAGTAGTGAGTTATCCAATTTAGTTACGTGTGAGTGCACAAGTGTAGTGAAGGTGAAAATAAGTGACTAACGTGGACTTTTCGTGTTCCCCCAAAAACTCATAATAGGTTATTGTAAAGTTACTACCGCTTTACAATAACTTTGTTATGACTAGAATACGTTATTAATAAAGACTTGGCTAAAAGGTCTCTGAAACCAAGCCATAAAACTAATTTATAAAAAGAAACTCCACGGTTACTTTTTTTTAAATAATTGGCTTTAACAATATTTTCAAATTACAGAGATTAAATGTATGGGAGGACAGCGCAGGCCTGTCAATAAGTACCAGGTAGGTACTTAGACGAATACAGAATAGAAAATCGTCTACAAATCTACAGTTTGGTCAGTAGGTTCCATTTGTGACGTAGGCATCCACTAAAAAGGATTTTTGGAAATTCTAACCCTACGAGGGTCAGTTTCGTTTGTATGTAAAACTTATTCTTTGCGTTCTACACTTGAAACTTGAATTACGACTAAGTTTAGTAAGTATTCAATTATGGTTTGACATTATGAGGTCTTTGCATATTACCCCTAAGAGGGATTATGGGTTGTCCGATTATAAAACTTGGTATTACATAATTATGATTATTTTGGCTTTCTAGAAAATCAACCCATAACTGGGTGAAAAGTAGTAGACTAGTTTTAGGGAGGATTTTACTAAGTACTCACCAACTTGCTTCGATTAACTCGAATATTGGAATAAAATCTGTGGGTCAAATAATGGAAAAGTAGGTACCAAACAATTTTATAAAAATCAACACCTCGTGGGGTGAAAAGGGGAAATACTGTTTGTATGAAAAATCTCATTCTTTCGTTCTACAAACTCTAAATTTGGCATCAATTCAAAAGTAATTAATGAAGATCGTAATGATTGATTTTAGTTTATTTTCGAACTTCTCTATAATGGTGTAAACACCCTCTCGTGTTGGCGTTCGAAGGGGAAATCTGAAATCCACACCTTATGTTTTACTGATCAAGTCTTGAAGTCAAAACCCACAACGGTTAAAAAGTAATTGAAAAAGGATAAAATAATTTAAAAATCCCCGACTTAAAAAATAAATGTAACTCGAGTTTTATTTATTTAGTTTTATTTTTCAGTTTTATTTCTCTACGTATCTACAGTCGCCAGCAGGTCAAGCTATCCCAAACTGTCTAATTTTCCCAGTTGAACATAAACCTTATTCCTTCTAATAAAGTTGAAAAACTCTATAGTGATGCGTCCCTCACTCATGAGGCCCCTTATTTGAGGTACTCGTGATCGCAAATTGAAAGAGTTACTCGAATTTCAACATTGAACCACCTCATTCCTCATCACCCCTCATTTAAAAATTGACATTGACATTAATGACAATAGGAAATCGAGGCAAGCGAGTTCGTGACTCGCGAATGAGGATTGAGTAATTGAGTGAGCTCAGTGAGCGAATGAACCGACTCAAAAATTTTATGGAGAATTGAGAATGAGTGAGGTGAGGTGTGATCTTGAAGTTTGGACAATACCGTGGCACAGTAAACATTATTTAAAATTATTTCAGCTACGATAAATTATTATGAACTCTAAAAGCATTAGCATTAGATTGGTAATAAAGGGTCATTGATTCGTTTATTTTGGCGGTATAAAATTTATAAGCGAAAGAAAATGATGTGTGTGAGAGAGTGACGACGTGAATAATCGGATTATCGGAGAGTCGTGACTCGTGAGTACTCGTGAGTCGTCGTTGCACCCGCCCGCCTCGCTCACTTGGAGCTTCGTTTGAGTTCGGCTCGGGCTCGCGAGTCGTGAGGCGAATACGCCGTCGTACGATTCCTCACCTCAAATGAGGGGTCCCTCGTGAGGACCTCACGAAGCAAATTGAGGGGCTCCCTCATCCTCACATAAAATTGATGAGTTACCCATCACTAAAACTATCAAATAAATTTGACAGATTGGGGTAGCTTGATGTGCTGGCCTCTGTACAGTACATACACTACGGTAAAGACAGTGAGCGCCTCTCAATAAAGGGCTTATTACACGGCTGAATTTAGTCATCTAACTAGTCGTCTAAATTCAGAAGCAACATTAAAAGCTATGGAAGCTAGCATGCTAATTGCGATTACACTTGACTAAATTCAGTAACGACTGAATTTAGATGCCTAAATTCAGCCAAGTGTAATAAGCGCTTAAAATGAAATTATTTTATCTGTGCCATACCGTTCTATTCAACTCAGTCAGTGATCATTCCGTATATTCATTCGCCAATCGCCATCTGCGAAATCTCTCATCTGGTTCATTCAAAGGTTTCGTTCTTCATTCACTTCTGTCAAAAATGTTGTAACTTTTCTGTGTTAAAACGTAATGTTTTTTAGTTTAATATCGAACTGTATTCCCACGCTCTTACTTATTTACTCAAACCAATAACAATCAAGCAATTTATTATTCTGACTATTCTAGAAATCACATTGTGAGTTTAACGACAAAACTTTTGAGATAACTGGTGACTTACATCGACACTGGTGAATTAATCAGCTGAATCATAATGAAAGCGCCTTTTAAATAGCTGAAAGTAGGTGAAGTGTGAAGAATAACATTGAATAGTTGTACGTCGTGCGTTACTGTCGCGTGTGAGATGACGGATAGCACTTTCGTCGCAAAGCCGGCAAGGGGCTGGCTGCACCCCGACTCCGTGCTCGCCAGCGATGGGATCACGTACGCGGTCAGGGTAAGCATCTGCTACAGCCTACAGGAACATTACAGGCATTAAAAAAAAAATGGTATCTGAAAAATGTATACCTGTGCAAGGGATCAATGACAGGAAATTCTAAGTAATACATTCAAATTAATGCAGTTAGTTTGTTCTAAACAGCTTACATGGATCATGCTTACGCAAATAGAATAGTTTTATCGTTTTCCACTTAACACCATGATGTACCTATGTTTGAATGTAAGCAAAATATTTAAAAATATTGACAAGCATGGAGCATGGCATAATTTACACACAGTTATAACTTTGTTTCAGTATGTACTAATATTATGGAAACTGTCACAGTCAGTGATAACATGTTGATACACTACTTATTGTCACCACTGTATTACTGTTAGGCAATTATTGTAGCATACAGTAGCTTAGCATTACATATATTGCTTTAACATAAGTTAAACACTGTCTTAAGGTTTCCTTATTTGTATTGTAGTCAGAAGCACCACTACTTAATGTGCTCGTCGTGTTAAATGCCATTTAGTCTGGAATTGAGTCCTCTATTACATAAGACCTTAATGGACCTTTGTGATTGGTCTTTACTGAGATTTCTTCAATTTATTATATTACATACACCACATGAAACAAAAAGAACAAACATTACTACCGCATTGTTCAAAAGTGTATAACTACCTACTAGACTACTAGGTAGTTATACAGATTGATGCTAGTTTTAAACATGAAGGTAACACACATGGAAGTTTATTAGGAAACAGACCTGATCAAAAATGTTTAAATCACATTTCTTTTTCAGTATATTGGCTGTATGGAGGTTTTAACATCTATGAAGAAGCTCGACTTTGAAACAAGATCTCAAGTAGCTAAGTAAGTTTCAGCTTTATTAATATTTAAGTATCATTCAAGAAATAGTTAAGAATAAACACTGTTTCTTGATTTTGGTTTGTAGGTACCTAAACATCAAATTAAATTATTTTTGGATACTTAGTATCTAAAATTATAACTGTACAGTAATGACACATAATTTACAACAGTAACTTTATGCCAGTAAGTTATATTATGTATTCAAGAGGGCATTCTGCCTTGCTAATGTTTTCACACACACACACACACATTACTTTCATTCTGGACCCTCATGATTTGAAAAAATGGGAAAATTTGGCTTTGAACTTTAGCTAGACAGACACGCTAGTAAATATTTCTGTGAAAAATGGCTAATTTATACAAGCAACAAAGAACAAAACGAATCACGGTTACCAGTAAGATGGTCATACCAAGCATACAACAGAATGTAGTTATCTGTTCTGACATCCCCAGAGAATGATAGAAAAAATAACTAAAAACACTTTAATTGTTATTACAGAGAATGCATCGCAAGAGTATGTGCAGCAGCTGGCTTAAGATCAGCTGATAAGAAGCGTAGAGTTTGCCAGGCTGCGGTCCGAGCACTTGCTGCTCGTCCAAGAATGGCACATTCTGGAGCCAATGTAGCCCTGACAATATCATCTAAAGCAATAACCCTAGCGGCTCTTGAAGGCGGAGAGACAATAGCCCGTCACGACATGCCACGAGTCTCATTTGCATCCGGAGGAGATACAGACTCCTTAGACTTTGTAGCCTATGTAGCAAAGTCTGTGCCTCCAGCCGAATGGAGAGCATGTTATGTACTAGAATGCGGTGGCAGACTAGCGCAAGACGTTATAGCAACTATAGGACAAGCTTTCGAACTTCGTTTCAAAGAATTTCTGACGAAACCTTCATCGTAAGTATTGAACTATCCTTATTATTTTATATGTTTGTAAAAACCAAACCGCATTTTCTTATGGCTTTCTCAGTATAACCTTGACAAATACTTCAAAAATAAATTAGTTGAAAGTAAGTTATCCTCATACATAATATGAGTGAATCATTTATATCACTCATTTAGGTACAAATATAAAACTTAACACAACACCAACTATTAATAACAGGAAAATGTAATTTTTCCCTACTGACCTAAATACCTACATAAACTGGATTATACCACTTATTTTTGTTATTTTAATCCTTTTCTAAAATTAAGCAACTTTCTTGTAACACAATCAAGCATTCTCTTAAATAAAAAAATCTCATTTTCTCAAAAATGATTAATGCATGGATTTGTAGTAATGTAAAAGACTTTTCGCACTACCTTGCTGTTGAAGTCATCTTTGCAAGAGTGGTGAGGAATTTAGGATTTTTGTAAAAATATTGTAAAATACGAGCTACTATTTCTGCCCGCGACTTCGCCCGCTAGACATTTTGTCCCCCCACACCCCGTCGCGTTGCATCCCATCGCACGCCCCGCTATCCCATCGTTTTCACTTAGTGCTTATTACACTATCCAATTTTTGGAATTCGGAAGGTGTAATCGAAGTTAGAACATTTGGTTCCGATTTGGTGAAATTGGAAGGTCCCGACCGCACTACTTTTACCAAATTGTTGCATCCCAATTTAGTTCTACTTCTTAGGCGCATAAGAGTCACCTGTCCCATTTAGAATCCGATTTAGTGCAGTGTGATCACTAGCTTCCAATTTCCTCATTAGAGAGTCCCTAGTTAGAGTTTCTACAAATTGGATGGTGTAATACACAATTTAGCGCTCTTTCCGAGTCTTTCTTTTTGCTCGGCTCCGACAGCGTGAGGAAGTTTGCTGGCGATTTCTAGACCATAGTCTTCCTCAAGAATTTGTCTAGCAACTGCAAAAAAAAAAAAAAGTAATCCAACTGTTAGTTCCACAGATAACTAAATTTTACCTCATCATAATATTCGTTTAGATAAATGAAGCTAGGCTAAAATGTTCTAATTTTGTTAGTCCTTAATTTCACTGTTTAAGGGGGATAGCCCGCGAAATCCCATTGAATAAGAACCTCGTGAATGATTCAATGGGATTAAATGAATTTGGAGGGTTTTATTGATACGTTTAAGGTGACACTTGTCCACATTTTTTCCATACAAACTTCGGTAGGGTTTTACTCCACTGTTTGACTATGTACCTCAAAAATAAAACATGGTATGGTTTTGTCTCGTTATTATTATTGTCTGTACGGAAACAGAATACTAAAATAAAAAGCCATTAAAAAGTTATGAGCCAACAAAGATTCGTTTTTCTTGCTAATTTAACCTAACTTTGAGCGTGTTTAAGTAATAAAAGGAGTGTAAAATCTCGAAAACCAAGACGGTACCGACAAAGTTCAATTAACAATAAATTCAATAAACTTTATTCGTCATTGATTTATGCAGTGGTTTTTTCAGAAAACCCGATCTTCTGAAGGACTTTTCTTAATTTTTTCGCGATTTTTTTTCCAAAAATGCTCCTGCATCTCACTCAATAACGTTGTGCATGTAGACTAGCGTCTAACTGCTCACCACTGATACTATCTCTGTCGGATACGAAGCCTGGTGAGACAACGTGATTTTTAGCCAGGCCCACCAGTGAGTTCGAGCCCGCGCAAAGTGTCGCCTTAATGATTATATTTCTGTTAAGCCATACTTAACACTGGCCTGCAAATTTTCTTACGTTTTTCGTTTCGTTTCTTAACATTATTTAAAGTGGATGCGCCTAGACTACAAAACTTAGATTATGGGTACGATCGTGACCAATCTACCTATAGTAAATATACAAACATGTAAGTACATGTAAAATGTATTTTGTATTTGTACATGTAAAATGTTTGTAACGTTTATCTACAACTGTATATCTATCTGACCAAAATTATGTCTGGACTTAAAAGAGACTGTTACCTCTTATTTTGTGTGCCCTTTCTTCTCAGAGTAGTCAGATAGGAAACGTCGACCTCATCTAGTTTAAAAAATATGATTAACGTGTAAAAGTGTTTATACAAACCTACTTACAGAAATAAAATCATTTATCATTTAACAGACCTTTGACAAATTGTTTCCAAAGGTTCACTATTATGACTATCACAAAGTAATTGATTATTATGTCTGAAACATAACAGTTATTCAACCTACTCTTGCTAGACATAATATAAAATGTTCAACTATCACCATTTATGAAATCAAAATATTGAATTGAAGAAGATGAATCAAACAAACAATGAATGAATCATTGCTCTGTTTAGTTTACTTTGTTATAATTATCACATAATTCATTGACATTTTAATATTACTGTTTACGTGAATTGAAACAGGAGTTTTTACTAAGTAGTCAGACAAAATTCGTGTGATATTTTAATGATAACGGACTTATGGCATATTCCTATAATTTCAACTCAGCCTATCGCAGTCCACTGCTGGACATAAGCCTCTCCCAGGCTGAGCCACAACACTCTATCCTCCGCCTTCCGCATCCTGTCTGTCCCAGCCACCTTTTTAATGTCGTCGGTCCATCTAGCTGGGGGGCGTCCCACACTACGTTTGCCGATACGCGGTCTCCACTCCAGGACTCGTCTGCTCCACCGTCCATCGGTCCTTCAACAAACATGGCCAGCCAACTACCACTTCAGCTTGCTTCTGCAAGCTATGTCGGTGACTTCGGTTCTTTTCCGGATAATTTCATTCTTGATTTTATCCTTCAAAGAAATTCCGAACATAGTGCGCTGACTTCTGACCACTGTACCAACGACGCGGTCATTGAAAAAACGAACATTTTAAATTCCAGGCTAAATCTAAACGGAGGAGCACGATCGCTGTGTAGCACAGCCGGTGGCATGCCGACGGACGATCGCGAGTACTACAACGACATGCCGGACAAGACGCCGCCGGATACTATGCCTTCATACAGACACCCACCGCCGCCGCCGCTGGCTTCACTCGCCAACCTCGCTTCTATATCTTCGTAAGTCAAATTCAGATTCTTCGATGTCATCATCAGCTCATAGCCATCCATTCATTACTAGTCATAGACCTCTTCAATCGCATGCGATCTCACTATCTTCCGACTGATCAAACAATACTTACTTTATGGACATTTTTAAATGTTTTCTGCCAATACACCTGTAACTATGATAGCACGCAAATTAACGGGATTTGGGGCATATTCCCACATGGGAATTAGATAATTTTTTTTCAGTTTGTTGAGCCTTCATGGTTCAGTCCAGAAAGAATTGAACCCTGGCATTGATAATAGAGGACCGGATAGACAAAATGATGACTATCCGTCTCTAAATTGGACGGATATTCAGCAGTTTAACTACGGGCAATCTGATTTAATATGCCTTAGTTGTAGACAGTCGATAGAAGCGGATGCAGACATGAAAATTTTGCACTTTCTATGAAGATGAATCACTTTTTAACTGCAAATAAAATAAATCGAATCCCTTAACGAAAGAAATATTGATTCACTTTCTAAGAAACGAATACATTGTGAGTCAGTATTGTTTACCTCGTGACGCCATATCGGACGAAGTTTATCGCCCCACGTAGAGCTACAATTAATAAGGAAACGAGTCATCGATCTGGCCGAAAGTTCCGATAAAGTAACAATGTATGAAAAAAAAAGTATGCATATACTTTGTAGCTAATCTGGGCGTCAAAATACGAGGTGAGTGGACTTATCACTTTGCGAAGTTCTCGCGGCTGTTTAAAAAATAAGGATGAATAGAATGTTTGCTATTTAATTCTGCTTGTATTCTTAGCATTATCGTCCAGTTCGTAATAATGAGCAGGTATCAGGGCTCGCAAAATCATATCACACACACAGCGCGATACAAGCTGGAATGGTCAATGAATCTCCACCTGAGCAACTTTTATAATTTGCTATCCTACCTGACTACGTTATACGAAGAACTTAATCCTAATAGCTACTAGAATTATAGCAATTAATTTGTTAACTAAATAAACAAATAAATACAAAAACAAAAGGACACTTGGGCGCCGAAGTATTCGTCCGCATCGCTGCCATCAGGAAACGTGCCCAGAAGACTAGAATTTATGTGGAAGTGTGGTGTGATGACTTTTCCTGCGAGCTCAGGTATTCGCCCGCTGATGGGAGTCAACACTCAGTTAACCGGTGGGCATGTAGTGAACTTACGAGTTTTTTTTTTTTGTTGATGGCATGTCGCTGGTCAACCTATCAGATTCTCAATAAATGAAGTCCTCCAGCCAAGGCTAAAACTGACAAACTGAGCTACTACAAGCTAAGGGAGGACCCCATAGGGTCAGTTTTTCACCCTGTGGGGTAAGGACCTCGGCTTAGGGCGACGCTAGGGGGGTGGGGGGGGGGAGGGCAGCAAGAGGCGGGCTGGATCAGAATTGATCTTACTAGTAACAGTTTAAATGTTTATGTATCGATTTTTGCAGATGCGAGGAAAGCGTGCGTCACTACGTGAACCAGACGCCGCCGCCGCGCACGCCCCCTACAGCGCTGCTGCAAAACCATCATACCGACATCTTTGACATGCGTGAGTCTCAGACATAACAATTAACTATTATTCGGATACTGGATACACAATAAAAAACAGAATTATTAAACGCATAAGTCATAACTTAACAATAGTAGTTTTATGGGTTTGACGGCTGTGCGCCGATCAGTAGGCGCGAAGATCGCGAATGATAGTGTGAATTTATTTGCGATACGAATTTCAACCGTATTCACAAAGAATATAAAGTTTAACCTTTTGACCGCCACAAAAAGCAAAAACGTCCCTCGGCGCCAAGCTTTATCCCTACTAATATTTTAAATGCGAAAGTAACTCTGTCTGTCTGTCTGTTTGTAACGCTTTCACGCCTCAACCGCTGAACAGAACGTCATGAAATTTGGCAGAGATGTAGCCTGGGATATGGGAAAGTACATAGGCGATAACCGACATCCACGCGGGCGGAGCTACGGGCAAAAGCTAGTTTACGTATATGTCTGTCATGTAGTCGTGACCGTGGCGTGCTGGGCACATTTTGGTTTGTCATCTATACATGACTGGCAGTCAAAAAGTTCATTTAATGGCTTCCCCTGCTCGGGATTGGTGATGTCAAAACCTTAGGTTATGGTTATCTATATAAATAAAAAGACAAGTCCTGACTGACTGACTGATTGACTGACTCATCAACGCCCAGCCCAAACCCTTGGGCCTAGGAAGGTGAAATTTTGCACAGAGGTTCACTTTATATTGTAGACAAGGAATAAGGAAGGATTTTTCGAAATTCAACCCCTAAGGGAGTTAAATAGGGGATGAAAGTTCCGCGCGGGCGAAGCCGCTGGCAAAAGCTAGTTTTTTTAATAAAAGCATAGAATAGAATAGAATAATTTATTTGTCAAACATAGGTAATTACATACGAAGATCTTAAAAATTAGGTAGTGCGCTATGTTTTGCCAATATTGGCATACAAATGATTAGAGTTAAATAAAATGATAAATTAAATAAGAGCTTAGCATTAAATTACAATGATAAAATTACAATATAATAATAATTATAGTTGAGTAGCTAATTGTGCATGCAAGTAAATTTAATTAATTACAATTCAAAGTCAATTTCATTTCATGTCAAAAGTCAATTCAGAAAATCATTAAATGTGAAGTACTTATTTAAATTGATGTCAGCTTGTTAAATAATTATAAAGATTGGTCGTTAAGAAACTCCTCTATGGTATAGTAACATCTGTCAAGCAGTAAACCGTTCAGAGATTTTTTGAACGTTTGTAGTGGCATACATTTTATTGCATCGGGTATTTTATTATACACTTGTGGAGCAACACCAAAGAAGCTTTTCTTCATAAGAGAAGTTTTACATTTCACAAGGCATAATTCATTCCTATATTGAGCACGCATCGGAGTTTTCTTCATTGCACATAGTTTTTTAAATAATTGCGGATTGGTTTTTACAAATAATGCAGTTTCAAGGATGTACAAAGCTGGTAAGGGTAATATTTTTAACTTTTTAAAATATGGTATGCAACTATCTGTTGTTTTTAAACCACACATTGAACGAATGCATCTTTTCTGCATCCTGAATACAAGTTCTTTATTGGTTGACTGTCCCCAAAAAATTACTCCATACCGCAGAACTGATGCAACCAGTCCATGATACGCTGTTAATAGTGTTTCAGTATTTACTTTTCTTGAGAGTTGATATAGCAGGTATGCTGACTTGCTTAGACGCTTGCAAATTTCTTCTAAATGCGGTTTCCAAGTAATTTTATCATCTATAGTTATACCTAAGAACTTTGCATTACTAGCTTCTTCTATTTTAAAATCATCATAAGCAACGTTGACTAGTGGTTTCTCAAGGCGTTGATGAAAGTGCATAACTTTGGTTTTGTTTAGATTTATTACAAGATTATTATTATTAAGCCAATTTATTATTTTATATAGAGAATTATTAATGTCAGTTTGATAATTGTTTGGATTATTACATTCTATAATAGCCGTGCTATCGTCAGCAAAAAGTACCATTTTTTGTCCTGTGACTTTTGGAAGGTCATTAATATAAATCAAAAAAAGCGGCGGTCCCAGAACGCTACCTTGGGGCACACCATATTTTATGTACCTCGCTTCAGAGGTATATGTGGATTCTAATTTGGTTATAGGACATATTCTAGATATTTCTGTACATTGTAATCTATCACTTAGATATGATTCTATGAGTTTGAGGATGTTGCCTCTTATGCCATATCCATGCAGTTTTTGCAATAGAATTTTATGGTCCACAAAATCGAAAGCCTTCGTCATGTCTGTGTAGATCGCACAAACATGATTTCTTTTGTCGACAGATGTCATGACACTAGATAATAGGTCAAATAATGCCATATTGATATTAACATTTTTTCTGAACCCCTTTTGTTCATTGCAAAATAATTTAAACTTTTCGAAATAAGCATATACTGAATTGTAGATTACTTTCTCAATTATTTTTGAAAATACCGGGATTTTTGCAATTGGTCTATAATTTTTTACATCAGTCCTGTCATTTTTTTTAAAAATGGGCCTAATTATTACTTTTTTTAAACCATTTGGGAATACACCGTCAGTAATACAGAGATTTATTATATGTGATAGTGGTGGCGCTATAACTTCCTTGACATATTTTATCACTTTGGTTGATATGCCATCGTATCCGACAGTATTCGTATTCTTAAGGCTGTTAATTATTTTAATTATGTCATCATCTGTAACAGGCAACATAAATAATGACTGCGACGTCAAATTTTCACTAACCGGTTTTTTTGTAGACGTTTGTAGATTGTTTTCAACAGTCTCAATAAAATATTTATTAAATTCATTTGCATATATCCATGGGATGGGTTAAAATTGAATTATCTGTTGTTATAGATAGTATTGGTTCTTGAGGCAAACAAAATTTTGATTTGTTAATTACTTGCCAGGCTGCCCTCGATTTGTTTTGTGAAGCATTTATAAAATGGTTATTTTGGGCTTTCTGCGTTAGTCTTATTATTTTTCTATAAAGTGTAGAATATTTTTTTAAAACAACTTTATTTTTTGATGTAGAATTAAGTCTATATGCCCAGAGTAGCTGTCTCTGTTTATGACTGCATAATCGAATTCCACGAGATAACCATTTAGCTTTTTTATTAGTATATAAAGTAACATATTTTTCCGGAAAGCACAAACGATACAATAACAAAAATTCATCTTTAAAATTTTCATAAGACACATTTGCATCTTTGGCTTTATACACTTGCAAGAAAGATAAACACTTCAAGTGACTTTTGAATCTGGATAAATTACATGCTGAGGTGTCTTGTTTTTTAGTTTTCCAGAATTTTAGCGTACAGATTTTACTGACGGGCACCTTGAGTATCTGAGAAGTATGATCTGAAAGAACTAGATCTATTATTTCCGCTTTGCATTCTTTTCGGTATGAGTGTGCAAAGTTGTCGATGCAAGAGTTACTACATATTCTGGTCGGTGCGTAGAGGGCCAGTTTGAGATTATACTGCAAAAGAAAATTTTCAAATTCTAGAGTACTTTTGTTTCTTTTTAGTACATCGATATTGAAGTCTCCAGTTAAAATTATATTTTTATTCGTAGATGAACGAATTTTTCGCATTATAATTTCCAGTCTTTCATAAAAAACGTTATAGTTACATTTAGGTATTCTGTATACACAGACAATAATAATATTATGAGATATCAGTTCTATACCACAGCACTCGAAAACACCGGTCACTGACTGTTTTGACACATGCGGTAATTCTTTATAATGTAACCCTATTCGGACAAATATACAGGTACCTCCTCGTTTAATATTTCTCGAAAAGAAGGCAGCTAGGCAGTAGTTAGGTAGATACAGTAAGCTTTCGTAGCCTGTCTCAACAAAATGTTCAGTGATGCATATGACATCTATATTGATCCCTTTAATAAATAGCTCTTCCAATTTAACTGTTAATAAATCCAATTTGTTCATAAGTCCTGCAATATTTTGATGAAGAATACTAAGGTAATTACAATAGAAAAAACTGAGTTTGTTTTTGTGATTGTAAATCAGTTAGCAATTTTCCTTGATTTTTTTGAGAACAATCAATTTCTGAGTGAGAGGCATTCATGCTGTTTAGGTTTAGGATAAAATCTTGCAATTCCAGTATCACAATTTTGAAGCCTTTATTATTTAAACTCCCGTACCGATGGGTATAAGTGTCATAGGTATACGGAAGGTTGAGATTTGAGTCTAATATGTATGCATATTTATATGTGTCCACGTCCATGTAGATTAAGTTATTGAATGTATCTATTCGGCTGTTGAACATAATATTACGGTTATCCATGTATTTAAAAGTTGGTAGACATATTATAAAATTAGTGTGACTTAATGTTTGCAATTTTTCGCGAATGAACGTAACTAGGTCTATATAATTATGCGTTTTCCTAAAGTCCTCCTCGCCAATAAAAATAATACAGTAATCAGAGTGCGTAAAGTTTCGTACTTTTGCATCAATATTGTTAAAAATATGCTTTAATCCACATTTAGGCAAACGATAGTGACACATATTATAGTTACAGATATGAGTCCTTTCGCTCATTGTATATATTCTATTAGATGTTTCACTACTTAATACACAAATGTTATGTTTTACAAGCGGCGACGGAGATTTTTTTCCAGTAATACCGTTAGGTGATGCGATGTTTTGAGTGCAACTAGCACTGGTACTGGTTCCAACTTGAGGTGTGCAGTTATCTCCAATAATTTCTGAAGTTTGTGTGTGTTTTGTCTCCGTGCGACTAACTACGTTCGTCTTTGGAGTTTTGACTTTCTGCTTAACTGGGGTGATAACAATGTTTTTATAAATTTCATTTTTTTTTAATAAATCTGTATTCATTTCCTTCAAGTTATTATTTTCCAAAGACAATACTTCTATTTCTTGACGTGCGCTTTTTAGTTGTAATTTAAGATTTTCTATCTCATTTTTATACAGTTTTATTTGTGTTTCGTCTTCGTCGTCCGACATGTCCGGTATACTGTTTGAGGTACAATCCAGTGTTTGGGAGGCAATGTCACTGTTGTCATTATTTGGTTCCGATCTGGTGCGAGTGCGCCGAAACGTTATATTATCTACAACATTTTCCAAGAAGTTCATAATGGTAGATTATTTAATTAGTTGTTAACTTTTTATGTCTTTCAAAAAGATTTTCGTCGTCGGATACGAACTCACAACCACGTCGGTCCTTGATATAGTTGGCCGCCGCTTACGCCACGGGACCAGGCGTGCTCTAATGATGAAGATGAAATTGTCAGTCTAATAGTACTTTATCGGTTTATGTCTTCGTGACAATAACAGATGTCGCTTATTTCAATATTTATTGCGATTAGTATTTTATTACTCTGCTAACACTATTGAAGCGATGGCAACACAGATTTAAAAAATTGTTCATGGTATTTCTGCTAGATGGTGTTGCAGTGCACGATAACATTTGAATAAAAAACGAATTTTTTGGTTTTTGTCAATATTGATTACAAACACTATTATCCCCTTTATACACTATGTCACTGAGATTGTAGATTTATGCAAAGGTATCACATATAGCACCGTAACACTTCGTTTCTCGAGTTAAAAGTCACTGTTTACGAATTTTGAGATTCTTTATTTATTTAGTAACCCGACACTATTAATCGAGAATAACACTGTCACAGTTAGTTTGTGTGTCCAATTACACTTTTATGCACAATTCACAGTCAAGAGGTAAGATTTGATAGTAAAAAGAAAAAGAATATTCGCGAGCTCAACTTTGCGGAGTGTTTACTTGTCAGCGCCATCTAGCGAACATAACTAGAATTATTGTTTTTTCTTTTGTATAGTTAAGTGATTGATTGAAATAATTCCACCAATATGCTTCTCATTACAGAGCCCTTCACCGCGGCGCCGATGTTGTCATCATCGGCCGCGTCATCCTCGTCGGCGTCAGCGTCATCGCCGGGCGACGTCGTCCCCGAGCCGCTGTCGGCACAAGCACAGGCTGCCCTACTGGCGCGCGAGCCCTGGTTCCATGGACCTATCTCCAGGATTACTGCTGAGAAGGTAACTTGTGACTTTATTTAATTATCTTAAAATATTTAAATATAAACGCGAGTTTGTATGTATGGATGTTTGTTACTCTTTCACGCAAAAACTGCTGAATGGATTTGGATGAAATTTGGCACACAGATAGATTATAACCTAGATTAACACATAGGATTTTATCCTATGTATCATATGTGTAGTATCCTATCCTAGTCTTAAAATAACGACGTAGCATAACACCTTCTTTCCACGAATGGTTGGGCAGAGATGTACCTACAGTACACCCACATTTCCCCAGTTATGTGCAAGTCCCATGTAATAGGGGACGAGCCTATTGCCATCAACCGGGCACAAAGCCAGTCTCCAGGTTGCTATTGAGAAATTCCAAATAGAAAAACCAATAACACAAATTCATTAAAATCATCATCATGTTAAAATAATAATGTATAAGTATATCATAAACCAAAGATCATAGGGCCTGTGCCTAAAAAGCTGGCAACATAGTCACGATATATGGCAGTGCTGATTCTTTGGCCAAAAAATAGGCCAGCCCTCTGGTCACGTGAACTGTCGAACATGTAACTTAAGTTACATTTCGACACCGATTTTGATTACCTTGATGAATGAAAGATGGGGAGCTATTAACGCTATCATCACCTCATCATCATCAGCCTTAAGCAGTCCACTACTGTCTGTTAACGTTCACGATAAACGCTAAGCCAAAATGTATGGGAATTACATCATCTGCGGAAAGGACACGACGTAAGCTTTCCGCAGGTAATGTCGTTCCCATACATTTTGGCGTAGCGTTTGGCGTGAACGCTAACATAAATATGTTTTGTCTAGGCCTACTGGACGTAGACCCCTCCAATCAATCGCACGCCATTTTCGTGTACTCTCGTCCGGCTGATACCAGCCACCCTGCGAAGATCGGGCCCGCTGAGCCTGAGGGCGTCGCAGTTTACTTTATCATACCTTTGCCAGAAAATAACAGACGCATTTACTAAAAATTGTACAACAGTATGGTCTAATAGTGTAATATTCACTTGTCTGAATTATGCTGACTAAATTGTTTTGAGATCTAATTTTCCATGAATATAATAACTGTCTCAATCAGCGCCTTAATTGCGTAAACACTAGCATTCAGAATCTTGAATCTCCATTGCTTCATATGTTCGAAAAACTTGCCTGCTCAACAACGTAAATAATGCAATGAATGTTGTTGAGCTGTCAAAAAGAAAGCCATTCGTATTAATGTGTTACGCAATTGGGTCAATCGACTATTCGCGTCCGCCATCAAACGGTGGCGGCCCCGTCCAGGCCACGGAAGGGAAGAGCGCTGCTCAGAAGCACCGGCACTCCCCCTCTACCGCAGCACGTAACCCTCAGCCGCGATGCCTCCCATTCGACATCGCGGCCCACCTCAGTTGCGGTGCACCTCACCGCAACCTGCTTTTTTGGCCGCTACGTCATTGGCTTGAAGGCAAAAGCCCTGACGAGCGGCCCCACCTTTGGGTTCCTCTTGGCTTCACCGTGGGTGGCAGTCCATGTTTACTGAGCCCCCCCCCCCCCCCCCGCAACGACAATGCGGGAACCCACTCGGGGGGGAGCTCACTGTAGGTTAGGTAACATTAAAAACAGACAGTTTTCTTACTCTTTGTTGAAATAGAGCCAGTTTTAACGTGCTACAACCTGATCTCACTAAGTACGTAAATGCCTTAGGAGTTACCAAGAATTTCTGCAGAGTTACCGCCAAAGTAACTCCGTATACGCGTAACTCGGCAGACAATTGGTATGTTTCATCAAAAAGGTACATTCAGATTTGGTTAATGTACATGGCGTGAGCTTTAGTCGAAAACACATGTTAAGTACTGATGATTATTAGAAATAAATTTTATAACTTACATCGCAGTCACTCAGCAGACGACACAAAAAGGCACGCAGACTCTTCGAACATTCTTTGCGGCCTGGCTGCTCGATGTCACTATCAAAAGGCCCCGTCGCACCAAGCGAGCGAAGGCAAACATAATTGAAGCTACTTACGATAAACAGCAACAACTTACGATCCATGTGTTTCTTGGCGAAATTCTTGAACGTAACTCAGTATACGAAACAAAAAGTATTCTAGTAGGGTAACTTCAGGATTTAAAAAAAAAAAACGGTTTGTCTTATTACAGTTTTGTAATACACACGATAAACTGTGTTATACTGTCTTTTTCTATAATAAAAATTAGCCGAAGCGAGAAATAAAAATTCATTTATAATAATAGTGCACAAGTGAATGTGTCTTCAGACAGGAATATTTTGTATGGTGCGAATATTTCGTATCCTGGGTTACCATAATTTTTTATAGAAATTAGAAAATTTCGACAACGTAATCAAGTTTTCCGTCGTGCTTAACAATCTTAAATTCAATTGTGACATTTTTTTTGTGTATGACTATCGTCAATTACTGCTTAATTAGAATAATGTGTCGGGGACAGCAAAGTGTCGGTTAAATAGTTGATTGACAATTACCCAATTACCCCTCTTCTCCTCGTCACAACATTAATTTTATTTGTTGTTTCAGCTGGTCATGGAAGACGGAGAGTTCCTGGTGCGCGAGTCAGCGGCGTGTCCGGGCCAGTTTGTACTGACGGGAGCCAGGAAAGGAAGCCACAAGCATCTGCTACTCGTCGACCCTAATGGAGTGGTATTGATACTTATATATTTGACTATAGTTGTAGTACTGTAGTCCCTGTATTGAAGTAGTCTTCGTAAAGGAGCTCGTCCTGGTAAAATGTACAATCTATTTCAAACGCCATGTATGGGTGTTAGTCTAAATATAGGCCAAAACGACGCAGGCAGATTCAGGCCACATTCACCACTGATCTCTCAATATATTTAGCACTAAACAGATTTAAAACCTCATTCTATCCAGGTTTTTTCAGGGAATTCGTTTAAAAGGAATTAAGAAAATTTGAATTTCGTCGGATACCCTGGAGCTTCCATCTTAAGCCCCCAATATTAGAAATCAAACTGATTTAAAAACTCAAACTCTTAAATCTCCTTGCGATACCACTAAGCTCTTTATGGCAATCGAAATGTTTTATGACGAATACGTCTTCCCAAATACATACCTAGTGGCGGTTTTGCTATTACTTAGTAAAATAATGTTTAATTCTCACTAGGTGCGAACTAAGGACCGGCTGTTTGAAAGCGTGCCGCATCTCATAGAGTACCACTGCAGCAATGAGCTGCCAATCGTATCGGCTGACTCCGCGCTACTTCTGCGCAAACCTGTGCTGCGTGACGGTGCATCATGAGGAGCATTACGCACGACTCCACAGCACATACAATACTCCAAGCTTTTATTTACGGCTGATAATGCAACATTGTCCTTGCATTGCAATAAGATCTGTAGGAATCGAAAATGATTGAATTCGCTTCCATAAAGTCCCCCAGGGACAGCACCGTCACCTCAGGGCCACACTTACCGGGTTTCAGCTGGTTTCATGTCCTCTTGTTGTCGAAAAATATATATTCTATTTGCGAAATATCGACTATGTTAATTTTGTCCATTACTAATTCGCTGAAACCCGGTAATTTGGCCCTACTGAAACATAGCATTAAGTTCTTCCGAAAGTACCCACTGAGTGTACGCATTTATAACGATTCCATTTTGTATTCATATATCCGCAATAAAAGTGATAGAATAATAATTGTAATCGAGTACCAAAGTCATGTTTTGGTTGGAATGCTATTGCAAAAATTGTGATTTTTTTTTCCAATAAACTTATGTTATTTTATAAAATTATGTATAATACTAGTCTTCACCAAATCTTTATTTAGGAGTGAAGGCCGCTATCTTGTTTTAGTAAGTTAAAGCATGAGATTAGTTAATGTTGCCGATTCTTTTGTTCACCACCTAAACTAAAATAAGAGTATTGCTATCTCTTACTGATAGACCGCGAAAGAAAAAGACGCTTTAGAAATCTTAAACTACTACATCTCGATTGCCTTGGAATTTGGCGTGATTTTATGCATGATGAATTTAGTTCGTCGTAGTTGCGTCGAAGAAAATGTTATTGCAACTAAATTTGATAGCTCTAATTTATTTCCGGTTCTTTCTAAGGAACAAAATAGCAATAGCTTAAAATATAGTTCATTCGGTGCACAACAGAATCATCATTTTATTAATAATAAGAATAATGTTGCTGTGCAATTGACCATGCCAAACTGTAGTCGAGACACAGGAGTCTTATTTTTATATTAAAATGTATTTTGCTAAAATTTCATATACATTTAATGCCAGAGCATGCATTCAAACATCGCACAAAAATACATTGAGCTCTCTGCGTTATAGTTTAATGTTTTATTATACGTTTACAATAAAATAATAACATATAGGTGCTATGATGGCTTACTTAAATAATTTTAAATTTTAATGTAGTCGTGTAATATTATAACATTGATGAAATTGAAACTGTACATACAACATACACATCATCTGTGAATCGTAGACTAATTTAAGACTGTTATGTTAGACTCGAATCTTTTACTGAGTTAAGTGATAAATGTTTGATGCTTTAAAATATTCCTCTCGGTACTGAGAGTTTATGTGTAGTGACACTATACGGCACAAAATGTAAGTGGTTAGTATACCAATATGGGGGGAAAAGGGGTGTTATTACACCTTCACGATCTGCATCTTCCGTTGATTAGTCTATTTACTATTCGACGGTCTCGATTGATTAAAAAAGCGGAGCACTTCAACTCAAATGAGGTTCAACCTCACAACGATTACTGAGTTGAGCATCTCTAAGCTGGACTGATTTTTTGATGGACTAACTAGAAAAGTAATATATCAACCGATTCTGAACGATTTTATTAGACAATGAACAACGTAGAATCTACGTTGTAGATCATGCTGGTATAGTAGCACCATGACTGTTGAAATGATGAGGAACACATTAGGATTTTCCAGCACTATTCTAAATAATCTGCTTCTATATCACTGATTAGAATTAAATGTATTCATAATGCAATATTCCATTGACATATAATGTTAAATATACATCATCATAAAATATAGTTTATGCAAATAATGTTATCAAACTATCATTATTATTAAAAGTGATGTATCTATATAATGTATTATGTGATTTAAATAAACTATTTTGGAAAATCAATTGCTATTTATCTACCTACTAAACCATACATTAGTCATCACTACGTATTCTAAAACAAAGCCCCCGCCTCGTGTGTCTGTCTATTCGCAATAAATTCAAAATGTACTGAACGGATATTCATGCGGTTTTCACCAATAGACAGATTGATTCATGGGGAAGGTTTAGGTGTATAATTTGTTAAGGTTTTGTTTAAATCGGTTAACGCGGGCGAAGCCGCAGGCAATAGCTAGTAGGATATATTTAACTATTAAAGACTAAATTTTTCCCGCGGCTCCGCTCGTGTGAATGTCGTTTATCGCGTAAAAAAGCAGCCTATGTCCTTCTCCATATCCCTAGGCTTTGGCATATCTGCCAAATTTCAAGACGGTCGGTTCAGCTGTTTAGGCTTGAAAGCGTAACACACAGACAGACAAAGTTACTTTCGCATTTATAATATTAGTATGGATAGCTCTTGGGGCAACAACATGATCTAGAACTGCCTCACATGAACTCGTGTCCAACCTAAAGGAGCGACGGCGGTAAGTCCCCTCTTTGAGGAGTGGCTTGAGAGGCGGCATGGCGCCATTCGATGCCATTCCATGGCCACCTTCCGCCTGATGCAGGTCCTCACCGGACACGATTGTTTCGGGAGGTTCCTGTTTCGGATAAGGCGGGAGGAAACGCCCGGGTGTTTCCATTGCGAAGATCGCCCTGAGGACACGATGGAGGTTTGCCCGGTTTGGGCGGAGCACCGCCGTGTCCTCGTGGAGGCGATCGGATCGGGGATCGGTGGAGTGCATGGGTAGCCGTCACCTCCTTCTGCGAAGCAGTGATGCTCGCGAAGGCTGCGCACGTGAGGGAGAGGCAGTATCACCCCACGGCCTCACGGGCCTAGCCTTCGCAGGAGACGCCCTGAGCGATGGGAATCCCAGGCTGATTCCCGGCCACCGTAGGCGTGGGCTTGCGGACGGCGAGTAATGGGTAGCTCGCTGTCCGGTAAGAACCAGGCTCAGGTCGACGGCGCGTTGTGTTCCACGCGCGTCTCAAAGAGATGTCAGCACAAACCGACGGGGCCTGCACGGGCCGATGCCTGCCAGGGGTGCGGGTTTTTCTAAAGAAATACCGTAGCCCCTGGCACACAGGCTACTGAGGGAACACGGGTGGGTTTTAGTCAGTAAAAGTCTGACACGCCCTCCTGCTCCACCCAGAGCTGGAGTTATTTAATGATTTCCCACCCAAAAAAAAGGAGCGAGTAAGTTTTTAATTTGGTTGTCATTGAGTTTCTGGCGGCCAATTAAGTCAGTTTTGGAAAGCGCATCTGCTTAGTTACTTAAAAATGTTAAGGCTTCCTGTACACAACGCCGGACCCGCAACGACTCCGGACCGCATGTTTGTGTATACGAATGAATAACGCGCATACGCCCCACCAGCGCCGCGTGTTTAAATCGCATTGATGCCGAGTTAAATAGTAGGGCTTCATGTATAGACGCCAGCACATCAAGCTACCCCAATCTTTATTACGTAAGCATAAGGTTCATGTTCATTTGGTAAATTTTGTCAGATTGAGGTAGCTTGTTGTGCTGGCACCTGCACATGACGCCGGAGCCTGGAGATAGTCGACAGTTTGGTTCCACGATGCATTCGACGACTGAGGCGGAAGTGAAACCCATCAGTCAAATTTTAGAATCCTGGAAGAAGTACCAGGATGTAATTTGTATTTTCTGTGACCTCTCAAAAGCGTTAGACTGCGTTGACCGCAGATCTGCAAATAAAAATAAATTACACCACAATGGGATTCGTAGACAAGCTGCTGATTTTTTTTTTTCATATCTATCAAACAGGCAGAAAAAATTAACTTTTAACGGGCGCCTTCGTGGTCTCTAGTTAAGATGGGCGTACGTCAAGGTTAAATTCTTGGCCCTTTCTTATTTCTAGTTTATACCTTACATAATGGCTAAACTTATCGGATATAATGTTATTCGCTGGATGTCTTACACGGCAACGGAAACGGAACGGAAATGGTTTGCTTTAAAAGTATTTTGTATGTTCGCAATAACTTAGGACTTTTTGAAACAAAAAGCGATTTCCATAATTGTTCTGTGGTTTAACCATAAATTTTTGACGTTTAATCATCTCTTAACTTTAATAGGCAGCGTTTATAGATAAAAGAGAAAATGCCAAAGTCGGTTACAGAACTTAGTTGTGCAAAGTCAAAACCCACATCAAACGTGTCATTCTCAAAACAGATATATCTATGACTACGATGAAGACACTGAAAGTTCGACAATAATCAGGTACTTCTGCACATATGGCTTCCCTGGTCCGTCATCAAAGAGTACTTTATATAGTGTCCGTCATTAACAGCATAACTACCTACTTATATAAATGTCAACAGGACTTACGTCCTGTTTCCTAATGCCAGTTGCAAACTAAGAGCTAAAAAGCGCTAATTACACTTGGCTGAATTTAGTCATCTAAATTCAGAAGCAACTTAAAAGCAAATTAGAAGCTTCTGATTACACTGTCCTAAATTTAGTTACTGAATCAATTACCAATTAAAGCGCGACGGAGTTGGACGTGCCGTGTACATACGAGAATGGCTCCAAATTGTCAAGACCCCAAAAAATTGGCCTTTGCGTAGCCCTGGCCGTTGACTCAATTAAAATATACTTCTCACAAAAAATAAGGAAAGAAAAAAAAAATGTTTGGTCGATTTCAACAGGCTGTATCTTGAAGAAAAATGGTCATAAAGCAAAAAAAAAGCGATTGGATTTCAAATTGTTTCTCGTCAAAACAAATCGAGTAATCGTTCGAAAACTACTGACAAAACAATTATATTTTTCTCGGCAACCGATGATCGCACAGGAACTTTGAGGTCAAAATTTTTAATAAAGCTACAATGATTAGCAATTGATTTTTCAATAGAAAATTTTTAATTACCCATTACATGAATTTGGAAAAGCAACAAAAAAAGGCTTTTTGTATCTAATTTTTTGAAAAATCAGGTGCCCAATCAAAAATAATGAGGAAACCACTAATGTTAAGTACGCCTTTTACAGATCAATATACCCAAAAAAAAAAAAACCCTACAGAGTATCAATTTAATGGATTAAATTGATACTCTGTAGGGTTTTTTTTTTATCCCACTCGATTGAATTTTCGAAAAAATTAAAGGCGCATGATTTTTGTTCTGAAAAGCTCACAATTTTTATCAAAATAAAAACAAAAGTTTTGAGCATTTTTTTCCTCAGTTTTGCATCAGTAATACAAAAACAAAAGTATACGTCCTCAACTCCTCACGCACGGACAGTTACGTAGCGACTGAAGAGTAAATTCAGTAACAAATGCGATTACACCTTCCTAAATGCGTTTCTAATTAGGCTTCTAACAGCCACACTCAGAAAGGTACATTAAATTAGTCCTAACGATTACTTAACTAAGTAGCCTTAAATAAATAAATCAACGGTGTATCCCAGAGACACAATTTAAGGGTTCGTTAGCAAACGACAGGTTTAAGTAACCGTAGGGCGAAGCATCTCCAAATCGTCTTATCGATTTCATATCGATAAAGCCTTGGTGTAGCCACATTTAAAAACAGTTGATAATAAACCACAAAAAAGTTTATATAAACACGTTGAAAACTATTATTCGTAGTAATATAAATGATAATCAGTTCTCTAAATGTATTTTTTCACTAAAATACAAAGCGAAACAATTATTTTCACTAAATAAGTTAAAGCGATTGCGACTTGTTTGATATGGCAACCAATTGTCAATGTCAAAACAGGGAATAATAATTTATGTTTTTGTTTGTGTTTCATTCGCCGATCGAGAAAGTTTTGTGTTGTGAATTTTAAATTTCATCTGAATGTGCAAAACGGCCAATCCCATGGTTTTATCTTTAAATTAAAGATAGTTCTAGGCACGTGTTATTTAAGATCTTGGGAAAGAAATAGGTGCCATTTGTATAGTAAGCATTTTAGAAAGTAGCCAGATGTTATGGACCTCACGGCAACTCGGGAAGTTTTGGTATTTGTTTATTGCCGAGCGTTGTAATAGAATTAATTATTTAATTATTTCCGTAATGTTTTGTTATTAGTATGAACGAAGATCTTTGTTGGAGCCTATTGATAAAAATATTTGCATTCCCTTTTAGTTCTTTAATATTTTTGACAGTTTGTAATAATAGTTTGTGCAGGTATTCTTATCCGCACCAGATGTGTTTCTATAGATTTCAAATAAACAACAACCTAGCGAGTATGAAAAAAAAAACTGCATTATTGGAGGAAGAGAGAAACAAAACATTGTTAGCAAAAGCTAAAACAGAATTAGAAGAATAAAAAAAAAATGGAAAACAGTCATCCTGATTTGACGCTTTTTGGTGAAACAAAATAAAAGTATAATTATTTGATTAATTTGTGCATTTTTATTTATAAAGGTATCAATTTTAAGCAAAAAACTCTTCAACCAAGGCTTGTCGCACTGTAAAACCATTGCTGTTGGAGTTTTCATTCATTTGTGCCACATCAACAATGTATATCTAAATTTAAATCTACAAGATGTTGATTTGCATCCTAGTCAAATTCAAGGACGTTATTATGCTAATGATTCTCGACCCAAATCAACAATAAAATGGGTAGGTATTTTTTTAAATATTTTTTCCTGTTTACTAAAATCCGTAAGTGTGAACCAGCCGTATTTAAACGCGGCCCGTCTGTTACTAGCCTAACCGCGCTTTCACACACAAACGCAAACAATACATCCATTCACAACGCTTGCGCGATCGTTCGTTCGGGCGCCGCGTGCCCGGCCCCCCGCCCGCCCCCGAACCAACAGTGTGTTTGATGTCGCCGAAATGTGCGTGCGCGCTTCTCAGTTCTCGGTAAATTGTTGAGACGTCATTCGATACAAAGTGCAAGATGACGGACAATTACACTAATGTCGAGTTTGTGGAGATGGTCCGCCTGTATGCCATCAGTGGAGACAGCCTACGTGGAGCCATCCGGATGTTCACGGAAATGTTTCCCGATCGGGAACCCCCATCACAGAGCGTCATGCTGGCTGCTACGCAGAGACTGCGGGATCATCGGCAGTTTGACGTTCCCCGGCATGCTCAAGCTCGCGGCAGCGTAGGTAGGCCTGCCTGTCGCCTCCTGGAATACTTCCAGCGAGAACCACGGGCAAGCACGCGGGAGGCTGGTCGACGCTTTGGAGTGCACCACACCACAGTGTACGTGCAAGGATCATTAGTGCTTTCGACACTTTAAAACGAATGTGTTAGTGTTACGTAAACTAAAGGAAAACCAGCTACGTCGTGCTCGATTGTGCCAAGAGTGTGAAGGTGGCAACTTTGAACAACTCCTCCGGGTAACTTAAGTAGGTAATTTATTTATTTGTCCATTTTGTAAATACGTTGATAACTAATTTTATTAGTGTAAAAATAAGTTGATTTTAAATTTTTAACTACGCTAATAATACCTAAGAGTCGAAAGTATCACCACCTACTTACACTTAACTAGCAAATCTTCCCATTTCCATCAAACCTAAAAAACATTTTTAAACTTAGTAGATCGGTACATCAACTAAGGTAAGTAGGTATTATTACCGGTCCTAAGCCCGTTAAGTAGTAAAGAAAATTTCAAATCAACCAATTTAATCCACAAATAAAAACAAAATCATTACGAAAAGTTTAGGCTGAACGATAGCATTAGAGCAAAACGAACATTTTATTAATCATCTGATACCAGGTCAGTGAACTTTTCTTTGGCGCACTAGTATTACTGTCATTAGTAAGATTTCCGTATTCTAATGATGCTTAAAAAGAGGTAATTATCAAACTAAATTTATGACAATAATGTGGGTGACTTTCGAAATAAAATTAGGTAAAATTATTGCTACCGGTCGCTCAGGTCATTCATTGCTCGCCGCTCGGTCGCGCACGCTTGAATTTGGTTCGTAGGTAAGACGTCGACACTCACGCACACAGCTGCATTGTCGCTGTGTGCGTAGACGGGTGATTCTCTTTTATTTGTATTGAATTAAGGGTTTAATTCTGAAATACTGTTAAATTTCAACAACAAAAAAAAGCAGCGCTTATTAGTTATTGCCCGGTACTGTACTTTCAATTGATTATTTATGTCTTTTATGACAACTACCTGAAATTTGACGAGGATGCAAAACAACATCTTGTATATGGTGCATGGCATTCTTGAATAGAGTAGGTATTTAGTAAAGGGATCAGCATAATCTCATAAATACCGCTTTGATCCTACTTCTCTACATCTTCTGGGATAGTCCACAAACTCAATACAGTCTGCTAAATCAGATATTATTGCTTTTAAATAAATGCAAAAGCTAATTCACTGGTAAAAAAAAAATAACCACAATCTTAAATTTCAAAATCAATAATTAACAAGTTAAGTAAAGGTCTTGCTGTACTTAACTTTAACTGTCACTAAGGGCCACTAACGAACCGTTAACTGACTCTGGGAGTGAACTATTTTTAATTCTTACTAAGGAGCCTCTTAAGTAACCGTTAGGCGTCTCTGAGTGTAGCTGTAAATGATTCAGTCAGTCAGAAACCATCCTTGCTTCTGAATTCAGGATGCTAACTTGCTAATTGCGATTACACTTGACTAAATTCAGTACGACTGAATTTAGATGACTAAATTCAGCCAAGTGTAATAAGCGCTTTTAGCGCTTACTAAATTCAGTCATTACTGAATTTAGTCCAAGTGTAATCGCCAAAGGAATAAGGTTCATGTGAACCTTATTCCTTTGGAATAAAGTTGAAAAACTATCACAGAAATTTGACAGATTGGGGTAGCTTGAAGTGCTGGCCTCTGTACACGGCACGTCCAACTCCGTCGCGCTTTAACTGATAATTGATTCAGTAACTAAATTTAGGACAGTGTAATCAGAAGCTTCTAATTTGATTTTAAGTTGCTTCTGAATTTAGATGACTAAATTCAGCCAAGTGTAATAAGCGCTTTAGCTCTTGGTCTGCAACCGGCTTAAAAGACGATTGCAGCACCTACCGGGTCCAATATTGTGAATCTAAACCATGCCAGGACTCAATATCGGTCCATCCGTTTAGGAGGAGTTCAGCTACAAACACACGTGCATATAAATTCGAAAGTTACTAAAGGTAATACTCTGGTTGGCTGATTTTTCAAGAGTC
This sequence comes from Polymixis flavicincta, assembly GCA_949987655.1. NCBI lineage: Eukaryota > Metazoa > Arthropoda > Insecta > Lepidoptera > Noctuidae > Polymixis > Polymixis flavicincta. Next base: position 21,360,697 of record OX465173.1, read on the forward strand.
AGATAACTTTTATCTGAAGATTTATGACAGTTTAGCATATTTTCTATACAAAAGCTGTCAAACCGACATAAGTATTCCTAAGTTAGAAGTTCTCTGACTATTGAAAAATCAGCCCTAACAGCTACACTCAGAGACGCCTAACGGTTACTTAAGAGGCTCCTTAGTAAGAATTAAAAATAGTTCACTCCCAGAGTCAGTTAACGGTTCGTTAGTGGCCCTTAGTGACAGTTAAAGTTAAGTACAGCAAGACCTTTACTACATTTTGTCATTTTTAATTAACTTCTATCCAACCAATTTTAATTGAATATTGAATTACCTACATTTAAATACATACAAACATACTAACTAAGCATGAATATAAAAATAATAATTACACAGTATGTACAAGATTAAATAAAGTAAAAAAAAAAAAAAAAAAAAAAAAAAGGGGAAGAGCTCACTGGGCATCAAAGAATTCGTCCGCATCGCTGTCAGTGGGAAAAGTGCCCAAAAGGCTGGCAGCGTTGCCACGTTGGATGGCAACGCTGATTCTTTGACCTAAGAATAGGCCAGCCCTTTGGTCACGTGAAGAGTCGACCAACCGCTTGGCGATGTCCCGAAATACTCGATGAGCGCTCGGACCCCACGGCCCTAGAGTTTCAACCCCAAACGGCTCAAATATATAACTCCCAATAAGGTTGTTGTATTTGCGCCGTTTGAGGTTTTCTGCACCTGCAGCAGCCGCACCAGCGCAGCCCGCCGTGCTCAGAAGATGGGATGGCGCGAGGGTGTCGACACAGGTAGCATCCCACACCAAAGGCCTACCCACCTTCCAAGGCATTATTGTCATTCCGTCTGGCCTCTTTCCATCGTCGCGTGCCAAGCCATTCGGTTCTAAGACAGCTGGCACCCCGGCGGTGACAAGAGCCCGACGGATGATGTCATTAATGCTGGCGTGCCGTGCCAGGCGACCAGCGCTCTTGCTGCAAGCAAGGCCATGGTGTCCGAGGCGATCAACTGCTTCACCACACTGACAGCGATGCGGAGCCACGCAAGGTGCACCCAGACGCAGACTTGTAGCGAGCCGGAAGGTAGAGTCACCCAGCATAGTACCTATGTTAGGTGACGGTAGCGCCTGAAGCCAAAGTCCCGACTCCCATTCTCCCACAGCCAGCAGGCGGGCACGCTCAACAGTATTGGTGGACGTATTGAGATTATTCCGTACCAATCTGCAGAGCGGCTCATCCCACTGTCTCTGGGAAGATGGGTTCAAGGGCTGAACCGTATTCGGACAAGCCATCTTCCAGGTGTTCATAGCATCGGTCAAATACGGCACTTCAGACTCAACCTGAGAAGGGGCTAAGATTTTTTTGGTTAACTGTTTGGTGCTGTGGACCGAGGACAGGAACGCCGGTAAGCTTACACTAGAAATTTTGCGGACGCCGAGCCCACCAAAACGGATGGGTAGTGTGGCTTGCAGCCACGAGCGGTCGTCTAATGCCACATTTAAAATGGATGTTAAAGTGCTTTTAATAATTTTATCGGCTTTGTCTAAAAGGTGTGGTTGCTTCCATAAAGGGGAAGAGCGGAGGAAATACATGAAATTTGGACCGAAACAGCAGTATCTGATAAGGGTGAATGCCGAATGTAAATTAATTTTAGAAAGTCTATCCGAAATATCGTTAAAATGTTTAATTTTGTCGTCAATGAAACGTGAAAAACTGTCTTCTAGAATTGGGGAACCTAGGAGGTGCAGTGAACTTTTTTCCAAAACTTTGATATCTGGGGCGATGGAATTAAATTTGTGTATCGTCGGTTCTCTGTCGGTGTTGTCACTAAGGTAAATTTCGCATTTTGAGTAGTTGAAGTCAAGGCCGATGGATTGGAAATGCTGCTTTAAGAACTGAAAATCTTTTAGAACGGTGTCTACGTCACCTCCTAGGGTTCCATCATCTAAGTACCACACATTAAATTTTGAATTTAGTTGTTGTATTATGGGATGAATAGCCAAACTGAAAATGACTGGCCCGAGAGGATCACCTTGTTGGCATCCGACTGCAGATTCCAAAACGTTGTCTTTATATAATAATTTTGATGGGTGTCTGTAGCACTGCCACATAAAGCGATACATTTCTGGTAACTCTTTTTTTACTTCAGCCAACAAAGTGTCCCTGTTAACGGAGTTGAAGGCGTTCTTAACATCAACCTTGAGGATTACCTCACCTTTACCGGCATTCAAAAAACTAGAAAGGGCATGTACGGCAGCCTCGCAGCCCCCTTTGGATCCAAAGCCAAGCTGTAGGGGTTGGAACTTGTTGGTCAATATTTCGCTGTATAATTTGCAGCATATTTTGGCTGCCGTACGCCTGTAGGTGCATACAACGGCAATGGGTCGAATACCGCCGTCCCTCTTGCGCAGGGCACATAAGTTGGCACCGTACAACACATCGACGACGGCATCGTTCACACCGCCGTTGAGCATCAAGTTGATTAGAGCCGCAAGCTCCTTCAAAAGCGACTCACCAGCTTCCCCAGCGCCTGGACTTAGCAAATCCTTAAGATGCTGAGGAGTCAGGCCATCAAGGCCGCCGGCGGAGCCACTTCGGAAGGAGCTGACGGCTGCAAGTAGCTGGGGAGCAGTAATATTAAAAGGGGTTGAATCCGGATCGAGAGGGAGGGGAGGGTCGGGAAAGGTGAGATCATTCCCAGGCGTAGGATGTTTACTCTCCAGAGCTGAAAGAGTTTCTGGAGAGTAAGGCGCCACCACATCGCTACTGAACAGTAGCCTGGCCGCTCCCCTGATGTCACCGTCACTTATTTTGGATTCTACATATGAGGATATGCCTCTTCGTGAAGAGTTATTGAAAATCGGTAATTTTGGATCTAAAATAGGGGTCGAATTGTTGCAGTTATCTTTAATTTGGTTTGTTAAAGTAGACCTTAGTTAGACCTTTACTTAACTTGTTAATTATTGATTTTGAAATTTAAGATTGTGGTTATTTTTTTATTTTTACCAGTGAATTAGCTTTTGCATTTATTTAAAAGCAATATTCTGATTTAGCAGACTGATTTTGATTGAGTTTGTGGACTATCCCAGAAGATGTAGAGAAGTAGGATCAAAGCGGTATTTATGAGATTATTCTGATCCCTTTACTAAAACCTACTCTATTCAAGAATTCCATGCACCATATAGATTTAAATTTAGATATACATTGTTGATGTAGCACAAATGAATGAAAACTCCAACAGCAATGGTTTTACAGTGCGACAAGCCTTGGTTAAAAAGTTTTTTACTTAAAATTGATACCTATATAAATAAAAATGTACAAATTAATCAAATAATTATACTTTTATTTTGTTTCACCAAAAAGCGTCAAATCAGGATGACTGTTTTCCAATTTTTTTTTTAATTCTTCTAATTCTGTTTTAGCTTTTGCTAACAATGTTTTGTTTCTCTCTTCCTCCAATAATGCAGTTTTTTTTTCATACTCGCTAGGTTGTTGTTTATTTAAAATCTATAGAAACACATCTGGTGCGGATAAGAATAGGTACCTGCACAAACTATTATTACAAACTGTCAAAAATATTAAAGAACTAAAAGGGAATGCAAATATTTTTATCAATAGGCTCCAACAAAGATCTTCGTTCATACTAATAACAAAACATTACGGAAATAATTAATTCTATTACAACGCTCGGCAATAAACAAATACCAAAACTTCCCGAGTTGCCGTGAGGTCCATAACATCTGGCTACTTTCTAAAATGCTTACTATACAAATGGCACCTATTTCTTTCCCAAGATCTTAAATAACACGTGCCTAGAACTATCTTTAATCTAAAGATAAAACCATGGGATTGGCCGTTTTGCACATTCAGATGAAATTTAAAATTCACAACACAAAACTTTCTCGCCCGGCGAATGAAACAAAAACATAAATTATTATTCCCTGTTTTGACATTGACAATTGGTTGCCATAGCAAAAAAGTCGCAATCGCTTTAACTTATTTAGTGAAAATAATTGTTTCGCTTTGTATTTTAGTGAAAAAATACATTTAGAGAACTGATTATCATTTATATTACTACGAATAATAGTTTTCAACGTGTTTATATAAACTTTTTTGTGGTTTATTATCAACTGTTTTTAAATGTGGCTACACCAAGGCTTTATCGATATGAAATCGATAAGACGATTTGGAGATGCTTCGCCCTACGGTTACTTAAACCTGTCGTTTGCTAACGAACCCTTAAATTGTGTCTCTGGGATACACCGTTGATTAATTTATTTAAGGCTACTTAGTTAAGTAATCGTTAGGACTAATTTAATGTACCTTTTTGAGTGTGGCTGTAAGAGCCATTGTTTAGTGAGTAGGTTGGTGTCACCAACGAGTAAAAAAAAAAAACAATATATCGTACTTAAATTTCTTTATTAAAAATGTAATTTACAGTATAAACAGTAAGGTCATACATGGCAGTGATGTTATTATTACGTACTTATAAATATATCGGCATTACTATACATAATCCGACGAACACTTCCATATCCTCAACACCTAGACTCGCCTCTGACACTTACAAAATTAATATTTAACGTTGAAATGTTACAAACACATCAATAAAACTCCAAGAGAAACAACAAACAGACAAGTGTCAGAGGCGAGTTGTCCAGCGTACTGCCAACCCGAGCTTACTTGCCTGATCCATTCTAATTTACATCAATCCAAGAAACAACATTTTCATTATATTTAATTTTAATACAGTCCAAATTCGTAAAATGATAATAAGTCAACTTGCTAAAATAAAATTAATAAAAAAAAATCAGATCCCAAATGTGTCAAATATTCAAGAAACGACGATAGTAATATCAATAAATTGATCATGAAATTTCCATTTGCCTACACAAGTACATTATAACATTCTTTGGGACATCGCAGCACTATTCTCCAGACCCTACTAAAACGTAGGGTTTCCTTACGTGCGGGTATACTTAATACTACTATTTGCTAAGACTGTCTAAAAATCAAACTAAGGTCACAGTACGATAAAAATAAATAAATACGCCTCTATACAAAAATAACACATTTATATGATGGTGAACACGTGAGCACTCGAAAGCCCAGCGGGCCGGCCTCCTATCCTGCGAACATTCCTAGCTAATCGTCTACGCTTCATTCTACGCTCCGAGGCCGCCCGCGCCAACGATTACATTAAACGTACAAGCTAGAACAACGGCTAGTCGTCGCTGACAATTGACTTCTTATATCAAATATCTCGCACAATTACAAAAGTGATCGAGGAGCGTGTAAACTGTATAAGTTTCCGTATTACAAAATTACGTTTATCACCAAAAATATTTCATCATGTCGTCATCATACAACAATTACTCAGGCGCATCTTAATAAAAATAGATCACGTGCATCTGTTACAATTTTACTTGGTCAACAATGACGCCGTCGTCAATAATTACCTATATAATCATCGGAATTAGCTAGCATCTATTACTGGGTCTAAACTGTGAAGAGTCGATCGAGAACACATTCGACTCGATCCACGCATACACGATCTCCATTCGCACGGAAACTGAACCTCGATATATAAAAACTACCTCGTCATAAACCATAATTATCATACACTCTCACACATAATAAATACAGTCGTCACTCAGGTGACTCAAGTCGCGCGCCACGCAGCTCGGAGAAGCAAACGAAGTGCCGATGCCGACGACAGCCGAGCGCTGCGGGCCGACTGCGAACGAAACTAACCGCCGGGCCGCGCCGCGCGCTCAGTCCGGCACGGGCACGAGCGACGGCGCGTGCGCGGCCAGGCCGGACGGCGTGTGTGTGGCCAGGCCGGACGGCGCGTGCGTGGCCAGGCCGGAAGGCGCGTGAGCGGCCAGGCCGGGCGGCGCAGGCGGCGTGGGCCGGTGCAGAGCGAAGGCATCGTACACCTGCGCCAGTTCGTCCATGTGGTGCTCCTCCAGGCACAGGAAGCCGGCCAGCGACGGCGAGGCACGGCGCGCGCACGCCAGGCAGTGCACAACGTGCCGTTTCTCGTGCTCGCGCACCAGCAGCGCGTGCCACACCTCGCGCTCGCACGCGCCGCAGTAGTGCGAGGCCTCGCCGCGCGCGCGCCCGTGGAAGCGCACGGGCACGCCGCGCGCGCGCACGGCGCCCAGCGTGCCGCCGGCCGCGCGCAAGGTCTGCAGCAGGCACGTGCGCATGGCGCGGTGCAGGCGCGGGTCCGACACGCGGATGTTGCGCGCCAGGTTCCACGTCAGGTGCACCATGGGTACGATCGATTTGAAGTTCTGCACCTTGTTCCACTCGTAGCGGTCCAGCGCGAGCGAGTACTGGCGCGCGGTCAGCGGGCCCACGTTCCACGCGATGTTGTTGCACCAGCCGGTGGCCTGCACCCAGTGCACGCAGCCCGCGTTGACCCACACCAGGTCGCCGGGTCGCTGCGTGAAGCGGTACACGGGCACGCCGTGTTGGCGCAGTTCCTCAGGGTCGGGCCACCAGGAGCCGTGCAAGTACGACAGCCCGTGCCTCTCGCACAGGTCACGCACGCCGCCCCAGTACGCATCGGGCACGCCGAACCACTCACAGTCACCGGGTCCGATGTTAATATTGATCGAACAGAAATTGTTGTTCTCTTGATGGCCGGGCGTACGGCTGCCGGGCACTTTCATATACAGCTGGACCGTGTTCATGCCCAGGATTACGTGCCCTACGTGAGATAGCATATTGGCGGCGGAGGCAACGCGTGCGAAAGCGGGCAGCTTTTGTAATTCCGTGAGCTGAGGACGCCACTTCCGCTCGTCGGACAGATCGACGTTGGTGCCGAAGCGCAGCATGCGTGCGGTGCGGCGGCGCTTGGCGGGCCCGGAGCCCGACTCGCGCCCGTCGGAGTCCGACAGCGCGCCGCCCGCCGCGGTGCTGGCGCCGCCCCGCTCGCGCTCGTCCCGCAGCGACTCCTGGAAGGAGCCGGCCTGGTACTGCGCGTACTTGCGCACCGTGGTGTGCGACCGGTGCGAGGCGCAGGCCCACACGCGCCTTCGCCCCGTGGGGTCCCAGTTCTCGTCGGCGGACTGCATGAGCTGCGTGCGCACTTCCACGGCGTGGTCGGGCCACGCCTCCACCAGCGTCTTGGTGGAGAACAGGCCGAGGTCGAGCTTGAGCGCGGCGGTGAGGCCGCGCACCACGGCGATGGGGTGCTTGAGGCAGAAGTCCTGCAGCTGCGGCGAGAAGGCGTCGCGCTTGGACTCCACGTACACGAAGGGCGCGGGCGGCGCCAACTGCTCCGGCGCCAGGCGCGGCGGCGGCACGGCGGGCGGCGCGGGCGGCCCGCTGCCGTCGCCCAGCACCGACCAGGCCGACGGCGGGCCCGCGTTGTCCCTGCGGCGACAAACTTACGTTAGCGACGCACCACGTGAAGCCTAATCACAGTACAGATGCGGCGACACTTACTTGCAAGCGTCCAAAATCTGCTTGGAGCTCATGCCGATGTGGTAGGTGACAGGCGTGAGCGGTTCCGTCTTCAGAGGCTCCAGCTTCACGACAGGCTGCCGCCCGCCCAGCACCGTCTCGCTACTACTGCCTGCATTACTAGGGGCGTCCACTGAAAATCATATAAATCATTGAATACACCGTCTCAATTTTAAAAATATTGCTGCATGAAATCTATGAACAAGTCCATCAAAACGCCACGCATACGTTTAAATGTTAACGCAGCCTAGGTCACGTAACGTAGAAATCGTAATTATAATGAATAATTTCATGTTGTGCGCAGGTGAGCGATTAGAGTTGTAATAAAATGTTTAACGCAAGTATATTGTTTCAAAATTTAGTAAAAGTGATGCGGTAATCAAAGGATTATTAAATCTTTGGCCGTAACGTTTTAAATCGCTGGACCGTCGATGACAGGTCACAGGAGTGAGCGTATGTGCGAAACTGGGTATCTACAATAACGAATGCAGGAAATTGAATTGGAAAACTTGAACTGATATAAGCTTTTTGCACTGACTTTTATTTTTACTCTTCATATTTCTTACTTTAAAATTTAATTAATATTTCTACTAAGAATAATTTCAAAGAAAAATCCTCACGAGGATGTGACATTGACAATGTAAATTTATTCGAAAAAAATATTGCAAAATTAAGCCTTCCTTATATGTTTTTTTTTGTAACGAGTTTACATTACATACAAGATATTCGAGATATTTGATCTGCTTTGAATAATAAATGATTTACGAGTATAACTTACGATAAATCCGAAGTAAACCAAAAAGTTAAGTTTATTTTGAACATTGTCTGTTCTAATTTCTCGTCAAAATGCATTCACTAGACATTATGAGATTTCGTTTATATTTTATCCTCACTCAATAAACATTAAAATCCATTCTACTGTATTATTACACCAACTAGAACTCATTTATTTTATATTTGCCGGAACAAAAACTGTAATGCATTCCCTTTTATTGAAGAATAGGTGTTCTGGAGGATAACAAAGGCGCTCAATCATTCGTAAGACGACCTAAGACTTTTGTGAATCGCGAGCTTTTGCACGGCTTTGTCAGCTGAGCGTACAGCCACCGCATTATTCTCATGTTCTGGCTATAATGGCTTAAAGATCCATAATTTATATAGATCATAATGGCAGCTTTAACAGCGAGCTTAGGCGAAAATATCGCGGATCCGGACGAACGTTTTTTGCACAGTTTAGGCAGCAGGTAGGAGCTTCGTCCCAAATACGAAGCAGGTTGACGCATACTGGCATTTATTCAGGGGATATTTCACTTCAGTTTTATCTGACGATTTGCACTGAATTCATTTAAACAAAAAAAAAAAGCCTATGATGACGTCGAATTCAAAATCCAAGGATACAAAAACGAAAAAGAGCTAAGAGCTAACATTTATCCCGGCCGAGGTGCAAAAGAATCAGTTTATAATTCGGTGGAATTTTTGTTCTCCTAGGACGGCCCTTGGTAAATTTTTGCTAAACTGTTTATAGGTATTGTATGCAAACTTTTTATCTTGTTTCAATAAATTGGATCAATCGAACGCTAGGAGTTCGTGGTACAATTTTTGAAGAGAATGAAATTTTTCGCAGACTCACTCACTGTCCCTTGCATGTAAAAAGACGAAAATGATGTACCTAATACATAGTAATGTTGCTCACTGGAAACCATCGTGAGAAAACATAAACTTATAAGTTTTTGATGAAATCTCCAACACAGTGAGAAAGTGTGACGATTTTACTCACTCATTCATTCTCAGATTGTGTGTATTCCAGTAATCTAATTTAAAATATTCACTTAGTTAGGTCATATAGGACATAAACATTACTTACTGCAAATAGGCTCTTTCTTTACTTCAGGCTGCGGATCTGCGAATCTCTTCAACAGATCTTCGGCGAGCGACTCAGCATTGTCGGCGCCGGTGGCGTTACCTTCGCTTTTCGTCACCTGTAATACAAACATCAAATTATCACCACGAACTAAACTTTTAGGAACCCTACCGATTATTCTAATTCCTGCCGCCCGCGTCAGTACAAACAAGGGAAATTAAAGTTAGTACAAACCGTGCGCGCACGCGCCGCCTGCGCTTGACGGTACTGCGTCAGAAGTTGCTGCATCAAAGTCTGAAAAAGAATATTACGATCGTTACTACAGTTCCGTAGTACGATAGAATATTAACTAAAGCCGTTAGACAATTCACGGAAGCATACTAAACTTAATCTAAGAGACCGATTTCTTTTGGTGGTCATTACAATTTTAAGGCACACTACAAAAGGATCAGTAAAGGGTGGAGGTTGAGACGGGTTATCTCGTCTTATCAGCATCATTGTTGATCAGTCGTCTCTTTCAACGTTCGGGAATCAGCTTAAACTATAATTCAAGAACATGAGGTTAGTACTTGTTGCGTTGGCGACAGATTGTTGGAGTTCTTCTGTAGGTACTGGAGAGTCTGTAGCTGATGTTGTGTTAGTTGTGGGGGCTCCTCCGGCCGCTTGCCCGGGTATGGCGGCGGGGCGGACTTGGGAGCCCGGGACGACATCTCCGCGGATATGGGCAGGTTCCAGGCTTCTTCGATCGATGGGAGCTGACGACGTCTGCGGAAAGTTTATGAAATTTAATATTTTCTGCACAGATACGGCTGAATATCAATATTTTTAACTAGTAATCAAATCCACAACAACAACAGGTTTAGCAAATATTTACATAAGCAAATAAAATAACAAGGTAGCCAGCCACTTACTTTCCAGTAACAGAGGGCATAGGCGCATGTGCCAGATGTGCTCGCAGGAAGGCGAGCCTCTGTCTCAAGGCGGAGTGCGACGCGGTCGCAGCTGCGCCTCCGTTCGTGTAACATGCGAACGCGTCTCTGGGCATCTGACAGCTTTCATACAAACTGCCGAGGTTGGTCCACGCCGCGGAGTGACCCTTATCTAGTTGTACTGCGCATATGTACGCTTGTAAGGCATCCATCGGCTGGTTTTGCTGCTGATATAATACACTGAAAAAATAATAACGATATGTAAAAAAATAACCCTATGTAAAATAGGACTCTTTTCAAATAATAATAATCAAGCAATTATTTAAGTAATGTCTTTTCTCACCCTATAGAGCACCAAGTATCGGCATTTCCCTCGGACTTTTCCACAGAGTTTCTATACGCTATAAAGGCATCGTGCACTTTCCCCTGCGCCGCGAAGCATCGCCCGAGCAGATACAGTCCTGCGCCTGACTCCGGCTCCGCGGCCACCGCGCGCTGCAGGCACCAGATGGCCGCCCGCGCGCGCGCCGCCGGCTCGCCCAGCGACACGCAGCGGTGATACAGCCATCCTACACGCGATCATACATTTTAAATGATGATCGATCAGGTATTAGAGTATTTTATTCAAATCGCAATGGAGCAATATCATCCTCTCCAACTCAACTCACCTAATTGTCTGCAGACGTCTGCTTTTAAAGTGGAGGACAGCTTAGGTTCCTTTAGTAATCTTTCGTAGGCGTCTCTGGCGGATTTCCTCAGTCCTCGGGCTTCGAGGAGATGTGCGGCGTGGAAGCTGAGCTCGAGGCGCGTGAACGTGGCGTCCTGGTTCGGCGCGAGGCGTGCGCGGCGGAAGTGCACGGCGGCGACGGACCAGTGTCGCCGCGCCTTGAACATCAGCGCCAGGCGCAGGTGCGCGTCCGCCGCGCGAGTGAACCCCGGCGACACGTACAGAGCCATTTGCAACGCCTTTGTCGCCCTGCCATTCAAAACGTTTACCTAACTAAACCTCCCCATCAATATTATGAAGGGGAACAAGAGTTTTATTGCGGAGTGCGGACTATTGTTAGCAGAATCCTGTCAAGTCAATTGGTAAACAAAAGATTGCAAGCAATAAACCGAATCGTTTACATTTGAAAAGCTTTACAAGGGACTTTGTTTTCTGCCGACCGACTAGAAAACAATGTCAAAGTTACAGGCTGAACTTGACTGGCGGACAAGGTCAGACGAATTGTAAATAATAGTATAAAGAATGAGTGCAGTTATCATAAATACTCTGCGTAGGTTACACAGTGCCAAACAAGAGAACAACGAGCAAAAACGAAAAGCGGACTTTAAATTTCACTTTTTGTGATATAAATCTTCAAAGGCCTTTAGAAAACTTTTGAAACGGACGGATGAAACGACAAAGATGCTGTTTTTCCTTCTTTTTTTGTTAAAATCTATCTGTACACATTCACAGCGTAGTGCTTTTATTTTTTGGTTAATATCACGCATTTCGGAATTTTGGATTCAATGAGATTCCTTTTTTTGGGACAGAAATGTACTTACCAAACCTAGGTAGGTTTACAGAACTGAGAATGTAAAAATGAGCGTGTAATGCGTTTCATAGAATGCAAAAAGATGAAGAGGAAGACATCATGGTGCGTAAGAATGAAACACGGAATTGAACTATAATATCCGTAGGCTATTGAGGAGCGCATCACCGGAGCGTAACGTCACCGATGCGCCCGCGGGGTCGATGACCGTCTGAGGCTCGGTCGTGCAATCGATCGGACGATGCAACAAACGTCTAGACAGCGATCGTCGTCCGAATCCGATGCCTATAACGCCTGTATTTAGATGACCTCCGCTGACATTTGGGAGCCGAAACAAAGGAGTGAGACAGGTGCCGAGCCGAGTCCACCCCGAAGCCCACAACTAAAATTAAATGACGACTTCACGCACACACACGTATCCGTCAGTGTGGCGGGCCGTAGAGAGCTTTCACCGGCCGTGTCGCCGCCGGCGGAGCTCGACATACATAATAATATTATATGTCACCAACTTCTTATTCACATTCATTGTTCCTCGGAATTAGCTATGATTACGGGTTGTCACGCCATGCTCAAAATTCACACCTTCACTGTAGACTGAACACAAAGCAAGTTCACCCATCTACAGAAGAAATAAGAATGTATCTGTTTCAAACAAGTTTCATGAAAAAACTTGAATGAGTTCTCTCTTAATTATATAATTTCAGTCTTCTTCCTACGTAATTTCCAATTAACAAATTACATCATACTGTGACCTTCATTGGATAAGTTTTGTCGACGGATATGATAAAAAATGTTAATTAAGTACATTAACATTTCAACAATGTAGAATTACGTTAACTCTACACTACTCTCACTATGACTAGCACGTCGAAGTTGTATTTGTCGTCCCTGTAGAACGATAAGGCATTGTATAACAGGGCAGCGAGTGCCCAATGTGCCCCTATACATAGATAACACATTATAGTCTTTGTGCGATATCGCCGACTAGGTTTATGGTTCACTACTTCACACCCACCCACGCGCTACGATAATAATATGACATGTAGTACCTATACGACTGTCATGATAACAATATTGATCAAAATATATATTTTAGCGTTTGTATAAGTACGGAAAGCCAATGTGCTGGTATCTACGAACATAGCGAGTTATATATATACATATTGTATATGTATACCATTTATTTCGGTTTACCTTAGATATCAGTACACGTTCATGTTTGCATGTACAATTATTACATCTATCCAAATAAATTCACGCTTTTTATAGCTTTCTCATCTGTACATCTGTTTACATTTTTATAATACATGAGCCACATGATGGTGTGGAAAAATAAATATCCTGAGTTAACGACTGCATCGATTATAATCCGGTTCGCTACCTGCCCGGGCCCAACCTTGGCCATTATCAGTTCACTCAGGTAAGGGAATTGTATGGGACCCTACTTATACAAACGAAATTCTTACGCCTATTCAAATGAAATTTTAATTTACTGAATGAACAAACATCTGGTGAGTTGTTACGTTCGACGTTATTAAGGCCACCATAAAATAAAGTAATTTTCCGACAAAAACCAAACACAGGAATACCCTGAATAGTTTCGGCCCATGACGTCTGTAGTTATTCCTGCACAATAATAAAACTAAAAGCAAATAACCAGGAAGCATGGAATGTGTTCGGTATTCGAGGTGTTTGGCGACGCACTCGACGCGGTGAACAGCGAGCAATGCTCAGGCGGGTGCGCTGGTGGGCGCGGGGAGAGGACACTGGCATGAGGCAGCTCGGCTTGACCTAGTTCTGCACAGTCGCGGCGGCTCAAGGACGGATCGACCGCTATTTATAGAGTTCATTCGTCGGTCGTCATAGCACTCACTTTACATAACTGAAGTAAGCAGTCGCTAGGTGCGTCGCGGTCGCGACACGTGATCCGGCTGCACATAATGAACTCACAATTGGTACTTTCCCACGGAGCAGCCGACCTCGGGGAACTTACGCACAATAATAAACCTATTGAACGAGGGATGCTCAAGATTGAATAGGGCACACGTGGTGCTGAAAAATAAGGTCAAAGTCATACACTTGTGCGATCCTGATTACAACCGGAAATTATCAATTGCGTAATTAAAATTACGAAGACTAAACGAGGTTGGGCAGAGAAGTTTTACGTCTTTGTCAAATGGATATGACAATCCTGATTACGAAATTATCAGACCTTTTAATAGGGGACATAAGTTGCTGTTTGGCTTGGATTGGAGACGAAATGATATAAATGTTTACAGCAGATAGCAAAGCAATAAAACGGAAAACATATCGATAGTGTCGAAAGATGAATTATTTTAACCATTTTATACAATAGTTCCCGTGACCAAGTGATGCAATCATGATGCATTCAACATGAACGCACAATTCACCTGACTGTACTCACTGCATCACGGCCTTGGCTCCACGGCAACAGAATGCAATACAAACTGCAATTGTATGCACTATATAACTAGATAATCAGTGAAGGTCCTATGGCGACGGAACGTAGTATGTAGTTGTAGGTACATATTATGAACACATGCATGATTTTATTACTTCCTTCATAGCAGATGCCACCTGATGAATTATACATAGCAACGATAACCAAACTACACTCCGCTGATTGGAGGATTACCTCCGTACAATAGAGTTCGCCAACACAATGGTATTTTGATTGCATGTAACTTACAGCTGACGGGCTACACTCGATGTTATACTCATAAATGCTACAATAAGTTGGATTATGTTAACATTACTTGGTGGATCAGCGGAGGTACTATTTTGCGGTTTAAACTTTCGAAAGGGATCTGGCGACATGATGGCGCATGCCGTGCAGCCGTAGCGTTGCGATATCAAGGTTCCTGTCGGTTAGGGCACAAGTTTAGCTAGTTTGGGAAACGTACGTGCCGCTATGCACATAATTGATAATGAACGAGGGCTCGTTTATCGCCGACGTCATGCCAGTTGACCCACTTTCGTCCCATTCGATACCACTTACACACATTCAGTAGGTTACCTACTCACAAATGATCTCATGAACGCGATATTTCAGATATGTGCTGGCTATTTTCAGTAACGGCGCAATTCACTATACAGAATTGAAATTGAGTGCTCATAAAGTTGAAGCAATTCATATCCAATTCTATTTTATTCAAAGGCCAAATGAAAATGTGGGTCGTCTGTATTTACAGGCGAGGAAATTCTATTCATCGGAATTAGTTTGAAAGTATATCAAGTTGTGCTACTGAGAATTCCGACCGCCTTTGAAATTTTTATGTGCACGAGATTTGTACCAGACTTCAAAATAATAGAAACTACATGTTCAAATACCGGATGACGAAATAAGGTTAGTTGTCGATAACAACTGTGACATTAAAAGCCGTATTATCGATTTCAATGCTAAACCTAACGTACTAAGAAATAAAGTATAGATAAGCCTGTTATTCTATACCGTACTGTACCTACAAGGTAGTTATAAAGACGGCAGTTAGAGGCTACGCTTACGGTACCTGAGACCTAAGCCGGCGGTTAAAATATTATTGCATTATGTTCGCAATTTATATTCTTATGAGCACACTCTTGTCTTGACTACCTATGAGTATTTAAAGTACGCAAACACGTCGCAAGACTTGTACGATACGAATAAAGTTCATTACGATATTACGAATTATATTATTATTTAAATTAGCTGCTTTATTCCTCACCGACTAACTACATATACGCAACAATTCTACATTATACTTGTAAGAGTACCGTTTAAGCCACTAATTATAATAAACAGGCACATTGTAAGCGCGACAGAGGCCTTGACTGGCTAGGGATAATGTTGGAACGACAGTAGATTTGCATTACGCACGGTACAATTAATTTTATAAAATGACACGCGTAAACAGATACAAAGACACATGGACGCGGAAGTGAGCCGGTCACAGCTGCACATCGCGACTTACTCACACACACATGACTTGAATACGTGATATTCTGCACGTCCATAAAATCAGATGTTCTTGGCTCAGCAAAATTATGCGACTTCATTATTGAACAGGTTGTTCTCGAGTCCTCAACTTTATTTTATTTGTACATGTTGTATAACACAATACAACAGCGTATAGTACATAACATACGTCAGCTGTTTCTACTTAACCCGTAGATTATCGTACCAATCAATAATTCAACACGCATAATAAAATTCTGTGCGATGTTTCCATAATATTAACGCGCATAAATCGAACTAAGATTGTATTATTTTAAAACACAAATCTGATGCGTACTCACAAACATGTAACGCTAGCTTCCCCCTAACATAAAAAGAACAGAACATTCTGCACTATTATTACATTACAATCGGCGGAGTGCCCTTGATAACTACCCCATACGATTCACACACAGCTCACAAGTGTTCCTACGAGTACAATACTTATTTATATGCAGCAGAATTAAAAATGTGCCCCATCTCTAACATTACGGTTTGGAAGGGTTGAACCCTTTGAGAACAATTTTTTTTAGGCGTTCATCGACGTCATAGATTGTTGTTCGGACAAAAGCGAGGGCAGTAGCACATACGTGCATGTTAGAATCGGTGCGACACGCACTACGAACATTAGATGGCATGCCCTCCCTCCCTAGCGTGGCTGTGTGCGGCACAAGGGGAACATTGGTGATCGTTCAATAGTGACGTAACACAATCTTGCAAGCTGCGAGCCCTTTCGAATGCTACCTTTTTGCGGTCACCGGTCGCTTTCTAATTCTAATGCCCATTGTGCGTACAAAGTGACGGCTAAATTGTAAGTAAGTACAGATCGACATCCGTGAGAATAGCTCGGCTTCTCGATAATTATACGTGCTCGTATGCGTGTGAGCGTAACATGTTATTTCCAGAAAACGCATAGGTAGAACACAGAAAGGTCAATTACTTTGCTTGTTCAGTAGCGTAATATCTTTTGCACGCACAAGACCAAGCCGCAGACGTTAAGACTTCCAGACTGTGGCTGTCGACTTTACATGTAGCTGTATTCATTTGCTTGTGAAATACCAATTGTCTAGTCAAAATCATGAAAAGACCCATGCTAAAATAATACTATCGATCCAAATTGTAACGAAAATGTCCAAATGCACACTTACGTGCAAGAAGAAACATTTTTTCTGGCAATTGGATACAATACGCTAGTTTAGAAAGTTTATGAATCGTCAAGCTGATTCATCATTTTCAGATGCGTAGAGTATTAAAATTATTTTCTCTTGTAGCAATGCCGTGGATGAAGCTGTGACATAAAGAAAATAAGAGCGATAATTTGAAATTCAATAAAGCACTGCTAATTAGTTCAATTACTTTTAGGTCAATATCAACAATAACACGTGTGTATGTGCTTTTGGGTCAGAATGAACAATAACGCGTGTTTGCCTGCACTCAGAGAGTGACGAAGTTATGTTCTAACAAAACACTAGTACAAGTCGTGATTCACAGGTTGTTATCTGTGCACAATATACTAAGTGCGATATGTACGCAAGTAGGTAATTTACGTAACGCACGTTAGTTCAGGCGAATCATTATTTACTGTATACGTGATGGACATTCTTAGTGATAACCGGCTGTCCAAATTACTCGGAAAAGGCGCAGTATTGTGGAATTACCAAGAATTTTTAGTGCAGGACGTAGGTACGAACTTTGATTATATATTATATAATCAAAGGGTACGAAATACGTTTTTGGAATATGTTTTTGATCACATCTCTTCAAAAGTTCAAATATTTAACAGGCCTGAGAACTGAGAAGTGCTCGGAGAAGTCGGGTTTAGCTAAACCTTAATTAAGTAAGAAGCAATAAATAAATAGAGCAGTGATTTTCTTAAAAGGAATGCAGTAGGCATTAATAGGTCGTATTACATCACACGGCTATATTAGTCAGTAGTGGTGTAAACAAAAAGCTTACAATGGTGCTTACTCAGCCGCGGCCTTGCTTGGCGTGACGTTACGCAGCCCGCCCGCTGCTGTGACGTGCTGTGATGTGACGTATGGCTTTTTTCGCGGAAATTCCATCGCGGACATCGCTCGCGGAGATCGCGAATTACACCGACCTACCAACGACGCTCGACTCCACAGCAAAAACAGTAACAGTTCAAGTGTTTTATTCATATTTTTCCGACTGGTGATAATCCCAAAATCAATATAATAGAGGAAATTTAGGGTTTGGTAACGAGGAAAATAAATCCTGAGCCACAATTTTCTACGGATCTACATTTAGCTATACTTTATCCTGGTAATTAATAAAGTAATTCCCATCGGAATCGTTGCTGCCAACAGGTAAATTATTAGAATTTGTTATAAATTAACTATGTTTTACGTCAGATTCGCTAATTCGCGAAAATGAATGAGGCTATTAGAATATGAATGAATGCACAATCATGACAACAATTTTGTACAAATAGAAGTAGTACACACGGCTACACATCAAGCTATACATTTCCAGTTTACGCTGATCTCGCAATGTACGGAAATCCTATACAATGCGAGATCAGCTTTTACTGGAAATGTATAGCTTGATGTGTAGCCGTGTGTACAAAAACAAAAAAATGCGCAAAAGAATCAAATTCGAAGATAAATACATAATTGTTTCCGAAGCTGTTTTTTTTTTACAAAAATATTTATCTCCCTTATATTTAAACCAACCAGAGTAAAGCCCCCGTGGCTTTACCTCTTACAAGCGTAAACAGAAAAAATTGTGAATGTAGAAACTGGGACAGGCTGCTTGACACAGTTCATGCCCTGCGTGGGTGGTTTTGCCCTACAGTTGTGGGTGGGTCTACTTACGTAACTCAGACAAAGCCGAAGGGCACCCGCTTGCGACAGAGCCTTTCGCAACGCTCGCCCTCCGAGTCCTACGAGTAGTGTAAGAGAATTATGAACGTTTGGACATCTAGCTGACATGATAAACGAGCTCGCTTCGACTCGATGTTTAGTTAGGCCACTGTGATTTAGGAACAGAATGTTCGTGGAGACGAGGTCATTGACAGGGCGGAGGCGGGTGGCGCGGATGCAGCGAGTGCAGCGAGCGAGTTCCGGTGCACTACGCACCAGGTATAAATAGCGATCCGTTAGTGTCGACGACCGCGCGCCGACTTCACTACATTCACCCTGCTCTTAACTCTGAGAACCTAGATTACAAAAAAAAAATAGACTCAATCGTTACGTCAAGGGGGGAAGGGCGTTTCGCGGTGTTACTTAAATCGAAAAGTCGTTCCCACCGCAGAGCTTAGGGGTGTGAGAGGGCAGGGTGTCGAGGAGCTACGCTCCTAAATCTGGCCGGGTGGCCGGACGGTAGGGCCCAGATAAGGATGGGTGAAGGGGGAGAGCTAATAATGCATACAGTTTTCGGCAACTCAATAGTCAGTCGGCTTGCCGAGGTCGGTGCGCGCGCGGCCCCTCGCCAGTTGTACAGTCCTCCTTCTCCCTTTGCGTGTAGGGCCCGTGCGTACGTGACGCGCCACACGGTGCGGGACGAAGGGCGAGGAGCCTGCGCCCCGCCCGCTCATCTCTAAAACAGCTTAGATGCACTCGTACGTAACCTAGGGTCGGAGACCGCGTTCTCTACTGCGCACCTAATACTTGTTAGTCCTGTTGCGAACCAATTTACATAGATATAACTATATGCGTGTACCGCTATTTTCTTTGGCAGTAACTTCACATAATACCACTAGCTAGCATGAGAAACGCTGTCAAATTCCGGTTTCTCCGTTCTATGATGTTGCCGGGCGGCATTCAACTAACCACGCTGACTCCCACATTATATTATGCATGACATAGTCGTTTTGACGTAACAATGTCCACGAGTTTTAAAAATGTATTTTTTAGACATTAGTAACAAATAATATTTTGAATCATATCCGAAAGAGTAGTAAAAACATCAAATTTAAGTAAGCTTCAGGTGACCTGCTATTTATGTTTTATGTATACCAATACATTAATTTTACCAACTCTACTCTGAGGGACGAATAAGAGATAGACATTTTACAGCTTTTTTTAAACATGAACTTTAATTCACGATTTCACCAGTAAAAGAGATGATTGGAAGCCAGCAATATTCATCATGCATTCAAACGGTACATGCTGAGCGCGCCTGCCAACGGCTGTGTACAACTAACTGGCCCTAATAAGACTTCCTCTTCGCTAAAACTATTTATACATAGTTACATGTGCTGGTTATTTACCTAGCTCTGTTTCTAAGTTTCTAGATGGCAACATTTTACGTGAATTCCTATCTCAGGGACAGGATACGGTACCATTACCGGTAAACTTCTGCGGTAGTTCGGAAACTACCGCAGAAGTTTACCGGTAATGGTGAAATTAACTACCGAATGCAATTACTGTGCAAAGTAGCGAGCAGGCAAACATGTCGAGAAATTTTATCGCTTTCTACGCATTCTATTTTTTTACTACAAAATGCGTAGTAAAATATAACAATATTCTCAGCACACCAAGTAACGTTGATATTGTTGCAACGTGTATCTTACTAATTTAGCACATTGGATTTTTATTACTACACTAGCTATTACCACAGCGGTGACGCCCGCGTGAGCCGAAATTTATCCCACGAAATCGTACTACTGGGATAAAAAGTATGCTATGTGTTAATCCAGGTTTTAAAGTATCTGTGTGC
Source organism: Polymixis flavicincta (assembly GCA_949987655.1). Lineage (NCBI taxonomy): Eukaryota > Metazoa > Arthropoda > Insecta > Lepidoptera > Noctuidae > Polymixis > Polymixis flavicincta. The sequence continues at coordinate 21,381,159 of OX465173.1, forward strand.
CAAATTTCGTCCACATCCGTTTAGCCGTTTTAGCGTGATTGAATTACAAAAATCCAAACATACAAGCTTTCACATCTATACAGGGTAAGTTTTTATCCAGTGCGCAAATTGTAACCATGAATTCAGCATATCATTCTAGAACCCCTAGCGCAAAAAATTTTCGCAGGTTATACAAAAAAATATCAGCTGTTTCATAAAAAAGTGCAATACCTACGCGGTCAAAATGTATGGAACAGCTGATTTTTTTTGTATTTCCGGCGAAAAATTTCTGCGCTAGGGGGTCTAAAATGATATGCTGAATTCATGGTTACAATTTGCGCACTGGATAAAAACTTTTCCTGTATAGATAAAAAGAAAAGTCCCGACTGACTGACTCATCAACGCCCAGCCCAAACCCTTGGACCTAGAAAGCTGAGATTTTGCACAGAGGTTCCCTTTACAATGTAAACAAGGAATATTTGGAAATTCAACCCCTAAGGCAGTTAAATAGGGATGAAAGTTCCGCGCGGGCGAAGCCGCTGGCAAAAGCTATTTTATAATATTAGTAGGATTGTACTGACTAAGCTTTTTATATCTTCAAAAATATCTCATTAAACTCCCAGGAACGTTCAGCACGTGTAAGCTGATATACATTATGATGATATTGTAAGACGGTAAATGCGGTAACATGACAGTTCAGTAAAAAGAAAAACATTGACTTGTAATGAAAAAGAAACTCGGAACTTCTTTGTGTGTAAAGACGGATACACATAGTCGTGAGTAGCTGAAGATTATAATAACTAGTTCAAGGAGCAGCTGATGTCGTGACAGGTGTGGTAGCAGCCGGCAGGCACCTGCCTGGCACGCGCCACCGCAAGCTGCTCTAACAATTACATAGCATTCATTACTACATCACAATCGATACTCGCAACGACCTGACATTACCTAGCTACAAGTCTGACATTACCTAGCAGCTGACTTCCATTCGTTACATTTATGTAATGAATTATTTAACAACCCAGCAGGGATGGATGTAAGTTGCCGATCAAGTTATAAATTTCAAGAACCTAGCTTATTAACACTAGCACTTCGCCCGTAATTAATTCGTTTTCCCTGACCGTTCTTTCCGACTTTTTCTTTTTGCTTAGCACCTTATGTCCACGTGGTGTTATAAGCCTATGGTAATATAGCCTTCTTCAAGAATTGGGCTATCAAAAGCAAAAAATAATGCTTTGTTTTTCAAATCCGACTGGTGGTAGGATTAGGTTCTAGAGATTACCCCCTACATGCAAACTTACAAAAAGTTTTAACTCTATTTATTGTTAGTATAGATGTAGGTATAGATTGTGTGTAAATAGTCTGTAGAATGTTTGATACGCACAAACTCTGCCACGATTCGATTACTTGAGGATTCAAAAATATCCATAAGAATAAATGAATGATAATGCGCTCTTGGAAAACAAAAACAGACTTAATTTTATCATGATAAAACTCATGGTCTGAATTTATTTGTCGAAAACTTTGACCGGTTATAATATTACTCTACAACAGTGCCCCTCAATTTACTTGGCTTCCTAAAACACTGTTCTTTAAGTTAAAGTCCATGCAAACTTTGGCTACTACGACCTATAAATCTTCTTAATCAATGCGTTGGTTTGTGCAAAATCTGCTACTTTTTTTTTTGGTGGAACTTCTCCCGCTCTGGGTGAAACAGGATGTCAGACTTTTACTGACTAAAACCCACCCGTGTTCCCTCAGTAGCCTGTGTGCAAGGGGCTGCGGTATCTCTCTTGGCTCAGTCAATTCTACTTACAAAAAGACTGAGTGAGCCAAACCTGCTGCTACGTAGCATGATAGATTCTGCACATAACCAACTGTCCAAAATCTTTTCTTTGACATGCATTTCACCTAGTTTTTTTTTTTTTAATACAGAAAATAAAGTGTGCTAAATCAACATATTCAACGTGTCTTCAAATCAAAGAAAGGTTCCACTGTTTTAAAACCGCAAACTCATTTCCGGGGGATCTACAAAAAAGGACTAGGCGAGCATATCGATGAACAAGTTTACGAAACAGGCCTAGCAAGTCTAGTCGCTGGAGGACTCCAGAGAGTGGAATACCGTTACTGGAAGCGGTTAGCAGCGTTGCGTAGATAATGCGCGAACCGGTCCGCGACTGATAGTCAATATGATTCGTGATAACCATTACGATACCGCTGATGAATGAGATAAAAACAAAGTAACTAGGTAGATATCAAAGATATGAACGTCTGTACCTACTTTTTGCCTGATTCTGACGTTACTACAAAATTGTGGTATAAATGTCGGATATTTTAAACTTGTTAAAAACCCAAAAGCGGAAGTCTACAGCTTTATAGGTACCTACGTGCTGAGCTAGTTCAGTTTCCAAAATAATACCTATTACGAGTTGGTTATTTTGGATTTTTAGGTAGGTACATTTTAAGGATAAAATTATTTTTTCCTTTTGGAAATTAATTTTACAGTTAAGTGACAGCTCATTTACCAGGAAGTTATAATGATTAACCCAGTGGGAAGTGGTTATTCCTATACAGGAAAAAGTTTTTATTCAGTGCGCAAACTTTAACCATGAGTTCAGCATATCTTTCTAGACCCCCAGCGCAGAAATTTTTCGTCGGGTTTACAAAAAAAAAAAAAAAAAACTGTTGTTTCATAGAAAAGTGGTGTGATATGACAATGATATGCTGAACTCATGGTTACAGTTTGCGCACTGGATAAAAACTTATCATGTATATGTAAGTACTCCAGGCCGGTGTCTTGGGTTGCCTCATTAAATATCCGAGTAGTGTCGCCAGTAGTGCCAGTACCGGTCCAATGACCAATGACGCAAGACAAAAGTGCGCGAATTCTGCCTGATGTAGTTATCGGACAACGGATTCTAGTCAGTAATCATGACTCACAGATTTCCCTCTACAAATCATTTTAATTGTTTATCATAGCTTGATGGAGGCTTACTCATCAGACAAATACGTACGTCCAATGGTGACGTGAAGGTAACTCAGGAAGTAGGCCAACCATTTGTGTCATCAATGTGAATTTTGATTAGATGGGCCATCCTATTCATAAATATGCCTGTGTTCTTAGTGATTTAAACAAAATTGAGAGTACCTAGTTATCATGAATGGCAAGTGATTGATGAGCTCTTGGCAATGTATACAATGGGTTAGCAATGGCCTGGTGTAGGGTGAGGCGAGGCGAAGCATCGCGTGCGGCACTGTTGTGGCCACACTCCACCGACCTACATTTTATGCGGCGCGGCGACTCACTCATTATTTACTAGCCTCAGCAAACGCACGCACTGACCACCCCCCTTATTTCATTTACCCTTGTTGTTTCTGCTCATATTGCGCTGAGTCTCCAGAACTCTAGATGAATGAGGAGAATTGCATCAAACAGCTACCTGCGAAAACACTACAAAAAAACATGCAAAAAGCATTCAAACGAACAAAAACGCGACCTCCCGACGGGACCGGGTCCGGAGCCGTCGACGTTGGTGTCTGCATTTCGGAAACAAAACACAATAGAAAGAGTCGCGTGCGAACGCGACGCAGGGATACGGGCGGCAGGTAGAGAGAGAGAGAGCCGGTACTAGGGCCGACGTAAACAAACCGCGAGCAGGGAGCTTCGACCGCACTCACCATTTTGGGGATCTTCGGATCCGTTTCTGTTCGGTGCGGCCGCAGCGGCCCACGTAGTGAAGAGCGGAGACGTCGTCAGCGAAAACAGCACAAGTACACGATCACACAGGGTGGTTCAGCACGCACACGGTACATACGAACACGATTCGTCCCGTCCTACACTACGGTGTCGCGGCCCGCGCCGATGCAGTTTACGTCACCGCATCCCGCTCTCGACTGGCACAAACGCCGCGAGCGAGCGAACGACGACCTCGCGCTGCAGCGTGCACCGTCCCGCACCGCGCGCCGCCACGCCGCCGCGCCCCTCGCGCACGTACCACCGCGCTCCCCGCGTCGGCCCTAGCGCGGCTCCCCGCGCGCCGCGCCTCCTTGCGCGCTCGTCCTACGTCCGGTGAATCACGACTCACGATGTCGACATGACGGGCCACAGCCAGTTTACAGTGCTTTTGCTCCGGCCGAAATTATTATTGAAGTTAGATAGTCCCGAAGAGCGACAACGTCCGTCCGGTATGTGATGAAATGAAACACGCAAAGCTCGTTAACATTCCTATTTACATAACACACATTTTTTTATTCTAGTCTATACGGGATTCGTTTCCTTGACGTAAGGAGGTACCTACATTTGGAAAAGTTTATTTAAATTTGGAATAATTTGTAAATTGTACAGCGGAACTCAGGTTACCTACTGAAAGCATTGTAGCGTCTATAAAGAGCAGCGCAACCCACAGTTTTGTTATGTTCATAAAGCAACCAAAACTATAAGTTACGTATGATAATTTAGAAAATAGTGAAGGCCTAGAGTTAGATGAGTATGTTGATAGCAATTGATTGTAGTTGCCAAAACCACCGACCAAGCGTTCCCTCCCTATTTTGAGTTGATTGAACAGTAATCAATCCCTACAATGTACCTAGTGATGTGCCGTTCCCGGGAATGTTCCCAAAGTGGGAATGTTCCCAAAAGAATCTTTCCAGTGCCCGGGAATATTCCCAATTGCTGGGAACGTGTTGGTGAAACCACATAGAATTATAATAAAAGTAAAAATATAATAACATACAAAGTTACTGGTAAGATTTAGTAAGTAAGTAGATTTGACATGTAATGAGTACTCATTTGGTAACTTGTCGTTCATTGCATAGAAAGAGGTAAATAAAAAAATTAAATTTAAAATTTAAAAAACCCCCGACTCAAACAAAAACTTAAAAAAAGTAAAAAATAATATTTATAGGCCTTTTAATTTTAACGTAATATTTTGATCAGGGCATTGTCAAGTCGGGGGACGGCTAAGCCTCTGTTTGGCGTTTTCATTGACCGTCCCCTATTATTTTTTACTTTTTTTAAGTTTTTGTTTGAGTCGGGGGTTTTTCAAATTTTAAATTTAATTTTTATTTCTTGCTTTTTAAACTTAATGTCTCCCTTAAATCTCCAGGTATCTATAATCTATTCATTGAGACCTTTTCAATAAGCCCAAACACGATACTTCTGCTGTTTGTTGGTGAATAACTTGGGTTTCCTGGAAATTCCAGGTGTTGCTCCAGCATCAGTTCAAGGTTATTTTATTCGTCAAATCTCATTGAAGTAATAGAATCCCAAATTTTGAGTTGATCAGAGGCTAAGATTCCTTTTTCAACCAGAAAAGAGCTGATAATCTTCAAACGACTGAACCGATTTTGATGAAATATGTCTAAGAACACTCCCGACTAATACACCTTTCAAACAAAAAAAACTAAATCAAAATCGGTTCATCCGTTCGGGAGCTACGTTGCCTCAGACAGACACACACACACACACACACACACACACACACACACACACAAACACAGACACTTCAAACTTATAACACCCCGTCGTTTTTGCGTCGGGGGTTAAAAATTTCGAATGTAGGAGACTAGGAGGTTTAGAGATTCATCATCATCATCATCGTCATTTCAGCCGAAAGACGTACACTGCTGGACATAGGCCTCCCGCAAGCTCTGCCACTTCGACCGGTTCTGTGCTTCCCGCATCCAGCGGACTCCTGCGGCCCTCACAAGGTCATAGGTCCACCGTGTGGGAGGCCTTCCAACTTTACGTCTTCCAGTACGCGGTCGCCACTGCAGAACTTTTCAGCCCCATCGGCCATCTGGTCTGCGAGCAATGTGCCCTGCCCACTGCCACTTAAGTTTGGCAAATCTTCGGACTATGTCGGTTACCTTGGTTCTCCTGCGGATCTCTTCATTCCTGATTCGATCTCGCAGGAAAACTCCAAGCATAGCCCTCTCCATCGCCCTTTAGGTGACTATGAGGCCCATTTTGAGCGACCACGTTTCGGTTTCATATGTCATCACTGGCAACACGCACTGGTCAAAGACTTTCGTGTTGAGACATTGCGGTATGTGGGACGAGAAGATATTGCGAAGCTTCCCGAACGCTGCCCAGCCGAGTCAGATTCGACGATTGACCTCTTTCTCGAAGTTGGACCTACCTAACTGGACAGTTTGTCCTAGGTAAACGTACTCGTCCACAACTTTCAGTGCAGCTCCTCCGACCGTTACGAGAATGGGTTACATGGGCATTGGAAATGACCTTTGTCTTGTCCATGTTCATCCTCCATGGTCTCAGCCATGACAACTATATCATCGGCAAACAGAAGGTGAGTGATGTCCTCGCCATTGATGTTGATGCCAGCCGCTTTTCAGTCCAGAACCTTGAAGACATCCTCCAGTGCAGCGGTGAAGAGTTTCGGAGATATAACGTCTCCCTGTCTTACACCTCGCTGCAGAAGGATAGGTTTCGAGGTCCGGTCCTGGAGTCGGACTGACATGGTGGCGTTTACGTACAGACACTTCAACATCGCCATGTACCGATAGTCGATCTGGTACCGTTGGAGGGACTGCAGTACAGCCCACGTCGCGATCGAATCAAAGGCTTTTTAGTAGTCCACAAACTCTAAACAGAGAGGCAGATTTTACTCTTCGGTCTTCTGTATAACCTGCCGCAGCGTATGTGTGTGGTCTACTGTGCTAAAGCTTTTACGGAACCCGGCTTGTTCGGGAGGCTGGAAGTCGTCAAACCTGCGCGCTAGACGGTTTGTGATGACTTCGGAGGACAGCTTGTAGACATGACATAGAAGTGAGATGGGCCTATAATTCTTATGAAGGGCATTGTCACCCTTCTTAAAGAAAAGTACCACCACACCTCTGTTCCATGCCTGTGGCGTTTTGGCCTCGAGTATGACGGAATCAAACAGCTTCTGGAGGGCCTTAAGAACGAGTTTCCCGCCGGCCTTTAGGAGTTCAGCTGTGATTCTGTCATCACCCGGCGCCTTGTTGTTTTTAAAGCTGCTTCAGAGCCATCCTAATCTCGTACAAGCTGACGTCCGGGATGTCTTCAGTATACTTTCGGGTCAATCTAGCTCTTGGGTCGTTTGCCAGATTCGTAACGGGGTTTCTTGTTGACTTGTATAACTGTCCATAGAATCTCTCAATCTCTCTCAACAGCTCAGGCTTGGTGGATACGATCCTGCCTTCATCGGTCTTCAGTTTCGTAAGCTGACTCTGCCCAATAGACAGATCCCTAGCAAAGACCTTGGAGCCTTTATTCCGTTCTATTGCGTCTTTAATACATTCTGTATTAAAGCGGCGGAGGTCGCTTTTCAAGGACTTAAAGATCTGTCTGTTAAACTGCCGGTACTCAGCGCATCGTCTGAAGACTGTAGGACCATCTCGCGCCTCTCCTTCATGAGCTGCAAAGTAGGACTAGAGAGCCTCTTATTTTTATTGATACGATGGGCCTTGAAAAACTTAGACCCGACCGTATGGACAGTTTCCACGAACCCATCGTTACCCGCAACTCGTCGTTCAGAGATTATGTACAATATTTTGAAACGTTATTTAAATAGACTGGTAGAATACATTATTCTTTTCTTTTTTTTGTGTTTTATCTTGCAATCAGTTTTTAAAAACTATGAGCAGATGAGTTGTAGGAAGGTCTGGCAGGGAAGAGTTATTCCTCATTAGGAGCAACTTTCATATGAATAACGAAGCTCTCTCCAAGTTATCCAATTGTAGAATGTTGCGTCTTTTAAGTCTGCTGACACAAGCAGGTATTGTGAGTTGAGCGGCCAATTTGTTGGGATGTCTCTACAGTCTGGATTGTTTGTTACGCCGACCCGGTTAGTTGGAGCCATAAATCATGAACAAAGGATAAGTAAATAACATTTCTTAAAATTAGCATCACACATGCACAGTTAAAAGGATAGTTTTTTATTATCATTTTAACTACATCAATTAACTGCCGAAAATTCTCAATAACACATTGTGGGTGTAAAAGATATGCATTTAATTTCTATCTTTTATTATTTTAAACATGCAATAAGAAACCTAACCTAAAAAGTTAAAAAAGAACAATCTTTAACTTTTGTGTTAGTGTTCCCACTAACTGGGAATGTTCCCGGGCACATGGGAACATTCCCGGGAACATTCCCGTTGGGAAGTTCTGGGAAAGGGAATGTTCCCACGGCACATCACTAAATGTACCCTTACTAATATTATAAACGCGAAAGTTTGTATGTATGGATGTTTGTTACTCTTTCACGCAAAAACGGCTGAACGGATTTGGATGAAATTTGGCACACAGATAGATTATAACCTAGATTAACACAGGATACTTTTTATCCCGGTAGTACGTTCCCGCGGAAATTTCCGACTTCCACGCGGGCGAAGCCACGGGCGGAAGGTAGTACAATTATATTTTAATGAAGGAAAGTTAACTTAAAAACTATTAACAACATTCTGCAACAATAACCGCAATATTTAAACTCTTGCTCTCCAAAATACTTTTGTTTTCAAATTGACTGTCCCACAGCTGGGCTCTTGCAGGGTCTACATTAAAAAACCTTACCTTATTATTTTAAAGAGGTACATTTTCGGTAGTTCGTTTAGTTGATACACTTACCACTCAAAGGCGTTATAGTGATAATAGCAGAGCCCCAATCCATAAAGGAACAGCGGGTCCTTCCAGTTATCGGGCTCCAGGGCGTAGAACTTTTGATACGCTGACATTGCTGAAAAAGGGATTGAATGTTAGTAATAATCTATCTATACTGAGAAGTGTCAATATTTATAGCAATAATAAAATTTTAATTAACATTGAACCCTTGTCTGGGTTCAGTGTTATTTAAAATACCTACAGGACATGTTTTTATCCAGTGCGCAAATTGTAACCATGAATTCAGCACATCATTCTAGACATTTTGACCGCGTAGGTATTGCACTTTTCTATGAAACTGCAGATTTTTTTTTTTGTACAACCGGCGAAAAATTTCTGCGCTAGGGGGTTCTAGAATGATATAATGAACTCATGGTTACAATTTGCGCACTGGATAAAAACTTACCCTGTATTGAATAATTTAAAAAACTGAAAGATTATCAGCAGGCCTAGACAAAACACATTTCTGTTAGCGTTCAAACCAAACAAACGCTAACAGAAATGTATTTTGTCTCTAGGCCATCACCAGAAAGGGGCGACTACCGTGATGACGACGAATACAGAAGTATCGAAGGAATAGAAAATTTTGCGCCGACCCCAAATAAATTGGGATTAGGGCTAAGAAATAACATTAAAAATCACATAATTTTCCCATTTCGCATAATAATAATGTAGAACAAGAATTTGTTTGATATAAATTTGACACAAAACATAATTATCAATGACACGACAACAATACTGTGTAAATCATAAAACAATAGTGAGCAAAACGTGCCGTTTCAAAATTAACACAAATTATAATAATTATATTATTATGTACGCTAGTAGGAAACGAAAGAAGCGACTTCATAGCATTCATTTTAAATTCACGATTTACATAAACTTATCAAAAATCAATGTCACGCGATACCGGTTTCACCCCATATTGTTTGGCTCACGGATCAGGGTTACACAATTTATTCGACATTTCAAAATATTTTAATGCCGTCTTGGACTTAACCCATCTGCTCTTTCTATACTTAAATTACACCCTTATAAAGTGAGCAGCTGATAGTATTTTCTATCGTCTAATGGGGAACCAATTTTTTTAAAGAGTATAATTTAATAAAACCTGAATAAAAAGATAGCAGTGTATTTTCCCCGGCCTGTCTTTTCTCGAATATGAAACTACTGACTGTATTTTCTTCATTACATGCCCTAGTTAAAACAGCTCTGCTACAAAAATGCTATGATTATACGACATTTCCTGATATTGTTAACCCAAAAGACTACCCCTATGAATAAATATCATGAACTGGTTTTCCTCCTCCATGTTTTCCTCCTATGTTGAACATGTTTTTGAAAGTCTAATCTTTCACAAACCCGTGACACGATTTAGCAGTTCTAAAGTTTAGATCAACACTCGTCATGACACTTACATGTTCGTATATTTTTAAGTAAATAGATCTTATAGGTACCTATGGTACAACCATATCGCTGTATTTATTGGATAACTATTAATTTCCACATACGGGCCATACGGCCAACTTAAAAATTATTCAGTATAATATTTGTAAAATAACCCGGTTTAATATAGGTACCCTGCATAACATATTATTATGTTCATGCTGTATAATATCGTTAAGTATATTATATATTTAAACTTATATAGGTACCACTTGTACTGCGATGAACCAGATAGCGCCATCTATTACGTAAGACGGGAAACACCGCCGTAGACGCTGATTTTGGAATAACCACGGATTTACCTTATTTAGCATATCCTGTTGTTAGAAGAAAAAAATACTAGATTTTTTTTAGCATTCAGCATTCAATGATTGTGTGATAGCCACATATAAAATATGTATTAGGTCATCAGACGTACCTAGTGGTATGTGTGACGCATAGCATGGATTTAAATAATTAATATGTATTAAAATACGCATGAAAAGTGATAGCGTAAATGTTACGCAAATAAATGATTCTATATTTCAATAACAATATTGATATCGCGAGAAAACGTGAAAACCATAGTTCCAGAAAAACATGTTTTTCGCTATCTAGGGTTTTTACAGTATACTGGAAAATACGTAGGAAAATCAGTCCTTTGAATAGGTAAGTCGTGACGATTTTTCCCTTATGGTTGAAAGTGTTCACTACTGAACACGATCCCGAAATATAAGAGGTCACACTATGTGAGGGAATATTTATATTACCAAACAACTGCGCTTATCAGGCGCATTGCTGATATTTTATAACAGCGCGAGAGGATCATAATATATCTGTCGCAGCCATCTGGTTAAATTAGCCAGCTAATTGGACACCTACGCCGTACATTAAACGCCGATCCGATTGGATGCCTAGACCTATAGTTAATTGAACTAGAATCATTCAACGTTAAACAACTTGGCGTATTGAAAGTCAGCCCATTGAAAATGACTAACCAAGACTCAAGCCAAGTGACACAAATTTAGTTCAGTTTTTTCAACTGCGGCGCTAGTAGTCACCAAAACAAATATGGCGTCGATAGAGCTAAACGTTTATGTTATTTTTCGTTCTTGTCTGCAATTTTAAGTGAAATTATGTAATTACTTATTTAAAACATTTCACTATTACTAGTTACTTAGTGGTAGGTCTTAGTAAACAGTAGTCGTAGGTACATCATTTGTGAACTCATATTCACCCTGACCAAACATCACAAATTCATCATTATCCAATTTAACTAAATGACTACACGACATTCAGCCATCTGGTTAAACGTTGCGTTCAATGACTTGGCTAGTTGTCCTTCAGCTATTTAATTGGATGCCGGCGGTTAATGAACGGCGGAATTAGCTGGCTAACTTAACCAGATGGCTGCGACATATCCACTATTGAACAAATAATCATTTTGTTTACAATCACATTCACACACAACCCCAAAAGTAAAGTTTTGTGAAACACGCACATAAAGACGGCCACAAGAGGACGGCCCACAGTGTTTTATGAAGCCCGATTTTCGGACATCCCATTTTTATTGAAAAAGCTGACAGAAATAATCATTTAAATGCAAGATTTCGTATCCCCATTTGGCTACTAAGTCTAGTTTTTGAGTTACAGTTTTTTGAAAATCGACCAATTTCTATCTCGATATTTAGAAAAAAATATATTACATTTAAACTAAGCATGATACGAAATAATGATGTTAAGTACCTTGATGGCGTATCTTATGCCGAGTATTTTAGTGCACAAATGAACCTTGTAACTTTGTTAGATCCAGAAATATACGAGTTTTTCGGTTTTTAAATTTTCTTAATTTTCTCGATAATTCCACCAAATCGGGAAAGTTATTCATACAGAAATGATTTTGATAACTTCTCCAACGCACCACATAAATTTCACATCCCAATTCCATGGAACTTGGAAACCACAACGATTTTAAATTTTATCCGGATTTTACGTCGTCAGGGTTGTCAAAATCTCAGATAATTATTTATATCCGGATTTTTTATAACTTTGTCATAAATATCTACCTGGTAGTAAAATCGGTGGTTTAGATTATCTAATGTGAAGACGCCAGGATACCAGCTTGGTATCTAAATAAAATATTATTCATCGATGTACAGACGCCAGTAGGTCAAGTTATCCCAAACTTTCAATTTTTTTTGATAGATTTTCAACTTGATCACAAATGTATAAGGTTCATGTTCAATTGGGAAAATTTGACAGTTTGAGGTAGCTTGATGTGCTGGCCTCTGTACATTAAAAGGTAAAGTCAGGCATTTTGTGTTATTTAAGTATTTTTGTGGTACTTTTACGAAAAATTTGATCCACAAAATAAGGATAAAAATTTGACAACCCTAACAAAAATAGTTAAATGGGCACAACTTCTAAGTTCCATGGATTTGGGATGTCATAATTATGTGGTGTATTGGGGAAGTAAATAGAATTATTTCTGTATTAATAACTTTTCCCGAAATGGCAGAATTTTCGAGAAAAAAAATAAAAACTAAAAACCAAAAAACTCGTATAAATCTGGATCTAACAAAGTTGTGAGGTTAATTTGTGGACTGAAGTACTCGGCATAAGATACGCCATCAATGCACCTAACATCATTATTGCGTATCATGCTTAGTTTAACCGTAATTAATTTTTTTCTTAAAAACCGGATGGAAAAAATACGATTTTCAAAAAACGATAACTCAAAAACTAGACTTGGTAACTCAATGGGGATAAGAAATCTCGCATTTAAATGATTATTTCTGTCGGCCATTTTAATAAAAATAGGATGTCCGAAAATCGGGCTTCACAAAACACTGTGCGGCCTGCAATAGCACGATCTCGCAATAACTCGAAAAATAGGTAATAGGTACTATTGAATTAGGATGAATAGAGTCAGAAGTTGGGAACCCAGCTAGACAAATTCAGACTCTTATTACAGTTATTTATTACCAATATCTACATAACCCGTTAGAATTGAGATATCGAACTTATTTGTTGCTCCAAGAACTTGTAAAAAAGAAATAAAGAATAATACCAAAAAGTTTTCTCAAGGAAAAAACTTTTCTGTGATTTAGTACTTTTTTCTGTTTTCTTCACTTTGAACAATCTCTATTCAGTTTTACGCAAGGTGCGGAGGTAAACCTTACAAAATACTACGGTACGACAACTTTATTCTAGAGTTACCTGAGACATGAAACTGCAAAATTATGAGAAAAGTTGGAAATAAACATTAAAGCTTCTCTAAGAGTTCATTGGTCAAGGTTACAATCTCACCGACTTCTATTTATATTTAGGTACACATTTTATTCCAAGAAGGGATTCTCGTCTCGTGATCAAATTGCGTCAATTTGATACGATACTATACTACGCCATTTTTCTGTTTACTCGTCTTTTACACGTTGAACTTGATGCATTGTTATTATTTTGTCGTATGAATTGCTATTTTGGACATTTTAATGCTGCGAAAATTTTGCTTATCAACTTAAAGGTATAGTATTATCGAAGATAAAGATTTCACTGGAGGATACAGCAATCGCAGGGAATTTGCTTTCCTCCATTGAAGAGTTCTAATGCTCCAAAGTTTTTGAGCAGATAAAGACCAACTAACATTGTACTATAAAACTTGAAACAAAATACGCAGTATTACCCACGGAGTAAATACAAAGGTATTACCTTTCTAAATAAAACCGTGTGTTCTCCTAACAGTTCTAAAAATAAGCACTAATAAGCGTACGAAAGAAGGGTGGGTACATTAGAGTGCTTCCTAATGTATGATTGTAGCCGTAAACTCGCCGTACAGATGCCAGCACATCAAGCTACCCCAATCTGTCAAATTTCTTTGATAGTTTTTCAACTTTATCCCAAAGGAATAAGGTTTATGTTCCATTGGGAAAATTTGACAGTTTGGGATAGCTTGACCTGCTGGCGACTGTACATAAACGTCTCTCTCGCTGTAATAGTAATAAATTCCGTTTATTACTGTAACTGGCAGCCTATAAAATCTTACCGCTATTCAAACATGTTTAACGTCCGTGACTAGAATTTTCCTGTCTTGAGCTGGGCAAGAACGCTAAATTGATGACACACACATCCTCATAAATGAGAGACAGTTTGGTTTAGGAATGAGATATCAACTGAGACTGCGATTATTACTCTAAAGGCCACAGTGCAATAATAATCTGGGGGCTCATCTGCGCATGCATGCTTCCTGTCTCATATGAAAATCCTATGGAAAAAAATGTCCAATGAAGCTAACCTGCGCTGCGCTAGTTTCTGTAGCGCGTCGGAAATATTTGCAGCAGCGCGTAGGTACAGTTGACACTTTTGCGATCATGCTAAGATTCGCATCATTACAGTGTCGGATGCGAGACAGCGACAGTAGTTTCCTGAGCATTGTTGCTAGCAAGCCTGAAGGCCACCTTACGAGGCACCTGTGCCCAGTGCATGTATTGTTGCCAGGTGTCTCCAGATGATGGCATAATAGGTTTGGTAAGTTCCTTAAGTTGTGTTGTATTATTATTATTACACCTAATTTGTTTATGTTCGTGTCTTAGGGCGCATTCCGTATTAGACAAATAGTGATAATATCGCGAAGCCAACCAAAATAAAAATCAGTACTAATGATCTGATAGCTCTTAAATTTTTTGTCTATTCAATTTGGTCGGGTTTGCGATAATATCACTTTTGTTGCATTTCGGAACACGGCATTAGTAATACTTAGGCTATGTTAGTATAGCAAACTGACAAAAATATGGTTAAGGCACATTAACCATCAATCAAAGATGAATACATAAACCCCTAAAAACTTTTTGGGTTTCTAATGAAGCACACTTTTTTAATGAACTTCTAACTTTCTGTCCCTTTCTCACAGTTCGCTGCTACATCCAAGAAAAATAGAAATTATTTGAGGTTCACAAAAAGAAGCGCATTCATTTTATAAGATTGGTCAATATTTTAGAAAAGCAAAATGGGAATTATTTTAGAATTCATATAATCCATACATGCTTTTTTGGAATACCTAAAATTATTTCGCACTTGATAAAATTACTGCATAAATGAATGGGGGTTGGTTATTGAAAATCACTGCAGCATTAAGTTATTTTAATTTTGTAAGATATTTTAATGTTATTGGGCAGGACAGCCGATCCTATACAGGAAAAGTTTTTATCTAGTGCGCAAATTTTAACCATAAATTTAGCATATCATTCTAGACCCCCTAGCGCAGAAATTTTTCTCCGGTTATACAAAAGAAAAAAAACAGCTGTTTCATAGAAAAGTGCAATACCTACGCGGCCAAAATGTATGGAAAAACTTATCCTGTAGTTTAAGCTTTAGAGTGAGGATAGATTTAGGCATGTTTTATTTTTCAGTACAATTTAGGTAATAAGCATGTTAGAAAGTAGTCAGATGTTGAGGATCTCACGCGATAATTGTCAGCGCCTATTGATAGAAATATTTGTACATATTCCTTTTTTTTTTTTTTTTTGCTTTTATTTATTTATTAGTTTTTTTTTATTAGTTTTTTTTTCTTTTAGTTCTTTAGTAACCCTTTAATAGCTTACAGTTTGTGCAGGTGTTGCTATCCGATCCAAATGGGTTTCTATACTTTGAAATAAATAATGACGTAGCGATTACTGTATCCCGACCCAATGGCTCATACTGGCGACATTGAGAAATGTGAAATATATGGAGCAATCAGAACTAATATTCCCGAAACAATTTCCGCATTTTATTGTTGGTGTTCCAAATTGGTCCATTTAATTGATCTAGATTGATCCATTAGTGTTGCCGAGCAATAATTGCTCAAAAAATTGCCCGTGTAAGAGCACCTTAAGGGCCGGTGCAAATCTGTTGCAAGAGCAGCATGGTTTCTGAGCCAAACAAATATCAATATTACGCCATTTGGAATAAACACGAAAATACCCTTTGCTGGCAGCTGTAAGCTGTGCTGCTATGACTGATGTTTATTCATTTTCGCTCTTATTTCAACTAGCACAATTTTTCTTTGGCAGCGGAAACCCTCCCTCTCTGTGCTTCGCCACAAAACAACTCCCATAAAAATTAAACCAGAATTTTACCAATTTGAAATATTTTTTACTTTTACGGTTTTAGGGCATAATCGTCAACCAAAACATACAGCTGGGATTACAGCATAGTTATACACCTATAAAAAAGCAGATCACTTTCCTAGGTGTGTCAAGCAAAGCACATTTTCATATAAATGCTACTAAAATACAATACACCACTTTAGGTGTGATTATTACAAAATATCTAACCTTTCGCATAGTCCTCAAGCAGTAGATGAAAATGTCCGAGTTTGCAGAAAGTTTTAGGGTCTATGCATATTTCTCTCCTAGCTCCCGGTGAACAGGCCCTTTCTTCTTCCTGGTAACAAAATAATTGGTAAGTAAATGAAAACTAGGAAAATACATTTTTATATCTATGTAAAATAAAATTATTTTATTTTACCTCTGTATAACCCCTACGGGTTGTATGTACTACATTCATGTCCCTGCCACCCTATATTTATAATAAAATTCATACATATTGGTTGATATACTAATGAATACTTCTATTAACATTAGAAATATAAGTGTGAACACTGATAAGTTAGGTTTTAAAGATACCTCTCTCCTACAACCCATTTTGCTGTGCCACACAGGGTCTGTAATGCTACATTTTACTTTATGTTGCCAGTTGCCACTGAATTATGCAGAGTAGAATGCAATAAATGCTTGAGAACTGAGAAAATGCTGACAATCTATTAATATTTATTTACAACCAACAAAGCTTACACCAAAAAATACATGTTAACACGTCTAATTAGTAGACACAATAGAAATTCTATTGTTATCGGAACACATGGTGTGCACTTGACATGCGAGGGCTTAAAGCACTTACAATCAAACAATAAATTTATAGTGTAGCCTTAATTAAAGGCTGCCACAGCATGCATTAAATATAGAAGTAGGAAATGCAGTTACAAAACAGATTTAACTTATTTAGATAGATTGTTACATGAATAGTGTTACATAAATCCGACATACAAATACAAGTGAACACTTATTAATTTTGATTGATCCAATCACATTTGTTCGACGTTGTGCCATGCCAACCAATAAAAAGAAAAAAATACAAAAAGATGCAGTCTAAATCTATGTAAGTTAAAAAAATAAAAATAATATAATAAATATAATTATAAATATGAAGTAGCATTTTCACTGTGTGCTAGTTAAAAATAACTATGAAAGCAAAGTTATGCAATATTTCTCTAAAACAATGTAAGAGAAGTCTTGAACTTTAAATTTTTATTCGTACAACACATTTCTGTAAGAAGTTTTTGAATAACATCTAACTAACTTTAACATAACATCACGCCCGTCTTCTCCAAAGGTTAGGGGTTAGGCAGAGGTGACCTGCATTTCACCTGTTTAAGTCTCATGCAAGTGATGAGGGGTGAGCCTATTCCCATCATTTGGAAATCCAGGTTCAAGTTGCTACTGAGAAACTCCTAGCCGAAATACCCTAGAAACACTTTGCTCCACCAGGGGATCAAAGCCAGCCCCTCTTGCTCAGCAGTAGTGCCCATCAATATTCCAGGGTAACTTCAAAAATGTGACATGAACTAACCTTGACTTGAACCAACATTCCTTCAAGATACTTGACAGCTTTGAATACAAGTGCTCGTGTTCTGCCATGTTCAGTACCACGCAACTTGAGGAAACCAAACTGCCGGCTGAAATCAAGTAATTGTTTAATTACAGATGACATCCAATGATTGGTCAGTGGGTCAGTAGGTCGGCTTATATTCATCATTCACGAGATGATGAAAAGTGATTGCATAAATAGTAAACTCGGGCACTAGGAAAATCAGAAAATATAATTCACTGGACATTAAATTCTATCTTACAAGAACTATTTCAAATTTCGCAAAATACACAGAACGGAGTGACACCAGGGTAAAACTTACGTACCTACTGAGAAACTAGTCGTCGTAGATGATTTGTTTATCTTTTATTTTAACAAGTTTTCAATACATTGTGTACCAATAAAGTAACATTTTTGTAAGTTGTGTAACGAGCAGCAACTAAAATTAATACAGATGAATACCAAAAAATACAATTTGTAAGTTGTTTTAATATTTATAGTTACGTACCTGTCAAGTTCTGACAAAACTTGCAACTCCTGAGAGGTTAGATGCAACTCTTCTTTTTCATCCATTTTCACATGAAAATGGGCCGGATGCTGAAGAAACGTTACAGCTTTATATTTTTTATCATATTTTAGTAATAAGATTTACAGTATTTGGAAATATTATCACGCAAACAAGGCGCGGTTTCATACGAACTAGTGACGTGACATAACATAATCAGTCTTTCTTTTCGTGATTTGATTCGATTCCGAAAATATCGATTTATCGTAATACATTTAAACAATGATGTAAATAAAAGTGAACAAAATTTTCCCACTAGTAGTATGCATTTGCATATACAACTATTATTTCACTAATAGTATGTGTCTTAATTTTCTAAAATATAAATCTCATGGAATCTCAATGAAAACAAAGTAAAAACATGGTGTCAGAAGGGATAATACCACAGAGTCACGGGAAAAGAAGAAGAACATTTATTTCTAAATTTTCAGAAAAAAAATTGTCTCGTGTCCATACACGCACCTGACCGACACAAAGAAAATGTCTATGGTGTCTTTACAATAAAATGAGTCTGAAACTCTGAACTGAACGTGTCTTAATTTTCTAAAATATAAATCTCCTGGAATCTCAATGAAAACAAAGTAAAAATAGTATGTATGTCTGTTAACATTTGCTATCAGACTTTTCTATGGAATAAATGCCATAAATGTTGTGGTATCTGCTATATAGTTCCATCGCAATGAATATATATATTTAAGTACTAAATAAACAATGCAGGCAAGCACTAAACCGAGAGTTTTGAAAATTACATTCCATTGCATTCAATTAAATTTAGCAGGCCTGACAACACCAGAATTGAATTGAATTTCGGGGGATTTCATTTTGTGAAAAATCTTATCTTTTGAGTTAATCAATTTGAAACCTTGGCACGAATACGTACTTATCTAAATAAATAAGTACCTAATAAAGTTTGTAAATTTTTTACTACTCCTTAAAGGGATTTATTGATGTTGACCATTGAATGAAAAAATCCTAACACACGGTCTAATTACCTCAAACAGTGGTATTAATACTTTTGACGGAAAATAAAGCATTGCACATTGCTCGCCGATCAGATAGCCGACGGGGCTGAAAGGTCCTGGAATGGCGACTGCATACTGGAATACCGGGTGGACCGATGACCTGGGCTGCAGGAATCCGCTGGATGCAAGAAGCGCAGAACCGGTCGAGGTGGCGATGGTGGTGCTTGGGAGAAGCCAATGTCCCGCAGTGGACATCTTTCGGCTGAAATGATCATGTTCAAGTTTTTGGTTTTTAGAAAATAGGTCATCATAACGTAGCAATACCTAAAGAAGGGGAGGATTTTACTACATCGCTGAATTAATCAAAAAGTAATGTAAACATTAAATGACGAAACTCGTGATTAAAAAAGTCTAAAATTCAATTGTTTTCGTGGCGAAAAGTGGGGACATAGAAAATGAAAATAGTTTTTCTTTGATCAATAAACTTGCAAACTGAATAAATAAAAAGGTGGTAATTTTAGAAGATTATATTTTAAAGGGTAGTAGTAGTAGGGTATGGTACAAAATCCACGCGGACGATGCCAATAATGCGATAAACAATAGTTAAAATATATTACGACTTATTAAGGACCAACATTATCAGTTCAATCGAAGCATTGAACTGAAAATGTTGGTACGCAGTAGATCGATTAATTAAATCTCGCTTAACGCCCTTCCCTACGTGATACCATAAACTACAGACCACGAAACAAGTCAAACCCATAAATAATCACAGTTGTTTTGTTTGGTTGGCCCTTGGCCCTTTTTCCTTTCTTAACTAAAGTATTAGATGTGGTAATAGATTAGACTAGACTAAAGTAATTTTCTGCAAACATTCCACCAATGATGGTTTATATTATTATTTGAAACGGATCTTAGCAAAAATCTGCATAAATTTAGTTGAAAAGTGAAAAATAAACTAAGCCCATAGACCAAAACTTCCTTTGCTCTATCATCTAAAGCACCAGTGCCACTCTACTCTAGCCCTGTCATGGCGCGCAGTTGATAAATTTCAATATTTTGCGAGCGTAGTGTTTTTGCTACGCTAAAAAAAAAATATCACGCAGTTATTAAACATTTATTCATTTTATTTAAACTATAAAACAAATATTCAACATGAGTTACAGGGATACCGTAAGTGATATTTAAAATTATGTCGCAATTATGAGTTTTTTTAGTTATTTATTTTTCCAGAATACTTAATAATATCTTGATAACTGAGAACTTATAAAACTCAGAAGTAATTCAGGATTTTTTTATATTGCTTAAAATAGATTTCAACATATTTACCCAGATCTATTTTTACCCTTTTATTAGTCACAGGTTTCAAGGTTGCTGTGAGCTATACATACCTACTTGAAGAAGGGATATCAATTTTCCTATTGTACCTAGTTCCACAGAGTACATTTTCCTAGTTCTTTTAGGACATTGGTTGATATAACTGCTACACCATCCTTTAATTATTAATAAATTGTATTATTGTTCATTATTATCTTTCTTGTTTGAATGAAAGTAAAGATAGCAAATTAATTTTTCCACAGCTTTTATACCCCCGGTATTCCCGACGTCAAGTTACATATTGCGATGTATGTACTACACACTATTATGTTCAACATTTTCTGAATACAATATATTTCTAAAAGAATAAAAATAAAAAGTTCAATAGTACATAACATTGTTTGAAATGATTCTGCTGTCAGATACTGTTTTCAAAGTTTCTCTTACAACAAAAAAATTCACAAATATCTGTGTTCTGATTATTTTGTTTAACATAATGGGACGAGCTGAGTTATTTATATAACATTTTTTTTTTTTAATTTAATTTTGTATGGCTATAATTATGTATTGGCTTTTGCTTTTTTACTCTTTCTGCCATCAGATATTCTATTTATCTGAAATAAAAGCACTGCTTAATACTTTTTGAATTTTACAATTTATTTAAATATTTTTTGTTAAATTAATTCTGTAATTAAAATTCACAAGTTACTTGTAAAGTAGATCATATATTTAAGTAATATTTATATTTTTAAATTCAAAGTTTTGAAATTTATATAAAAGATTTTTTTTACAGTTTAGTGCACTTTACCTATTTATGTAGATAGTTACTTACTTATATATTTCTAACTTATTCAAGTAATAATATGTATTTGATTCTAATGCATTGAAGAATATTAAATAAAAAGTAAAAATCGTTCACACAATGTTAGAAAGGTAAAACAAAAATTACTATTAATAATAATTATAAATAAAAAATTAAAAAAATTTATCATTATATTTATATAAAACATTTGAAAATGATGCATATGGAATTCAGCACTGTTTTTTGTTTTTCATTTATTACTCCATGCTAGCTACTGATTTTTTCTATATGTATATTAACAAACATCACATATTACACTATCGTCACAATGCTCAATTAATATAAATAATATATGTTGCTTTAATAATATCATAATAATAATTATGTTATGTTATCAGCAGTACTCGATATTCCCAAGAACTCATTCATACTGTGCAGCTAAAGAACAACGTGTAGGATCCTACCTAAGGACCCTAATGGTATTTATCATCAGCCTTTGTTTGTGTGACCCGTGCATAAATCACACAATTGACTGTGCTTGTTTTCATCCAACTACACAGACAATATGGTAAAGGTTCTTATGAAATTTCAATGAAATTGCCATTTGGTTTTTAACAAAATATTCTTGCATAGGTGTTATGTCAAAGATAAGAATTTATGCATTTAAATAAATGTTGCCTTACTAAGGGCCCGAGCGTTGCCAAGACTAATTGGTTCATACAACTATTAATTATTATTAAATATTTCTACAGGATGAAACAATTTCCTCAAAATTATTTCTTAATTTCATTGGAGTTGAATGTGGGTGTGTAGAATCAGGCTTGCATGCTTCGCTTTTATTGTATGGCGACAGATAGTACCTACATAATTTATTTATTGTTGTATTTGACTTTTAGAGATATAATTGTTTACTTTTAATTTTTTTGAATAAGTTTTATTGCAACTTTAGTATCAAACGGCAATATTGCAGGAAGTATCTATTGATTTTATCGTAGGAAGCGCTATTCAGTTGCCGTTCTGAAGTGTATAAATGAATGTAGGTATGTGCGCTTTCATCCTTATCTCACTTTGACACTAAACGCTAATTATTGCAGTTGTTTATCAATATTTGCCATGAAATTACGTTGTAACTAATGTGTGTTTACTGTGCATTATCTGTGTTCCAACTAACTTTTCCGTGCTTTTAGTCATTAACATAGTTAGTGACTGTTTGAAGATTCCAAAATATGGGTCAGAATTTGTGTAATTGTATAACGCGTCCCTTTTATTCGCAGAGTTTCGGTTCATCGCCGTCATCCGTGCTGAGTTCACTATCGTCGTACCGCTCTCGTCCATTTGCAGATATCTCATACAATCCTACGCCGGATCTAAATGAAGTCTATCCGGGCCTGTATGTCGGAGACGCGTAAGTATTCATATCTTCCTGCCTGTTGCATGGTTTATAGACTGGATAGTATCGTGATGATACTCTGAGCACTTGGCTGCCTTGTATTATAAACCTACATTACAAGATCGAGTAGGCGCCCTATACAATTATTTCTCGTCTTTTAATTTAGAGTTGCTGCAAAGGACAAGGCATTCTTAAGGCGTATGGGGATAAACTATGTGCTTAATACTGCTGAAGGCAAGCGTTACACCCAGGTGGACACAGATCACCTCTATTATCGTGACTGCCCCGGACTGCGCTACAAAGGTTTTCAGCTTATGGACTTGCCCTCAACGGATATTTCAAGATATTTCAATATAGCTGCTAACTTCATCGACGAAGCAATTTCGAGTGGAGGTATGTGTTTAGTGCCACTTTTTATGTATGTTTATTGGAAGAAATTGGTTTTGGTTGACCAAATAAATATTTCTTTTCAGGACGTGTGTTGGTTCACTGCTTTATGGGTGTGTCTCGATCTGCTACATGTGCTCTAGCGTTTCTCATGATTAAACGTGGCATGTCTTTGGCCGAAGCGCTGGGAACCGTCCGTTGTCGCCGCGATATTCACCCCAACGAAGGCTTCATCCGTCAGCTGCAGCAGCTGGACAGAGAGCTGCGCCTCAATCGGATCCGCTGACCCTACCGAAACAGTTCTCTTCAGTCTCTCTTCAATTTTTCATTAGACGACGCAGATAGACGACGCCGGGTACGAAGTCTCGATCGATGTTACCTCTATCACTATTAGACGATATTTAATCGAGATATTTAAAATATTTTCACTGTGTTTGACCATTTGTGTTTTACTACTACGTAATAAGATACAAATGAGCACATACCTACCCACCACATTACTACTTCCCCAAGGCCGTATCCAATTTCGTTAAAGTGAAGAACTGAAGAGAAGAGAACGCAACACTCGTGACATTTACAACATTTACACTTAATTTAGAGTAACTTTTATGATATAGTACATTCTTACAGTTATTTATCGGTATTTTTTGGCCTAGTGTTATATTGAGAACTCTGGAAAGATTGTGCCCGCATATCGCCAAAAATTTAAATCGAGCGGGTAAGTAATTGTTTTGTTTGTGAGATTGACTAGAACATTTTAGAATTGTTGAAGTATTTTATAACATTTTTTGAAACTTATTAAATATAGGGTCTGAAATTCAAAGTTTTATGTACTGTACATATTTTGACTGTAATTTGATAATACTTACTAAATATTAAATTATAATAATAATACCTAATTATAAATAAAGTAAAACAAGGAAATAATCAATGTAAAAGTTTGTAGAATTTCAGCTCATTTGCCTCAGTACCTAATATAAGAAAAATATGAAGATTTTTGAAGAAGAAGTTAAATTTTTAAAAATGTAATTTAACCCAAAGTACCTACGAAAAAACTATTTTTTTTATTAATTTACTGTGATTTCATCGCCATATTTTTTTGATACAATGATATTTCACACAGAGTTCTATATTTTAAAATATTAAATGAAACTTTATATAGTCTGGCTTATATTCTCGTGTGCCATTTTGTTTTGTATTGATATTTATGTATGGCTGTTATTTTTGGGGGAGACGGAGAAATATTTTTTATCTCTTATAATGTAGATTAATAAGACTATGTCCACAAGATGTTGAAGCTTCTTTATAGCGAGTAACTATTGGTATCTGACTATAGTACAATTGCCTAGCCTTATGGTCATGAGATGACTTCGTCGTATGCAATAATGGCTGTATTCCTGAGAGTATATTTTTATTAATGTTAAGTTTTTCTTCAAGACTGGCAATTATGGCACTTGAGTGATGGCTTACTGATAGTAGTGGTATTTAGCTTAGCATGTTTGTCGTTGCCTCGTGGGCAGGTGTTACACACTGTGAGCACTCATTGTTCGAGGACTCGCACTAGTTGCCAACACACGTGACATTTGGCTGCACATATGTGTCACTTTTTAATTCTATTTTTAATCATGCCTCCATCACATAGTGCAATAAATCAGAAGACCAATTTTTGTAATACCTACTTCGTTTTATTTATTTTAGATCTAACTATTACATACCTAGTTGCTAATTAGCACAGTTAATAAGCTAACAACTTATTTCCAGTTACAATGGTTACTTATGAAACTCGTGGTTGGATTAAGATGTGGTTCGTGACTGATGATGAACTAGTCGATGTTTGTAAGTGCAATATTTAGATGTAAAGAGCACCAAAGCAAGCAATCATTGTGATATTGAACGTGAAGGAATAAATATTGTGTTTAGAAAGAGAAATTATTGTAGATTGTGAACATAGTACCTACAGATCATAGTTTTATATTTATTAGCAATATAATAAGATTAAGCTGTTAATTATCGACTTAAATTACTATGGCTAATTCTGAAGCCTTGCTAGATAGTTACAAAATGATAGATGAGGCATGTTATCCTTAATACATTGTTCTGTTAAGAAATTTATTTGCTACGTTATTAATACATGGTTAATTATAAATAACATAGATTATAAAAATTGTATGTTTAATAAATATGTACCTGCTAAATACATCTTAACAGTTTAACATAGGTACCTATTATATTAAAGGAACACTAGGCTATCAATTGCATTATTAATTTATTGAATTGTAAAATGAATATACAAAGTATTTAGCAAAAAATAAAGTTATTTATTGAAAGCTATTCTTTTCAAATATCAACTACCTAACTAAATAAGACTAATGTCGGCCAACAAACGGAAATTCTTGTATGGAAAAAATGTCGCGGCCTGTTGACAAGAGAATCTGCACCCTAATTGCGTAACTCACGATTAATCATAATCTGTTTCGTTTTAAAACAGATTGTTAAACCATTGCTTCATATGTTCGAAAATGTATTTGCTCAATAACGTAAATACCGCAATGAATATTGATGAAGTGTCAAAATGAAACCGATTATGATTATTCGTATGTTACGCAATTAGGGTGCTGTTGACCTTTAGATGACAACAGTATAGCAAATTATAATTTCAAATGGTCGCGTTTTTTATTATTATTAATTAATTACTATTTAAAACTATATTATTATTTAAAACTCTTGATCCCGATGTCGCCTGGTGGAAAGCGATGAGTTCAGGTTCAGATAGTTGTGACTCTAGTAGTATCGGTAGTTAGGTAGGCAGGTATACCTACAATGTGGCGATCGGTCTAACTGATTCGGTGCCAGACATACCCTCGAGCCCGACATACCATGCTCGGGCGCCAGTCTGGCTATGTCAGGGTCAGTATTTCTACATAGAATGATTGACACGTTCGTAACCCGATTGCTGAAAAAATACCGAAGAATTCTAATAAACGTAGTCAGCAGCGATGGCCTGATATGATGTGATAACACTTCAGTTTTCAGATACTAAGGTATTATTACCTAAAATTAAATTGGTATTACCCAAGTAAAATGAGTACGCGTGTCGAATATATTCAATGTCTAAGTACTAAGGTTAAAGGTACTTTTAAAATTAATTTAGGTAAAATTACGGCAAATGGTTCCATAGCTTTTGTAGTCAGTTCATAAAAGTAAACCTAATCAGCACCACACCTAGGTACACATTAATATTTTCCCATACTGAACTTTAGCAGCATTCTTGACATCGGATCATCCTGTATAGCTATACGAATCACCGTACTTTCGTGTACCTACTTACGTAAAGCACAAAATACAGAGAGTACGTAAAGTATGACTGAAATAGAAATTGGTAACAGCGCTATGTGAATAAATTTGGAACTAAATAAAATAAAATAATCAAGGTCAAGGTCAAAAAGTTTATTCAAAATCAATAATCATCCATTGGCGTAAGATGGGAAAATTATCCCTTGCGATAAAGATAGCAAAAGAGCTATTTCTATTTGCTAAAATATCGGTTTAAACGCCAATTAAAAAGACGGGTAGGTAACTAGGTAGGTATCGAATTTTCATATTATGATGCAAATGGTTTGATTTAAAATTTTGTTCTAAGAACCCGAAGTGTACATAAATAACTAAAATACCAATACCCAACATGGTCGTTTGCAGAGTCCGGCTATAAAAAAGCTGCTTATTAGGTACCTACCTAAAATTAGTCACGTCTTAAATTAGGGTAGGATAAATACCTAAATAGTTACTTGCAATTTGACGTGCAGTTCAACATTGAAGGTAAGATTAAGATCTCAACGTGTAGGGTACAAACCGTACGGCCGGTAGTTCAACCTCGAAGATCAATCGATTATTCGATTCGCTCCCGAGCGACCCATGGACTTTTATAGCCAGTAGCTTACATTTATGAAGGACGGATCCGGCGCAGCGGAGTACGGGTGCAATGCACTTTATTGTTTATGTAGTATATAGACTAGCTTTTGCCAGCGGGTTCGCCCGCGCCACAGTGTTTTATGAAGCCCGATTTTCGGACATCCCATTTTTATTGAAAAGGCTGACAGAAATAATCATTTAAATGCAAGATTTCGTATCCCCATTTGGCTACGAAGTCTAGTTTTTGAGTTATAGTTTTTTGAAAATCGACCAATTTCTGTCTCGATATTTAGAAAAAAAAATATTACATTTAAACTAAGCATGATACGAAATAATGATGTAAGGTACATTGGTGGCGTATCTTATGCCGAGTATTTTAGTGCACAAATGAACCTTGTAACTTTGTTAGATCCAGATATATACGAGTTTTTCGGTTTTTAGTTAATCTTAATTTTCTCGAAAATTCCACGAAATCGGGAAAAGTTATTTATACTGATATGATTTTGATAACTTCTCCAACGCACCACATAAATTTCACATCCCAACTCCATGGAACTTGGAAACCACAACGATTTTAAGTTTGATCCGGATTTTACATCGTCAGGGTTGTCAAAATCTCAGATAATTATTTATATCCGGATTTTATATAACTTTGCCAAAAATATATCTACCTGGTAGTAAAATCGGTGGTTTAGATTATCTGACGTGAAGACGCCAGGATAGAAGAGCTTATCAGTGCTGATGAAATTGAAAGTTATGATGCAGAAGAATGTGTGGTGCTTTGCAACGAAGAAGATATAGAGAGTGAGGTTTGACTGAAATACAATTTGATGTATTTAAATATTGTATAAAGTGTAAATCGGAAATCAAAATCGTAGGCTACGGCTAAATTTAAAAGTTTTTGTATCATATCATATCATATCAATAGCATTCAATCCTAACTTTATATGCACTTGATTTGCTATTTATTTCCTAGTCTCTACCAACAAACACACAAAATGTAGTAGGTAAACCTGAAGGGGACTTGAAACTTGATACTTTTGAAAGGCCTCGGTAGGCTGCCAGTAAACTGGTACACGTTCTTTTTGTCATTGTGACTATACTTTTACGAAAAATTTGATCCACAAAATAAGGATAAAAATTTGACAACCCTAACAAAAATATTTAAATTGGAACAACTTCTAAGTTCCATGGATTTGGGATGTCATAATTATGTGGTGTATTGGGGAAGTAAATAGAATTATTTCTGTATTATTAACTTTTCCCGAAATGGCGAAATTTTCGAGAAAAAAATAAAAAACTAAAAACCAAAAAACTCGTATAAATCTGGATCTAACAAAGTTGCGAGGTTCATTTGTGGACTGAAGTACTCTGCATAAGATACGCCATCAATGTACCTACCTAACATCATTATTTCGTAGCATGCTTAGTTTAAGCGTAATTAATTTTTTTCTTAAAATCCGGATGGAAAAATTACGATTTTCAAAAAACTATATCTCAAAAACTAGACTTGGTAACTCAATGGGGATACGAAATCTTGCGTTTAAATGATTATTTCTGTCGGCCTTTTCAATAAAAATGGGATGTCCGAAAATCGGGCTTCATAAAACACTGTGCGCGCGGAACTTTCATCCCCTATTTAGGGGATTTCTCCTTAGGGGTTGAATTTATACAAATCCTTGGCTACATTATAAAAAGAAGGTATGTGCAAAATTTCAGCTTTCTAGGTCCAAGGGTTTCGGCTGGGCATTGATGATTCAGTCAGTCAATCAGGACTTTTCGTTTCATATATTTATAGAAGATAGATAGATACTAGAAGTAACTCTAGATACCTGATTGCTATTTAGGACTCATTGCGCAAGTATGAAGGAAATTTAAATATTGCGACCACACCATAGATCTTGATAGGTGTACGTGACGAGTCACACGGCACGCGAAAGATAGCACTGTCTCTGATTGAAATATTGTGTGCTATCTAATAGGAGGCGATGCAGTAATGCAACTTGTAAATTGTCACAGGTCCTCCTATACCAATATAGGTACATTACTGTAATCTTTGTAAAGGTGAAAGGTCACAGACTCACCAACCAACTGTTACTAAAAATACATTTTATTTTAAAATGGTTAAAGCTTAAAGCTCGTTCATGGTTTTACTTTAACTTACCTAAGTTAAAGTAAAACCATGAACGAGCTTTAAGCTTGCAAAGTAGATACATACCTATGTATCTACTTTTTCTTTGTAGAAAATAATGATAATATAGCTTAACAATATTAAGCATCCATTATGTTTGACTCATAATGGGCTACTTACTGCTTTTAGATACAGAGCGTACATTATCATATTTTGTAAAACGAAATACATAATGTTCAATAGGCAGAAAGTAATCTTATATTATTTTGAGGATTTAAGTAAAATAATAGTTTAGTCAACAATGTTTTATTAATTACTACAATATCCTATACTAATCCATTGGTTGTTTTACAAGTAAGGGCGGTTCATTTCTGTTTGCTTGGCCTTCTTGTCTCGAGACCTGGGCCACCAACGATGCTCTGTTGTTAAGGTTAGGGAAGACAGCTGTTTTCTTGCAATCTCAGGCTTCAAATCCTTGAATACTCTTAACACTTCTGCTTTATCATTCATTCTTAAAATGGATGTATCAGTAGCACTTTCTTCTGGGAGAGGTCTTGAGTGTTCATAGGGAAATTCTTGGTCTTTATGAAGCGCGACTATTGTTGACCCATCATCAGTTATAACGATTTTATTGTAGCATCTTGTGATTATTGCTCTTGGTCTAAACGGTACTGCACGAATTATATGAGCCATTTTAATAGAAAATGCTTAGAAAGTGATTATTGATAAAATACTCCATCCACAACATAACCTAAAACAAAACTGACATATGTCGCGTTCCGAAATTCAACAAAAGTGATAATATCGCGAACCCGACCAAATTAATAGTCAAAAAATTTAAGCGCTATCAGATCATTAGTACTGATTTTTATTTTGGTTGGCTTCGAGATATTATCACTTTTGTTGAATTTCGGAATGCGTCAATAGAGTATAGACAATAACAGTTTGTTTCTATTATTGACTGACATGACACCACTGACATCCTAGTAGTGGAGTACTGCGCTTATTACACTTGACTGAATTTAGGCATCTAAATTCAGTCGTTACTGAATTTAGTCAAGTGTAATCGCAATTAGCAAGTTAGCATCCTAAATTCAGAAGCAAGGATGGTTTCTAACTGACTAAATCATTTAGAAGCCTAATTAGAAACGCATTTAGGAAGGTGTAATCGCATTTAGTATTGACTTTACTCTTCAGTCGCTACGTAACTGTCCGTGCGTGAGGAGTTGAGGACGTACACTTTTGTTTTGTATTACTGATGCAAAACAGGAAAAAATGCTAAAAACTATTGTTTTTATTTTGATAAAAATTGTGAGCTTTTCAGAACAAAAATCATGCACCACCGCTCAGCGGCATTTGGTCGCATTCGGAACCGCCATTTTTTAGTCCCAAAAGCCTTGTGGTCGCATCCCCGACCGCGCCGTTCAGGCGGTTTTTAGCCTTATTTCTGAATATAAATAAAGTTCTATATCGTCTGTGACAATTTTACTGTAATGCTAGTTACACACACAGTCTGTTGAACTAAATCTCTATGGAAAATATAATCTGGTAACACGAAAAAAAAAAGTTGAAAGTGACGTTTCGAACTCGTTGGTCATCGGTACTTTTTCGTGGTATGCTCTCTAGTTTTATAGTGTTTTTTCTTATTATTTGTGTGTTTTCGACGATAAGTGGATAAATATTCATTTAGAAGTAGTTATTACATCGTTTTAGGTAATATTTGTATCAAATAGCATCACAAAAACTTATATTTCGACGAAATATGAAACGTAAACAAACCTTTGTGAACAATGTGCAGTGATATGAGAATTGTGTTTATTTTGAGTGATTCATGGTGAATTATGTGGATCCTGGTGTATAAAATGGTATGTAAACAATGTATTTTCTTATTAGAATAAGAATCTCATTCTATGTAATGAGAAAATTCTTTATATAAACCCTTTGAATGTTCGAGTGCACAACACGGGCGTTGACCTCCGCGCGATATGAAGTTTGAGTTTAAATATTACGAAAATGTTGAGTAGGATTCCCAAAAAAATACTGCTGTTCGATTATTAGTCTATTCAATAAGTAACATCCAAAATTTCGAGCAAATTGAGACAGCAGTTCTATGACAAATCAACAACAAACGGGAACAAAGACATGCTCAGTCATTGTCTCTAATTTCCATTGTTTATAATAAACTACAACGTATTTTAGAACGACTCACAATGTTTATGTTATGGCTTGCCTATTCAGGAAGCCATAAAACTTATCTCTAAGTAGCTGGAGGCAACAAAAAATCGACACGGACGTTTTTTTTGCTCGCCGAACGAAAAAATCTCAAGTGTCAAATGACGTCGGGGCTTTGGTGTCCGGACGCCACTTTTTCGACGGGGCGAATGTGGGGTTTGAAAGGTTAAATTTTTTCGAAAATTCAATCGAGTGGGATAAAAAAGGCTTGGTGGATTAAATTGATACTCTGTAGGGTTTTTTTTGGGTAGACTGATCTGTAAAAGGCGTACTTAACATTAGTGGTTTCCTCATTATTTTTGATTGGGCACCAGATTTTTCAAAAAATGAGATAGGTACGAAAAGCCAATTTTTTTGTTACCTTTTCAAATTCATGTAATGAGTAATTAAAAATTTTGTATTGAAAAATCAATTGCTAATCATTGTAGATTTATTCAAATTTTTGACCTCAAACTTCCTGTGCGATCATTGGTTGCCGAGAAAAATATTATTGTTTTGTCAGTAGTTTTCGAACGATTACTCGATTTGTTTTGACGAGAAACAATCTGGAATCCAATCGCTTTTTTAAATTTGCTGTATGACCATTTTTCTTCAAGATACAGCCTATTGAAATCGACCAAAAAATTGTTTTTTTTTCTTTCCTTAATTTTTGTGAGAAGTATATTTTAATTGAGTCAACGGCCAGGGCTACGCAAAGGCCAATTTTTTGGTGTCTTGACAATTTGGAGCCATTCTCGTACGCACGGTTACACATCAAGCTATACATTTCCAATATAAGCTGATCTCGCATTGTATAAGATTTCCGTACAAAGCGAGATCAGCGTAAACTGGAAATGTATAGCTTGATGTGTAGCCGTGTGTACACGGCACGTCCAACTCCGTCGCGCTTTAACTGGTAACTGATTCAGTTACTAAATTTAGGACAGTGTAATCAGAAGCTTCTAATTTGCTTTTAAGTTGTTTCTGAATTTAGATGCCTAAATTCAGCCAAGTGTAATAAGCGCTTACCCCAATTCAAAAACGAATCTTGACGTTGCCGACCAAAGAGACAAACCTGACTATTTTGCGTTATCAAGAATATTATCCAAACATTTTAGAAACTTCAACTGCGACCAATAATATAATCGGAATTCACCTAATGTGTTTGTACACTTTGTACAGATCAATGCCAGCACATCAAGCTACCTCAATCTGACAAATTTGTTTGATAAAAATTTCAACTTTTAAAATAAAAGAGAAAATAATCAATGCAACTCTCCTAACATGCTTGGACTAGCAAAATTTTACAGAACGTCCCTTGATAAAAAATAGTCGTCCGCGTCGGTTCGTTTTAGACTATAGAAATGGGTTGTCTATTGTTTGCCCGAAGATTATATGCCATAATCATCATTTTCCCGAATTTCATTTGCCCGAATGTTTCATTTGGCCTAAAAGACATATGACATACTTTTAATTGCCCGAATTTTAGATACCATAAGATACGAATGCCATAAGTATTGTTTGCCTTATTTTTATGTGCCATAATAATTATTAGACTTAATATTTAAATGGCATACAAAAGAAGAATTTTTGCGTGCTTTAGCATCAAATTTGTATTTGCATTAAAAAAGAAATTGTACTACCTAATTATAATTATATAGTTTGATTATTAAATGTTGAGAGTGTGGTCTGAAGAATCAGGTTTCTAAATAAATATGTGGAAATAGGAGAAAGAAAACTCAGTAAACGTTGTTAGACGGTTGCTATTGAAACTACAAGTGACGAGAGCAGTATTTTAACATTGGAACGTCTTTTTATCTTCATTACAAATGGCATATAAAACTTAACAAAAAGTAGGTTTTACAACATCCGCCCTTAATGGAAATAAAAAGTTAAAGTAGTAATGCTAAACACAATAGAAAAGAATAAAACATTACTACCAGACTATACAGAAATACAAAACATAAACCGACGAAAAATAAATAAATAGAAAATGATTCTACCTATTTATCTCTAAACCCATATTAACAACGCACCTATGATGAGCTATGCGCCTTAAGGGCTTGGTTAAAACATCGGCTGTCATTTTATCCGTAGGTGTAAACTTTATATCTATAAAACCCTCAGTAACCTTTTCACGAATAAAATGATATCTCGTATCAATGTGTTTTGTTCTATTATGGTGGATCGGATTTAGCACAAGTTTCTGTGCACTTTGACTATCGTTGTATAGCAACACCCTGTCAGCAAAACCAGTAACGTCACACACTAACCGTCTGAGGAAAATAGCCTCCTTTGCAGCACTTGTTAAGGACATATACTCAGCTTCTGTAGACGACAAGGCTACCGTCGGCTGCTTCTTACACTCCCAACTAATAGGTCCACCTGCTAGCGTGAAGTAGTAACCAGTGTACGACCGACGGTCATGTACACAGTTTGCCCAGTCAGCATCCGTGTATCCACACACACGTCTACCAACTTTCCTGTAAGTAATACAGTAATTCATAGTACCTTTCAAATACTGTAACACTCTTTTAGCGGCCAACCAATGCCTCTTATCATAACAGTTATTAAACTGACTTAAATAGCTTGTGGCATAGGCTATATCGGGTCTCGTATTTACAGCTAGGTACATGAGGCATCCTATCAAGTTTTGGTAAGGATATTCACCAAGAGATGTTGGATTACCTTTCTCCAACTTGTTATTCTCCAAAGGTGTGGACATCTCCTTGCAATCTCGCATATTAAACCGCTCCAACACTGCCTGGATATAGGTCTTCTGACTGACCATGATTTTACCGTCAACACGGTTAATATTTAAGCCTAAACAATACGACAATGCACCCAAATCTTTTAGCGAGAAAAAATTTTCTAAGTCATTTTTGACAGAGTCAAATGAACTTTTTTCTTTGTAAAAGACAATTAGATCGTCAACATACACTGCAAGTATTATGGTTTCATTACCAAACTTTTTCAAGTAAACACATGATTCCG
This sequence comes from Polymixis flavicincta, assembly GCA_949987655.1. Lineage (NCBI taxonomy): Eukaryota > Metazoa > Arthropoda > Insecta > Lepidoptera > Noctuidae > Polymixis > Polymixis flavicincta. Next base: position 21,415,555 of record OX465173.1, read on the forward strand.
AAGATGTTCGTGTAAAACCAGTTTTCGATAGAATTTCATGCAATTTGATATTCCAGGCTCGAGCTGCCTGCTTCAAACCATAAATGGATTTTCTGAGCAAACAGACTTTACCTTCTGCCCCGTGCTCAGCGAATCCCTCAGGCTGCTGCATGTACACCTCCTCGTCTAAGTCCCCATTGAGGAATGCGGTATCGACATCAATGTGTTGGATCTTTAAATCCATTTCTGCTGCCAACGCTATAAGGGTACGCAGAGATGAATTTCGAACCACAGGGGCAAAAGTCTCGTTATAGTCAGTCCCCCAAACTTGACTAAAACCTTTTGCAACTAGTCGCGCCTTATACTTGACTATTGCACCGTTCACATCCCTCTTTATCTTGAACACCCATTTACATGGAATAATCTTTTTATTTGGTTTATCCACTAATGTCCAAGTCTGCTTATTCAATAAGGCATTGTACTCATCCTTCATTGCGGAGATCCAATTATCTTTGTCATCGCTATTAATAGCTTCACGATAACTTTTCGGATCATCATACAACAAATCAACACTGTGAGTGCCGTATGAATAATAATCTGGAGGTTTACGTACTCTTTCAGGATACCTTCTTTGAGGACATACATCGTTGGGTTCATCTGAAGGAACCAGGGACAGATCACGTTGTTCACCCGAATGTAGAGACTCCGTGTCACCAACTCCACCAGCTTCATCAGTCGCGTCCACAAAATCGTCAACTTGCTCTACCTCCATGTTCACACCTTCTGAAGTACGTGAAGAAGTAGAAGCAGATGAGATAGAAATCTCCTGTGGTGATGCTGTATCTGCAGAAGTTTGTGAAAAGAGATTAATGACATTAGTGCTCACAACAGCTTCAGGCTGAACAGATTTATCCTTCAATCCTGAAAAAATATTTTCAAAAAACGTAATATCCCGTGACTTAATCAACCTCCGAGGGTTTTCCGCGCTACGGAAATAATAACTTCTTCGATCATCTGAATATCCAACGAAGATATGTTCAGAAGTTTTTATGTCTAGCTTAGTTCTCTGGCATGAAGGCACGTGAACTAAAGCTCGGCAACCAAATACCCTTAAATGAGACAGGTCAGGTTTACTACCATACCACATTTCATATGGCGTCTTACCATCAAGTGCACGATGGGGTGACCTATTCTTTAAATAAACACTGGTCTCAACAGCATCTTGCCAAAAAACTTTCGACAAAGAGCTCTGTGCCAGCAAAGAACGGGTCTTCTCCACAATACTACGAATGCAACGTTCACTTATCCCATTTTGTTGGGGGCTGTATGGTACAGACGTTTCATGTCGAATCCCTTGAGCCTGCAAATAGTCTGTCAGCTCCTTGTTGACATACTCAGTACCATTGTCTGACCGAAGGGTTCGAATCTTATTGCCAGTCTGCCTCTCAACAAGTGCTTGGAAAGCACAAAAATACTTCTGAACTTCTGTCTTAGATGACATACAATAAAGGGATATAAAACGTGTATAGTCATCTACAAAAATAATAAAATATTTGTTACCTTTAAAAGATTCAGTGGTCAGGGGACCACAAACGTCCGTATGGACTAATTCTAATGGTGACGAAGCCTTCTTATACTTTATCCTTTTGAAAGGCTTCCTGGACTGTTTACCCTCTACACAAGGTACGCATGGTTCTTTGTCAATCTCAGTATACTCCACACCAACAGCTAGACCTTTTTTGAGTAGATCCATACCAATACGGCAGAGATGTCCTAGACGCTTATGCCAAAGCTGAAACTGGGACAAATCAGTGTGAACATTATAAGCTGAAACACCTTTTGGTTTTACTGTACAATCTAAAGTGTACAATCCACCATAAGTAGAACCATGTAAAACAGGATCATTTATCAAAGAAACATCATTAGAATTATAAAAATTACAGCCATTCGTATCAAAAACAATCGAGAAACCTTTCTCTACTGCCTTTTTGACTGAGAGTAAATTACAATCTAGTCCAGGAACATGTACAACATTACAAATCTTCTTGAAATCGGTTTTTGTGTCAATAGCGACATCTCCTAAACCCACAGCCGGCAAACTTTTACCATTTGCTACAGTTATCTTCCCATCACAGGGTCGGTAACTCTTAAACCATTCAGCATGTGGAGTCATGTGGGTAGACGCACCAGAGTCGATAATCCACTTCTCAGACATCTGAACACTAGGTGCAGACAAAGCCAGTCCTGTGACACCATCCAAAACCAATTCCGTGATACACGCATCCATATTCCCTGAACTAGAAACAGTCAGTCCCTTATCTTCACAACAACTTTCTGCTGAGCACCTTGCCTTTGCCTTTTTCTCCTTCTTTTTGAGAGGACAATTAGGACTCTTGTGCCCTGGCTTCCTACATCGAAAGCAAATAACCTGCTTGTTAGTATGCAATGCAGCCACATCATCTTTAGTCTCCTTCGTCATTTCACTCAACAACTTAGTCCTCACCAAATCTGTTGTGACTTCAACGCTCCCATTCTCAAGCGCCATTATCATGGGCTCATAGCGAGAGGTTAGACCTCCCAATATGATAGCTGCTAAAGAACTATCTTCTATGGTTTTGCCAATATCGGCCAGGTCTAGTGCTGTTGTGGTTATTGCCGTTAAGTAAGCTTCTAAATCAGAAAAATCAGATAAGGAGTACCTGTATAACTTCCGTTCCAACGACAGTTTACGACCCAAACTTCGATCCACGTAGGATTTCATAAGAGCATCCCACGCTTCCTTTGCGGTCTTAGCTGGTCGAACAATCGAAATAGCAGCGCCATCCACAGTAAGGCATATTTTAGATAGAGCCTTTTCATCCTTTCGTACATCGTCGGGCGTCTTATTCCCTTCGAGAACTACTCCGCTTACGGTTTCCCACAATCCTTCATGCATTAATAACATTTGCATTTTAAATTTCCACACAGTGTATCCTTCTTTATTATAAAGTATCGGAATACCATTTAGTGACATACCAGAAACTGCAGACGACATGTTATCTACGTATTTACTATTTCACTAATAATGTAGATAAAATATACAGAGCTTCGTGCTGATAACGTGTTGAGAGTGTGGTCTGAAGAATCAGGTTTCTAAATAAATATGTGGAAATAGGAGAAAGAAAACTCAGTAAACGTTGTTAGACGGTTGCTATTGAAACTACAAGTGACGAGAGCAGTATTTTAACATTGGAACGTCTTTTTATCTTCATTACAAATGGCATATAAAACTTAACAAAAAGTAGGTTTTACAACATTAAACTTGTTTTTAATTCTAATACTTACCTACATATTAGCTTTCTGGCTGTCGATGTCGATGGGTGCGCAATGTTTGGTATAATATTTATATAAATATTTGCTGATGACACATCACTGATTTTTAAAGTTAAGAGACACGCACAGGAGCTTGACGAGGTAAATAGCGCTATAGTTAAGGTCCATAATTGGTTTACTGTAAATAATTTGGTATTAAATGGAAAGAAAACTAAATGCATAAGATTCACGTTGCCGAATGTCAGAAGTAGTGAATGTCACGTTGTATTGAATAAGGAGATAATAGAATTCGTCGAACAAACGGTTTTCCTGGGGATCACGCTTGACTCAAAGCTACAGTGGGGTCCTCACTTAACATCACTTGCAGGGCGGCTAAGTTCTGCCGCTTACGCTGTTTGGAAGATCCGCCAATTAACAGACGTGGATACCGCGCGACTTGTTTATTTTAGTTACTTTCATAGCATCATGTCTTACGGTATTTTGCTATGGGGACGGGCTGCGGATGTTGAGTCGATCTTTATTCTGCAAAAGAGGGCTGTCAGAGCCATTTACAACCTCCGCAGACGCGAATCTCTAAGGGAACTGTTCAAAACAATTAACATCATGACGGTACCTTCTCAATATATTTATGAGAACATTATGTATGTTCGGAAAAATCTACATCTTTTTAGTAAGATAAGTGACAGGCATAATTTTAACACTAGAAATAGGAACAAATTAGATCAACCACGTTTCAGATTGTCTAAAGTACATACTTCTTTTATGGGGTACTGTGTAAAATGTTATAATAAACTACCAGTCGATATTCTTGAACTAAGTGAAAATAAATTTAAGTCATGCATTAAACGCACACTATGTAGTCAAGCATATTATAAGTTAGATGATTATATCTTAGATAAAAATGCCTGGCTTAATGCTGGTCCTGCTCCACAGCCACCTGGGCTTACTAATTAACATTTTAATATTTGGAAGAGATGCTTCCCCTTTTTTTTTTATGTTTTCTGACATTACGAACACTTCTGTTCCTATTATTATTATTTTTCTGACATTGCGAACATTTCTGTTCCTATTTTTATTAATTTTGTGACATTACGATTTTGTTTTTGATTTTACTGAACCAAGTATTATTTATTAAAATTTCAATAGATACTTATTATATATTTTTCTTTCTTTTTGGAAGTCAAATTTTATGAATTTCTCAAATAGGATTGAAACTATAGTTTTGTATAATTTAGAAGCATTTTGTCAAATTTTTGTAAATGTGAGTACCATGCATCCTTATAATATGTTGTTTTAATGTACGTCGACTTGAAAAAACGTGGTAGTTGAGAGTATGTCATGCTCACTTAAATGTCTCACTGATGGTGGCGTGTGTGTTGGATCATTCGGTTCCCTAGAAAATGGTTGAGCTGGATGGTGCTGATCCATGCGTCAAGTTCGTGAACGGGCGCCGTCGGTTGAGACTGGTCATCTCTTATCTGCCATGGCTTATTTTGAATCTTTTTTTTTTTAATTTATTTTATTACATTTTTTTACATTGTTCTCACATATAGAAGCACCAAGAATAATGTTCCCACACTCACAAATTTTGTAATACCCACGATTTAAAAGAGTGTCCTTGGAGTTTCTTGCCCGTTCTTCTCCAGAGAGATCTACGTTTTTGGAATGGGCACCTAGCTTCAACTTCGATTTTTGTTTGACAATTCAAAAGTGCCTGTGAAAGGTCTAATTGAAATAAATGCTTTGAGTTTGAGTTTGAGTTTGAGTTTATTCTGTGCATGGTTTTTTTTTCTGTGCATGGTTGATGGTGGGCTAGGTCGACGGAGCCCCGCTTCGCGGGGCTCCTACTTCTGTGTGGTTTATAAAAAAATAACCACGAAGGGGATGGCCCCTTCTAACCTAACCTGTCCGAGTCGGGTTGCCCTAAAGTCCCAATTGCATCCAATTTCTCTTGATATAAACAACCGTTACACACCCGATGTCGATGGCAAATTATGTTATGGCATATCATAATTATGGCATGTGATAATTAGGGCTTATAATGATTATGACAAATGATGTTATGGTAAGTGACTTTATGGGAAACAATGATTCTGGCACGTGACTATCTAATATGGCAAATGAGAGAAGGGCAAATGAGTATTATGTCGTATGATATTATGGCTGTTGACTATTATGGCAAATGATATTAGGGCAAATAAAATTCGGGTAAACGGTGGTATACCTATAGAAATGTAACGATGTATGGCCTACAATATATTTTTAAAAGATGGAAGAGTCAAGTAATTAAGAAATATATTTTTCGAGGTTATGTGGTATATAATTAATCTGTGGCTTTTTGAATTGAGAGGTTTTTCGCCTGTTTTTTACATAGGTATGATACTTTATGTCGAGTCCAAGCCAGATAAGTCTGTGCTCGTCCAAGATTGGCACTAATTGTGGTCTTCTACTTACGATCCATAACAGTATAATTTGGGATAGCTTGATGTGCTCGCGTCTCTACATACTTTTTGGCACAGAATACATATACTTCTTCCTACTTTATAGTATCTGTGGTTTTCCTAATTTGACTATTGATTGATTTGCCGTGTTCCGAAATTCAACAAAAGTGATAATATCGCGAACCCGACCAAATTGAATAGTCAAAAAATTTAAGAGCTGTCAGTAGGCCAATTCTACTAATTAAAAACGTTCAAAATCTAGTCGCAGTATTATCTCGGCGACAATTAAATGTCAAAAACTTGTCAAAAATGTATGACAACTCGAGGTTTTTTTTGACAAATTGAGACTGAGATGAGACTGTGAACGTTCTTAAATTTACGAGAGTTGCCCCTCAGATCATTAGTACTGTTTTTTATTTTGGTTGGCTTCGCGATATTATCACTATTTGTCTAATACGGAATGCGCCCATTGACAATAGTGAGTAGCAGTGGTCTCGAACCTACCGATTTTTCGGTATTTCTACCGATATGGGCTCTGTTCTACCGAAATACCGAAATATAACGAATATTCTACGATTTCACAGTACACATGGAAATTCTCCCGATTTTTCTACCGATTTTACACTTTTAAGTTGGCAACCCTTTTCATTTATGTTTTAATGTTACGGGGAAGCCCTCAATAGTATGGACCTAGTGCAGAATGTAATTCATATATTTTGGGGAATACCCTTGTGTCCTACAATTCGATGTTATAAGGGGCTTCCCGCTCGGGAATTTACCTGTATAGTCTATATGAACAGGGTTTCGGTTTTATTTTTTCATTAATTTTCTTAATTTTACAAAGAAAGTACCTAACCTTAAGAGTGCCTACAAAATCAGATAATTAAGTTAAAATGTCTTCTGACGAGGAGCCAAGTACAAGTGCGAGTGAAAGAAGAAAAAAATATCTACAATATTATAGAAAAGAATGGGAAGAAGAATTTCCAGGTTGGCTGCAAAATAGTCGTAAAGGCGAAAGCTATGCCTATTGTTAGAGTTGTAATAAAGATATCAACATAACTGTTGTGTATGTACACACCTTGATAGAAAATATAAGTAGGTAATAATAGAGAAGACACTATGGTGCGCACCTAGCGTCGCTTGTTTTGTCTTTTCCCTTGGTTTCTTCTGGAATAAATATTGTATCGAGCACACGCCTTTTATTCAAAAGTGGCGACGAGGAAAATTAAAATTTATAAAAATAGTGTAATTACAGCGCTAAACCGGATAAAATGTCGGTGGGACAGGTACGTGAGTTCAATATAACAACAGGGAACTGGTCCGCTTATGTGGAGCGACTAGAAATGTACTTTTTAGTTAATAGCGTAAAAAATGAGCTCAAGCTACCAACGCTGATTTCGATGATGGGGGAGGAGGCTTATGAGCTCCTATCATCACTAGCTAGTCCACTAAAACCCGCTGAATTGACGCTAAATAGAGCAGTGGAGTTATTGGCTGCACACTTGCAGCCAACGCCATCGATCTTAGCGGAGAGATTTAGATTCCGGCAGCGGCGACAGCAAATGGAAGAATCGGTGGCGGAATATGTCACACAGCTGAAAAGTTGTCGAAACACTGCAATTTCCTAACAGCATTGGATGAAAATTTACGCGACCAGTTAGTTTGTGGCATCAGAAGCGATGTAATACGCCAAAGGCTGTTCGCTGAAGACGATCTCACTTATAATCGAGCGGTCAGCTTAGCGCTGTCATTAGAGGCCGCGGAACGAGACGCTATTGCTGTAGAGCCTAATACGGGGGCAACGGAAAATCTGAACAAACTCGAAGAGTGCCCAAACTGTGGCGATAATAAACACAAAGCTAACGACTGCAAATATAAAAAATACGTGTGCAGTGGTTGTCACGAGGTCGGTCATTTGAGAAGGATGTGCCCGGGGTACAATGATACTAGACGAAGTAAATTGGCGGGATCGGCCGATAGTCAACATAACAAAGCTTCACGTGGAGGGCGCGGTAGCAGCCATGGTACGAGCGGGCGCTCAACGTGGAGGCGAGCGGGGCGCGGGCAGCGCGGTGGCCGGAGTGGCCGAGAAGGGGCTCTTTTGTACTCTTTGGATGAGGAAGACAACGGAAGCAATAGCAACCTAGATGATGAAGAGCCCATGCATCAAATGTCTTTAAACAATTATAAACCGGTGTGTATAACTGTTAAGGTACAAAATTGTTTACTGAATATGGAGATAGATAATGGGTCAGCCCTATCTTGCATTAGTAAAAGTGTTTATGATGAATTGTTCAGCGATTTGCACTTGAATAGATGTAATTTGAACATCAAGTTTTATGATGGCACAACTATTCAACCTATAGGATTCTTAGAAACAACGGTTAGCTATAATGGTGTGATTAAAACATTAGATCTGTATGTTTTGGACAAAGGATCCTCAAATTTATTAGGACGGCAATGGCTAGCTGAATTAAATATACCTATTAAAGTATCCAAATGTCATTTGATAGCCGATCAGGATGAAACTCACTTCAAATTTAATTATGACAGAATAATCAATGAAGTTGTTTCCAGGCATGAATCCCTATTCGACGGCACATTAGGTAAATTTAAAGGAGGTACGGCAGAGCTGCATGTGCACGACGGGGCAATACCCACATTTTGTCGCGCGCGGCCTCTGCCATATGCGCTGCGTGAGCGTGTCGATGCCGAGCTGGAGGCCATGCTGAAAACTGGGGTTATTGAACCAGTGGACCATTCCGACTGGGCCACGCCACTAGTCGTGGTACGCAAGGCAGACGGTGGCCTAAGAATATGTGCCGATTATAAGGTAACCCTAAACAGAGTTTTAGCCATCGATAGATTTCCGATGCCAAAAATGGAAGATTTATTCAGTAATCTTAGCGGGAATGTTTTCTTTACAAAACTAGATCTATCGCAAGCCTATAACCAGGTACTTTTAGCAGAGTCTTCTAGAAAGTATACAGTTATCAACACACACAGGGGATTATTTAAGTATAATCGTTTGGTTTATGGGCTATCCTCAAGCCCAGGTATATTTAAAAAATTAATGGTAAACATGTTTAAGAATAATCCAAATGTAATTGTATTTTTCGACGACATCTTAATTAAGAATAAAGATTTGGCTAGCCATTTAAAATCCGTTGAAGAGGTGTTGCAAATACTAGAAGCAAACGGTCTAAAAATAAAAAAAAGTAAATGCAAGAGAAGTAAAATACTTAGGCTTTATTATTGGTAAGGATGGCGTAAGAGTAGACCCAGACAAGGTAAAGGCTATTGCAACCATGCCCCATCCAAACAGTGTCACAGAATTGAAATCCTTTCTTGGAATGGTAACTTTTTATGGGAAATTCATAAAGAATTTGAGCATGCAGTTATCGCCTCTTTACCAGCTCTTAAAGAAGGGTAGACATTGGAAATGGGGAACTGAACAAAATTCTGCATTTATTAGAATAAAAAAAAATTGTGTAGTACAAAAACGCTAGTACATTTTGACATGGATAAGGAGTCGGTATTAACAGTAGACGCAAGCGCGCGCGGGATAGGCGCCGTGCTAGCACAGCGCGAGCCAGGAGGTGAGGAACGTGTCGTTGCGTACGCCTCGCGCTCACTCACAACTCATGAGCTACACTACAGTCAAATTCACAAGGAGGCCTTGGCAATTGTATTCGCTATTGGGAAATTCCATCAGTACCTTTACGGGAGGAAGTTCGTACTTAGGACTGACCACAAGCCACTTGTTAGTATTTTTGGGCCTAGCATAGGTATTCCTACAGCGGCGGCAAGCCGTTTACAACGCTGGGCAATTAAACTATCAGCTTATGATTATTCTATAGAGTATGTCAAAACGGATAAAAATGTAGCAGATTGTCTCTCACGTTTAATTGACTCACAAAAAAAAGAGACAGCAGCTGAAGAGGAAATTTTACCAGAGCAAACATATTTGCACTTCGCAGTGGAAGCCATGTCGCTAGATTATAATGTAATTAAAAAAGAAACATTACATGACCCAATTTTAAGTCGCGTTTTAAGTTATATTATGGACGGTTGGCCATCGGAGGTTGAAATAAAGGAAATTAAACCATACTTTAATAGAAAGAACGAATTGTATTGCGAATTGGGTTGTGTTATGTGGGGTCATCGTGTAGTTATACCGTTGTCATGTAGAGCTAAGGTAATTTCGGAACTTCATGAGGTACACATGGGAATAGTAAAGACTAAGTCGCTAGCTCGTAGTTACGTGTGGTGGCCGGGAGTAGACGAAGCGCTGGAGGCGGTATGTCGCTCGTGTGTAGTATGTGCGGCTGTAGCCGATGCACCGCCTGCACACATACCATGCTCATGGCCTTGGCCGTCACGTCCCTGGTCCAGGCTTCATTTGGATTTTTTAGGGCCTATAGGTGGTTTGACCTATCTTATTATTGTAGATTCTTGCTCAAAATGGATAGAAGCAGTCCGAATGAATAGAACTACAGCACCAGCAGTCATCAATGTACTACGTAGTTTGTGGTCGCAATTTGGTCTTCCAAAACAAACGGTTAGTGACAACGGCCCACCCTTTTCAAGTTTAGAATTTCAAGACTTCCTAAAACATAATGGCATAGAACACATTTTCACAGCTCCGTATCACCCAGCTTCCAATGGTGCAGCTGAGAGCGCGGTAAAAATTTGTAAACGCACTATAAAGAAGGCGTTCAAACAGAATCTCAATGTCGAAATAGCTCTGACTAGGTTTCTTTTAGCTTACAGGAACACAAAACACGCTACTACCGGTGATAGTCCAGCTAGTATATTACAGGGTTGTAGTCTTCGTATGAGGTTGGATAACCTAAAACCAGAACGAGAATCGCAGGTCGCTGCGCGCCAAGGTCGTAGTGAGCAAGACGCGGGAGGGATTCAGCGCGGATTCGAGCCGGGCGCTCGTGTTTGGTATCGCGAATATAGAGGTTCTGATAAATGGGTACCTGGAACGATACTTGAACGTTTAGGTAAAACAAATTACTCTATAAGGTCTGACGTAGGAACGGAAACTCACAGACATGTCGATCAGCTGAGGCTAAGAATGATGGAAAATGTGGATAAAGATATGTCCAGCAAAAGGACAGTACTAGATCAGGTTACGAAACAGTTGGAAATAAATAGGCATTCAAGAAAATCATTATCATTTCCCATGACCAGTGGCGAGGGTCCAGTTCGAAGTGCGGGTGGTTTGAGAGAAGGTAGTTTAGGTGGAGTTTCGTCTCTAGATCCAGTAGTACCACCAGTCGTGTTAGCAAAAAATGCTGCTATGAAAGTATCTTGTAGTTCGCCGGGAGAACCTAAGGTGTCGGCTAATAGCGAGGATACTGGCAATGTTGCCACAACTAGTAATCGTCCAGTAAGAGTACGTAAACCTCCAGCACGATACGGGTGGTATGACGAAATTGATTAAGATAATTTATTTATGTTAATGTTTAGTTTGATGATAAGAACTTAAGTTCATTAACACATTTAATAATATATATTTTTTTTTGGATGTTTTTAAGATCATTTTCACACTTGTTTAATTTACTTGTGACTTATGTGTTCGATGTTATTTTAAGGTGTTGAAGTCTTAGCTATAGTTTTTTTGTTTTGTTATATTAGTTATTAAGGGTAGAGGTGTTGTGTATGTACACACCTTGATAGAAAATATAAGTAGGTAATAATAGAGAAGACACTATGGTGCGCACCTAGCGTCGCTTGTTTTGTCTTTTCCCTTGGTTTCTTCTGGAATAAATATTGTATCGAGCACACGCCTTTTATTCAACAATAACATCAGGAAAAGACGCTTTAAAGAAACATAGTTCTTCACAAGCACACTCAGTATCATCAAAGAATATAAAATTACAACCGAAGATATCATCATTTACTGTGTCCAAAACTCAAAAAATCTGATGTACTGGTTAAGCAACGTAATTTTTTTTAAAGTTAGGTATTTATGTTACTACTTACATTGTTATATTATTTTGTTTTCTACTTATCGGTTTATAAAAGCAGTGGATATAATTATACCCATTAGGGTATAATTCGCTACTAGATATACCAACATAATTTTAATTCTTTATTTTTAATTTCAAGTGAAAACAAAGCAGCGAAATAGGCTGTCTACTGAATCAATCACTGGTCTATTACATTCAAAACGACTCTTTATTACAGCTAATTGTTATGATTTTGAAATCAATTCGAAGATGACCGCGGCTATGGCCAAAGAATATTGGTATCATAAAAAATTATACTTAAGTATGATTGTAATAAATTAGTCTGTAAGTTTTTAAAAATAAATAAACGAATTTGACTGTCTTTTTTTTTGTCATTTACCGATTTTGGGTACAAATATACCGTTTTTAGCTGGCAATTCTACCGATCTCGCTCTATGACGTTCGAGACCACTGGACTGAGTGAGTAGTGCTAGTGACACTGACAATCACAAACTACATAGAGATACTACCGTATCTGACAATTCAGTACGTACTTCAGTTCGAGTTCAGTTTGCTTTTGCTATCGAGAAACTAAAATTAAATTGTTTTGTAGTTGTAATTAATAATATCTGTAAGTGTATCGAGAGTATATAAAAACAATGGATTTCCCAGCCACACCATCCAATGCTTCGGACAGTAATGAATATCCAAGCACTACACGGTCTCCATTTCATAATGCGCCAGACGACAATAAAAGACGCAGGTACTTTTTGTTCGATTCATGAAAAGCATGAAAAAACTCACAGTAGATTGTGATTGTAATACTGGTTGAATTATTGCACGTTTCAGTTCATCTAGATCAATAAAACGCAGGCGATTTGACGATGAATTGGTGGAATACAGTGGTTTGCCTGGGTCTTCATTCGGAAAAGGGGACAAAAGAATGCGCACACAGTCGTATACGAGCCAAGTCAGCCAAGTGTCAGAGATTCCTGTAGCCACCGCGCCCACGCCCCCAGCACTCCCAGCTCCAGAGCGTCGCAGGGCTTCCAGCAAAGTTTCTGCTGGTGGCAGCTTTGGTCGCAAGATTCGCCGTAAAGGCCAACTGAGTCACCTGTCGACCAAGGATCTAGGACGATGGAAGCCTACAGATGATCTTGCATTGATACTAGGTGTGCAACAGGTAAGGATTTATCTATCTTCATTCAATAACAAGAAATTGAAAGTGAAATATTTTTTCATATTGTAAAAACATGAACACTCTTTATTTTGTTAAACTTTATTTAGCAATCCACAAAGTATATGATTTTAATTTGATCAGTATTGATTAATAATTTAATTACATATTTTTCAGACCAATGACTTGCGCATAGTCCACCGTGGAGTGAAGTTCTCCTGCCGCTTTACTGTCAGTGAGCTACAGTCTCGTTGGTATGCATTACTGTACAATGCAGAAATATCACGAGTGGCTATTGCAGCTATGCGTAACTTGCATCCCGACTTGGTGGCATTGGTGCAGCAACAAGCACTGTACTCGAATGCTGAAGAAGAATTACTTGCCACAATTCCCATGGTTCCCGTAAGTTATTATTTCGTTATCATCAGCATCCACAGCCTGTCGGACACCCAGTGCAGGGAATTGACCTCACTTTGCTTGTGCCAATCCCCATGTTCATGTGCCAGCCTCCTCCAAGTTATTATTAAATTGCATCAAATGATTATTGCCTGTATTGCATTAAACATAATAATAATATAAAACTATTTAATCTGTACTTTTACTTAGTGTGCGGGACAAGTGATAGAACAGTGTATATAACAGAATAGTGTATATAAAGTGATACATAGACACTCATAAGACAGTACATAAGTGCTATAGTTTTAATAATTCGTTCATAGTTGTGTACATCGTAAACTTAGTACTAGGGGTAAGCAGTAATTAAGTGTTTATGCTATATTTTATATTGTTTTCATTGATTTTATATTTTTCTTAGATAGTCCTTATTACATAGAGTCGAAATATATATAGTTTTACCTATGTAAATGTAATAAAAATAGTGAAAAACGCGAATAATGTAGTGCGGTCCTCATTACGGTAAAGATTCGAGACATTTAGGAAAAAATGTTCTATAAATGAGCTTCGCTCTGATTGGCCAACAGTTTTCGCGCATTTTTTAATGATGTTTTTCCTTTTTTTATATATAGCTGACGATTTTCGCGCGCTTTTTGATTATTGTGATTGGTCAAATCAATTTCGAAACCTAATCGAAAATTGTATAAAAGTAGGAACATTTTTGTAATTCGACACATTCAGCAGGCGAGCTACCTCTAAGAAAGTACTCTAAATATAGAAGCAAGAAGTCTCCAGTGGTTTCATTCCCCGCCAACCCAGCACACAAATGTGGCAGTAGCCCACACTTAGATATTTTCTGACCGTAATGTTTAGTATTTAAATACTAAAAATTACTTCAGAATGTAATAAAACCTGTTTAGTGTGACAATTATCATCATTTATGTGATTTGTTTTAATGGAACCTCAGAATAATAATTTATATATTTTCTCTTGATTACAGTCATCTCTCCCACCACTCGAAAAGTTTCAAGAGTTATTGGACCAGAATCCACATATATTCTATCCATCACGGAATGCTAAGACTTTGTTGGCACATTGGCAGCTCCTGAAACAGTATCATCTGTTGCCAAACCAGACTGTACAACCATTACCCAAAGGTAAGACATTTAATCATTGACATTTACACCTTCTCAGAGATTTAATGGTGGAGTAGATCTTAATAAAAACACTTATTTCATTTTTAATATTAGCTATAAGTCAAGTGCCCAAGCTGTTTGTTTGTTAACAGTTTAGATTTGTTTGAAAACTAAATAATAAAAAAGATAAATATTCCTGTATCGAATATATAGGAGGGGCAATTCTTGTAATTTTAAGAATGTTCACGGTCAGATCTCAGTCTCAATCTGTCAAAAATACCTCAAGTTTCCATACATTTTTGACAAGTTTTTGACATTTGTTTGTCGCTGAGATGAGACTGCAACTAGATTTTGGAACGTTTTTAATTACGAGAATTGGCCATATATATATAACCTAGGGCTTTCTATTCTACAACACATCAACATGTATCTCTTACTCTGACAAAAAATGGGGAGTATTCAGCTGTATCCTGGGCCCAATTCTGTATGGTTATAATGATTCCCCGCGGAACCTTACTACGTTTAAACTACGTCAATATCGTGTTTTTTAGACAGGGACCGGACAACCCCGCTTAAGAGTTAAGCCTTTTGACAGGGTAACCCGTACATGGGGTAATTCATATCGCAGTGTTACCTTATGTTCGAGTTAGATGCGCGAAACCCAGCGAAATGGTTAACACCTTATTATGGTAACCAAGTGAAGGGGTTAACCCCTTCAATGTCTTAAGCCTTTGAAGGGGTTACCTTCACGAAAAGCTTTTATTCGTGTTACCCAGAATTACCTAATCAACTTGAGCTGCATGTTTATACGTACCCGAGCGGCGGCGGCGGCGGCGCGGCGCGGCGGTGTGGCGCCTCATTGTCTTACTTACTATTTGTATATTTAGTTATTACGAATTTGACAACAAGTGACGATAGATAAGCGATAGTCCGGTCAAAATAGACATTCACCCTTGCATAAATTCCAAAGAAGCTGAATTTTTACATAAACATTAGGGATACCATCATAATGAGAAATCTCCATCGATCCCTTAAGTGCAATTTGTTTTCATTCAAGGTCAAAGTTCGCTAAAATGGATTTTTTTTGGGAAACGGTTAGTTTTATGATAAAAATAGGTCAGATAAAAATTGTAGATCATGCAATTATGTATCTACAAAAATTTACCTTGGATGGGAAATCATCAATTACTTTTCCCGCTCTGGACGGAGCGGGAAGGCGTGTCAGACTTTTACTGACTAAAACCCACCCGTGTTCTTTCAGTTGCCTGTGCCACGGTGCCTCTTTCGAACAAATCCGCGACCTTGGCAGGCATTAGCCCTAGCGGACCCCTTTCATTATTGTTGACATCTCTTTGAGGAGCGCGTGGAACATAACGGACCGTCGACCCGGGCCTGGTCCGAACCAGACAGCGAACTATCCATTGGTTGCACAGCGCAAGCCCGCATCTACGGTGGCCGGAAGTCCGCTACGGAGTCCCGACGCCCATTGCGTCTCCTGTGGCGGCTAAGGGCGCGAGAGCACAAGGATTGCCTCTCTCTCTCACGCTCTCCGCCTCCTTCTTCGCGAGCATTACTGCTTCGCTGAAGGAGGTGACGGCTTCCCATGCACTTTCCTCCGTACCATGGCCTGGACCAGAGCCGGACGCGAGAAATCGTCGCCGCCGTTAGCCTCCACCGATCGCTTCCGAGAGGACACGGCAGTGCTTCGCCCGAGCAGGGCAGGCCTCCATCGTTCCCTCCAGCCGATCCACACAATGGTGACACCCGGGTGTTTCCTTCGGCCTTATCCAGAACAAGAACCTCCCGAAGCAGCCCTGTCCGGTGAGAACCTGCGTAAGGCGGTAGGTGAGGACGCCGAGACCCCTCTTTCCCTCCGTGCCCAGCACTGGGTTGCGACAATCGCACTTTCCATGACGCCATGAGATCCCACCGGAGCTGTCCGATGTGCCGTAATTTCTTGCGGCGGCGGAGTTACGCCCCGGCGTTTTGCCTCCTCGTGCCGCTCCCACTCATGCGCCAGGACTTTTTGTCTCCAGATCTTATGGTGGCAATCCGGCGAAGTGGCTCGCTGCCTCACCGGAGTTCGGACGGTGTCCCCGGACTAGCCGGATCACTTTATCCCCTAAGATTCACCATTTCTGAGAAAAATCGATTCTAAAATTTACTTAAGTTGTATTCCCCATATATGCACACATTTCCACGCCACCTCCGAGTTAGTGTACTTGACGCGTTTTTTTTTAAGCGCCATTTATCAGGCCGGCTAACCACCAGACGGGCAGCAAGGCATGCACGAGGGATAAAAAAGCTGACTCAAATTGTAACATGGGGCCCTCGAAGTCAGCTCGCTCACCGCCCGCCGGCAATAACGCCCAGGAAAGGGCTAACGGGGAGGCGGTAGTTACCGAGTAATTGCCAGACCTTCGTCTTCTCCAAGCCAATACCAATCGTTGCACCAGGGCTCAGGACCTTTTGCTCCAGGCAAGGCGAAGTGCTTGATCAACGTTGCCATCGCCGCCGAAACATACTTTTTTCCTCCCAAGGATGACAGGATGGGTGACATTGATGGCTTGGTGACACTTATCTTGAGGCTGGCCGCTGACACTCTGTCCCTTGAGGCCTTCAGTCGGGACGGGGCTTTGCCTTAGTCGAAAATATGGTCGTGGAGATTTATTTCTCACCCAACCGACCTCTCGCTGACTTTGAGACTTTATTTCGGAATCGTATTCGTATCGTTTTTTATTAGTTTATTTATTTTAAGTGAAATTGTTAAAGAGCTGTGGATTTTGTGAATAAATAAATAAATCGAACCCAGTCGTCAGTCGAAGCCGTCCTCACCCCGTCCTTGTTATGGGGTGCTTCAACGCCGCTTTCACAACTTGGAGTTCCCCAGCAACGGATGCACGGGTGTGTTATTAGAAGAGTGGGCGATGGAGTCAGGCCTACTGCTCCTAAACCGGGGATCCGTTCAGACATGTGTGCAGCAGTGGGGTGGGTCTATAGTGGACTTATCGTTTGCTAGTCCTGCTGTGGCACGCTTTTTTTTTTTTGGTTTTGGTTGGGAAATCATCAAATAACTTCTCCCGCTCTGGGTGGAGCAGGAGGGCGTGTCAGACTTTTAATGACTAAAACCCCCGTATTCCTTCAGTAGCCCGTATGCCAGGGGCTGTGGTATCTCTTTCGAACAAACCCCCACCCCTGGCAGGCATCGGCCCTTGCGGCCCCTTCATTTTTTGTGCTGACATCTCTTTTAGGCGCGCGTGGAACACAACGCGCCGTCGACTTGGGCTTGGTCCTTACCGGACAGTGAGCTACCCATTACTTGCCGTCCGCAAGCTCATGCCTATGGTGGCCGGAAATCGGCCTGGGATTGTCGACGCCCAGGGCGTCTCCGTATCCTACCTGCTGTGGCACGCTCTGTTCAGGACTGGCGTGTATTGTAGGAGGTGGAGACGTTGTCGGACCATAGATACATCCAGTTTGATGTTTTCGCCCAGACTTCGAGTGCCCCGGTCCAAGCGGCCCCGGCCCGGGTTGAGGATGACTGTTGACGATGGGTGGTCAAGCGACTGAAGCAGGAAGCTCATCTGATGGCCTCAATGGTGCATGCCTGGTTGGACTCACCAGTCAGGTCTATCGATATTAACGACGAAGCAGAATGGTTCCGGGAGGCCATAACCAAAATCTGTGATGCTGTGTTGCTCCGCGTTCAGTCTCCATCTGCCAGGTACCAGGGGTATTGGACGTCACAAGATATTGCCCAGTTGCACATCGCATGCGTAGCGGCGTGGCGCCCGTACACTTGGCACCGACAAATGCGCCGACGAACACCAGAAGCGCTAGTAAGAGATGCGGAACGGTGTGAGGTGTACAAAGTGGCGGTGGCGGAGTGGTGGTAAATTGGATTGCTAATTGAAATATTATTTGCTGTGTCTAATGGACGAATTTAGAATCAATGCTGTGTAGCGTCCGACATCTTATATTTGTACGCCATTCGGGCAAAACATGACTGTCTTAATCATAATTTGACGCAACATCTTGCATGCTATGTGTGTATACTCATGTTTTGGACCAATAAAAAATCTTATCTTAAGAAGGCCCTTCAGCTGGAAATTAAGCGGGCAAGGGCCGAAGCTCATGATACATTGCTAGCAATTCTAGAACGGGATACGTGGGGGCGACCATACCGTTTGGTTAGGGGCAAACTTCGCTCGTGGGCGCCCCCACTGTCCCATAGGCTCCAGCGCTGCTAGAGAGATTGGTGAGCGCTTTATTCACCTCCCAAGGGGAGCACACACCACCTAATATGGTTCCGCCTAATATAGTGCCCAACACGGTAAACGAGGATGACGACGCGCTTGAAGTGACCCAGGTAGAACTGAGAGCGGCCGTAAAAACACTCCAGGACCAGACGGCATTCTTGGCTGTGCATCTGGCCATCAAAGCTCTCTGGCCCCGCTAAGTAGGACTCTTGAGTGCATGTCTGGAGAGGGGCCAGTTTACACGCTAGTGAAAGACTGGAAAGCTGGTCCTGCTAAAAAAAAGAAGGGAATCCTGCGGGCTCTCCATCCGCTTACCGGCCCATTGTGTTGCTGGATGAGGCAGAAAAACTCTTCGAGAGAATTATTGCAAACCTTCTCATTCAGCTCATGGCAAAAGAGGGGCCGGATCTAATCTGATCGGAACCGGTTTGGTTTCTGTAGGGGATGCTCTGACGGGCAGAGAGTATATTTTAGAATCGCTTTTTCTCAGAAATTTTGAATCTTAGGGAATAAAGTGTAAGGATAATTTATGTAGGTACTTAGATAATTGCGTGATCTACATTTTTTGTGAGTGAGCTAATTTTATCATAAAACTAACCGTTTCGCAAACTAAAATCTTTGCGAACTATGACCTTGTATAAAAAAATTGCACACAGAGGAACGATGGGGACGACTTTCACAGTTTCAATCCATAACGTTCATGCAAAAATTATGCTTCTTGGGAATTTATGCAAGAGTACACCGTATATTTTTCAGGCTAATTTGACTGGCTATATACGGTGTCTAGCATCTCGACTCGGCTGTGGCATTTCCACAGAAAAAGTAACTAAATATTATAATAAGAAATATAATAGGCAGTAATACCACTCACACTTAAACAAAAACACAGCTAAGTAGTTCCGTCCGAGTTTCGAATTAAATGACGAATGATGACAATGTTAACAAGTATAGACACGAAAAAGAAATAAGTACCAATTACAATGTTTAGCATGTGCGACAAGCAAAATTGAACTGTAAAATCATTTAGGCAATAATTAGTATTCCATGTTTACAAGTCGCTCGGTACATGCAACCATGGCGCCGCCGGCCAGAAAGATGTCACGTGCGGTCGTGGACATACAATTTTCAAACTAATGTCGATTACAAAGAGTGGAAATTACAATGTGTTGGAATGGAATGGCTTACCCTGTTACAGTGTTACAGGGTATTGAAAGGTTAACTTGTTCGGAAGGGGTTACATTGCACCCATTCGAGGGTGTAACATGTATATTTTTTAAGCGCTAAAAAAAAACCCCTTCAAAAACCCTTTCAACGAGTATCCGGCCGGTCCCTGTTTGTAGAAACCAATGTAACGGCAAGGAATCGAAATGTCATCATTATTAAAACGATATTAGCAGATTTCGTGTGTGATTGACATGGTTACGAGTAAGGAATCGTTAAGTGGTCATAGTGAATTCAGGCCCTGTTAGACTGGAAGTCATACTTGGTGAATAAGCTAGACAAATGATGATGACCATAGCTCCATGTAGCAAATCATTTCTACACAAACTTAATTAACCACCTTGATAATTTGTAATATAAAGTTATCCAAGAAGCGGCAAAGGTGTACTTGTACACCCACATTTCGCTAGTTTCGTTTGTTGGTAATATTTTGCTATAATTTTCCAGCCTCATCTGAAGTGATGACATTCTCTGATGCTGAAGACACAATGAATGACAATGAGTTGCCTGACTACAAGGAAGATGGCATGGATGTTGAAATGCAACTAGCTGACAGGTACATATATTACTTGGATATTAACTTCCCTTGGCTATATAAGATGGTAGTGACATAGACGCAGAACCTGTTATGCACCATGGAATCAGCATATGATTCTGATGCTCCCTGCATTGAAATATTTCGTTGGTTAATAATAAGAATTCGCTGTGAATTGACAACATAGGTATTACACTTTTCTATGAAACAGCATTTTTTTTTTTGGATAACCAATGAAAATTTATTATCCAAGATTTTTTTGGATATTCATTGATTATCCAAAAAAATCTATCATATAAACATATCATGGTTTCAGTTTGTGCACCAATGTCCACATATAATTAGTTCAGTACTATTAACTAACACTTGCTTGCTATTGCCTACTGCAAAACAAAGGACTAATATAGTGGCAAGGGGCTGAATTCTCAAGTGCATCTCTTTTTTACTTTTGTCCCACTGTAACGTTATATGTGATGTTTAGAATATCTTAAACCGCACATACCTAAATCGTTTGAAATATATTATTATTAAGTTCTTGTGAGCCCTTTACCCCAATAAAAGTTTTTAATAAAAAATCTGGTCATATTGTTTCAGGATTGACAAAAAGGACATCCGTCTTCTTGAAACCTCACTGTCCCGTTGGCAAGTGTTGGTGCAGTCACTGTCAGGGACTTCAGTGGAACTGGACAAGAACACACTTGCTGTTCTGCGAGGCAGACTTGTACGCTTCCTTATGCGGTCCAGAGAGGTGGGTTATGTGGCTTTACAGGTTTATACTCTATTGCACGCATTTTTGGGTCAAGGTTCTGGAAAATTTATGGCCCAGGAATCTATAGGTTCATATAAACTGCTTGCAAGGTTTTTCGGTTTGTAACTGATCTTGGCCCGGATACAGAAAATTAGGGATGGGCCGAATATTCGTTTTATGTTCGGTAGTCGGCAGGTTTACCGATTTTTGTATTCAGTCGATCATTCGGCGAAAGATGCCGAATATTCTACCCAATAAAAAACGTCTATGCACGTCTGAAGTAGCCTATTTATAAGTACATTTGGGCCCTTTTAACATTACCAAAAATGAATTATTGCCAACACAAGATCAAGATGCGTAACTAAATAGACTTGATGCAATAAAAGTCCGGGCCGTCAAGGGGTAGCGGCGTCTGCGGGCTCAAGGTACATGCGCTTCAACGCGCTCGACAACCACAGTCTTTAATTTTTGAAACCGCGCCAAATCCTGTCAAATATTCGGTTCGTTAAACTTTTAATCGAACATTGGGCTAATTTTTCGTATTCGATAAAACCCGTATTTGGCCCATCACTACACAATATTCCTATACCTTTACATGTGTGGGTAGACCTAAGGTGTATTGTGAAACTTCACAAAAAAAAAAAAACTTCAAACAGCAAGGCTGACCTGTTTCATATCTTATTTCATGAGGTTTAGACAGGTAAGATATGTGTTTATTTGTATAAACTATAAAATATTAATATTATGCTTGTTTTACGCGTGGACTTCATTTTTTCCTTATTAGGTCTAGAGCTACAAAATCATCCATCTTATAATTGGACGTAGTTATGCGAAAATGTTTCATTCCACAGTATATTGAATTTGAGATAAAAGCATTTACGCGTTTCAATGGTATTCTTTTTTATTCTAACTAGTAAAGGCCAATACTAAAGGTTTTATTGTTGAATTATATTGTGTTTAGATAATCGTATGTTTAATTTTAGGCTATTCACTTTACAATAAGAAAAAAATACGTTATTGGTATTGGAACATTTTAACATAATTAATATTTACATGAACATAGCTTCAAATTAATTTTGCACAAACGTTCCAGGTACTTTTTATCCATCTGTACCTTAATATTTATGATCTAAATTTTACATATAAATTTTATTTTTTAGTAAATATGTAAAACCTGAACAACAAATAAAAGAATAGTAATTGCTTATGATTTTTTTTTATTACTAGGTCACAATTTAAAAAACAGTATAAAATCTTGTGCTTTTGGGGAGGCCTACGTCCAGCAGTGGACTGCTATAGGCTGATGATGATGATAAAATCTTCATACGTCATACTCATCATCCTCTTGCATTTCGAAATCAGCACCCTAATTGCGTAACTCACGATTGATCATAATTGGTTTCGTCTTCACAGTTAAACAATATTCATTGCGTTATGTTGTCGAACGGACACATTTTTCGAAGATATGAAGCAATGGTTTAACAATCCGTTTCAAAACGATACAGATTATGATGAATCGTGAGTTACGCAATTAGGGTGCTGGTTCCCCAACAAACCCATCGACATCATCTATGATTCCCTCCGTACTCTTTAGGTTTTTATAAAATTTAAGTATGGCAATCCTCAGGCATGTACTGATACATGGATTCTAAATCTGCTAATTTGGCTGGAGCAATGGCTTTACCATCCAGCCACAACAAACAGAAATCGGACATGTTAATATTTCGTGATTCCCCTCTATTTTTTTTTCAATTGTCAATTCCTTGTAATCTTCCTCAAATGATGATTTCATAAAAATTGAAGACACTTTCTCTTTTTCAATTCTTATTTCTTTTGTCTTTAACCAATTGACTTTGGTTTTGTCTGTGATTTTTTTTCTATTGATAATATTTTTTTCTAATTTTTCCGTACCATAAAAATCAGTCTTATTCATTTTAAATACTTCTAGAGGTTTTCTTTATTTACACGTTTTAATTATGGACATATATACTTTTACCTTTTTGATACATACGCATCAGCTAATTAGCTGCTAGTATGTCTAACCAAATAATAAAAATAATAATAATGTTCCTAATACCCATAACATACAAAAAACCATTTCGGAAAAAATAAGTAAATATGCGGACCTTAAAGAAGAAGTCACAAGAATTTGGAGACAAGAAAAAGTGTACGTTATCCCTATAGTTCTCTCCACGACAGGCGTTATTCCCAATCATCTCCTCCGTAGTCTGAAATTAATCGATTTAGAAGAATCCGTTTATATTAACCTACAGAAAGCTGCCATCTTAAACACTTGCAGAATAGTTAGGAAGTTCATGCAGTTAGAGGAAGAAAACACACCCTCATCGTAAATACACACCACACGCTACACAACATTTGTGCAACAACACACATTATTCGTGGTAATGGTAATGTTTTTTCCAAATCGAATGTTACACATTAAATAGTCGACTTGTTTCGAGCGTCTTCAAAATCGGAGTTCATCTGCTTCCTCAAATTTTCAGCCTTTTCTAAATGTCGAGTCTTTTCTGTTCTAGCTTGTTCTTTTTCCTCGAGGCGCGAGGGTGTTAGCGTTTTGAATTTTTATGGCTAACATATCGCACTTATTGCAAGTGTCTTTTTTTAATGACTAACACCTAAGGTTAAACTTAGTGTCAAAAAATCTTTTTGACTGATTCGAAGGAAGCGCACTTTTGCCCTTCACCATAAGTATTTGTGTACTCCTGCTGATATATATCGTAAATTTTAGGTAATGTCATTCCCGGTTGTAAATATAACGTGTCATTATTCTTTTCTCTTCTGTAGTGCGACTCATACTTTGGTAGTTTTGAAATAGTTTCGACTATGAAATTATACATTTCATCTAATAATTTATTCTTGCCACCTGTGCTAACTCCTCTACCATCCATTATGGGCTCCCTACTTCTAAGTTTTTTTTAGTGCAGTGGTAACTTTTTGAGTAGTAATTTGATAAGTGTTTAAAAACATATCACGACACCTTTGTACCATTAATAGAATAGACACGGATGAATCTTTTCTTTATGTGTTATAAATATTTATTTTTAGTGGTCGTGTATGCAAACAGTTAAGGATGAAGCTAATTAAAGCGTGTTAAAAATGAACCCTTTAAAGTTGAAACATTTTTTTTGTCGAAACAGGTTTTTTATTTAGGTAAATAATAGTACAAAATTCATGAAACCTTTTAAGTTTTCAAATTATGGTATTTAGGTCTGAAACATAACGTTCCACAAATTTTGGAACGTTTATGCCTCGCTATTGTAATTTTGCAAAAACGTTCCAAATATACATGGAACATTTGTTCTAAAATAAAATGGTTTAACATGGTTTTGCTAAAACGTTACAAGATTATTGTGGCGTTTTAACAAAATAAATATACTGTTTCGTAAAACATTAAATGTTCCTGTCCTCATAGTACGTTCTAGTTAATTTACACAAGTTGTTATTTGATAAAGGTTGTGGGTTGGAACGTAAGTGAAAAAAATATTTTCTGATATAAGACTTAAAACTTGGAACCTTATTGCAAATCTGACTCTAAGTGTCATAAAAGGTAGTTTGATCACATTAACTCGATTTCGGGTGACTTGTGGGTTGGAACATTTCTGCATAACTACGTCCAATTGTCAGTCTATTAAAACTATTGCTGGCGAATTCACTAAATCCAACCACAATAGCGGCCTTTTATAACATAGAAATTACACTAACTCCTAAACTCTTGAAAGAATAGGAAGGCTGAGAATCGAAATCTACCTCAACAAACTTTAAAATTTCGCAATGTAGGCATTTATACACTCTTAGTGATGATAGCGTCACACACTAGCCAATACGAGCATCAATCTACGCATAAATTACATCACTTAAATATAGTATATGTTTCGGTTTCGGCCAAAATAAAGACAGATACCAAAATTCGATTTCGGTTTCGGCTTTCCAAGGCCAATAGATCAATTTATTTTTATTAGATGAAAATACTGTATTGTAAATATGTTTATCTTTAAGATTATTCCTTTAGGCACTGCGCTCATTTCAGCGAGGCGTCTGTTTTTATTTTATCTACCGAATATGTGGTCAAAGATCGTCATTTTTATTTCTGAAGATATTTACATATTTGCTGTGAAAGATACTTGCTGCAATGAATAGTAGTCTATCCACATCGTTACCGAAGCTTACCTAAATTATCCTTCCGCTTAATTTTCATTGGTATTTTTTCCAACATACGCGATGAGAAGGTCGGAAACGCATATGACTAAAAGAGTGATGAATATATATAAATGTTAACGGATGCAGAGGGAGAGGAAGGTCAAAGAAATGATGTATAGATTGAGTGAAGAATAATGTGAAAGAGAAGGGAGTGAATGATGGCGTGACGGTTGAGACATGGGACAAGGACAGGAGATTAATATGATGATGATAATACAAGCGACTTAATAATATCGTTAAAAGTTAATTTCATCAACTCAATCTATCGCAGTCCACTGGTGGACTTAAGGCCATTCCCAGGCTATGCCACAACACTAACCTAGGCCTTCCGCATACAGTCTAACAGAGCCGGCTTTTTAAGGTCGTCGGCCCATCTAGCTAAGTTAATTTAACGCTCGCTAAATGAAGAGCTAACTCTTCTTTTTACTAGGCGTTTTTATTTTTCAAAGTCAAAGCATTTATTTTTCAAAGACAAAGCATTTATTTTTCAAAGTCAAAGCATTTATTTCAAATAGGCACTTAAAAGGCACTTTTGAATGTCAAAATTTACATTAAAATAGAATTGAGTCGCCCTTTCCAAAATGTAGTTTCGTATGGAGAAGAATGGGCAAGAAACTCCACCGTTACTTTTGAGATACTATTACCCTCTTGTTATTTCGGGATGGAAATTATGAAGGTCTGTATAGTACAATAGCGAAAGCACCATGTAACACGATTCCTACCGACTTCCCTTCGAGGATTCGCATCGGCATTTCTATATTAGTTTTGGAATTATAGTAATTATTCTTCCTTACATAGAATAAAACAAAGCAACGGATTTGAATGCGGTTTTCAAGAATAGACTGAGTGATTCAAGAGGTAGGTTTATATGTATAATATAATAATACACCGACCTCCACGCGGGCGTAGCCGCTGGCAATGGCTGTTCGCTTCGGCTTCTCTCTTAGAAAAATTGACACCTCGCCGCTGGTATAGTCTATAGATTTACAGGTGACTTGAGGTGACAGACAATAAAGGACTACGAAATGATTGGGACAAGGTAAGGAAATAAACGTTTATTATGCATCCTTGTGGAATTCCAACAGTAATATAATTTATTCCTAAAACACTTACAAGTAATCTATATACAGGATAAGTTTTTATCCAGTGCGCAAATTTTAACCATGATTAAGCGCAGAAAATTTTCGCCGGTTATTCGAAAAAAAAAAACAACTGTTCCATACATTTTGACGCGTAGGTATTGCACTTTTCTATGAAACAGCTGTTTTTTTTTTTGTATAACGTGCGAAAAAATTCTGCGCTATGGGCTCTAGAATGATATGCTGAATTCATGGTTAAAATTTGCGCACTGGATAAAAACTTATCCTGTATATAAAAATGAATCGCCGAAATGTATGTACGACGCCCATAACTTCCGAACGACTGCACCAAATTGGATGATTCTTTTTTTTATGTGTTCCTTATTGTCTGGACAAGGTTTGTATAGCTAATGCCAATTCAATTTTCATAGCTAAGACAGGACAGCGTCTGTCGGGCCAGCTAGTTAATAATATAATTAAACAAGAACCAGTAGAATTCCTTTAATTGTTGTAAGTAGTAGACACGTAGGTCATACTAAAAGACGTCACAACATTTATTTTGTTTCAGAAGCACAAACATGTCTGATACGACAGTGACAAATTAAAATAAAAACATGTAGCTTTAAACGTATGTACACTACTTAAATTAATTCGATATCTTAATAATGTTTATTTCATCACTATTTCAAGGTAATATAGATACTATTTGTGTAAAGACGGATCGATCAATCATGCATAATATCAATAGGTACTGTTATCAAGAATATAAAAAAAATGTGTTTTGAATATTGTACTCTATACAGAATAGTTTAGGGTATATTTTCAAAGCAGCCACATAAGTTTTATAATTACAGATTATGATAAGACATCCACATGTCATCGTTTTATGACTACTATGTCTAACCATGCTTGGATAACTACCTAATTGTTGATATCGTTATGTTTTAGCAAAACGCAAGAATCTTTACAGTGGCCACAGCAGTGTGAAGTTTCTATATCGGCAATAACAACTCCATTATATTGTAAACTGAATAACTGTTCACAATTTGCATGTCCAAAGTGCAGACTTAAACTGCAAAGTCACAATTTTAGTTGTATATAAATTACACAGTCACTGTAGATCTCTGAAATAAAGAAAAACCTTCGCAGCCCAGACAGGAGCAAGAGTTCTTTTTTTAAAATTTTTCATCATCTTACTCTACCTTACCATAGCCGCCATCTTATGCACACTTGCACACTTCACTGTGCACATAAAGTCTATTCAAATACTTGTTTCCAATTGATTTTAATATTTTATTAAATAAATATCAACTTTATACTGGTGTAAGATAAGTTGTTTTCAGAATGACTATAGTGGTACTTCTTGAAAAAATCAGTAAAAATGTAAAGCGGCTACTGTATTTTTTATTTTGTTTAAATGTCAACTTAGGCAATGCATGTGCGCAATAATTAGAATAGAACAGAACCATCATAGATTTATTTGACAAAAATTACCATCATTACTAGTATTGCAATAATTGTAAAAAAAAAAAAAAAAAAAAAATATAAAACAAAATAATTTTTATTTTGTTTTGTTACTCAATTACACAAACAGTTAACGATTGGTTGCGAATTTGGCAAATAAGTAGGTACACTAGGTATATCCTGGATGAACCCACACATAGGATACTCCTATCCAGGCAAATGAAGCATAAATTCCCCTAGGATGCGAGTGAAACCGCTGGAGAAAACTAGTTGCTAATAATGGCAGTAGGCAAACATAATAAGCTAAGACACACAACTATTATACATTTTCACATAGCAAAAGGCACCTGCATGTTTATAAACTCCACAAAATAGCAAACAAAACTAATAAGTGTTATGCATCGTAATTACTCTTTCCATAGCGCATTTCCCCCTTGTCCGTCAATATGGGTTAATGTAACACATTGACTGGTATTCGTGTGGACCCTGATAAACAGTTTCAAGGACACCCCACCCCTAATGACACAGTCACCACCCTCCAACAAAAAAAATATATCTATTAATTTCACTATCTAGCCCACATATCGTCATATTGTATCGATTGTCCTCGTTTCAATAACTTTATGTCGTCTATTTTAAAGTACACAAATTCAGGCTTTATCTTCACAAGGAAGTTTGATATTGTGTTATCTTCTTTATCATTATTATACCTACCTATAACGGTTCCGTATTTGTTCTGACATAGCTCCTTGGTTATCATGGAGCTACTTTTTCCCAGCCAACCATTTTGAAATAATGGAAATTTGATTAATTCCACGCAAATTCAGTAACATATATGCGTCATGTTTAAACATTAGTGGGATTTCTACACTAGACAATACAAACGAGGCTCAATTATAATTGTTTCATTTGAATTTACCTAAAATTCTCACATTTACACAGTATTTCAGTCAGCGATACGAAACGGTATAAATAACATTATAATTACGTACAAGACTAATTAAATTGGATATTAAAGTTGATTATTTTCCTTGAGGGGCTGTTAACAATTCACTTGTGAGTAAAGCTAATAAGTATGAACAGAAGAAAAATCGTACTGTGGCTCTTGTTTTGAGAACTGGTCGGTGGCAGGCAGCGTTGTTTACATAACATTCTTTTATAACAAGGCGATTGTTTGGGCACTAGAAGTGAATTGGATATTCAAAACAACAAGTATCAATAGAGGATGGAATGGTAAACTTGTGGAACTTGGTCAATGTCCGGTGAATCCACTGAGCGAAGTTTCTGATACCCGACCAGCTCTCTGTACATAATTTTTTTTAACCGTTGCTTTACATATTTACAGTTGGCTGTACATATACATAGATAGTGTGGAAGTGAAGACTCGTGTAAGCTTGATTTTAGTTTTTACTTTTGGCTCCTTGTTACGTTTATTTTTATATTTAGACTTCGCTTTTAGTTTTTGGAACTGGTCGATCAAAGTTTTTTTTTTTTTTGAGGGTGGGTAATCATCAAATAACTTCTCCCGCTCTGGGTGGAGCAGGAGGGCATGTCAGACTTTTACTGACTAAAACCCACCCGTGTTCCCTCAGTTGCCCGTGTGCCAGAGGCCACGGTATCTCTTTCGAACAACCCGCACCCCTGGCAGGAATCGGCCCTTGCTGACCACACCAATTGGTGCTGACATCTCATTGAGGCGCGCGTCGATCACAACGCGCCGTCGACCCAGGCTTGGTCCTTACCGGACGTCGATCAGAGGTTAAGCTATGCCAACCGCGGTTGTTTTATGGATCTCACCATCCATTACCTTCCATTACATATCGAAACGCCCTTGCCTTGGAAAGCACGTTGGTCCCGGCTGTCACCTTTGGCAGTCGTTGCGGGTAGTCAGAAGCCCGAAAGTCTGACTACTAGTCTTACCAAGGGGTATCGTCTTACCAAGGATGTGGAGGTCAGATAGGCCGCTCATTGTAAAATACTGGTATTTAGGTGCAACCGGTTAGACTGGAAGCCGACCCCAACACTGTTGGGAAAAGGCTATGCAGATGATGTAACGTGAAATATGTAGATTTAAAATGAACTGTAACGTGTTGTAATGTGGACGAGGTAATAGGGAAATTGTGCATGTATTTTTTTCTCGCAATCAATGAAGCACGTTATATAAACCCAAGAAAACTATTCAAAGTCAAATTACGGTTTGTTGCTCAAAAATATGTAAAAAAAAAAAACTACAGTTCAAAAGTGTCGTGCGTTATTGTCGCGGCCATATTTCAACGTCATTTGACACGACACTGCTTTGATTACATCTCTGTTTTAACCTCATGTAAATTAGATTATTTTTCTCTTACCTACTTACCTTGCTGAGAATTCAAGCAGTTTTCTAAGAAAATATATTCATTTACATGCCTTTTGAGGTTACTTCCGGCATTTTCAAAGACGACGCGTTAGGCGCTTGCGTTCCGTTCCACCAGAAAAAAAATGGGACCAAAAAATTTAAGAAGCAATTTGTTTCTTCACTCCTTTAAAAAGTAAATTTAATTAATGAAAGAGTTTTCAATTACATGCATATTACCTATTGTGAGATTGCATTTTAAACAGAGCGAGCTGTGATGGTAGTTGTAATGGCCACGACTTACGAGTTGTAGATCGTAAGTTCGAACTTCGAACCAAGTAGGTTACGCAAATTTATGTAAATGATTTAATTACCCCCTTGCTTTCGAAACGGTAAAAGAAAACATATTGAGAGAACCGGCATGTCCTAAATCGGATAATTCGAAGACGTGACATCCACCATTTCGCACTGGGCCCGCGTTGTGTATTACCCATTCCTTCTCACATACCCTTTGTCCGAGCAGTGGGAACATTATAGGCTGATTTTACATAACTAGTGACTAGAATACATAACTAGTGACTTCATCTAGCATTTATGTGCTGGTGGGAAAAAGGGCGGTGCTTATTCAACGTTTAAGACAGCTCGGGACAGCACCTTCCATTTACTGCTTTGGTTCCGATTTGGATGAAATCGATTATGCTACGTCATCATCATAAGCCTACAGCAGGCCACTTCTGCACATACATATGTCTCTTCCATTGCACGCCATTCAGCTCGATTGTCGGCAACTCTCGAAGATCGTCGTTCTACCTAGCCTCCTCCCTTACGTTTGCCGATTCGCGGTCTCCACTCAAGAACACGTCTACCCCAACGGTAATAGGTTCTACGGCTAATATGGCCCATCGCCACTTCAGCTTGCTTATTCGGTGAGCTATGTCGACAACTTTGTTTCTCTGCCGGATCATCTCATTCCGGATTATTTCCCTCGAGAGATACTCCAAGCAAAGCTCGTTTTATACTCGTAGCTCGCTGAGCAATCCTGAATTTATGGACCAGCCGGATCGTGAATGTCCACGTTTCGGCTCCGTAGGTCCTAACAGGCAGGAGTGCAGGACGCACTGACTGAAGGCTTTATTAATTTTGCCAAATCTTTACATATTATAGAAATAACCGACTCTCTTTGCCTGTTCCTTAGTGCGCTTCAGGATTAGTCAGGAACCACTATTCAATTTATTATGTGTGTTTTTTTAATGGTTTCATATGATTGTTATTTCGGTTCGTTTTGGTAAGAGTTAGTTCAAGAAAATTATAAATTGTATTTTTGATGGATCGACCCCGTGAAAAGACGACCTTCGATATCTGAGGTGATAATGACCCAAAGTGCGATGTATCCTAGCCTTTGTAGGGAAATGGGAAATTATTTTCTAGGTAGGTAGATATTTCATGGCTGATGAAAAAACCTGAAAGCAAAGTGTTATGGACATTTTCCAAATTATTTCATGAACAAGATCCCATTTTCTTGATAAGTAAAGTAATGACGTGTCTCATACATCATACATTATTCATGTCATTAATTTCTATAAAAAGCTTTAAATGGTTTCAGTAAAGTGCTGTCTTGTTAACAATGAGCATCAAATTAAATAGATATCATCAACCAAATTTTTTTCAAAATATCTTGGTTATGAAATATGAACGCAAAACATTTAATAAAATCTACTGAATAGTTTAATCCTCATCATTTGCGGGACATCCTCAATATGAGGTCATCAGTGTATTTACAATAAGTAGACATTATTATAATTGATCACGGATATTTGTCAAACATGGTTGTCAAAAATGTGATGGTCATTATAATATCGTGGCAGATATTTATAGGCCTTTTCCATGATAAATGAATAAACCATCGTTTTATTTTTGTGATTACACTGATCATATAAGGCGTTTAGGTAGTATGTACCTATTTAGTAGCGTTCAATGGGTTATTGATAAATATACGCCCCGGACTAGTCTGCGAAGTTTAGCCGTTTAGTTACTCATGTGGTTTAGCTGCGCTTGCCGGCTGATTAGTCCAGTCCAGTCTTTTGTATTTTATGTAATAAATTTAATGTAGGTCTTTTTCCTAAACTTTTCGTTGTTTCCTTGACGTTTTATACAAAACGTACCAGTTGCCTAATAGGTAAGTATTTCTGCCATTGTCGTTTCGCCAATAAATTAACTTCGTGCTAGTGGCCTATAGAAAATATGATATTATTTAAAAAGGACGATTCGCTCTATTCGGGTGAGTAAATCTGTGCCATCTGCCTAATAAGCCGCTTGTTGACCATATTTTATCCATCGAGGGTTGTTCTTGGCCTTGTACGCCTCAAATCCTCGTCGGGCCCAGTTGTCATACGAATGTCTTATGGCCTATCTTAGTTAAGATACACTATTAGCATTTTGGTCCATTTTAGTTTCAGAAAGTAAGCTTTACTCCGCAATAGAAACTCAATCGCAACTGGTCGTACTAAGAGTAGGTCTCTCAGATCTAAGATGACAATGTGCATCCAGCCCTGCATTCACGGACAGTGCGTTTTGCCAATACCAGGCCTTTCCTACTTATTTGAAATATTTGCTACTGTTGTCTTATGGTTTGGAGGGTCTTGTGGCTAAGCTACTATCCATAACATACTGAGTCCACTCCGTGCCTCGGTAAGCACATTAAACCGTTGGCCGTGGCTGATATTCGTAGATCTTTGACAGTCGTTAGAAGCCCAAAAGTCTGTCAACCAGTCTTGCCAACGGGTGTCGAGTTACTCAGTAACTGCGGTCTGGAGGTCAGACAGGTTGTCGCTCCATGTAAAATACTGGTATTCAGCTGCATCCGGTTAGACGGTGGAAGCAGACAATTCGGAATCCACTGTGCCTTGGACCGACGCAAGGTTTAGTGCGAACCGAACAAAGCTGGCTTCCTCCATTCTCATGTTTGAAGCAAGTTAGTGAGCCTACACGTACAACATATAGTGGGGCTGCACACTTTCTCGATGTAAATCTAGGTCCAACACTGCCTGACGTACAAAACATCCTCTGAAAAAGTCATAGCGTCTCCTTTAAGCAATAACTCTTTCACACTAAGCGCTCGTATCGCAACTGAGCATGATTTCTCTTTACCGCGTTCGCCTACTACACGACACGACTCACACTAAAAAACTCGACCGAATAGGGCGAATTGTCACTTTTAAATAATATATAATATTTTCTAAAGGCTACTGCACGAAGTTGATTTATTTGTGGGCTAATCGACCATTCCAAAAATTCTAATTAAACAAAAGGCACGTTTTGAATAAAACATAAAGGAAACGCCGAAAGGAATACAGTAACTTAATTAAGTACATAAAATACAAAACGTGCCAGTTGCCTAATACGACGAATTTAAGTTCGTGCGAGTCGCTTCTAGAAGTAGTTTAGTAGTTAGTAGCTTCTAAGTGTCGATTCGCCCGATTCTGGCGATTATGTTCAGAGATTTGTGTCCAATAATGGCAGAACTATAGTATAGAGGTAATCTGTGCGCCTTGAACTACCATCAGGAGTTCATCGGTTAAATGACGCCAAACTTCACGTCAGGCAGTCAGGGTAATTGCGTATATCACACTAGCAGTACAAATGGTTTTCATTTTGACAGTTCAACAACATTCATTGCGTTATTTACGTTGCAGGGCCTAGAGACAAAATACATTTCTGTTAGCGTTCACGCCAAACGCTACACCAAAATGTATGGGAATGACATTACCTGCGGAAAGGTTACGTCGTGTTCTTTCCGCAGGTAATGTCATTCCCATACATTTTGGCGTAGCGTTTGGCGTGAACGCTAAAGCTAATGTGTTTTGTCTAGGCCTGCTGAGCAAGCAAGTTATTGGAACATATGAAGCAATGGATTAGCAATATCCTTCAAAATGATTTAATATTGTGATAAATAGTGCGGTTTTTTATTTAATTAATTAGACTGAAGTTCTAGTTCTATATTCTGCCCATCATCATCAATCAATGTCTTGTCTAAAAGTCCTAAGAATGGGCACGCCACGATTGCGGCGGTAAGTCCCCTCTTTGAGGAGTGGTTTGAGAGGCGGCATGGCGTCCTCACCTTCCGCCTGACGCAGGTCCTCACCGGACACGGTTGTTTCGGGAGGTTCCTGTTTCGGATAGGGCGGGAGGAAACGCCCGGGTGTTTCCACTGCGAAGATCGCCCTGAGGACACGGTGGAGCACACGGTGGCGGTCTGCCCTGCTTGGGCGGAGCACCGCCGTGTCCTCGTGGAGGCGATCGGCGGCGGCGATCTCTCGCGTCCGGCCCTGGTCCAGGCCATGGTACGGAGCGAGAGGGCATGGGGAGCCGTCACCTCCTTCAGCGAAGCAGTGATGCTCGCGAAGAGGGAGGCGGCGCACGTGAGGGAGAGGCAGCATATGCGCCCTCGCGACCCCAGCCGCCGCAGGATACGGAGACGCCCTGGGCGTCGGGAATCCCAGGCCGATTTCCGGCCACCGTAGGCGTGGGCTTGCGGACGGCGAGTAATGGGTAGCTCGCTGTCCGGTAAGGACCAAGCCCAAGTCGACGGCGCGTTGTGTTCCACGCGCGCCTCAAAGAGATGTCAGCACAAAAAGTGATGGGACCCGCAAGGGTCGATGCCTGCCAGGGGTGCGGGTTTGTTCGAAAGAGACACCACAGCCCCTGGCTTAAGGGCTACTGAAGGAACACGGGTGGGTTTTAGTCAGTAAAAGTCTGACACGCCCTCCTGCTCCACCCAGAGCGGGAGAAGTTATTTGATGATTTCCCACCCAAAAAAAAAAAAAAAAAAAAAAAAAAAAAAAAAGTCCTAAGAAGCGAACGTGTTACCAATTTATTAGGTGCAGATGTTATCCTAGTTATTAATGAATTATTGAAAAAATAAAAAGAAACTACCCGTCCCTTAGTACACACGGCTACACATCTAGCTATACATTTCCTGTATAAGCTGATCTCGCATTGTATAATATTCCGTACAGTGCGAGATCAGCGTAAACTGGAAATGTATAGCTTGATGTGT
Source organism: Polymixis flavicincta (assembly GCA_949987655.1). Taxonomy (NCBI): domain Eukaryota; kingdom Metazoa; phylum Arthropoda; class Insecta; order Lepidoptera; family Noctuidae; genus Polymixis; species Polymixis flavicincta. The sequence goes on from OX465173.1 coordinate 21,450,868, forward strand.
AGCCGTGTGTACACTTTGCACGACCTGCTTGGATCTAAATCATGGGCTGCTAAGCGGTGACCTTTCCTTGCAGGGCTTACGTACTTCAAGTGGGTCGACGAGGTCACATAGAAATACACTTTACTTAATTAATTATTTGTTCAATTGGAACTAAGAAGTCGAAATTTCACTTCTACTCATTGGTTTAATTCATTGCACGCTGGTATTCTTAAATCCTTGAGTCGGATTTCTAAATACTTACTGTTTGAGCTTGATCCATAATGATGCTGCTAAATCATTCTGTTTAATTGCTTCAGTACGTGATTTCTAGTAAAATTTAGTTTCAATGTCTTCACACGAAAATGCGAAAGTGGAGTTCTAGGCTTAGATCGATTCTTTGCCTTGCGTTAAACCTTGAGCAATGAACTAGTCAATCACCCTGTGATGGAGCATCGTTCTTTATTTCCCATTATGAATCAATATGTGGTCCCAACTTGTTCGCCGAAACCGAAACGTATTTGGGCCGAAAGCCGAAACCAACAAAAAAATTAGCTCACCTAAAAAAAAAAAATTCGATTAAAAGAGACATTATTTTGGATTTTGAGTAGGTAGTCATTCAAAATATTTTCTGTACCTATATCTTATTGAACAAAGAACGTGAAGTCAACGCTATCGTGAACAGTCAAAAAGCTCATTATTGTGATAGTAAACAGAATTACACGTCAAATAGAAGTCGTTATCTGATGTTAAAATGCACGATTGTGTCGTAGATAATATCAGGTCATTTTAATATACATAGGTAAATGAGCAGTCATGTACGAGTGTTATTAGTACCCCTAACCTTCATGAAAATATATAAATACCTTTTGGTTTTATGGGCCATCATTATAAATTGTGACATTTGCCGATGGCAATATTTTGTTAGTTTACTCACTTTTCTTTGTACTTACTGTAAAAACGTGGATATGTAAATCATTTACAAAGCAGTCTGACCAAGAATTTTATAAATACAATGCTTAGGTATTAATATTATCGTTTAATAAAACCATAGTGGTTAATTAACTTAATATTCCCAATGTAGTAACTTGAATAATACCCATTATTTTACAAACTGGGTTTTCCTGTTTTAACCTGGCTATAGCAAAACTCTCACCTAAACCCAAAATTTTGCTCACAAATCTTAACTCTTATTAACCCCGATGTTTTTCACAGACCTAGGTAACGCGACGTAATTGCATGAAATTCAATTACTTAATATTGATGTAACAATAATATCCACAAGTAAACAAGGATAATAATTACAAGTCTTCTACAAATAGCGATATAATTATAATTAAAACACGTCGTTATATTACTATATTGTTTCAGTTTCAAGGCTTCAGCAAATATTTGATAGATGTAACCTACCTGCTGCTTTTAGAACGCAGTCTGTAGGTTATTCAGAATGATACATAACTTATCGATTTTCTTGTTCTGAATATCTATTGACACCAAGGTTCTAGTTGCGATGTTCCCGCCAACATTTCTTGCTCAATTATTTACCTGAACCAGTCCATAACCAAGTGGAACTGTCTTTTCTTCGGAACAGTAAGTCTTGTGAGTTAGTAGTTGTTGTCGCCGTGTAACGGCTGTTTCATTTAGTACAATTTAAAGTATACACGACAGACGTTACCGTTAGCATCTCCCTAACAATGTTAGAAGCACTAATAGGTTCCGTCAATAGAAAAAGCGGTTACTCCGAATCTTTGTCACAATCACAGCACTCGCCAACTAATAAGTTTGCTCTGTCGAATTTTAAATAATATTGCTATTCATACTACGTCGCTCGATGAATATGGAAACATTTTAATACGAATTTATTATACCGATAGGTAGTGGTCATTTCTTTGTTACGCATAAGAGGGTAGTACAAATTTAGTCTCGAGGACAGCGATAGGCCAAATGTCATTTGATTATGCACGTTATTCAGAAAAAATCAAATAAAATCAAGTTTCGTTAGTTAGTACGTAGTAGATAGGTAGGTAAGTTGTAGTTCAGCGCGTGTTTACAGTATATTATTTTTATTGACAGCATTATTACCTACCTATGTATTATTTTTATGAAAGCGACAGCAGAAAACAAGTGTGGCAGGGACAACACTTGTATTTTGCTACGGTGTGCGAATAATTCATTGCACTGCGAGTTACGAACTTGCGACGAACATTATCTAAATGTAGAAACAAACGCCTCTTTATCGTGAGCGCTTGTTTACATATTTTTCTAAGTGAACATATTTATTTGATAAGTAAGCGTTTAATTACCTCAGTAAATTGATAAGGACAAGCTGAAATGTTGACTGGTAGGTAATAATTAATCGAGAATTGTGCGCAACACTCGGTAGCTAGTTTTTGAGACAAGTGGCAATTCGATTATCAGGTATTTTCCAACTACATTGTTTATTAAGCTGTGGAAACAAACTTGAGTAGCACTTATTTAAACAATTATTTTCAGTAAACACCTGTTGAGGACCTTTTTCCAATGTTCACAATTTTTTAGGGACTTGAGCTAAATTATTAGTTACGATACCTACCTTATTCAAGACGATTATTGCAAAGGTTTACTTTTGCGTTTAGTAGAACATATTATATTGATATTCGCGTCGTTTCACAAAAATTGCCAACAAATCAATAATGGCACGATATCACAGTAGTGAGTGCCACAAAAGGCTAGTAATCATTATTATTCATGTCGGTACGCAGCAATAGGTATACATAACGAAAAAATGCATTATTTATGTGTTTATCTATTGTATTTATCGTGATCGATCGACGGCTAATTGTACTTTTCGATAAAGATAGCCACTCTATCAATTCGTTTTAAGTAGTCTTTGTTTCATAAGATCGGATAAGAAAACGGGGGAACTACATATCTGTTTAAATAATTTATCATAAAAGAAAATGTCCTTGTTCTTTTATTTGTATTAATTTTAATTACATCATTTGAGAACCGGATAATTTGTTTGTTCTACTATGAGACAGTGGTATTGTATAGTAGTGATCATATACCTAATTGTCTCCACTCCATGTTGGGAATTGGCGTTGTACCTACTTATTATAGTGTTGCTTTCGCTAAACAGGAACTGAACTTACACACAGGCAGGTAGGAATTGCTGACTATACTCTCATAAATGAATCCCATAGCCGCTTACGGATCCTACAGGACCCTGACTTGGTGTGCTCAAAAACTGTCTTTCGAAAACATTGAAAATTAAAAGCAACACTCGAAATATCGATTGTTCAATGTTCAAAGAAAGTATGCAAACGTTCGCATTATCTTTATCGCTTTAGTACCAAGAATGGCTGCACTTCAACTGAATGCAACCAAATGGAAATTCGAGTAGCGACTGGGGTGTTAAATTACAAAACTTTGGCATGGCGTTTCGTTTGCTAATGTTCATGAAATAAATGAAAACAGGTTTAATTCAAACTAACTATTAAAAATAATATCTACTAACCAAATTAAACACGAACATTGTATTGAATGAAACAAAACCATGAAGACTTGACGTAAATAGGTATATAAAAATAAATAATCTTAGTATTATCTTTAAGGGAAATCTGTTTGCAACATACATAATATGACCGAAGTTGGAACGATAATCCTATCAAAGGAAAATAAAAGCCGCCAGCGTCCGCCATGCTAAAAACAGCGTGACGTTATTATAAGTATTACGACTTCCGGAAAATTGTGGACTGTAATAATAATATTGCTACAACTATAACGATATTTTCCTCCAATGGTTACCAATTGGGCACCACGCCCTCACTACAGAAATTGTCGTCCTAATTCAAGTTGTGTTGCAATCAGTCGTAACTCTGTTGGGAAGTCAATACTGCAACAGATGCATAATTTGAAAGCTAGTCTTAAAATAACAATAAGTACAACAAGTACAAGTACAACAAGTATACTTGTATACTTACAAAATTACTTTTGGTTTAAGCGAAACCTGAATATAGAGAATAAGTATCTGACTCGATTCCAATAATTTTTACACCATGAAACAATTTTGCAGTTAATTACAATACAATCGCCGTACGGTTAGGTACCTACTGTCTAATTATTATCATTATCAATGAGCACAATACGACGCTGGAAACGCGGGAGGCGCGGGGGCCGCGTGGTGACCATGTTTGTGGATACAACTAGGTAACATAACAAGCTTATAACTTTGTGATTTTTCATGAGACAGTTTTGAAATTTTGTACTTACATAGATTCTTTACATAAAAATACTAGACACGTGTTTCCGGTTTCGCATATACTAAAACTAGGGTTGTACATACAAGTATAACCTAAAAAACAAATTTATCAAACATAGGATATCAAAGAATTCAGCCGCATCGTTGTCAGGAAACAGGAAAAGTGCCCAAAAGGCTGGCAGCTGGCTGATCAAGCGATTGATAATGTGTCGAAAAACTAAGGAGGTACTTGGACCCCAAGACCTTAAAATTTTAACACCAAATGGCTCGAACATATAATTTCCAATCAGATTGGATTTATATTTGCGCCATTTGAGGATTTCCGCACCTGCAGTAGCCGCCCAGCACAGCCCGCCGTGCGAGGAAGATGGGACGACGCAAGGGTATTGATACACGTTGCATCCCACACCAAAGGCCGACCTAACTTCCAAGGCATTATGGTTGTTGTATCTGGTCACTTCTCATCGTGGTGTGCCAAGCCATTGGGCTCTAGAACAGCTTATGCAGAGCAACGTAAGGGACGGCAGTGTCAGAAGCCAGAGGCCCGATTCCCACTCGCCCACAGCCAGAAAGCGGGCACGCTAAGCAGTATTGGTAGACGTATTTAATAAGATAATTCCGTACCAAACTGCAAAGCGGCTATCCGTCTCTGGCTATATGAGTGAGGCCGATCTGTATCCGAGCAAGCCATTTTCCAGGCAACAAACGCACTGCAAGCAAATCGGTCAATCACGGCATTTCAGAGTCAATCAGGGAAGGGGCAGAATAATTCCCGGTCAACTTTTCAGTGCTTTGGCTAGAGGACAGGAAGCCAAGGCAGTAAGCTAACACAAAAAAAAAATCGGATCGGATTATGGATGGCTTGAAGTCACGCTCGGTCGTTTAAAACCCCATTTAAAATGGATGTTCCTGTGCTGCGAATTATTTGATAAATTTTGTCCAAGGGCTGTGGATTCTTCTATAACGGGGAAAAACGTAGAAAATATTTAAAATTTGGGCTAAAACAACAGTAAGTATCTAATCAGGATGTATGCCAAACTAAATTTATTTTGGTGTTAGTCAGAAACATTGTTGAAAATTTTAATTGTGACGTTGCTGAAGTGAGAAAGCTGTCTTGAGTCATGCATTTAGTTGAGGTGTAGTACATTTTTTCTTAAATTTGATTTAAACTTCTGTGGGGTCAATTGTCTGTCGGTAATGTCAGAAAGTAAATTTAAAATTTTGATGGGTTAAGCTCCAGGCCAATAGATTTTAATTAGGTACTGTTTGAGGAGTTTTAGGTCTTTCAAAACGGTGTCTTCATCAACTAACGTTCCATCAGCTAATCACCATACGTTAAATTTTGATATTTAGTTTCTGGATAATTGGATGAATAGCCAAGCTGAATATGACTAGACCAAGAGGCTATTGGTATCCTACTGCAGATTCCAAAACATTGTCTATATTAATTTAGAAGGGTGGTACTTGTAACATCACCACATAAAACCATTTTTTTTTACTTCAGCCAACAATGCGCTGCTTCAGATTAACGTTGACGCGCGTGTTTAGAGTTCGTGACCTAAGAAATATAAAATATAGTTATTGGGTTGTTTGGTTTCAATATCTGAACCGAACCCCCTGTTTTTGCAATTGATGATAATTACCTACTCTTGTCAGTGTCAGTCGGTGACGTCCCAAAAGTGAAAAGAAATCTAAAACTAACTTATTGCATCTAGCTTCCCGGCCGTTTTAATTTCTTTAACCATGATATCGCAACCGACTTTCATACACTATAATAATTAGTAAACAGAAATAGATGGTCGTTAATTTGCTGATATAAAAAGCTCTTGAAACTTGGACCACCATTCTTCATACTTACAGATCTACGACAAATAATAAAATAGAGTTTTGCCCACCTGCCGATAGATACCGAAACCACGTTGTTAATTCTGTCAGTTACAGCTGTTAAAGTGATTAAAGGCGACCGTGACAATTTCTTTGCAATTTACAAAAAAGAAACAGTTTAACATAATTATGGGCACGCGGCGGATGCGGGCGTAGATTCCCATTTACATGCGGTGCCGCTTCACTCGGCAGACAGCACAGTTCTACTATTAGTAACTTACAAACTCTTGGCCGTACAATTTGTAACTTGAAAACTAGTAGGTAGTTCTAAATTAATATTTAAGATACTAAAGGTACGTACATAAATCGTTTCGGAGTGGATTTCGTATTTCGTGAGTAAATGGCTAACACACTGTAGAAAGCAACAAAAAATAATACTAAGGAAAACTTAAAAAAATCATATAATGTTGTAAAAAGTTACTGGTTTCGGTTTCGGCCGAAACCGACTTGGAGGCCGAAATTCTCTTTCGCTCGTAGAATATTTTTTCGCACGGACTTTGGTTCCTGGTATATCTGATGATTTTAAAGTCAAAATTGTGTCGTTTTTGTGTTGTAGGTATGATCTCTCTCAAAGGTGAGGACATATTTTGCACTACCTAATCGCATTGGTTAACCGCAGTTTATTATTCTACCCGCACTTTAGAAAATCACGGCTAATTTTGACTCACCCTAAGACTTATTTAATTTCGTATGTTTCCTCATCAATTAGTAACCCACTGTTATGAAAATATGCCTTACTAGCTTTTGCCAGCGGTTTCGCCTGCGTGGAGGTCGGTAATAATCCCTCGAAAACGTACTACCGGGATAAAAACATTAATCCAGGTTATAAAATTTCATCTAAATCTGCACGGCCGTTTTTGCGTGATTGAGTAACAAACATCCAAACATACAGACTTTCACATTTATAATACTAGTAGGAACTTAGGAAGTATGATGAAGCAATGTTAAGAACTGATGCCTCAAAGAACCTTTAGAGAACGGTTGGTTTCCAGCACACTCATTACGTAACACACTACCGATCACAATCTCAATCATTTTGAATCCATTTGAAATCCATTGCTTCATATTTTCGACAAATGTGTCTGCTCAACTTCGTAAATGACGCAATGGATGTTGTTAAACTGTCAAAATGGAAGCCATTGCTTCTGTAATAGGACTAATAAATAGGTCGTATTCGTGGCTCTGTGGTTGAAACCACCGTGCCACGGCTAATGAAAGTGCATATCCGTGTTACTGAGCCACTGCGTCTGTACCTAATACGTGACAATGAGCTACTGCACTTCTCGCTTATTTAGGTGCATTGGAGATCGTTACTTAGTGCAATAATCTGTCCAGCCTCTGTATTCTGGGCCTAAAGACAAAATACATTTCTGTTAGCGTTCACGCCAAACGCTACGCCAAAATGTATGGGGATGACATTACCTGCGGAAAGGTTATGTCGTGTTCTTTCCGCAGGTAATGTCATTCCCATACATTTTGGCGTAGCGTTTATATTATTATAATATTTTTTGTCTAGGCCTGCTGTACTGTCTAATCGCTCCGTGCTCCATCCAACTTGTGTGGTCTCGCCAACTTGTGTGTCACTCAATATGTAGAAATCCAAAGGTTTTTTTTCTAAATGAGAGTTTATCATGTTTAACCCGTAAGTGTCCATTAACGTGTACATCGACCCGAGTAGGTATTATTACAAATTATTGCTATTATCACCGTTTGGCTGACGTGTTGGCTACTTAGCGGGAATGGGTTTTGCATTTTGGTACGAATTTAAATTTTCAAATGGATCTTTTATTTTGATCGGGTGGAAATGTACCTACCCAAAGAACGCGAATTAAAAAAAAATGTTGACTATTAAAGGAACTGTTTTGTAGTATGTAAAGAGTACATAAAAGAAATACAGGGTTTGCCGAACCAGATTGCTTGTCTTTAGCTGTATTTGCAGATGGAATTCGTAGGTGCATCTAGTCTTTGCCTCTGTTGCGCCAGTATTATCGGGTATCCTAGTACAACGAGAAGGTACGGTGGCTCAATAAAAGAAACGCACAAAAACACGCATTATTGTGATAAAAAATACATAAGGAAAAAAACAGCAAAACTTGATCCACTTTATAAAATTAAAAGCACAAATAAGAATTGAATTCAAGTAAAATAATAATTAAAATTATTCGCACTGCAAACGAGCTAGAGGAAAATAATACACGACACAAACGGTAACAAACCCCGCGAAGTACTTACACATAATCAGCTTTACAAATAACTAGTTAGGTACCTACCTACTTGATAACCTTATCTGTTCAATTAGTATGTCAACAGCTCTATCTGGTTTGTTAATAACACAATACTAATGAACAGAATCATTAAACAGTACAGTCGTACAAAAAGTCAAAGATCCTCAACAGCACTCTACGTTCAACTATAACTCCTCAGGCTCACATTAGCTTATTATGTAAACGAAGTATCATGTTTTATGTAATTTATTTAAGAATTTAAATATTAGTGACGCTGTCTTCATTTCATAATTTAATGCATTCTTTAAATATTAAAACACACAGCTTGTATTGTCACGCAAATGAAGATAAGACATGTGCCTACAATGTATTAATTTGTGTGCAGACGCTTTCTTGTCATCTTTACGAATTATTATATCCAGATTTTGTTTTAAACGGCTATTATTAAAACCATTCGTTTCAGAGTGCTTACGTTAATTAGATTCCGATTTCGATTGTGTTTTAATTGCTTGCGTGCGTGTTTAATAAACGTCGATTTTACGCAAAACTTGTACAGTGGTTTCAGTATTTTGATGGCTTCTGTTACGAACATGTGAAGAAAGATATCGTTGCACATTATTACGACACGTGGGTAACTATGTGAACAGTTATACCGTATACGTTTATGGGGGAACGTGATTTTTATTGATATACACATACCTACCCAACAAACTTATCAGGCCCTATTGTGTTTCTTTTAACCATCTCGACTTAATGCATCGTCCGCGTACCGTTTGGCCCTGGATCGTTGAAGGGCCAATCGGAGCGAGATGGTAATGGGCCACAGATCGGTAGGATTGCAGAAGCTATGTCTATTTGAAACGATGTAGCCATTTTTCGGACAGGTAACATCGTCGGACGTTACAAGTGTTCCATCGTTCGACCAGTCCGCTTTAATCGAGCATATCAATTAGCGACTGCATATACGGCTTGCAGTAATAATTACTTCAATATCGTGCGCAGTGACGACGACGTACACACGTACGAATTTATTTGTGCGCACCAGGCACACTGGTGTTGTTTTATTTAACAGACTTTGATAATGATCTTCAACGTGTAATTTAACTTTAAAAGTTAATTACGTACTTTTATTTTTCAACGGCATTGTATGTAAATTCCATACTACGTCAAACACATAATTTAAAAGTAGAAAACTTCAATAACACATAAAAAAAACAATATATTTAATTAATATTAACTTTTTGTTTATCAGATCGCAGTTGGTCGCAGCACGCGCGACAATTCCATCGATGTGGATTTGACACTGGAAGGGCCAGCGGCGAAAGTGTCTCGGAAACAAGCCACAATCCGTCTGCGGAACAGTGGTGACTTCTTCATGTCATCTGAGGGCAAACGGCCCATATTCGTGGACGGCCGGCCAGTGCTGCCGGGGAACAAAGTGAAGCTTAATCACAACGCCGTCATTGAGGTAGGAGCTCGTAATGTTTTGGGTATCATTAGTTTTGCCGATTATATCATGCCCATTGTATTGTGAAAAACCTTGATTTTGGACGTCACGTCATTAGGTATTAATTTATGGCAATTCTAGTGCGAGGACAGTTTTGAAAATATTTAATCGGTTGGTAGTAGAGTGCTTGCACCTGCTACATAGAGCAACAACCTGCGCCCTCATTGCTTAACACGGTATCAAGCTGAATCTTTTTGAAGTATATTGCCAAATAAACCATTGCTTGATATTTTCGAAGAAATTGTCTGTTTCAACAACGTAAATAACGCAATGAATATTGTTAAACTGTCAAAATTAAAACCATTCCTACAGTGTGTTACGAAATTACCTCGCCGCTGTTGGATAATATCCTTGGAATTGTTGGGTGATTTTTGATCATGAGAAAGAACGATACCTATTTATGTTTTGATATTAATATAAATAGGTAATTGAATATTCTGTTTGTTTCATCCAGATTGCCGGTCTTCGCTTCGTTTTCCTGGTGAATCAAGAATTGATCAGCGCCATTCGGCAAGAAGCTGTAAAAGTTAACATACCCGTGTAATTGTTATGCATTTTGAAATAATAAACGTATATTACTGCGAACACATTTATTTTGGTCAATTATAGAACAATTTCAACACTAGGTACCACTCGAAAACGTAATACATAATAACATCCCATTAATTAACAGTACAATGTGTCACACTTCAGTTTTATAAACACTCAATTTTAGAGTAAGTGTGTCCAATATTACGTCTATCACCATACATTATCACGTGCGTTACTGGCATAAGAAGATATGCATTAACATTTAAACGACAAACAAATATCTAATTATTAAAATCATCAATAATAACTAATCCATAACCCTTAATTTAAATAATTTAACCACAATAGAATATACCATTAACTTAAAGTTATAACAATGGCCAACAAGTGCAGGAAAATAAAACAACAATCCACTCAATAGTGCATAACAAACATACAAGGTACCGAAAACTACGAGGAAAATAAATTCTATGGTATTGGAAAGTAAACGTGGAGTAATCAGTCATCAGTCACCGAGAGGCAGCGCCGACCATCTCCGAGACCGCGCCGAGCAACCGCGGCGAGCGGCGCTGCTCCTCGCATAGTCACTAACATACACGTGCTACTAGCAATTTATAATTTTGGTAAATATTCAGCCTCAACATCAACTTACTGAGGCTATGACGACCAAACAGACACTGGACACAAATCAACGCATTTCTTAAATTTACCTTTGTACATTTATTATACTTAAAACTTAATCTACTACTTAAAATTACCATTTTTCATACAATATATTATGATTTATCAATAAATTAAACAGTTTAACCGGTCATACTATACGAAATTTTAACACATTTAAAATATTATTTTAATAACTTACACTCTATGTAATAATTCTATAATATTTTATCTACGAAGGCAACACTTTGCAAATACATGAATGCAGGACTTAAAAGCACATATATTTGGTATATTTGAACACCCTGTACATGATATCAAAATAGTGTATTTAATAATAAAATATATTTATAGGCACGATAAGGCAAAACATGAATCGGTGAGTGCCTTGTTTATGAGATCAACAGATATTTCCAAAATGTTTAAAATGGCCAAAACGTATGGATTCATAACAGTAGTCCTAAATATGATACACTTGATATAATTATATTAATATCAGCACTATGTTAAAGGCACGGGCAGCGCATTATAACGCCCTCTCATTTGGTAAAAACAAGTACCTGTATACTGGAACATTAAACTTCGCAACCTAGGTAAATATGAAAATATGCCAGATAAATATTCTGGGTGCAATAATTTGTAGACAATATATTGGATAATATTTTATATTCATTATGATACGCATCTTCAATAAGTTCCAGACGTATCGTATCGGTAGTTATTTTGCCGTGTAGGTATAAATTCAAAGTAATACCCACGTACACACTTTCTCAACATCTATTATTTCTGAGTATTGGCTTTGGTTATTTCACGCTTTAATTTTATTACCTACCTACACTATGTTGTTTCAATGCAACATCATTACAAACAAAATTATTGAATGATATTGAACGAACACTTTCTTACAAAATACATGTTATGATTATATGGTATTAACAATTAAAGTGTGCAAATTTTGTACTTCGCCTACACAGTAGCATTGATACACATGTCATAGTCAAATCAATATCTAACGGACATGATTAAACATGCGATTACAATATAATATATGTGAGCAATCTCGACAGTACCGAAGGCACTGACCATACTAACACTAATATAACATCTTTGTCAAAACCACACAGTGATTTTTTAACTGCCTAGATAAATATCAAAGTACATCAACTTAAATCGGCCGATGATACAGCGCAGGCCTCTTTGGACACTTGCAATTTTATTTTGGTATTTAGCAAGCTGTAAAGTGGCGGACGATAGAACGATGATACAAGTAATGCACAGATGGTGCTCACCAACTTGGGTTCAGATTGCAGCACCACAATACGCACAACGGCGACGTTCTCAACGATGGCGACGGAAGACAGAAGGAGGTTAACGAGATATTACATTTAAATGGAGTGAGTCGACTAATCGATATCATGATTAAAAATAAACTCTTTAAATACAGGTACACAAAAATATGAGATATATCGGAATAAGACTTCTATTACCAATTATCATAGACTAGGCATAAGTACATTTGATGTTAGGTGACCTTGATTCCACACACGACTTCACACAAGAAAAATATTTACAAACAATATACCGTAATTTCTCTGATATATGGACTCCGCCGCCAATACGAATAATTAAAATTACCGAAAAATCACCTAAATATTGTATAAACATAACTAGAAATATCAATATTATTTGGAATCAAATATTTTATCGGAGATAATACTCATAAATTATGGCTACCTAAAATCTTGAAGGTGCAATTCTATTAAATAAATAGTTACAATAACACTAATTTAAAAAAAAATGGAATGACAGGCACAGCAAGTAAAACGATAAAGTACAGTAAAATTTGAAACACAGTAACAATTACAGATCAGATCAAATTGCACTATCAAACAAAAAATGTCTTTGCTTTCTTTTCCATATCACACTTAGTACTGAATTTGGCTTCGTTATTAAACTACATAATAAACTAACATGGGTAACTACTAAAAAAAGTATAGTGGAATCGTAGGAATGATAATACGAGACCTTTATTGGGGTGGGATCCATTAACACAATAGCCAATATGGCTGTTAATCATCATAAATAGACCCAAGGAACTGCGATGCTCAAAACAAACTACCTCAGTAATTATGTTTCAATCTTATGGTGTATTTAAGCCCCGCAGAAGGGTTATCTGTTATCGGTGGCGTTATAACAAATTTAGCGCTGCTTGCAGACTTATACTTTTGAAACTTTTCAGCTAAAACATATGTTCTTTTCCTATGACTGTATATAGCTTTTGTTTTCTTTCTAGTCGCCATTTTATCAATGAAATGGTTTTTTTCTATAAACACCCATGGTTGCCATTTCCTACCAGTCATATCTGGGTTGAAATCATTTTTATTTGAAGTACTAGCATAATGAGAACCATTTAGATTTTTCTTAATGACTACTTTGGGTATAGCTTTTTTTGTTTTTCTAGTTTCTTTATGCTTTTTAAATTGAATTTCATCTATACTTTTAAGGACATCTTCAAATTTAGGCTTTGGTTTCTTAAGAATACGCGGAGTATTCGTGTTATGTTTATTCACCTTTGGTTCATCTTTGGATATTTTTAATTGCTTAAGTTTCATAAGGCTGTGTTGAGGTAATGAAAGTTGAACTTTTAGGTCACGAATTGATTCCTTTAACGGAGGAATATATTTTTGAGCTGCTTTTGTCAATAATGGCCGATTAGAAGAATAATTACCACGAGTATGTAAATATTCCTTTTCTTCAGTAAATTTGCAACTTGATCTTTTATTAACTGTACTAATATCATTAATTTGTGATATTCTAGAACCTTTATAGTTTGTTATTTTTAGTAATATTCCCGAGTTCTTTTCCTCAGATGTCGTTGAAGACACTTCTGGAGAGCTAGACGTATAAATTACATCTTCATCTTTTTGGTTATATGTAAATACATTATCAACGCTTGATTCGCAAGATTGTAAGGTATCATTTCTAGTTTTCGCGACAATTTCTATTGAATGCATATTTTCACGCTCCATTTTATCAACATTGATGTCTACGACGATGTCTAAAGCATTCCCTTTGCTTTGGAATGGAGAAAATATTTCTGTGTCCATATTTTCTTTGTTTTCTGGAGTTTCTTTAGAATTTCCTTTTCCAAAAGGAAACATTGTTTCCATATATTGTGGAACATAAGGCGACACTGGTTGCTCATTAGATTCTGATAACATTTTTTCTAAAGAATCGTTATCATAATACCTGTCATATTCTTCAGAAACGCGAGTTTCTCTGCTATATAACGTTTTATTTACATCCATTTGTGGAGTTTTATACAAGGTTTCTACAAATAAAGCGTCATCATTGCACATTTTGTCACCATATATGAATTTAACTTTATCAGTGTGCTCACTGCAACTGAAAACACCCGATTCATCGTTATCAGACAAACCGTCAACTTTTGGAGAAGAAAGTCCACAGATTTCAATATCTTCTGCAATATCGTCACTGATAACTGTTTCTACACAACCTACATCTTCATCCCAAGATTCTTCGAGTGTTTTATCTTCTTCACAGTCCACCACAAAGGAATCTGAGTAATGACAAGCGTTTTCTTGTTGTGGACTTGATGCGACTTCCGTTAATGTCTCTGTTTCGTCCATGTTTTCATCGTGTTTTGTATTTTGGCTACTTTGTATTTCAGCTAAGCATTCTTCAGACAGTTCTGTATAACACACTTTTTCAGGTTCCTCGGTTTCTTCCTCAGTTATAATACAGCTATTGTCTATTAAAATACAAAATGAAACATTGTCTTCATTATAGAAAGAAGAAACAGAGTTTCGTCGGTTATGATGTATGATGTTGCACAATTTTTGTGCTAGCAAGTCATTATCAACAGTATTCATTTTTCTGCGCTTAAATGGCCAGACAAATTGAACATTCTCTTCATTATCCTGTTTCGGCCGCTCATCACTACTGTACATATTTAATGCTGAATCCGACAACGACCTCTTAAGCCGCTGACATCTTTTATATGAAACGTCATTTGGTTGTAATCCATTAAAAGAAAATCGCACGTGTTCATAGTGATTAGATGATTCTAGTTCTGCATGTTTATCTTCAGGCTGTTCGTCGCAATGCTCTGCCTCTTCTTGGAACGGCTCACACAAAACTTCTTCTATATAAGAAGTGTCTGGTACTTCATTTTGGGTTTTAATATCATTGTTGAGGTGCGTTTTCGCAATGATGTCTGTAATTTCATTGCTATTAGAGTCAGATTCTAAAGAAGGATCGATCACGTTGGTTTCGTTGAATTCACAAGTGACCATTGGAGTGCCAGCAGCAACAATGTTATAGGCTTCATCCACTGCAGGCTCATTTGCTTTTTTATGAATGGCTTCATCTTGAGTACTAACTTCACATTCGAGGTGATCCTCTGAGTTTACAGTTTCATCCACACTGTTGTCTAAAATAGGTGAACTTAAAACACTGGTATCAACTGTTACTTCCATTGCACCATTACAAATGTCTTGTTCTACGTCGACATCTTCTGTTAAATTATTATGAGAAACTTCTTCTACTAGTACTGATTTTCTTATTTCCAAATCACAATCTGAAATATCGTGATCATCATTTTTTTCTATAGTCATATTAGCCACTTCGGTAGCATGAGCCGTTTCGATTGTACTACCCGTTTCGGTAGCATAAGCCGTTTCGATCGTATTAGCCGTTTCGATTGTATTAGTCGCTTCGGTTGTTTTAGCCGTATGGGTTATATTATCAGTTTCGGTTGTATTACCCGTTTCATTTGTATTAGCCATTTCGGTTTTGTTAGTCCCTTCGGTTGTATAAGCTGTTTCGGCTGTATTAGCCGTTTCGGTTGTATTAGCCGTTTCGGTTGTTTTAGCCGTATCGGTTGTATTGGCAGTTTCGGTTGAATTAGTCATTTCGGTTGCACTAGCCGTTTCGGTTTTATTAGTCGCTTCGGTTTTATTAGCCACTTCGGTTGTATAAGCCATTTTGGTTGTATTAGCGGTTTCGGTTGTATTAGTAGTTTCAGTTATATTAGCCGTTTCGGTTGTATTAGCAGTTACGAATGTAGTAGTTGTTTCGGTTTGAATGGCCGTTTCGGTTTTATTAGCTATTTTAGTTGTACTAGCGATTTCGGTTGCATTAGCCGTTTTGGATGTAATGCAACTAAAATAGCCTATATTTGTATTAGCCGGTTCAGTTGTATTAGCTGTTTCGGTTGTATTAGCCGTTTCGGTTGTATTAGCCGTTTCGGTTGTATTCGCTATTTCAGTTGTATTAGCCGTTTCGGTTGCATTAGCCGTTTTGGTTGTATTAGCCGTTTCTGTTATATTAGCCGTTTCTGTTATATTAGCCGTTTCCGTCGTATTAGCCATTTTGGTTGAATCTACCAAAACATCTTTATTTCTATCCATGTCATTTCTCATTGTTGCACAATTGCAATTTCCTTCAGAAAACGTAAGTAATTTTTGAATCCAAGGTGAATACAATTCTTTACTTCCATACCATACTTTTCTCCGAACCGGTTCTTCACATTGGCATTCTAGGTGCTCATCGACTGACTGATCATGGTCACATAGATCTGTATTTTCTGGGATGCTCTGTGTATCTTCGGAATATGTATCTTCAAAATCCTTCGATTCCTTTTCGCTGTCTGAAACCTCTTCTGATGATTGAGTCGTACTGTCTTGCGTATCGATGTTATCATCGATATGATCTACGACATAGTCCTTTGAATTTAGATGCGATTCCGAATTCGTGTTTTGAGATTGGTTTAAGTCTGAATTTTCACAGGAATTGCAGCATGTTACTTCTCTCGTTAAGAGTATTTTTTTTTCATATTGCTGTGTTTGTTCAGTTCCCACAGGATCGCTTACTTCGCTTGAATTATTAATATCTGGAGTGTCAATCTCCGTTTTAGTCTCAGCATGTACAGGACTATTTAATTTAACTACGAAACTATGATTATCGCCAAAGTCTTCATCTATCGCAACGTTTGTGGCAATTTCAGCTGTGTCCATTTCGTATTTTTCTTCTTCTTCTAAACTTTTCGTAGGATTTTGTGAAATTTTTGAATAAATTTCCGTTAAAGTAGTGTGATTAGCGTCTTCTGTCAATTCATCTGTCGTTGAGTCGTCACTGTTGCAAATTTCCTTTTCACTATTAATCATACTCACAAGTTCATTGCCAGGTAATTCTGTTTTTGAAATCAATAATGCACTGCTAACATCTACAATCATGTCCTCCGCGCTATCTAAAGCACATTTGTTTATTTCGATTTCATTTTTTTTATAGCTATCTTTACTTGCTGGAATTTGTTTAAAGTCTATTTCGTCATTAATTTCAGTAATCGGTTTAGGT
Source organism: Polymixis flavicincta (assembly GCA_949987655.1). Classification (NCBI taxonomy): domain Eukaryota; kingdom Metazoa; phylum Arthropoda; class Insecta; order Lepidoptera; family Noctuidae; genus Polymixis; species Polymixis flavicincta. The sequence goes on from OX465173.1 coordinate 21,468,269, forward strand.
ACATCCTGACTGTCTTTTATACTGTCAAGGCTATAATTTCCATCTATATCATCCATGTTTGTCAAATTTTCATTTTCTTCAGTAAATACAGGAAGTAAACTAACCGAATCCGATGAATCATCTTTATTTAATGTGTTTAAAGAATTTTCTTCCAGGTGAGTCGAAATATTAATTTGTGACTGAATTTTTGTTTCTATATATTCAGTACTGTTAATACCTGTTTTGTTCAAACTGAAGTCTATTGCAATCTCCATAGGCAACTGTTTTTCTATTTCTGCATCTTGCAAATCCACGTTATCAGGATGACTGTGAATGACTTGTGAAGTCAAATTTATTGGAGCCTGCTGAATATCCATGTTCACTTTATTAAAGCTATTCGAAATATCTGAATTTTCTTCATTATTTTTTATATTTTCAGGATTTTTTATGATAACACTGTCAGTTCTGAAAGCATTAACACTATGGTGTAAAAGAGTTTCTTTGGGTTCGAAATTTTTTGTTTTACGGTATTTGCTTAACTTAGAAAACTCTTTTTCAGAGTCAACCGTATATGGTGATTTATCAACATCATATTCCGGTCTAGATGGATTTGAATGATTGAATTTATCTTTAATTTGGTTGGGTGATGGATCTAATACTTCTAACGTCGGCAAGTCTCTTATCGAAGTTGCCAAAACGGTACTGTCTCCTTTATTTGCATTAATAAACTGTTGATTGACTTCAGGGAAGTTCAATTCAATATCATTGTCTAGTCTGGGTAGTGAAGCTAGACATAAGCCTGAGTTACTTTCCAAGTCTTGTATAGTGTAGCTACTTTTCATTTGGTCAATAGAGTTGCTATTGGAAAATTGAGTATTTATCATTTTGCAGCTTGGAATTCTTAAATTTTCATTCATATTCATTCGGTGATCAGTTCTTTTCATCATGTTGCAGTCAATATTTTCATTCATGCCATTTAATATGGGTGATTTCAACATGACTGGATTCGCAACTTTCTCTATTGCCCTCTCTGCCAAAATGTTTTGGACGGGTGCTGCAACTTCTACATTGAGCATTTTAGGACTACAAGGCTTTATTTCAAAATTGCATCCAACTTCTTTATGAATGACTGACTGACTTATTTTAGATTCCACATCTAAAGGTGACACTGGTCTCGGTGGTATTACTGCTGTCACCTGTTTCGGATAAGCTCCTTTTTTTGGCATATGGTACATTGACTCTTTAGGGGTCTTGTAGTTATTCATATGTGATGATTCTATCACTTCTTCAAACTGATTGAGTAACTCAATACTATTATATCCTTTAATATTCTCAGGTAATTTAGAAACTTTTTGGATATGTTCATATTTTGCAAGTTCGTCACTAGGAACATTCACCAGACCAAGGACGTACAGTTGTTCCTGACTATTCTTAGCTTCATGTGAGAGTGATTTCCCAAAATTGTTTTTATCACTAGAACCTGTCTGTATTATTATTTCTTTTGAACTGTGTTCATCTTGCTCTTCATCCCCTTCATTCCACATTTGCAAGAACTGTCTAACATCAATTTGTTTTTTGTCTTTGGATGTATTATTATTCGAATTTAATTGAGACTTGGACATCATAGGTGATGTTCTAACTATTGGTCCGTATCTATTATAATTATCATAATATTTCCTAAGGTATTCATTTGGTATTCTGTTGATGCCAGAATCAATACTTCTAACACTTGCAGTAGATGATTGGCTCACATAGCCACAGTCTTCTTGAGAAGTTCCGAGAGTTTGTGTGGTATCATTACTTGTGTTAGAATCAGTAGGTGAAATTGCTAGTGTATTGGGTGAAAACACAGGTGCATGTCTTGACATAGGGTTATGCATGTTTAAATTAGGGTCCATGTTTCTAAAATGAGCTATATGTTCATAATTTTTAATATGTTGGGTGTCTTTCTTGTAATAAGGATTTGGTGTTATGTTATGGATATTTAATGCGGAATAATTAGGCATAATAACTTGGCTCTTCATGGGCATTCTGGTCATTTCATTGACAAAGTAGCTTTCAGTTGGAGGATATATTTTGGGTCGACTATTTTCATAATCAATATATGTTTTAGCGTTGCTATCATAAGGTTGTTTGTTAGGAGGTATAGCTTTCATTTGAGCATCAGGTGGGTATGAATGCATTTTATTTTGAGGACCATTTCCAACAACTGGTCCATAGTTTGGATGGATTACTTGATTACGATATTGAACATTGTAGTTGGGGCCTAGACTTTGAGGATTTCTTTGATATCCTTCCATAACAGGTTCAGCAACTCGGGTATCCAGATATTTAATAGGAGGGTATGGTGGATAGGGGTGAGGTGGCATAGACTTCTGAACCTCATATTTATGAGCCGGAAAGCCAGGTGGGGGATGGAATGGATTAGAATAATTACCAATGTATTCATACCTTTGCTGAGGATATCTTTCCTTTACACTTGGATACGGCTTGAAGCGAATGTTTCCTTCTTGAAAATATGGATCAGCATACACATAGCCTTGTTCTTCTGGAACAGTTCTATGAGGTCTGGGTACCACCGGGCGAGGACCGGCACAGCTGGGGTAATCTTGATATTGGTACAGTTCAGGAGCACCATACATTCTTGTAGAACGTAAATTAACACTGCCTGGAGGCCATCCATGGGGAGCAGTCCGGGTATGAGTGGAATTTGCACTAGGTAAACACATTTCAGGGTTCCTCACATTTTTATGTTCATTATTAGTAGGATTAACAGCATAAGGCACATCACAAAACTTTGCCTCTGGTGGCATGTTTAACTTGATATTTTTAGATAGACCGTTACTTCTATCTGATACTTGAGCATAATTGGTGTCATCATTTACTTTGATAGAGTTGTATGTAGGTGGCACCATGATACGCTGCATGTTTTCTTGGAATGTTTGTCTTGGGGATATGTTTCTTGTAGGGTTCTGGTAATTGGTTAACTTATGGGGGTATTCGGGTGGACGGCGATACGCGTTGTCCATGCATTGCCATGGTTCTGCAGGACCTTTCTTTATGTGATACGCTTCACTGGCGGCAGGCGGAGGCACGACTCGGTCAGGTCCTATGACGGCGCACGGCCGCGCGTTCTGTACATCCACTTTGCCCAAGGAGCTAGACCCAATATCTTGATATGACTTATTTCTGTCACAGTGGAGCGCGATACCGCCGCCTTGAGAGTACTTGCTGCCGTCATTGTTGCGTTCACTCACAGCAGACTCGGTCCTCAAGTCTTTAGCATCCATTGCCACGGTTGTTTGGACACATATTCGTATTCGGTGTTAGCATTTTTCAATATTGGGCTAATTTAAATTCTTTGGAATAACTCAGTATCCAGGTTGCACAAAACTATTTCCATTCTGAAATATAAACAAAATATCACATAGATAAAGTGACAACTGTCAAAACAATATGCCACATAGGCCCCCATATATTTGGAACGCAAAGCGTAGCACTTCGGGTGTCAACTTAAAATATCAAATATACCTTTAGAATTTCTTCTAATTTGATGAAACATCAATATTATTTCCAAGGAAACACCGATTTATTACGTTTTGAAGTCGCCCATAAATTATGGTGATGTTACCCAAACAAAAAAAAAAACCATACACAGTAGGGTTGTGCGTCGTATGTGGTAATTGGGTAATCGTCGTAGTAGGAATAAGGTATGAATAGAAAACGATATCTTACATATAATTGGACTAAACTTACATTTATGCCTAAAATAAGTTATATTTATTTTAAGATGTATTTCAAGGACTACCTACTGACTGAGAAATGGGAGGAAACGAGAGCAAGTTAGTCGATTTTGACGTGTTCATTTTAGTGTCTCTTCGCTAATCGGCGATTTTATTTTCCATTTTTGTTCTTCTTCATGGTTGCCTTAACGCTTAAGAATGGGGTAGTGACCACATAGGATACGTTTCCAAGATATGCGGTCTCCTGTATTGTGGATCCATGATTGCTCATCTTGCATTATTTATGACAATTTTTCAACTCTAATGTGAACACACTCGCTTCCTCCACTGACAACAGGATAGCGATATGTGTTTTTTGGTAAGAGGAAAGGGGATGCAGCTTCTTGAGAGATCTTTCTTTTGTTTGACAATTTGACATTAATTGTCAATAATTTGACTTTTTCTCCGATTGAGTGAATTCGTGCACGACCGTGATATTTGTAATTCTACGATAAATAAATATTTTTATTTCATAAAAGTAGTCAAGAATTCTTCGGAATGAAATATATATCTGTTAGTTTAATATTGTCTTTAATTTTTGCTGTCTATGTTATTAATACTATATGGACTTTAGCTGAAATATTTATACCGCCAGAATGTAGTCGTGGCGAGAGATGTTTTTCATCTTATTTAACTTCAAATCCCGTGCTGCATCTAGTTCTGTTTACCTCTGTAAAAGAGCATCCTTATTTAGATGGTTCTACAGCTGACAGTGTCTCAAAGGTGTATACTTCTCTCAAGTTTGACTATCGAAATCCGGCAACATTGTAAGTATCCTCCCATTTTGGGTCCTGCTCAAATCTGAAGTAAAAATTAAGGGTTTCGTGTAACAATTAATTTTGCCTTTTTTAGTGATATTAAATTGAAAGTGCCACGTAAAACTCGCAATAATGGGTCATTGTATATGCATGCAGTCTTATTGGATGACGGACGCTTATACAAAGAGTTTGATGAGATAATTCGCACGGAGTCTATACACACTCTCCCTCTGGTGACACATACAGAACCTCAAGCTGCAACATTTAATCTTCTTCAGCAAAATGTGAGCTATTTAATGTTCCAATGGGTATTAACCCATTCCTGTCAATGCTTTTTACTAGGTTACGGTCCATTAATTATATTTTTATGTTATTTTTCAGGCTGAGGGTAAAAAAGTTGTTGAAAAGAAAACAGTTCGTCCATATTCCCACATCACTACAGTAGCTCCACTATCCATTCTCACCGATGATCTGAGACTACCTAGTAATAAAATACCTGGTGAATTGTATCCTTTCATAAGGTAACATTTTTAATATACTTTTGTGAGTTGTGGCAGGTCAGTGCAATTTAGAAGCAGAATAAATTTGTTTTTGTGTAATGAAACAAAAATAAAAAATAAAAATTAAGAAGGCTGGTTGAAGCTATTTTTCCAATTTTGTCTTTAATCCTATTTTTAATCCATCCCATCCAATGAAGGACTTTAATTCGTCTGCTGTCAAACTCACCTTCAACTTGCAGTATTTACATAGGTGTTGACTGCCGCTTGGAGGTTGAAAATTATCCCATGAGAACATACTATCAGGATGAAAAGTATCCTATGTGTTAATCCAGTTTATAAACTATCTGTGTGCCAAATTTCATCCAAATCTGTTCAGCCGTTTTAGCTTCACACATCTAAACATCTTCACAAACTTTCACATTTATAATATTATAGTGGGATATACATATTGTTACACACATCAGTATAGTACAAGAGCAGTGGTAGCCTAGTGGTATTGGTCTTGACTTACCAGTTGTTGGTTGTGAGTTCAAACACATGCAGGCACTTTGTGTATTTAATATCATCACCACTGTTCTCAAAATGGTGAAGGAAAAGATGGTGAGGAAACCGGTATGTCCTAGAATCAAAAATTCGAAGACATCCAACAACCCACACTGGGCCCGCATGTTGGATTATGGCCCACTCTATCTCAGAGAGAGGAGGCCTGTGTACCAGAAGTGGAAAAATTATAGGCTGACAATGATCTTCAGAAGACAAGTTCTAGTACTGGCAGCTCAATAGACAGATCTCGGAAGTCCTCTTTGTAAAGGATCTATCTATAGGGCAGAGCCAGCTTGCAAAACTGAACACCGACAATGGCAACATCGTATCTGCCAAACCTGAGCTGTTGATAGAGATAGAGAAGTGCTAAGGGCAGCTATACACATCAACCAGTAGCCCCGGAGAAATTCTCTTGTGATTTCTGGCTTCAGCAGGAGGGTTGGTGATTAAAATTGACTGGCGGTCATACATATTCGTTTTTTTTTAAGTACAATATATACACATTTTTTGTTTATTTTTAAACCTAGAAAAACTTTTGGTGTCATTAAATAGTCGTCAAAAGTTTCTTTTGGGCTTGTTGGGATAGTGCTAATACATAAAAAAATTGATACTGTTGAACATACTTTTAACAACCTAATAAAATTGCCTCTTTTATTTCAGGGTTAGAAGTGGCAAGTTCTTGCCAATACTACAGCACAATGTTTTGAAGTCCAGATTAGCGCACTACCAACTGCTAAACAGTAGCTCAACGGAAGTGAATATAACAGTGAATGTGTCGCCGACGTCGTATGGTTCCTTACGATTGGCACTGCATGTCAGATTGGCCCTAGAACAGCTGTTTTCTCTAGGCTTCAGTGAGAAAGATGTGGATGATGTAAAAGGAATATTTGCCGACACCAACTTGTATTTACTATCTGCTACTGTATTGATTGCCAGTTGTCATGTAAGTTACATTCATATCTAGCGGACTTGACAGATGTTGTCCAATCCAGATGTTTAGTTTTACTGGGATTTCAGAAATTTCTAGGCAACTTTTAAAGTTTTCCTTCCCTTACCTTATTCCAAATATATAAAATAAAACAAAAATTAACCAAATCATTCCAGCCATTCCCAAGTGATGCGCTTACCAAAGAACAACATTTAATTTTTATGCAGCTACACAGATAAATATAACTTGACAACACATAAAAAACATCTGATGAGTGTTGCACCATATAGGCATATATAGGACTCATGCAAAATCATATTTAGTCCTTCCATATTTCTTTTGCTTTGTCTAGCTAGTACTGTCTACCTAGCCTGGCTCAATATTTAAGTAAGTAGGTAATGAAACTATTTCCATTCCAGCTATTGTTTGACTTCCTGGCCTTCAAGAATGACGTGTCGTTCTGGCGCCGGAAGCGCTCTCTGGCGGGATTGTCCGCACGTACCGTGTTTTGGCGAGCGTTCTCACAGACGGTCATATTCTTCTATCTGCTTGATGAACAGACCTCTCTTCTTGTACTTGTACCAGCCGGTATCAGTGCGATTATTGAAGTAAGGCAATTCACAAATCCTATTTGTACAGAGGCCAGCACATCAAGCTACCCCAATCTGTCAAATTTCTTTGATAGTTTTTCAACTTTATCACAAAGGAATAAGGTTCATGTTCAATTGGGAAAATTTGACAGTTTAGGATAGGTTGACCTGCTGGCGTCTGTACAGTAAAATTTATTTGCCGTTCATTTGTATGTTTTTTTTTCGTATTTATTCATTCATAAACATTCTTTAAATCATATAGATTAATTCATTCAAATACATTCGTTCATGCATATACATTTGTACAATCATATACATTCATTCAACCATAGATTTATTAATATACATTTACTAATTAATTCCTATGCATTCATTTTTTCAGTCTTTCATTACTTTTATGTCAGCAAAAGATGCAAAAAAAAAAAACAAGATTTAATGTAGATGTTATCAATCCTATTAGCAAATCTTTATTTAATACGTGAAGCAAAAACTTTGTACCCCTTTTTGCGAAAATTAGGCGGATGGAGGAGAATGAAATTTGCCACCATTAAAGTTTATACGGAGGAGTGCGAAAAGCTAATGTTTTTGATTATTGTGGATTAAAATCGAATTTCGACCTCTGGGCGACCACTAGTATATATAAATAAGAACTACATTATTTATCCTTCAGTTATGGAAAGTGACAAAAGTCCTGCATCTTCGCATAACGTTCTCCGGTTGGAGGGTGCGTGTGTGGCGGGACACGAGCGCAGACGCTGGAGAGAAAAGCACGGCTAAAGCTGACGCCGAGGCCATGAAGTACTTGTCCATGTTGCTGTACCCGCTATGCTTCGCCGGCGCCATCTACTCGTTGGTTTATGAACCGCACAAGAGGTATGTACTAAGAATAAAGTTTATTAAAAAAAAAAAACGCTGATTACGCATTCTCATCAGGGCCAGTCACCCAGCTCGTTAGACACAACTTTGACTAAGAATAAAGGAATGGGCCAACGTTTGCAAACTACGTCAAATCTATTTGTCGCCAATCCCGCAATGTTTGAGGACTAAGGTCCAGGACCAGTACCTACGAGGGTCATTCAATAAATACTTAGCCTACAAAAAGTAAACGAAAATTTTGGAAAAGTGGCAATTTATTTTTCAACATAGTCTCCTTTTAGTTCGATACACTAGATACACTAGAAAATAGTTTTTGTCAAACTTTGCAAAATAGGCCTCCGTGGCGGCGATGACCTCCTCATTCGATCCATATCTATTCCCGGCGAGTGATTTTTTCAGATTAGGAAACAGAAAGAAGTCACAAGGGGCCAAATCTGGAGAATACGGTGGATGGGGCAGCAATTCGTAGCGTAATTCGACCAATTTGGCCATGGCAACGGCAGACGTGTGAACCGGTGCGTTGTCGTGGTGAAACAGCACTTTTTTCTTCGCCAGATGGGGTCGTTTTTTCTTTAATTCGGCGTCGAATCGGCCCAATAAATCGGCATAGTAAAGCCCTGTAATTGTTTTACCCTTCTCGAGGTAATCGATGTAGATCACACCTTGTGAATCCTAGAAAACGGTGGCCATAACTTTTCCGGCCGATTTTACAGTTTTCGCCTTCTTTGGAGCACGTTCTCCGGTCTGGATCCATTGTTTTGATTGCTCCTAGGTCTCTGGTGTGTACCAGTGGATCCAGGTTTCATCGACGGTCACAAAACGACGCAAAAACTCCGCTGGATTCCGCTTAAACAGCGCCAAACACGTCTCCGATGTGGTCTCACGGTTGCGCTTGTTTTCTGGTGTGAGTAAACGCGGCACCCATCGCGCCGACAGCTTTCTCATGCCGAGTTCCTCGTGAAGAATATGATGCACTGTTCCTTCTGAAATGCCTACAGTCTCAACTAGCTCCCGAACCTTCAATCGGCGATCTGCCAATACGAGATCATGGATTTTTTTTATGTTTTCCTCCGTAGCAGCTGTTTTCGGTGCACCTGGACGTGGTTCATCAAAAACCGACGTACGGCCACGTGCAAACTCGTTGAACCAATTCTTGACGGTGGCCATCGATGGAGAACAGTCACCGTACACAGCATCCAAGCGCTCTTTGATTTCGATGCGCGTTTTCCCTTCCAAAAATAGGAATCGAATCACCGAACGATATTGCTCTTTTTCCATTTTTGTAAAACCGATCGACACGTTCGCTTCCATGTTGTCAAATTAAAACAAATGAAGGGATTGGAATGAAAATTTGAAAAAAGAATTTAAAAGAATGTGCTACACTGTGGTAAAACTCTTTTGAAACTACAGCGCCCTCTGGCGATGAGGCTAGGTACTTATTGAATGCACCTCGTACGTCGTGCCTGTTATGACATACGGTGTCCAGACGTGGACACTCACAGTCAGGCCGATCCACAAATTTAAGGTCGCTCAGCGCACTATGGAGAAAAGATTATCCAGAAAAGAACCGGAGTAACCGACATAGCTTGTATAGTACGCAAGCAAGTGGCCGTGAGCTGGCAATGTATGTCGAAGGACCCATGGCCGGCGAAGCCGACGAGTCCTGGGATGGAGACGCCTATCGGCAAGCGTAGTGTGGGACGCCGTCTAGCTAAAAGGACCGACAACCTTAAAAAGGTAGCTCGGATAGTGTTTTGGCTCAGCGTGGTAGAGGCCTTTGTCCAGCAGTGGGCTGCGATAGGCTGAGTGGATTGATTGATCGAAGCGTTTTAATCTGCAAATAAAACATATCAACATATGTATCAATTTAACAGCATTGGCGACAGGGTCAAAGCGTGCAGAGATATCCTTATCATGATTATTGGACTTTATTTCAACTTGCGCAAAGTAAATATTTATTTTTGCTGCACTTCTCCAGGTCCGACTTCTTATTTTGCTATCGGTAACCTGGGCCTAGATGTATGAGACTAGGATGGTTGAATGCATATTCATGTATTTAGTTATTATTCATACCTACACTTCAACCTTTGTAATGCTACTAAAAGAAACATATCATATGTCACTCGGCATTGTGAAGCTTTCTATCAGTGCAAGAGCAAATCGGATCAGACAAACAATCAATTTTAACTGTGTATAAAATTAGTTTAGATTATAGTTATCTAGTCTTAACTAATAACAAAATCTAAAAATTACATAATTATTTTGCAGTTGGTACTCTTGGGCACTACACAGCATTGTGAATGGCGTGTACGCATTCGGGTTCCTGTTCATGTTACCGCAACTCTTCGTCAACTATCGACTACGCTCGGTGGCCGCGCTGCCGTGGCGTGCCTTCATGTACAAGGCGTTTAACACGTTCATTGACGACGTGTTCGCCTTTATCATTACGATGCCCATCGCACATCGGGTCGCCTGCTTCAGAGATGATCTCGTGTTCTTAGTTTATTTGTACCAGAGATGGTGAGTTGAGCTATATTTATTTATTATTGGTATTTGTTATCATCATCTGCCTAGTCTTTTCCCAACTACGTTGGGGTCGGCTTCCAGTCTAACCGGCTACAGCTGAATACTAGTATTTTACGAGGCGCGACTGCTTATCTGACCTCCACAACTCAGTTACTGGGTAACACGATACCCCTTGGTAAGACTGGTTGTCAGATTTTCCGACATTTGACGACCAGTAACGACTGTCAAAGATACACCAAAAACAGCTGGAACCAACTGCTTAACGTGCTTTCCGATGCACGAAAGGATCTTTTTATGTAAACATGGTCACCCATCAACGGATCTACCGCAGCTTACCCCGATCCATCGTCCCGTGTAGCTGTTATTACTATGTAGGGTTCATGATTTCTCGAGCTTATCAGTTTCTCGGGTCTCGAGAATTCTCGAGGCTAATTTCTCGGGTCTTCTCGGGTTGTCGAGAAATTTACATTTACGTATGTTTTTGCATATGTTTTCGGTTAAAATAATAAAAAAAATACAGAAAATAAAAAAAATAAGTATCATAAAAAATTTCTTCATATATTTTTAACCGACTTCAAAAAGAAGGAGGTTATCAATTCGACATGTTTTTTTTTTGTGTATGGTTGGTCATAACTCCGTCGTATATAGACGGATTTGCAAAATTCTTCTTCTGATTATGCGTTTCGGAGACAGACAACGGAACTCTTCAAAAAATTGCAGTAAATCAACCGCGAATGCTGCTATCGCATAAATATGCATTGTTTTGACCCCAAGGATGATGAAATTTCGAATTGGTGTGGGGTATGTAACTAAAAAGTGAAAAATAAAAACTTTTTTCAAGAAAGTAACAACCGAGTTCCGGAAAAACACTACAAAGTGAAAAATATCTTTAATTTCGGAAAGCGGTTGTTATTTTTTTGAAAAAAGTTTTTAAATCAATAAAATAAGTGTTTTTCCTGACAAATAAAAGTAGGTATCTTAATAATCGTACGTAACTTTTTTTTTTAAACAGTCATTAAAAAAAAAATGCTTTTCCCAATAAAATAAAAAAATAATAACATTAAAACGTTAATACTACGCTGACTTATAATTACCTACAACCACAACGCCATTTTTGGCAGGTTAATTAGGAAAAAAATCAACTTAAAACTGCAAGATCAATAAAACAACATCTGGACATGTACATACGTACAGACATACAGAACAATTAGATCTCCTTACTTTGTCTGTTAAAATGTGCCCTTAGAAAAACTTAAGCATTTATAGCTTTTTTTTTACTGTACAGACGCCAGCAGGTCAACCTACCCCAAACTGTCAAATTTTCCCAATTGAACATGAACCTTATGCTTACGGTATAAAGTTGAAAATCTATCAAATAAATTTGACAGATTGGAGTAGCTTGATGTGCTGGCGTCTGTACAATAGAGTCACATTAAAGGGCGAACTGATGCCTCCTAAACGAGGCCAAAAGCCTGTGTTTTAGGAGCCAAGATTCCTCCAGATATAGTGGTATACAAATGGTATTAAATATCGTGCAAGCACATTAGTTACAAAAACATAAACAAATATGATTTCTCGAGTTCTCGACTTTTCTCGAGCTTAATTTCCCGGGAACAAAGCTCAACGATTTCCCGGGAATTCCCGGGAATGAACCCTATTACTATGCCACAAATCCATATGAGTATTTAATACGATACATTATTTATATTTGAGTGTTTGTTATTTATTTAGGTCATTCATGGTTAGTTAGCGGCCTAAGATTTAGTCGTTTTCCAATCATATCATAATACCAGAGTATTTCTGCTAAACATAAGTCACTCATACATAATGCGTTTTATGTTTTAAGCAAACAGATTTATTATCGCCGTAACTAATGCGTTTCCAAATATGATAATTATAGCTCCGTTCATTCTAGCGGTAATTCATGTGTAGTGGATTTCCTATATGCACATAAACTAACGATTATAGAACTTAGAAGCAATTTACCTCCTTTGCTGCTTAAAGAATTCATGAGAAATCTAAATTTGTAACATGGATACAATAAATTTTAAACTTTATCCGAATTAACATATTGTGTATTTCAGGTTGTACCCAGTGGACAAGTCCCGCACAGACACCGCTTCCAGTATGGATGAAAGCCCTGAGGAGTTAGAGCCAATCAAGCAAAAAGAAGAATAGTGGTCAACGTTTTTTTTTTTTGAGATTTCTATCGTACTACAAAGAGGCTGTTTAAGGTGCTACTTGAGTTAGCGCTATTAAAAAGACATTTTTCTTTGTCTTTGATATGTTATGCAAAAAACTTACATATAGAATTATTGTTGCATATGTAAACTTTTTGCTGACGAAAGACTAAAATAAAGACGTGCATTTAGTAGACTGCATCTTAGCTACGTTTTTCGAAGAAAATAAATATTTTTGCAATTTTTTTAGCAGAGTTTTTGGATTGGATATTTTCAAAGTGACTTGAATCAGTAGACTATGATAGTTCCTTTACTATGAAACAGACTATTATGAATATTATGTATGATATTACATTTTATTATGAGTTACTAGCTCGTTTATTTCCTATTAATTTAGTATAGAAGACTAGAAGATTTTTTTAATAGAGTTTCGCTCATGCTGTTTTCAGGGTGTTAATCTATATTTATGAGTACATATTATAATTATTTGTCTAGAATCACATGAGAAACTAAGCCGATGGTTGGTTATTGAATGAGTCGCCAAACTGATTTTTTTGTAAAACTGTCTTCCCACGGGAATTTGCTCAGGCTTTTCTATGGAGCTAAGCAGAAACTACAGAACGCCATCTGCATTATCAAACAGATTTGTCAGACAAAGTACACTTTGTCCTAACTTAGGTCATGGTTTGCCCTTGTGTCAAATATCATCGTAATCTGTTCAGTCGTTAAAGCGTGAACAGGTAACACAGACAGAGAAAAAGAGTTTGTACGGATGTAGGTATGCACCAAAAACCAAAACAAAAACGTTGGATACATTATGGCATTACGAAACAATGCATTCAACCTACTGGCATTCCATTAAGAAAACCGGAATTTAAACTCGAAAGGTGTTTTTTTTTAATTTCAAAGAATATGTCTGTTAGCCAGAAAGTCAAGCTATTGTTCCTAACCTAATGAAGAAACAGACTCATCCAAGTTGTCCAAGTAAAGTGAACGCAGGTAGTTCTCGCATAGTGACACACGCTCTCGAACGTGACCTACTGATGAAACAAGTAGCGATGGGCGATTCCGAGATGTTTTAACAATCGAAAGAATCGATGTCGTTAAAATAAACCATCGAGTCAACAATCGACTCGCCGTTCTGCAAAACAATCGAGATGTTTTTCGATTGTTTCGTGTCAGTAGAATCGACCGCTAGTTTTCGATTGTTTCGAGTCAGTGGAATCGACCGCTAGTTTTCGATTGTTTCGAGACAGTGGAATCGACCGCTAGTTTTCGATTGTTTGGAGTCAGTGGAATCGACCGCAAGTTTTCGATTGTTGGAATCGGTCACAGAGTCTTGCTCGGTCCCCGAGGTCAGTCGATTGCATGCATCGAGTCCAGGCGCATGTTAGTTAGAGGCAAGAGCGTGCCAGACTCAAGTCGAGCGAGCTGCGCGTAATTTGTGAACGTTTAAATTTACTTACGATTACGATGCACTGTTTTATTTTTAACTAGCTTTTAAATTCATCAAAATGCCACGGATTTTTAAACAATCGCGCCAACCAACCAACTCGCGAAACCCTAAGCCATCGAGGAATAACTCTCGACTCGAATGAACGCGTCATGCGCCAGTCGCAATAACAGACCGAGTCGGACTCGAGTCCAAGTCGAAACAATCGAGAACCATCGAGATGTTCAAACAATCGAATAAAACCTCTCGCCATCGCGCATCGCTAGAAACAAGTCACGATTCATTGAATAACCAGTGCAGTGGCATAGTTTAAATACTTCATGTATTTATAAAAACATTGGAAGAGATTATTTATTACAATTCATCTTTTTATTAATTTTAATTGATTTTTGATGTGATACACATTATTGTAAAACAATGAAATAGAATAGGATTGTGTTCTGTATGTTAGCATAATTGTGTGTGCGGCTTGGCTAATTGGATTGTTTGCGAATTATTTATTTGAAATTATATTTTAGGGCTTCCTATCCCTCAAAAAAATTACATTTACATTTAGGAACTTGTGGTAGCCGGCAAAGCGTAATTCGATGTAGGATATAAATGAACTGCTTTTGTTTAAATTCTGGCGCCACGTTTCTGTTCGTAGATCATAATTTTGAAGGCTGATGAAAGATAATATCCGAGTATAAAACTTACCTTATATCCTGCTTTCGCCCTGGGCTACGTTGCCTTTATGCCAAATTTCATCGAAATCTTTATATGTATGTGCGGATAAAATTGGCAGTAATTAAGAAATAATATCAGGGTTTTGGAATACTCACTGTGTCGCAACTCTAGTTTAAATGTTATTTAAAAGTACGTGCAGAGTAAGCAGGTACCAGTATACGTATATATAGCTTGGTACTTTCTGCAAAATTATTAAAAAAATATTGTTTTTGTGTGTTTACGTAGTTATTTACTACTATTTAACTCGTTTAGATGTCAATTAAAGGTACCCAAATCAAAGTGTTGATTATCTTAGTTATTCATCAGATTTGTATAACATGGCTTTTGATTAAGGCTTAGCGCAGACCATTATGAACGCAGAGCAATGGATTACTGACAACATTTAATAAAAAAACATGTGCGGTCGGGGGACCCCCGACAGGAACGAAGTTGTTTACGCGATACTCGCACGCACACATCGTATAAAATAAGAAGAGACAACGAGAAAGTTTGAATCTAATACGCGTATTAATACAGAGAACACTGAGACACTGTTTTGAAAAGCTGTCGACAATCTTTATTTTAACCTCGCTATCGGCTTTAGCACCCAAAATAAAAACCAAAGATGGCGGCTGCGAAAATATTCTAATCTTTCATCATGGGTGTCGTTTTTATAATTTTATTGCTTTAGCACCCTCGAAAACAATGCAAACGACACCCATGACGAAAAATGTTGAAATGTTTGCAGCCGCCACCTTGAATTTTCATTTTGACCTCACTATCGGCTTTAGCACCCTCGACAACCATGTAACTGTCTCTCTCTCTTTCTCTCTCTGTGTCTTTACGAGAGAAAGCCGCATGGACGGAGCATAACGATTTTTCGTTACCTTCTACCAATTTACTCCTGCTGCAGAACGTAAGGAAACGAAAACGTGACGTGAGCCTCGGTTAAAGAACTTCGTTCCAATTAACTTCATTATTACAGTCTTAAAGTGCAATTCAGATAGTGCGCTTTGGACCACCTGATGAGCTGTTTGATGACTGGGTCGATTTTTGTATTGCCAACAATAAGGTGTATTATTCAATGTCATCTGCAAATTCATTCTTCTATCTGCGGGCCGTGCGGAGCATTCCTACAGGAACATTTTATTATTTATAGATAATAATTTATGTACCTAAATGAATATGTGGACGTAATAAATACTATGTAGGTTTCATAGATTTTGAGGTTGTGTACTAGATTACATTAAATTGTTATGTATAAACTCGATTTCACCTACGAATTACTACAGTCCGGCCGTCGCATCGGGAGAACGTGTTCTTGACACCCGCCAGTTTCATACAGACGAATATGTGTTATGCGAGTTTGAGATTTATTAATTAGTAGCATTATCGCACTGACGGGTGTTAGGAATGCAATCTCTCAATGGCCGGAATTACGAATAACGTAGATTTTTTTTTGAGTAACGGGTTAAGTCTGGCGCGGAACCTATCGGTTCCATTACAATAGAAAATTAATTGTGTCTCATTAGCCGGAATTAACAGATTAAAGTTGGATAATGAAATGAGTGTAAAAAATATTGAAAGCATTTATTAAATTAATTTGATATTAAATATTGACTCATCACAATAATCGGAGCTATTTATATTAGATAGTAAAATGTATTTATTTTAATGTAAAACAATTTGGTTTTATGATATAAAAGATGGAGACGACCATACGGCAGTAAATAAAATTTCGTATAATTATCTACTAAATAATAACGTTGTCAGTCCGCATTATTTATTAAAGGATCCCAGTGTAGCTTTCACAGGCATTCTACAGGCTGGATAGCCTGATTTGCCTTGCCCCCGACAGCGAACAGCTGGCGGAAGAATAGCGGTTGATTTGAAAGGACTCTTACTATTGATTGACATTCGATTCGGAACGGAAGCGAATCGAATGGTTGTGAATAACTATGCTGCTCATCCTGCCATTCAAATTTAAATTGTAGGTAGTTAATTTTGATATTTGAATTTATTTGATAATCTTGTGCATTTGCTAGTGTTTGCATTAATTATTATCGTATGTCGACTCCACATTGTGTAAATTTTATGTCATAATGCAGAAACGTAATTTTTGGGCAGATGATAAACCTTTATATTTTATGGGAAATGTTCAAATATTTAGGCAGTGGACTGCCTAACGCTGATGTGGACGATTCAAACATTTATAGGAGAGTGTGTGAATAGTAAATATTTAGTACATGATAAAGCTAGCTTCCTTCTATATAGGTACTGTTTTATAGACAAACGTAGATAACATTACGCTATCGTCTGTTGACCTATATACACAAAACTGTTAACATTATACAGGATAAGTTTTTATCCAGTGCGCAAACTGTAACCATGAATTCAGCAAGCATATCATTCTAGACCGTCCAGCGTAGAAAAATTTCGTCGGTTATCCAAAAAATAATCAGCTGTTCCATACATTTTGACCGCGTAAGAATTGCACTTTCTATGAAACAACAAATATTTTTTTTCTATAACAGACGAAAAATTTCTGCGCTGAGGGTTCTAGAATGATATGCTGAATTCATGGTTACAGTTTGCGCACTGGATAAAAACTTATCCTGTATAACATAGCAATTGTGTAGGTATAGACTTCCAGAAGGTATGTTATTTGTACATGTCACCGTAAGATTGTGAATACCGTTAGTTTATAATCTATCTCGCGAGATTATAAATTGCACCATACTGCTTATATTTTAACGCATAATTTTTCGGTAGATTATAATCTATCGAAGTGAAACTGTTAAATCACAATCTGTCGCGCGTTAAATTGTCAACTGTCCGAAGGCTGTACCTGATTGGTCGGTCTTACAGTAGGCCGTTATGTGTCCATCGAGTTAAAAATAGAACGCTGTTTTCATTTTACTTCTACAAAAATTGTATATAACTAATTCTAAAGCTGTGAGTTATTTTCAACAGGAAATCAGTTTACAATCACCAAAACACGTGTTTGTTTGCATTCGACAACAAACGAATTAACAAATAAATATGGCGGCGCGGGCATATGCCGTTCAACCAATCAGCGCGCGAGGTGCGTCCTGTCGCATGCCATTTCACAATTTGACGGTTTCTCTTCGATAGATTACAATCGAAAAATAATGTGTTAAATTGTAAGCCGTATTTTATGGTTCACAATCTTTCGACAGTTCACATTCTCGCGCATTTTCGCGTTCATAATCTAACGGTATTTTCAATTTTACGGTGTCATACATAAAGTGTAAAGGTTGTTTTGTTGCTAGCCGTTATTAATAATGTAAATGCTTGTACAACATGGCCGATAAATGATGGCCGTTCCGAACTTTTCGCAGAAGGCTGCGCAGTAAGATTTTTAAGGAACGAAATGGTGGTGACATGAGGCAAGACGTGCGAGTGAGAGAACATGCATGAAAGTTCGGAGTGCCTATCTTAAGACCGGCAATGATTCATCGACCGTATTGTACCTACCCGGCTGTAAAAATGGCACATCGAATTTTAGGAGATGTTCAATTTTGTATAGCGCCATCTCTTTCACTAATACCTGTGTGACCATCTCTTACTAAGCCAAGTTTCCCACGAATGTAAAATAATCGCGGTGGGATTTTTTCGCGTACTGAATCTTCTGCGCAATGGATCTTAACCGCAATGCTTAGCGCCGAGAGTTGAAAATCGAACACTGTGTTTTTTTGTCGCACTGCCCTCGAGTCGATTGAGGGTTGAAAATCCGGTACGCGATACAATTCCGCTGCGATTTTATTACGGCCGTGTGGACGTCTACTAAGAGCCCGATCATACGTACCACAAAGACTGCAGGTTGACGTGGACGGGTGCTTAATTGTATGAAAATGAATAGTTTATTCACACGGACCACATTAGGCCATCAAAATCAACCGTATGCGCGATACCGACCACATCAAGGCAACATCGCAACCACCAGCGAGACCGCGCACTAGTGGCAGGCCAAATCACGAACACAATGTTGCGTTGACCTATTGATTTGATTTTGTAGTTACCGCAACGCAAGAAGCTGCAGCGACACTATCCACTGCTTGCTCACATTTGTGGTGTGGTTGTGGTCTGTCTGATGGGGCCTTTTACCCCGATTTGCCATATAAACTTCCGGGTACTGTAACTAATTGTTAAAATGAAACTTGGACCTTATTTATTTATGAATGGAATTGATTCATGTGAATGACTTTATTGCGCATTAAAATAATGTCTTTAATTAGATTGATAAGTTTTATTTATTCTATCCTCATGTCTCAGCGACAGTTCTGATATAATCGTTATTAGGTAGATATAACATAGTCTTATGTAAAGTCATAGTTTATTCAATGGATAATTATTACTCATTGCTGTTCTTAGCCACAAGACTCTCTTATCAAAACCGTTGCACCCTATTAGCCTTCATATTTAACACGTAGTGTCTTTCCGGATCTTACAAGCACCGTAAAGTATGTAGTTCCAATCAAATCCAGTGATAGTAAACCACCCAACAATTATAGGCCTGTGTCCCATCAAGGACGCGATAGAGCAGAACAAGGGCTCCAAGGTCTTTGCAAGAGATCTGTCTATTGGGCAGAGTCAGCTTGCGAAACTGAAGACCGATGATGGCAGGATCGTATTCGCCAAGCCTGAGCTGTTGAGAGAGATCGAGAGGTTCTATCGACAGTTTTACACGTCAACAAGAAAACCCCCGTTATGAATCTGGCAAACGACCCAAAAGCCAAATTGATCCGACACTACAAAAACAACAAGGCGAAGGGTGATGACAGAATTACGGCCGAACTCCTAAGGGCCGGCGGAAAACCCGTTCTTAAGGCCCTCCAAAAGCTGTTTGATTCCGTCGTGCTCGAGGGCAAAACGCCACAGGCATGAAACAGAGGTGTGGTGTTACTTTTCCTTAAGAAGGGTAACAATATCCTTCTTATGAATTATAGACCCATCTCACTTCTGAGCCATGTCTACAAGCTGTTTTCGAGAGTCATCACGAACCGTCTCGCGCGCATGTTTGACGACTTCCAACCTCCCGAACAAGCCGGATTCCGTAAAGGCTTTAGCACCGTAAACCATAAACATACGCCGCGGCAAGTTATACAGAAGACCGAAGAGTATAACCTACCTCTCTGCTTAGCGTTTGTGGTCTACGAAAAAGCCTTCGATTCGATCGAGACATGGGCTGTACTACAGTCTTTTCAACGGTGGCAGATCGACTATCGGTACATCTAGGTGCTGAAGTGTCTCTATGAAAACGCTACTATGTCAGTCCGATTCCAGGACCAGTTCTCGAAACTTATGCTTCTGCAGCGAGGTGTGAGACAGGGAGATGTTATCTCTCCGAAACTGTTCATCGCTGCACTGGAGGATGTCTTCAAGGTTCTGGACTAGAAAGGGGCCAGCATCAACATCAATGGCAGGCTTCGGGCAGCTCGCAATATCTTCCCGTCCTAAATACCGCAGTGTCTCAAGCTGAAAGTGTTTGACCAGTGTGTATTGTCATAGTGGTGCCCTATGGCACAAAACGTGGTCGCTCACAATGGGCCTTACAAGAAGGCTTAAAGTCACCTAAAGGGCAATGGAGAGGGCTATGCTTGGAGTTTTCCTACGTGATCGAATCAGGAATGAAGAGATCCGCAGGAGAACCAAGGCAACCGACATAGCCCGAAGAATTGCCAAACTTAAGTGGAAGTGGGCAGGGCACATTGCTCGCAGAACAGTTGGCCAATGGGGCCTAAAGTTTCTGGAGTGGCGACCGTGTACCGGAAGACGTAGAGTGGGAAGGCCTCTCACAAGGTGGACCTTGTGAAGGCCGCGGGAATTCGCTGGATGTGGAAAACACAAGACCGGTCGAAGTGGAGGAGCCTTGGGGAGGCCTATGTCCAGCAGTGGACATCTTTCGGCTGACATGATGATGATGAGGTATTATAGGAGCCTTGGAAGCCTAATGAACTTTGGAACCACATGAATACCTAGGAACCGTGATAAATCAATTTCATTTAAGTACCTATACCTACTCTTATGTTGTCGTCTTATCAAACTACATATAATTAATAATAGATTGTGTTGGTTGCAAATACTTAACCACGGTAATATTATCTATCAGTATTTTAACTCGGCCGTATTTTTGAAATAAATACCTACAGCCGCGCGGTACGTAAACATGCGATAGGGCTGCCCGCCTCCAGCATTTGAATTACATTTGCCTACTTTGTGTTTCCATTTAGTTTTGTGATTGTAAATATACTTGTTTTATATAAACAAATAAAATACTTGGTGAATTGAATAGGAAGTGTTCAGTGAAAATGCGTGTTGTATTTTGATAGGTAGATTTTAATTAAAAAAACTATGTTTATGTTTGAATAACAAATTGGTCTTATAAATTTGCGGTTGAAAAATATTTTCGCCTCGACTGAGACGTACGAAATGCTTTATTATTAAATTTTAAAGTATAAAAAATCCGCATTCTAATTTAAAGCTTAATTTAAAATTGTTTTGGGAAACATGGACAAGGTGGAGAAAAAGGAATATCTTTTACTTGGTTATAAACCAAACATATATAAATACCTACAGGTAGATACCTGCAGCTACTTTACAATTTATATGTTTGGTTTTAAATGAAGTTCGGAATATTTCCTCCATTTTTTCTATATATTCCACGTAATCGTCGCTGGGTACAATCAACAAAGTTTGCGAATTAATCTTATTGTAGTCCCGGTACCTTAAATACCGACTCTCTGAGCTGAAATTGTGGCTTCTTTGGTCGGGTTTCACATACGACTTCAAAGCGTGACAATCATCATGTTTCTCCAAACAACGCTTAAGAAGCCACAAAATATGAAAAGTGCATTTTTTTCTGGCATATCTAGCTGATTGTAATCCGAACTAGTAATTTGGATGCTGGAAAATTCGTCATGATCTGTATTTGATATTTCGTTGGTTGATACCGGTAATGCATCGCTAGTAACTTTTTCGTTCGTCGTTTCAACAAGAAGAGTTCCGAAATCATTTGCACAATTTCCGCCTTTTGGAGGTTTTATGATGCCGCAGAAAAATAAGTTTTTGAATGCCGATGCAAACTGTCTACAAGTCGGCGCAATTTAAGCCGTGCCATTTTTCATTCGTATTTGTCCGAATAAATTTTCAAGAGCGATAAAAGGAAATACTTATCCACACACGTTATGTACCTACCTACTAGTAAGTAAAATTATTTTATAGTCTACCTTTCAGAGTTTCCAGGTAATCTAAAAAAAGTTATCTCTGGATGCGTTATTGACGAATTCATGCAACCAAAAACAGCACAATATATCCTACTCGTCATATTAAATATGTACTTGAACTTATTTTTAGTGAAAAAGTCGCGCGGTTATTGTTAAAAAACAATACACCGTGCGTTCATCACTGCGGCACAGTCGCAACTGTCTGCGTGCCGAGCGCGTGCCGAGATCGAGGCGCGTAGGTATAGCTCGCGTTTCGTCCGTTTCTATGAAGTTGGATTACTGATAGATAATATTACCGTGACTTAACAATGCGATATACATAT
Source organism: Polymixis flavicincta (assembly GCA_949987655.1). NCBI lineage: Eukaryota > Metazoa > Arthropoda > Insecta > Lepidoptera > Noctuidae > Polymixis > Polymixis flavicincta. Next base: position 21,490,659 of record OX465173.1, read on the forward strand.
CTGTTTAAAGATAACTGGATTAAGATCGCAGACGTCTATTTCAGCCGTAACACTTGCGGATGACTTTGAAACGTTACATACGTAGCATTGATTACTTTGTTATCATTTATCCAACACTCTGTGATTTCTCGTCTCAACACACGGTCACACGCTCTTCTACTCGCTAGTCGCTCTCGCTCTACCATTAACAAGGTCTCTAATTCCGATTGACATTGAACGCATTGAATGTGGTCACAACTTGTTTATTTACTAATGTCGATCGTGTAGTATACAATCAAACATGGATATATACGATATTCTCCTCCAGTCTGGATTGATAACCGGTGCTATTGTGTTTTATTTGTTATTTATTAAGAAGCAAACGCCAAATAAGGGAAACTATAGGGAAGTTGGTAAGTAATTAACCCTCACTATGTACTATAAAATAATTTTATTTTCCTTTATTTATTATAAACATACTTATCGTCGTTGAAGTTCTAACACCACGTAAGTCCTTTTTGGGCTGTTTTGACATTTTGATGCCATGCGCTAGCAGTTTTTATCTCTCCTGAAACGTTGCTATTTTTGACTTACGTGGTGTTAGAACTTCAACGACGTTATAACGTATTTATTCTGTACCTATCTTGTGCTAGAACCACTAGAAGGTTTTTTTTACCTAATTGGCCCAAGTCACGCGAGTGTGATAGATTCATTCTATTAATTATTGGGTAAATAGGTATTATAATATCAAATTATTAAATTGTTGACTATAAATAATGAACACTGCACCCTAATTGCGTAACTCACGATTCATCATAATCTGTATCGTTTTGAAACGGATTGTTAAACCATTGCTTCATATGTTCGAAAAATGTGTCTGTTCGACAACATAAATAACGCAATGGATATTGTTTAACTGTGAAGACGAAACCAATTATGATCAATCGTGAGTTACGCAATTACAGGCATGCCTGACAGCAATTGGACGTGCATGACAACCGTTACAGACGATTATGAACGATTACATTTGATTAGATATTGGTGCTACATTCTGTACCCAATGTAAGATATTAGGTAGGTACCTACATAAAACTGTATTTAGTTTTTAATGGCTTACGAAATCGGGATTCTTTGGTTACATGTAATTTTTTTACGAAAATAGTTTGAGAATAGTGTCACCAGTGCTCGTCGTTTAACTAGAAAGGAGATAACCCTCACTTGGTCAATTTTTACTTTAAAGTAGAATCTAAGAGAGTTCAAAATTCTCTATCTTTCTATCTAACAAACATTTTACACAAATAGTTCCCAAGATATGAGGGTTTGTAGGCCGTTAACTGGAAAGGATTCTTTAGGAAAAACAGAAAGAAGTATCATTTGATATGTCCTAGAAAAGCAACTGTAAAGAATTATTTAGGATAAACAGAAACAAATATCAATTGATATGTCCTACAATCAGTAACGTAGGTATCACAGTTTTTAAGAAATAACGATTCTCACGTTTTTTGCCATTTTCTTCAACTTTTAGGGCTTAACGCCAAGACGGCTGTATTATTAACAAACTCACTTGATATTGGTCAGTCCAGTCTGTATCCACAGTACCTACATTATGAGCAGGGCCGGATTTAGTAGAGGGTAACCTGGGCTACAGCCCCGGGGCCTCCACAAAAGAGGGGCCCCACAATAGAGACTTCGGAGAAAAAAAAAATCTTTCAAATTCCGACTAGTAAACAACTTTTCCTTTGATATTTTTTTTCGCTTTTTTACCTTTACATTTAACTTTGTACAAACATGATTATTGAAAATGAAAATTATAAAAATAGGCTTCGAACGACGATGGGACAATACCGTCTATCAAAGCTTTCTCTCCTGAGCATTGCAAGTGACTTACTTTAGGAACTGGATTTCGCCGAAATCATCAACGATTTTTCGGCGAAAAAAGCTCGGAAGGAGCTAAAATTTAATTTCAGATAATTCTTGTTTCCGATTATATTTATATATGTTTGTTAAATGCTAAAATAATCTACTTGGTTTCACAATAATAATTTATTAAAAACTCTACAGATTAATTTTTTTTCATTTTATTTAGAAAATAATTTGTAGGTAGGGGGCCTTCACTCCTTTGTTGCCCCGAGGCCTCTAGACCTCTAAATCCGGCCCTGATTATGAGATTAGTTTATAAGACACATCTAGTACCTGTACAAGGTGGCAGGGACATCTCCTCCATGTCATCTTTCTCTCATCTCTATCATGTTACCGTTGCGCGTCGATGTTCCCGGTGCTGTTTGGTAGTGAAAACGTAACTAAATACTTACCTAGCTAAAATATTTTGGTTCAAATATATTTGATAAGAGCGGCCCTATCGATTAAAAATTATGCGTAGTTACACATTAAATACGCGTCGACTTGAGTACCTCCTCCATTTTTACGTCGGTTAAAAATCGGTCTCCTTGCATTCAGGATTATGTAGGTACGTGACTTCCCTATATGAGAAGGACTTATGCTCCCCTGCAGTGGAGCAGTACCTAATAGGCTGGTATACCTAGGTACTTAATAATAGGTACCTATTTATAGTGTCAAGAGACTCAGACTCTTCTAGTTAGTTTCACTTTACCGACTAGTCAAGATTGTGAGAGGAATGTTAAAGGAAGTAATAGTTTGTCCGTGTGTTTTCTAGCTTCCTTTGACTACTTGACTTGAGTCAAGAAACAACCAAATTGCGTAAATAATGTAGGTAAATGCCGTTCGGGATGAATTATTACTTGAGTCAGATTTAAGTATATTTTATAGTAGGTTTAGGTAGGTAACTAGCCTACAGAACCTTCTGACAATAACAAACACAACAAAAAAAGAATTAGGAAAATTGGTCCAGCTGTTCACGTGTAATAATACCGTGGCCAAGGGAAATAGTGATTCATTTTTATTTACATAGAAGATATTTCTAACCTTTTAGAGGCATTGCAAACTGAGATCCCTGCCAGGCAGTGCCAGGCAACCTCAGACGTATTATCCCGTCACTATGTTAGATATATGAATGGATAGGTACATGTCGGTTACAGCTAGCAGTCTCAGGTTCTCGTAGGTTTTAAGATTGATAAATGAAGATATTCATAGAGAGCTCAACCCCGAACCTTGTAGGTACCTACTTATTCTGTGCTCGAACTAATAGCAGGTCATACTTATATTTCCAAACCGCAGTCACACACATATATAGCTAATCATATCAATTTTATTGTACGTACTTACCTATGCTTAGGGTTACCATCTCTATAATTTGGCAACCAGGGCAAGACGCGTAAAAACCCCGGATTTCAGAGCCCAGAACCCGGACATGTCAACAGGTTTTTTAAATATAGTCAGTGTAATAAAAAACTGCTGAAAATTTCATCAATCACCTTTTATTTATTTTCAGACCTTACAATTTTTAGTCATCTTTTATCATCATTTTAAATGGTACCTAAAAAAACAGAATCTTATTACGTTCGTCGGTTGATCGCGGCGTTTGGGCACAGTGCGTGTGTCGTGGGCGGCACGACTTTAAATTTTTAAACCCGGACTACAAATGAACCCCGCCAGGACGCTCTCCGGATGCCCTCTAAGCTCGGACAAATCCGGGGAAACCCGGACGGATGGCAGCCCTACTTAAGCTAAACAAATAAATAAATGATTTTGGCCTTTGAACATATTTCTCAAACCTGAGTTCGATTCTTTGTATTATTTAGCTTGTTTCGTCCCACTGCATTGTCAAGGTGTCTGACATCTCTTTTTACTGCGCTTTTTAAGATACTTAGGTAACTGTCTTAAAATCTCAACTTTCTGCGATAGGCTGGAACTACTACCTGCGTCTGTTATTCGCGCGCTATGCCGTTCGCCGTTGGAAGTCGCAGCTGAAGCCGACGCGGCTGGACGAGTTACCTCGGCCGGAACAGTACCAGGGATGGGACAGTTTTGCGGTTCGGACTTGCGACTCTGACGGCACGGTGCTGCTGCTGACCATACGCAAGCTGTGTGGACGGCAGCCTCTTGCAGAAATTGTGGTGCACGTCAAGTTACCTGATGGAACTGCTTACACTTTACCGCGTAAGTAGTAGTAGTTAGACCGTACCTTTTTATTTCGTTTTACTGTTGGTACGTAAGTATTATGGTGCACTGCGCGTCTTATCAGAATTACCACCGATACCACGTTATTACATAAAGCATTTAGAGTGCTGTTCTGTGGATATCATCGCTCGTCAATATACTTATTAGCAGGTCCAACGGGATGGGTTCAAAGTCACACCTTCATAAAATCATATCATGTTTATGTCATTCGCGATTTTTATGACTTCAGAGCATCCAGATACAGCAGTATGTGCATGGCAGAACGTCGACGGTGGCTGGAGTGCTGATGGCCTCAAGATCCAAGTTCTAGAAGACCAAGAAAGATATAGATTTTTATACAATGGTCTCTTAACAAGAGTGGAAGACGGTGTTACACAGCATGTGAAGCTGAACTTAGTGTAAGTGATTTTTTAACCTACTAGGTATTATCAACTTGTATTAAAGTTCAAAAGCGTAAAGCAAACGGTGCGGAAGTGTAGACAAGAATCTTCGGAAAAGTTAGCTTGAGGAGTGTCATATTATCTACCATAAGTTCGAGACGTTGGCGATGTCAAATGAATACTAATAATATATTCAGATGTTTTGGTACTGACCTTACACAAAGTTAGCACAATAACCTACATTTTTAAACGTTTCAATGTTCTTTTCAGTTGGGGCTCAGCATCGAAACCGGTTCGATACCCCGATGATTGGAGCAATAAGCTAGCAGCGGAGGCATTGGCTCTTGAATCATGGCGAGACGACCAGTGGCCCTTTATGCTGTAAGTTTATTACAAAGGATAAATCCCGATATTGCATTGCAAATTAGTACAATTAAAATTGAGAAAAAAATGGGAGTAATTAGACTATAGAACTATGTTAACGTTCACAGGAGCAAATCGGATGAAGGTGGCTGGATGCAATGGGGAGTGGCACAAGGTCGTTTCGAATCGTTCGATGAGGAAGGAACTGTGGACAAAAGCGTGTTCTTGCGGACTCGAGGTGTGAAGGAGCGTAGATGGGCACCCCGAGCATACGAAGGCCTCCGACGATCCGTCAACATTATTGCAGTGGCGCGGGATGGAACCACCGTGCAACTGCGGTGCTTGTCGTACAGAAATGTATTGACCCAGTAAGTATTGTGGCTGGTTTTCAATTGTACACTTTCGTTAAAAAACTAGAAAGGTTGAACAAAGATTTCTCAGTGATTGTCCTTCAATTTGTGATGATGATGATGAGAGTTGATGACGCGTTCCGATCGGGCAACGGGTTAGCAGCGGTTGTCATTCTCTTGGTTTCTATTGGACTTTACAATTTTTGTAATACTTTACCGTTTTGTTTTCCAGTTGCATATCTGGCTGTGTAAGATTCCCAGACGCTATGACGAAGAGTATCACCTCCACTGATATAGTGATGTCGAACTTCTGTGAGCGATCTGATGGCTTGCCCGATGTTTACACAATAAATGTGAGCAGTAAGTTGTACAGATAAATATTAATTGTGTCTTTATTTTGTTTATTTAAAATTAGACAAATGCGTTGTTGACATTCCGTTACTAATGAATCTCTCTTTGGATTTGGATACTATCTGCCCTAGAGAACGTAGTGAGAACGCAAGCTTAACGCTCAGATTAAAATATTTTCATGAAAGAGATCTTTTTGACCATATTTAGCAAAATAAAAGTTCAATCTTGGTTTTTTCAGCTGATGACAGTTTATTGACATTGGTACTAAGAATTAATACTGATGGCGGCAAGCTGTTAAGCGGGGTTCCTTACCAACAAGAAGTGGTGTATCGTACCATACATGTTGACATCAACTGCATACCGGGCACCGGCATACTAGAACTTGGATATGAACCATCAGGTAAAAATGAATAACATGAACTGTAAAAACGATGGACATACCCACTTGATTTTTCGTATCTTTAAAACCAAACTTTTGTTTCCAAAGTTGTTTCGGAGCCAGCCTCGCGTATTGCTCCACCACGGCTGTTGAAGTGGCTGACGGACAAGCAAGCTGGTGAGGTGGGCTACTGCGTTTCATTTGAGGATCGCGCTGCCGCATGCCCCATGTATGTGGGAGGCAAAGGTGCCTCGTTGGCTTTGCTGGCTTCTATGCAGAAGGATGAGGTACCATTTGCACACTATTTTGATCCTTATTTGACCAGGGATTCAATTAAATTTTCTTCTTTCGGAGTTACTGAATACGGTGCGCTTTGCAGGGTTACCGAGTACCACCTGGATTCTGCCTGACCACTAAAGCTTTGGAGAAGCATCTAGAAGTAAATCCTCAACTGCTGGCAGCAATCCGGAAAATTGAGGCCGCTAATGAAAATTATAACGAAGCTACATTTAAAGAATTGTGTAAACAGTACGTATTTCCAAAGATTTAATGGTGCGCTGACCCCAAAACGAAATGGGCTAAGGGAAAGAGAATATGCCTTTCATCATTTATCATTGTCATTCTCTTTTTTGTGATGAGAAGTAAAACATCAAAGAACTGAAAGACCTTATTATAATTTCAGAACATCCGGACTATTTGTAACCACAGAGATCAAGGGAGACGTTAGAGACGAAATATTGATTAACATGAAGGAACTAAGAATAAAAGCAACAGAGGAGAAATTGGGCTCTGAATTACGTTTTGCGGTTCGATCATCTGGTAAGTGCGTGAATTACAGAAATGATATCTTAAGATGGTGCAAATTAGATTTAGTTTCATTAAGTTATTTTTATACAGCCGTAGGGGAAGACAGTGAAGAGTTGTCAGCTGCCGGGCAGAACGAAACCATTCTCGGATGTATCAGTGACAGTGATATCATAGAGGGTGTCCAGAAGTGCTGGGCATCAATGTTTGCCTTCACCAGTACTTATTATCGCAGGTACATGACCAGAAGAAGCTACTTACTGTATTTGTTAACAGACTGTCCCAGAAGAAGGGTTATTTTTTATTCGTTTCTTTAGTATCTTGGATTACTAACGAACAGAATCACGATTACACTCTGTATCAAGAAAAATGTAACCAACATTTTCTGAAGGGAAAAAGCTTTCCCTTCTAAAACTTTTGTATCTATGTATATTGTATAAGCATGTCTCCTATGTCCCAACCGGGTCATGGTCTACCCACGTGCTAAATTCCATCTAAATCAGTATAGCCGTTTTATCGTGCAAGCATAACAAACAAACATACTTTCTCATTTATAATATTAGTTAGGATTCTGACAGGTGTATATAGGTACAGACGCTAGCACATCAAGCTACCCCAATCTGTCTGTCAAATTTCTTTGATAGATTTTCAACTGTATTGCATATGTATAAAGTTCATGTTCAATTTGGAAAATTTTACAGTTTGCTATGGGGTAGCTTGATGTGCTGGCGTCTGTACATTAAATTAGTTTGTAGTAATTTATGATTATTGAAATAGGCAAAACGGGCAGCCATGTTTATGCGGCGGTGGCGTGGTGGTGCAGGCATTGGTGACGCCTCGAGCGGCCGGCGTCATGTTCACGCGACACCCCGCGCATGGAGACCCGTCAAGACTGCTCATCACTGCTAACTATGGACTTGGCGAGGTAATGTTAGATATAGTTTGTCACATGGAAGCATAATCAGCCTACAAAGTCCTGATCTGCTGGGACACAGGCGTCTGCTTGAGGAGAGGGAGCGGGCCTTAATCCACCACGTGGGCCTACTGAGGTTTGATAGATGTCACATGTCTTCGAGTTTCCTCACGATGTCTTTCACCGTTTTGAGAGCATTAGTGATTAATTAATTTACACAAAGAAAAGTGCTTGTACGAGTTCGAGCCTACGACCTACAGCTCGTAAATGAACACATGGTATAATACAAAAAACTCATACAGGATAAGTTTTCAACCAGTGCGCAAATTGTAACCATGCATTCAGCATTCAGCGCAGAAATTTTTCGTCGGTTACACATAAAAAGAATTAGCGGTTCCATACATTTTGAACGCGTAGGTATTGCACTTTTCTACGAAACAGCAGATTTTTTTTTGTGTAACCGACGAAAAATGTCTCCGCTGGGGTTCTATATACAATGATATTATGCTGAATTCATGGTTACAGTTTGCGCACTGGTTAAAACTTATCCTGTATAGATGTTGCACCTCAGAACCCTCGAATTTACGCCAGGTAGAGTTTATTGATAACTCATTATAATGAACAGCTGAGTAAAAAAAAAACGTTATTTCTTAGTTAAAGTTAGAGTATTCTTTTTGACAACATTTCTCGACAGATAATAATAGTTATTTATGATACTAGTGAGGTAAGTTGGTTTTTACAAACGAGTTGACAAATGTAAGCCCGAGACGAAGTCGAGGGCTTACCATAGTCACGAGTTTGTAAAAACCAATTTCTGCACGTGTGTCATACAATGTTTTTCAACACATTTGCGAGAAAACAGTACAATATGTAATTAAACAAACCTATACATCATTAAATAGCGCTCTCCAATTTTGGCGGCTAGAGACCGTTTCCTGCAATTTGCGCCTCATTCAAAATATCAGGTGGAGTAGATTCCATATTAATATCAGTTTCCTCGCTTGAACTCATAATAAAAGTTTGTTTATAAATATCAGTCGGAAACTCGCAACAATCTTTGACGTTTCTAATATGAAAATGGCGCGAATTTACAAATGGCGCCACATGCCCGTGGTGAAAATTAGAACTACATCTTTCATCTCATTTACTCTCTATTATTAAAGTGAGACAAACGTATTGAGCAAAATCGTTTCCAAGGAGGTTCGATCAGTCAGCTTATTTATTCTCGTAATGTGAAACTCCTTGGACGAAATTCTTATAATATTTTATGGAAATTAAAAAAAAAACCGTAAAGAATACGCACGGTGCCATACAACGAGGTAGGTATGCGGTAAAATAGTTACTTAGGTGAGAGTACCTATTTTACCGCACGTTCCGTTGTATTAGTGCGTAATTTTTAACTTTCGAACCATGTATACAGGCATCGTAAATGCAGTTTTTGAGCAAATGTGTTGAAAAATGTTTAATTTACAGAGTGTTGTATCCGGCGCAGTAGAGCCTGATACTTTGATAATAAAGCGGACAAGGAATGGTCAGCTCACTATTTTGAAGAAAGAGTTGGGGTCCAAGAGTCACCGCGTCAAGACAGAGGGCAGTGGCATCGCCATGGAAGATGTACCAGAGGAAGAGAGGAACGTGGCTTGTATCACTGATGTGGAAGCACTGAAACTGGCTACCATCGGAGTGTCTCAAGAAGAGTTGTGGGGCGCTGGCAGAGATATCGAGTGGGCTGTTAAAGAGGTGAAATATTAATTTAAGCATCCATAGAAAAATGGTTAAGAGTATGGCTCAGTTCTTACTATGTTCGTTGACAGCCGTTGGATTCTAGCTGTTCCCACGGCTGCGTTGGGAGTGTAGTGACGACAGAAAATAAGGAAAACTAGATCAAAGTGCACTGTTACAATATCGCGCACAAATAGCAGTGTTGTTGATAAATATACAACCATGATAAACTTTTAACAAGACTTTGCATCGTCACGATCACGACACAGACGGTACATTGCAAAGAAATTTTGATTTTGGTTGATGAAGTGCAAGTAGTTTTAGTACATACGATATGTGGAATTATACGTACTTTGAAGTCATAGTTACATAAAATCTTTAATCCCTAGAACGAGATATTCCTCCTGCAAGCGCGACCCATCACGTCTTTGGATCGCTGGACCGAGGAGGAGTTACTGTTTGAACTGGACTCACCAATCATGGCAGACGACGAAATCACCTCGTTCGGTAATTGTGGAGAGGTAAGAGATCGGAAAAACTATAAATCAACGTAACAAAATACTCCTCCTTAACTTGTCCTCACTACTTCAGCTAAATCACTATCTAGACAATACTTATTAACTATGTATGTTCGTCCTATGTTATGAAAAATTTATCAATAAAGAGGTTCCTCGAATTGCGTCTCATGCGACTGAAAGAGTGATGAATATAAATGTACCTATACAGGGTAATTTTTTAAACCGTGGCGAATACTGTAACCATGAATTCAGCATATCATTCTACAAAAAACAAAAAACAGATGTTCCATACATTTTGACCGCGTAGGTATTGCACTTTTTGATGAAGCAGCAGATTTTTGCGAAAGATTCCGTTTGCATTAAGGTTGTAGGTATATAACCTACGTTCTGGCTTCGGAAGCGTTCCCCGTACACCCTTATATTATATTTTTGGCGTGTTTTATCCGCTTGTGCGACCTTGATGACGTCATCGCACCCATTTGCGTCGTGGGTGGTCCGCGCTCTTATCGCAAAATCGAAAAAAACAATGGATCTTTGTATGTGGGTTGGTTCGACTGTTTATTGTTTTGGAATGCTGAATGAATGGACTTTTTAACTTGTATTACTTTCGTTTGAATGGATGGTCGTAATAATTTACATAATTTGTTGAAATCTCAAGCTCTTCGCTAAAAGTCCCTAGTGTAAATAGTTAGTTGTGTTAAAAGTATTAATTATGATATGTTAATTAGTAAAATGATAATTATACTTAAATATAAATTCGGAGTTGCACTATTTTTAGTATTTGATTTTTTGACTCTTGGGTGTTCTGCGCGATCTATCTGCCTTGTTTTATAATCTGAGGTCGAAACCATAGTGCAACTCCGAATTTATATTTAAGTATAATTATCATTTTACTAATTAACATATCATAATTAATACTTTTAACACAACTATTTACACTAGGGACTTTGTTTTATAATCTAAACAAAAAAAAAAACAAATACTAAAGCGTCGCATTGTATGTTACACAAAATACGACGCCTTAGTATTTGGTTTTTTGGCTTCACTCTTAGTGTTCCGCGCGGTCTATCTGCCTTTGTTTTATAATCTGAGGTTTCGACCATGTGATGAAATTTTTTGTAGCCAAGTTTTTCTGTTCTCAGGTCCTTCCTAAGCCATTAACTCCGATGTCTTTTGATGTGGTGACAGCTCCGTTGGCGAGGGGTATGGACGTGACAGTAGGCGTCAACGGGAGCGGTTACGACAAGGCTATAGTGCTGACCCACAACAGATGTGCCATATCGTTGTATAATGTAAGCATTGTCTTTTTAATTATTATTAACCGACTTCAGGAAAGTAGGAGGTTTGCGTTTCAGCTGCATATGGGGTGGATTTTTGAGAGGGGAAAGTAAGGGGTAGGTTCCTTAACGGTTGTCGCTACAAGGTTGTGGTCTCAGAAGCAGTCTCCTTAGGATAAAACCTATTTTAATGCAGATCAAAATGTTTACTTACATAAAAAACAAATGTGTCGGTGAAAAAACGAAAATATAAAAACAAAGGACACTGACTTCCGAAATTAAAGTAATTTTTCATTGTGGCAGAAGTTATGGTACATTCACATTATGACATTAGGTACCTAATTTTACCCCATCTCGAATATATTTTTTATAATTACGTGGACGGGCGGGCATAACTCTTTAAAGATTTTAATAAAGAAAGTCGTAAGAGGACTAAGAGGGACCAAATTAATATATTACCTATAGGGCCACCCAATTAATTTGTTCAAGTGTTGTTAGGTGGTTTTTAGAATTAGATTTATTTCTCAGTATAAGGTACATTAAGATCTGACATTAAACATTGTTTCACACATACTACCATAGCTGGTGTAGAAATATTAATTAGTAAACTAGGTACATGCAAATCAGAACTGGGTACATTTATGAGAATATTATATAAAATTATGAAATCTTGGACTTTTACAAATGATTAGACTGGTTACCACCATTTATAATGCCAAAAATATCTATAGTTAAATCAAAAATATAAGTCATAATGTCGAAAATATAAATTATAATGTCAAAGAATAAATCATGTCAAAAATGTAAATCACAATGTCAAAATTAAAATTTCAAAAAGTATGATTTAAAATTCACTGACGGAATAAAAACACATGTCTACAATCTAATCAAACATCTTACATTTAAACTTAATAATTGGTAATATTCTTTTGAGTTAGCTTCAATAATAGATTTTTCCACTAGAGTGTATTAAGTTGATGGTGTTATAATAAATTCTTATCACTGTTATTTACATGGCAAGTAGTGGTATAAGAATTTGTTAACAATAAACAGTGAAAAATTACTTTTCGGAAGTCAGTGTCCTTCGTTTTGTATTTTAATTTTTGCCTCACACCTTTGTTTTTGTATGTAAATATGCTTTTAGTTATAGGTTCATATAGTTTTATTTTACGTAAATCAGTCCACGTATTAGTGGTTCAAACATTCCCGGGCTCCGGCTCGAGTTACCTCAGTCGTGATGGACGTTATACACTTATCTACACGTGTCATACACCACCTTTGTGAGCTCCAGAAAACAGAGAACCTAAACGGCCTAAATCTTCCTGATGGGACTGGCGTTCGACGAATGAGGTGTAAAGTTTCTCATCATCCTAAGAAAAAGGAGGATCCTTTGACCAGACGGGTTTTGTATCTTGTAGGCTACTGCCCAACGGTTTTGTTTGTTAGGCATAGCACAGGTTAACCTAGGTGGTTTTCGGTTCCGGGGATCGCGGAAGTCTTACTAGTTCCCGTGATCCCCGGTGCAAGTGAGAGACAGAACACCGGGGTGGTTTTAGTCAGTAAGAGTCTGACAGACCCCTCTGCCCTCCCCAGGGTGGAGGACATCCATGAGGAGCTCCCCCCGTAAACAAAAAAAAAGGCGGCTGTCGGCTGCTTAATCGGACTTTCCTATATTGTCTTTATAAATTTAGGTCTCCAACCAGGGCATAAAACTTATAAACTAAGCAACTATTAGATACTCGCTAAGGGACAGCCTGGACCGGATCATAACCAACGGTTGAAATAAGGACGTTGTTCATAATACGACTACGTTCATAATGTCGACCTTTGCTTGCGCGATGCAGGATTTTGCGGGTATGATGCATAGTTTGCATATGGCATTGTAGATCCACAGAACCCGAGCAGCCCGGGCAGCCTAGAACCCGGCAAACCCTTAATGAATATGACGTATATGAGGAAATGGATCCTTATTATTTCTTTATTTTACAGAGTTTGTACAGGAAGGCCCCTAAAGAGCTAGGTGTTAATATACGTATGATGGAAATGGCTATCCATGGACATACGGTAGCAGACGAGCAGATACTGAAGACAGCTCAGCACAGGCACCCACCTCACTGGCTTGATCAGCCTGAGGGGATCTACGTTATGATAAAGGTAAAACCACATAATCTTTTCTCTACCATTTACCTAGGCATATACCAGTATCGCATAGCAATGATGTAGCTTCCTGAAGTACTTACTTACTAACATCCAAGTTGTATCTAAACGGGATGCACAGATTCAGAACACGCATATTAGATGTTTGTACCAAAATGCTTTGTGTATTAGAACAGTAATTAAAGGATATGTACAAATTTACTTACCTCTTATTTTAATTTGACTTCCAGACGCTTGCATTGTCCAAATGGAAAGTTGATGACTCTGAGAAAGCAAGTGTTGTGAATTATGATATTGAAAGTGACAACCCCGAAGAGTTGTTTGAAGCTCTTTTAGATTCACGAAAAGTAATGGAACGCGTTTCTTACAACCATGCTTTTACAAGCACAGCAAGCACCTGCAGCCAATTCGTGGCCATGTCAATATTTTTGGAGGGAAAATCAGGTAAGGTTCATGATATTTAGGTAGGTAATTATTATGAGGTTCATACAGGAATCCAGTATCGTATTCTATTCTATATGTAAAGTAGGGAATAATGTAGTTCGTTTCTATTAGTATTCAATATGAGAGTTGAGGAGGTACTGCTCGGTTTTTGCGACCAAATTTTGTATACCGAATACCTATATACAATACTAGCAGCGCCCCGCGGTTTCACCCGCATAGTTCCCGTAACCGTAGAAATACGGGGATAAAATATAGCCTATGTCACCCGTGGATAGTAGCTTACCAACAGTGAAATAATTTTTCAAATCGGTTCAGTAGTTTTGGAGCCTATTAATTGTAAACAAACAATCAAATATTTCCTCTTTATTATTAGTATAGACTAGCTTTTGTCAGCGGCTTCGCCCGCGCGGAACTTTCGTCTCCTATTTAACCCCCTCAGGGGTCGAATTTCGGACAATCCTTCCTTATTCCTTGTCTACATTATAAAGGGAACCGCTGTGCAAAATTTCAGCTTTCTAGGTACAAGGGTTTGGGCTTGCCAGGGGTGCGGGTTTGTTCGAAAGAGACACCACAGCCCCTGGCTTAAGGGCTACTGAAGGAACACGGGTGGGTTTTAGTCAGTAAAAGTCTGACACGCCCTCCTGCTCCACCCAGAGCGGGAGAAGTTATTTGATGATTTCCCACCCAAAAAAAAAAAAAAAAAAGGGTTTGGGCTGGGCGTTGATGAGTCAGTCAGTCAGTCAGTCAGGACGTCTCTTTTTATTTATATTATTAGATAATAATAATCTATACTAATATTATAAAGAGGTAAAGTTTGTGAGGTTGTAGGGGAAATCTCTGAAGAGAAGGAATTTTGAAAATTATTTTACCAATAGAAAGCCACGTGTGTGAGTGAAAAATGAAAAGATGTTTTCGTGGTAGTCGGGTTTGCACAGTAAGTCGGTGAAAAAACGGTCGAACGAAAACGTTTCTTACGAACGCTGCCTTAACGATGAGAGATATATAAATAATATTGTATAGTTGATAAACGAAATCAACGCAAAAAATGCTTCACAGTGTTCATTGACTTTGCAAAGGCATTTGACACCGTTTCTGTTCCCTGCCTTCTTACTAAACTAGAATGTCTCGGTGTATGCAGCTCCAGCTCTTCCATTCATATCTTTCAGACCGTAGGCAGATAGTTAAAATCGACGGCTATCTTAGTGAAGAGCGGCCTATTTCATTCGGAGTACCTCAAGGTAGTCTTTTAGGCCCTACTTTGTTCCTGGTGTTCATAAACGACCTGTGCAATATGCACCTGAGCTCTGGTAACATTGTCTCCTTTGTCGAGGATACCGCAATTACCTTTCATGATGAATCCTGGGCTGGAGTGAAAGCAACTGCTCAAACTGGATTTAACATAATATATTTAGAAGGCTTATCTCTCACTCACTCACGCTAAACACGAATAAAACCAAACTCATAACATCCTCTCTAAATTCCACCACGCAACCCTTGACACCCATCACTCTAAAAGCTCACACCTGCCAAGACAATTTGGCTACTTGCAACTGTCCTACAATTTTCTCTACTGACACGACTAAATACCTCGGCATCATCCTAAACAAACACCTTAACTTCAAAGCACATATCACCCACCTTACTGCTCGAGTTCGTAGACTCATATATATTTTTTAAACACTCAGACACATTGCCAATACTTATGTGATACACACCATGTATCTTGCCATGTGTCAGTCAGTGATTTCGTACTGCATTAGTATTTGGGGTGGAGCTGCGAAAACTACACTCAAACCTCTAGAAGTGACTCAGCGAGCCATTCTTAAGGCTGCTTTCCGACCAATGCTCTTCCCAACCTTTGATCTGTACAAAAGTCCTAACGGTCCGGCAAACATTCATTCTCAACACTTTATTACAACATCACACACAATAGTAGATTGTTATACAAGGGTCGAAAGAAATCAATTCCCATTCGAGGTATTTAGTCGCCCGAGCGCAGCGAGGGCGTCTATAGTCCGAGTAGGAATTGATGTCCTTCACCCGTGTTAAGCACTAGAGTGCTGAATCGAAATGAAAAGTAGACTTTTCATTTCGAATTTAAGTAACAAATAGTGGTTTTTCTAAAATATTTATTGATGATAATAACATGAGTAGTACCTACCTATTTAAAATTAATTGAGAAGTTAGAACAATTTGTGAAATTTAAAGTTACATTTTTGTTTCGAATATTTACACTTTTTGATATGTTATGACGAATTAGTCTGTGCTGAATTTCTGTAAAAGTAGGAGATTCCAGTATTTGATTGAACGGCGGAATCCATGGCGCAGACACCCTTAAAGTAGTTGGTTGAGGCGAAGTGGGGCGTAAATTTATAGTCTCAGTTAATTTATTTGAAATTTTAGTTTTATTATGGACAGAATCCTCAATGTAGCTTTCCGCGACTGTGCTGGATTTCCATTCTCCATGTCTTTTTAACGTTGTCAAGTTCTTCTATATCAATGCCCGGTATACTGTTCACAGTTTGGTAAATTCAAATACCTATGTTGCTATTTGCTTCGGCATACCTGAGATTTTATTTTTAGCGATTGCACTTGTTAAATGACAAATGATTTTATTTCTGTAAGTAGGTTTGTACAAACACTTTTACACGTCAATCATATTTTTTTTAAACTAGATGCGGTCGGCGTTTCCTATCTGACTACTCTGAGAAGAAAGGCCGAAACAATCTCAGAGGTCACAGTCTCTTTTAAAGTCCAGACATAATCTTGGTCAGATCATGTGAAAACCATGTGGATTGGTGTCTGAAATGGTCTTTTGAGGAAACAACCACACAGATTGAGTGGACCTGTCCATTCAGTGCACGCATGTATCAGTAATCATACGACTCAACTCAGAACTTGAGGAGCTCAACGATTTGACGAACAATACCAAAGAAACGACATTTGGGTAGGCCGCATAAAGTATTAAAACTGCCAGATTAACATTAAAAACGAACTGAGAAAGAAACGAAACACAAAAACAAAAAACAAAAATACCACATAGTCCTCACATTCACAATAATTAAAACAAAAATAATATTATACTTCTCAAAGTAAATATTCATGTCAAAGTGTATATAATAATAATCAAATGTCAAAGTGTATTTAATAATAATCAAATGTCAAAGAGCAAAACAAAGATAAAAAAGAACATTCAGTATACAAAATTGGAGCAGGTCAATCCCAAGCTTTTTTGTCCTCAATATAATCTTTAACGGTATAAAAGGCTTTCAGGCACAACTTACGTTTGATGAATGATTTAAATTTATTGAGACTTAGATCTTGAACAGGGCTTGGAAGTTTATTATAAAAGCGTATACATTGACATCTGAATGACCCACCTATTTTCTTGAGCCTTGTTGATGGTACAACAAATTTGTGTTTGTTCCTAGTATTTATACTATGGATATCACTGTATTTTTTAAACAATTTAAAATTTTTAAGAGTATATAAAAGATTTTCATAAATATACTGTGAAGGCACAGTCATTACATTTATCTCCTCCTTAAGAAAGGGCCAAGAATCGAGCCCTGTGGGAGTCCCATTGATACTACGGATCCCGGAGATCTTTTTCCGTTTACATCAACACACTGAATCCTATTACACAAGTATGAAATAAGAAGATCCAGAGCGGTGTTCCGGATCCCGTAGTGGCGGAGTTTCCTGATTAGAGTTTCATGAAGCACGTGTCAGAATAAGTGGCTATATGAATTTATAAGTGTGTCTTTATAAAACATTATCAAGCTTTAAATATCAGAATGGTTACTGCTTATTTACTGTGTATTATGGTTCTTATGAATATGGTTTCTGGGAAAGGGTTTCATGAAGTAAAGCACAGAAAGACAAGACTAGGCATTTATTTCAATTAGGCTTGTCATTATTTAATCAGAAAGCTAGTCGTCCATTCCAAAGCTAGGTCTTCATGGAGAAGAAGGACAAGAAACTCCATGGAAACAGTATTGATATATTCCATCAACACATCTCTTACATTGCTATATATTTAATTACAACTCTTGGACCTTTGTCCAAGATAACTCGGCATTATTACAATATTGTTATAATAAGCAACAATTACGGTATAATATTAAATAACATAACTTACATGACATCTGGTCGATCTATTCCAGACAACAACGGCACTAGGACTACTCCACTGAACGTCTACCGAGCAACTGACTCGATACCGTCATTACAATCCTTTTTATATTTTATTGTGTCAGTCATTTGAATCAGCGTATTTTATTAAATAACAATAGAAAACCTAAAATAATAGGTCTTTACCTATGAAATTGCCGTTTTGTATGAAAAAATTTAAACGAATTTTTTTCATGAATTTTTTATTTGTATTAATCGAAGTAATCACCCATGCAATCAATGCATCTTTGCCATCGCAGTGGCAGTTTATTGATGCCCTTCTTAAAGAAATCAGCTGGACGGGAGGCAACAAATTCTTCAAAGGCATTTTGTACTGCCTCTCGGGTATTAAATTTTTTTCCCGCCAAGAAGTTATCCAAATTCTGGAAAAGTAGTAGTCTGTAGGCGCAAGGTCTGGTGAGTAGGGCGGATGACGGAGAGCTTCCAACCCCAGTTCTTGCAACTTGGAGACCGTCTGCTGTGCAGTATGAGGTCGCGCGTTGTCGTGCAGGAGCAGCGGAGACGAGCGATTGACCAATGCTGGTTGGAGATGCGCGAGCTTCTCCATCATTGTGTTCAGTTCTTCACAGTACACATCTGCAGTAATGCTCACCCCGTTTGGTAAGAAGCTGTGATGAATCACACCGGCGCTAGACCACCAAACAGTGACCATCACTTTTCTAGGGGTAAGTTTTCGTTTAGGGCATTGTTTAGGTGCTGAACCAGGATCCAACCAACTTGCTGAGCGCTTACGGTTATCAAACAGAATCCATTTTTCATCGCAGGTAACAATGCGGTTCAAAATTCCTTCATTTGTGTGTCTGTTGAGCAGTGCAAGGCACGTCTCGACGCGTACTTCGCGCTGGCGATCATTGAGTTCGTGGGGCACCCATTTGTCAAGCTTTTTTACCTTGCCAATTTGACGCAAATGGACCAATATTGTTTTGACGCTAACGTCGAAAGCTGCTGCTAATTCAGCCGTAGATTGTGTATCATCAGCTTCCACAATCGCCTTTAATTCGTCATTGTCGACCAAAGTCTTCGGACGACCGCGAGGTTCATTTTTCAGGTCGAAATTTCCAGAACGGAAGCGAGCAAACCAATAACAGGTGGTGCGTTGGTTTGTAGTGTTAGCTCCGTAAACGTCGTTGATGTTGCGTGCCGCTTGTGCCGCGTTGTTGCCACGACCGCGACGGTACTCATATTCCATAATTACTCGAATTTTTAACGTATCCATGATGACGAAAAAGATTGAAATGCGATGAAAATGTAACACTAATCAATAAAGAAATGACTACTTTTAGAAAAAAAAATCCATGTTTTTAAAATAAAATTAATTTGAAATTAGAATTCTTAGCCAAACAAAAATTATTTTGATTTGAAATGGCCAGTACTGCAGAACGGCAATTTCATAGGTAAAGACCTAATATATTACAAGTATAATTAAATAATACGTAATCATTTATAGTAACAACCTCCAAGTAATTTTCACAAGTTAAGACAGCTATTTTGTAAACATGTAGTCAAATTAGATACTTGTACATTTGTTCAACGGTTCGTTAATGTGACAGATGACACTATCCACCAAACAATATTACAATAACAAAATAAATAATCTAACACACGCAATCGAAAGCTTTAGATAAATCGCAAAAGATGCCCAAGGCATCGTATTTATTTTCCCATGCATTGTAAATATGCCCTAAGAGTTCAACACCGGCATCGACCCTTTGTGAAACCGAACTGTTTGCTATGTAATAAATTATGTTTATTAAAAAATCTTTGCAATTGGTCTAAAATTAATTTCTCAAAAATTTTACTAAAGGTAGGCAGTACTGAAATAGGTCTATAATTAGAAGGGTCTGATGTACTACCTGATTTAAACAAAGGTATTATTTTACTATTCTTCAATAAGTCAGGAAACTCCCCAGTCTATACAATTATTAAATATAAGAGCTAAAGTAGGTGCTACAATGTCAATAATAGACTTAGCAACTTCTTCAGAATTACCCCACAGATCTGCAGTCTTTTTTACATTTAAAGTATGAAAGGTTTTAATTATATCTCTACAGCTAATAATGTTCAAAATGACATTCTGAATCACAAACATTAACATTTTTCTTAAGTAAAGACTCAGCAACAGAAGATGTTTCCTTTTTGGTAATTGAAAAAAAAGCGATCCGTTTTTATGTCATTAGGTTTGATTTTTTGATATTTTTTTTACTATTTGTGTAAACTCTTCTCGTACAACAAACGTGCGCTCAAATTTAATTTTTGTTTTAGTAAATTTTACGAGTAATGGCCTTGATTTTCAGTCGTTTATTGTTAACCGACTTTAAAAAGAAGGAGGTTATCAATTCGACATGTTTATATTTTTTTTTTATGTATGTTCGGGCATAACTCCATCGTATATAGACGGATTTGCAAAATTCTTTGTTCGAAAGGGGTTTACTCAGAAATGGTCCCATTGAAATTTCATATAGATCTGATGATGCGTTTCGGAGTCAGACAACGGAACTCTTCAAAAAATTACAGCAAATCAACCGCGAATGTTGCTATCGCATAAATATGCATTGTTTTGACGCCAAGGATGATGAAATATCGAATTGGTGGTAGGTAACTAAAAGTGAAAAATAAAAACTTTTTTCAAAAAAATAACAACCGACTTCCAAACAAACACTACAAAGTGCAAAATAACTTTAATTTCGGAAGGCGGTGACAAATAATTAAAATACACAACCAAAGTCACCGGAAGTCGGTTGTTATTTTTTTGAAAAAAGTTTTTTTTAATTTGTGAGTTCATTGCTTCTGCAGGCGCCGCTTATACCGAGTATCAATACCACCCGTGAAAAACATGATTTCTTCATTACTATTAATCTTTTAGGTACCTATGTAGATAAAATAACAAGCAGAGATATTTTACTCCAGAAATGCACGCCTATCCAACGTCTGTACTCTCAATTTACACAATCTGGTCAGTGTGTTTGATTGATATGATTGCCTTTTTTATGCAAACCTATCTATAATACAATATCAGAGTAAAGTACATAGTTGGGATCGACTTTTATGTTTAGAGTAAAAGAACTCTCCCTACCTAGTTAAACGTTTAGAGCTTACCTTCACTGCCAAATATATCTCGTCAGATGCTTCATTTAAAAATGTTTCCACTTCCCTTCGCTTTTTTTTTGGGTGGGAAATCATTAAATAACTTCTCCCGCTCTGGGTGGAGCAGGAGGGCGTGGCAGACTTTTACTGACTAAAACCCACCCGTGTTCCGTCAGTAGCCAGTATGCCAGGGGTGGCTGTATCTCTTTCGAACGAACCCGCACCCCTGGCAGGCATCGGCCCTTGCGGGCCCCATCGGTTTGTGCTGACATCTCTTTGAGGCGCGCGTGGAACACAACGCGCCGTCGCTTTTGAACCCCTGATACTGTCTTTTCAGAAACGATGTTAGATTATGGAATCTTTTCAAATCAATATTGTGTTTTACTTTTAGTGTACTCTTGAGCATTGAAATACCTGCTCCATAGCGTAGAAGGCTTTATTTTGGCAGATAGTCCATTGAAGTAGGTATGTAAGAAATACACTTTCGGAAAATGATTTTATTTTCTTATCTGCGCGCCACTTCATAAAGTCATTGTACCTATGTATTTAAGTATCTTTCCTTTGAAATTTCTGGCAAAAGATTTCGATAACTGTATTTGCCTCGTCTTTATCAGATTCTGGGGTCAACATTTCAGAATAGGTAACTTGAACACATTTTTAAGATATTAGTCTAAATAAACCGATATTTCGATACAGCTTACAGAGTTAATATCCCGCCAAATCAAAATCAAATCAATGAATCAGTCTATTTTTTTTTTTAATTCGCACTAGCTGTTTATACACTCACAAGACCGCAGCATTTTTTCGCCGACTGCCGAACCAAATTTAGTTCTATTTTAAAAAAACGAGATTGTAATAAAAAATATCAAATTCGCGAGACAATATTTTATTGATGTTCGCGCGATGGTGGCGTCGCGTGTCGGTCGCTGTGGGGGAAGGAGCGTGGCCTGTTACGTCTATCATTTGAAACCCGGTAATATATCTGTCGTGGCCATATCGTAGATTTGCTCACTTTATGAAATGCTCGAGTTTTTTTTTTTTGGAGATCAAGGTCGACGTCAGGGGCACCCTGAGGTTCGGTTTGGTTAGGTTCCTTTAAACCCTGCAGACAGAAATAGGAGCCCCACGCGATGGGGCTTCGTCAACTTGCCGTCGACCGTCTTCTTCTATATTATAAGAACCAGAAGACGAGAATTTCATGAAATGCGACTCGAGCATTTCATGAAGTAAGCAAATCTAGAATATGGCCACGACATACCCAAATTGGCATGCAAATACATACATACATACATATGAAGTAAAAATATAACCCTCCTTTTGGCACTCAGGAAATAAATCATAGTACTCTCCGTACTAACCGAACCACACTCATAATTTCATCACAAGTAAAAATGTTTACCGCCCAACGAAGTGGGCACGGGTTTGCTAGTACCGTAAAAATTTCAGTTCCTAGTGTAAAAAAGTCATTTCATACGGCCTCAAAACTTAATGGAACGATTTTTGGGATCATCTTCAACCCAATACGAAATAGTCAGCTGCATGGAAGTTGGGGGTAGGTATATACTCGTACATACAGGATAAGTTTTTATCCAGTGCGCAAACTGTAACCATGAATTCAGCATATTCTAGACACCCAAAAAAATTTATAGAACAGCTGATTTCGTTTTGTATAACCGACGAAAAATTTCTGCGCTAGAATAGAATTTCGGTGTCTAGAATGATATGCTGAATTCATGGTTACAGTTTGCGCACTGATAGAAACATCCTGTATGTCAGTCGCGTAAATGAACATGATTGTTGCGATGGATGGCACATCAAGGTTTTTCTTTTTTTGTTTGGGAAATCGTCAAATAACTTCTTCCAGCTCTGGGTGGAGCAGGAGGGCGTGTCAGACTTTTACTGACTAAAGCCCACCCGTGTTCTCTCAGTAGCCCGTATGCCAGGGGCTGTGGTACGTCTCTTTCGAACAAACCCGCACCCCTGGCAGGCATCGACCCTTGCGGGCCCCATCATTTTTGTGGTGACATCTCTTTGAGGCGCGCGTGGAACACAACGCACCGTCGACTTGGGCTTGGTCCTTACCGGACAGCGAGCTACCCATTACTCGCCGTCCACAAGCTCATGCCTACGGTGGCCGGAAATCGGCCTGGGATTCCCGACGCCCAGGCCGTCTCCGTATCCTGCGGCGGCTAGGGTCGCGAGGGCGCATATGCTGCCTCTCCCTCACGTGCGCCGCCTCCCTCTTCGCGAGCATCACTGCTTCACTGAAGGAGGTGACGGCTACCCATGCACTCTCGCTCCGTACCATGGCCTGGACCAGGGCCGGATGCGCGAGATCGCCGCCGCTTATCGCCTCCACGTGGACACGGCTGTGCTCCGCCCAAGCCGGGCAGACCGCCACCGTGTGCTCCACCGTGTCCTCAGGGTGATCTTCGCAGTGGAAACACCCGGGCGTTTCCTCCCGCCCTATCCGAAACAGGAACCTCCCGAAACAACCGTGTCCGGTGAGGACCTGCGTCAGGCGGAAGGTGAGGACGCCATGCCGACTCTCAAGCCACTCCTCAAAGAGGGGACTTACCGCCGCAATCGTGGCGTGCTCATGGCACATCAAGGTTCAATTCAAAATATGGGTAGTAAGGATAAAATGGTCAGAGAAACCGCAATTTTGAAAATCTCGTTTTGCTAGCTACAACTTTAACATGCTCTTACTTAGGAATTCCACCAGGCATTAAGGAAAAACTATTTTTGGTATGATTTTCAGCCGGTATAAAATTAGTTTTTCAAACTAATGCCAACGCCCGTACTGTAATATTTGAATGTTTGTAAGTAGATGTTGTAGTTTATAATAAGATTTCTCTTTTAGAATTTACTCCAGAACAATGCAGTGAAATAAGTTCATTGTTTAGCTCGGGCGATGTGCTATCAGCAGAAGTACCTTTGGCTTTGGCTAGCATAGCGCAGAAATTGGAAAAGTCTGGATTACTAGAAGAATTTAAAGCGCAGGATCCCAAGAAAGCCCTAGAATGGCTAAAAGAAAATGCTCATGATGACATATACGTGGATGTTCGGGAATTTTTGGAACACCACGGCTACAGGGCTGTAATGGAGGTAACTTAAAGGCGTGATCTGAATGTATCCCAACAAGTTATACTTACATTTGAAAATTCTTTTGTTGACAATGTATTTACTTTTCAGTTTGATTTAGTTACCAAACCGTGGGTTTTGGTCCCAGAGAATATGATGACAGTACTCCAAAACTTACACGTTACCACTGAAGGAATAAAGCATACGAAAAGTAGCCAGGAGATTATAGATGCTTTAAAAACTCCTCAGAAGCCAAACACTAGGTATGTACCCAATTTTATCTTTGAGATTATTCTTTTACAGGCTGAGGATTTCAGTGATCGTTTCGAGTTGCATTCGAATCGAGTCTCTTTACAGTAACTAATAGTACTACTACTACAACAATGTGTCACATAAATGTTACAGAAAAGCTCTTCGCTGGATTTTGCCGTTATGCCACCGAACCGTGCGCTACAGGGAAGGCACGAAGGCAAAGCTGGTGCTCGTTATTCACAAATTACGACTCGGTTTCATTCGACTCGGCAATTTGTTGGTCAAAAAGTGGTTCATACCGAATCCTGAATTGGTGTTCTTCTTCCGTAAGCAAGAGCTCAAGAAATATCTTGCTACCAGAGATCCCGCTCTATTGAAAAAGTAAGAATTTCCCGTACTTACCTAATACTTTCTTTTGCATGTATGATTTTAGAGAGAATTATGGTAGAATTAAAACATTAAAAAAAAATACAACCGTCTTCCAGAAAAACATTATAAAAGTGAAAAATAATTTTATTTTCGGAAGTTGTTGACTTTGGATATGTATTTAAATTTTTTGTCACCGCCTTCCGAAATTAAAGTAACTTTTCACTTTGTAGTATTTTTCCGGAAGTCGGTTGTATTTTTTTTAAAGAAAGTTTTTATTTCACACTTTTTAGTTATTTCAACATCCTTGGGGTTAAAACAATGTATACGATAGCAGTAATCGCGATTGGTTTGCTGTAATTTTTTGAAGAGTTCTATTGTCTGTCGCCGAAACGCATCATTAGATCTATATGATATTTAAATGGGACCATTTCGGACAAAAAAAGAACTTTGTAAATCGGTCTTTAAATGACGAACTTACATTTTTTTTAAAATTGAAACGTCGAATTCATAACCTCCTTCTTTTTGAAGTGGGTTAATAAAAAGACATAGTCCCTAATAAATTGGGATCAGGGCATGAGAACGTGTATGATTCTAAAAACATTTGAATGAGCTCATTTACTGAAACTAAAAGCCTAATTAACCTGTCATCAAATGTCATGACCATACATTTGATTTGATTTAGGGTGCATGTCTTCATTAATCACAACAGATGATCAGAAATTCGCTTTACCTAAACGAAACAAATTGTTTTTTTTTTAAAGGTTGATAGTAGGTAAGTCTCCGATTTTCCGGAGTTCTTTCCACATTGAATACTAAAACAAATGGTATACTTTTCAGAGCAATGCAACGTCAACAGTACCATCCAGGCTGGTGTAAGCTAAAGTTTGCAGAGCTGAACACCGGCTGGGTGAACAAGCTAGAACCTAAAGCTCCGAACCTGATGGTTGGTGACGTGAAGATATCCGCTACGTCCGTGTGTGGAGGGGAGGTGGTCGCGAGGGCCTGCGTCATCAAGGATCTCGAATCAGAAGTTCGTCGTCTTTATTGTTTTACCATACATACTACATACTCAGCCTATAACGTTCCCACTGCTGGGACACAGGCCTCCTCTCCATGAGAGGGAGTGGGCCGTAATCTACTACGCGGGCCCAGTGCGCGTTGGTACATGTCACATATCTTCGAATTTTTGGTTCTAGGACATGCCGGTTTCCTCACGATGTTTTCCTTCACCGTTTGAGAGCAGTGGTGATGAAATTATTTACACAAAGTAATGCGCCTGGCTGGGTTCGAACGCACGACCTACAAACTCGTAAGTCGCGGCCGTTACCACTTTGCCACCACTGCTCTCTGTTTTACCCTATTTTGATTAATTGCTTTTCTGCATAGCTATTCACAACAACTTGACATAGGCTGTTACTATCGAAAATTACATATTTTTAACCGACGAAAAACGGAGGAGGTTCTCAAGTCGACGGGTATATTTTTTTTAAATCGGACTGCTCTGAAAAAGGTTATGCGTGGTCAACGCATAACCTTTTTCAGAGCAGTCCGATTTTAAATATTCTTTTTTTTTATTGGGAAGGGTATACACCCCGTAGTCGGTCCCATATCAATTTCGAATAGAAATTCCAACGCTGAGGGTAGGAAAACAGGGGATGATTGATTGTTTACTCAGATTTGAATACTGAGTGGTGTATTACAAAAAGTAATCAAAAATTAAGCATGTAGTAATTAGTAGATTCTAGCCACAAAATTTTAAAATAAAAAAAACTTTTTAACAAAAAAATTAAACCGCCGAAAAAACTGAAAAGCAAAAAATAATAAACTTGCTTGGTAATCTTTTTTTTTTTTTGGGTGGGAAATCATCAAATAACTTCTCCCGCTCTGGGTGGAGCAGGAGGGCGTGTCAGACTTTTACTGACTAAAACCCACCCGTGTTCCTTCAGTAGCCCGTATGCCAGGGGCTGTGGTGTCTCTTTCGAACAAACCCGCACCCCTGGCAGTGCTTGGTAACCTTAGTCACTAAGTTCGGAATTTGGTGACTTTGGATATGTATTTGAATGTTATGTCATCGCCTTCTGAACTTAGTGACTATTGCAGGTTTAAAACTTTTTGCTTTTCAGTTTTTTCGGCGGTTTAATTTTTTTGTTAAAAAGTTTTTTAATACCTGAGTTGATATCATATAGCTGTCGGAAGAATAGCTGTCGTCTATATAATTTAAACTGACACGGGGTTTGTATTTGTGAGCAGTGTAAGGATAAAACGGCCGAAGGAACCTCAATTTTGAGAATATTGTTTAGCTAATAGCTACAACTTTGACATACTCTTACTTACTTTAGGACTTCCAAACTATTTTTAGTATGATTTTCAGTCCGTAATTCGGTATAAAATTAGTTTTTCTAATGTCAACGACCATAGTGTAACATTTGAATGTTTGTAATTAATTGTAAGCAGATGTTGTAGTTTATAATAAGATTTCTCTTTGGGGGATTTCATCTATAACATTGATTGATGTTCGGCGCAGAAACGTTTCGAATGGTTGTGATTAGCGATGCTGATATTTCTGGCAGTTCCATACAAGTGGAGCTGGTTGGTTTAGCGGCACCTGCGGAACTTAATGGTTTTCTTCGAACAGATTGGTGACTTGCGCCGTGGTGATATCCTGATTACGCACGCGACTGACATCGGCTGGTCGCCTTACTTCCCGCTCCTGACTGGCATCGTCACCGAGCTCGGTGGACTTATATCACACGGTGCGTTGTACCTACTATGATGGACGAACATGTTTTTTTTTAAATCTTGTTACTTATTTTAGTTATTCAGTCCTTGAACAAAAATAGTTCTTCGCTCCAATAAAAAAAGAAAACTACTTTCGATTTGTCAGAACCAAAAATTCATAGATACCTTATGACTCATGATTATAAAACATGTGGTTCCAGGTGCCGTAATAGCTCGAGAATATGGATTGCCCTGCATCGTAGGCGCAGAAAACGCCACAGATATATTCAAAACTGGAGATTTAGTACGACTATCAGGAACGAAAGGAATTATTGAAAAAGTGGAGGTGAAAGAAGAGCAACTAGATGAAAGTATAGAAAGTTAATAAGAATCACATCGTATACATACGGATAAAGGTGCAATGTAATTATAGATAACTTTGTAAAGAAATCTTTATTTGAATAAATAAATACAAAACAATAACACAATATAAAACATCCTCGCAAACTCATCGACCCACCAAATTCAAAACAATATCCAAGATGCCTGATTTGGTATAATTTTGCTCTGAGTAACTAAATCCGAATTGAATTGACTAAGATAGGTAGGTAATCCCAGACAGACTACCTTTGAGGTCATATTTTTGTATCAAAATGTCGTAAAGAATTACAGATGCTGATCGCGTCAAATCCTCAGTTC
The DNA here is from genome assembly GCA_949987655.1 of Polymixis flavicincta. Taxonomy (NCBI): domain Eukaryota; kingdom Metazoa; phylum Arthropoda; class Insecta; order Lepidoptera; family Noctuidae; genus Polymixis; species Polymixis flavicincta. The sequence continues at coordinate 21,518,794 of OX465173.1, forward strand.
CTTGAAAAGAACGGAAAGTACATTACGCGACAGCTTTAAATTTCAAGATAATTTATGTGTCGTCATTTATATGTACCTAGGTACCTATGACGACACAAATTCTAAAACTGAGTGCATAAACCACTACTCTAGTTTGTTGCTAAAAAATCAAAACAAATCAAACCACTACTCTAGCTCATTGGTCATCATCGGCCGCGAGCACGAGCATTTCGTAGCAGTTGACGGCCTACCGAAGATGACGACGTGGCAGTGGTAGTGCTCTCTAACAGTACCCAGGAGATGGTCGTCGTGGTAGTACACGCGGCCAACGTGCACGCCGGGAGCCACGCACATAGCGCGCTTGAGCACCGAGCCACCGCGCCACACAACCCAGCGCACCTCCGCGTTACACATCACCTAGCCAGGCTGCACAATTTTTAGGCAATAACTGCTCGGTTCTTACCTATTTACATGAGCCTGCACCGTCATATTGTACCTACGCCATTACCGCTACTCAATCGCTGTAAATAACTGAACCTAAAGGTTCTCGCGTGTCTGAACGTGTGCTGCGGCTCTCGCGTAACTATCGGAACGTGCGCGGTTCTCGCGTATCTGAACGTGCGCTTAGGGTTCCTGTTGAATTGAGTAAGTAGTTGAGCAGTTACGTACCCAAGGGGTGCCATCGGAACCTTGTTATTAAGCTCACGCCACTTCTTGTTAGCACAGATAAAAATAATCTTGCTAAGATCATTAGGTACACCTGATCGAAAGAATTTTTGACCATGAAATTTGATAAAGGTGCCTACCTGTCTCACCACTGGCGATTAACGAGAAGCGAGAATGTATAGCTAGCAACATAAATGAGTCGGTGGGCAACGAGCAGCGACTGTGCGACGACGGCAACGTGCCATTATGCGATGGCAAGTGTGCGTACTCACCAACCGTGAGTCTCTCAGCGAGTGTCTTTGATCGAGTAATCTCTTTGATAGCTCTAGTCGCTGCGACAAATGAGTACTCGCCAGCGATAAGAGCAGCCAACCCCGAGACACGCTATCTCAAAATTCGTAATGAAAATAATGTATTACTTTATATTATGTGAAAGTACTCGTAAGGTAAGTACGTTATTGTCTCACCTGATATTAACTGTAGCAATGGATTTTTCTCTATGCAGTAGTGCTTGGAGGGCAGCAGCGTGGCTGGTAGCACCGTGCACCTGCATGCACAGGAGACAGATAATCGTGACTATGTGTCCCTATTCTACTTAAGAGTGCACCGAGGGATTTGCGAAATAATTGCGTTCGTTTGATTCCTTGCTGCCTCTATGGTTGTTATATTCTTAACCTTTAGCAATGCAATTAATATAGTAATATGGTATGGTTTGGTTTGTATGGTGGTGGTGGTGGTAGTATTGGTAATCACGAGTGCTTGTAGTTTCTCTCCAAAAAAACCGGTCAAGTGCGAGTCGAACTCGTGCGCCGAGGGTTCCGTACCTACCCATTATACCGCCATAATAAAAAAAATATGGGCAAATTTAGATTTTCGCGAAAACTTGTAAGTACCAAAATTTACCTTATTTTACAAACGTTTTTAATTTTTTTGAAATTTTCCTTTATTCGTGCTGTAAGACCTTGCTTTTTCGTGATTCTAGGTCAACGGAAACTACCTAAAGCTTATTGAAATTCGCCCAATCCTTGGAATATTCCCTAACTTTCATCTTCAAATGATCCCAACGCCTGTTTTGGAAAATTAAAAAAAGGACTGAATTGTCGTATTTCTTTTTGTCATCATCATTTAAGCGAAAACGTGGACGTGTTTTGGCGACAACTTTGGTTCTTAGCCGGCACCCTAATTGCGTAACTCATGATTAATCATAATCGGTTTCGTTTTGAAACAAATTGTTAAACCATTGCTTCATTTGTTCAAAAAATGTGTCTGCTCAACAACGTAAATTACGCAATGAATATTGTTGAACTGTCAAATTGAAACAGAGTACGACTAATCGTGAGTACGCAATTAGGGTGCAGTTCACTTCGTTACGGATTCGATCCCTCAGTGAGATCCCAAGGAAATATGAACATTTCTGACGTTACATTTATTATCGCTATATTTACTATTATTTTTTAATTTTTTAAACATAATCTAGATCTGAAAGGCCAGACATGTCCGGAAAGGACCCCAGAAAGCCAGAAATGTCCTTATGACTTATGACTAAACATATCCACCATGCCAAACATTGCCTCCTGGCAGTCTATGTAGGTGTTGGTTTTGAAGGTGGACCCTATCGGGGACACGATCTAAAATATAAAATGAACTAATAAAGAGGTTGTATTGATTGTTCCGATTACAAAATTGCCATAGAAGATGTTTTATGTACAGCTGATTTCCGCGGACGGGTGTTGCGGGCAGAAGCTAGTCAGAATATAATAGGCATACCTACGTATGCCTATGCATTAGCATCTGAGATTTTTGCCAGGCAACGTTCTCAGAGATCACATAGTAAATTCGTGTTTAAAATTAAATTACGAGCTACTTTGATTTTTCATATGAAATTTTTACTTTAAATGTAGGTAGGTACATATTTATGGACTTATACGTTAGAATATGTTGTATATAGTGTCTACATACACATTATAGTGTATAAATAAAAAGTATTTTCTAGCGAAGACATTTATAAATAAGCGGCCCTAAAAAGGCCTTTGTCTACTCGCTGTTTGCCTCATCATCGAATGCGTGCGTCCCTTTAAGCGTTTCAGGAGCTTTCAATAATTGTAATACTCCTGGCGCCAAAGTACCCGATTTTCTCATAAAGGCCTACCACACGCACAAGCTTCACCACAGTTCTGCTTGCGCAAGCTTCTCGCATGAAAAAACTGTACACGGACGGCATTACCACACGGCACAGTTAGGTGCCGTGTGGTAATGCCGTCGCAACGCGCAAGCCAAATTTTTTTCGAAATCGTCGGCGTGGAAACAATGTTTCCCAATGAAGAAATATTTCTTCTGCTACTATTTTTTCAACAGTTTGCTAGTGAAAAAAAAGAATGCAAAAATCAAAGCGTAAACTACTCGTATCAAAGTGGACAAAAAAATAGTTGCTGAAAAGAAAAGTTCATTCACATTTAAATCTACTCAAGAATTTAAGAAATGATCCAAGCGATTGGCGGAATTATTTACGGATGGATGAAAATGCCAGTGCAGGCAGAGATTTTTATAGACTTATTAATTCAGACAAGAACTCGCGATTGTGCATACGCAAATCTGCCATTTTTGAATAACGGGCGACTGTACCTCACCGAACGACGAATAGCCTCGACTGTGACGTAAACACTGAACGCCCAACCACACGCACAGGCAAGTACGCGCAGGCCGGGCTTGCGCAGGCAAAATTTCAAGCAAGTCGAAAAGTGCGCAGGCCGCGCTGCGGGGTTGGCGCGTCATACAGTTTTACCAACTACACGCACGGTGTTCCGTGTACAAACCGGCCTGCGCAGGCAAAACTGTGGTGAAGCTTGAGCGTGTGGTACCTAGGCCCATTTGAGTGGCACAGACAAGCTCCTCCGGAGAATGGCCAGCCACCAACATCTTCGTCCGCTTTTTCTTTGCTAATGCACTTAAACCAACAAAATCCATCTTTTGAGCTTCAGCAAATCGAGCAGGTGTACATTCAGGTTATCCGGTATCTCGATTTTTAACCCCCGACGCAAAAACGACGGGGTGTTATAAGTTTGACGTGTCTGTGTTCGTGTGTGTGTATGTGTATATATATATATGTGTGTGTGTGTGTGTGTGTGTGTGTGTGTGTGTGTGTGTGTGTGTGTGTGTGTGTGTGTGTGTGTGTGTGTGTGTCTGAGGCAACGTAGCTCCCGAACGGATGAACCGATTTTGATTTAGTTTTTTTTTTGTTTGAAAGGTGTATTAGTCGGGAGTGTTCTTAGACATGTTTCATCAAAATCGGTTCAGCCGTTTGTAGATTATCAGCTCTTTTCTGGTTGAAAAAAGGATTTTAGCCTCTTCCATGGGTCTGATCAACTCAAAATTTGGGATTCTATTACTTCAATGATATTAGACGAAAAAAATAACCTTGAACTGATGCTGGAGCAACACCTGGAATTTCCAGGAAACCCAAGTTATTCACCAACAAACAGCAGAAGTATCGTGTTTGGGCTCATTGAAGAGGTCCCAATGAATAGATTATAGATAAATGGTGATTTAAGGGAGACATTAAGTTTGAAAAGCAAGAAAGAAAAACTAAATTTAAAATTTAAAAAACCCCCGACCCAAACAAAAAAGTAAAAAATAATATTTATAGGCCTTTTAATTTGAACGTAATATTTTGATCAGGGCATTGTCAAGTCGGGGGACGGTCAATGAAAACGCCAAACAGAGGCCTAGCCGTCTCCCGACTTGACAATGCCCTGATCAAAATATTACGTTCAAATTAAAAGGCCTATAAATATAATTTTTCACTTTTTAGAGTATTTGTTTGGGTAGGGGGTTTTTAAAATTTTTAATTTTTTACTGAGCAAAGCTCTTCTTGCAGCCCGTCGTTGCATTTTAAAACAAACTTCTCTTTGTTCCTGATAGCACTCCATTTCTTGGTTAGCACCGCGAAAACCAGCTTTATTTTACTGTTAATAACTTTTACTGGAAGCCCTGGCTGGAATCTCTGTAGAGCTTGTGGATTGTTATCGTGTGGGATTACTGCAGTGCTGAACGGTGAACACTTCCTGTCGTCAAATTTGGCATGGGAACGAGTTGTACGACTAATAATGTACCCTAATCACTTGCAAATTTCAATTTATATTGTCATGTTTTTATACCTAAAGTGGCTCGTAATATAAGAATTTCGAACACTCGAGCGGCGGCGGCGTTCTACAGCTGGAGTAATTTGCAATATCATTTTGGTTTACCTACCATCCCGAGATTTTAAAATTTTAAGGGAATGCTATTTTCATTAAATGGGTAGTAAATATATTGGCCGTACTTCTTGGTACGTGTAGGTACAGCAAATGTAGACGTGTCGTCAGTTGACGGCTGAATATATAGTACTGACGACGCCATTGCAACGCTTCCGTAGTTACCCTTCTATAGTATGATATCCAAGACTTTGCTGTATCCTCTCCAATTGAAGTAAATGCCTCTGTATTATGTGTTACATCAGCAAACTATTGTTAGTGTTACATCATTTAAACAAATATGTTTTGGTTTTTAAATAGCAAAATTAATAAAGAACTGAAATTCCTGTAGAACTGAATCGTATGATTAATGTGACGAATGAAGTAGGCAATAATACCTCTATCCATAGATATATATCCTATCCTAAGTAAAACTTGGGCTATGTTGGTATGCTAAGGCGTGATCGACAATCTTCTGAATCCAATCTTGTCACGACAGCATATTCCACAACAGATTCACCATCGTGGCGTTCCAGTCCACCACGTCCTCTTCCGATGTGACTGGAGTTCCTAGAAAATTGTAGTTAACTCCATAAATAAAAGTTAAGTTTACAACTGGAATAATAAAGTATCAAATTACTTACGAGAGCTGTATCCACTCTTATTACACTTTACATATCTGAAAAGATATAAATAGGTAAGTACTAATCCTGTAACAATCTCAATCACACTGTAGAGACATAAGTAAGACTGAATTCAAAACTGCGTATTTCCTTTAGTTGGTTCCAACTTTCATCCAAGTCTCTTACGGAAGTATTGTTAGAAACTTAACGGCACGCCCTTCCCCGAAGGGTTGGATAGAGGTGGACCACTAGTACACCCACATTTCATCCCATGTAATAAGGGGCGATCCTATTGCCATCAACCGGGCACAAATCCAGACTCCGGGCTGCCACTGAGAAGTGCGAAATAGCAAAATTCAATACCACTTTTCCCAACCTGAGAATCGAATCGAGGAGTGGATTGAGAGGCGCCACTGCGTCCTCACTTTCCGCCTTCCGCAGGTCCTCACCGGACACGGTTGTTTCGGAAGGTTCCTGTTTCAGATAAGGCGGGAGGAGACGCCCGGGTGTTTCCATTGCGAAGATCGCTCCGAGGCCACGTTGGAGTATACGGTGTATCTTCCCGACTTGGGCGGAGCACCACCGTGTCCTTGTGGAGGCCATCGGCGGCGGCGATATCACGCGTCCGGCACTGGTCCAGGCCATGATACGGAGCGAGACTGCATGGTTAGCCGTCCGTCGCTTCCTTCTGCGAAGCAGTTATGCTCGCGAAGAGGGAGGCGGCGCACGTAAGGGAGAGGCAGTTTATGCGCCCTCACGGCCCTAGCCTCCGCAGAAGACGCCCTGGGCGTCGGGAACCCCAGGCTGATACCCGGCTACAGTCGGCGCGGGCTTGCGGACGGCGAGTAATGGGTAGCTCGCTGTCCGGTAAGGACCAAGCACGGGTCGACGTATGGCGCGTTGTGTTCCACGCGCGCCTCAAAGAGATGTCAGCATCAATTGATGGCGTCCGCTAGGGCCGATGCCTGCCAGGAGTGCGGGTTGTTCGAAAGAGATACCGTGGTCCCTGGCACATAGACTACTGAGGGAATACGGGTGGGTTTTAGTCAGTAAAAGTCTGACACGCCCTCCTCCTTCACACTGCAAAAGACCTCATGTTCAGCAGAAGCGCTTGCGACCGCTAGACCAACGAAGCAGTCCTGTGTGTCCCAGTCCCAGTGTTAGAAATGTATAACGAAAATACGGGGGGGGGGGGGGGAGGGGATTCATTAAAATTCTTTAGCAACCTTCATAACGTCGGGGATATCTGGTGGAGCGATGTTTTCGGTCAACTCTTCAAGTTTATTTTAATTTTTTTCCCCCAGCCCTCCCTGAAAGCATAGTTTTTATCTGTATTACCTTTACAAAAACAACAACATATTAAGTACATAAGGCTGAGTTTTCAATAATCATAACTTTTATCTGAAGAATAATATGTCAATTTGACATATCCCTATCCAAATATACTACCCTACTTAAATATTATTATTTTAATATGTATTATAAATGCGAAATTAACTCTCTGTCTGTCTGTCTGTTATGCTTTCATGCCTAAACCGCTGAAACGATAGTCATAAAAGGCAGAGATATAGGCCTGGGGTGTGGAGAAAGACATGTGACATGCTAAGTTTTCACGCGACAACCGACAAGCTGTCAACCCGCAATATTTATTCCTCAGATGCAAGTTATCTGACTATTAAAAAATCAGCCCTTAATGACGTAAATCTTCATTCTCCATCTGACACAAATGAACACAACAGAGAGATAAGATCCAATCCAATGAGGGTTTTCTGAAATGACGTTCACTAGGTGGCAGCACTGAAACGTCGGGTCCGGGCACATTTCAAAAGCGTCAAACCGCCTACGGACTGAATGGTGAACGAAAGAAACGAATGACATCTTATATTTTAAGTTAATTTCCGAACTGGAAGACCTCTTGTCCAAGTGGCGCCAACTGGTGGCTTGAATATTCATGAAAACCCTCATTAGTAAAAAACTTTTGAATATATTTTGAGTGAAAAGTGAAATGGTAGGACTGATCAGACATGGAAAATGAAGATTCAAGCAAAATATTTTTTTAAATCATTTACCTCATCTCGCCGTGTTCTCTTGTTAGAGATGGTATAGGTAAATACAAAAACTATCGAGTCTTTAGATTACTTTATTTGTTTAAATTACGTAGTTAATATTATATTGCGTTATGTTAATGTTTCATTTCGTATTCTTTTAGATTCATTAGTTAATTGTACTTTAAGCATCAAGTTGGAGCAGTCGGTTCAGGTCTATATACATAAGTTATTTCAAGGGCTGTTTCTAAATTGTTTTTAAAATATTGAAATGACATTGGTTCCATTTTTTTCTTGTTGCCAATAAAGTCTGACTTGATGATTGTATCCTATTAAAATAATTATGATTGAATAAATAATAATTAACTATGAAGTTTCAACAAAGTCAATCAAATGTTGAAAGATACTCACAACGATTATCTTATAAGGAGAACCATCCCCATCAGCACCACCATCACCATCACCATATAAACCACGTCCTATAGCTGCTAACAAAACATCTGTGAACAAATACGTTACTCGTATGGTTTCGATGAGTTTATAATTGAGCGCAGAAGAAATTAAACTATAGCTAGGTACTTACTTTCACGTCAATTTACATCAGTAACTTAAGGCTTAGGAGCTGATGGTGTGATGTCAGTCTGAGGTGTTTCATCACCAGGGGTGGTGCTAGCTGTGCCGGTGGGCGTGGTGGCAGGAGTGATGGGGGTCTTGGAGCCTGACAGTGAATCGGCTGGCGTGGCGGCGTCCGACGCTGGCGTGGTTAAACCAGCCGCGGGCGCAGGTATGGTCTCTGGCTTTCCGACCTCGCTGAAGAACCTTTCCACTTCTTCTCGTAAAAAATAAAACGATTTCAGTGACGTACCTTAAGTCTTGCATGAAATTCGTGAGCTTCCGAGAAAATTGGGCAGGTCAACATAATGAATAGAGTTATTCGAATTTGTAAACAATTGTTCAATATCGTTTGAGATGTTTGTTCAACCACCATTTTTCTCGGAACTATTTAAACTTCATTATTTTATAATCAAAAGATCAAACACGTCAATGAACGATTGTCACAATTTCAAACGGCACGGCTTACCTTTCCACGTTGTGTCAAATATCGCGGGCTCTAAATAAAATGTTGACAATAGTTCCTCACAACTAGACATGGGTTGGATTAGGTAAAAACGATACCTAATCCACCTAATCCTAGTATTTGAAAATACCTAATCCATTTACCTAATCCGAATATTCATTCAATATAGCCACTGGCCTGTTACCGATATTATGGATCATAAGTGGATTGGTTAAGAAATATTCGGCATGGAGTATGGACGTTCCGTTTCTGATATATTGTGGAACGGTGGATTATACATATTTCGTTCTTTTATGTAGAGCACTAATTAGTCCAGTGGTATTCTACATAGATGGCGCTGGCGGCAGTGCTAATCAACTTGAAACTTAATCCCCACATTTTAAGGTACGGAATATCTTCTGTGTAGACTGTTTACGAATATTTTGTGCCATACTTAATCCTCGACGCTTTGGATTAGGTACGGACTAGTATCGAAAAATACCTAATCAACATACCTAATCCAATATTTATGCCTCACCTCTACTCACAACGTTATTGTTTTAACTGTACTCACCATCGTCTTCATCGAAGTCCATCATAAGCATTCTGTCGTCGGATTCAGTAAGAATTTCGTCAATCCAAACCGCAATCTGCGCGAAAGACAATAAAATTTTAAAATAATACTTCGCGCAATCCACAAAATTAATTATATTGTTATTGCTTCTTTATCAAATAATATTTACATAATAAGTACCTTGTCTGACATCTCCATCATAAACTTCGCTTTGGGATTTGTAGATCGCCTTGAAGGTGTCCTCATGTGCATGTAGCAACACATATCGTGCATGATAATATCAGATAATCTTAGCATTCTATGAAACAAAAATAAACAAAAAATCAATATTTAACTAAATTAAACGTATGTGACAGGGTCACTTGTAATCGTATTCCTTTCCGGACGTGATAGTGTGTCCCATTTGCCACAAATAGGGACCCTATAAAACCAAGGCGAAAATTCATAGCATTCGATAAAACCCAATTTTTATTGCCCCTGTCCTAACAGGCATATTTAATCAATGTTTAGACAGCGGTACGTTTCCTGACTTAAGGCGCAGACAGCCGACTTTTAAGGACTTTTTATTGAAGATCACGTCTAAACGGCTTGTCTTATGTATTTGAAAAAAATATTTGTGAAACTAGACAATTTTCTTCGTCATTTGATATATGAATATTTCAAACAATATTTTTATAACATAATGTCATTAATTGGTAAAGTAATGTCTATCGCGGACATAAAAATGATAATCACGCAAAAACTATTGGGTGTATTTCCATGAAACTTTCACCATCTAAAAGACAATTTAATGACCCAAAATTTAGTATACGGTTTTTCTTTGAATTGTGTTTGATAAATCAACATGGGTTGTTTTTCGAAAAACTTGATGCGCGTTGAGGCGGGGTCTCTTGCGGGCGACGGGCGGCAGTGCATCGCTGTAGGTAGTTGTCACCTATTGTCGCCTTAATGAAACATAGTAAAGTAGTACCAATTTTCAAATCAGGTAGTAAGAGTGATCCCTCTAATTATAGACCTATATCTGTGCTTCCAGCATTGAGCAAAATTTATGAAAAAATCATGCTAGACCAGATGTTGTCACATTTTAACTCAAATGGGATTTTACACAGTCGACAGTTTGGTTTCACGAAAGGTAGGTCGACGACTGACGCAGGAGTAAAACTCATCAGTCACATTTTGGAATCCTGGGAGAATTCCCAGGACGCGATTGGCATTTTCTGTGACCTCTCAAAAGCGTTTGACTGCGTTGACCACAATACACTGATCTGTAAATTACACCACTATGGAATTCGTGGACAGGCTGCTGATCTTGTACTTTCCTATTTATCAAACAGGCAGCAAAAAGTAAACTTTAATGGGGCGACGTCCTCTGGGTCTCTAGTTAAGATGGGCGTGCCTCAAGGTTCAATTCTTGGCCCTTTTTTATTTCTAGTTTATATTAATGACCTTCCTTACCTGATGGCTAACTTCTCGGATATAATTTTATTCGCTCATGACACTTCTCTTATTTTTAGAATAGATAGAAAAGATACAGATGTCTTACATGTCAATGATAGTCTAGCTGTTCTTTCGAAATGGTTTGCCGCTAATAATCTTTTACTCAATGCGAACAAAACTAAATGTCTTAAGTTCTCGTTACCAAATGTACCCCAAGTAGGTCTAAACTTAAAACTTGATGGCAAGAAACTAGATGCTATTTCGGAAACTGTATTTTTGGGAATTACTTTAGATTCAAAATTGCAATGGGGTGCTCACATTAGAGCTCTTTCAAGTAGATTAAGCTCAGCTGCTTACGCAGTAAGAAAGATAAGGCAGTTGACGGATGTAGCCACAGCTAGGTTAGTTTACTTTGCTTATTTTCACAGTATTATGTCTTATGGCGTTCTGTTGTGGGGATCGGCAGCTGACGTGGATTCAATTTTCATTTTACAAAAGAGGGCAATCCGCTCAATCTATAAAATGGGGCCTCGCGAGTCTCTCAGAAACAAATTCAGCGAAATTGATATTCTAACTCTGCCGTCTCTTTATATCCTAGAAAATATCTTGTATGTTCGCAAAAACTTAGGCCTTTTCAAAAAACGATGCGATTTCCATAATCTGAATACACGTACGAGGATGAAATTGTGATTCCAAAATTTAGATTGACTAAAACTAGCAAATCATTTCTAATAAACAGTATTCGCTTCTATAACAAGTTGCCAAAGTCAGTTACAGAACTTAGCGATGGAAAGTTTAAAACGCACATCAAACGTGTCCTTATCAAAAAAGCATATTATAAGATAAAAGACTACGTTGAAGACAGGGAAGTTTGGCATTAATTCCTTCTGCACATGTGGCTTCCCTGGTACCTCATTAACAGCATAACTATGTGAAAGTCTATTAACTGCTCTCAATGTTCTTTTTTATTCTTTTTATTTTTACAATGCTGACATATTCTCGTCATTATTTGACATTATACATCAATTTTAATATCAACTTATTTTTTAGTGATTGTCATGTTAATCATGTCACTATGTTTAATTAGGTTCATTTTATTTATGTAGATTATTTTACATATTGTGAATGGGAGAACGTTGTAGGCCTTACAGACTGTAGATTTGTAGACGATTTTCTATTCTGTATTCGTCTAAGTACCTGGTACTTATTGACAGGCCTGCACTGTCCTCCCATACATTTTATCTCTGAAAACATTGTTAAAGCCAATCATTTTTAAAAGAGTAACCGTGGAGTTTCTTGCCGGCTCTTCTCCATAGGAAACAACATTTTGGAACCGTGCACCTAGCTTCTGACGTTTCATAAGTGCCCATGCAGGTTTATATGAAATAAAAATATTTTGATTTGATTTGATTTATGTATTTTTTAAAATTTCCCGTAGACAACGTAGTTCGTCTCAACTAATAATTACACTGAATATGCAATAATAGTACATTATGGTACAAGTGTATAACGTTGGTGATTACCGCTGAGGCGCCATTGAGTCCCGAGCCGTTAGGCGAGGGTCTTAAGAGAGCCGAGGACGGTAATCATCAATAGACACGTGTATCATACGACGTTTTTCAACACACTTGTGAAGAAAATAATACTAAAAAATCATTTTGTCCTTGGAGTTTTTAGGTAGTAAAATGTCCATAACGTTAAGGGCACACATCTTATATCGGGCGGTGTTACAACATAAATAATTTTCTTCATAACTAGTACTTGTAGTCATTTTAATGAATAAATAACTATAATTTCAACAATGAAAACGATTTGAGTTTTTTTTTGCCAATGGCGGGAAAAGGTAATCAGTTTTCCAATGCGCGCGCATCTAAAAATGGCGATCGGCCTTATACTAAGGCCGCATTCCGAATTAGAAAAATAACGTTGTGAGTGCTCACTTCGATATTTTGCGTTCCGAGTTAGATATCACGATTCTGACAGCTAAGAACCGTCATTTTTGTCATCAATACGGAACGCTCGTGATCGCGATAAAAGTGTTCACTCAACGTTAAAACATATATTCACCATATTAAACTTGTATACACCACACATTTTTTTCTTCTTAGATAGTAGCACAATTTCAAATAAATCTAAATTAACTAAAGATTCGACGTGACTTAAAACAAAACAGCACAACTGTCATTTTTGACAAGATGGCGCATGTCAGACGATTCGCGCGACGTCGTGTGTGAGCGCGGTCAAATCGATATTATTGTAACTCGGAACGTGGCCTAAAAGAATGACGTTTCTTTTTTTTGCTTTTCGCGGATAGGGCTTTAGCCACGTACAATATAGGGAATTCAAAGTTTTCTTTATTACAGAAAAAAAACAAAAGTTATATTTGAGTGAAAGTTTTATTTATTAAAAACGTACAAGTTGAAATTATCTATTTAATTACGAAGTTACATGAAATGAGCAAGCAATAGGTATATTAATTTATTTGTACTATTGAGCACAACCTTTTTTGTATCGAAACTTTTTAAGAACAAAGCATCTCAACCAATAAAAAAAAAGCTATAACTCACTAGTGAATAATAGTAATGAAAAAGTCACAGTTTGATAATAGGTGTCATTATGTCCCTAATTGCGGTGAAATTAGAGCCATTTTATGAGCAAGTGTGTTGAAAAATATTTTAAAACGTTCAGAATGCCTCGCGCGCGCGGTCGTAGCACGAGCTACGCCGTAGCCAAGCGTAGCGCTACACACTTGGGAGTTCCAAATCTCTACGATTAGTCGATTAGATTATAAGACAGTAGAGAATTATTGAATGACAGTTGAGGATATTTGGAATGATAGCTTAGTGGATTTATTCATATGAAAGTAACAGAAAATTCGAATGACTAGATAGAGGATAATTTGAATCCTGCCAGGGTCGCGGATTTATTTGAAAGGGTCACCGTGGCCCTGGCACAGGCAACTAAAGGAACACGGGTGAGTTTTGGTCAGTAAAAGTCTGACAACCCCCTTCCACTCAGAGACAGTAGTGGATTATTAACAAGAGAGTAGCGGATAATTGGAATGACAGAGTAGAGGATTTTAATTTATTTATTTATTGGATCTCCAACAGAGGCTACACAATAATATGCAAGGATACATAGATCAGGGACAAATACTGTACTGCGCTTCCAATTATAGGAAACAACATCATTTATTTCTAATCCAGGTACATAGTTGGAATGACAGTAGAGGATAATTTGAAATGATTAGTATTATTTTTCATGGACCTTTTGTGCTTATAGCTGAACAAAGCTGGTTTCGATAAAACATCGGTGGGTAGGTAGGTACGTAAGATACTTTACGACTAATTGTGTGAATCTAAAAGCGAATTTTTAAAATTAAAAACGTCCAAAGTCTAGTCACAATTTCATTTCGGCGACAGCAAAATGTCAAACTCGAGGTATTTTTGATAGATTGAGACTGAGAACAGACTGTGAATGTTCTTACAATCACGGGAATTTTAACTCAGATTTAAACTTACCCGTCAGCGAGTGCGTAGCGCCCACCCTTAGATAAACGTTGCTGGATGCCCCTAGCGAAAGCCACTGTAGCATTCCGTGCCCAAGCGAATTTTTTTTCGCTGCACAAAGCGAGTATGTCCTTCTTTATTGCACGAACGCCTGCAGTTCTATAAGAAATTATGGTAGCTTTATAAGTGTGTTTTTTTATGTAGGTAGGTGTGTGTATGATCCTACAAGTCAACATGGTGAAGAATTACTGTTCAGTTGGGATGAATATTTACCCATGCACAGGATTGATTATGTCAACCGCGAAAATAAGATAGGATTTTAAGTATTTCTAGAAAAATCTACCAAAAACCAATTAATCTATCAAGGACATATAGTGACCTAATGTAATGTTCTTCACAAAGATCAGGTGCATGGGACTCGCAACCGGCGCATGAGTATGACCAAATGTATGAAACTATGAACATAAACGAGGCAAAAGGAGTATGTAAGGATCGTGGCATGTGGCGTTCTGTACATTATGGGAAAATGGCGTGAGATTCTATATAAAAAAAAAAAAACATAAAACAAACAAACACACTGAAAAAAAATGCAAATAAACTAAAATACTGGTATTCAATTGCATCCGGTTAGACTGGAAGCCGATCTCAACGTAATTGGGCAAAGACTAGGCATCTTTTAAATTATGGGATCCAACAATAACCCAGACATGTGTGCATTGATTTTGTCATCCTGTATGTTTCGGGGACAGTGCCACTCCTGATGATTTTTGTCGTATTGACACAATTGCTTAGCGGTGCATCGAATAATAATATTAATAAAGTCATTTATTGCAGGTAAATAACACCCATTGCCAGACATTAATTAATACAAATATTACAGATAAAAACTAAATAAATACATCAAATGCAACTAATTAAACCACAAAAAAATAAGTAATGTCAAATAAATAAAATCAATTAAAATTAAATTAAAATCAAAGCAACATAAAATAAATTAAATCAAATCACAATTATATTCAATCAAAATAACAACGTAATTAAAACAATAAAATTAACATATTCTCTCCGACACTGGAACAGTAACATGTCTGCTGGAACAATTTCGGATGAAGGGGCAGTCCAGCCTTCCCGCAATCATCGCCAGTACCGTGTTTGGGCTAACCCGCACCTGTGCACCAAGGACGAGGTGCGCTTGCGCATGGTCGCGTGCAAGCAGTCGGTGCGCATCTCTGCGAACATACCCGAGGCACTGCAGTATCGGGGTAACCCCATCACCGCCCTGAACGCGTTATTGTACTGGGCGCGGATGGCGCTGTAACTTTTGTTAGCGTAGTGAGCCCACAGACTGCATGAGTACAGCGATGTACAATACGCTCTAAAGAGCGTAGCCTTAACTTGATTTGAGCACCGTGTAAATCTGCGGGCTATCATGTTCGCTCTAACAGACAACGCCCTCCGCTCCCGTTCCATGTCTGCATGATCCTTGAGGTCGACAGTCAAAACATGCCCCAAGTATGTAAACTGGTCATCTTGCACTGGCGGTCTCAAAGATCATACACTAGCTCTTCTTTGCATTATACAACAAACCGTAACTACAAGCATATTCCTCGCATATCTGTACCAGCTTCCTCAAGCCGCAGACCGAAGCGCTCATCAGCACCATGTCGTCAGCATAACTTAGATTATTGAAACATGTACCGTCAATGTGACAACCGACATGCTGGCTGCTGAGCGCCACGATCAGACTATTTACATACAAATTAAACAGGGTATGTTAAGCCACCCTGCCTGACTCCGCATTCGAGCTGATACGCATCCGACATTGCCCCCGCCCATCTAACACTATTAGACTGGTGCGCATACCAGTACTGGAACATGCTGATGAGATCCGGTGGCAAATCTATGCTCCTCAGCTTGCTCCACAGCAGGTCATATGCCACCAGTTTGAAAGCCTTGAAACAAATCAAGGAAGCACGCATACACGGGTGTCTTACGGTCAGTGTAGTATTTGACGGTGTGCTTAAGACACAGCCTAGTATAGCACTTTCAGTGGACAGCCGGGGACGAAACCCAAACTGATTATCGTGCAGTATTACCTATCTACTTAACTGTCAAACACTTTAGCAATAACAGTGGCAAGAGAAATAGGCCTGTAGTTACTCTTATCAGTAAGGTCACCAGTTTTATTCTTCACTACAGGCACTACCACTGTTTTCATAAAATCGGCTGGTATGTAGGAATGGTTCACACACAGCGAGTAAAACATGGCCAGGACCCTAGCAATGTGTTTTCCGGCGTGCTGTAGGTGCTCAATGCTGAGCCCATCATGACCCGGAGACTTACCTCTAGAGATAAGGCTAATGGCTTTTGTAACATCTTTCGCCCGGAAGATAGTTCCTACCTCCCGACTACTGACGTCAGCATTCAGCACCTCCATTGCTGTACCCAAAGGAGACTTTACCGAAAAATT
Source organism: Polymixis flavicincta (assembly GCA_949987655.1). Taxonomy (NCBI): domain Eukaryota; kingdom Metazoa; phylum Arthropoda; class Insecta; order Lepidoptera; family Noctuidae; genus Polymixis; species Polymixis flavicincta. Next base: position 21,535,383 of record OX465173.1, read on the forward strand.
ATTCTTTAAAAGATTCGAATACACCTTCTTTCCAATTTTCATCGATATAGTCTCCAAAGAAAATAGCAGTGTTTTACCCGGACGGACAGACGGAGATGAAGAAATTATAATGTTTTCGTTCTTCCCATCACGGAACTCTAAAAAGGCAGATAACTTACGCAGCAGCTTTCTTCTTAGTCTTTTTCAAGTTAACAAAATATTCATAGGCCTGATCTGGCTTAAAAGGTTCATCTGCATCCAACATGGCTCTCAAACGTGAAATCTAAGCAGAAAAGAAAAATTAAGAGAAAAGAGCCATTAACATCGTTATTTTTTTTTCCAAATGAGTGAATAATTTTAGTTTAGCTGAATTTGTATACTTTACGAGGACTCACGAGTGTAGCACAAATCCTATAGATAGGTACTTCTCCTGAACAATGAATAAGGGCGGATAGTGTTTTTTTGAAGTGAAAACTTCTTAAGGCGCGTTGGGCATTTTTTGAGACGGGGAAAAAACATTTGAACTCGCGACACTGTTACCGACACCTCTATTTTTTAATAGAGGTAAATATTTAAGGCTAGGTTGTTCCGGCCTGTGGGCCTTTGAAACGCTACCTCCATCTCCCCCAAATGCAGCGCGATGTGTTTATTTACGATGAACTGTCAACCATTTAGCGGAAAATCCATGCCATAGTATAACTTATTGCAGTTGATCAACTTAATTATTTTTGCTTATAGGTTCGATATTTTTTCCTTAGGTACGGTATGGTAAAACTAAAATTATTACTTAGAGTTTCCTGTGTAGGGTAAGTGTCCGGTAAGTTACATATTGAGCGTTTTCAAATTATCACATATTGACACAAACCCGATACCGATATGTCGACAGCTATATACATACCGATTCGAAACCGATTGGTGAATATCGATGACCATCGCGACTGACCAAACGACCACTGCCAGTCGATACAATAAGTATCGACGTCTCGAAGTCGGCAGTTCTCTCAACTATATTGTGCTGATATCGGTATCAGTCACTGTCTGCGACGATATAGGTGACAATAACAAATCTATGTAAAAGTGTTTAGTAGGTACTAAACGTATGCGAAAATCTGATCCCCGGTATCGTGGCCGTTTAGGAATCAGCTAATGTGCTGTGTTGTAATTTAATGTAATTGTTAATGTGACGTAACCAAATAGTTTCGAAAGAAAATGCATTTTCATTCAAAACTAGCTTTTGCCTGAGGCCGGTAGTTCCAGATATAGCGATTTCAAACATATATAAAAAACAAACCCTTCAGCTTTACTATTATTATGATTGCTACAGGTTTCGTCCTCAGGATTAGCTGCTTCTCACACGGACAACTGTACGTCAATTGATGCCGTGATCCTGTTCTCTTTGTATATTTAGACTGTTGAGAGCAAAACTACAAATGTGGTGTATTTGTTTACTGGGAAGTTTTATATAATGCGGCTGTCGTACAATATAGTCGTAGTTTATTGTGGTGTCTTACGACTTCCACGCGAACGAAGTCGCGAGCAGAAGCTAGTTACAGATACGTATGGTTTTGCGGTTGTAAGATGACAATTAAAAATTACAGTGGTTTCATTTGGAAATCATGCTTCCTTTTCTTTTTTGAAAGGTCCAGACCTTTCAAACAGAGACTTTCCAGAAAAGTGGTAGTTGTCAGTGAATTTAAGAATTTGAATTTGAACTGAAGGAACACGGGTGGGTTTTGGTAAGTAAAACCCTGACACGCCCTCCCGCTCTGCCCAGAGCGGGAGAAGTCATTTGATAATTACCCATCCAAAACAAAATAAAAACTCTTGTGCAATTTGTTCTTTGAGAAAATAAATGTCTTTAAATCGAAATCATGCTTCCAGACCCAGAGGTTAAGGCTAAGCGTAAGTAATCAGTTCCAATTAATTAAAAACTATTCTAATTTGAAGATTGGGACGAAATATGTAACAGAAAAATAAAAGTAAATTGATTTATATCCATTTTCTCAATTAAAAACGAGTTAAACCAAATTTTTTCTTTGTTGTTTTGAATTTACCGCCAAAACGCTCCTTACGATGACTTTTTATCACGTGACGTCAACTTTGTGTAAACTAGAGTAGTTAGTAAGTAAACAAATGAGTGTCGTATTTATAATTAACAAGATTTTTATGGATAGAAAGTGAAATTACTGGTGTGCGGTGCCTCTGTGCACAAATACTTCTAAAACTGCGCCAAACTAAGTATTTGTACCGGTGCCGTTTACACAAAGTTGACGTCACATGTCCAATCCTAAATTCATAATTTTTATTAAAATATCTTCTTTCTGTTTTTATTATTTTTACTTGTATTAGTTTCAGATTAGTTTTATTTTATATTTAATGATACTCTCTGTTCAATGTTACTATTTACATCGCACGCCGCGCCGTCCGTGTTTGTTTTTTTAAGTAACTTTTTTATATTATGTGGAAAATGTTGTTGGTTATACATTTGTACTTCCATTTTAGTTTTAAGTTCTATACCATAATACTGTAATGTGTAACCGTTTATTTTCCCAAATAAAATAAAATAAAATAAAATGTCACGTGATAAAAATTCATCGTAAGGAGCGTTTTGCCGGTAAAAATCGTTTTTAATGGAGAAAATGGATATAAGTAAATTTATTTTTATTTTTCTGTTAGATATATCGTCCCAATCTTCAAATTAAAATAGTTTTTATCAAGTCGGAAAATACCCTATTATTTTATTTTCATCTGTAGTGGCAGAATTTTCAAAGATCCTGATTTCCAGATTTTTATTAAGTAGAATACGCTAAAATGGCCGTACTGTTTCGGTTACACTGTAACCATATTCTTTTGTTTTCGGTGTTTGCCATCGCTCAGAAAGAACCGTAAGTATTGTGAGCTACATATGAAGGAACAATTGCCGTACTTTATTGTCTAGTGACGTACCTACTGCTCCAGCTATAATTTATCGAAATTATTATTTTAGGACATCAAAATTAATATTTTAAAATCACTGATTCGAAAAAGAAACTGCTAGCTCCGCTATTCCAGAAATAGCATTACAGCTTCTATCGTGTTCTTCAAATTTGGTCGTGTGCTCTTTTGTTTGAGCATTTTATTTCTATTTTTTTCTGTTGGTGTCAGAGTGAAAGTTGTTTACATTATTAGTATACAACCGACAACCAGACACATTGTATAATATGTAATATTAATGTAGGATATGATAGTAGCGAAGATAGTTCGGTGGAGAGGAAATATCATAGTTGTTATGGGTGAAACTGATTAAAAATTCTTAGAAAGCTGTGATTTGTACAAACTTCTTCATAAACGACGATAAAACGACTCTCACTTGACTTTTATTTTATCGATAATAATTTGTAATGTGTCAACACTATTTGAAGATGACAATTAAACGTCATCATATTGCCTAGAAATAGTCACATTTTCGAAAACAATTTTATGAATTAAAACTATAATATAATTACAAGATATATTTTCTGAGCTATCGCAATTTCATAAATTAATTTGTTATTATTTTATTCGTTTTTTTTTGTACACGTGCAAAAATTCAAAAAAAACTTCAAAATTTTCAAAAACTCGCTCCTTTTGAAAATTTTGACACAAGTCCACCCTCGATGACGTCCCGCAGCACTCTGAGCGCGACCCGATTTAGCTGGATTTAGATATATTTTTGAGTTCATTAAAAGCAAAAAAACTTTAAAACTAAAAAAAACAAACTTTAAATTCCCTCCTAAATACGATTCCCTCATCGTACATGCAATTTCTACATTTATAATTTTGTGTTGTTATTAGGAAATAGGACGGAAAATGGTTTTGAAATCGACCCTGTTTCGGTATTTTTTTTCTCATCGAGCAAATTGCAATTAATCGTGTTTTGAACCATTAATTTCCCTCAAACAAGGATGTATCTATGACATTTTTTTTTTCAGGGCCTAAATACACGAATTTGATCATTTAATCTTAATTCTGAAACAGGCAATTTCAGATAACCCCCTATTAAGTCTCAAAAGATAGGTTTAGGTAGGTATTCCAGTTGGAATGATGAAAATCGGATAACCCACGTACGTTGAACTTTGTTTCATCTGACGATTCAAAAAATATTTCCTGACTATTCAAAAAATACACACGTAAATGTTCAAGTTTTCACTTCTGTCGGCACTCCCGGAGTGCCACTGTTTTTTTTTCTTCTCTTTGTACATTTAGCACTGACCGTATCAGGAGGTAGGGTTTCTGCTTTTTCCCGCCAGAAGTATATGATAGTGCGCCGACGCGGCTTGGCCATGCGCTCGAGTCGGTCGGTCAAGATAGCGCCATGCCTGCGCAGGCACCGCGCATGCGCCCGCAATGTTGTGAGCGACATCTTCACATCGGTTGCTTTGGGGCTCCTGGAATAAACACCGCTTTGAGAAGAAGTTACCAGCGACAAGTGTATGGCGGGTGATGTGTGGAGTAGGTCTACAGGTAGGTTGCGCATACGGTAGGAAATCGCATAACACTATTCACTTTTCATCTATTATTTTGACCTGCTATACCCCAACGTGACGTCTCTAAGGGCTTTATCATACTAGCGGCTTGCGAGCGTCCTCAAAGCGGAGCGGGCGGGCAACGAACACGCGGCGCATGCGCAGCGAATTCGTTGCGAACGCTCAACGAGATCGCCGCGAATAGCAGCGTGGACGCCATTTCTTTTTGCTTTCTTTTTCGTCTCCGGCGTCTTCGAAGTAACAAAGCCAACAACAGTGTCTCCTCGTCGGAATCCATTTTGTTACTGAGTGTATTATACGTCGTTAACTTGCTACAAACACGCGACAAACCGCTAGTGTGATAAGGCCCTATGAGTGTTTCGTTACCCGTTCACGTTTTTATTCTAATCTATACCTGACCTTACCGAGATTAGAGTTATATTGCAATGATGACTAACTAATGGTTTAACGTCCATCGTGAACAAGGAAGGTTCCTTACCTGGGTTTAGCTGGCTTAGGAAGAGGGCGTAAGGATTTTCGCGGCATGGACTTGTGCTGCAGCCGGAGCCCATGCCCCGCGATAATGGCATCAGCAACCGATGGTGGGGCCGGCTCTGTGGCGTACGGAGGGTAAGGCGGGAACGATGGTGGCTCCACTGTTCAATATTAATAAACTTTAATCAGACCACATTAAGGTCCACAGTGTTAGTCACAAAATAACTTAGCCAAAAAGTATTAAAGCTTGTCTAGCATTGTTTTTTATTTATTTATTGTCCATTCGCCTTCACGTATCTACACAGAAATATTGTACATATGCATCTTCAATTCTATACACGTTTTAACGATTATCTCAGTAATCTTAGAATATTTTTGTTTATTTGAGCAATGATCAGCAATCCTGTTCCCCTAAATGGATTTTCAATTTATTATAACATTTAAAAAATATAAACAATGCTATTGTTGCAATAAATTATGAAAACCAATCACTAAAAACCAACCAACCACTTTACGGTTCAGAGAATTCTGAGGTAATGCAAATTTTCCATTGTTATTAAATGTGTACCTATAAGAGAATGTTGCGATCATACCTTCTTCTACTTCGGCTTCGGTATCCGGCACCACAGAAAGGCCTTCCGACTCAGGCACCTCGCTGGGAGCCAATTCTGACGGTGTGGTCGACATCTTGTAGGTATTTTTAAGTTCGTATCGTGGTCTAGAAACAGTCCTTGTTATTATTGAAATTGAAAGTTTATGTTAGCAGGTTCTTTCGATATGCTTGCATTTTATAGAATGACACATATTTCAAATGTCTGATGTGACTATTCTTCCAGCTCTTTTATTTTCGCCCAATATTATTTTTCTAAACTAACCTCACGATTTCTTTCGTGTCCTACCATAAACAAAATACAATTATTTTATCAGTTCTTTAATCTCGGTTACGCTAAATCGGCGGTAATGGCTCGATTACTCCGTGTTGGTTCATAAAGTGTTGCTTGGTAGTCTAATATGGTGTGAAGTTGTAATTATTGTAAGGTTCGAAGGTTAAATTTTTAGGGTCAATCCTCGAGATCATTAAATTGCATTGTTTTTCGTTCTTGGTGTATTAGAACTCAATGGCTTGGCACCCGACGATGGCAAGAGACCGGACGGCATGTGTTTATTTCCATGGAAGATCCTTATAGTGTGGGATGCAACGTGTGTCGGTATCTACGCCCTTTTATTAGAATAGGTATAGAGAGCGTTTCTTCGGTTATCTACAAGCGTAAACATGGCTATTATTCTTACCTCTATCCGACTAAACTACTGGGATGCCTGGGATATAACTCGTTAGAGGTGAGATTAGCAAAAGACCAGCTTACCATAAGGTATCTTTAACGAAATCTCGAAAAGGCTGGTTGACACTTCCCGTGACCCAAGGGGTTTTTACCTTGGCCAGAGGCTAGGCATTGCTATCATCATCAGCCTATAATGTTCCCACTGCTGGGACACAGGCTTCCTCTCAGTGAGAGGGATTGGGCCATAATTCACCACGCGGGCCCAGTGCGGGTTGGTAGATGTCACATGTCTTCGAATTTTTGGTTCTCGGACATGCGGCACTGACGGCATTGCTATACAACGTGGTAATGCCACCAGTCTGGTACATTATTACCAGTCGACAGCGATGCGAATGAGTTTTTTACGCTATATTTTAGTTAGTGAATAGTTTTAGTTAAGTTAGGATATCATTTTGTTATTTTTATTGATTAATTAGTAATAGTTATTTTGATGTTAAAAAGAATCATCATCATCATGGTGGCATGGTTTAGTTATCTAATCTTCAATGTAGACCTCTTCCCTCTTCTTCCGCTCCTGTCGATCTTGTGCCCGACACATCCAGTCTCGACCTCCGTGTTGTCGGATGTCGACCACCCAGCGCTGTGGTGGTCTTCCGCGGCCTCGGGTGTCTGGTCTGGGTCTCCATTCTAGGACTCGTCTTGTCCAGCGGCTCTTGTCCATTCTCGCAATGTGCTCTGCCCATGTCCACTTTCTTTGCGCTATTACGGCCATAATGTCTCTAACTTTGGTCTTACTTCTAATCCAATAATTCCGTTTCCGGTCTCGTAGGGTGATCCCGAGCATAGCTCTCTCCATGCCCCTCTGCGTGACTCGGAACTTCTCGGCGGACTCCTGCGTAAGAGTTATGGTTTCCGTACCATAGGTTAGTACAGGCATGACAAACTGTTCGAAGACTTTGACTCTAAGACGTAGGGGTATTTTTCCACACAGTAGTTGTTTGTTGGCGCCAAATGCAGCCCACGCCTGCGCTATTCGTCGTTTCACTTGCGCTACTTGATTTTCAAAGCCGAGTCAAACTCAAACTCAAAGCATGTATTTCGATTAAACCATTTACAGGCACTTTTGAATTGTCAAAAAATCGTACATTTGGAAAGTTGAAGCAAGTTGCCCATTCCAAAATGTAGATCTCTATTGAGAAAACGGGCAAGAACTCCATGGACACTCTTTTAAATCATGTTAGGTATTACAAAATCTTGGGAACATTATTCTTGTTGCTTCTATAGGTGAGAACAATGTAAAAAAAAATCATTTAAGATCAAAAATAAACCATGGCAGTTAGGAGATGACCAGTCTCAACCGACGGTGCCCGTTCATGAACCTGACGCGAGGATCACCACCATCCAGCTCAACCATTTTCTAGGGAACCGAATGATCCAACACACGTGCCACCATCAGTGAGACATTTAAGTGAGCATGACATACTCTCAACTACCACGCTTTTTCAAGTTAACGTACATCAAAACAACATATTGATGCATGGTGCTCACATTTACAAAATTTTAACAAAATGCTTCTAAAATATACAAAACTATAGTTTGCAATGTATTTGAGAAATTAATAACATTTGATTTCCAAAAGAAAGAAAAATATATAATATCTATAGAAATTTTAATAAATAATACTTGATTCAGTAAAAAGAAAAACAAATTCGTAATGTCAGAAAAATTATAATAATAGGAACAGAAATGTTCGTAATGTCAGAAAACATAAAAAAGGGAAGCATCTCTTCCAAATTTTAAAATGTTAACTAGTAAGCCCAGGTGGCTGTGGAGCAGGACCAGCATTAAGCCAAGCATTTTTATCTACGATATAATCATCTAACTTATAATATGCTTGTCTACATGGTGTGCGTTTAATGCATGATTTAAATTCATTTTCACTTAGTTCAAGAATAACATATGCGTGGCATATGCAATAACAAATTTGACTGTATTGACCTTACAAACAAATTGTGTTACAAGGTAGGTACCCAGAAGTGTCATTCGAAGGGGCGCGCGCGTGCACAACATACGGACATAAGCAGGACTAACGCTGGGGAACGAACGTGTACCACTTCGTCGCCTTGTTGATTCTTACAACAGGCATTTTATAAAACTAGATATATTTTGTCTATCTAAGCAATTATTTAAGAAAATGGCTCTGGATATTTTGTATAGCGAGTAATTGAACTAAATTTAAGCTAAGTAACACAGCAATACTATGTTGTGTTTCATTTTCTTTTTTTAATCACTTGTCTTCAGCACTTCTTTTAACCTTTCGTTAAACCGTGGACAATGGTGTGGGTTACATGTTTGTTTAATCTAAGTTTAAATAATTTCTCTGTATTTTGTAGCATGTAACTGTTTAATTTTGTCCCTAATAAATAAATAAATAAATATCGACGGGTATTTTAATATATCAGTTTACACAATAGGTACCCCATAAAAGAAGTGTTTTAGACAATCTGAAACGTGGTTGATCTAATTTGCTCCTATTTCTAGTGTTAAAATTGTGCCTGTCACTTATTTTACTAAAAAGATGTAGATTTTTCCGAACATACATAATAATGTTGTCATAGATATATTGACAAGGTACCGTCATGATGTTAATTGTTTTGAACAGTTCCCTTAGAGATTTGCGTCTGCGGAGGTTATAGACGGCTCTGACAGTCCTCTTTTGCAGAATAAAGATCGACTGAACATCCGCAGCCCGTCCCCATAGCAAAATACCGTAAGACATGATGCTATGAAAGTAACTAAAATAGACCAGTCTCGCGGTATCCACGTCTGTTAATAGGGTATTTTCCAATTTTTCAAAAACTATTCTAATTTGAAGATTGGAACGAGATATTTAACAGAAAAATAAAAATAAATTGATTTCTATCCATTTTCTCAATTAAAAACGATTTAAACCAAATTTGTTTTTAGTTGTTTTGAATTTACCGCCAAAACGCTTCTCACGATGACTTTTTATCACGTGACGTCAACTTTGTGTAAACTAAAGTAGTTAGTAAGTAAATAAGTGAATGTCGAGTTTATAATTAACAAGATTTTAAATGGATATAAAGTGATATTACTGGTGTGCGGTGCCTCTGTACAAAAATACTTTTAAAACGGCGCCAAACTAAGTATTTTGTATATCAAAGTTGACGTCACATGTCACGTGATAAAAAGTCATCGTAAGGAGCGTTTTGGCGGTAAATTCAAAACAACGAAAAATAAATTAGACTTTAATAGTTTTTAAGTGACAAAATGTGTATTAATAAAATTATTTTTATTTTTCAAAAAATAAATCGTCCCAATCTTCAAATTTAAATAGTTTTTATGAAATCGGAAAATACCCTATTGGCGGAGCTTCCAAACAGCGTAAGCGGCAGAACTAAGCCGTCCTGCAAGTGATGTTAAGTGAGGACACCACTGTAGCTTTGAGTCAAGCGTGATCCCCGGGAAAACCGTCTGTTCGACGAATTCTAGTATCTCCTTAATCAATACAACGTGACATTCACTACTGCTGACATTCGGTAACGTAAATCTTATGCATTTAGTTTTCTTTCCATTTAATACCAAATTATTCACAGTAAACCAATTATGGACCTTAACTATAGCGTCATTTACCTCGTCAAGCTCCTGTGCATGTCTCTTAAGTGATCGCATGTCTCTTGAGTGTGTAACCTTATGCCCTAAATATATATACTCAATCACTCTTTCCACTGGAAGCTGGCAGTTTGTGACTTCAGGAATGTTGGTCATTATTTTGGTCTTCTCGGATTCCACCTTTAAATCCTCTATCATCATCACCATGTCCTCTACGCTCTCCGAAACTAGGACCAGATCGTCAGCAAACCTCAGATTTGTCAGTCTCTCTCCATCGATCATCAGCCCTTTCCCAGTCCACCGTATCTGTTGGAATATGCATTCTAGTGCCAGGGTAAATAATTTTGGGTATTTCTCTCTGAATTTCTCGGTTTTCTCGTGCAAGGAGACGCAGGCATTAGCGTTTAGATGGAGGTGATTGAGGATTTGTATGTACCTTTCATCGATGCGGTATCTGGCTAGGACTCGTTCTGTGAACCACCGCTCTATCGAGTCAAATGCTTTCTCGTAGTTGATGAAGGCGAGGATAAAGTGGTTTCCTGTGCTCGTTACATTTCTCAGTTTTTCAGTTTTAAGGGTTCGTAGGTGGTCATTGGTACTGAAGCCTGAGCGAAATCCTGCCTGTTCTCTTGGTTGGAAAAATTCTAGTCTCCTGTCGAGTCAGTTAACTAGAACTCTCGAGAAGATCTTATAAATATGTGACAGCAGGCTAATGGGTCTATAGTTTTCCAGCTTCTTGATGTCCCCTTTTTCGTTAAAAAGAATATTAAAAAAGCAATTATTTGTGAAGTTTGGAAGGTAACTTAGGGCCTAATGTTCTTACTTACCAATGATAGATATACTTTACTTCTTCCTAGTTATGAAGGGAACCGCAACTTAAAGATAAAGCGGTTAACGCAAACAAGCTACGGCGTAGCTCGTAGCGCTACGATGCTACGCTCTTGCATGGTCTCCACTAGACTGAAAACTTTGCTTTGAGTATGGAAAAAATAAAAGTCACAGGTTTGTAGTCAATTTTAATACGTTTCAATGAATTTTTCAGTAAAGTTTGAAAATTAAATCATTTTTAAGAAACAGCACACAGATTTTATAACACATAGGATACTTTATCACGGTAGTACGTTTCCGTGGGATAATTTCTGACCTCTACGCGGTTGAATCTGCTGGCAAAAGACATTCACAAGGTGTTTGTACACCTTAGTAACCATAAGTAAAGCGCGCGTCGCATCTTGAGATAAAAAATACTATAATACAACATAAACCCGGTGCGGTTTACAGATTTTTTTTTCTCATATTTTCGTTTCATAGAATAATCAATATGCAGAATACTTACTTTAAAGATTTTTAAATCATTGATATTTGTTTCACATACAGTTTAATGTTAGAATAATCATATAGAATAACAAATCAAATATTCTATATCCTTAATTGTTTATATAATATAAAACTTATTATCACGTAACGAAATTCTATGAAATTTCTGTCTGCGAAACAAGGGGACCAGGGACCAATATCGATATTTTAAAGAAAATACTAATAATGGAATCGATAACAGGGATACATATCGATATTTTGTATCACTTGTTTGAGTATCGGTATAAAATTATCGGTAATTTTATCGATACTCAGTACTGATATCAGGCTACACAGCGTTGCGAGCTCGCAGATCGCGTCACCGCGCATCAGCGCGGGAGAGCTGCGCGCGATCTTGGCTCGAAACGGAACGGCAACAGTGCATGCAGTTAGCGGCGAGCCTCTGATCAAAAGCGGTTCGTGAGCCGTGCTTATTGTTTTTTACATTTCTAACCCCTGATAAATTATATAGTGTACCTATATAATTTAGAGTACACGAGTACATACGTAAATATTTCTATGATTGATGTGATGGGGCGTAATAAGCAAAATAATGTTTATATATGCATTTTAATGTGAAAAAAACCGATTTGTAATCGAAATGCCTAGTGTGCAACAATGATTTAAATTACGTTTTTTACATAATTAATTACATTCTTTAAGATTTGGTAATAGACAAAGCGTCGTGTTTGTGATTTCTATGTAGGTATACCACTAGACTGGCTGAGTGGAACTGAGAAATTGAAAAAAAAAAAAAAAAAAAATCGTTTACGTTAATAACGTTATCATTATTTACGTGCGTATTTTGTTTACGTGTTCTGAAGATATTTAGTTACTTTTTCTACCTCGCACAATGCACTACAGCGCAGTGACATAGTTTTAATTCTGAACAACCTTTTTAGTAGGTACTTCTGACATGGACTACTGTAGTTATCTACCTTACCCATAGATGGGTACCTACGTACAGTTTGTTTACCTAAATAGTCATCATCATCATAATTTCAACCGAAAGACGTCCACTGTTGGACCTCCCCCAAGCTCCACCACTTTGACCGGTTCTGTGCTTCCCGCATCCAGCGGACTCCTGCGGCTCCCACAAGGTCATCGGTCCACCTTGTAGGAGGCCTTCCAACTTTACGTCTTCCGGTGGCGGTCGCCACTCGAGAACTTTTCGGCCCCATCGGCCATCTGTTCTGCGAGCAATGTGCCCTGCCCACAGCCAATTAAGTTTGGCAATTCTTCGGGCTATGTCGGGTAGGTACCCGACATCCGCATCCGACATCTTGGAGATCCGCAAGAGAACCAAGCTTGGTTCTCCTGCGGATCTCTTCATTCCTGCATTCGATCATGCAGGGAAATTCCAAGCATAGCCCTCTCCATTGCCCCTTGGGTGACTTGAAGCCTTCTTATGAGGCCCATTGTAAGCGACCACGTTTCGGTTTTAAATGTCATCACTGCCAACACGCACTTGTCAATGACTTTCGTTTTGAGACACTGCTGTATATGGGACGAGAAGAGATTGCAATAGTTCCCGAACGCTGCCCAGCCGACTTGGATTCGACGGTTGACCTCTTTCTCGAATTTGGACCTACCTAACTACTTTACTTACCTACTCGTACTCGTCCACAACTTCGAGTGCAGCGCTTCCGACCGTTTCGAGAGTGGGTGTTACATGGGCATTGAACATGACCTTTGTCTCGTCCATGTTCATTTTAAGACCCACTCTTTCGGAAGCTCTACTGAGGTCATCGAGCATTGTACTGAGGTCCTCCATGGTCTCAGACATCACACCTATATCATCGACAAACCGAAGGTGAGTGATGTACTCGCCATTGTGTTGATGCCAGCCCCTTTCCAGTCCAGAACCTTGAAGACATCCTCCAGTGCAGCGGTGAAGAGTTTCGGAGACATAACGTCTCCCTGTCTAACACCTCGCTGCAGACGGATAGGTTTCGAGGTCTGGTCCTGGAGTCGGACTGACATAGTGGCGTTATCGTACAGACTTTTCAATCCTCGATTTACCGATAGTCGATCTGGCACCGTTGGAGGGACTGAAGTATAGCCCATGTCTCGATCTAATCAACGACTTTTTCGTAGTCCACAAACGCTAAACAGAGAGGCAGATTATACTCTTCGGTCTTCTGTATAACCTGCCACAGCGTAGGTATGTGGTCTACTGTGTTAAAGCCTTTACGTAGCTCGGCTTGGTCGAGAGGCTGGAAGTCATCAAACCTGCGCGCTAGACGGTTTGTGATGACTCTGGAGAACAGCTTGTAGACATGGCTTAGAAGTTTGATGAGCCTATAATTCTTAAGAAGGGCATTGTCACCCTTCTTAAAGAAAAGTACCACCACACCTCTGTTCCATGCCTGTGGCGTTTTGCCCTCGAGTATGACGGAATCAAACAGCTTCTGGAGGGCCTTAAGAACGGGTTTCCCGCCTGCCTTTTGGAGTTCAGCCGTAATTCCGTCATCACCCGGCGCCTTGTTGTTTTTGAGCTGCTTCAGAGTCATCCTTATCTCGTACAAGCTGATGTCCGGGATATCTTCAGCATAGTGTCGGGTCAATCTAGCTCTTAGGTCGTTTGCCAGATTTGTAACGGGGTTTCTTGTTGACGTGTATAGAACATAGAACCTCTCAATCTCTCTCAACACCTCAGGCTTGGTGGATACGATCCTGCCTTCATCGGTCTTCAGTTTCGTAAGCTGACTCTGCCCAATAGACAGATCCCTAGCAAAGACCTTGGAGCCAGTACGTGACTCCGGTGGTTCCTACGTACGACTACAAATTGCCCCACTCGCAACTCATCATCGCTTCGTTTGCCCAGTTTCGCGTTGAAGTCCCCCATGACAACGGTGAAGTGAGTTTTGAAATCATGCATAGCTCTGGAAATATCCTCATACATGGTCTCCACCTCATCGTCGGGGTGTGACGAGGTTGGGGCGTAAACCTGTATGACCTTCAGCGCATACCTTGCGGTTATTCTGAGTATAAGGAATGCCACCCTGGTCGACCACTCTCGATCTACACCACGTTGCTCACAAGGGACTTATGGACGATAAACCCGACACCACCTTGGGACTGCTAGTCGCCCTCCCGGAGATAGAGCAAGTTACCGGATTTGAGGATTAACGAGTCCTCCCCCTCTCGGCGGACTTCAGATAACCCTACTATATCCCATCGTAACTTGCTCAATTCTTCCTCGAGTTCGACGATCTTCTCGTCGGTCCGGAGTGTGCGTGTTAGATTATTTATTTGATATTGTAATATTGTTTAGTGGATAATGTCATCTGTCACATTAACGAACCGTTAAACAAATGTACAAGTATCTAATTTGACTACATGTTTACAAAATAGCTGTCTTAACTTGTGAAAATAACTTGGAGGTTGTTACTATAAATGATTACGTAGTATTTAATTATACTTGCTCGGTAGACGTTCAGTGGGATAGTCCTAGTGCTGTTGTTGTGTGGAATAGATCGACCAGCACCCTAATTGCGTAACTCACGATTGATCATAATTGGTTTCGTCTTCACAGTTAAACAATATTCATTGCGTTATTTATGTTGTCGAACAGACACATTTTTCGAACATATGAAGCAATGGTTTAACAATCCGTTTCAAAACGATACAGATTATGATGAATCGTGAGTTACGCAATTAGGGTTCAGATGTCATGTAAGTAATGTTATTTAATATTATACAATAATTGTTGCTTATTATAACAATATTGTAATAATGCCGAGTTATCTTGGACAAAAGTCCAAGAGTTGTAATTAAATGTATAGCAATGTAAGAGATGTGTTGATGGAATATATCAATACTGTTTCCATGGAGTTTCTTGTCCTTCTTCTCCATGAAGACCTAGCTTTGGAATGGCCGACTAGCTTTCTGATTAAATAATGACAAGCCTAATTGAAATAAATGCCTAGTCTTGTCTTTCTGTGCTTTACTTCATGAAACCCTTTCCCAGAAACCATATTCATAAGAACCTTAATACACAGTAAATAAGCAGTAACCGTTCTGATATTTAAAGCTTGATAATTTTTTATAAAGACACACTTATAAATTCATATAGCCACTTATTCTGACATGCGCGTGTTTTTTTTTTTTTTCTCAAAGTTCTTATTAAAGCTTCCAATCGATCTCATTTATTGTTTTTTTTTAGTTAGTTACAAATAATATCGTAATCCAAATTGTAACAATTTAGACTTTTGTTACTGTTATATCCCTATAACATGATTTTAAATTAATTTCGATTGGGGGATGCAAAGGGTCAATTATACTTAAGGGGATTTAGAGCAAGACATACGATACCGGAAGTTAAATTAGTCAACGCAAGGTCAAGTACGCGTTCTGACTTATTTTTTTATATTGTTGAGATATTTTTTTTACATAACTAAAATCAGTTAACAAATGATCAATACCTGGTGCTACATAACCACTATCCAACTCACTTACTAAGGTCCAATCAATATTATTTGAGTTAAAGTGTCCAACTACACATGATTTGAAAAACGACTGTTCAAATATCGCACCTCCGATAAAATAGGGTTACAACTCGAAAAGGTCGAATTTTGAGTTAACGATACAGAAATGCTTAAAATTGTATTAACTATCTTCTCCAAAATTGTTACATCTGTAACTCTAAAACTCGCTGCTCGCTCGGAGTTGTAACGCTACATGATTAAAGCATTTTGACTCCAGAATTATCTCAATCAGTGTTACATTTAGTTTTATGAAAAGTTGACGTGCGTTTGTTGAGACAAGTAGTGTTACAATTTAAAACATAACAGTGTTTCAGACAGGTAAAATCTTGTTGCTTACATCAATTTGACTAATGAAAAGTTACAAAACCAATTATTACAGTTTATTATTTAAGGATTAAATTAAACTAGTTCAATATTTCTATAATAAAGTGATATATTTTGTATTGTATCAGTATTTTAGATAGGTAATATTATAACACAGTGTTACTCTTCACGTTGTAATAGTATTTGACGGAAAATGTTTGTATTGTCTGAATATTTCGACTTGTAATCTTGTATTATAACAAAGTTTAGGTATTTTCGGTTTATTTGCTTGGAATATGATTTATGATTCTGGGGTCAAAATGAAACGTAATGACGCAATTCTGCGTTTACCATTTGGGACAAAAATAAAATACCCGCCGATGATCATCAAAAGATTGGGGGAACAAACTTGCAAGGTAAGATGCCTACTATACCTACTTACCTGTTTTGTCAGGTTATTTTTTTTATTCTAAAAGTTAATAGCTAAGCTATTTGGTTTTTATTTTGTTTTCTAAGTTCAATCGAAGTTAGAGACCACAGCTCCCAGCAAATTCGCAACCCTATAATTGATGACTTAACCGATTCTTCTTCAGTTACAGAAAGTACATCTTCCTCAGACTCTTCCAGTTCACCTTCAAATGAGGACAGTGCAGATGATTCGGTGAAAGACCCCGATTTTGAAATTGAGCAACGTCGTTCCATTGAAATGTCTGACGATTCCGAAACTGAAGACAACATCGGTAACCAAGCTAACTTTGAAGCTACATCCGCAGCTATATCTTCTGGGCCAACTGTTGATTTACTTCCAACGTTGAACTCAAACCCAGATGACACGCCAATACCGGACACAAAAAACGAAGCAGAAAACGTGTAGCTGAACCGACGGAATGGTTACAAAATAAATGTAAAATCCTTAGAATCTGCTTACGTAACACTAAAAACAAAGGTGCAGTAGGATGCTAGAAAAATTAAGCCACCGTGTAGCAAACGGCGCTATTTTTGAAGATTCTGGGAGATATTATTTGGGAGATATTAACCGCCAAAGAGATTTTTTCAGCAGGCATATGGCGCCAATAAAACGAAAATATAGATAGAAGACTACTCAAAAAGGCAGACAATTAAATAATGCATTTTACTTGACCAAAATGGGATGTCAAATCCCAATCTGCAAGACATTCTTCATAGATACCTACAATAGACATCAATTACAGAGTAATACAGACTGTAGTCAAGAAGAGGTCTGCAGGTTCCGTTGAAGAGGACAAGAGAGGCAAATATCTCAGACATCACATCTAAAATTTGGTGAAAACACCCTGAGGGTCTGCCTGGACTAAAACCTGCTTACGTCAGACAGCTCTCAATAGGCGAGAGGAAGAAAGTTGATTTGATGAGTTTGATTAATATTAATCATATACCATGGTTGTATGCGCCTTTTAACAACCAATTTTAATTTAATATTTAATTACATACCTACACTTAAAAAAAATATACACTCTAATTATGAAAACACTGAAACTTAGACTTTATCTATGATTTTGATTTTTATAGTGATGATTATAGTTCCTACGTAGTATTTTAACATTATTTCAATAGGGAGAACAGTAAACAAATATTATTTATGCGTAGCTTAATTAAAGACTACCTAAACTTGTATTGTAAAGTGAATAATTTAAATTGTGATGATTAGAATTGTTTTTTTATCAGAAATGTTTTTGTTAAAGTTGATTCTGTTTCTAAGGCTACAGCTGTATGAATACTTATTAAGTTAAAAAAAAGATTAAATAACTGCCTGATTTTTATTATATTAAGAATTGTTACATTTGACATATTGTATTTTTGCTAAAAGAAGTCGAATAGTTATCTAAAATACTGTTACAATTGGGAATTTTCAGGTTGTTTTTCAGGAAAATTGAAAAACAGCGTATGCCATTAAAACATATTTTTTGTAAGCGTTTCAAATATGTATAATTTTTATCACATAATAACAATAATGTAAGAATAAAGACTGATTAACAAATCCGTGAGATTATTTTCGCTTTTCTGAAAATCCAGGTTTTTCGAGTTGTAACCCTATTTTATCGGAGGTGCGATATGGTATTACAAACGTCCAAGAAGTGTTCAAGGATTGAACGAACGTACCATGTTTTGTATTTCTATTTCAATCGAAATAACATAAGTATATACTTTTAATATTCTCAAATTAGACTTTACACACCGTTATAGATACAAGCGATAAAAAAACTAACTTTAAAGGTAAAAAATACAAACCAGCCATCTTGATACACCAGACATCATACGCATGACCATTACTAACGCTAACAGAAATGTATTTTGTCTCTAGGCCCTGAATGGAAATTTCCGTTCGTGTACGGCGGACGAACCAAAATGTACAGAGGCCAGCACATCAAGCTACCCCAATCTGTCAAATTTCTTTGATAGTTTTTCAACTTTATGACAAAGGTTTAAGGTTTATGTTAAATTGGGAAAATTTGACAGTTTGGGATAGCTTGACCTGCTGGCGACTGTACGCGAGCGCTGTGTTCGGGTTGAAGTCATTAGGTTTTTTCCGTTCTTACGATCCTAACGCACCGAACCGAACGTTAGGTTTTTTTCCGTTCGGAAAAAATAAGAATAATGTGCGCCTTGTTGAACATTTTGTATGTAAGCAGAGCATTCAGGTTACCGAATCTGAATTCCTGATCAGGAAACTTAATCCGGAATCCGAACGTTTGCGATCAGAGCGGGCGCCGGTGCTCGCCCTCCGCGCCTTGTTGGTGACATATCACTCAGCTCTCACGGAGATATTAGTTAAGGGCATGGTCGGCGTCATCGCAAGATGACGCATATCGTGACGTCATCTATGACGATTCCCGGGGCACCGTTGTGCCGCCACCGATTCGGAACGGGTCTCACCACGCTCAAATCGATATTAAAATATCGATTTGAGCGGGCTCACACTCGTTCCGAATTGGCGTGAGCGCGATAACGAAGTCCCACGAATCGTCATAGATGACGTCATGACATGCACCAGTTTGCGATAACGCCGACCATGCGATAGACTAATATCACCGTGAGTGCTGTCAAAAATGACAGTTGTGCTGTTTTGTTTTGTGTCATATCGTATCTTTAACTAACTTAGATTTATTTGAAGTAGTGCTTCTATCTAAGAAAAAGAAATGTGTGGTGTATACAAGTTTAAAATGGTGAATGTATGTAATAACTTTGAGTGAACACTTTATCGCGATCACGAGCGTTCCGTACTGTTGACATTTTTAGCTGTCAGAATTGTGATATCTAACTCGGAACGTAAAAAATATCGATGTCAGCGCTCACAGTGCAATTTTATAATACGGAATGCGGCCAATGTCAATAAAACTTGACATTGCTAAATGCCCAAACCCGACAAACCGGCACAAACCGCTTCGCACGGTTTGTGTGTCAAATAGTGATGTGCCGTGGGAACATTCCCGTTCCCAGTAACTTCCCAACGGGAATGTTCCCGGGAATATTCCCATGTGCCCGGGAACATTCCCAGTTAGTGGGAACACTAACACAAAAGTTAAAGATTTTTTCTTTTTTTAATTTTTTGATTAGGTTTCTTATCGCAGATAGAAATTAAATGCATATCTTTTACACCCACAAAGTGTTACTGAGAATTTTCGGCAGTTAATTGATGTAGTTGGAGAGTTAAACTGATAACAAAAAAACTATCCTTTTAACTGTGCAGGTATGATGCTAATTTTGAGAAATGTTATTTATTTATCCTTTGTGCATGATTTATGGCTCCAACTAACCGGGTCGGCGGCGGCGTAGCAAACAATCCAGATTGTAGAGACATCCCAACAAATTGGTCGCTCAACTCACAATACCAGCTTGTGTCAGCAGACTTAAAAGACGCAACATCTCACAATTGGATAACTTGGAGAGAGCTTCGTTATTCATATGAAAGTTGCTCCTGATGAGGAATAACTCTTACCTGCCAGACCTTCCTACAACTCATCAACTCATAGTTTTTAAAAACTGAATGCAAGATAAAACACAAAAAAAAAGAAAATAATAATGTGTTCTACCAGTCTATTAAATAACGTTTCAAAGTATTGTATATAATCTCTGAACGACGGGTTGCGGGTAACGATGGGTTCGTGGAAACTGTCCATACGGTCGGGTCTAAGTTTTTCAAGGCCCATCGTATCAATAAAAATAAGAGGCTCTCTGATCCTACTTTGCAG
This sequence comes from Polymixis flavicincta, assembly GCA_949987655.1. Classification (NCBI taxonomy): domain Eukaryota; kingdom Metazoa; phylum Arthropoda; class Insecta; order Lepidoptera; family Noctuidae; genus Polymixis; species Polymixis flavicincta. The sequence goes on from OX465173.1 coordinate 21,555,629, forward strand.
CTCATGAAGCAGAGGCGCGAGATGGTCCTGCAGTCTTCAGACGATGCGCTTGAGTACCGGCAGTTTAACAGACAGATCTTTATGTCCTTGAGAAGCGACCTCCGCCACTTTAATACAGAATGGATTAAAGACGCAATAGAACGGAATAAAGGCTCCAAGGTCTTTGATAGGGATCTGTCTATTGGGCAGAGTCAGCTTACGAAACTGAAGACCGATGAAGGCAGGATCGTATCCACCAAGCCTGAGCTGTTGAGAGAGATTGAGAGATTCTATGGACAGTTATACAAGTCAACAAGAAACCCCGTTACGAATCTGGCAAACGACCCAAGAGCTAGATTGACCCGACAGTATACTGAAGACATCCCGGACGTTAGCTTGTACGAGACCAGGATGGCTCTGAAGCAACTTTAAAAACAACAAGGCGCCGGGTGATGACAGAATCACAGCTGAACTCCTTAAACCCGGAAACCCGTTCTTAAGGCCCTCCAGAAGCTGTTTGATTCCGTCATACTCGAGGGCAAAACGCCACAGGCATGGAACAGAGGTGTGGTGGTACTTTTCTTTAAGAAGGGTGACAATGCCCTTCATAAGAATTATAGGCCCATCTCACTTCTATGACATGTCTACAAGCTGTTCTCCGAAGTCATCACAAACCGTCTAGCGCGCAGGTTTGACGACTTCCAGCCTCCCGAACAAGCCGAGTTCCGTAAAGGCTTTAGCACAGTAGACCACACACATACGCTGCGGCAGGTTATACAGAAGACCGAAGAGTATAATCTGCCTCTCTGTTTAGAGTTTGTGGACTACTAAAAAGCCTTTGATTCGATCGCGACGTGGGCTGTACTGCAGTCCCTCCAACGGTACCAGATCGACTATCGGTACATGGCGGTGTTGAAGTGTCTGTACGAAAACGCCACCATGTCAGTCCGAATCCAGGACCGGACCTCGAAACCTATCCTTCTGCAGCGAGGTGTAAGACAGGGAGACGTTATCTCTCCGAAACTCTTCACCGCTGCACTGGAGGATGTCTTCAAGGTTCTGGACTGAAAAGGGGCTGGCATCAACATCAATGGCGAGTACATCACTCACCTTCGGTTTGCCGATAGTATAGTTGTCATGGCTGAGACCATGGAGGATGAACATGGACAAGACAAAGGTCATTTCCAATGCCCATGTAACACCCACTTTCGTAACGGTTGGAGGAGCTGCACTGAAAGTTGTGGACGAGTACGTTTACCTAGGACAAACTGTCCAGTTAGGTAGGTCCAACTTCGAGAAAGAGGTCAATCGTCGAATCCGAGTCGGCTGGGCAGCGTTCGGGAAGCTTCACAATATCTTCTCGTCCCACATACCGCAATGTCTCAACACGAAAGTCTTTGACCAGTGAGTGTTGCCAGTGATGACATATGAAACCGAAACGTGGTCGCTCACAATGGGCCTCATAAAAGGCTTAAAGTCACCCAAAGGGCGATGGAGAGGGCTATGCTTGGAGTTTCCCTGCGTGATCGAATCAGGAATGAAAAGATCCGCAGGAGAACCAAGGTAACCGACATAGTCCGAAGAATTGCCAAACTTAAGTGGCAGTCGGTGGGGTCCGCAAGGGCCGATGCCTGCCAGGGGTGCGGGTTTGTTCGAAAGAGATACCACGGCCCCTGGCATACGGGCTACTGAGGGAACACGGGTGGGTTTTAGTCAGTAAAAGTCTGACACGCCCTCCTGCTCTACTCAGCAGGAGAAGTCATTTGATGATTTCCCATCCAAAAAAAAAAAAAAAAAAAGTGGCAGTGGGCAGGGCACATTGCTCGCAGAACAGATGGCCGATGGGGCTGAAAAGTTCTGGAGTGGCGACCGCGTACCGGAAGACGTAAAGTTGGAAGGCCTCCCACAAGGTGGACCTATGACCTTGTGAGGGCCGCAGGAGTCCGCTGGATGCGGGAAGCACAGAACCGGTCGAAGTGAAGGAGCCTGGGGGAGGCCTATGTGCAGCAGTGGACGTCTTTCGGCTGAAATGACGATGATGATGATGATGAATCTCTAAACCTCCTAGTCTCCTACATTCGAAATTTTTATTTACCTCTTTCTAAAATTAATACAATGAACGACAAGTTACTAAATGAGTACTCATTACGTGTCAAATCTACTTAAGTACTAAGTCTTACCAGTAACTTTGTGTGTTACTATATTTTTACTTTTATTATAATTCTATGTGGTTTCACCGACACGTTCCCAGCAATTGGGAATATTCCCGGGCACTGGAAATGTTCTTTTGGGAACATTCCCACTTTGGGAACATTCCCGGGAACGGCACATCACTAACTGTCAAACCCAAAAAAAAATATAATGACAAATTGACAAATTGACAACCCAAAAAATATGAAATGACATTGACAATGACAAATGACAGTTGACATTCATTGTTGTGATTGTAGATTGTTCGGTCTTGTTATTATTTTCATTAAAACGAAAAAATACCTTTTTATCTATTATCCACGTGAATTGCACAATAATATTGATAAGGGATTCATAAGTTATGAAACACTATCGCAGACACGCCGATCTTAATCGGTATTTAATATAATTTTAATCATTTTTAGATTAATATTGTGATTGATAGATACATATGTACATAATTTTATAATATGGCAAATCCCACAGGTATGTTTAGCAAAATGAACTACTATTTCATACTGCATCACATTCTGCTAAACTGTATGAGTTCAATAAAATTTACTTCTTAAATATTTTGGAATTGCAGACTTTTTCTGTAGGTCTATTACAATAACACAAAAATAAATCTTCTATGTTTTCCTTTTAGTTCTTGAAGCAAATGAGGGCAAAGTTATTTATAAGTCAAACAGTGGTGGCATACGTTTTCAAATGAGAACTGCAGGCTCACATCCACAGTTGCAAATGATAGCATACCATGATCCAAACCAATGCATATATAAGGTAGGTATTTATTTTATAAATAAGTGTAAGCTAGTGTCCTGAGTTTGATTCCTAAGTCGGGCAGTGATACTTATTTTGTCAGTATTTATGTGAAACTCTAAATATAAACCTTTCGGCCAAAACTCTTCCTTCATGAAGGTTTCTAGAAACTGAGTTGGAACCCGCACCACAAACCACTTGAAGTTTATGCTATGGCGTTTGTATTACAGTAGGTAGTTAAAATTATTAACTATTATTTAATTACATTAAGTTTTAATCTTTTTATCGATTTGATGGCAAATAACATAATATCACGTCTGTATCTCCCGAAGGGGTCAGGCAGTGGTGTACCTGTGCCACATTACACCAGTTATATTTAAGTCCCATGTAATAGGGGGCCGAGCCTGTACTACCATCAACGGGACACTAGGGTGCTACTGAGAAATTCCAATAGGTAACACTTTGCCCAACCTGGGTATCAAACTCAAGACCGCATGTTCAGAAGTTCTTGTGACCACTAGATCAACGAGGCAGCTAGGTATCGTAAATAAATGTACAGAAGCCAGCACATCGTCATCAAGCTACCCCAATCTGTCAAATTTCTTTGATAGATGTTCAACTTTAAGCTCAGACCAATAAAAAAGTATAGACGGAACATTTTACTCACAAAAGTGAGGAACGTAATATGAAGACGATTCGGTCATATGAAGACGGCCGCTCGGTAGTCTGCCGCGAGTGAGTGAGAGCGCGTCACGTATTTTTGGTAAAATAATAATTGCGAAATTATGCCATCCTGTGTATTATACTGCTGCAAAAACAACTCAAGCTTTCAAAAAGTCTTCTGGGATTACTTTTCAAAAGTAAGTAACCGATTTTCTGCATAATTAAAAAAAAAAACGCAAAATATTTGACATAATTTGTCGGAACACGAATTCTAGACAAAATTGTGTCAGTATTGCAAGTTATGAACATTATCTTTTCCCAAAAGTAAGGAAGTTGTGATTTTTGGACGGACACGTTACAACTAGTGCGTTTTTATTAATCTTATTACTGCGTATTTTATTTTATACTATCGAATTGAATATATTTTACTATGGGACCAACATTAAGATCGCCAAAAAAAAGCAGTCGTTCCACACTAAAGTTTACCTACTGTTCTAAACTGTATGGGACAGCTTTTTTTTCACCATTTCTTGTTGGTCTCATAGTGAAAGTTATTCAGTTCGATGGTCAAAAGCAACTCTTAAAATTTGTAAAGTATTTTTTTTATTGTTTTAAAAAATACTGATAGTTGTGTGTAATTTTTTTAGAGAAAAGCACCAGATCCACGCGGTCGAAGTCGCGGGCAAAGTGCTAGTTCTGATGTAATTTTCGTTAAATTAATAATTTTATTATTCTTTCTATGAAAATAAATTACTCATATTATACTATAAATTACGTTTCATTTCATACAACCAAGACAAATAAAACACAATACTAAGTACCTAATAACAAAACTTTTCACCAAAGTATATCTCTCACACTTGGGAGTCTCAGCACAATTACGCTTGCAACATTTTTCTCTAGCACACATGCGCAAATCTACGATATCTTACACCGAGTTTCGCACACAAAGCCGAAAGTAGTCCTCACTTATTTCGTCGCGAATGTTTACGACGGCTCCGTCTACACTTTTTTATTTATTAAAACTTAATGCACAAGTAAAAAAAATACTGTACAAAGGCGGACTTAAAGCCAGAGGCATTTTCTACCAGTCAACCTTAGGGTGATGCATAGACAAAACATGGCAGGTGCAACATATGGGATAGGTTACTCGAAAGATCATACATACTAATACATAGATACATACAAATATATAACGAAAATAAACTTTGTCCTTGAGAAATAACGATAGGTAGAGGAGAAAACGAATCGAGCAATTCAGCGCTGGGATGATTCGGCCAACTTCTTACGAAAATGCTCACGTGCCTTAACGAAAACCGACTGGTTGCCATCCTGATATTCAGAGGGAGCGCATTCCAAAGAAACACCGCCTGGACAAAGAAAGAAGATTGGATGAAACCAGAGCGGTGAGAAGGACATCGTAAAAAACGATTATCGGTGGAACGAAGGTTTTTACTATGCGCAGCGCACAAATATTGAACCTGGAATGTCAGGTACGAAGGAGAAGTGGGTTTTTCGAGTATGGAAAATATAATTGACAGAGCCCTCAACTCTCTGCGCTGACGGATGGGTAGCCATTTTAAAAGCAACCGGTGCGCGGACACATGATCATACTTACGAAGATTGAAAACGAATCGAATGCAGTTATTTAGAAGGTGGTCAAGTTTATTGAGGAGAGCTGCATTCCGGTCATAGTAACACACATCGCCATAGCCAATTATGGGAAAGATTAGGGATTGTACAAGCATGGCCTTTATGTGTGATGGGAGAAGGTTTTTCAACCGATAGAGCGACCGCAACGTTCCGGTGACTTTTTGAGTAACAGTCGTGACCTGCTTCCGCCAGTCAAGAAAGGTGTCGACATGTAGGCCAAGATCTTTAACATCGGAGCTAAACGGGATGACTGAGTTGTCGAACAATACAGGTGGCACAGTTAAGCTATTCAACTTCCTCATACTGTAGGGGCTCCCTAGAATGATAGCCTGACACTTGGCAGGGTTAACCGCCACCCCAAACCGATCAGACCAGTTCTTAACCACCTTAAATCCCGGTTTAGCTCCTCAATCGCATCCGCTATGTTGCCAACATTTGCCTGACAGTAAAGCTGCAAATCGTCCGCATAAAGATGATACGCAGTCCGAAGCTCGGTGGTAATGAGATTAATAAAAATGGAGAACAAAAGAGGAGACAAAATACCGTCTTGAGGGACGCCAGCTGCAAGATCACAGAAACTCGATGAAGAGCCTCCAGCACGAACAGACTGCTGACGCCCCTGAACATAAGAGGCAAGAGGCAGAGGTTTATTGGTCTGAGACTTTAAGACGTAAGGGTATTTTGCTATAGGAAAGAAAATATCGAAAAATATATTATTGAGATAGCTTAGACAAAATGCAGTCGGAAAATGTTAGTTTTAGTTTATGAAATAACAAAATAAATTTTAAAAATTCAATTCGTAGATTTCAGTATTTTTAATCTGTTTTTGAACACCATGAAATAGTAGCCGCCATGGTATTACGTCATACGGCGTCTCTACTGAACAACTTTGTACTTTTACTCGTATTATTTTCGTAACCAAAGTAATTTTTATTTAATTGATTTTTTGCCTTCAGGAACAGCAAACTAACGATAAGTAGAATAAATACTCATTTTTTTTAATTATAAACAAATATCATGTAAAATATCAGCGCATGTCTTTAAAGCAAAGTGACGTCATACCCACGGCAATGTGGCGTCCACTGCGTTCAGCGTTTTCTGCAAAATTACAATGCTAAAAATGTAATGTTGCGTCTTATAAGTGGTTTATTAGCACTTTAGAATCTAATTAGGACACTTTTCAAAAATGGGTGTAATATCCTAATGGGAAAACTTGATACTCGTAGTTTGGGGTAGCTTGATGTGCTGCAGGCTTAGCACGAGCACGCCGACTTGTCGACGGAAGAAAAGACAACACTATTAAATAAATCATGTACAATAGGATAAGATACCTATGTTTTTCCATTCATTATCACAGTTATGCGTTCTAAACGAATCATGATTTTGTAGATAATCGTATATACTTTGTGGCCGTCGAGTAGAAAGTTTTGTTGTCAGTGTGATTTTGACAGTTTGGGAAGAAATACTCTTCTGAAATAGTCTACATATAAAAGGACCTAGAGAAATATCGTAAGAAACGAAAGACTAAATGACAGATTGTAGAAGGATATCTACGGTGCGATAACAAAAAATGTAGGAACGAAATATCACTTTGTATTGAAAAAACACTGTCTATTCTTCGTAGAAATACAAAGCGTCATGCTAAGCCCGCAGGTGTCTGCCCATTAAATAGCATGTCCATGATACTACCATTATTTTATTAGTGTCGATGAAAATTGAAACTAAAAAGCATTTCATAATTATTGTTACAGCTTACATTTGGATATGAAACAAAAGTCGAGAATATATTCCGTAAACTAGATGAGATGTTTTCTACTCCTTGTCTCTCTGATTTTAATGAATTCAGAGAGTACTACTTAACTTGGCATAGTAACAAAATTAAAGTTGGGTTAGTAGGTGAGAAGCCTTTTGTTGACTATCAGAAACAGTCTACCGATCCCATTGTTGGGTATTTCCTATTCCAACCCGTATGCAGAAATTCACATCCTGTGGAGTGGATAATTGAAAGTAAGTAGTTTTTACGTAGTGACGTTCTCATGGATGAGAATATTTAAATTGGTTAACTTAAATTAGTTAAGATTTGAATAATAATTGATGTCGCTAGAACGCAGAACATAATCTAATCATGTAGGTAAGGGTTAGTCATCAACATAAAGCTATGCTGCACTGAATTTTACGCAAAGCACGTTAAGCTGTTGGTTCCGGCTGTCATTTGTGGATCTTTGACAGTCGTTACGGGTCGTCAGAAGCCCGAAAGTCTGACAACCAGTGTTACCAAGGGGTATCGTATTACACAGTAACTGGGTTGTGGAGGTCAGATAGGCAGTCGCTCCATGTAAAATACTGGTATTCAGCTGCATCCGGTTAGACTGGAAGCCGACCCCAACATAGTTGGGAAAAGGCTAGGCAGATGATGATGATGAATGATCTCATTATAAGCGAACTGTTATTATTAAGTTCTTTACCTGTAAATCCGGACGCACAGTGGGCTGAAAATGAAGCTAGCATATTTTTTGCGTCGCTCAAAAGTCATGTACCTAATTTTGAAATAACAAAAACGCCAGCGTTTTCCTTTATTGATTAGCAATATTTTATGGTGTGAAACATTTTTTTGATAAAGCTATTATTTTAAATATAAAGCAGTAGATTCCGATAAATACAGCAGTGCAGTGTGCTATAATTAGGTAGCTAAAATTCGTTTCTCACAATAAGCTCATCGTCTGCCTAGCATTTTCCCAACAATGTTGGGGCTTATCAAATGACAGCCGGGACCAACGACTTAACGTGCTTTCCGAGGCACGGCGGGATCTTGGTATGTAAAGATGGTCACCCATCTACGGACCAACCGCGTCAAGCGTAGCTTAACCTGATCGATTGACCCGTCCGGCTGTTATTACTTACTTAGCCACAAGCCTCTAATGAAGCGTTTTGGACAATTCGAGTCTGATCAGACAATCGGAAACCAAATCTAACTTATTTTCCCGTCCTGAACTTTGTTTAAGTATAAAACCTACCCAGCGCAGCTGAAGTGAGCTACGAATGTGATTGTCAGTCGATGTTCACTCGGACGTAATATAATCGCGGCGGATTTTTTTCGTGCGCTGCATTTTCAACTGTCGATGTTGAACAGAGTAGGTATTGAGAATCCAACAGACTACAGACGCCAGCACATCAAGCAACCCCAACTGCCAAATTTTTCCAATTGAACATGAACCCTGCTTATGTTTTAAAGATTAAAATCTATCGAAGAAATATGACAGATTGGGGAAGGTCGCTTGATGTGCTGGCGTCTGTACTGTAACATCTCAGCGCGCACAAGAATAGAATATAATAATTTTATTTCAGATGACGTTCATAGGGTTAGTAAGAAGTTTGCTTATCCTCTAGTGGATGTGGTGTAGTAGACACAGATTTCAAACAATTAAATAAATAAAATTCAGCGTGGAGCTGCATCCAACTCTGCAACATCGGGGGATCCCACCGATCTTAAAATATCTGCAGTGGTGCTGCCGCGAACACGCGACATCAAGGATGCACATCTCTTTCTAATGATGGCGGCAAAACCATTAATTTATCCGAAAACATCCCTGACGCACTACAACGCTGCACCGCCACGGCAGCCGCAGCAATACTTTCACTGTATTATTATATTGAACACTTAGGTCGCTCACCAGTGCGTTGAAGATATACGTACAGTCACGAGCAATAATATGTTAACGCTTACTAACTTTTAAAAGTGATTTTCTCCACTTTTACTCATTGTAATCTTATTTTATTATGAAAATAATATTTTGGAACTCACACTATAATGAAATACCCAAGTTATCTTAAGGTTGCAATCGCTATTTAAAAGAAAATCGCTTTTGAATTTGGCGATATGTATACATATTAATGCTCGTGACTGTGCAGTGCGCGAAAAAAACCCGTCGTATCCGTACGTCGTGACTTCCATTCGCATTCGTAGCTCGCTTCGGTGCTAGGTAGGTTTGGTAAACAAGGTTTAGGACGAGAAGATACCCGAAATTTGGTTTCCCATTGTCTGATTAGCCTTTTGTCTACACTCGACAACACGTCTACCCCAACGGTCATCGGTTCCACAGCTAATATGGCCGGCCCGTTGCCACTTCAGCTTGCTTATTCTGTGAGCTGTGTAGACCATTTTGGTTGTCTGCCTGTCAGAGACATAAGATATAGACAAGGGACAAGCATACCTAGCACGTTTCATAGCTCGCTGAGCGACTTGAATTTAATGATCAGCCGTACAACGTTTCGCCTTCGTAAATCATAACAAGCCGGACGCACTTATTGAAGACCTTAGTAGGCAACGAGAAGACGAAGCTGCCCAAACCAGCTGAAACTCTCTTTGCTAAGCATAGCACAGCTTTATGTCGATGGACGCGGGAACAAACCGCAAAAAAATGTACCTAGTCCTGTATTACAAAACCTCACTCAAGACTGAAGCATTACTTAAAACTAGTTTCAACCAATCAAATTGCTCTAGGTTTAAGTAGTGCTTGAGTCTTGAGTGAGGTTCTGTAATACGGGACCTAGACAGATACGATCATAATATATGTAGATTCCATCATTTATTCGTTTTCGTTACAACTTACTTACAATAATTATTAACGGCCTTCTGAATACCATATTGAAAAAGACAGGGTTGATTTCCTGGTTGTGAGGCACTGGAATTCTGTTCACGGCTCGGGCGGTGCCCTATTTAATGTGAAATAGCTCAATTTTGTATAATGTTTAATTTAATAGCTCAGTTTTTTTATAATTATTAATTTTACTAACATAGTTTTAAGTATTTTTACTAACAAGTTATGGAATGCAATGAGTTCTGAATTAAATTGATTAATAATAATAAATACTTTTTTTATGGCTTTCTGGCCATTAGCCATCTATAAATAGGTAGGTATTTTTTAAAACAAGTAGGTACTAGTTACCTTCCGTGAACTCCATGTTGAATAGCTCCATACTTATCTAATTTATCAAGAAGGTACCTCAGGTACTCACCGTAATTTACAAACAAATAGGTAATTATTATAATTATCAAGAAGGTACCTCAGGTACTCACCGTAATTTACAAACAAATAGGTAATTATTGTTCTTTTTTATGATTACAGCCTCGCCCGTAATGTTGAAATCCATATCCGATATAGAAGTTAGTGGAACACTTCGCTGGTGTCCTATGAGAAATGGCAAATTGCCCCCAGACGCAATGATTGGTGGGTTTGAAAATGAACTAATTTATATAGCCCAAGCTTACCATAATGGTTCGATGTGTCCTGGGAAATATGTGCCATCAACTGGTAAAGCGTTTGTCCCTTGGGGCCAACGAGAATATGCTAAAGATGAGTTTCAGGTAAAAATAATGCTTTACCTCGACTTCGTTTACGGTGTACCTACGTTACTCCAGCAGAAATAATAATATGGCTCCTAGAGTGATATGAGTGGAACGTATAATTAGTGCGTAAACTGCTGTGAATGTGCGCCAAATATAAAAAAATTGTGCGCTTTGGGAAAAACGATTCCTGCTGGACTAACGTTGTTCCAACAGCAAAATTCTAAACAAATGATTGGAGAGAGAAATATTGTGCATGGGCAGAGAGCCTATATTTGTGCGAAAATGTGCGCCGAAATATAATTTGTGCGTCTTCTGTTTTTCGAGATAGGTAGGTATTGCATTTCCCGCTGAAGTAACGTTTTATAGAATCGTGTATCTCTAAAACCATTGCATGTGCGCCTTTTGTGCGTATTTGTGAGAGAATTAGATTTAAGAAAATATTTATAATTTTCAAGCAAGAGCGCGCTTTTTTGAAAACCCGAAAATATATCGTAGCGCCTAAATGAGAAAACGTATAAGGTCGCTGAAAACCATATTCGGTCCTTCTTGGCGCTTATATTAACCATAAAGTTTCAAAAGTGTAGGTAATATGCATGCGTTAGGTACAGACGCCAGCACATCAAGCTACCCCAATCTGTCAATTTTTTTTGATAGATTTTCAACTTTATCACTTAAGCATAGGGTTCATGTTCAATTGGAAAAAATTGACAGTTTGGGTAGCTTGATGTGCTGGCGTCTGTACTTATTGGATAATATTGCTAAAATTCAAAACGACGGTGTCATAACTTTGACGAGAAAATACAAAAAACTGGCTCAACCCAAGATGTCTGATAAGATAACGTGTGTTTTTCATCGTTTCAGTAGCGCGGCCATGAGGTTATAGTCTTACAGCTCCTAAAATGTAAACCTAGGATTTTTTCTATACCAATTTTTACAAATTCAATCTGTTATTTACCTAAATTTCAGGTCTCTGCAACGTTTAGTTTGAAATATCTCCGTGGCTACGCGGTTCTCCGCGTTTCAATGGCGCGGCCACGTGCAAACCCTTATAACTTTTATACCATAACTTTGTAAAAAAAAAATGTTTTGGGAATCAACTTCTACAATTTTTTACAAAATCTTGGCATAGTTTTTTTTTTATGTCGCCATGTTCGCGCCATCGACACGCACATCTAATCATACGTTCCACACATTTCACTCTAGGAGCCAGTTTCCTGCTGGAGTAACGTACAGACGCCAGTACATCAAGCTACCCTAAACTGTAAAATTTTCCCAATTGAACATGAACCTTATGCTTAAGTAATAAAGTTGAAAATCTATCAAAGAAATTTGACAGATTGGGGTACCTTGATGTGCTGGCGTCAGTCCACTCGTTTACGTACCTAAATACACTAGTTGTTTTAGGCCACAGAGTACTATAGACTATACTGAAATTTTAGACAGAGCTGTAGATGAGGCCGACGCGGTTTTTTCACCGCATAGCAAAACCGCGGTCGTCGCAAGAGCACGACATACAATAGCCGCTTTTTTTAAAGGCTTTTATTTAACTTCACTTGTATGTCCTGAAATTTTGCAATCAATATTTTTCTAACCACAGTAGGCACATCTAAACCTTATAAAATAGTTATACACGTTGGTTGGTGGTTTATGGTTTTATTTATGACAATTTTTTTTTTTTCAGATTTTATGTGGGTTGGACGCCAAATGGGTTAAGACACATTCCAACTATATTCCACAAAATGCATTCATCGGTGGATATTCTGAAGTAAATAATCAACCTTTGTATATAGGTAGAGCTATGATTAAGGGAAGACTTATATGTGGAAAAGTGCATGTTCTTTACTGTATGTGCTATTTGCCGTTTCAGGGCCAAGAGATTGAAGTAACTATGTTTGAAATATTAGTAATACCGGGTAAGGAAATAAAACAGGCCCTTCCATTCTTGGGTAGTAAATAAATCATAATGACTTGTTTAAGAAATTATTTAAAACTAGCTTCCGCCCGCAGCCTCGCCCGCGTGGAAGTCGGACATTATCCCGCGGGAACGTACCACCGGGATAAAAAGTATCCTGTGTTAATCTAGGTTATAATCTATCTGTGTGACAAATTTCATCCAAATCCATTCAACCGTTTTTGCGTGAAAGAGTAACAAATATCCATACATAAAACTTTCGCGTTTATACCTAATATTAGTAAGGATTAAGATTTGAAAATAAACAACAATTATAACAAATTTTTTACATAATCTTTACCATGGTGAACTTAAGTTAAACAATAATGATAGCTTATTTTTAATTTTTCATTAAGTATATGTTAGCTGCATCTCCAACCTACACCCCTCCGGCCAGCCCGGAACATGTGGTCGAGTCCATATAAGACCGCGCGCAGCGTGACCACCGATTCATTCCTGATACCGGCGGCGCGCACTTTACTGTTCCCTGTCGGTTCACTTAATGAATACTTCTCAAATGTTGTAACTTAATTGTTTTGATTAAAAAGACTTGTAACTTTTGATTATTCATTAATTCAATTCCTAAAATATATTTATAATGTAACTGTATGTTGGCCGTCTTTTAAGACTTCTGGTCCAACTGCATTTCTTAATGTGAATATAGCATGTTCATAATTTGTATCAACTGAGAGTTTAGCAATTATAATGATTTTTGATTTCAGGAATCTGCACTATTGCATATTGTCAAGCATAATAAAATTCATCATGTTCTTCATCAATCATATCATCATTATCATCGTATTCCTCTTCAGATTCAATCATACTATCTTCTAAGGCTACTAAGAACTTGTGAGCACATCTACTTTTCTCAGGAACTATCAATATTTCATAGCTGTCTATGCCTATTTCTTTTCCATTATAAGGTATGTAACACACTTTGTGTTTTGACTGGACTTTCCCTGGGATTATGTGATTTAAATATTTGGCTCTCCCAACATAAAGATTTTCACGTCCACTGTCCTCTGAATAACCAGCAACAACAGCTCCAACAGGTATGTTATCTGCTTTACTTGGCACCCAGGTACAGTCAAATCCACACAAAACCTGCAGCAAAAATGTTTGAATGAATGTTGCATTACTAACAATTTAACTTTGGAAGTTGTTGTATAAACAGTAAAAAAATATATAGCTTACCTCAAATGAATTTTTAGCATTAGCATCTCCACCCCAAGGAATATATCCCAGTCCTTCCGAGGATACAAACTTGCCAGGGGTCAAAGATCCTCTGTGTTTAGCTCTTATTATGTATAGGTTTTCGTTCTCATACCCCCCAATGTATGCACCATCTGGGAACTGCGTCTCTGCGTCAACCTGAACCCAATACAGTTCACCTCCTGTCACAGGTTTCATAAGAGGCTTTTCCAGTACAGGTGGCACTGAAAAAATTTTATGATATTCTCATGTTTATGGCACATTAAACACCCCTCCACACATAACACACAAAACCATGCTATCATACTGTGGGTGTAGTACTAAAGTATAGTAAAAGAAGACAGGGTAAAGTGGGCTATAAACACCTTTCAGCCTTACAAGTCCCCAGGACTAGACGGAAGTTTCCCAGCCCTACTGCAGTGGGGGGTTGACTACTTAACACTGTGCTTGGTGAAGATCTACCGTACCTGCATAGCACTCAGATACATACCCTTGGCGTGGCGCGAAGTGAAAGTCATTTTCATACCCAAACCAGACTATACACAACCCAAGGACTATAGGCCCATAAGCCTCACATCCTTTCTACTGAAAACCCTTGAGACTCTGTGATAGGCATATCCGAGACGGACCTATCCAGGTAAAACCAGTCCATAAACAAAAGCACGCATATTCCACTGGCAGATCAACAGAATCCGCACTCCATAGCGTGGTATCCAAAATTGAATGCGCAGTGGACCACAAATGCTCAGCACTGGCAGGTTTTATTGACATCGAGGGCGCTTTTGACACGACTACGTTCAATAGCATTAGCATGGCCCTCGACAGACAACATAGACATGACCCTGAGTGGGTGGATCACCAATATGCTCAAATTGAGAGCGGTGCCGTCAAAGCGGTCACCGTAAACGACACTACAAGGGCAGTAGTGGCGAAGGGCTGTCCACAAGGGGGCGTCCTCTCGCCGCTTCTATGAAACCTGGTCGTAGACAGCCTCATCAAAACACTAAATGACAAAGGTTACTTCACCGTAGGCTATGCCGATGATCTAACAATAATAATAAATGGCACCCATGAAAATACCCTATGAAACCTTATGCGCCAAGCCTTTAAAATACTCGAAGACTGGTGCAACAAACACCAACTATCAGTAAATCCTACAAAAACCGAACTGATCCTGCTTTACAAAAAAGAGGAAACTCGCGGAACTGGAACTTCCGCGTCTGTTTGGCTCTACCCTAAGCCTAGCAACTGAAACCAAATACCTGGGCATCTTTTTGGACAAACAGCTGAATTGGGCAAAACACACCAACTACATCACTACAAAGGCCAGCATCCCTTTGGCAGTGCAAGCGAATGCTTGGCAGGAACTGGGGCATTAGCCCCAGAGTCACCCACTGGCTATAACACCACAGTTATTCGACCAATTATTACATACGGCTCAACTCGAACTGGCCAGAAGGGCATCCAGCGTGTCAGTCTGAGGTCCCGAGCCCATTTTGCCCATCCCCTTCAACCAACTACGCGGGTGGCTCCAGGAATACACCCACACACAAGCCGAGAGATGGTGGACCCTGACACCAGGCTGCAGGCAGTCTAGGGAAGCAATGCCATCCTTGGATGGCAGGCTGACCAGACGTCTGTTACGCCTGGACAGAAAAGATGTGTCTGGTGACTGGAACCATCACAGGACACTGCCCGCTAAACAAACACTTCTACACAATAGGCATAACGGACAGCCCCTTGCGCAGGGCTTGCATGGATGCTGAGGAAACCGTTGTGCATGTGCTTTTCAAATGCACAGGCGTAGCACAGATTAGAACAGAAACCCTCAGGGCACCCAAATGTTACATGGATATTCTCAACAAACCAGGAGTTATAGCCAACTTCTGGAGGGAGGTGGGCTGACTGGAATAATACCAAATGGCCGCCATGGCTCACGCACAATGGTCCACTTGAAGGACTAAGTGCGGAAACCAAACCCATAACATAGAACTGTGGGTGTACCAGTAGTACACCCACATTTTGTCAGTTATCTATTCGTCTCTCCATATAGAAAAACTCAGAAACATGGCCTGACCTGGGAATGAAAACCAGGACTTCATGCTCAACAGTAACGCATGCAATCACTAGACCAGTGATTCCCAAAGTGGGAGGCTCGAAGAGGGTCTATGTATGGGTCTATGAGGGTGTATGCCCACCGGTTTGAAAATTTTTTTTGCTACGTTTTGGGAATATAGTAGAAATTGTAGCAGCAAGGGTCCTTTGATGCCAGTTAATTTTTTTAATTGATCAACGAGAAAATAACGTTTGGAAGCCTCTGCACTAGACCAATGAGGCATTACCCGTCGATTTGACATAATAATAAAACTTATATTAGTGTCCACCAATAGGTTAATGTAAAGAGCTTTCATAATGACAATAATGGATGCACAGAAAGTAGGATGGTGTTGCATGCATTCAATAGATGAAGCAAGGAAAATAAATTAAAACTATAACTTACATTCAATTTTCCAATGTACAGGGTTTCTAATATCGTTAATGGCAGTAAAAGTAACGAATTTCAAATTTTCAGTTTTACTGTTAAATGTTACTATAGGTTTAGGTGTTCCATCTATGCCTAAACGCAGAATGTCTCCATACCATGAAATCCAGAATCGTCTAAACTCCTGAGCAGACAAAATGTTTGGTGTTTCTATTGACTCCTTGCTTACTCTTGCTGTCATTTTCTTAATCCAAGTGCTCCGGTTTTGGCCAATACCAAACTGTAAATGTGTAAACTTTGATTTAGCATAATTATTTAACAACAAGTAGCTGCAGTAAGTACATTTTAGCTCAAAAGGTTTATGTTTTACATATAACAAAGAATTCCAAATCCATACGCAAATTATATAAAAAGTAATGCAATATTATCAAACTTACTAAAAAATCACAGTTAGGCCCTGGTCTACTTGCTAATCCAATGCCTGCATTACCAGAAGCTTTGATTTCAAAGCTAATTCCGTTGTTTGTGATTTTATAAAATATATTTTGATGTCTTGGCCATGTTGTGAATTCTGCAAGAGAGTGACTCATGTAATAAATATAATACATGATGCCATTGTAACTTTTAAACTTTGGTTTATAGAATTTGTTATTATCCTAAGTAAAGTAAGTACATTTAATGATCTATATTATGTACTTCAAAATAACAACAAAGAAAATATTAATTACCGATTAAATCACCCATGGTGTAAATATGTTGGTCACTCTCACTAGTTAGTTACGAATACGATAAAGGCTAGCAAAATGGAACCAAATTGAATTGCTGGTGTCTTTTTTATAATCTCACTAGCTTTTGCACCAACTAAATAGTTCAAATTACAGTTTTTTTTATTACACAGTCATTGTACAGTGATACAGATACAGTCAACAAAGATTCCAATTCCAGCCAGAACACAGAACATATAAACTCGGAGAGCCAGAAGCCTTGTTGAAAGTAGGGACACGAAAAAAGCATCGATACTTTATGGTATCGAGTACGTTTCCTTTCGATACCGATACTTTTGTACTCAATACTTTGCATTCGATACTTTTCTTCAATTAGTACTTTTTGACAGGTATCGTATCGAATATGAAATTAAGTTTCAAATGGGTAATCTTAGAAATTACCCATTTAAAACTTACGACCTTACGGCTCATGTTTATGGTTATGGCAACACCACCTGGTTTGTAGCAGCACTACAAAAATAAATACTTCGCAACAAATATCGTAAAACGCAAAAAGAAAAGTGGCGCCATTTACAACGCCACAGGCGAACTATCATAGCAATTCTACATCGCGCAATCAAAGTTTACCACGCCACTCAGATAGGTAGAAAATCCCGACAGTTGACTGTCGGGCAGTTGCCCGGACCAGACACAATACCCGTCTGGTCGGAGGATCCCCCTTTTCAATAGAGGATGAGCGAAATTTACACCCTGTTCCTCAAACCTCTAAAAGTTCACTCGTTCTGAACCTTCTAAAACATTACATCGATCATTAATCGAAATCGTTCTTTCGTTCACAGTTAAATTCCTAACGTTTGCTTCATTCATTTACTTACCCATCAAAGAGTATGTACCAATGAACCACTCACTCGTTCACCGTTGTTATTTATCGTGTTCGTTTCGCGCTTTGTTTTTCTGGTGTAATCTAAAATTACTCACTATTATTCTGTGCTGTGACTGTGTAACTAACTTTGTCGTGTATCGAAATTTGAGTCATTAAAAGAATGCCGCCTACTACACCTAAACAGTGAACTTTAGCAGTATTTTGTCAAGATTAACAACAACGAAGTGAAATGCAAGACTTGCTTCAAAACCATAAAAACGTCAGGAAATTAATTAAATTTGTGTACAGACGCCAGCACATCAAGCTACCCCAAACTGTAAAATTTTCTCAATTGAACATGAACCTTAAACTTACGTGATAAAGTTGAAAATTCATCAAAGAAATTTGACAGATTGGGGTAACTTGATGTCCTTAACCAATACTATTTGTTTTTTCATGTCCTGTTCCACTGAGGTTAAACTGACGTTATTTACTGACTGATATTGACCTATGCCCTATGCGCATTTGGCCCTAAAGAGTACTCGATACTTTGAAGTATCGATACTTTTGTTTCGAGACTTTAATGAGTACGATACTTTTTTTCGATACTTCTCATGAGTACAGTATCGATACCGTGTCCCTAGTGAAAGTGACAGCCAGTGACAGGCAGGGGCAGGGCAGACAGGGCTGTGTTGCCAGCCGGGTCTTGTCAAAAGGTACCTGTAAACCTTTTATTGTGAAAAATAACCTTTCATATTTTTTTCCAATAGTACGATTAATCCACCTCAATTATAGGTTCACTCACTTTCTTTGGGATCCGTGGTAAGCGCACTGGGCAATTTGGCATAAAAACTAAATTGCAGTTGTTTTAGTAGGTAGGTCATGACCTTTTTATTGAGTACTAGCAGCGCTCCGCGGTTTCACCCGCGTAGTTTCCGTTCCCGTGGGAATACGGGGATAAAATATAACCTATATCACCCGGGGATAGTGTAGAGTACCTACCTGCTAATCCACTATTCTTTATTATATCTTATATATTAGAATAGTGGATTAGCAGGTAAGTACTGTGAAGTGAATGTTGGTTTCTAACTCTGGACTGGCTTTAATTTTGACAGTTCACAACGTTAATTGTGTTATTTACGTTGTACAGAGGCCAGCACATCAAGCTACCCCAATCTGTCAAATTTCTTTGATAGTTTTTCAACTTTATTCCAAAGGAATATAAGGTTCATGTTCAATTGGGAAAATTTGACAGTTTGGGATAGGTTGACCTGCTGGCGTCTGTACGTATCCAAGTTATAATCGAACATATTAATATTCGGTTGGACACACTAGCAGCTAATTAGCTGATGCGTCTGCATAACAAACCTTGGAGATAATGGTGCCGATTCTGTTGTACACCGAACTAAACTAACTAAACTATAAGTAAAATTCCTTACTTTTTACTATGAGAATCTAAACGCTATTCTGCAAAAAATATCTCTAAATTTAAAAACTATTTTGACACAACTAAAATCGAATTTGACAATCGCGACTCGCACGTGGGATGTTCTGGCTTCCCAACGTGGTACTTGTTTGCCCTACCCCGTGTTTTTTTTTTAGAGCCAGCAGCGCGCCGGGTTCGGTAGCCTCGACGTGATTTATATGGAATTTTCACTTTTTTCATGGAAAATATGAAAAATTATTATCCACATGTTGAGTTTTAGAGGTGTTTGGGGCTTTATAAAGGGGGTCGAAATTTTCATTATTTTTGCGATAGGACACACCGTTTTCGAGATATAAGCAAAAGAAAAGAAAAAAAATACAGTACTATTTTGGCACCAGAAGTCGAGGTGTCGGTGTGAATTTTAGTTCTTGACAACTAATTTTATTCCAAACCTATTTAATCGCGATTAAAAATAGTCAGATTTAGTTAGACAACCAAAATTTTAGGTTGAATAGAATAATGAAATTGACAACAACAGAATAGCAAAATTACCATTTTCACTAAACTATAAAATTCAGTACAATCTTAGTGCTGTCAAACTAAAATATTGTTGTGTCACCAGCGTTGCCAGAAGGTTACTTTTGTAACCTTTTAGGTGATTTTTAACTCCCTCAGGTTATTTCTAGGTTACACGACTCGAAAGGTTACTTTTAGGTGATTTTGCGGAATTTGTAGAATATTATTAGTTTCTTACTTGAAAAGGAACGCAATGTTGCCAATATTGGCTAGTAAAACTCCTGACAACTCTTAATAATAAAAAAACTAGTCCGGCTCTCTCGCACTAATGTATTCCAATAACACTTTTCGGTTACTCGCTCGCTCAATCGGACAGATTCGTTCTTGTTCAAGTTCGTCCGTGTTTTGGCGCGCGCTCATTGGTCAAAACTAAGATCAAAAATAATAAGGATGGTGAAGGCGCAGGTATTTATTGATGTACAGAGGCCAGCACATCAAGCTATCTGTCAAATTTATTTGATGGTTTTCAACTTTATCACAAAGGAATAAGGTTCATGTTCAATTGGGAAAATTTCACAGTTTAGGATAGCTTGACCTGCTGGCGTCTGTACATATTTATACAAAACATTTTAAAATGATTCTTTGAAAGAAGTTCTACAATCAGTAGGTTAGGTACATTTCTATCCTTTTTATGCCACTTGCAAATTACATGAAATAGTTTGTAAATGCAAACTTAAAAATGGGGTTTTACAAAATTAACTATTTTTGTAAGTTTCTGTGTATCCACTTTTAATGTTATGGTGGAAAAAAAAATGAAAGGTTATTTTTCACACTAAAAGGTTTCTTTTTTATCCATGTCAGGTAACTTTTTAGAAGACCCGGCTGGCAACACTGTGTGTCACTTTAGTCAATTTCAGAATAGGAAATCGTCGTTTGACAGGAATAAACTTTTTTTAGTCTAGTTTAGAAAATTTTGTGACAACAGAATCGGCACCACTGTCTATTAGATTTTTGCAGCAGTTCAGAGCCATCCATTGATTTAAATAGTATGTCTATGGAGCCATCACAACATTTTCCGGGAGTCTTCCATGATGTTACAGTGCGGTTTGACAAGAAGTGCTGCAAAGTTTTTAAAGAAATTGGTATTCTCACAGTGGCATCACAATTCATATTAGCTAACATCTTATTTATTAGGCAAAATATACACTTCTTGTACGCGCTAAAAACAGTGATATTCACACCGTTAACACTAGAAATAAGGACAAACTACGTGCTCCCTTTCACTGGCTTCTTATGGTTCATAACTCATTTGTTGGGCTTGGTATAACCTTTTATAACAAGCTTCCCACTTCTTTGCTAGAATTGCCTTTTGATGCGTTTAAAGCTCAAGTAAAATCCATCCTTTGTTTAAAGGCTTACTATTCCATTAACGACTATTTAAATGACACGAATAGTTAGTTAGTCGCTGTGATTAACACAAGACAATGTTTATGTTCTTTCTCCAGAATTAGCGTAGGTACCTAGTGATAGGTTATATGGGTTCATATAATTATTTAGTTACATGTATACTTTTTTTTTCTCAATTTTATTGACCAAGTGTTTTTTAGAAACAAGAAACATTAAAAAAATTCGTCTCAATTCAATTTGCTTTCCATAATTTTGGTTTGTTTGTTGATAAAATCAAATTATGAGCGAATCCAGCAGCAATGAAGATATAAATTGAACAGGCAGAGTTAGTGCAAGCGGCCCATAATGCCGAATTGGGTTCTAGTCTTACAGCTCCTGAAATATAAACACAGGATTTTTTATTGTATTTTTACTAATTTAGACAAATTCGAATCTGGGTCTTACAAAAAGTTCAGACGTCTGGGATGCTTTTTCAGCGAAACGATACATGGGAGGAGGTATTCAGCGCTGCCGAAACCGGATTCAATGTGGTGGAGAATTGGCTGAGGGCCAACATTTTAACCCTAACCCCCTTATTACAAAACAAGGTTTTTCTTTAGGTATGGTTTAAACCATCAAGCCTGTTTTTGAAATAAGAACTTAGAACTGAAATAGAATTACAGCTCCTTTTTCAAAACTGACAATTTAGCACTGGACTAACTTGTCAGTTTTGTAAAAGGAGCTGTATTTCGATTTTAGTTGGGTTCTAATTTAAAAAACAGGCTCGAAGGTTTAAACCATACCTAAAGAAAAACCTTGTTCTGTAATAAGGGGGTAAATGTCTAAAAAACAAAATACTTGACGTTAAGTGTTCGCTGCCTCGGTGAAGCTTTGGATAATCATCACATCATATCCCATGAATGCTTGTCTGGGGTGGGATGCGCATGCAGATCTCTAGAGCGCGTCAACAACATCAGATACCTGGATATCATAATTGATATCAACCTTAGTTTCAGAGAACACATTAAACAGTTGAGTGCACGTGTACGAAAATTAATCTATGTTTTCAAAAAGCTCAGACATGCCGCCAATTTTGCGCTTTGCCAGTCGATACTCATGTACTACATCTCGTTCTGCGGAGGCGCTCCAAAAATCATCCTGAAAAAAGTTGAACTAGCTCAACGAGCTGTTTTAAAAACTATCACCTTTAGGCCTATTCTATATACCACTTCTTCTTTAATCGGTCCCTCATTACTGAGGATCGTGGTCACTGAACGCTTTTAAGCGAACAATCTGCCTCCATCGACTCCGGTCTGAAGTTGCCATCACCATCTGCTGAAATTTGCTGGATGAGGTAGCTTCCTTTATTTGGTCAGACCATCGTGTTGGCGACCGACCCGTGCTCTCTTTCCTTCGGTATTGCCAACAATGACCAATTTTTCAAGGCTGCTGTCTCCCCTTCGCATTATGTGACCGAAGTAGCTCAGAATACGCTGTAGGCAAGTTGTAGACAATCGGGTCTTGATAGCGAGCTGAGATAGGACAGACACATTTGTGCGTTTGGCTGTCCATGGTATTCGTAGCATTCGCCTCCAGCACCACATTTCGAATGCGTCTATCCTCTGTCTTTCTCTTGCTCGGATTGTCCCGCACCCTAATTGCGTAACTCACGATTCATCATAATCTGTATCGTTTTGAAACGGATTGTTAAACCATTGCTTCATATGTTCGAAAAATGTGTCTGTTCGACAACATAAATAACGCAATGAATATTGTTTAACTGTGAAGACGAAACCAATTATGATCAATCGTGAGTTACGCAATTAGGGTGCAGGTCTCAACTCCATAGAGAAAAATCGGGAAAACTATTGCCCTAACCAATCGGGCTTTGGTTTTGTAACTTATGCCACGATGTTTCCAGATGTTCTGGAGGCGTGTCATAGAATCTTTAGCCATGGCTATACGTCTTTCTGGGACGCAGCTGCCGTCATTATTAATAATAGAGCCAAGATAAATGAAACTTTCCACAGTATCGATGCCTTGGATGTTTAAAGCGCCCGATAGTTTTCCTGCGCGGTCTATCATCATGAGCTTGGTTTTATGCCTATTTATTGCAAGCCCTAATTTGCCACTTTCCAGCTCCAATCTATATACCACAACGCAGCTATATTAATCATGTGTACGTTACCCTAGCAAGAAAGTGTCTCCTAGAGTTATATGAGTAGAACGTATAATGTGTGCCTTATCTGCTGTAAATGTGCCCCCACATAAAAAATGTGTGGCCCCTGTCGTTTTGGAGAAAAACGGAAAAAACGATTCTTGCTGGGGTAACGTTTTTCTAGCAGGAAAATTCTAAACGAATGATCGGAGAGAGAAAAATTGTGCATGGCCAGAGAGCTTATATGTGTGCCAAAATGTGCCCCCAAAAATAAAATCTGTGCCCCTTCAGGTTTTCGAGATATTGCATTTCCTGCTGGAGTAACGTTTTGATGAATCGTATATCTCTAAAACTATTGCATGTGCCCCTGTAGAATAAACATACACAAGTAGCTCTTAAGGGGCACACCTTAGTGCCCTAATTAGATTTAAGAAAATATATATAGTTTTCAAGTTATCGCGGTTTTATGAAAACCCAAAAAAACATCGCAGCGCCTAAATGAGACAAGGCACAAGTTCGCTGAAAACTGTATTCGGTCCTTCTTGACGCTATTAATAACCATACAAAGTTTCAAAACTGTTCATGCATGCGTTTTTGAATAATCTTGCTAAAAGTCAAAACGATGGTGTCTTAACTTTGACGGCAAAATACAAGAAACCGGCTCAATCCCAGATGTGTAGGTGTGAACCAAAATTGTGTGCCTTTAGTCAAAAATATATGGTGAAAATATTCAGCTTGGAATGTTTCGCATTAAGTTAATATTAACAAAAAACCAAAATATGTAAGCAACGGCTGGTTATCCGACCAAATTTGAATGACTACTAAAAAGCGACGGATTCATACATATCGATGACCTTCTTTATTTGACGTATTATACCTAAGCTGTTGTCCGTACAGTCGCGTTCAAAAGACTTGGGGGCTAATTAAAAATATATATTAAATGCACCTTGTGACTATTAAATGAAACAGCTTGTTGATGTGGAAATTATTAGATTATTTTGTGGGGGCACATTTACAGCAGATAAGGCACACATTATACGTTCTACTCATATAACTCTAGGAGACACTTTCTTGCTAGGGTAACGTACACATTAATCATGCAAAGTTCTCACCGTTCGTCAACTTTTTATTTTTATTAAAGTTTTAAAAGAACACGGTGATCTCATACACGATCCAAACACTCTACGCAAGCGAAGAAAATATGCAGTAGGTATGTAAGCGAACATTTGTTCCCAAAAAACTTTTTTCAAAAAAAAAAACAACCGACTTCCAAAAAAACACTACAAAGTTCAAAATAACTTTAATTTCGGAAGTCGGTGACCTTGGATGGGTATTTTAATTTAATTATTTGTCACCGCCTTCCGAAATTAAAGTTATTTTGAACTTTGTTAGTGTTTTTTTGGAAGTCGGTTGTTTTTTTTTTTGAAAAAAGTTTTTATTTTTCACTTTCTAGTTACCACCACACCTATTCGAAAATTCATCATCCTTGGCGTCAAAACAATGCATATTTATGCGACAGCAACATTCGCGGTTGATTTGCTGTAATTTTTTGAAGAGTTCCGTTGTCTGTCTCCGAAACGCATCATCAGATCTATATGAAATTTCAATGGGACCATTTCGGAGTAAACCCCTTTCGAACAAAAAAAGAATTTTGCAAATCCGTCTATATGCGACGGAGTTATGCCCGAACATACATAAAAAATAATATAAACATGTCGAATTGATAACCTCCTTCTTTTTGAAGTCGGTTAAAAACATCTTTTATGAAGAGATTCTTCATTTTCCTTGGTCCTTACCTGTACGATAAAATCTACAAAATTACCAATATTTATCCACTCAATAAGACACTCTGTAAAAAGCAAATACAGAACTACCTACTAAAACTTAGTTATGATGAAACAGATGCGATTTTAAACATCGCCAAATGGAGACAGAGATGACTAGAAATAATACTACTTTGCTTTTTTAATTACACTCATATTGAACTATAATCACCGACACAAAAAGTAGATGTGTGAATAATAAAATTAGTAGTAAAGTAATTAGTAAATATTTTGAGATCATTAAACTTTCAAACTTGTCAACGGAAAACACATTTAAAATTATCAAAACCAATTTTTCCAGATTTGGCATAGTTACCAGATATTCAGTAAACAGATAATGGGACTAACTTTAACTAAATCTAAACGTTGTTTACATTTCAACTTGTTTGAAACAAGGACTAAGGATCCACCACGAATAACAGTTTTTTTTTACAAATGCACGGTAAAATTATCATCATTAATAAACACTACTTCATGTTCTTTCAACCAGTGTTCAGTCAGACATAACACCTGCACCCTAATTGCGTAACTCACGATTCATCATAATCTGTATCATTTTGAAACGGATTGTTAAACCATTGCTTCATATGTTCGAAAAATGTGTCTGTTCGACAACATAAATAACCCAATGAATATTGTTTAACTGTGAAGACGAAACCAATTATGATCAATCGTGAGTTACGCAATTAGGGTGCAGGGGCCTAAGTCTACTAATTTATAAACGTCACAATGGTCTCTCAATGGTAAGTTTTTGACAGATTTGCCATACAAAAACTGTCAAAAACACACCATTGAGAGACCATTGTAACGTTTATAAATTAGTAGACTTAGGCCCCTGAACATCGTAGTTCTCCATAAATAAGCTTGCGTCTAGCTCTTTGCCGGATAGACCCTGCATATTTTGATGAACAACATTCAACATAATATGCGGCTTATCTGTTGTACCTACTTAGTAGCACTTCTAACAGTAAGCGATGGTAAACTACAGGTACCAGTGTCATGGTGTAAATTGTATGCTAAGAGATTAGCAACTTGTCTCCTACAACTAGGTGGCAAATACATAGTAAGTATTATTTGGCAGCTTGTAATCAGAAATAAATTGATTACAATCAAAAAATAAAATGGCGTCACTGTGACGACTTGTCCTATTAGAAATTAACATATTTAAATTATAAATGTGCCTATTTTGCTCATCAGACAAGTAATGTGAATAAGGCAACGCACAGAAAATAAATTTACAATTATTGGTCTCATTGAGATGTTACATCAAATGGACACATTTAATTAGGTATGTCCTTTTAAGCAATCCCCGCATAATAATATAACAGTTGAACTGGGGTTTATTTTTGACAATTTAATATTACCTACTTATTTAATGGCTAATACTGGCACCGGGTGAACAATTATTAATTACATATTGTTGAGAACACTGATTAAATATTTTACCAAAACCATGACCAAATTTGTCAGAAAAACATATGTTGTGTTAATCAAATTATTCATACTATTATCACAGCTACCCACTGGCTGAGCTGCTAAGGTTGTGGGTGTGACCTGCACCCTAATTGCGTAACTCACGTTGAGGCTGAGGTGCCTGGGAACAGACACAGCTAAAAGAGAGGTTATTTGTTAGAGTCTCATACCGCTCTGCATTGTACTTGACTAAGTCTGCCAACTCACTAACCTCCCACATGCGCTTACTCAGGTCTTATTGAGTAGTCTCATATTTACTAAATATATCATATTCCCTAACAAATTATTCATCCTGTAGGTAGTTGCTGAGTGTCAGTAACATTTAAGGTATTACATAATTGCAATTCACTATTACATTTCTTCAATGGATCTAATAGAGAGTAAAAATACTGATCAATTTATTATAAATAAGGAAGTAGAGATAGATGAGAGTAATACTGATTGTAATGATGATAACATAGATAGCGTATGATACAGAAGTCACAGACATCATAACATCCGATAGTTAAATTGATTCTGAAAATACAGTTAACAAGTATGTAACTACATAGATCAAACTCACCCCCTTATTACAAAACAAGGTTTTTCTTTAGGTATGGTTTAAACCGTCGAACCTGTTCTTTAAATAAGAACCTAACTGAAATCGAAATACAGCTCCTTTTACAAAACTGACAAGTTAGTCCAGTGCTAAATTGTCAGTTTTGTAAAAGGAGCTGTAATTCTATGTCAGTTCTAAGTTCTTATTTCAAAAACAGGCTCGGTGGTTTAAACCATACCTAAAGAAAAACCTTGTTCTGTAATAAGGGGGAGAATTTATTTCAATTAAACCTTTTACAGGCACTTTTGAATTGTCAAAAAAATAGAAGTTGAAGCTAGGTGCCCATTCCAAAACGTAGATCTCTATGGAGAACAACGGGCAAGAAACTCCAAGGACACTCTTTTAAATCATGGGTATTACAATATCTTGGGATCATTATTCTTGGTGCTTCTATATTTAAGTGAGAACAATGTAAAAAAAAAAAAAAAAAAAAATAGGACACAAAATAAGCCATGGCAGTTAGGAGATGAACAGTCTCAACCGACGGCGCCCATTCACGAAATTGACGCGTAGATCAGCACCATCCAGCTCAACCATTTTCTAGGGAACCGAATGATCCAACACACGCACCACCATCAGTGAGACATTTAATCAGGCAGAAATATAAGAAAACCTAGTTATTTGTCTGACTATCTGTAGTCTACTTGTCTGATAAATCCTTGGGTATTTATTTTATTGCTTTGCTAGATATAATTACTATTAGATGGTACAAAATAAAATTTACATGAAAAATAATTGATAAATATATAAAATAACTAATTGTACCTACTGCTATAAACATATTTAAAATACTTTAATGTTACTTTAAAACTTTAACTTTAAATCTGAAGAAAAGGGAGATGTAGGTAATAGATTAATTTAGTGGTAAGTCTGTGGTTCAGGAAACCATGTAAAATAGTCTGGTAAACGCTCTCGGTCCCTGCATCCTGGAATTGAAGCAATGTCGTAGCATGCTTAGTTATAAAATAAAAGTGGTTAACATAATAAAATAAGTCCTTTTATTCACATATTTACAAAAGTATAATTCTCTAGTAAAAGATAACTCAACCAGGCTGTGCGTCGGGATTGTTGAAGTGGGTGATACGCCACTGTCCGCTAGCTCCCCAACAAGTCCGCACACCGAAGTGCGATATACCAAATGACGTGAAGTCCACCCATTCCATGATGACCTCACTCGACTCGCCGTCGCGGACCACCACCCTGCCCCTTTTCCATTCTATTAAAAATTTCTTGAAGTTGTCGGGATCCATAAGCCCTGGAGTCGCTACCATGACCTATGGTGAACAGTGAATTATTAACGATAGTTCTAACAAATAACACAACGGTGACCACAACATTATATCCTAAACCGATGGGGCCCGCAAGGGCCG
Organism: Polymixis flavicincta; assembly: GCA_949987655.1. Classification (NCBI taxonomy): domain Eukaryota; kingdom Metazoa; phylum Arthropoda; class Insecta; order Lepidoptera; family Noctuidae; genus Polymixis; species Polymixis flavicincta. The sequence continues at coordinate 21,584,202 of OX465173.1, forward strand.
ATGCCTGCCAGGGTTAGTGGGTTTGTTCGAAAGAGAAACCGCCACCCCTGGCATACAGGCTACTGAGGGAACAAGGGTGGGTTTTAGTCAGTAAAAGTCTGACACGCCCTCCTGCTCCACCCAGAGCGGGAGAAGTTATTTGATGTTATCCCACAACATTATATCCTACCTTATCAGGTTTCTTCCTGCTGTATCTAATAGCGGACTTAGTGTTCTGCCAACCACCGAGTATAATTTCATACATAACGGCCATTTCGGCGGGACCTGGCGTCAGGGCTATATGGCAGTTGTGAGGACCGCGAAACTCAAATTCCAGAGAACCCGCGAGGACAGGTTGGAATTTATATTGTGCCTTATCCGGAGTACTAATTGGCTGAAGACCTGTGTAGATAGTAAAGGGTTCAATTTAATATTGTTTGGAAGACGAATTTTATGTGATCGTGATTTGAAGCGGTAAGTAGGTATATAGTTGATTATTGTACAAGCGCATTTTGAATTCTGCCGCCACGAAGGATTCTATGGTTCACAAGTGCAGCGGGAGCTGTTAGTAACTCCTGAGCGAAGCGATAGTAGAATCTTGAGTACAGTGAAGGATTCAAACTCGCCCAAGAAGACACCTGTATCCGTGAGGAGAACACTCTACTATTCGCACCTAATGCGAGGTAATTAAACCTATTCGATTCTCGAATTAGTAGTTCATGAAACCGTAGTAAAAAAACATCGTGAGGAAACCGGCATGTCTTAGAACCAAAACTTCGGAGACATGTGACATGTACCATTGTACCAATCCTACTGGGCCCACGTGCTGGATTACCGTTCCCTCTCGCCGAGAGGAGGCATGTGTCCTAGCAATGGGAACATTACACGCTGAGGATAAAATTGCAGTTGTCTTATTTACAGAGACAGGTCCATATAAATCTGTTTTTCATTAATAGAAAAGAGGAAACAAGTTTCGCGAGCTATCCAAGCCAATATTGAAAGTGAAAAATTTAATCACTTCCTAAAAAGGCTATTCAACTACAAAGTCCCAATTATAAGAGTAAAAATCAAAAAATCGAACAAATGCATTCTTTTATACAAAGGTTTAATTATTCCCAGTAACAAGTATTTCAATGCAGTAGAGGTTTCTCACATGCACCACTTAAGCAGGTTACACTATCCTATCAGCCGGAAGACGTCCACTGCTGGACATAAGCCTCCCCCCAAAAGGGGGGTTTTGCCATAATCACCACGCTTGGCAGGCGGATTGGCGATCGTAGTATGGTGGTAAAATGCATAGAGAACGCTGCTGCCCATTCTCTAGTAAAGTCCCTTAGTCGCCTTCTACGACACCCACGGGAAGAAATGGAATTGTGCTGTTCTCTTACGCCCGGCACCACACGGGACACAGTTACACTGTATGTGTACATTTTTCAATCATTTGAGATTTGGCTTTAAGCAGAAAACAATCATTTCTTTTATTGTTGTACTTAGTTTTGTTTGATCTATTTAGTACTATTAAGTTATGTACTTTATTGTTACTTATTATTCTACTTTATTGTCTCACGTTGCATTATTAAATTATGTTATTCGTCAACGGCAACTAAAACCTATGAAGTGAGAATTTTTTCGTCGAACTGTATGTTTAAGAAGAGCGCATCTACAAAGACGTCTCAAAAACACAAAACGGTTCTGGTGCTGGCGCACACTCCGTTGACCTCAATGTTAACTTTTACATACCGCTAGGCACACACAGTTCAATCTTTCAATGTGAATGTGTTGCCTTAACACAAGCCGTAGCAGCAGTTAAGCGCTTAGGCATCCGGAATTACGGCATTAAATTCATATTCGACAGCCTATCTGTGCTCAAAGCTTTAGCAAACCAACAAACCAACAACAAACGAATCTTTGAGTACCATCAAGCTTTGGAGAGTTTATCGATATCAAATCGTATTACCCTCCAGTGGATCAAGGGGCATAGTGGATCCTTAGGTAATGATGCCGTAGATGAACTTGCGAAGAGAGGCCAGATATGAAAGTGCTAGGCCCGGACCCACTTCTACCCCTGCCTTTCTCACAATTTCGTGTGTGGATTCGCCAAAGATCAACCGAACTTCATAACAACAGATGGTCACGGCCAACAGACTGTAGACAGTCAAAATCGGCTTTACCAATTGTACACCCGCGATTAACCAAAAAACTTCTCAGTCTGAGTAGAAATAACCTTAGAATAATCATAGGAACAATTACGGGCCATAACCCACACAAACATCTTTATAATACAGACCACAGACGGCCCGCTTTGCAGGGGCTGCCTTGACGCCGAGGAATCAGCCGCCCACGGCATCCTGGAATGCGAGGCCGTGGCTTCTCAACGAGAAGTAATCCTCGGAACAGCGAGGTCGCTCGCCGAAGCTTGTGAAGCTCCCAGGAAGCTTCTGTGCTTTTAAGTGGAGCTAGGCTGGCTTTGTGAGCCAGAACCCTCCCGCACAACGGACCGAATGGGAGTCTACGTGCGGAAAAGGGAGTCCCATCATCATCATCATCATAATGTACTGTAACCAAACTCTTTCTTTTAATGGTACTTAGAAGTTTTGGATACGAATCGTTTTGTTGACGTTCCAAATTCAAATCACATTATGCGCCAGACAAATTATCGCTCGGCTAATGCTCGGCTAGTTCTTTATTAATTTGGTTATGTTTGCATGACATATAATTAGACATTAGCGAGTACGTGGTTGAAAAAACATTTTAAACCTTCAATCTTCCAAGTGCCAGTCGCGCCCCATCCTGTGCTCACTCCGACGAAGGCCATCGGGAAAGGTTCGGGATCTTCCCAAGAGAGTAAAGATGTATCTTCGCCTTCATGGCCGACTTGGATGATGTGTCCGTCCCAACGAACCCAGAAACCCCGGAATTCATTGCTGTTAAGAATGTCAGGGGTTTCGATTAGAAATTGTCTGGTTCTATTCTTCCTAATTGCACTCTTTGTGTTCTTCCAACCTCCAAGAATGACCTGGAAAATAATTTGGGAACGATTCCATCATTCGTCTTATTACTACGATCAGATCTATGTGTATTACTATTTCCTGTGCGCTTATGTTTAATGCGCATGAAAAATACTTTTTATTAAAAAAAAAAAACTATGTGGATATTTAACATTTCGCTATCCTTTTTTAACCGACGAAAAAAACGAGGAGGTTACTCAATTCAACGCGTATATAATTATACATATTTTTTTTATGTATGACCACGCATAACTTTTTCCAGAGTAGTCCGATTTTTTATTGGAAAGAGTATACCCTGAAGTTGGTCCCATATAAATTTTGAAGAATAAATCCAACCCTAAGGATAAGAAAACAGGGGATGATTGATTGTTTACTCACAGATTTTAATACTGATAATAATACGAATGGATAGAATAAAAAATGAGTACATAAGAGGAAGCCTGAAAGTGGCACCGATAAATGAAAAGTTGTGTGGAAATCGGTTGTCATGGTATGGGCATGTGATACGGAGGAATGAGGAAAATGTCGTGAGGAAAGTTTTGAGTATGAATGTCGATGGCTATAAGAGTAGGGGGAGACCAAAAAAACGATGGATGGACTGTGTGAATGATGATATGGTTAGAAAGGGTGTGACTACGGAGATGACGACTAATAAGGCGCAACATGTCTTTTTCTTCCACACTTCTCGTGTGGAAGAAAAAGACATGTTGCGCCGACCCCAAATAAATTGGGATAAGGGTAGGAGAACGATGAATGATGAGATTTTAATACTGAGTTGTGTATTACAAAAAATAATCAAAAATTAAACATGTAGTTATTAGTAGATTATAGCCACAAAAAATATAAAATAAAAACTTTTTAATAAAAAAATTAAACCGCCGAAAAACCGAAAAGTTAAAAATAATAAACTTGCTTTGTCCAACCCCAATAACTAAGTTCGGAAGTCGGTGACTTTGGATATGTATTTAATTATATGTCAACGCCTTCCGAACTTAGTTAGTTAGTTCCGAATTAAACACATTGAACACTAGAAAATTCACAGACCGCGAGCGTACAGAGGCCAGCACATCAAGTTACCCCAATCCGTCAAATTTCTTTGAAAGTTTTTCAACTTTATAACAAAGGAATAAGGTTTATGTTCAATTGGGAAAATTTGACAGTTTGGGATAGCTTGACCTGCTGGCGACTGTACCTACCGGTGGACGATCGGAAGTCTTCAGACAGGCTTAGGCCATACTCAGCGTTGCCAAAGCTCCGTCGACTATGGCTTGTTATTTATAACTGCATTTCCAATCGAATTATTGTCCGCCGAAATGATACACAGCAAAAACAAAACGACATCAACGCCTCTACCGGTGGATAATCTTACTATTTTACGATATAATCACTAGGTGATGTTTGGCCAAATTATGAAGTAGTCGTGCGTTTAAATGTTCATATCGTCAAACTTCACCACTCACCACCAACGGAATAACTATGTAACTTACCTCAATCATAGGTTCACTTTCTTTGGATTCCGTGGTAAGGGCAATGTGTGCATCATTGGGAGTTTTCACTTCGAATTTCACGGACCCGCTCGATACCGGAAAGAAATTATATTCAATATTGTCGTCAGTAGATAATTCTGTAATAAATCAGAAACTCGAAAGAGGATGGATTTGAACAGGCATCTAGATCTCCGGTATCTCATAATCAACACTAGATTGTTAAAAGGTGTTAGAACTGAGAGTAGACGTGGTGACTTTCATTTGTAGGTTGGTTTGCAACATATATTTATTTAAATGATCGCAGTCGGCAACTGTTAGGATAAGATGTAAGGAAAGTACGGAAATTCTCGAAATACTGCTGACGAAATATCATTTCTACCTAGCTAAACCTAACTCACCCATTATATTATTCACCATGATTTTATAGAGTACTTAGTTTTTTCTCATCTGCATTAATAGGTGATTAGCAAGAATATACGTTTCGTTCTTGTTATATATCTAATTTCAATAAATTCAGAGAGTACACTAGGCAATTTTGCATAGAAAAAAATTGTAGATGTTCTAGTAGGTCATGACTCATGACCTCATTATTGACTATCAGAAAATATTGGTAGGACAACCTTCACAGTACCTACCGAAGGTACTGTGAAGGTTGTCTGTTGAATTGTGATGTGGTCTTCTAGTCCAGGTGGAATATTTTCAGCAGTTAAAAATATTGAGATGGGTCCTGGGTTTATACCCAAAATATAGGAACAATGATCTTGGCTTAGGGTACTATTCACAATAAAACATGCTTAGTGAAACAGGTCCTGGGTTCAGACCGATGTAGGATCAAGACCCAATATTAGCTTCCTAGTGTTATGATATTTTATTAATCTATCAGTAGTCTTAAATTAACCTAGTCACAAGTAAATAGTGAACTGTTAATTAGTGCTATATTCTTTTAAATTATAATAATATGCTGATAATTATAATATTCTTAAAACAACAATAATCAATAGGTACTTACATTTTTGTATAAAGCTATGTCCGCGACAGTGTACATGTGGGAAACTTGCGATGGGTTTCCCTCTGGTATACCTTTACATACCAATTTATTTTGTATTTTTTTGAGAATGGGAAATTATCAAATACCTCCTTCTCCCGCTCTGGGCGGAGCAGGAGGGCGTATCCGACTTTTACTGACTAAAACCCACCCGTGTTGCTACAGTTGCCTGTGCCAGGGGCCACGGTATTTCTTTCGAACAACCCGCACCCCTGGCAAGCATCAGCCCTTGCGGACCCACCAGTTGGTGCTGACATCTCTGTGAGGTGCACGTGGAACAGAACGCGCCGTCGACCCAAGCTACATACCTATTAAAACTTTAAGAGCATAGGTATTGAGAAAGGTGTGTTTTTAATCCGGCCTCAATTGTTTCCCATTTTGATTTCCTATAAATATGATTGGACAATGTTCATGAATTCCGAAAAAACACTACAAAGCGAAAAATAACTTTAGTTTCGGAAGTCAGTGTCTTTGGAAATGTACCTATTTAATTTTTTTGTCATCGCCTTCCGAAAATAAAGATATTTTCACTTTGTAGTGTTTTTTCGGAAGTCGGCTGGTTTTTTTTTTCCATTTTTATTTAGAAGTAGTACCGACCCCACACCAATTCGAAATTTCATCATCCTTGGTGTATTCATGGGTGCATTCAAGGTTATTCAAAGTCTATCAAATCAAAACAATACTGTGCGTTAGCAGTAATCGCGGTTGATTTGCTGTTGTCATTTTTTTAAGAGTTCCGTGATTTGTCTCCGAAACTCATCATCAGATCTATAAGAAATTTATGGAACCATTTTAGAATAAACCCCTTTCGAAAGAAAAAAAAAACATCCGAATTGAAAACATCCTCCTTTTTGAAGTCGATAAAAAAATCACACCACTTTTTAACTTCTTAATACCAAACCGCTTTTCAACCGCGCGTCGGCGCCTCCTTGTGTGAAACTCAAAAAATCCTATGTTGTGGTTTAAAAAATACTAAAGAGCCAATTAGCTTTTTTCCCTTATTATTCAGGGATGAAAAGATACTTCTTTCCCATAGTATTCAGGGATAAAAAGTATCAGTCTCATGTGCTCTAATTCCTTCTACTACATCTTCTTATAATTTATTTCAAATACATTCTAATGAATATGCATTTATTATTATGTACTAGCTGACCCGACAGACGTTGTCCTGTCTTAACTATGAATATTGAATTCGCATTGGTATAATTATTAAAATAGCGCGCATTCTGTCAATCGTTGATCGTTATGTCAAACAACTGGCAGTTATGTCAAATGCCATAAGGTTACAAACGGTTCAAACGCCAAAAGGTTACATAGTAAAATTACGATGGTCGTTATTTTCTTAAACTTTCTAAAGTTACGCGCAACTTTTTTATTTCTTTTTCAGAAGGACGTTCTAATGACAATAACAACAACAACAAAAAGAGAATTAGCAGAATTGGTCCAGCCGTTCATTTCATATTCATTTTTATTTAAATAGATATACAATAAATGTATATAAATAGGTTTCTCAATAGTTCGCTCGACTTTGACGCTTTTTTGCTGAGCTCCTTCCAAACACCTTTGAGGTCCGGGAAAAGTTAATTAAACATGAGGTCGGTATTTTTTGTGTCTTGTTTTACGCTTTGGATTGCGTTTCTTGTAACACTTTAGTCAGGATATTTACTATGGAGTTAGATATGTGGCCGTCGATCTTATTATTTCTGCATTGTAATAATAAGTTTCAAAGAGTGGGCGTTAACAGTATTAGTCTCCGGGATCTACTGTCACTGTGGTAGTTCCACAGGGAACAACTCTTGGCCCGTTTCTATTTCTAGGAAAACACTAACACCTAATGATAACCAGGTACAAACCACAACTATTGTCAAATTGTTATAATATTTATTTGTTTTAAATAACGCTTACAGACTTATAACAACTATAGTTAACACATGGGTAGATTACTATCATTGGTTTTTTTATTTTGTACAATTCTTGTTACTTAAGTTTACATATATTAATTAAGCAACTTTCGACACCATCACTAAAAGGGATAACTAATAGGTATAGAAGGAGTAAATGGTAAAGCTTGTTTTATTTCGTCGTCCGGTGTAACTAATATTTCATACGAAGATTTTTCTATCTGTCTGCCTTTATAGGGCAAATAGCACAAATAGTTACGAGCAGAGGCTTTTCCACATATAAGTCTGCCGTCATACATAGCTCTCCCAATGTACAAAGGTTCGTTATTCATTTCAGATCCACCAGTGTGACCACCGATAATTGCATTATGAGGTATATAGTTCAATTTTGTTTTAATCCACATTGCATTAACCCCACATAATATCTGAAAATTTAAGACATCATTATTTAATTGGTGTCGCAAATAAAGAAAGGGCGTTATATTGTGAGAAATGGAGGCGGTTGACAAAGTTACGTGCAATTATAATTTGACTAGTGAAATTATAATCTCACTGGTTTGACAATATCCCTGCCATGGGCGTACCCAGCATTTTTTAAGGGATGGGGCAGAAGTAAATAAAATAAGTAGTAAGAAATTAACAGCGCCTTCAAATTTGCCCCAAAGTGCCGCGCTACTTTGTATAAATAAAAAAACGCGCGACTGCAGCGCTACACCCGCGCTGCCGCCGCGCATCTGCTCATCGATTGACTAGCAATTGACCCGGTACTTCATATTTTGTTGAATATTTTTTAAATTTTAACGTTTACGACGTTGCCGCTCTTAGTACCTTTCAGCAATAGTGTAGCACGGCGGGTGGTGGTCTGAGTCATCAGTCGTCAGTCAGCGCGTTGTGCGTGAGTGATAAGGACGTAAAAGGTGTGTATGGGTCCGCTGGACCCGGTAGCGACTAAATACGTAAGTGTTTGTTCCATCATGTTATTACTATTTAGCAACCTTTTTTTACTTTATTTCACAAAAAATAGATACCAATAGCCTTTGTGACTTATTGACATAGAAAAATATGTCAATGAAGAAATAGAAAATGAAGACTGTTCTGAGACTGAAGACAACTTAGAAATAATTGAGCATGAAAGGATTCCGAACAAGAAAGTGACCACGTCGAACTAAATATACAAACTGAGCACGAAATAACCTTACAGCCTAGGCAAGGCACCCGTCGACCTGCACCAGATCTTCGTCGTTCGGATTTAGATTGTGTTCCATTGACCATTTTACAAAAAGGCTATTACATTGGTAAAGACAAAACTACTGTATGGAATATTGAAGAGCCGGCAAGAAACGTAAAAACTCGGAGTCATGATATTATACGTGAAGTTCCTGGGGCTTGTCTAGAAGCATTGAACTCAACTACACCGTTAGAAACATTTTGTCTTTTGTTCACAGACGAAATTTTGGCTAATATTGTGGATTTTCCAAATATTAACATGACCGAAAAAGTTCGAGATAATTTTGAAAGAGAGAGAGACTGTAAATCTACAAATATATAGGAAATAAAAGCTTTGTTGTGACTTCTTTTGTATATCGGAAAGTTGAAAGGACCACGTTTGAATTTTTATACCTAGTAATACCTACCTACTTAGTTTTATTTAGAAAGAGATAATATATTCCACAGAAGATATTATTTTTGTTGATTTCATAGTTATGTTTGTTTGTTATAATGATTGATCTCTCATTGCTATTTTGTGTTAGTAGATACATACATAATAGTAGTATATTAAAATATAGAAGATATTTTTAAATACATAATTTCAGAAATTGTAACTTATTCTAATTGTAGTCGTAAAAGTATGGTGAAATTCCTCTTATTTTTAAATAAGAGGTTTTTTCTTTTTAATAATAAATATTAGTATATAATTAAATATTGGCTTTATTTATTCACGTATTATGATCATATGAAAATTAAAATTCGCTTTTATTAAGCAGTTTTTGAATAAGCATCTGATATTGTACTAGGTCACATATAATTATAATAAACTATACTTCATAAAAGATAGCTTGATCTCTGCGACAGCTGTCAGTAAAATCACGCCTATGAAGTCCTGAATTTCACAATAGTACAGACAGTACCTGTCAATGTCATACTTTATGGGCATGCCGAGCTAATTAGTGATGGGCGATGAATCATCGTGACCACACACTACAAACTATCGATAATTTAAATTACACGTAATTTGAAATTAATTTTTATTTATTTATTTAACCATTTATGCACACACATATAAACAGACAAGAATAAAGGAACAGAAAAATACGTACAAAGGTAATGCTTATTTCTAAAGAAATCTCTTCCAGCACACCTGCGATAGGAGAGAAGATAACAGAGATGTAGACAACGCGTGTAATAATAATAGAAGAGAAAACATAATAGCACAAATTATACCTAATCTAATTTATAAATACACATATCATATAAGAATATACATACATACAAACATACATACATACTACTAAAATAAATATCAACAAAATATATATAATTATAATGTACTTAATTTAAATAATAAATACAAATGCAACTTATGACATAGTGGAGAGATAGTGTTCTTTCACTCTTCTTTTAAATACTGCTACAGTTAGTTTATTGTATTTATATAGTCATAACATTATTTACATTTGTACATACTTGATCTAAAATAATAGTGAGTAAATAAAATCCAATTTCTCACCTACTCATGTAACATACCAAGCCATAAACTAAAAAAAAGACACTCTGCCATCTCGTCCGATTTGATCATATTTGCGAACAAAAGTTTATGATAAAACAAGATTGTTCTAGCGATTCAGAAACTGATTCGGATATGGATTTGGCGTGTATTCCTTTAAGAGAATAAATGTTTACGTACGTTTAATTTAGTAACGTTTGTAATTAAATTAAACCCAATGAAATGTTACATTAGCATCGATGATAGTAAGAAACGTCGATAATTTCTAGCGACCATTTTTTATATCCTGACAACCCTAGGCATGTCAGTTTGACTTATGTCGCAGAGATCAAGCTATCTTTTATGGAGTATAGGTCCAGTTGCTAGTGACGATGCGCACGTAGTTTCTGTTCAAGTCTAAACATTAACGAAAATCGTGAACGGTAATTTTTATAGTAGGTTCCCAAATGGATATTTAATTTTATCATTATATTAATTTTGCCTAAAAATTCTTAGCTTCGAGGCAGAGACCAGGGTGGAGCAAGTGCCCCAGCCTGCCCCACCGTGGGTACGCCCATGATCCTTGCGATATATGCATAACAATGTTACACCATTTTGGATACGTACCTATCCTTTGAGTTGGGCACTCGGGCTCGCACAATATAGTTTTTGAGCAAAACAAAAAGGTCTTATAAACAACGGTTTTGTTATACAGGGTGTCAGGGACATCGACGCGCAAACTGTAACTAAGAGTTCAGCACATGACATTCTTGACCTCTTGGTGTAGCAGATTTTTTTTGATAACCAAAAAAAATCTGCTACGCAGCCAAAATTTTGAACTCGCTGGGTTTTCATAATGATGTACTGAATCCATGGTAACAGGATGCACGTTGATATCCCTGCTACCCTGTGGCGCAAGGGCTTAAAGGAAAAAAAAGCAATACTTTTACCTCAAACTCGTCTTTGCGATGTTCTCTGCCTCCCCATGGGACGAAAGCCTTACCAGCTGATTTCACATATTTCCCAGTACACAACGAATCGTTATGGTAAGCTCTCGCTATGTAAATTAGTTCATGTTCAAACCCACCAATCATTGCATCTGGAGGCAATTTGCCATCAACCATAGGAAGCCAGTGAAGTCTGTCACGAAAAGTTTGTCGGGATACCGATTTCAATATGACCGGTGAGACTGTAATGATGAAAAACACCTTGGTTTATTCTTATTCAAAGCGTAACTATTGAAATGTTGTTAAAGTGAGAGATTTTATTTTGTAAAATAAAAACTCTTTAAATTTTTTGATTTAATGTTCTTGTATTAGCAGTACGATTTGCAGGCAAGACAAGACAAAGCTTCTTACGATACATCGAAACTCACATACTTCTACAGTCATACACGTTCGAGTACACACAGCTCCATTAAGTGGTTACCCCTTCAAAAGACATGTGCGTTCAAATCCGTGCTATGCCCAACTAGCTTTCTGTATTTTGCAAAAACATTTTACTAAAATAACTGTATTGTTTTAGTGCATAATGGTTAACATTTACGAGGTAACGTTCAACGTCTACTTAGACTGGAGATTACAAGACCGATTGCCGTGCATAAGATTGGAGATTCGAATCCTTGGCACGAAATGCGCTTTTTGCCATGCCATACTTTTTTACATAAGTAAAGTATTTTTCAAATAGTAATAGGATTTTTATTATTATTTCGTTTATTTTCTTTTATACATATTGAGTATATTTTTAAATATTTTTACAAAAAAGAAAAAAAAAACGTATAAAATAGTAGCCCACCGGTATCGGGAACAGGGTCCAAGCTACCGGTCAGGGCTGCTGAGAGAGGAACCTCCTAACTATACGCGCCGTGTCCAGAAGTACCGCTCTTTGGATCAAGCCTTTGATCCAGCTGCCTAACGAAAGCCTCCTGAGGTGTTGGTCGAGGCTCTTGGCTATAATGCCATTGGCCGTCACGACTATCGGCACAATGACTGCTGTATCCACATCCCAACTTCGACAACTTCGCGTGCCAGGTCAAGATACTTGATTTTTTTTATCTTGCTCAGCTTTCAAGAGGTTCTCGTCATGTGGGACTGCTATATCAATAATCATTGTGCGACGCTCTAATCGATCTATCACCACTATGTCCGGCTTATTGGCAACAATAGTCCGGTTAGTGATGATAGATCGATCCCAATACAATGTGATAGTGCCATTTTCGAGAACTGGGTCAGGCACATACCTATAGTACGGTACTTCCGAGTCCACAAGACTGTATTTCAGAGCAAGTTGCTGGTGAATAATCCTGGCCACAAGGTTGTTCCTATGCAAGTAGTCTCCGTTAGCCAGACGAGAACAGCCAGAAATAATGTGTCGGATTGATTCCCCCGGACGGTGGCATGCCCGACAGATGTCAACCGTGCCATCCTTCACAATATATTTCCGGTAGTTGTTCGTCATCATAACTTCGTCCATAATTGCATAGACAAAAGCTTCGGTTTCTCCAAAGAGATCACCGAATCGTAACCAGGATACGGCCGCTAAGAAGTCTACATCAGGTCCATTTAGGACCAGGTAAAAGCGCCCGTGAAGCTCTTTGCTCTGCCATACCTCCCTGCGGTCATTAGTATCTAATACTTTAGGTTTGCGCCAGTTAGCCAAGGAGAGCGGGGTGAGGCCCTTGTCCACTGAGACCACATCTCGGTGCATCCCCACGTCGGCTTCTAGGAAATATTCCCTGAGACTGCATATCTCGCGATTGTGGAGGGTCTGAGCGTTTAAGAAGCCTCGACCTCCACACTTTTGCGGGATATACAGTCTCATCACCGATGACCGTGGATGATGCATCCGATTTGTGGTAAGTAGTGTGCGGACCCTCCTATTCAGGGCGTCAAGTTCAGTCTGAGTCCATTTGAGTATGCCGAAAGAGTACAACAAAATTGGCATGACTCAACCATTGAAAGCGCGCACCTTGTTTCCGCCTGATAAAAGACTATATACAACTTTATTCAGGCGGCAGAAGAAGCGCTCTTTCAACGATCGTTTCATGTCAGTAGTATTGATGCCTAACGCTTCCGACATACCCAAATACTTGTATGTTTCGGTTGAGGAGAGGGATCTAAGCTGTATGGAATCCGAGAGTTGGGTTCCCACGGATTCCACAATCTTCCCTCGCTTTACATGCATGACCGCACATTCGTCCACACCAAATTCCATCCTGATAGCGCTACTGAAAGTTTCAGTTACTTTCAGTAGGTCCATCAGTTGCAATTTGTTGGGGCCAAAGAGTTTTAGGTCATCCATGTATAGGAGGTGAGATATAACCTGACCACCTCTCCTCAATCGATAGCCTAGACCTGAATGCTCCAGCAATATGCTAAGAGGATTCAAGGCTAGGCAGAACCAAAGCGGACTCAAACTATCGCCCTGAAATATGCCTCGTTCGATCCTTATCGGCTCGCTATTCCTTTGGATATTTCGACATCCTGGATAGCGAAGGACCGTCCTCCATTGTCCCATACACGAAGTCAGGAAGGTACGCAGAGTTGCATCTACTTTATACAACTCCAGCACCCTCCTAAGCCATGTATGTGGCACCGAGTCATAGACCTTCTTATAGTCTATCCAACATGTCGAAATATCCTTTCGGGAACGGCGAACCTGTTGGCTAATGGCCATATCAATGAGAAGCAGCTCCTTAGTACCGCGGGACCCGTTCTGACATCCATTTTGAGAGGCAGATATGATAGAGTTGGTGTCTACATGATGGTAAATTTTAGCTCTCAAAATGGATGTCTTATAAGACCTTTAATTTTTAACTTTATAGACCGTCGGTAGGCAAGTGATCGGTCTATAATTTTTGGGTTCCTCAGTACTACCTGATTTATGGAGCAGGTGGGTTATTCCTGTTGTTAAAAACTGTGGCAGCGACCCTGACTCTAAGGCTGACTGAAACTGGGATGCCAAGCGAGCGTGTGATCTTTGGAGCCATTTTATCCAAAAGTTGTGCAGCCCGTCCGGCCCTGAAGATTTTCAATTAGGCAGCGGACGGACAGCACGAGCTACATCTTGGGGGCGGATGGTAAGTGCCCCCATTTCTGGCATTTGACCACATGCTCGCTCGATTTCCCTAGCCCAATCACCTTCGGTGTGATTGACAGGCACCGACCAGATGTTTCGCCAGAACGAGCACATGGCGTCATCATCCGGCAGGTGCGTGTCAACCACACCTTAGTCCGGTCGCTCCCAGGTTCTGTACCCACCTTTCATGCGATTCTGAGTGTACCGCTCCACTCTCTGCCTGTACCGACGAATACGGTTTGCCCATGCACAGATCTTCTGCTTCAGGAAGTCGATACGCTCTGTGACGCGGGTCATATAATCTCCAGAACTAATATCAGTCCCGGAAAACGCCCGCTTCACAAAGCGCAACACTCTAGGGCGAGTATTGCCCTCCCTGAAGCAGATAAGCTTGCCGATGAGTGCTCTAGCCTCACCGATACGACGCTCAATCCTGCACTGACAAGCTGGTACGGCTGGTTTTGGTCGTGGAGCTCGGTCACTGTTAGGAAATTTAACATGAGCCACACGACATGCCGCCACAGCTGCACAATATAGGATTGAGTGGGTATCAGCGAGATCTTTGCTATCGTCAAAACATGTTGACAACTGTGAGTCTAGAGCACACACCAGCGCCCTGTTTTTCTTGTGCATTGGCTTATTATTATTTCCTTTATTATAACATAAACACACATAAATTACATTTTTAAATATTAGCATAAAAATATAAAAACATTTAAAAATATATAAAAAAGTAGTAGCCCATCGATCGAACATTGCACGCCGCTCTAGTCGATCCACCACCACTATATCAGGCTTATTGGCAACCATAGTCCTGTCAGTGATGATGGATCGATCCCAGTTCAGTGTGTCCCAGTACATGTCCCTTTTCGAGAACTGGGTCGGGCACATACCTGTAGTACGGCACTTCTGATTTCACAAGGCTGTATTTCAGAGCAAGTTGCTGGTGAATAATCCTGGCTACAAGGTTGTGTCTATGCAAGTACTCCTCGTTAGCTAGACGAGAATACCCAGAGATTTTGTGTCTGATTGATTCACCCGGACGGTGGCATGCCCGATAAATGTCAACCGTGCCGTCTGTCACAATAAATCTCCGGTAGTTGTTCGTCATGATAACTTCGTCCATAATTGCACAGACAAAACCTTCGGTTTCCCCAAAGAGGTCACCGAAACGCAGCCAGGCTACGGACGCTAGAAAGTCTACATCAGGTTCATGTAGGGCCCGGAAAAAGCGTCCATGAAGCTCCTTACTCATCCATACTTCCATGCGATTATTAGTGTCAAGCACTACAGGCTTGCGCCAGTTCTCTTTAGCCAAGGAGAGCGGGGTGATGCCCTTATCCACCGCAACTACATCTCGATGCATCCTCACGTCGCTTTCTCAGAAATAATCACTGAGTCTGCATATCTCGCGATTGTGGAGAGTCTTAGCATTTAAAAAGCCTCGCCCTCCACATTTTCGCGGGATATACCCACAGTTATTACCAATGACCGTGGGTGGTGCATTCGATATGCAGTCAGCAGCGTACGGACCCTCCTATCCGGGGCATTGAGTTCGGTCTGAGTCCATTTGAGTATGCCGAAAGAGTACATCAAAACCGGCATGACCCAACCGTTGAAGGCGCGCGCCTTGTTTCCGCCTGGTAAAAGACTATTAAATACTTTCTTCAGGCGGCCAAAGAAGCGCTCCCTCAACGATTGCTTCATGTCAGTTAGATTGATGCCCAAAGCTTCCGACATACCCAAATACTTATAGGTTTCGGCAGCGGAGAGGGCTCGAAGGTTTATGGAATCCGAGAGTTGGGTTCCCACGGATTCCACAACCTCCCCTCGCTTTACATGCATGACCGCATATTTGTCCACACCAAATCCCATCCTGATGGCGCTACTGAAGGTTTCAGTTACTTTCAGTAGCTCCATCAGTTGCAAATTGTTGGGGGCAAAGAGTTTTAGGTCATCCATGTAGAGGAGGTGAGATATAACCTGACCACCTCTCCTCAGCCGATAGCCTATACCTGAATCCTCCAGCAGTGTGCTTAGAGGATTCAGGGCTCGCTATTCCTCTGGATGTTTTGACATCCTGGATATCGAAGGACCGTCCTCCATTGTCCCATACATGACACCAGGAAGGTGCGCAGAGTTGTATCTATTTTAAACAACTCCAGCACCCTCATGAGCCATGTATGTGGCACTGAGTCATAGGCCTTCTTGTAATCTATCCAACATGTCGAAAGATCCTTTCGAGAACGGCGAACCTGTTAGCTAATGGCCATATCAATAAGGAGCAGCTCCTTAGTACCGCGGGACCCGTTCCGACATCCATTTTGAGAGACAGAGATGATGGAGTTAGTGTCTATATGATTGTAAATTTTAGCTCTCAAAATAGGTGTAAGAACTTTAAAGACCGTCGGTAAACACGTGATCGGCCTATAATTTTTGGGTTCCGCGGTACTACCTGATTTATGGAGCAGGTGGGTAACTCCTGTTGTCAGGAACTGGGGTAGCGAACCAGACTCCAAAGCAGTCTGGTACTGAGCCGCCAAGCGAGCGTGCGATCCCATGAACCATTTGATACAGAAGTTGTGCAGCCCGTCCGGCCCTGGAGATTTCCAGCTGGGCAGCGGACGTACTGCACGAGCTACATCTTGGGGGCTGATAGTAATAGCCCCCATTTCTGGTATGGGATCGCAGGCTCGCTCGACTTCTCGAGTCCAATCACCTTCGGTGGGACTGACAGACACCGACCAGATGTTGCGCCAAAAAGAGCACATAGCGTCATCAACTGGTAGGCGCGTATCAGCCACACCTTGGTCCGGTCGCTCCCAAGTCTTATAAACCCAACTTTCATCACTCTGGAAGGTGCGGTTCTGAGTGTATCGGTCTACTCGCCTCTTATACCGACGAATACGGTTTGCCCATGCATACACTTTCTGCTTCAGGAAGTCTATGCGCTCTGTGACACGGGGCATATAATCTTGATTTGTTATTGCTAACAAAACTTTGATCTTATTTTACTAGAACGACTTTACAATTTTATTTGATAATTTACACATAACTTTTATACATATTTTACCAACTAACCTGAAAATCCTTTTAACTCAAACGATAAAATAGGAAGCGCTAGAAATATTTTAGATGGACATAAACTAACGAAATCTCACGTGATCTGTCATGTCGTCTCTGTTTATAGATGTTTTAGTGAACGTATACATCAAACGTTGTAGTTATAACTTGAGGGTAGGGATTGATTTTATAAAGAAAACGTTATTTATTTATTTTATAAGTAAAACTATATGGATGCACTCTCAAATAACATAGTCTATCGATTTTAGACAGACACCTAAAGATGAAGTGACTCCCAGGGGTGCGGGTTGTTCGAAAGAGATACCGCCGCCCCTGGCACACAGGCTACTGAGGGAAAACGGTTGGGTTTTAGTCAGTAAAAGTCTGACACGCCCTCCTGCTCCACCCAGAGCGGGAGAAGTTATTTGATGATATCCCAAAATAAAAAAAATGAATTGACTCTGACGATAGTCGATAAAGTGTGCGTTACTCCAGCGGAATGTTGTCGCTTTCAGGATTTCGGCATGACAGATAATTAGTACTCCGTCTCGTGTAAATGTGCCCGAAATTTAGAATTTGTGCTTCCAGCCGATCCAAAGATATTCACGAAAAACAGATTCCGCTGGAGTAACGTTACGCCAGCGGCATGTTTTTTAACCGATGGCCGTAGCTGAATACAAACTAGCTACTTAGATAGATCTAATTTTTGCCTAATTGTGCCCAAAAAATGAAATTTATGCGTCTTGAGGTTTCAGAGTTATTCAAGATGCCGCTGGAGTGACGTTTAGCAAATTGCCGTATCTCTTAAACGGCGTAACATACAACTATGATTTTTTTCACGACAGTGGGTCTTAATTTGTGCTTATGTTGTACAATTTTATTTTTTCTATAATCGACACCGTTGGAGAATATGAAATTGTTTTTCAAAAACCTTAAAATCGATCCTTGCGCTTCAATAAGAAACCCTAGAAACTTACCAATTATGGTGGTTTGTACCTTTTATGAACTCACAGCATCTTGCGAAATTAGATGTTTCTATTCCAACTCCTTTATTTGACGATAAATTGTATTTTTTATTGCTAAAAAGATAAATATGTTACAACAATAAAATAAAAATACTGTTTACAGATTTTGTTTTTGTTTTGAATTTAAATAAAATAGCATTTCATAATATGTGAAATGTTGTTTTGTTAATATTGTGTTTGTAATATGCTCGTCAATAAAGTTCCTACTCTCTGATATTACTCTACGTTACATTTTTATATAAAAGTAAGTAAATAGTTATTTAAACCATTTGTACGCATCTGTACCCATCAAAATTCAATTATAATGCTACAAATTTAAGAAGGTTAGCACAATGTACTGCGCGTCCGCTTTTATACAGTCATTCGAATTTATTCGGTTAATCGTGAAATTTCTTTTCCCTTGGTTTTTTTCTTCTATCTGAGTAGTTACAAGGATTTTTCAGCTGAAACTTTAAGGAAACGATTATAGAAAAAATAAAATTGTACAACATAAGCACAAATTAAGACCCACTTTCGTAAAAAAATCGTAGTTGTATGTCATGCCGTTTAAGAGATACGGCAATTTGCTAAACGTCACTCCAGCGGCATCTTGAATAACTCTGAAACCTCAAGACGCATAAATTTCATTTTTTGGGCACAATTAGGCAAAAATTAGGTCTTACTAAGTAGCTAGTTTGTATTCAGCTACGACCACCGGTTAAAAAACATGCCGCTGGCGTAACGTTACTCCAGCGGAATTAGTTTTTCGTGAATATCTTTGGATCGGCTGGAAGCACAAATTCTAAACGGGCACATTTACACGAGACGGGGTACCAATTACCTATCTGTCAAGCCGATATCCTGAAAAGCGACAACATTCCGCTGTAGTAACGCACACGTCGATAAAAATGTCATCGCAATTCATATGGGGTCGCTAGCTAGATCGATAAACAATGAACTCTTTTTGAAGATAAGTATTCTTTAGATTTATTCGTAACGAATTCAAGGGTATAACAGTTAATATTTTCAAACTTGCGGGGTTAGCACATACTGACGCTGTGTGTCCATAGGTACTTCGATTCATTCACTTTTTGATTGCAACATTGTGATGATCAAAACCACTTACACAAAAATTCGAGTTGGAATAAGAAAACACGTTATGTAAATAGGTAAATATTTAATAATAATTTAACAAAAATATTACATATAGATGTCGTTACTTATGTGGTACATAACATTCAACATCAGATAAAATAATATTATGCAGTGCATGAAAACAATTAACATACGTACGAACAGGCACAGCGTGACAAGGCTTTATGTATCTGTACTTAAATGCACCATTTATTAATTGCTTATTAAATTGTGGAAGCAGATTCCTAAGTTACACGATCGTATGTACGCACAAATCCTGAGATTCATTAACAATTTCTGGTTTTATTTAGGGCATGAGTACTTCGTAGTCAGGGAAGCCGAGCTCCTGCCCACCGAAGGAGATGTAGCAGACGCCATGTGACTGCTGGACCTTGCCAGTGGTCAGGCTGCCCTCGTGGTTGACGCGGCCTACGTACAGGGGCTCACCGTCCTCGGTCTGACCGCCGGGGAACGCTCCAGGGGGCACGTTCGAGCCATTTGTGCGCACCCAGTTGTTGGGGCCGCCTACCAGCACCTAGGAGTCGGGAAATGAAAAGATTAAAATTTGTTAACTTAATTTCACGATCTGTTGATCGTGGCTGCAGCATCAGGTCATGCTTATCAAATTACTATCCTCGGTTTGAGATGTTTAACATCAATGCAACAAAAGGCACTCCCGCTTTATTCACTTATCGAAGTGCAATTTCGATTGCAAGAGTTACTTCTATAGTTCATATACATGGTTGTTATATAGTTGAAGATAATGTTAAGTGGACTCTGAAAGCAATATTCGTGAAATCTACCTGGTATTCAGGCTTGCCGTGCTCCTGTCCGCCCCACGGTACGAAAGCACATCCGTGGGAAGCGCAAAGTTTTCCGGGAATCACAGCGCCCTCATGCTGTGCCCTGGCGACATACAGGGGCTCGCCGTTGCAGTCCTGTCCTCCGACGACGGCACCGGGAGGGATCTGTCCACCTCTGGCGTCTACCCAGTTGCCATGACCAGCAAACACTTGTTGGGGAGGCGCATTGAATCCGGGGTTGACACCAGGATAGCCGGGTGGCGCGGCGTACAGAGGTGCAGCCACGGGTGCCGAAGGACCAACTACAAAATGACACATTAAATTTTGATAAAAACTGACATTTGCAAAATACATGGGCGGATAAGCAGAATGTGCATAAAAATTAATATTATACATGATGTGGCGTTCTGACAGTGTATCGATAACAGGCAGCAGGCAATTATTACGCAATTAGATGCAATTAAATAAAAAGGTACCTTGCGAACAATTTTACAATCGCTTCAGTGGTACAACTATATTTTATTACCTTACTTACACCGAGACGGATGTTGACATCGAGAACTTTAGTGCCACTATCACCAGATTTATAAGTGAAACTATGCAGGTATGTTAATAATTATGTAGGTTAGAGTCAGCATCAGCAGGCTTAGCACGAGTACCGATTTGTCGACGGAAGAATAGACATGACTGTTGACTAAATGATGTATGTACAGACGCCAGCACATCAGGCTACCCCAAACTGTCAAAATTTCCCAATTGAACATGAACCTGACGCAAATGATATAAAGACAAGAATGTTTAAAAATTTAAAAAAATGACCGATGCGGGTAGCTTGATGTGCTGGCGTTTGTACAATAGGACTAGTTGTTTTTCTTTATCACAGTTATGCGTACTAAACGAATCATGATTTCGTTGATAATCGTATATACTTTGTGAGTAGAAAATTTGTTGTCAGTGTGATTTTGACAGTTTGGGAAGAAATATTCTTCTAAAATAGTCTACATTTATAAGGACCTAGACAAAGATCGTTACAAACGAAAGACAAAATGTCAGATTGTAGAAGGATATCTACGGTGCGATGTCAAAAATGGAGAAACGAAATGTCACTTTGTACTGAAAACGCGCTGTCTATTCTTCGTAGAAATAGAAAGCATCATGCTAAGCCTGCAGTTATCAATGCATAAATGCACTGACTTAGCCTAATCAGTTCTAAGTCAGAGCATTGAAAACAACATTGAACATGACATGCACGTTGCGTTAGCAATGTTGTGTTTTAATAAAAAAGTTATCTATACCCGATTTGTTTAGGTATCTGCAAGACTTAAAAACATATCAAACTTCTACCCACTGGCGAAGTGAAGGCTGGTAAAATAGTGGGTAGATAATGTTTATGTAGCTAATCAAATAACTAAACGAATATGTATAGTGCTCCAAATAATAATGAATGTAGGTATACAGAAAGAAAAGGCGTGTTAAAAGAAAAAAATAAAATAAGAATAGAAAAGCTTAGCCACAAAATGTACCCAACGTACCAAATACCAATTGGAATCATCCAGATGCAGACTTCAATTTACTAAATTACCATACTTCAGGATTCCGCAAACACACGCAATTTTCTTTAGGACACAATATTTATTGTTAGTCTAACGGTGGTGTTGACAACGATAAGAAATTAGTTGATCTATCGACTAAAACATTTAGAAATAATACGCATTTCATGCGGAATACAAATTAGCAATTAACATCGAAGCATTCTGTAGTAAAAGATAACTCAACGAAGCTGTGCGCCGGGATTGTTGAAGTGGGTGATACGCCACTGTCCGCGAGCTCCCCAACCAGTGCGCACACCGAAGTGCGTTACACCAAATGGCGCGGGGTCCGACCACTCCATGATAACCATGCCCGACGTGCCGTCACGGACCATCACTCTGCCGCTCCTCCATTCGATCAAAAATTGCCTGAATTCGTTAGGATTCATAATCCCTGGAGTCGGAACCTCAACCTAAGGGTCAACAGTGAATTTTTAACGAAAGTTCTAACAAATAATACAACGACGATCACGAAATTCTATCCTACCTTATCTGGCTTTTGCCTGCAGTGTCTAATAACCGACTTGGTGTTCTCCCAACCACCGAGCAAAATTTCGTACATAGGGTCCACTTCAGCGGGAGCTGGCGTCAGGGCTACATGGCAGTTGTGGGGACCGCGATATTCAAATTTCAGAGAACCCGCCAGGACGGGTCCGAATTTATACGCTAACTGGTCCGGAGTATTGAATTCAGCCCCATCTGTACCGATAAAGGCCACAATTTTAAATTGTTGGGTACATTTTATGCGATGTTGATTTTAAGCAATGATTTACGAGAATTTACCTTCAATCTTCCAAGTGCCGGTTGCGCCCCATCCGGTGCACACACCGACGAAGGCAATTGGGAAAGGCTCGGGATCCGCCCAAGAGAGGAAGGGAATAGCTTCGCCTTCACGTCCCGCAGAGATGATGCCGCTGTCCCAACGAATCCAGAAACCACGGAATTCACCGCCGTTCAAGATGTTGGGTGTCTCAATTTCAACTTTATCGGGCTTGGCTCTGTTCCTCCTGATGACACTCTTTGTGTTGCCCCAGCCTCCAAGGAAGATCTGGCAATTAATTAGGAAACTATTAGGTACTTACTGATTACTTCTTCAACATTACTCTTAATGTCATCTTATTTATTAGGTACTCACCTCAATCATAGGATCGCTCTCTTGGGGTCCCATTGTAAGGGCAATGTGGGCATCATTGGCAGTCCTGACTTTGAACTGTACGGAGCCGCTCGATACCGGGAAGAAGTGGTATTCGAGTTTATCCTCGGTAGATAAATCTGTAAACAATAATAACTAAATTAAGTATACCTTATAAAAGTGCAAACCGGTTTTATAATACATATTCTCATCCCTCTGAAATTAAAAGCCATTCTGCTGACCTTTACAATCACTTTTGAATCCTAGAAAGTACGAAACTGTTCAGATTTTGCTTGAGTAGCCAAAAATAAACAGTGTTACCACGATAATACGTATTACCGCGGTGTTACTATCTGGTCTAAAAATCTTAAGGTATTTAAAATCTTACTCTAGCACAATAGCTAAAAATCTATTCGATTCTGCCAAACTATATTCGTACATTCCAAAGGCGGGGTCGATGGCATTACAGCTATTTAAAATTCTGTGAACACTTCTTAGTGCTTTCCTCGATTCCTATTAAAGTCTAACGATATACGGCCATTGCCTTTCATGCGAGGCATGCCTCTTTACACGGCTCTAAATATAGGCCGGTGTATTGGTATGCGAGTATGCGAGCTAAGTGTCCCGGCAGTCGGCAGTGTCGGCACCCACGAATTCATAACTTGATTATGTCATAGCATCAGTGGAATGTTTCCATTGCTGTCTATAAAGAGATTGTTTTTTCACTGAACGGTAGAAAAACCTCCATGGCGCCTGCGCTGTGGGACTCTGTCGCGTCGCTTATTATGAAAGTAGTCCACCATGATGTCATCCTATCAAATCAATTCTTTTTCAACCTCTACCTATCTGTAGCTGAGTTTATCTGCGAATTGAGTCAGCTTGTTGGAGTGTAGAATGTTTGTACAGTGAGCTTTTAAAACAATTCAATAACTAATGTTAACTTTTTGCTTTTGTTATCGTCACTGTTTTGTTAAGAGATTCTGTTAGATCGCTATCTCTGCTAGTTGAGTTTGTTATTCATACTCATACGTACTATTACAGCTATACCTACCAACCTATTATTAGATAGTTGCTTCAATAAAATGTAATTTATTCTATCCAACGTTGTATCCACGTTAGTTTACGGCTGGAGCCGCCATTTGGCCACACCCTGACCATTTGCAATTTATTCCGTTATTTAAATTCGCGTGTTTACAAGCGAGTGCGAAATAAATGACTGGAGGAAGTCATAATAATAAAAGCTTTCCTCCTTATTGTAATGGGTAAGTAAATATGTAACTAGATGTAAATAGCTGGGCGGTCACCATACAATGAGTAGTTAGGCACCTATATATAGTGTTTAAAGTCTAGAATAGATATGACTTTGGATGGTAATTAGTAATTGACGAGCAATACACCGTGACGATTGAACTGCTGTAGTTACCTAGCCAGCTATTCATTGTACAACGTTTAAAATTGCTCGTTTACATAGATTAGCGCGAAGGTGATAAGTTGTGAATGACATAATGTTTACAATTCGTGTTTTGAAACAATGTTTTAACGCTATCAGTCGAGTGGCCAGTCGTCTGTTCGGCACTATGCAGACATTTTTGCGGTATGCAGAGATCTAATAGGTCAATTAGATCAATCTAGCATTCTGACCTAAGACACTATGAGTGCATGCCTAAATTTAGTGGACGAGGCGGTATATATATAGGCGATATATTAGTGATATTATTATTTCCAGACTTGTCAAGCCTTCAGGAATTCAGTGCATTAGGGAAAATACATGAACATAGTAGTTTGAACGTTAGTTCAGATTACCTTGGTATAGGTATACCAAATTAATGATGTATAGGTAGGTACATACACATGATTAATTTGACATAAACAACGAATTTGAGTTTAATTTTGCATATTCTCCATATATTTTATCAATTACCTACCTACATATTTGTATGTAGGAAAACCAATACCTCTACATACACAGATTCACAGCTCGCACTCAGAACCAGTAAGGTAACCTTCGATGGTGACGGAATTGAGGATGATCTCATACTCTGCAGCGTTTACTAAGTAAGTACTATCAAACAATGTGACCTAGCAAACATAAATAATAAAAAACCAGTTAATTGTGGGAGATTACTAAACCCGACATTCTTGTTGAAAAATATCTAACATCTGCAATTAGATATGACTACATTGCCACATATTGCAGCCGCATGGTTTTTGTCATAAATACATGATTAGGTATTTTTGTGTTAGCCGGCTAGAATGTTTGTTGTATTGATTGTTTCTAACCAATCCTCTATTCCGCATCACCACGCCCGTTGTTGGCCTTGTGCCAAGAAAACGCCGGTCCGGTATTTGTGGCACCGGCTTCTCAAAAAACAACACTAGATTATTAATTGTGTGAAACTAGAAATATCCTTTGAAATGCAAACTACCTACCTGCAGCAAGATGTTCGAGAACTTGGCTTCAATCGGCAGCCGGTATCAATGATACAAAAAAAGTACGGAAATTAGACGCAAAATTCTCCGGTCATATTAAAATTAGGTAAAGATAGTTTACTCACCCATTATATTCGACATGATTTATGAAGAACTTGATTTTTTCTCACTGAATTTGTAATGTACGTGCTGTCTACCGCGAGGGCTATTTCAAACTGGGGCCAGCGGAGCGAAGTTGGTGCGACCACGTCTTGTGGCCTCGACGCCCGACGCGACGCGCGACGTAACTCTAGATGATGTCATACTATACTTTTGAAATTAAAGTTCTTTCTTCAAAGTTTTAAGTTCATTTTTTACGACTTTAATGCACTGCACTTCTTTTAATTATGGAGCTAAGTTGTTACGCTTTGACTCGGTAGTTTTTGTGTGTTGACATTCGCAAAATGGAATTGATTTTACGAACTTACGGTACAGTAAGCAGGATAATCTTTAAAGAATATCTGTGTTGTTAAAATGACAAGGTAGGTATTGCATAAATGAAACAATAGATGACCTTCGCGGGCCCTTGCTTTGGTGGTCAAGGTTAGTCGCATAATGGGCGGCGCAGTGATGACCGAAACTGATGCACGTTCAAATATCTGCAACTTAAAATAAAACTACACCGAATTCCACTAAATGTTTTCCGTCTACTCGTAGACATCGCATTTAAATTCGTCTCAGGCATACCTACTTTAGTTTTTTTCGGATTCCACGTACCTACATTTTCCAGTACTCGTAGATCATCAGTTGCTTATTTAAGAAGATGTAGGTACGAAAACCACATACCTACTCACTTCTCTAATCAGTCATGTATCATACAAGTGGCATTTTTTAAACTGTCTGATTATTTATGAATCATCTAGGAACATTATGCTACTTATTATGTCTAGTTGACCCGATGATACTTACGGTTATTTGCGTGCGTAATTGTATTTTTTATTTGCTATTTTGGTACCTAGCTGCCGATATTATCCGTCTGATATTTTTATTTTATGCTGGTCGAAACGGGAGGTAGGTAATGCTAGACGTTGTAAAATAGTCTAGAACATGACCTAACGTTTGTACCTACTTAGTTAGTAGCTTTTAGATTTATTAGTGTGTGTGATGCAATATCAAGAATTTGAAGGTTTTGATCGTGGTTCTGATAGTTACATTCGACTGCAGGAGTACCTATATTTATGATGATATAAATAATTATGTAGATATCTATCACAGTCCCAGAAAAGATAAAATCTTTAACATTTAAGGATAAACAGATAAACAAGTAAATTAATTCTGGCGTTACCAACCTAAAAGGTGGATTTAGACCAAACAAGAACCAAAACTTTTTTTTCTGACTTTCATGACATTTTACTATGTATGGTTAAAGACCAGCGAAATAATGCAGTTGAAAGTACAGTGGTGACTTTACTTGTTTGGTCACAGGTTTGGTGTAATTCGACCCTAATAGGGAAGCGCTAGGGTAGGATTTTCTAAAGGCTTGTGGTTGATGTGCTAAGGCAGCCTTTAGGAAATCCTACGGCGTCCAAAAAGCTTGGTACGCTTTTTGGACGCCGTAGGATTTCCTAAAGGCTATGAGACTTAGCTGGTTTCATCAACAAAAATACGTCATCAGCAGACATCTCATGACTCATTCTGGCGGAGTCATGGATTTATCATATAGCTCAAACTAATGACGAAAAAGGTGCCAATGGCCGTTTTTATCGGCCATAATTTGTGGCTCACCTAGATTTATACGAGGTAGTCGAGGCGACGACCATTACTATTTAAACACAACATGGAAAGGGCAAGGTTTCAGCAGTATGACGTCAGCATACGGGTCACCTAAATAACTCAGTGGGTAATGTGGGTATACAGGTTTTCAACGCAAGTGGAAATTTCTAGGACGGTACCTACTCAAACTTAAAAGCTCAATGTATTTTATTTTGATCAATTTAAACCTCATTTAAAAAGTTTACTTATTTAAAAATAGAACAACCGACTTCCAAAAAACACTACAAGGCGAAAAATGACTTTAATTACGACAGTCGGTGTCTTTGCTTCTGTATTTTCGTTTTCATGTCACCGACTTTCGAAATTTTATTTTTGGAAGTCGATTACTTATATTATTTTCAATAAACTTTTGATTTATCACTTTTCATTTGTGGTACCTATCCCACACAAAATCGTATACCTTTACTTGCTAAGTAAATAATAGTGACATGAAGTCATTATAACATCATCAATAGGTAAATACCTACGTATTTTTGAAAGTAACTCAAAAACCAGAAGTTAGAACTTTACTAAAATGTGGGAGATATAGGTACCTACATATACCTATTAAATTTATTCCGATATCGAAGTTTGGGATAAATAAGCCAGTTGAACATTGTAAAAACAACGTTATTAAAATGCTAATTAACTGTTTAAGTAATAAAAATAAATTAATCTTGACCATGAACTCCACACATTCTCAAGGTTAGCTTTTATTTTTGATAGACATAGACAATTTTCCTTCTTATCTGAGTACGAATGCGTTTGTTTGTTAGGTACTATTTCTACTTATTTGACGAAATTGGGCGATGACAGGTGCCTGTCATGGTAGAGTTGGAACGCCTCCTACAAGGTGGACCGATGACCTGGTGAAGGCCGCAGGCATCTGCTGGATGCGGGAAGCGCAGAACCGGTTAAAGTTGCGGAGCTTGGAGGAGGCCTATGTCCAGCAGTGGACGTCTTTCGGCGGAAATGATGATGATGATGATGACGTACCTATATACATGAAGTGGTTCTACTTCTACTAGATTGTGACAGAAAGCATCGGCAACAGGAACGCAAAATTGTTTTTTTCTGTAGCTCACATCATGTGCCTAGCCATTTTCCAACTATGTTGGGGTTAGCTTTCAGTCTGACCGGTTGTATTAATTTTATTTTATTTAACCATTTATGTACACACTACATAAACAGAGAAGAAGATTAGAACAGAAAAATAGGTACAGAGGTGATGCTTATTTCTAAAGAAATCTCTTCCAGCATACCTGCGATAGGAGAAAATATAAAGAGATGTAGACAACGTGTGTAAGGGAAAAAGGGAAAATGAACTACATTTATGACCAAAACCAATAATTCACTAAATTAATTAAACAAATAATAATGTACCTACTAACATACATACCTACATGGATGAAACATACTTACATTGTTACATTACATACCTACATACTCACATACATGCTTACATACATACATACATACACCTAAAATAAATATCACTAATGTAGGTACTATGAATACCAGTAGGTATTTGACATAACTACATTTATGACCAAAACCAATAATTCACTAAATGAATTAAACAAATAATAATATACTAACATACATACTTGGATCATACATACTTACTTACATACTTATATTGTTACATTACATACATAGTCACATACATACTTACATAAATACATACACTTGCAAATAATGCAAATAACATAAATTCTAAGGTAGATGATGTTATAATTCTTGGCGATTTTAATTTGGGTTTTATGAATTGGACACGAGTAAATGAAGGTTTCGAACACACACTTCCTGAGAACTACAGCAACTCTTTGGGCTATTTATTAACCGACTTTATTTCACTAAACAATCTTTTTCAGTTCAATTATATAACAAATATTGACAATCGTATATTAGATTTGGTAATAAGTAACTTGAAAAACATTGCGGTTACCGCTCCTCTTGATCAACTAAGTAAGCTTGACCCTCTACACCCTTGTTTACTTATATGTATATCCGATACAGTCCCCGAGACACTAAAAACCAACAATAAACTAGGTTATAACTTCTTTAAGGCTGATTATACTAAAATTATTCCTAAACTGAAAGAAGTAGACTGGATTAGCATGTTTTCTAAATGCCATAACGTGAATGAAATGGTGTCTCACTTTTACAATCTTTTATTAAACATTATTGAAACGTCTGTACCGAAATATAACCGTCGAAAGCAAAAATATCCAGCTTGGTTTTCATTTAGGCTAATCAAATTGCTTCACCAGAAGGAAAAGATTAGGCAAAAATGTCGCAAATATCGAAACCCTCGCGATATAATAGATTTTGAGTTAGTACGTGGTGAATGTCATAAACTTATAAAATCATGTTATCACTCATATAAACAAAAAATTGAATCCGACATACTTCAAAATCCGAAGGCTTTTTGGAGTTTTATAAAAGACAAACGTAAGGAACAGTCAAAGTTTCCATCTAGTATGCGGTTGGATGGATCAGTTGCGGAAACTGGACCAGAAATCGCAGACTTGTTTGCGCAGCAGTTCTCCTCAGTCTACAGCCCCAACCTTGAAGGCGGCGGAACTGAGCTATCCTCTACCGTACAAAAAGTTATCGGTAAAATACAGTTCACAGAAAGAGAAGTTCTTATGAAGCTTAAGAAGCTGGACTCCTCGAAAGGTCCTGGCCCTGATGGCATCCCTCCCATCTTTATAAAACGATGCTGCAACACATTGGCATTTCTCTTATGCATTATCTTCAATCGCTCATTGGCTGAAAGCGTTTTTCCTGATCTATGGAAACAGGCAAAAATTGTTCCTATCTATAAAAAAGATGATCCTGCAGATGTAAAGAACTATCGTCCAATTTCAATACTGTCGTGTTTTCCTAAATTATTTGAATCGCTTATCTGTCCCATAATCACACATCACTTTGAATCAAACATTTCACCTTGCCAACATGGTTTCAAAGCAGGTCGTTCAGTGGAAAGCAATCTGATTCAGTTTGTCTCCGACATATCAGAATCACTAGACAAACGTCTGGAGGTAGATGCAGTGTACACAGACTTCAGCAGCGCTTTTGATAAAGTGAGTCACTCACTACTTTTGTCAAAACTAGCAGCCAACGGCGTGCACGGATCACTTCTGAGGTGGTTTTCATCTTACCTAGAACAACGGTCACAGACTGTTGTTTTAAATGGTTACACATCACAACCATATGTCTCTATCTCGGGAGTACCGCAAGGATCCCATCTAGCACCAATTTTGTTTTCACTATTCATTAATGATATAGCACATCAAATCAAAAACTGCAAGTTTCTAATGTTCGCTGACGATTTAAAAATTTATAAGATAATAAAGTCACCGAACGACTCGGTCGCGATTCAAAGTGACTTAGATCGAATCCAAGATTGGTGCAATAAAAATGGCATGGCTTTAAACGTCAAAAAATGTTTCCACATTACATTCACGAGAAAGAAACAAGCTAGTGTAACATCATATAAAATCAATAACGTTATACTGACTAAGGTTGATGAAATTCGGGATCTCGGAGTGATCATGGACAAAAAAATGACATTCAAGCAACATGTAGACAGTTGCGTTAAAAAAGCTGCTCAATTGTTAGGTTTTATTAAACGTAATACGCGAGAATTTAGATCAGTTAAAACTAAAATGGCCCTATACAATGCCTTGGTGCGTAGTAGGCTGGAATATGCCAGTGTTGCCTGGGACCCCTTTTACGCAATACATTCTCAGCGTCTAGAGAGCATACAACGGGCTTTCACCAAACACCTCGCATTTACATCCCCTGGCTTATCTCATAGGTGTCCCTATCAACAGCGTCTAACCTTTTTTAAGATGATCTCACTACGGCAACGGAGATTAATGCATAGCCTTATGTTCCTTCACAAACTAGTGAATGGTTGCATAGATTGTTGTGAACTGCTATCGCGTATTTCGTTAAAAGTTCCGCCTAGAATTCCACGCTTTCCCATAACCACAATTTTACAGCGCCCTACTACCTCTACAAATATAGGTCTCAACTCACCACTCATTAAGATGTGTGACAAACTTAATTTATTTACTAAGTCCGTACCTGAAGCAGATATATTTAATGACCCAAAGGTGAAGTTCAAATCAAGAATCTTAGCCTCTCTACGAACCAATGAAACGTTGTCGTAATTTCTGATTAATAGTGCAAATCTTACCCAATCTAATTACTTACACTGTCTCTTATTTTAATTTATTTTACAACTTTTGTTTTAATTTTTATTTAGTTTCTCATTTTCTTAACAATTGTACATTAGACTTAAGTTAGCAACTAAGCGGTAATCTGGCGTCTTGTGTTGTCAATGTTGTGTTTACCTATAATTGGCATATATATTAGAATATAACCGTATGACTTGCTATTTCTATGTATATGTATGTGCTGTGGGTGAACCTTTAAGTAAATAAATAAATACACTTAAAATAAATATCACTAATGTATCTGAATACCAGTACTTGACATGAAGTTTTGAGAGCAGTGGTGTTCAAATAATTTACACAAAGTAAAGCGCTTGACCGGCTTCGAAGTTCGAACCTATGACTATCACCTACATCTCGTAAGTCGCGGCCGATATCACTGGGCCACCACTGCTTTGTAAACCATAGAATACAACAATTGCAAAAATAAAACATTATTTGCTGCACATTGATTTGGACAACTAGGCTGCGCCCATCGTCCCACAGGGTCATGTTCTTAAACGTTTTTCATTGCAACATTGTTATTGTGAATTTCATTTTAAGACTCATCGCTCCTTCGCTAAATACACGGCCTCCAAAATCTCTTAATGACTGTTGTAATAAACGAGCAATTATTCTAATCACCAGTGCAGCGTATCACAACACTTAGTAGACAAAGCGGTGACCACAGCTATTAGGCTAGTATAATATTACGCCTGTTATAACCGTTGGTTTTCACACATTTCGCCAGTTCTGTTTAAGTACCATGTAATAGAGGCGAGCCTATTGCCATCAACCAGTTACAAATCAAAAACTCACTTGCCACTGAGAAAATCCTTATTGAAGAACACAATAACACTGCCCGATCTGGGTAACGAATCATAGCACATTCTTAGCAAGAACGGCGCGTTTCTCAGCGCGTTGCAGACCACTCGACCTGCAGGTCTAGACAAAACACATTTCTGTTAGCGTTCACGCCAAACGCTACGCCAAAATGTATGGGAATGACATTACCTGCGGAAAGAACACGACGTAACCTTTCCGCAGGTAATCTCATTCCCATACATTTTGGCGTAGCGTTTGGCGTGAACGCTAACAGAACTGTATTTTGTCTCTAGGCCCTGATACAAGAAAAAAGTGTAATTGTATTTGTCAGTTCTATGACGTCATTAAATGGAAATCAATGGAATTAGCTGTCCTTGCAACAACAAGCAACCATTATGAACCGCTCAGAAATTACTAGATAGACGCGAATGAATCGGATAATGAAGGAAATGTACTGCAGACATTACAATAACTATTTTGTAGAGATAGTACAGACGCCAGCAGTTCAACCTACCCCAAACTGTAAAATTTACCCCAATTGAACAGCTTACGGTATAAAGTTGAAAATCTATCAAATAAATTTGACAGATTGGATTAGCTTGATGTGCTGGCGTCTGTACAATATTGTCGTTGTATATTTTCAAGAAAAGATGTATTTACACTAAAACCTGCTATTAGAATTCATCTCTTCAGTAGATTATATTGTATACTAATTTCGTAATTCTCAGTAAACACATCGTGACATCTCTCGACTTGGTTTACGACCAATAAACTGATGTCATCAACTATATAAAACTAATCAAGCTCACAGTCCCAGGTCGCCTACGTGAGCTAACGGCTCTATGACGTCACTGGACAGTAGTTTTATTTATATTTTACTAGCTGTGCCCCGCGGTTTCATAACTTGCCGTCGTATTCAGGAATACAGCTTTTGGCATCAAACCCTTGACCCGGCCTATCCAGAAGGCCAATTCTCGTAATTAAAAACGTTCAAAATCTAGTTGCAGTCTCTTCTGGGCAACAATCAAATGTCAAAAACGTATTGAAACCAAGAAGCATACAGATAAAAGTGGAGGCAAAACTCTAAATACGAGTGACGACGACTGTGGGCTAACGCTCTCTTTCTAAATACATACATAAGAGAGAGAAAACAAATATAACTGTCTCGTTCCTATGAACGTACTTAGAAAAAAGAGCGTCAGCCCACAGCTTGTTTTCACTTTTTTATTCGGAGTGTGGCCTCCTCTTTTATCTATGAGCATCTTGATGGAAATCCGAGAATTTTTTGTCAGATTGAGACTGAGATCAGACTGTGAACGTTCTTTTTAAAATTACGAGAACTGCCCCTCTTTTCAGCTTTAAAATTAAGTAGCTTCTGCCCTCGATTTTGTGCAGACGCCAGCACATCAAGCTACCCCAATCTGTCAAATTTATAGTTCAACTTTATTACATAAGCACAAGGTTCATGTTCAATTGGGAAAATTTGACGGTTTGAGGTAGCTTGATGTGCTGGCGTCTTTGCGTTGCGCCAAAAATGTCTTGCTCCCCCGACCCACCCCGTGCGTCGCTCCGTATCGCCTCCCGGCACTATTACCTACTTCGTTTTCGCTCAGCGTTCTATGTGACTTTTTTGTTTTTGCTGGACTCCCAAAGAGGTTTAGCATGATGTTAAGCAGCCTATAGCCTATCCTATTCTCATGAATATGACTATCATGTTCAAAATATTATTTTCAAATACGACTGGTAGTTCCTAAGATAAGCGCGTTCAAACAAACAAACTCGTCAGCTTTACTATATTAGTATAGAACATAGTATAGAGAGATTAGTGCACAATGACTGAGGGGCGACCTTCATGTGGCCTGATGTGGCTAACTAACTGACTTACTACAATACTGTGAATCATTCTATTATGCATAGTTGTGACATGCAATGGCGCGTAAGTTTTTCGGTGCTATGTAGTGTAAATGTATTGATTGTTCGATTTATTAGCTAAGTGCTAATCTTCTAGGCTGCAGAAACCATTGACGAGAATAAAAGGGTCATCTGCTTTTTATGGACTTTAGTGTTGACTGAACCTAGTTACCACTAAATTTATTTAAATAATTTAATGGTGTCCCATAGTATTAATTTATTAATGTCAAGACGGTGGACCCTGTATCTGATACGATACGACCCTAATTTAAGAAGGTTAACAATATGTAACACCATCATAATTCACTTTCACACTCAGAGCTATTATGGAACATTAAAAAAAACGATTTGGGTGCCAACAAGTCGATTTAAATGTTTGAAATAGAATAGAACTAAACACACGAATAAGAGTACGACCGAGTGTCGACTGCTCACTCCACGTAGTCGCAGCTTCTACGATTCGTAAGCGCGGCTGCGCCGCGTAGGCACTCGCAGACATCAGCTGCATCGCGTAGGCGATCATAGACGCAGCGGCTACGGCGCGTAGAGGCTTCGTAGGCTTTCGTAGATGCCGCTGCTTCGCTGCGTAGGCTTTTGTAGAAGCTGCGGCTACGTTGCGTAGGCATTCGTAGACAATCTTATTTTTGCCTGCATTTCGCGTAAGCGCTGCACAGACGCAGCGTACAAGTAGTATCGACGCTGTTAATACGCATAATTCCCCAAGGTCTTATATTATATCAGTAAGCAACGTGACGTAGTCGCAGCATTTATGTATGTCAATATTGTGAAAGGCTGTGTGGGACGATGATGAATAGTTTCGTTTCTGTGCTGCAAAGTGACATTCAAATAAAAAGTAATTGTAATCCGAAAGTACTTGATATTTTTTTACCCAAATGGCTATTAACTACAGTCATAATTACTAGATTTAAAAATAGCCCTCAAAAGAGTAGAGGTAATATTTTTCTTTGTATAGGCTACTTACCTGTACCTGTTTATGATTTGTCAAACGCTATACGCAGTGCAGTAACGAGATTCCACTCACATTTTCACGGTACGCAAAATTTATTTTAAACTATGACGTGGCACAGAACGTCATCATTATTTATGTTATTATGAATGAGCGGTACTTATG
Source organism: Polymixis flavicincta (assembly GCA_949987655.1). NCBI lineage: Eukaryota > Metazoa > Arthropoda > Insecta > Lepidoptera > Noctuidae > Polymixis > Polymixis flavicincta. The sequence continues at coordinate 21,619,443 of OX465173.1, forward strand.
ATACATGCTGAGTCTGATCGCTGAGCAATCACCACCCTAATTGCATAACATTGAATATGAATAATTTTGCAAGATATATATTGCAAATCCATTGCTTCATATGTTCGAAAGAATTGTCTGCTCAACAACGTAAATAATGCAAATAATGTTGTTGAACTGTCAAAATCAAAGCTAATCCTACTGTTCGTGTTACTTAATTACCCCGCAGGTTCCTATGGTTCGACGTACCATAACGAGTAGCTATAGTACACACGGTTACACCAAGCTACAAATTTCCAGTATAAGCTGATCTCGCATTGTATAGGATTCCCGTACAGTGCGAGATCAACGAATAGCTTGATGTGTAGCCGTATGTACGAGGACATCGAGATAAAAAATGTCCTTCATTTGTTTTATCAAACTGAATTTATGCAGAACCTATTGTCTACAGTGCTAAAAATAAAGCCATTAATATCATTACAAGCAAAATATTTGCTGATAAAGCTACGCTAATATTCAGACTAGATTTAATTTAATTTTTCGCCGATAGTTGCGACATCTATTTATGCACTCATCAACTATACCGTTCTCAGAATTCTCGCTCTGCTAACGATACAGTTACGTCAATCGTTTGGTATACCGAGCGGTGTGTGGGTCAGTTAGTTTGTAAGTGAAACAATAGATGGCGTTGGCGTCACTTGCGTGACGTAGCCTGATGAAAATCACATTAATCCCACGTTCGCACGAAAGTAAAAACCGGCCAAATACGAGTCGGCCTCGCACATGTAGGGTTCCGTACTACAAGGCAAAAACGATAGATTCCTTTCCGCCGAGCCTCTGGGCTAGAATGTTTGTATGTGCGGTAACTAAAAGAGATACGTAGGTATCCAAGGTCGTCGGATTTTATTTTTTCGAAACATTTGGGAAATAGAAAACAAATAGTTGGTTTATCAAATTAAATTGCATACGAAAACATGCATTGCTTTCTTTCTATGCTTCAACTATTTTCCGTTTGAAAAAGGTTAGACATTTATTAACCTTTTTTTACTGATTTCGACTTCTGTTGTGTTGGTAGCATGATAAATGATGAATGACACAGAAAGCAGTTGGTTTTGTAACCACTTTTTTGCTTTTAATGCCATCCTTAAGCTTACGAAATAAAAGTCAAAATCGGTTGAACGGGCTGTAAAAAAGGTTAATTTAAATGTGTAATCTTATTTCAAACTAGCTTGTGCCAGCGGCTTCGCCCGCGCGGAACTTTCATCCTCTATTTCACTCCCTTAGGGGTTGAATTTCGAAAAATCCTTCCTTAGTCCTTGTCTACATTATAAAGAGAACCACTGTGCGAAATTTCAGATTTCTAGGTACAAGGGTTTAGGCTGGGCGTTGATGAGTCAGTCAGTCAGTCAGGACTTTTCTTTTTATTTATATAGATGGAGTACATAGGCATTTCCGACGACCCTGGCTACTTAAGTACTTACCTCTTTTGGTAACAAGAGCGATCTAGATAGGTCCAGTCGTAGGTACGACTGTACCTATCTAGATCGCTAGTATATACTACGTATCTAGATCGCTCTTGTCTGTATGAACTGGCAGCAGCCATTCCATAAAACCTAGTAGGGTCAGAAAATAGGATGTACCTACCTACTCAATTCCTATTCATTAAAAAAATCTAACCGATTTTATAAAAGCGAGGGGCAGAAAGAAAATATTGGTATCAGCCAGGAAACTGAGCAATGGAAATGGTGTTTTACATTTGAAAAACTGAAATTTTCCAACTATCATAATCATATCATACTAGGATGGATGAAAGATGGACCTTTGTTACTCTTTCACGCAAAAACTACTGAACGGATTTGGATAAAATTTGGTACACAGATAGTTTAGAACTTGGAATAACCGGTAGTACGCGGGATAATTTCCGACCTCCACGTGGGTGAAGCCGTTGGCAAAAACTAGTAATATTAAAAACTAGCTTTTGCCAGCGGCTTCGCCCGCGCGGAACTTTCATCCCCTATTTAACTCCCTTAGGGGTTGAATTTCGATAAATCCTTCCTTATTTCTTATCTACATTATAAAGGGAACCTCTGTGCAAAATTTCAGCTTTCTAGGTCCAAGGGTTTGGGCTGGGCGTTGATGAGTCAGTCAATCAGTCAGTCAGGCCTTTTTATTTATATAGATAATATAGATAGAAGAAGACTACTTATCTTCTGCCAGTAGTGGTTCCACGCGGATGAAGCCACTGGAAGGCCGCTGAAAGCTAGTAATATTAAAAATGTGCAAGTTTGTATATTTTCAAACATGCAAAATAGGCTAAATGGATTTGGATGAAATTTGGCAAACAACAACGTTTATAACGTGAAAGTTAAAGTTGGTACTATGGAAGAAATAGAAAACAAAATCCCGTGGACACGATGACCACATCTGTTAACCGCCCCCTACCGCCCCTGCCGAACGCTGCAAGCAAAAATAGTCCTTAAGGTGTATAGATATGGATGTCCACGATAGTACGAGTACTTGCACAAATGTGTGCAAGTACTCGTACGTACTTTATTTAATGTTCAAGTTGTTCCACCTTATATGTTGCTTCATCACAGTGAGGTGGGAATGTTTTCACGTTGGTTAATAGAGTACGCAGACAGAAAGTATATTGTTTTGATGGACGATGTAGCTACCTACATTATTGTATTGATGTCGAGGACTATCAATGTGATGAAGAGTGCGTAGTTTTCTTTTCTCAAATCAATAACATGTAGAATTTCACAATCTTAGACGGTGATTCACAAATCTAGGCAAGTACAGACAACTAAGAATAAACCTATCCCACTTAATAATCGAATTTCTGGGACAATTTCTAGTCTGGCCAACTAATTTTGGACAAACTTGCAAAAGAAATAAATGTTTGTACGCGTAACCTACTTGAATTTTGTTGGCACAATGCCTAGATCATAATCAGACTATAATGTTCCCACTGCTGGGACACAGACCCTTCCTCTCTCTGAGAAGGACTGGGCTATAACCTACCACGCGGGCCCAGTGCGCGTTGGTAAATGCCACATGCCTTCGAATTTTTGGTTCTAGGTTGCTAGTTTCCTCGCAATGTTTTCCATAACAGTTTTGAGAGCAGTGGTGCTGAAATAATTTGAGTGTACGAGTAAATGCCGACAGAATGAACACCGACAAGACTTTACTTCGACGGGACTCTTCGCCGACACTCTCTTCGCCGGGCTCATCTTTGCGCTATTACTAAATAGTCAAGGAACTGCCACTAACATGGTAAGCGCTCGCTCAGCTAACCGATTACCTATCTGATGAGCCCTGCTGTTGGCGAAGTGTCCTGTCGGCGAAGAGTCCCGTGGAAGTAGACTCTTGTCGGTGTTCAGTCTGTCGGCGTAGTGTCTGTCGGCGTTTAGTCATACAATGAAACAATTTACATAAAGTAAAGCGCCTGTTTTGGTTCAACCCTACGACCTACAACTCGTAAGTCATGGCCGTTACCACTGGACTGCTTAGTGCCTAGTGCTAATTACAAATACGTATTTGTCTCTAATTAAATTAGTATCGATTAGTAAGAAGAACTTATGACTTGATGGATTACTTACGTGAAACATTACTGGTATTATTTCTGATGCTTGTGTATGACTGTTGAGTAGGCACACCACACCTAACGTACAGAGTAACTAATACCTACATGGTTCTATTGTTCTATCTAAGTAGGACTGAAAGACTCATTGACAATTCAAAACTGACTGTAAATGTTTTAATTGCAAAAAATGCTTTGCGTTTGAATTTGCCCCAAGTGTCTCACTACAGGGAACTGCCTCAGTTCATTTCGTCAGCGTCGTCTGAGCTTGTTGCATTGTCATTTACCAGGTAGAGACCCATCGAGTCGTCAGTTTGGGCCCTTAGTTGGCAAGGCAAACAAGGCAGATATACCAACTTAATTACACAGAATATTTCCGACAGAATATCCAAAATGGGACTGGGCGGGTCATACTAGCCACATGTACAGTGACTGCTAGGCAATGGGTGCCCGAGGGGTGGCCCCGCCAAGGCCGGCCGAAGAAGATGTGACGAGACGACCTAGACGCATATTTGCAAGGGTTGGATCGAGATGGCCCTGAAAAAGGATGCCTGGAGGGATTTGGGGGAGGCCTTTGATCAGCAGTGGGACAGTGTAGGCTAAAAAAAAATACACATTTCATACGAACTTAAACCTAGTATTTTTGACACTAAAATCATGTAAAAATAAATTTTGAACCAGTTATTATGTAGACAGTTTATCAAATAGTCTTGACGCATATGTGCAAACAATTTATTAAAATGAAATGACCGTTAGGGGCGCACTGACCTACATATTAGACGGTACTTTGCGGAACAACCAGCAATCATAGAATACCAAATGATAGGAGGTACTTATCTACCTAGTTTACAACGTCACTACGTAGAAATAGCCAAAGACATTAAATTTTAAATCTCTTTTGAAATAGGTCAGTAGTACAGTCGAGTTCATTTATAATTGGCACTGTCAAGGATTCAAAATATTGTGAGCGTTGGATAGCTCATTAAATTCTACAGAACCTATATCAAAAATATGTACTCATGTGAACGGTTCAATATGCTGTGCATTAGGCAATAATATGAAAATTATGAGAAAAAGCAGTCACATAATTAATCTAAATCTTGACCACAATTTAATGATGCATATAGTTGTCACAATATTATGAACTTTTTTGACGTTCATATGTTTTTGAAGCCTGAAAGGGCCAATATATGAATGAACTTTACTGTACCTACCAAGTAGGTTCGGTTTACATAACATCACGCCTGTATTCCCCGAGGGGAGAGGTAGAGGTGCACCCATAGTAACACCCACAATTCGCCAGTTATTTACAGACGCCAGCACATCAACCTACCCCAATCTGTTCTTCTTCCCAGCTAAAGCACTAGGAAGTGTCGAAGGGTGGGCGTTTTTGGGGAACTGTCTTTTGTAATTTTTGACGTTCAAAAAGTGCTGACACCAGCCTAGTTTGAATAAATGACTTTTGATTTTGATTTTGTCAAATTCATTTGATAGATTTTCATCTTTATTACATAAGCATAAAGTTCATGTTCAATTAGGACAATTTGAGTTTCGGGTAGCTTAATGTGCTGGCGTCTGTACCTATAAGTCTCACGTGTGCGAGCAGTGGTGGCTCACTGGTTACGGCCGCGACTTACGAGTTGTAGGTCGTAGGTTCGAATTCGAACCCAGAAAAGGGCTTTACTTTGTGTAAATTATTCCATCAACAATGCTCTCAAAACGGTGGAGGAAAACATCGTGAGGAAACCGGCATATCCTAGAACGAAAAATTGGAAGACATGTGACATCTAACAACACGCACTGGGTCCGCGTGGTGGATTACGACCACTCCCTCTCACTGAGAGGAGGCTTGTGTCCCAGTAGTGGGAACATTATTGGCAGATTATGTAAGTCCCTTGTAAAGTGAACTGTTTGGATTTGTGACTGAACGATGGCAACATTGCCGTCATTCGGTCACGAACCCAGACTCCGGGCTACTATTGAGAGATTCTAGATGAAAAAACCCAATAACACTTTGCCCGTCCCGGGAATCGAACACAGGACCTCGTCCACAGCAGCAGCGCTTACGACCACTTGACCAAGGAGGCTGTCCAGGGGTCTAAGTCTGCTATTTTTATAAATTCGTCATTCCAATACCATCGTAATTAAGTTCGTGATCTGCTAAATTCATAATGGTCGATCAGTGGTTGGTCAATGGTCTCGTAATAGAATTGTGTTATATTGGCATTGTCGTATTGCCATGATTATAAAACCCGTTAGTAGACATAATTTTCGAAAAAATACTACTAAATTTGAACATTTATTCCTGCCAGATTTCATTTATATGTATATAATTTTACAAATTATTTTTTAACATATTATTTTAGGAACTGTCAAAATTTTAGCAGATTACCCCCAAAGTCAGTCATTCATTTGTCATTATGTAGGAGATTACCAATAAATGCCATTTCTTTCAATGGAGTGTCAGTGGCTGACCACTGGAAAGTCATAATGACGCCATTATATTAGTAGATTACCAAACTAGTAAAAATCAACAATTGTGAAATCAATGATAGACCATTCTGACACTATTGTAATAGCAGAATTGAGGCCCTGGATTAAGAGGCAGTAGTTTCGGTCATTTTACTAAGTAGGTAAGTGTGAGAGCACTTGCGATCTCTCCGTATTGGGACGAGTCACAAATCTGCTTCAGTAATTATTCCTATAAAATTTCGGGTCGCGCCCGTTTGGTCTTGGCAATCGCACTAAACAATCTAATTTAATATAATATGTATTACTTATGAGATACATTGTGTTTTAATAAAAAAAAAAGATACATTGTGTTTTCAAGAAGGATCTTTAAGTAGGAACTGATTAAATTGACCGACTTGGTATTATATGGACCTCACAACTTTTTACGATAGAAGAATTATTGAGTTGCGAGACTTGTTTTTTTTACAATTTATGTTTTTGATGGCATACAATTTAAGTGACCTATCTAAATGTAATTAGGTTTAAGAATCACAGGTAAAAACTTCTAACGAATAAAGTGCAGGTACAAAAAGGTTTGGAGTACGCCCTTATCCTTAGTGATTGTTACGGATTCCAGTTTCCAGATAATATATTTTTTGCGAAACTTTTAGACAGACACAGAAATAATTAATGTGTTTCTTCACATTAATTATATCTCTGTTTTAAAGTTTGAAAGAAAAGATGTAACTACCTATTAGTTCAAAATGCGTAATTTACTCAACCTGCGTAATATACTAATTTCAATTCTCGCGTGGCTACCATGGCAGAAGCAAGAGTTAGGAGTGGCCCATCCGTATAAAATAAAAGTAGTAAAAGGGGTGAAGAATTGTTCTTTCATGCGGGGCATAACTATAAACCATTAAAAAAAAAACAAAGACTATTCGTTGCAGGTGTCACAAAAAAATGAAAAAAATGTATGTGAAAACTAAAGTTCAGTGGTAGTTTAAGTACAACAGTGAACAATATAATTTTTATAGAAACGATACACTCGTCATGTTGTATACCAGATTTTGAGTTAAATAAAAAGGCTGAATTTGCTGATAATTACCAATATTATTATTATGTTGTTTTAACCATCATTGGTTCGGTTTCAAAGATAGTGGCCAGTGCAATTTGCAATGTGTGGGAAAACGAACCAAATGAAGCAAAAGAGTGCCAGGTTTAAAAAATATTTATTCCTTAATTAAGTTTTCATTTAATTAAAAATAAATAAGGATTTTAAGACTGATGGCATCGCATTTAAAGAGGCCTCGCGAGGCTCCTTTAAGTGCAAGGCAGTGGGCGAGGGCATACTTCGCCCACGCCTTGCTACGCCACTGCAAAACTTCTACTAATCAATCCATTTTCATATTTGCTACCTTGGCCTGTCAGCAAAAATCTGTCGCCCTCTATGGTACTAATCTGACGCCTACTCTTTTATATCGAATTCATAATGGGACTCCCGTGAAATTACATTTTTCTTACGTTTTTGCAATTTTCAGGTCAGTATCAGGTTTTATGTTGAACAAAATACGATTCGTGACCGTAACAAGTATTTACAAACGCCAGCACATCAAGCTACCCCAAACTGTCAAATATTCCCAATTGAACATGAACCATTAGGGCATCCATAAAGTACGTCACACGAATTTTATGGATTTTTGACCCCCCCGTCCTTGTCACATGTGGTAACACTTGTGAAACCCCCTCCCCCCCTTTTTTTTTCAAATGTTTTTCAATTTTGTATGTAGAAGTACATAATTAAATGAAAACAGCAGTTTTTCCGTTCCGTTCATTGAAATAAAAAAAACTGAAATAAAAAAAAAGAACTTTAATAAAATTAACGTAATGAAGACGGGGGTCAACGAAATGTGACATTGTGTGACAAGGACCTGGGGGATCAAAAGCTTTGTGACATCACATGTCAAAAACACCATTTATTGTCTAAATTATATGAGTCTCTGTACATATTTATAAAATTTGAATTTCGTGGTAACCTTAACTCATCCATATGTTAACATAAATCAAATAAGTAAGACTCATGATTCCCTAACGCTACAATCTTCGTAAATATGTCGATAAATAAATTTTTGCATCGTATTTCTTGCCAAAAACTTTCAGCGGACTCGCGGAGGTTGTATGTAAGCACCAAATAGGCTATACCTATATACGTATAATCTCTACAGTATCTATACAAGATGGTGGACTCAATAATAAATAGGTTTTCTAAACATTTTTCAAGATATGTCGGACACTTTGTTACTTAAAAAGTCATTGTAATAATATTATGGTTCATAAATATTCCACTTGTAATCATATTGAGCCTTGGGCTTCATTTCAAACGCGTTGAAGTCCTTTGTCTATTTCCGAAAGGTTATTAAGTAATTATTATTGTAACCCACATTTCTTCCACCTGTCCATAGATTAGATAGATATGGTGCTGTCATAGCATATTTATATAAAGAAACACTAATATGATTATTAGTCGTAGAGGACTAGAAAATAATAGTAATTTTGTAATGCAGTCTTTGGAAAAGCTAATAGGCAAAATGTCGTAAGTGACAATTTCTCTGCTATAGCTCTCTGAAACATAAATAGGCATATTTTCACAAAGAAACATTCACTGTTCTGGTGACTTTCTGCAGGAAAATCCGGACTCTTCTGGCTATCTACTCATTATTTTTCGTTGCATAGAAGTTAGCATAGGTTTTACGTTTATTTTGAATATATTGAATGAAGGAATAATTAAATAATTAAACAGGATGAATTACGTCTAGATAAATGATTAAATAAGATAAAATAGTATGTACTTATGGACTAAAGTCTCTCTGCTCTGTATACACCGTTATTGACGTGCAATTGCAAGGGATACGAGCCCCAGGCGAGGGTGCACGAGGGTCGACCTGACCGTTGCAGGGTGCAGACTTTCTATTGATTTATACAAAAAAGGATTTCTTTTCTTTTTTTGCGGATGCTGTGAGAACTTTACTGTAGGTACGTTCACTGGTCATTTTGAACAAAGAGGATGAACGGGATGAACATGTTTTTAATGAAAGACAATTTTATGTCGATTACTTACTGTGTGAATAAGATGTAACTGTGGACCACATACCTCAGACTTGTTTTAGTTGCTGGGAAATAATAACGGTATTTCATATGTGGTACCTACAGTTGAATTCTTGATTCTTTATCAAGAATTCAGTTGTAGGTACCTAGTAGAGTACCTACATGGTCTGCAAACGACAATAGTTTATTTCTGTACCACCCAAATCATTTCAATATTCCTGTACCCGTTCATCTATCACCAAGTTTATTCACTTATCACGCATAATAGATATTGTTTGATAGAAAAAAAAAGTTCAATATCTACCATCTGCCTACCCCCAAGCGTAGGGCGGCGGGGTGCAGCTGCCGTCGCACGCGCTGGTTCGACAATAGACGCGATCAATGAACCCGGCACCCCTCACCCTTCATATCAGGTACCGTACCGTTCTTCTTTTTGATTACCTACTTTTTGGAACATTTAAACAAAAATATATATAAATGTACTCAAAAAATTATGAACAGCTGATTCTTCTACAGCAGATGCATCTGTGTCTTTAAATCTACCTACTGAGATTTTCTTTTGGGTTGGACGTGGATTGGGAGAAAATATAGCGAAGATAGATATCTTAATCTTGGTAAAGATTCCGAAGATTACGTACGGAGAATGGCCCGAAGGCATAGCCGTCTCCATCATGCGCGTGCGAGCCCTCACGACGGGGGATGCTGTGGCCCGGGGTGGGGTCGTCTTGGCGGTGTCATTAGACATCGCCAATGCCTTCAACACCCTGCCCTGGAGTTGCATAAGGGAGGCACTCCGGTATCACCGGATGCCGACCTACCTCTGTCGTGTGGTCGAGGCCTACTTGACGGACAGGGCCGTCATCTACCCCGGTCACCTTGGAGAGTGGAACCGGTGAGAGATGTCGTGCGGTGTCCCACAGGGATCGGTCCTGGGGCCGCATCTGTGGGACATCGGGTACGACTGGGTGCTGCGCGCCGACCTCCCTGGCGGCGTCAGTGTAGTTTGCTACGCTGACGACACGCTGGTCCTGGCGCAAGGGAGGTCGTACCAGGCGGCGGCCGACTTAGCGACACACGGGGTTGCGACAATCGTGGATAGGATCCGGCAACTGGGACTCGAGGTGGCATTGCACAAGTCCGAGGCCATGTGGTTTCATGGTCCTCGGAATGCGCCACCGACGGGTTCCCAGATAACGGTGGGAGGGGCTCACATCGGCGTCGAGTCGACGATGAAGTACCTGGGACTCGTCCTCGACAGCCGGTGGAACTTCGCGGAGCATTTCCGCCGTTTGGCTCCCAGACTGGAGCGGGCCGGGGCTGCGCTGAAGCGGCTCCTGCCCAATCTAGGGGGGCCAAACGCCTCCTGCCGGAGGCTCTACGCGGGGATCGTGCGGTCCATAGCCCTATACGGGGCGCCGGTGTGGGCGCCTACATTGAGGCGCCAACCAGCTCGCAAGTTGAGGGCGTCCCATAGGGTCATGGCGATCAGGATGATCCGAGGATATCGCACGATCTCCGGCGAGGCGTCGGGCCTCCTTGCCGGATTACCGCCATGGGATCTGGAGGCAAAGGTCCTCGCGCAAATGTGGGAGTGGCGCGAGGAGGCCAAACGCCGGGGCGTAACTCCGCTGCCGCGGGAAATCGCGGTACAGCGGACAGAGCTCCGGCGGGATCTCATGGTGACATGGAGAGAGCGATTGTCGCAACCCAGTGCTGGGCACGCCACGATTGCGGCGGTAAGTCCCCTCTTTGAGGAGTGGTTTGAGAGGCGGCATGGCGTCCTCACCTTCCGCCTGACGCAGGTCCTCACCGGACACGGTTGTTTCGGGAGGTTCCTGTTTCGGATAGGGCGGGAGGAAACGCCCGGGTGTTTCCACTGCGAAGATCGCCCTGAGGACACGGTGGAGCACACGGTGGCGGTCTGCCCTGCTTGGGCGGAGCACCGCCGTGTCCTCGTGGAGGCGATCGGCGGCGGCGATCTCTCGCGTCCGGCCCTGGTCCAGGCCATGGTACGGAGCGAGAGGGCATGGGGAGCCGTCACCTCCTTCAGCGAAGCAGTGATGCTCGCGAAGAGGGAGGCGGCGCACGTGAGGGAGAGGCAGCATATGCGCCCTCGCGACCCTAGCCGCCGCAGGATACGGAGACGCCCTGGGCGTCGGGAATCCCAGGCCGATTTCCGGCCACCGTAGGCATGGGCTTGCGGACGGCGGGTAATGGGTAGCTCGCTGTCCGGTAAGGACCAAGCCCAAGTCGACGGCGCGTTGTGTTCCACGCGCGCCTCAAAGAGATGTCAGCACAGAAATGATGGGGCCTGCAAGGGCCGATGCCTGTCAGGGGTGCGGGTTCGTTTGAAAGAGATACCACAGCCCCTGGCATACGGGCTACTGAAGGAACACGGGTGGGTTTTAGTCAGTAAAAGTCTGACACGCCCTCCTGCTCCACCCAGAGCGGGAGAAGTTATTTGATGATTTCCCACACAAAAAAAAAAAAAAAAAAAAAAAAGGCATAGCCGTCTGAGAACCGTCTAAAATTAATTGTAACATTATAATAATAACAACACGTATAAGAATAAAAAAAGGAATGAAATGAATCATAAGTCATCAAAAAATTCGTGCCCTAAAAGCTGGGACCATTCTGTAGTTTTAGGAAAGTCCTCTTGTACTAAAACTTTTGAGATGGCATAAAGGGCATTAAAGTGGTCAGTAGTCTTTAGAGTCCTTAGCAGTCTCCATAAGAGTACCTACTACACTTGGAATGGGCAACTAGCTTCATCTTTCCGACTCTTTGACAATTCAAAAATGACTGTAATTGGTTTATTTAAAATAAATGCTTTGAGTTTTGAGTGTTTAGAGATTTTAGAGACTATCTATTTTCATTGATATCCGCATTTTCCATGTAACGTAACATTTCGACAATTTTGACTGTAACGTGAAAGCTTCACGTTACAGTCAAGCAAAAACCACCCGCCACGCTGAAAGAACCAGAATTCCAACTCACGTGCTATTTACGATCACCTGAATACCTCTCAACGTACCTACACACCTACCTACGGTACTGTAAAAGGAAATAGTGTGTGATTATGAATCGTAACAAGCCGCACTAGTGACGTAGAGGAAGCGTTCGGTTCCACATAGTGTTCACAAGAACAATGCGCTTCCCACAGCAGGCGCACCGCACTTACGCTTCCGGCCGGCCGAATACGAAACCGACCATTGATTTCGATTGACAATTATAAATATCTTGTGATAACATACTTATCCCGTAGTGTTGAGATCATTCATTTGTCCTCTTGATATAATTTTTGGCGTTTTCTTCTTTATTACCACGTATCTGGTCAACGCCTTTCTTCTTGTTTTTTACGCTGGTCTACGCATCTGTAATGTATTGCTGAAATGGATGTCATCCAAAAGTAGAAAGCACGCAGTTGCAAAATAGCAACAATTTCCCAAAGACCCGTTATAGATTATATATTACAATTAGGTATCCCTGGACCTATTTTGGATCATTATTCTGTTAACAATACATTAACCGTGTTACACATTTCCAATACCACTAACAAAATATTAAGATCACTGTTATGTGTCACAAACAATAATATTATTCTGAGATTATTACTAGAGATGGCAGTGGTTGAAATAATAATAATAAAAGTTTATTTCGGAACAAATAACACAAGACTAAGTACAACAAGTAAAACGATGGTAGCTGCAAAAGTATAAACTGCAGCGCAGCTAACAACGCCCTTCTCCAGATACAGAATGGAAGTGATGTTCCATACAGAAAAGTGCTTAGTAGGTAATCAAATTATTTTTAGATTTATAATAAAAACAAAAAATACGGTAAAAAATAAGCAGTACAGGACAATGATTTGGGATGTATTATGACGTTTAGTTAATGTGGTGAGTGTGAGGTGAATGGGTGAGTGTTACTGATGTGTATAGGGGTGTTTGTGGCATGTGTTTGTGTGTGGTTAACATGTTAGGGTGTGTGAGGGAGTGATGAGTATTTTACACTTCCACGAGTTTCTCTGTATCCTCATAATTTTGTGATTTTAACCAGGAATCAAGTTTTATTTTGCATTTGCTCTTTGTTAATGGGGAGATGTGTAGGCTTCTGTTTAATTTATTATAGATCTTTGAACTTAAGTGCTTGTAATGACGACTTGCAGCTAAGGTTCTTCGGGACTCAGTGTTACAAACCCTATTAGAGCGACGTGCAGAACAGCATTTAGGGTCAAAGGTAAGCTGGGTGTGTTTGCGAAGAATAGTTTGGAGGATAAAAAGCTGTCTGACGGTGAGAACCTGGCAGAGGGTATACAGAGAGGATGTCGAAAATCGGATCGGTTTCCTTGCCAGCACCTTCAGGACAGCCCTCTGCGCTCGTTCGACTCGTAGCATCACCGTTTTACCGGCACCACCCCAGACCGTTAGGCAATACCCCAGAACTGACTGAGCGAGCGCAAGGTAGACGGTTAATAAACAGCTAAAATCGGCCGCGCCTCTGAGCTTTTTAAAAATATAAATGAGTTTCCTCACACGAGCTACAATTGAGGCAATATGTTGCTTCCACTTCAGGTTGCTATCAAGAGTGACACCAAGATATTTAATAATTGGGGTATTTTCTAATTGTTGACACCGACAGTTTGCGTGTAAGTTTGGGCAGGTGTGAGCACGAATTTCAATCGGTGTTGGGGGTTGACTTGACTTCATTGTAGAGAATGTGATAAATTTGGTCTTATTGAGATTTAGAGTGAGAAGATTTGTGGTCAGCCACCTCATGACGGTGCTCAAGGCAAACTCCGAGTTGCGGCCATATAATTCGACCATAATTCATCTAAATTTTAATCAACAATAATCTTATAGATAAAAATTCCCTATTTCCCTTGGTCACGGCATGGCGGCATCACGCGTGAACGGCTGAACCAATTTTGCTAATTATTTTCATGTTGTGTTTATTGTCAGAAGGTTCTTAAGCAAGAAAAAATTAAGAAAGTTACGCATAATAAATATATAATGCGAATTGAAAAACCATAGTTAAGACGGGACAACGTCTGCCGGGTCAGCTAGTCTATAGTATATATAAAATAATCCATATTCCACTTGGTCACAGCATCACACGTGAACGGCAGGACCATTTTTGTAAAAAAAATTTTTTGTTATGTTTGTTATTGTCAGGAGAAGGTTCATAAGCAAGAAAAAAAATAAGAAAGTTGCGCGTAAGATTATTTATAAAATGCGAATTCAATATTCATAGTTAAGACAGGACAACGTATGTCGGGTCAGCTAGTCAAAAATATTAGTTTGCACTCCTTCTCCATAAAAAACTTAATAGTACCACAGATAATACTGTACCAGAGTTTATACCTACTTCTCCGGTCGCGTTATTTTCGTAAAAAGAGGCACTTACAACGTTATTACTTCACGTATTAATAAATAGATTCTGTATTTCCCAGATTACCCCCAAGGTCAGTGAATGAATAAAATAATCTTACCCATTAAAGGAAAATTCCTCTCTCAGAGAGGAGGCCTGTGTCCCAGCAGTGGGAACCTTATAGGCTGATTGTGATGATAATGAATGATACATAATTATGATGAAACGAAAACTTCAGCATTCTTGCGTTATACCTCAGAAACGTAATACACTTTCAAAATAGACTCATTTCCTAAGTATAAGGTGGTATAGTTTATTTACTAGCGAAACATAAATATAAATAAAATATTAAACCTGGTTTTAACCTTAGTTCGCTCATCCGGTCTGCATACATTTCGGAATTGTACACAACAGAAAATAGCCAAATGTACTGGGTAAGTACTTACTACTCCTTCATCAAACAAACAAGAATATTCTATACTGCCTCGTTGATTTAGTCGGAAGTGCGACGATCGTAGGTTCGATTCCCAGGTCAATGTTATGGTATTTTCCAGTAGGAAATTTTAGTAAACCTCCGGAATGGCTTTGTCTCATAAGGCTTCAGTCCCATGTCCAACCCCCACGTTTAAGGCAGATTCTGTGTTACAATACCTTTGTCTGCCCTTTCGTAGAATACTGTCGTAATTTGTTGGTTCCTTAGTTTTTTTTTAAGTTATAATTGTAATAGTTTTGCAGTTCTGGAGTTACGAATATGAAAACAGAATCCGTATCGCATCACTCCATTGTTTCTTGTTTTTATGTCAAGACCCTTTTTTTTTAAATGGCGGGCGTAAGGTTTCGAATTGAAAGTTGCCACAGTCGTATTCTTTGATGGCTCACAAAAACACGAGTTCTATTTATAATTACTTTGTCTTCTTATAACAAAAGGCTTTTCCAATATTGTAAGTTAGTTACTTGGAAACAAAATACGTAATCATGGAAAAAATATACAAAATATTTTAACTTAGTACAAGCAAGCTTAGCTACGAGCTTTTTGTCTTATCTGAGTGTAAGTAGATACATCGTGTTGTATTGTATAAGTACTAACGCTAAAGACAAAAAATAAAACGTAACTGCGGTGGTAATTGAAAACAATATAAGTCATTTAGGTCTCAGTTAGAAAACACCATGTGTGGTTCAAGATTTACCAATGAGGCTACCTATTTGGCAATGTAGCTTGGAATTACCACGCAAGGTCGCGAAATATCGTGAAATGTTTATTCTCTAGTGTACCTAATATGAGGTCTCATTGTTCAGACGTTTTGACCAATTCATTACCATTTCTAATTATTTACGCGTGTCTCCATCATTGTTTGTCTTTTGTTCTAGTTTTAAATAGACATGCGCGGTTTTGGTTTTTACGACCATACCTCGGTCATTTAAGTTGTGCTTTGGTTAACATACATAAGTAGCACAAGCAGCTGAAGTCGATTAAAAGCTTTTAACATCAGGTAATGTGTACAGACCACAAATAATCGGTTTCAAAAATAGAATAACTACTACTATGTGATCCTCGTAAAAATACCTGCCTAAACAGTCTTTTGGGGCAAAAATATAACACGCCGCCACTGTTTTTCATGAGAATATAATTATTGGCAATAGGTGCCTCCAAGTTAGAAGCTTGAAGACTAACACAACTGTGATAACGAGGCATATCATTAAGCGTGAGTGGAGGGTAGCAGGCAGTAGGGCTTGGTAGGGCACACAACGCATGTGGCCGGGACGGTGCCGACGCATCTGGTGACGAGGGGGGCGCGGCGGGGGCTAAAATTAGTACCGGAGCGCCACGTGCGCTCTGAACGAGCATCAGTCCGCGCTCAACCACCACGACGAACGGTCGCTCCCGCACGCACGCCAGTGTTTACTACTGTAACTTAACCTACACACTTGTGCGACCCGTAGACTGGTAGACCGCGACAGCAGCGGCAGTGACAGTGTTAGCAGAGTGCAACGGTGGCCGGCGCGACGGAGACTGTGCAAGGCATGTTGATGGCGGGCGCTCTGCCTGCCGAGCCCGAAGGGCTGCTGGCGTTGGGCGCGCTGCCAGGCCAGAAAGACACGACCTGGACCAAACTGTTTGTTGGAGGACTTCCGTACCACACCACCGACAAAAGCCTTAGGGAGCACTTTGCGGTCTATGGCGACATCGAGGAGGCAGTCGTCATCACAGACAGACAGACTAGCAAAAGCAGAGGATATGGCTTCGTAAGTATTTTTCACCAATAATTGCGCAATTTGTTATGATTTTACGCCACCTGAAACTAACAACGTACCTAGCTTATTTGAAACGTACCTAGCTTGAAAGCATAACAAGTGAAACTGAATTGACACGTAAACTTTGAATGCTCGTGCGCAGTCGACTCGTGTTGGCTGAAACAGCGACCGTATCGCACAGTTAGCGCGTTATCGCACCTCACTGCTACCTACACGATACCTAACCCACCGGCAGCCAAGTACATACATGTACACATACGAGGTATATCGCGAAATTACATCAAACACGGAAGTTGTTCCACGCAGGTATAAATGTCAAACAAAGTAGGTACCTTGAAAATAGAGCGCACGATGCGCAATGCTTTTAAGATGCATCATCATCGCTGACGATTTTCATTGCAGGACGGCGTAGCGTCATATCGGGAAAAACATTTTCAGTGCCAAAATTAGACATGTCGATGTCACGGACACGTGAATCAGGAATGTATAACAAAAAGTAAAATTTCTAAATGATGCATCGGTACTCCTTGGCAAATCATTGTGTGAAGAATGAATTAGTTGCGCGGTATAATTTGATGAATTCTTACCAAGTATTGGTTATTTCGCTAAAACTATTATTTCTAAGCAACAGATGCATAAAACGACGCCTTTTTCAATGCAACTAGTTTAATGTAATATAGTTTGAGGCTTTTTGTTTGGTGCAGCGTGGGGCTCGTGGGAAATGAATCACAACCCCATTTTCAATTCGTGCTAGGGGTGGTTAGACCCTGAGGGAACACAACGCGTAGCACCCTCGCTGTGACATCCAAATAGCTGTAATAATCGCAATTCATCGTTCGTAACACTTCACTATGTGTTTTAAACTAAAATTTCATTTTCGAAAGCCATCCATAAACTTGATAGTGTACCTAATAACTTTGTTTTGACGAAATGATTAGTCTTTACAACATAATTGATATTAATATGATATTTGAATGAGGAAAGATCGAAGATTTGATTCGTATGTGAACTTTGAATCGTATTCAATATATAATTGACGATTTGTTGCCGATTGGCTGTAAATAATTCAAAAAGCTATTGAATTAGGCCCGAACACAATTAAGAATCTTCAATCAGACTTGGATATTAGGCATTTATTCAATTAAAATGTTGACAAAATCTTTCGAGCTAATTTACAAACCATAAAAAAAATTGTAGGCGCAGTTCGAGACCGCCTCTGTATTTTGTGACCGCGCCGTTTGTTTTCGTGAAAATGTTTGGTGTTTTGTAACAATTGTTCCTATGGTTCCCGATACTGCTGTGACCATTGTATTTGCCGGATACTAGATTTAGTAGGCTCATGACATTCCTTATGAAGTAAGATTTCACTATTTATGATGTTTTTCAGTTCTAAGCAGATTTACAGCCAATATAAGATATCTTAAAATATTTTGTTATTTGCAAGATTTTCTTACGGTTTCAGTCACTGCCGTAGTAGGTACCTATGTAACTATTGTATTTCCTCGGCACTAGAATTTTTAGTCTAATTGTATTCCTCTTGATGCAAGCTTTCTTCGAATAAGGTTTTTTTCATTTCTGAGCATACTTACGGCCGACATGAAACAATATATGGAGTTTTTTTCCTATCGTCAACTTCATATTATTTTTTAACCCTATTTTGCCCAATATTTTTATTGTCTCTCCATACCCAAGTAGTACTATCTCAACTTTTAGCAACGAAACCAGAATCAGTGTTCTAACTAAACGCGTTTTTACGCTTTACGAATTGGAATTTCGACACATTGTGAAAATTGGAGGGCCGCGCGCATGCGTATGCACACGCAGTGTGACGTCATAGGCAAATTATAACCCGCATTTTTTTTTAAATAAATATGACAATCTTTTGAATACTCAACCATTACTCTAGCACTAAAACTCGTGTAGTTATTAGCGTTTGAAATCTTACATGTTTTTGGCAGTCAGAAATATTGAACTTACCACCAGTACTCCGAGCGAAAAGACGTTTTCACGTCAAAAACTCACAGAACATGATATAATAGTTCCTTTTAGAGTTAACACTTTAAACTCGTCATAGCTGGTGCAAGTCCCTTTGCTCTACATAGCCATTGGGTCGAAGCCGCAGCCGGCTCCAGACGGGACGTGCCGAAGTACTCGCACGAAACAAAAGACTGTCATCTGATAGCGTACGGACTCAGAACTGGCATCTAACAACGACAAATAGAAACGCGATAGATAGCGAGAAAAAAAAAAACAAAAAAAAAAATGCTTTTAAAAGCCTTTATGCCAGTAATAATTGAATCACAAAAACTAAAAACTATTTGTTTTCGAGGAGTTCAAGGAGCTAATTAAACAACTGTAATTGTCATGTTTCGTCGTCAATGTTCAAAAGTAATCAAAGCAAGCCACTTGCATAATCAGGAAGGAAAGATCTGTTAAATCAAAATATTATTTCAAAGTAATGCTTCCATATCAGATTCTGAGGAAGTGCCTAATCAGTTAACTCTGCGAAGATACGGATAACAATGTTTAACGACGTGATTATGTCTAACCATTGCAATCTTTATCGCCTAATCAGCCTATGAAATAAAAAGCATTCTTGTTTAAATTACCTATACAATAAATGGTCTTATATCTAAAGTACTCGATAGTAAACTCAATAATACAATTTCTATTGTAGAAAAAGAAAATGTATTTCTGAAAATGCATACAGCATTTTTGCAGCGTATTTTCGAACGCCATACATAGTTAGAAGATACGAATATTATAAACCTGTCCTGTTTCTCTTTCAGGAACGCTTTTAATGTAATTTGCTGCTTGCTGATTTAAAAAAAAAAACTTGCTGATTGCAGAATGTGGATTGAATTCACTTGTTTGAATACCGCTTCCTGTGTCGCTGTCGTTTCTTAACTTTTACTTTCCTCTCGCTCTTGTAAAGTCTTGTACAGTAGGTTTTTCTTCTGCAGAATTAACTGCAATATTGCTGTTTCAATTATTGAGCTTTGACAGTCGATACGGGTCGTCAGAATCCCAAAAGTCTGACTACGAGTCTTACTAAGTAGTATTGTATTACCCAATAACTTAGTTGTGGAGGTTAGATAGGCTTTCGCTCCATTTAAAAAACTGCTATTCAGGTGCATCCGGTTAGATTGGCAGCCAACCAACATAGTTGGGAAAAGTCTAGGATGATTGCCCTTTAAATTCCTAATTAGAAAGAAGAAAGAAATGTGAATGCACAAACACGAGGCACATCACGAGAAAAGACATAAGGTTATTTTTTCGTCTCACAACCTCGGAAAAATTTTGTTTGTCATTCGAAATCTGCGTGCAAAAGTGCATTTTATCCGCTAGCGTGGAAAGATTTTTTGGAATTCGAACCTTTCTATTCAATAATTTTCAGTGCCACCAGTCCACTGAAATTGCCGTTGTATAGTAATAGACACTTCGAATTGACATAAAATCTTCATGGTGTGAGACTTTCGTGTGAAACTTTTTTCACGTGATACCATATGAGGTTCTTCTTTAAAAAATGTGGAACATTTGATTTTAGACTTTCAATTGGTTTTTTATTCAGCTTAGATGTAAAGATAATCCGAGTTATTTTCGAACCGACGAAAAAACGGAGGAGGTTACTCAATTCGACGCGTATATATTTTTTTTTTTTTTTTTTTTTTTATGTATGACCACGCATAACTTTTTCCAGCGTAGTCCGATTTTGATAATTCTTTTTTTATTGGAAAGGGTATACCTCGAAGTTGGTCCCATATAAATTTCGAAGAAAAATTCCAACCCTAAGGGTAAGAAAACAGGGGATGATTGATTGTTTACTCACAGATTTTAATACTGAGTCGTGTATTAAATCAAAAATTAAGTATGTAGTAATTAGTAGATTATAGCCACAAAAAATTATAAAATAAAAACTTTTTAATAAAAAAATTAAACCGCCGAAAAACCGAAAAATTAAAAATAATAAACTAGCTTTGTCCAACCCCAATGAATAAGTTCGGAAGTCGGTGACTTTGGATATGTATTTGATTATATGTCACCGCCTTCCGAACTTATTCATTGGGGTTGGACAAAGCTAGTTTATTATTTTTAATTTTTACGTTTTTCGGCGGTTTAATTTTTTTATTATTGAATATGAGTTCAGACCAAGTTCAGACGCTGAACTAACGCGGCAGAAACGGCTCGCAATATCGACGTTGCGTTTGGAGACCCCGACTGCTAGTAAACGCACCGTGCGTTTTTGATTTAAACGCTTCCGTAATGGAAACTTCGGCTTGAAGAACGAACCGAACCACGGGTTGGACCGCCACACAGGTGAATAACGCTGAATTGAAGGAGATGGTAGCCGATCCGAGTCAAACTACCCAGGAATTATCGGCATGGTTTAACGTTACCCTACCTACAATCTTGACTCATTCGCACCAAATCATTAAGATAAAAAAATATGAAAAATGGGTGCCTCATGATTTGACTTATCTGCAGAAAGAAATGCATATTGAAACTTGTGTTGCCTTGTTGAATCGGTACAGAAATGAAAGAATATTGGATCGAACTGTGACATGTGAAGAAAAGTGGATTGTTTACGATCGAATACGAACCGTAAGTGAAAAATGCAATGGCTGCCCCCAGGTCAAACGCCGCAACAGTGCCCTAAAGCAAAGCTTACCAATAAAAAGTTACCGGTAACTGTTTGGTAGTCTCTTCATTCACTATGGCTTTCTCAGGCAATAACAACATAATTACGTTTACTGTGCCTAACTTCGAACAATGATGGTGAAACTGGCAGTGAAACAGCCCCGATTCGTGAATCGATCTTCACCATTATTGCTCCATAACAACGCAAGACCTCACACTGCACGGGAAACCGTTGTAACTTTGCAGGAGCTGCAGTTACAAACTATACGTCATCCTCCGTACTCGCTAGACCTTACTCCAACGGACTACCATTTGTTTCGTGATTTGGACAATTTTCTACGTGATAAAAAAAATCTTCCCGGGAGGCAGTACAAAATGCTTTCACAAAGTTTGTCGAATCTAGATTCTCAGAGTTCTATCGTAAAGGCATAAATGAACTTCCGTTAGATGGCAGCAATGTATAGATAATAAGGGTAAATATTTTAAAAATATAATATTAAAAAAAAGCGAGTATCAATTTTTCAGTACAAATCGGCAATTTCATACTTTAACCCCTAATAAAATTAAAATAAACATGTCAGTGCGCCAACCCTGTTTTTAGAATAAACGCACTGGCCAGCACGACGGCTGCATGAAAAAAATAAATTTTAAATTTTTTCGTCTCTATTTAAATCGCTTTCCGAGTTTTTGGCGGGATCGCGTTGGAACATGTTGCACGAATTTTCATTTTCATGAAATTTCATGAAATAGCGAATTATATTGTATAATTTTTGTAGTGAATTGTTCAATTTAGTAACGTGTGAGTGCACAAGTGTAGTGAAGGTGAAAATAAGTGACTAACGTGGACTTTTCGTGTTCCCACCAAAAACTCATAATAGGTTGTTGTAAAGTTACTACCGCGTTACAATAACTTTGATTTGACTGAGTATGACTTTTTTGTAACTTCGTGCCTGATATCGGGCCATTTACTTGATTGAAAAGTAAAAAAAATAGCTTTCCATAATTTTGGTTTGTTTTTTGATAAAATCGTAAGGAAACATAAAATATGAGCGAGTCCAGCAGCGACGAAGATATAATATATATGACAACTGCAGAGTTAGAACAAGCGGTACTTGATGCCGAATTGAGCTATCTTCCGGAAAAAACGCGCGAAAAGTATATTAAAAGCGTACAATTTGTTCAAAGTATCGAGACATTCTAAAGGCGTGATAACTTTTTCGAAGACTACAATGCCATGCTATCATACTTTATTGAACTACACTAATTTAATATATTATTTAGGCTGTTTTTCTTGCACCTAGCATTTTCCTCGCTGTAGTGAGGTGAAAAATTGTGTGTTTCGCTCGGCAGCAAAGGTATTCTGCGTCTCGTACCTTTGAAACCCTCGCTACGCTTAGGATTCTATATTTGAACCACTCGTTTCGCTCATGGTTCAATCCTAGAATCCTTCACTTGCTCAGCTTTCAATACAAGTACTCGCACCAAAAAACAAATTTGCAGCCTTGTATAACAAATAACTATTTCTGTTTTGTCTGATTTAACAAAACATAAGTTCACGTCTTGTTTCTGCGAAGGGTTGGGCAGAAATGTATGAAGTCCCATGTAATAGGGGGCGAGCCTATTGCCATCAACCGTCCAAAAATATTGATTCCGACTTTATCTAATTTGTCTGCATAAATAAATTGTTGTATAAGTAACGTTGGTAGTGCGTCCTCATCCTTCCGATTTAATCCATGTTGAAGATTTTGCAAGTTTAGCTCGTCACGGCCAATACAAGATGTCAAATATTATAACTAAGTATTTTGACACTAAATACTATTCATATTATTACCACATCTTAAGTTCAAGGGTACCTACAGCCAATCGAAAGCGTAGCTGTAAGTACTTAAACAGTTTTGCTTTTGTTTGAATTTGAACATATAAATTAAGTCTTATTTAATTTGTATAATATTAAACAACAACGGTCAGCAATAAATACCTTATAATTTGATCAAATCTTTAGATTGTCAAGTGAATTAAGTACGTACCTACTTGATTCAAGTTTGTAATTATCGCAATGCTGGAATTTTTATGATTTTGTGGAGGTTGGAGTCTCCGTTGGAAATATTTAAAAGACAATGTATCCACTATTTTAAAATAATTTTTGAATAGTTAAATTTATCTACTTATAGTCAAATTGATCAAGTACACACATTCATAATAATAAACATGATTACCTGAAAAACAAACAATTTACTGAATTTGTTTTAGAAAAAACTGCATTACGTAGATTCGTATGATAAAAAGAATCTAACAACTCAAACAATGATTAAACTTAAACGACAATAATAACAACTGTCCACATAAGTTTATTAAAGAGTGTCGTACGAGGCGCGTTAGTATGGGCGGATCGTAGACACGCCTCCTGTGGCTACGGGCTACGTCGTAGACATTTAAAGCTGCTGCTACATTCTCAAAGAAATACATCCTTTTTTTACTGTATTTTCATTTTGATCTGTAACTACGCTTTACGAGTGTTCATAGAATGCTTAAAACACAAAAAAAAAAAAAAAAAAATTATAAGTTTGTCAAATTCGGAAAACTCAATTTTTTATATAAAATTATGAATTCCGGTTGCATATTGAAAAAATGTCTCTTTTCACTTGTGAAACGTCAGAAGCTAGGTGCACTGTTCCAATTAGATCCAAGAAAACCCTAATTGGAACAGTGCACCTAGCACTGTTCCAATTAGGGTTTTCTTGGATTTTCAAGCCACTAGTCACCACACCACGCCACTTCGCGCCACTTTGACAAGAGGTCTTCCAGTTCGACAATAAACTTAAAATATTTGTTGTCATTCTTTTCATTCATTCGTTCACCATTCAGTCCGTAGGCGCTTTGACACTTTTGACAGAAGCCCTGGGGCCTAAGTCTACTAATTTATAAACGTTACAATGGTCTCTCAATGGTGTGTTTTTGACAGTTTTTGTATGGCAAATCTGTCAAAAACTTACCATTGAGAGACCATTGTAACGTTTATAAATTAGTAGACTTAGGCCCCTGACCTGACGTCTCAGTGCTGCCACCGAGTGAACGTTATTTCAGAAAACCTTCATTGGTCTTTTCATGGTTAATTCCTAAAAAAGGTGAGTATGTAAAATTCATAATGCCTAAACCCTTTCACTAGCGACGCTAAAAGTTGAATACACTTTGAAAGAAAACAAAAGTTTTATTTGTTTCACTGTGATTCTTATTGCGAAGGCCATTACAAATATTTTGCTCTGACGCGGGAATCTAACTTGTATCTAGTCGACGAATATTAAAATAATGACCGTCTTTATCTAGACAATGGAGTGTGTTATTCATTTATGTTTCCGCAACTGTGAGGAATATGTCACTGTGGAGCTAATGGCTTAATACTTTTAAGGAGAACCTAATTGCGTGCTCGAACTCACTGGTGGGCCTGGCTGAAAAGCACTCTGTCTCACCAGGCTTCGTGTCCAACAGAGGCAGTACCCATGATGAGCAGTTAGACGCTAGTCTACATGCACAAAATTATTGAGTGAGCTGCAGGATCAGTTATAGTAAAACAGGCGCGTAAAACATTTGGAAAACTCCTTCGGAAGATCGGGTTTTATGAAAAAACCACTCCATAAATCAATGACCAATAAAGTTTTTTGAACTATTCGATAATTGAGCTTTGTCAGTACCGACTTAGTTTTGGAGATTTTACGCTTCTTTTATTACTTAAACACGCCTAAAGTTCGGTTAAATTAGCAAGAAAATCGAATCTTTGCTGGCTCTTAACTTTTTAACGGTTTTAGGGTTCCGTACCTCTAAAGGAAAAAACGGAACCCTTATAAGATCACTTTGTTGTCCGTCCGTCCGTCTGTCCGTCCGTCCGTCTGTCAAGACCGTTTTTCTCAGGAACGCGTGGAGGTATCAAACTGAAATTTCTATATGATACTTAGTTCTACTGTCCCTGGAAGCTGTAGAAAAATCAACCTTCTAAGTCAACGCAATCAAAAGATACAGCCATTTAGGCCGCAAAATTCCGCAAATTTTCGAAACTCGCACGGGAATCAAAACCTACAGGGTACTTCCCGTGAACTTAGAATCTTGAAATTTTGTACGAAGTCACGTCTTATAGTACAGATATAGGAAAAATTACGAAAACCGAAAATTTTTAGTTTCGTCAATTAAAAAAAAATATTTTTGACAATTTTGAACTTTTACTTATATACCCACAGGTTTGTACGGAACCCTCGGTGCGCGAGTCCAACTCGCACTTGACCGGTTTTTTAATTTTAGTATTCTGTTTCCGTACAGGGCCTAGAGACAGACTGAATGACATTACCTGCGGAAAGGACACGACGTAACCTTTCCGCAGGTAATTTCAGTCCCATACATTTTGGCGTAGCGTTTGGCGTGAACGCTAACAGAAATGTGTTTTGTCTAGGCCTGCAGACAATAATAATAATGAGACAAAACCATACCATTTTTAAATTTTGATCATTGTCGAACAGTGGAGTAAATACACTCCCGAAGTTTGTATGGGAAAAATGATGACTAGATTCACCTTAAAGGTAACACACAGACATTGCATTTTAGTTCCAATGTGATTATTTTTGCCATAACATGTTCCACAAACGTAAATGATGTTGTTGAAGGTTGAGGTGCCCGCAGACTGGCTCAATTATGCGATCGATAATTTCGCCGGATAATTAACTTCACTATATTCTACTATTCGATTCTTTTGGTCTACAAAATTTAACTAGACTATAGACACCCTAGCTTGTCAACTTAAAGAATAGTAGGTTACACGTATATGTTGTGCTAATCCTGAAGTATTAAATTATGGCTTCACGGACGATGTCGGAAAAGTAAAATTTTAAAACACTGTGCATTCTTGTCATGTTCGCGTAAAATGCATGACGCTCAAATAATTATGCATGTACCTACAGTTGATAAGTCGAACCGTTGAACGGTTAATGGATACTTTGGTGATGTACCTGTTTAAATGTTTGACAAACAATTTTTTTCCATAGAACTGAAGACTCAAAAAATTTTAACACTAAATTTTCTGCTGAAGATTTCATAAGCCAGTATAACGTTTTTACTAACGCTGAGTGCTAATTGTTGTTACATCTTTAGTTTTTGTAGCTATTTGAGTAGAAGTCTGTTGAAGGTGTACACTGTATTTCTTTGCAAAATCAAACGGAGTACGTCTGTTACGCTAAACACTACGCAGAAAGTACCTACGTTAGACAGAATATGTGTGGGTCATTTTTGTGTGCAATCTAGTCTATTTTAATTTGTTGATTAGGGGCCTACTAATCGTAATTCCGCGAAAACGATGCTCACTGGCGCTTTGTTTTGAGTAAACCGCTCTATTTACGAGCAGCAGTATCTTCTACTATTATAATTTATTGTAGGAGTTAGCATTCCGTTATACTAAGCTTCAATAGAAGTGTTAATAGCCTAAAATTGAGACTGAAACTGAGCTGACTTCAAAACTACAGAAGCCAAAGTATTTTCTGTTTCAATTCTAATGGTATAATGCTTGTCAAAAATAGTTATAAACTTCATTTCAATTAAGTGTATCGAATTGTTTTCATTTTAGGAACATAAACCATTACGATACAACATGTGCTAAATTAATCGTAGAATTTGATTTAGTTACTGTTGCTTAGGAGTTACTCAAAGATCAGTTCGGCAGAACAAACATACAGCCAATCAACTAACTGGCAGTTAGCTGCTGTTGATAGTGTTCGTTATCGCACACCGCGCCTAACTACGATTTGTACGGTGTACAAACGTTATAAAGTCTGCACCTAGCCGATTCACTTATTTAATTTATACTTGTTTCTTGATACAGGGGAAATTTACATACAATACCTACTGAATTTCAGACTCGCTGGGTATTTCTGATAAACGTATGATGGTCGTTTATATAACTAACTTTGAAAATGGTTTTTGGTGTCTTCACGAAATGATGAATGATAAAATATTTTCAATCCAATTCAACAGTATGTGTAGGTGAGTCCCACGCAAAGGACGGAAATCCAAAAAAAAAAACACGTAAAAATTCATTTGAATTTGGAATTATTCCAGGTTTTCGATATCTGGAGGTCATCAAGCATTTGCCTTAGGCCAACGCTCCAATTTAAATTGAACCCCCGGCGTTGTATTGTTTGGTTCTCAGTATCGAAACCCAAAGCTATAGTGGGGGACTGGGAAGGTCTGATGAACTCGGTCGATTCAATAGTAGAACCGATGAGGTAGCGACCCGCGGATCACGCATGCATTACAATAGGTAATGCTGGCTCGACGTCATCCTCCGACGTATTTGTTAGTAAAATGGTTTCGGTATAAAATTACATTCAGTAGTAGGACTAAGTTGGATATTTGTTTGCAGGTAATAATGGGCGACCGCGCGGCGGCGGAGAGAGCGTGCAAGGATCCGAATCCTATCATAGATGGGAGGAAAGCAAACGTCAATCTCGCCATACTCGGAGCCAAGCCCAGGGGGAACCTGGCGCCAGGTTAGTGACACGCTTGCCTTATCGATATTAAAGATAAGTTACAGCCGGCTACGGGAAATAGGTCGACATAGAGAAGGCAACTGGTGTTAACATGCCATTTGAATTTGAGAAATAATTTCATCTGTAAATGTAATACTTTATACAAAATACATACTTAGTGTTAGTGTAACACTTCGTATTGCAGCCTATTTTGGCACCACTAAGCCACTAACCCACAAAGTGTGTGAACAGTCTTACACAATCTCCAATTTGTTATAAGTAGGGAACAAAATAATAATAATGTATATACCTATTTATTATCAAGCATTACTTACTGGCTTCAATTGGGTAATATCCGTAGGTATATAAGCAACCGATATAAGTACCTACCGACTTGATGAGAAGAACAGGAAATTGCGGTCTAACAGTTCAAATACCTGATAAATTATAATGAGTATTAAATATGACTGTAACTGACTTTAAGAGCGTTAATCATATTGTAAATTTATGAAAAGTAGGTTCTTTTCGAGATACAAAAGGAACTGGAACCGTTGCTACACGGGTTTGCCAAATAAAAATACCATGTTGTTGCCATTCTCATGTAAAATTGACTTAACTACCATGTTCTTGTGGCAGACATGAAAAGATATGAAACTCGTTTATGAAGACACGTTAACGGACAAAGAATAAGTCTCGGGACATTATCTTCACGGGTTGTTTTATTAAGGGTTGTTTAACCTCGGAAACTCCGGAGGAATGCTTATCAACGCTCAGCTGTTTGTAAAAGGAGCATTTTTTGTTCGAACAAACGTATACACATGATTTTTTTTGTGCTTTGCCTTCATTTTCGAAGCCAGCGTGTTGTCAACGGACAAAAAAATTGTGAGATCGCGTCGTGTGTGATACAATACCGTCGTGGGGGTCAGTTGTACATGTGTGCTGTACCGCATTACAATTTATAATAATATGTTAATCGTAACTGTATGAAATGTTAGAAAAATAAATATCTATACAGTGAGTTTTGAAGCTGAAAGGCAATTACGTAACACACCATCAATATAAATGGCTTCTTTTTGACAGTTCAACAACATTCATTGCGTTGTTTACGTTGTTGAAAAGACAAATTTTGCGAACATAAGCAACAATGGATTAGCAATATACTTCGAAATGATTTAGATTGTGATTGATTATTCGTACACAACTAGGGTTTTTTAGAATGAGTAACTCCTACTAGCAGCTCGACAGAGAAATTACCACATGTGTTATCTATCTTAGACATGATGGGATAAGAAGACATAAAGAAGGCAGTTAAAATAAATTAAAATTTTATACCTAATGACAATATAATTTGATTGGTTTACAACAAATAACCTAGTTCTCAATGCCAAGAAAACTAAATGTATAAAGTTCGCCTTACCGAATGTTAGGAATCTAGGACCGAACATCGTCGTAGATAATGAGGTACTTGAAACTGTAGACTCTGCAGTTTTCCTAGGCATAACAGTAGATGCCAAACTTCAGTGGGGTTCACATATATCAAGCCTAGCGGGAAGGCTCAGTTCGGCCGCCTACGCCGTCAGGAAAGTAAGACAATACACTGACGTTGACACAGCGCGGTTAGTCTATTTTAGTTATTTTCATAGCATTATGTCCTACGGCATTCTGCTGTGGGGCAAAGCCGCAGATATTCAAAATATTTTTGTTCTTCAAAAACGAGCTGTTCGAGCAATTTATCAACTAGGTGCTAGAGTTTCTCTTAGAGATTTTTTTAAAGATATTGGTATACTCACCGTGGCATCGCAATTCATCTTGGCCAACATCTTATATATAAGGCAAAACATACACTTGTACACTAAAAACAGTGATTTTCATAATATTAATACTAGAAATAAGGACAAACTACGTGCTCCCTTTCACCGGCTTCATAAGGTTCATAACTCATTTATTGGTCTTGGTATAACCTTTTATAACAAGCTTCCCTCTTCTGTGCTAGATTTGAATTTTAATGCGTTTAAAGCTAAAGTAAAATCCAACCTTTGCGCAAAGGCATACTATTCTATCAACGACTACTTAAACGATAAGAATAGTTGGTCGCTGTGATTAACTCAAGACAATGTTTGTGTTCTTTCACCAGAGTTTCCTTGCCTACTGACAGGTCATATCTTTATTAACATAATTGTTTGTTTTTTATTTGACTATATAAATTCATTTGAATTTACTTAGTGTTGACATAATCTACTCATTGTTTTTTATTTTTAATAATGAGTTAAATTGCAAGATGTAGCTAGCTAGCGACCCCGATAATGGATCTATTATATCTAGAACTAATTTCAATTTTGATATTCCGTAACCTACCATTGTATAAAATCAAGTTCTTCTAACATAACAGACAGCTGTGCTGCTGGGGAGTTTGTTGCGCCACTTCTTCTTCCCAGCTAAAGCACTAGGAAGTGTCGAAGGGTGGGCGTTTTTGGGGGACTGTCTTTTGTAATTTTTGACGTTCAAAAAGTGCTGACACCAGCCTAGTTTGAATAAATGACTTTTGATTTTGATTTTGAATGACATAATTAAATTAATTTGAATCTTGCTCTATGCATGTGCAATATTTTCCACGATGCCATTCGTCACTGCTTCCTTTTCTGTGTCCTGCAATTCAATCCAGTATTTTATTCACGAACCCTGAAAAGTCTGCATGAATTATGTAAAATGATGTATTTAATTACCGCTAAGGCACAAGTGGGTCGTTTTATTTATATCGTTTGATTAGTTCGCGATAGCAATCCGATAGCGAGTGCTCTGATATCAATTTATTTAATGTTATCTTTGAGTGTAGTGCCGTGGATGTTAATAAAGTGCCATTCAATGACAACATTAACAGGAAGAGTTTCAGCTCACTATTACAACTAGTGGCTATCCAGTGGTTGAAATTCGACCATTTTGAGTAAGAATTTTATAAAAATCTTGTGCTTTCTGTGCACTCCTCTCCATAATATAATCTTTAACTGTGACGAAATTTCATATTCTTCCGTCCGCATAATTTTCGTAAAAAGAGGTACGAAGTTTTGGCTTAACGTATTACTATATCGATTATGTATTTGGTTAGACTCACTAGCAGCTAATTAGCTGATGCATATGTATCAATAAGCTTGGAGATATATAATCTGTCTAGTCGATTCTTGCAAAAACAGTTCAGTGTGGGAGATGTCACTATATTTTCCGGGAGCCTATTTCATGCTGTTACAATTCGGTTAGACAATAATTGCTTCAAATTTTTGTTCTTTGATATATTTTCTTATAAATTAAGGAAGCCACGCAAATGTTTGCTGGCATTCAGCGTGTTATAATCTTGAAGGCTGGGAACTTTGTAGTGTTTCGATAGTATTTTTATATTTTGAAAAGTATTTATTTAGTTAATGTTACTTCTTTCCCTAAAAATCTATAATAGGAATAACCTAACGCTATGCTCAAGAATAAATAAAATTGAATCTAAGTTTCTAGAGAAAACAGTTGCACGTTATGCTTGTGCTACGAATTCTGAAAACAATCAGTTGAACGATAGCACGTAGGTACCTATTCGATGAAATAAATACCTACCGACTGAAATATTCATGTTTGTTTAAGGTCTATCACAAGCACATCAAGCAACCTAACTTTAATCGTCTATGAACTAATGAGCGACGATGCCATTAATTACATTTTATAGTGACTGCCGCGGTGACGTGTCGAACACAATAGTGATTAGTACAGTCAACCTCACAGGACATACTTACAAGAACCTTCAACATATTTCAAACTATAAGTCGACCACATAAAGTTTTAATTTCATAAGCCTTGTTTAATATGTGTATCGCTGACGGTTGTACCGTGGAATATGGGGAGCGATCCGAGCGATCAGCGTTCCGCCCCCGCCGGAAGTCCCTAAACGCTCGGAAACGGAAGTGCTCGGTATACCCCGCTCGCTAATTGATTGCGCCCCATGGACACGCACCGCAACCCTTGTAAGGTGACATAGGTACTGTAACCTTTGTCTAATCTCTGCATCTACATTCGTGGTACAAAGAAAAATAAAGTATCCCGTAAAATTATGAAATGGCCACGTAATTACAATGCCAACCTTTAACCAATGACATATTTGATGGATCGATACGTAATTTATCATGGTTCGTAATTCAGTCGGCAATTTAGACTAATGAGGGGACATCCATTTGTAGGTGAAACATGCCCATCTACCCACTATATTGTTGTAATTATAATAACTATACAAAAAGGATACAGAATAAGTGTTGTTGTCACGCCAAGCATATTGTTACGATTGCTATAAATGGGTTACTGGTCTATCGTTCTGCATCATAGCATCGGATATATTATCTTCGATTTGAACTGATAATGCTTACGTATAACTTGTAATATATGCATGTTATAATTGATTACAAAAACTTCATATTGTTGTTGTTGAAGAATTAAGATTATCATTATTTTGCCCTAATTATTTCGGTTCGGCGCAACATAATTATATTTTTCTTCCATACTTCTCTATTACTCGTCATCTCCGTAATCACACCCTTCCTAACCATATCGTCATTCACACAGTCCATCCATCGTTTCTTTGGTCTTTTCCTACTGTTATAGCCATCGACAATCATACTCAAAACATTCATCACGACATATTCCTCATTCATCCGTGTCACACCTATACTATGACAACCGATTTCAACACAACTTTTCAGTAACCGTAACAATAAATATAACAATAACCTTTTTTAACTTTTTTGAAGAAGTAATGTTGGCATCTTTTCATCTTTAAGTCCGGCCTGGATCCAATTCGATCCATAACAATAGAAAACCAATTGTGTCTCATTAGCGGTACTTGACAGAACATTCATAATTCTTCCCAGTTATGGGAATATTCAAATATCATGTTTTTTGTTATGTATTATCTCCTTCTTCATTACGTTGCGCGATTCTCAGACACGTCTAAGGGTTTGGGCGCCAGCACAGCACACATTTTGCATGAATGATACAGTTTCATTCATATAATCTAAGTCCCTAATTACAATTTCTCTAATCAATTCGTTGGGGCCGAGTGCAGAGCACATTGGCAGAGATTCAAACGATTCAGCACATAAACCAATTTACTATAACAGACCATTGCATGGCCAGGAGGCTACTAACATGAATGACATAGCATAATGAAACTTCCGCGCGTACGCAATCAACAATACCTTGATAGCAACTCATGCCACATATAATTTTATGCAAAAGAACCATTAGGTACATACAGTTACCAAGTGATTGCAGGACAAATAATTGTCCCAGCATGATTATTCTGTAGTTTATGTGATTTATGAAACCGACGTCACACAAACCAATTCAAAATTGCCTTTCATTAATGCTACGCGGAGTAGTTATGGGATAGGTACCTACTCTTAGTTGATTGCTAGTGATCTTTAGTTTCATACACTTGAAAAAGTCCTGAAAATTAAATCGACCTGTGACAAATAAGTACACAGCTGATTTGTATAGTCATCCAGATTTTAAATATTAAACGACCGTTACAAAAACCAGTTCATTGACGGCCGGAACAGCTGATCGTCGAGTCTTTGTCAGATGTCTGAGAAAATGAAAAGAGCGAATGAATGGATCCGCATCCTTGCTACAGCAACGTTTACTGGAGGTCGCGGCATTGTTCGATGTGTCGGGTAGTGCACACATTGAAAACAGTTGCGTGGGCGCCGCGGGGAGGGGTGGAGGGGTGCCACACAATGGGTGCGGGCGCGCATGACGAGACACCTGGTTCGCTATACCGGCTACGCCATATGCCACGCTCCCTGTGATATGCGCTCGCACTATGAGTGCGTCCGACACGCGCGGCAACGGCAGCCCTGCGTCATCATCATCAACGTTAGAATCTTCAATGTAGGCAGAATCTTCTTGTTGGATTTCATTGGTATATTTGCTTACGGTTGCCTACGTTTCGTGTTTGCACTTTACGTAAACTACAAGACAAACGGAGAAATAATAAAAAATGTAAATGCTCCAATAAGTTGATCTGGTTAAACGTTCATAGGGTGTTTCTTGCGATTAGCGGTTATAAAACTGTCTGTTTTTATGGGATCGATACAAATCAATAGTTTTTTCAGTATCGGTACCTAGATGTTTCTGTAAACATAGCTCAGCTTTTTTTGCTCGTTACATTAAAAAAAAAAGCGCTGTTCTCTGATGGTCATCAGAATTTTAAAGAACATGATGAACGTGTTGTATAGTTAGTACGATTGTAGGTTGATGATCTACCAAAATGAAAATATATTCAAGTATGTATTTGCTTTTTTTTTGCTTCGAAAGAGTAGGAGGAAAACATTTAAAAAATTGGTTTACTATTGAAATGGAACATAATACGAATATCTTCAATCTTGTAACATTTCCATGTAGGCACTCTTACTCTGGGTTGTCAACAACTTGTCCATTATTTCAACGATCATTTCGAAAGCATGTGCGCTCAAATATTTGAATCAAACAGTTTAGTTTTAGCTCAGCACTGGCAACAGTGCGGGAAACGCATTAAATCTGCCGCCGCAGAGCCTGTTTAGTCTACATTCTGTGTCTTGTAAAATTGGTTTATACACAACGCCTGAGGCATTGGCAGTGTTTGTTTACAAAGCCCTTCAAACGTGCACCTTTATACTGATACGTTGAAATAATATTCACAGAGTCTGTTCACCGTACCTACCTACGGCATTCGAAACACTCGTTGCGAATTTTGATCCCCATAATCTAGATTCGGTTCATGTGTTTTGAAAAGAAAAATGACCGTTAGCTAGGCCGGTTTTAGGGAGCCCGTTTTGTCCTCAAATAATGCGAGTGCAACGGTTTGGCCATTACCGTTACAGAGGGGCTGCGATTTACATAAAATGATATGCATGCGACGCATTCAGTTTGGCCGCTATACTTCAATACAGTTTGTCTAAAACACGACAACTTTTTATGTATTCACAGATTGAAAAGATCAGGAATTTAAATGACAGTATACCATTATAGGTGTAATACAGTCCATGGGAGATCCATGGACTGTATTACAAATTGGTTTGTTGGTTTTTGACATTCATGAGGGAGTAAGATATTTTTTTCTTACATAAAACTAGATTATATTTGCTCCAAGTATGCAAAAATCTGGTTTGAATTAGACCGGAATAATATTTTTTTATGGAAATCCATTCCCGGGGTTTGATGGAGGCGTAACGGCTTGTCTGTCTTCGGCGCCCGCGCATCGTGGCTCGCGCCAAAATAAATAACCAAGCTGAACGCGTACGTAGAAGTAAAAGGAAATCGGTATAAGTAGGTAGTTAGTTCCATACGTCTACATTATTTTTCAAAATGTACTTTGGTTCCATTTTCATTTTAATAAAGGAGGTGAATATATTTACTCGTTGCGTTATAAATAATATAAATGTTTCATGCGAGCCAGTTTATATGTCGGTCCCTGTTTGTTTGTTTAGGTGTTTTTTGCACAATATTATAAATGGAAACTAAATTGTTCTGTTACATTGTATCGCGGCGGTAGGTACCAGGTATGTTGTTTACGTACATAATGTACATGTTAACTGCTGTGGTAAGAAATTTGTGTAGCCCAGTTTCTAAATACGCCGTAGTGGTTACAGCCAATGGGCGATTTCAGCGGGCTTGGCGTCGATTATGAAAACATTGTTAAAGTTTTATTATATGGGCGTGTTGATGAAGGCCGAACGGGCCACTTGTCCAAACACACGAGGCGACACGATGAATTATTGAGTGGAGCGAGCAACGCACTAATCGATTCACACCTGTCTATGAAAGGACCCAATCGAAAACATTCGACCAACGTCTTGAGGCAATAGATTCAGGTACCTAAATGAAATATGAAATGTACCTGAAACAATTTAAAGACAAATATTAATTACATCAAGTGCTTATCATCACCGGCTCTGTGGCTTTGCCCAGCAGTGGGACATTGAATGTTAGGGAAGTATCAAGTGTATTTCGAGATCTATATAAAACAATATTGTAAACAAATTTCAGTGAGCTTTCTGAAGAAAAACAAAGTGTGCTAACGACGCACGTCTTAAGTAATTGATGTTACATAGAAACTACTTGAGCTAAGCAGTAAGCATATAAGTCATCTTTGATTAATGGATAGCTTGTCCCTTTGCGGTGTTGGGAAGGGGTTTGTCCCTGTGTTTGGCATTGCAGGCAGATCGCGTGCGCCGGGCGCCCTTCGCTTGTGCATTACTTATGCATGTGCCCGAGCCCCCCGCAGTGGCCAGCACACCCCAGCGACTATTTTTATTTAGTCTTTGGGATTTAGGCGATGAATGCACTGATGGGTCCGCACGCGCCGCTCACTCACAATCGATATGGCACAGCGAGTCATTCATTTGATTAACCGATTTTGGTACGCCGAGTCTCTGTGGTAATTATAGATAGATCATAGACGCAAGAGTGACGAGGTTGTTTACTTTTCAGCGAGTACGAGTTATCTAATGGCGTTTTAGTTAGACGATAGGCGAACGTCGTAGATTGTTTAAGATTTGAATAAAGGTTCCTAAATATTTGGGCGAAATGTTTTGGGAGCTGTAGCTGCTTCTTTGTAAAGAAACACTTTTGAAAATGTCACCTATCTACCTATTACGGTTCATGAGATACAGCCCGGGACAGACAAACGGACAAATAGCAGTCGCTTAGTGATTGTGTTCCGTTGGCCGTCCACACATCGCAGTTACTCAGTTTTGTGGCTGTCATCTATACTATTAATAAAGAGGAATACTATTAATAAAGAGGAAAGATTTGATTGTTTGTTTGCATTGAAAAGGCTCCGAAACTACTGAACCGATTTGAAACTTTCTTTCACTGTTGGGAAGCTACACTATCCCCGGGTGACGTAGGCTATATTTTATCCCAGTATTCCCACGGGAACGGGAACTACGCGGGTGAAACCACGGGGCTCTGCTAGTATATTATATAAAAGTAGAGGGGCTCGTTGATACATAATTACAGCCATACGGGACGACCAAAGGTTAAGCTACGATTGTCGTTGTGGGTTCCTAGATGGGTCACCAGCCATTACATAAATAAAAAAATAAAAAAAGTCATTTATTCAAACTAGGCTGAGAGTCAGCTCTTTTTGAACGTCAAAATTACATAAGACAGTTCCCCCAAAACGCGCGCCCTTCACATATCGAGACCCCTCCGTTCCTCGGGATTGTTCCTGGCTGTTATTTGTCATTGACATTGACAGCCGTTACGGCTAGCCAGAGACCTGGGGCCTAAGTCTACTAATTTATAAACGTCACAATGGTCTCTCAATGGTAAGTTTTTGACAGATTTGCCATACAAAAACTGTCAAAAACACACCATTGAGAGACCATTGTAACTTAGTAGACGTAGATGTGCAATGATTCCTATATGAAGATCTATTCTAGCTTTAGTAGCTTATCTTCAAAAAGCATAACCACAAATCGATACCAGGCGAGCATCGTTTGGCTATAATTGTATGAAGCCATAATGGTCAGCCGGTGGCAATGGCGGTCGCGTGGATTGTGATACGATCTCGCTTCACACCAATAGTTACTATCTTTGTTTTATTGCAACGGAAACTTGTAATTATAGCTACAAGGTGACTTTGATGTGATTTCGAACATAAATTAGAAGCGACACTCTTCTACCTATCCATAATGTTTTTGTACCTTACCTAGGTAACTAATACCTTACCCAGGTACAGACGCCAGCACATAAAACTATCCCATGCAATCTTACAAATTTCTTTGATAGATTATCAACTTTAAAACTCAGTTGTAAGGTTCATGTTCAATTGGGAAAATTTGACAGTTTGGGGTAGCTTGATGTGCTTACTCACTACACACGTTATAGAATTTTCTTATTTGAAGGTAGAAAGAGATGCAGGTAAATGTGTGTTGAAATTGCGCTACTGTTATTCCCCGATGCGCTTTTTAGACTAATGTAGATAATTAATTAGTTTCAGGATTAGATTGACTCTAAATTCAAACCAAACCTGAATAAAATTGATACTTAGCTGAAGCGGAATGGCCAACTTACTTCATCTTTCTGATAGAACGACCCCTAGATAATTCAAAAGTGCCTGTAGGTAATTGGTTTATTTGAAATTAATGCCTTGAGTTTGAGCTTAGTTGCCAGTTGGTACGGAAGGTTCTAGAAATTCACCGAATCGTAATAAAATCAAGTCAATGCTTTTGGAATTGAGACCTAAACACAACGTCGTAATGTTTTGACGGTTTTATTCTAGGCAACGCATAATCATAATCTCTGCTAGTTATTTTCCAGATATTTGGAAATTCACAGTGAATTAGAAGTAAACCAGATTTAGTACGCGCACAGATAAATTAATTTGCGACGTCGTCGCCACACTAATAACCTCGAAGTTGTTGAACGCGGTCCAAGTAAATAACAGCGTCTTCCGTACCATGCGGATGTGTGGCATGTGTCCCGAAAATCTTAGTTAATTACATTGCTCTATAAACTTTGTAATTTTAATGTATCTGTGTCCATTAATCTCTCGGTATGTATAGACTTATGATTGATTCAATAAAAACTCGACTGTTGCCAATATTATAACGTTCTATAAGTTATATTTGTGCGCTGGAGGAAATTGTACGGTGTAGGTAGCTGGCGTAAAACAGCTAACACTCCTAGCATCGTTCAGTGACCCCAGTTCACACAGGAACACTTCACTGTAGTAGTTCCGTTCCCTTTGTCACCATCTGAAACACGATCCCCGTCCACGACTTCCGCACGAAGCCCTTCGATCCTCCGATAATCCTCCTACATAGAAGATTACATTGCTAGTTACTCTTTAAACCATTTATAGCTCGTTTCTCATAATTTTAGTAGCTAGTCTAAAATTTTCGCCTGATCTGATGATCCTCAAAAGATGGACGTGGAGCTTTCTTCGTGTCTTAATTATTATTTATGTACAACAGCTGGCGTGCAGAGGTTGGTCGGGCGAGGCTGAGTCCGTCCGGCGAACGACGCGGTTATTTATAAAACAGAGTTGCGTCTCGTTTTGTCTTCGGCGCGCTCTTTATTTTGTCTAAATATACGCAGTTTTGGGAACGTCGTCGCGGCCGACTCTGCCGCGACATCGGTTTTGGCTTCCAGCCAGAACCTCATCTTTCCTCGCCAGCTTATCTTTTGTCGGGACCTACAAAGCATAGCTCGGAACTTCGCGTCTGGAAATCTTTCAACTTCTCTGAGTAGGAAAGCTATAATGAAAGATAGGTATTATAAAACCTAAATAAAAAGCACAAAAAAATTACTCTCGTAACTTAAACATGCCATGGCTGGTGGCGGGTCATGGATGTGAGAGGAAAGACACGTCAGCCATAAAAATCGCCGTTGGCTTAATTATACGCGCACGTGTTTTGTCCAAAAATAAGTGTCCCAGGAACTGTCGTCGAGACGGGGAGGGATGTAATTAATCGCTCTCTGCAATCGTCTTTAGGACCGCGAGGTAGCTATCGGATTTATAGTGGATAGTGTCGCAGACGACATCGGTCAGATCAAAGGCTCGCCAAACACAAAACCATGACGACCGCGAGTCCAACACGGCCAGTTTGGTCATACGAAACTAGGCCACGACACATCTAGTTCTATTCTCGTATCAATAAACTAACACGACATATTTATTCTACAATGTATCCATGAAACCGTGTTCATAATAATGAGAGGTTTTAGTTATTTATTGGGAAATTTTGGCTGCACGAACACATTTCGTATACCTAAATTTAGAACTCATAAACGAAATAATTACACTCGGAGATGCTTCAATTGTTTGAAACTAGACATGTTTATGTGCTATTAGAACTTATGCATATACATATTGTGGAAATATATAACATACAGAAGTTAATGGCATTGAAAATACTTGAGTACATACGTAGAGTCGAATGCCTACATATTATAATACCCTCTTTCTATCCCGCTCAGGCCGCTCGCGTCTAAAATCGTATTTCCGTAGAATCCTTACAAGCGACGTTAAGCACTTACTGTCGGCTTTGCAGTTCGACGACCTGAGCTCCAGAAGACGTCCTGAAAACAAAAAAAAAAACTCGCACAGGAATTCAAACAAAGCTTTATTCGTCCCACCTACACAACGACCGAGATATTTTTCATGAGGACCTATGACTAATTATACCTTCGGAACTTTGATGACTGATTCATTTTAGTTTTAGCTTCAAACCGTGTTTGCACTGCGTCATATTTTGTTCTACATTGTTGTGAATAAATTCAACTGTTTGCCTTTTGTATCGTATTTGACAATCGATTACGACTAAAATCTATCTGGGTCACATATATAAGCAACAAAAGACCATCGCGTTACATTCAGGCCAACTAACAATGGACATAAAAGGAAAGAGAAAAAATTTAATGAATCAAGATAAGCTTTGTGGTGGACAGTGGTTCGACCTCGGCCGTCAAATGGCACCGCATCGATCGAACAAATGCGGTGGCACATCACGCGCATTGTATGGCACGCGATTAGCCCCAGACTTCAGAACCGATCAGCACTAGTTTTATTATCTATTGCTCCTAGGTACCAAGTTATGACAACATGGTACTTCGAGCAATAGATATAGATAATTAAGTAAACATTTCTTATTTGTTTCTATGTTTAAAATTTTAATCTATTATAATACACAAAATAACTTTCTGCCCCTTTTTAGCCCCGTTAGGCGATGAGTTTCAATAAAATACGAAATACGTCTTCATCAATTCTTTATGCAAAATTTGAATTACATTGGAACAAGGAATCACGGTGTCCCATACAAACTTTGCTCCCGTTTTTCATCCCCTTAGGGCTAGAATTTCGGAAAGTCCTTTCCGGATGTCTACGTCATACAAAGAACACACCCTCCAAGTTTCAGGTCTCTACGATCAGCGGTTTAGGGCTGTGCGTTGGTCCGTCAGTCAGTCATTCAGGACAAAGAATTTTATATGTATAGAGATTGTACTGGACACAACACAGCAAGTTTACAAAATCTGGATTTAGTTATAAAAGTTTCAATGATTGCTTAACTACGAGTTACCTCTGCACGTAGCAAAAATGATTTTTACGTATCAAATTTCATAATAACCGTCAGTTTGTTGACAAAGTAGCCATTGCAATATCTATCAGTATTGAAAGTAGCAAGGTCACTATAACTACTCCCATAGCAAACGAACCGCAACACCATCCGGAGAGGCTGCGGATGTGATCCACTGTAATCACCGGTGAAATTTCGCCACACAATAGCAAACTTATTTACAGGCCGGTAGAGGTTACGCTCTTCTGAATATTAACCATTAATCACAGATTATTATGATTCAAACACACAATCACGCTGATTGCTCATTTCCTAAATATGACATATCGTTTGGTTTTCGAAATTGTCATCCCTGCAATAACCGATGCGTAAAAACCATGTTAGTAGGTAACTAATTAGTATGACAACCGGGAAGTGTCGTCAACTTGGCTACCTCCACCCAGGTGGAAGATGTCTTTGCGATCGTTTTGGTAACGTACATTGGCCTGTGCCAAAGTTCGAAAGCCATTTATAGCGAGTGTTTGTCGTCTTCTTGTCGAGAGGTATGTCCATGGATGCCGGTGCCCGGGCGGGCGGCGAGCGACTAAAATAGACGCCGCCTCGCGCGACTTAACAATGCAATAAAAAGAAATTAACAGTGACGTTCCCTGCGCTAAGTTGACTCTCGTGTCATTTGGATGTGGTCCAATCTCTTCGAGATATATTTTAGTTTGACTTCGCTCTAGCCACTTCCGCTAAGTGAGACTGAAAATAACGTCTTTATGAACATTAATGATAATGTTGAAAGAGTAATGGTGTCGGCTCTAAGAAGTTATATTTTTACGAATTTCCTTGTCCCTGTTTTTGTTAATATGAACCCTGTGATGACTTAGTAATAAAGTTGTATTCTTTTCAGGTTTCGGTTTGGCAGCAGCAGCAGCGGCGGGAGTTCGCGCTGGTTACCAAACGGTGCTGCCTTCGCCGTATGGGTAAGTACCCCGTCGGCTGGTTACATATATGTACCATATCTGTATCATGTATCAATGTTCAGTGGTTCAACACTTCGATATTTGCCAGCACTAGCGGCGCCGCATGCCGCTCTGAATACATCTCACGAGACAAAAATCAGACGTAGATATTCTTACTTAGATGCTAACGGAAAAGACCGAAATCTTTTCTTGGATCGGACAATATACAAGTACCTCATCTTTTTATTTCACAATTACAATCTCGTACGTGCGTTGGTAATGTCTACGAATAAGTTGTAACCTTCTTTTGATGAATGTCGTTATGGAAACTCTTCAAGTGGTTTTCCAATATTTCCATTACAAAACACGTACTTTTCTCACGATGTAGGTTTGTTTATAAATCGTATATTTCATCAAAGTCATTGCGTGTTTTTAAATAACGAGATTCTTAAACTGCTCCTAAGTCAGAACTGTAGGAAGTAAGCAGCTAAGCTCCAGGTTCATATCGCTTAGCGGTATAAGTATAGTTTGCTGACTTTTGTCTCGGTAGATGAGGCGAGCGGCGTCTCCTGATGGCTAGCGGCGCGGCGGCCGGCGGACCACACCTAGACTAAATTATCAAACATTTTCACATAGGTATCTATGGCAAGCGTGAGCGTGAGAGTGGATTTTTTTTCGTTTTGGGTGTGAATTAGTCGATTGGGTTTTTTAATGTTTACGTTTTACAAAGCTATACCGGAGCATGGGCGGCGCCGGCGGCGACGTGGTCGGTCGCGGGCGCCGCCCACCGCCGTCACACTTTACGCATCGTTCTCGACACTCAATGTTTTCTTTACTTTTATGTTTTATGCCGTGTTCGTGTAAGATTTTGTTGATTTGAATTGAGTTTTGTTGGTGGTGGATTTCGTTTAATACACTTACTAAGTAATTGTCGTAGTGCGGCGGTGGCTGGTGTCGAGGGCGCGCTGTGTGTGCGTAGGTGTGAGCGCGCTCTCGACGGGTCGCCGCCGCTGCCGTCGCCGCCGGTGCCGCCGTGCTGCCTAACATGCATTCGATACAACGCGGCCTATCCGTGCCCACTGCTGGCCCTGCAGCCTTCGTGTCCCGGTTAATTACATATTGACGTGAGCCGATCGATGCTCAGCCAGGGCCACCACGCCAACACAACTATCCATATATTATTCAGTGACACTGTTGTTTTAATGGAATATAATCAAGTGAAAGCTTCAATCGAATTAACGCTTTTGTTTTCGTTTCCAATCGAATTGGGTTTAACAGCGACGTTTGGGAGATCGATCTACGTTGTTTGATATTCTTTTCGTTTCTCAAAATTATAAAAAACGCAAGGTTGTCTACGATCGATTTTGTGAACACGGACTAATGGTATTAAAATTATAACTAAGTATAAAGTACGCGTTAAAGTATTGGCCTGAACTTATTTGTACCTACCACCGTACGCATTGACGTAAGCAATGA
Organism: Polymixis flavicincta; assembly: GCA_949987655.1. NCBI lineage: Eukaryota > Metazoa > Arthropoda > Insecta > Lepidoptera > Noctuidae > Polymixis > Polymixis flavicincta. Next base: position 21,662,839 of record OX465173.1, read on the forward strand.
GTGTAGGTAAATTAATTATTCATTGTTACAAAGACAAATTGTTTTAGAAATAGTTTTATCGGATGGTCTATAAACGAAGCTTAGTTTAATTATTCTTCCGATAACTTTTTGCATGTAATTTATGTAATTATTATATACTTTCTCCGAGAAACGTTGAAAGTGGTATTTGACTTAAGATCCTGTACATCCTCTATTAGCTATCAGACTAGTATGTGGTTGTGTTTTGTATTTTAGTAGATGTGTCAGCTCGGCTTGTGTGAGTATATATATGCCAGTTTTAATAATGCTGTTTGTTTTCACCTACTACTACCTACTATTTTTTTTCTCTCTTCAAAGTAGATAATTATATTAACTCGGGTATCGAAAGTTAAGTACCTAAAAACAGGAAGCCATGTAACGTAGATATACGATCGTAGAGTGACGAACTGACGACTGTAGATGAGATTTTACGACTAGTTTACGTGGTAGTTTTTTAATAGATTATCGTGATCTACACTTGTACTCTTAATTCATCTTCTAACATCAAGTAGGTATTTAGAAGTACACCAGTAGACCACAGGTGGGCGTATAAGGCGGGCGGGGCGTGGATGCGGGCGTGGACCACGCATGCGTATTGCCTCCGATCCCTGTACCATGCTAATTCAGTCGAAATAGAACAAACAACTGTCAGCCCGTCTCTATCACATCATATAGTGGTAGAAAAAGATGGATAATTGCATCAAAAGTGGTGCGATGCTTAATAGTGTGGATGAAGAGAGCCCTCTAAAAACGCTGACGCGGCTTAAAGCGGATTCAAGACGCTCTTGAACAAACTTGGCCGCCTTCACAAGCAAATTAAGCGGAATTGGCATTTTTTAAATCATGATTCTTGACATTTTGTGTTCGGAACTTTATCTAATACCTTTAAAAAAGCAATTCTTGTATAAATATAATCTGAATCTCGGAAATGGCTCCAACAATTTTCATGAAATTTAGTATAGGGGGTTTCGGGGGCGATTAATCGATCTAGGTTTCATTTTAAATAAGAAAACGTCAAACAAAAAAAAAAAAAACTGATATAAATACCTAATGCTTAGAACATTTCACTTAAGGTCTAAGTTAAAATGCTCAATTGTAAAAGGGCCTTAGAAAAATGACGTTCAGTTTTCCCAAAAAGGATATTTCTGTGAAGGAAAATCCGTCATTCATATCCTTCATGGCAAAATCACATGCTTAGCCCGTGCGTGTGGCAAAGCAACACATTATCGTAGCCATCCATAAAATATTTTTTTTAAACTATCTTCTTTGAATTCAAAACACATTTCTAGGAAAGTATCAACTCTCCTATTCGAAATAAAATTAGATAATGGGCTGCCATCTAAATCTTAATTTTCCCGACTATTCCCGACGATGTAACGATAACTAGGCAAATACCGAGTGGTCCGGATATTTCGGTCGAGGCGGAGTGCCGCCCGTTGTATATTTTTATTACATTTTCTTAAACTTTCCTGGCACTGACGCACGGCGGCGGTTCCGCAACGGCGACATAGGCAGACAGTCGCATACTTACATAATTATAACAGTTTATCGATGTCTACTAACATAACAAGATTAGATGCTCGTGCCTGTCGAGGCTGCTGGGGCTAGGTAGTGTGACCGTTTTAAAGAGTACTTATTAATATTTCGATGTCTACTCACGAGATTATTGAGAACCTCAGTGAGAGGATATCACGGGTGACAGTAGACGTCAAATGTGCAGTTACTTTGTGGAGTACCTGTCGGTTTGACGTCTTTGATGCCAGGAGGATTTTTGGATATAACTTTGTTGTAAATTGGCAGGTTGTCACCCGGATACATGTACAGCACACCGCAGTACATGAATGCGATGAGCGGGGTGGGCGCAGGCGTGGGCTCAGGAGCGGGCGGACTAGTGCAGCTACCGCAGCTGCAGCACGCCGCGGCAGTTGCTGCTGCTAACCACCTGTACGAGTACCAGGCGGCCGCAGCGCAGGGAGCGGCGGCTTACCAACAGCAGTATGCCGCAGCCGGCTTTGACCCGTATGCTACAGCCGCCGGTTTGTACTACACTCTCAACTAAAGACATAAAGGTGTTTGTTTAATATTGATTTTGTACTTGAATTAATTTTGTTGCTTTCAACTTAAATATCTTTTAAACAAGCCATTTGCCTTAATAGTAAGAATATTCTGACCTCTGAATTAGATTGTTTCAGTTAAAAACAATACTTGTATGTTCCAGCAGCAGCGGCGGCAGCAGCTAGCGGTGCCGGCTACGTGTCTCCCTACTACACGCTCCAGGGCGGCGGCATGCAGGCTCCTCTACTGCCTCCACTACCATACCCCCCGCAGCTGCAAGAGGCACGGATGCAGTAGAATTGACGGAAATGCTCCCGGACCCATTACTGATGATGACACGCGTGATGTCGGTATGAATTCAGATCTGAGTCAAAGAAAAAAAAATGTGTAGCTTGCCAGCAAGAGTATCACCAGTAATGAATTCGAGAACTAATAACACGGTTTTAGGTCTGAATGTGGAATAAAATAAAATAATGACACAGCTGTTACAGCAAACGCTCGACGCCTTTTGTCGAACGGTAGTTAAAGACGATAGCAAACCATGTCATTAGAAAATTTTAATGATTTACACTCTGAAGGAAGCAAGGCCAAATATAGGTATAGACTAAACGTCTAGAATCTAGTTGAATTCATAAACCAAAAATGTTAAAGAATGACCAAAGGCTATGAGCTTTTTATTTAGAATTAAGACCTCGGTACTTAGCCAGTTCAATGGTGATGAAACTATGTAGGTAATAATTACGTACTTGTTCGTATGTATAACTATAAAAAGCACCAGTACCATTATATCATTAAGATACAAATATAATGATAGCTATGTTAAAATATTCTTGCCTCATTCAATCAACTTCCTAACATCACATAATATTTTTATACGTATAGACGATAGTAAGGTATATTTTCATATTAAATACTCTTCATATTCAAATATCCAAATACTATTTCAAAGTGAAAGTAACATTTAAAAGCATAGAGCTGTTAAATGACAATAAATACAATATTAAAGAAAGTATTATCCTTGTTTTGAAGTTAACATTATGGAAAGGGGCAAAGCTTAGCAAATTATTTTATGCTTGGCTCAATTTATGAAAAATAGGACATTGCGCAGCATAAATTCAATGTTTCACTTGTCGCACGATATTTCGTTATTTATAGGAATTGAATATAACCTACTGGTGAATTGATTTACAAGTTGCTTTTACGGTTCTTGGAATAAAACACCGAAAGAAGTGCCTCATTGTATATGTGGCATCTATCGATCAACGCTTCCGAGAACGCATTAACTCTCTGACACCTGTTTTTAAGATAATCAGTAGGATCACCAGATAAAGTAAATTTCCTGATTGCATCACAAATATTGTGTACTTCTTACCCATTATTTCCATTTTACGTAGCTTTTTATTTTAATAAGGTATATTAAACACCTTAATCCAAAACGATGGATCTATCGGACGCCTTAGAATGAAAAGAATGGTTAGTCACGTATTTTCTGATCGGATTTGAGCATTTTATACTTACAAGATGCAAGGATTTTCCAAAGTATTACCAACCTAAGCCTAGGCAAATCTTGATCTTGTAAAAACATGTATAATAAAGTAATAGAAAATAGTCATGATCGAAAACAATATGACTTGAGTATTTATTATGGTTTGCAAATTCCAGTTCTAAGTATGCAAGACATGGAGACTACCTACATCACCAACGCTTCATTCAAAATGAAGCTGTTATTAGTCGATTTGTTTTGGTTGTATGACGCCATAGATAATTACTTAGGTTTCCTAGTTCTGTATTAACTTGTCCATATTGCTCAATAAGTCCGAAAATGGACTTGGCTTAGCGTAAGATAGAGGGAGAGCAATAAAAAGTTTAGTAAGTAATGTAATTTTAAGTAATGTACTTAATACTATCTCAGTGAAAAATCAACAATATTTTTTGTACACTACCTATATGCCCTTGTAATTTAAACATATTATTACTTATAATTTGTTCTCCACAGCGGTTAAGGGTACTTAGTAGTATTAAAATAGTTAGGATAATTCAATTACTAGTCCATGTAATTTTAATGTATTGAATTATAGGCGGTCGCCGGCCATTCTAGTAAAGAAAACACTTACATACTCATACATACAAAAGCTGAATTATAATAAATGAATTACATCGTCGAAAGCTTAAACAGAATACGTGCCATCTTTTGAACAGAACTTTCAGCAATTTAGTGACTGGGTGATGGGTTATTGCTTACTGTCTATTTCGTTCAGCAGCCATTAGAGTATTTGCATGAGAATAAGATTCATCTAAAACGAAGGCGTGATCTTGGACGGCGACATAGTACAAGTTAGGGGTATTATCCCAAGTAGATAGGTATCACTGATACATAGTATGTAAACTTAATTGTAATTGTAATATTCTGTTATTCGTAATTTATTTTGTTGATATTTGTAAATCTACATGTTGATAACTATTTATTATGTGGAAGAAAAATAAAAATTGTTGAATATTTACCGACCGAATCGAATCTCTTACCGCCCGGAGCTTTCACAGTTTAAATACAACAGGATTCGGTCTAATATATTGAATTATATACATTCATTATACTTTTAAATGTAAGTAGAATAATATTAATAGATGCATACCAAAAGGAATATAGTTAGCCATAGACGTGGCCATCTTGCCTTAAATATAGATGAAATATTGTATTTAGTTATATATAACACAAAAATTATATACACATATCATCAAATGTATAAAATTTTCAGTTGCGGCATGACGCACTGACTTGTCCATATTAGTGCATTTCATTCAACAGTAATTTTAAGCACAATTACTATTATATATTACATAACTATATGAACGTGAATTCATAATAAATACTTAATAACTGTTATCATTAATTTAAAATTATACTATCGTACTTAATTTAGGTTAATATAAAATGGAAAATAAATTTTTAAGGTATATTTTCCGTCTATTATTCGCCTCTGAAAGTGGTGAACCGAATCTATGTGGTACATCTCAATCTATATATAAAAAAGAAATATGTAGTTTAGTTGTGAAAAAAAAGTGTGTCGTCAAGCATTTGGCGTGGTTCCAACATTGCCTGTCCGTTTTGACAAAGTTGACGCACCAAAATAACTTATATAAAATGGGATTTCTAGACAAAATTGCTGTTAAAATTCTTAGAGAATTTATTTCTTGTTTAATTGAATTATCTTCAACTTAATGTAGCTTGCCATGAATCTTCTATATCTAAATATTTACAAGGAGAAACTGACTGACTGACAAATCAACGCACAGCCGAAACTACTAGGATTAAGAACGTGAAATTTTGCACACGGTTTCCTTTTATAATGTAGGGGAGCACTAAGTAGGGGTTTTTGGAAATTTTATCTTAAAGGGGGTGAAAAGGGGGGATTTTGTTTGTACGAAAAATCTTATTCCTTGAGTTAATAAACTTGAAACTTGGCACAAATACTAATCTAAGTAAATTATATTTATAAAAAAATATTGTTTTTCTTAAATTAAAGGGGGATTGGGGGGTGTCAAAGATTGTATGGAAGAATTTTAACGCGTGGTCTGATTAACTCGAAACTCAGTATTTATGCCTAAAACCAAAAATAAAGAATAACGTGTATCAGGGTTTTTCGAAAATCTTTCCCTAGAGGTGTAGAAAGGGTAGTTAATTTTACAAGGGATGATTATACTGCGTGTCTTGATTAACTCAAAAATCCTGCGAGGGATTGCGGGTTGTTCGAAAGAGATACCGCTGCCCCTGGCATACAAGTAACTGAGGGGACACGGGTGGGTTTTAGTCAGTAAAAGTCTGACACTTAAGAAGTTATTTGATGATTTCCCACCCTAAAAAAAACCCCTTTGAGGGTGAAAAGGGGGATATAGTATGAATGAAAGATATTATTCGATTGGTTTAGAAAACGTGACATAAAATTTTTCAAAACTGACTTGAAAGTGTAGAAATGGCGTAAATTTATTTTTCATCGTGAATTCGTGATGACTGCATGACAGCCGATCCCAAACTTAAAAGTTAAAGTCTTTGGAAGTCTACATAGCCTGCATAATGGTTGTAGGAACGAATTTCTATGCATAATCACTACATATTATAAAACAACGCCCGCCGCCGCGTCTGTCTGTCTGTTCGCGATGAACTTAAAAACTACTGCACCGATTTTCATGCTGTTTTCACCAATGGATAGTGGTTCTCGAGGAAGGATTTAGTATATAATTTGTCAAGTTTGTGTGACCATTGGCTAAAATATAATGATATTTGTTGGAGGTGTCGGAAAAAATAAGCCGTCTGGGAGCTATCAACATAAACACTGCCTTTGAGATATAACAAACTGATGTATGGTGGAATTGTGTACCTATCTTATATACCAGTCTACAGAAAAGTCCCCGATGGCCTTAGTCTATCTCATAAGGATAACATACTATATACATTTTAATAATATAAAAATGGGTGGAATAAGACACAGGCTTCTTGTTATCCCTGGAATAGGTTCCCATGGGTTGCGGGAACGGGATAAAAATTTCATGATTACTTTTGGTCGCGTTAACCGACATCCACGCGGGCAAAGCCGCGGGCATCAGCTAGTTAGGGTAATAATAAAATAGAATACTTTTTTATTTCAGACAAAGTCCACCGGGTTAGTATTTGCTTATCTTCTAGTGTTAGTACAGATTCAGACTATCTACTACTAAAAACTTAAAATTGTGCGTGGAGCTGCATCCACCTTCGCAACGTCAGGGAATCTCCGATGAAAACCGATCACTGAGAACACTGTTGACACTGTTGTTGTTGAGATTAACCTTATTAGCTGTTCAAAACGAACAATTCCCTTTTAAACTAAACTATATTGGAGACTAGGAAGTTACCTAATCATTAAGTAAGTACAAGTTACAGGTGGTTGGTACCTAGTTGGCAACGATTAGAACAACTCTGCAAAGAATGTACCTTACAAACTCCTCATGCTAATATGGGCAAAACTAAAATCTAGACATTCTGAAAATGCATGAATATACTAAACTAGCTTCTGCCCGCGACTTCGTCCGTGTCAAATTTTTATCTCCCCCGACCCACCCCGTCGCATCGAATGGCTTGCCCGTACGTTTTTTTGTTTTTTTGTTTTGGTCGGCTCCTAAGGGTCCTAGCGTGATGCTTTATAGCCTATACCGTTCCTCGATAAATGGGCTATCCAACAGTAAAATATTTTTTCAATTCGAACCAGTAGTTCCTGAGATTAGCGAGTTCAATCAAACAAACTCTCCAGCTTTATAATATTATAAGTATGTAGATACCTCAGGCCTCAAGCTCAACGATTCTAGGTAGATCAAAAAGGATACGAAGATGTTTACATGATATTTGGATCGTCGTGGTCCATAGAGACCTTAAGATTAATTCTTTATTTAAATTTCTCGCACACAAAAAAGGTACAGTCGCCAGCAGGTCAAGCTAACCCAAACTGTCAAATTTTCCCAATTGAACATAAACCTTATTTCTTTGTAATAAAGTTGAAAAACTATCAAAGAAATTTGACAGATTGGGGTAGTTTGATGTGCTGGCCTCTGTATAATGGCGGACAAGAACCATAAAGAATGATCAGATGGCAGGAACCATATGAACACCATCACCACGCGTAGATAAAGATAATATCGTCATTTTTCGATCAATCTGTCTAATGTAGAGCCTTTCCTAACTAGGTAGGTACTTTGGGGTCGGGTCATAGTCTAACCGGACGCAGCTGTATACAAGTACTTATTTTACATGGACCAACAGCCTCTATATCACCTCCACAATCCAGTTAACCTAATGGGTATCACGATACCACTTGGTAAAACTGGTGGACAACTAACTCATCATCATCTGCCTAGTTAGCCTTTTCCCAACTACGATGGGGTTAGCTTCCAGTCTAACCGGATAGAGCAGAATACCAATATTTTACATGGAGCGTCTGCTTATCTGACCTCTACAACCCAGTTACTGCGTAACACGATAATCCTTCGTAATACTGGTTGTCAGATTTTGGGGATTCTGACTGTCAAAGATCCACGAATGACAGCCGGGACCAACGGCTTAACGTGCTTTCCGAGGCACGGAGGGGTCTTGGTATGTAAAGATTGTCACCCATCGACGGACCAACGCAACAGAAGCAAAGATGGACCCGTGCGGCTTTTAATACTAAGCCACAAGTACTTAACCATAATGTATATTATATAGGTAAGTATACTAGCTGACTAGCTAGACTGGGTCCCGACCCCAAAGTACCTACCTAGTTGGGAAAAGCTCTACACTAGACAGATTGATCGAAAAATGACGATATTATCTTTATCTACGCGTGGTGATGGTGTTCTTATGGTTCCTGCCATCTGATCATTATTTATGGTTCTTAAGTCCGCCTTTGTACAGAGGCCAGCACATCAAGCTACCCTAATCTATCAAATTTCTTTGATAGTTTTTCAACTTTATTACAAAGGAATAAGGTTTATGTTCAATTGGGAAAATTTTACAGTTTGGGATAGCTTGACCTGCTGGCGACTGTACCTTTTTTGTGTGCGAGAAATTTAAATAAATAATAAATTTTAAGGTCTGGACCACGACGATCCAAATATCATGTAAACATCTTCGTATCCTTTTTGATCTACGTTGAGCTTGAGGCCTGAGGTATCTATCTACATACTTATAATATTGTAAAGCTGGAGAGTTTGTTTGATTGAACGTGCTAATCTCAGGAACTACTTATTAACTAACTACTTTTTTTTTTTTTTTTGTTGCGTTGGTAATCATCAAATAACTTCTCCCGCTCTGGGTGGAGCAGGAGGGCGTGTCAGACTTTTACTGACTAAAACCCACCCGTGTTCCTTCAGTAGCCTATGCCAGGGGCTGTGGTGTCTCTTTCGAACAAACCCGCACCCCTGGCAGGCATCGGCCCTTGCGGGCCCCATCATTTTTTTGTGCTGACATCTCTTTGAGGCGCGCGTGGAACACAACGCGCCGTCGACTTGGGCTTGGTCCTTACCGGACAGCGAGCTACCCATTACTCGCCGTCCGCAAGCTCATGCCTACAATGGCCGGAAATCGGCCTGGGATTCCCGACGCCCAGGGCGTCTCCGTATCCTGCGGCGGCTAGGGTCGCGAGGGCGCACATGCTGCCTCTCTCTCACGTGCGCCGCCTCCCTCTTCGCGAGCATTACTGCTTCGCTGAAGGAGGTCACGGCTCCCCATGCCCTCTCGCTCCGTACCATGGCCTGGACCAGGGCCGGACGCGAGAGATCGCCGCCGCCGATCGCCTCCACGAGGACACGGTGGTGCTCCGCCCAAGCCGGGCAGACCGCCACCGTGTGCTCCACCGTGTCCTCAGGGCGATCTTCGCAGTGGAAACACCCGGGCGTTTCCTCCCGCCTTATCCGAAACAGGAACCTCCGAAAACAACTGTGTCCGGTGAGGACCTGCGTCAGGCGGAAGGTGAGGACGCCATGCCGCCTCTCAAGCCACTCCTCAAAGAGGGGACTTACCGCCGCAATCGTGGCGTGCCCATAACTAACTACTTTCCGCAGGTAATGTCATTCCCGTTATAAAATATCAGGGCATTTGTCTGCATAGAAAACTGACGTCATAGTCATACCCACAGGGCAATATGGCGTTCACTGCGTCTAGCGTTTTCGTCAAATTACGCGCGAAATATGAAAATGTAAAATTTTAATGCATTTTTACGGCACTAATCGATTAAATATGTTGTGTTTCTTTCAATGGTATAATAGCACTTCAGTGGGCTTAGCATGACGCTTTGTATTTCTACGAAGAATAGACAGTGCTTTTTCAATACAAAGCGACATTTCGTTACTACGTTTTTGATATCGCACCGTAGATATCCTTCTACAATCTGTCATTAAGTCTTTCGTTTCTAACGATATTTGTCTAGGTCCTTAGAAATGTAGACTATTTCAGAAGAATATTTCTTCCGAAACTGTCAAAACCTCATTGACAACAAACTTTCTACTCGACGGCCACAAAGTATATACCTACATATACCTACAGTATACCTACGACTATCTACAAAATCATGATTCGTTTGGAACGCATAACTGTATTAATTATTAGAAAAACATAGCTATCTTCTCCTATTGTACAGACGCCAGCACATCAAGCTACCCCAAAATGTCAAACTTTACCAATTGAACATGAACCTTATTCTCGTGTGTTAAAGTTGAAAATCTATCAAAGAAATTTGATAGATTGGGGTAGCTTGATGTGCTGGCGTTTGGACATCATTTAGTTAATAATCATGTCTATTCTTCCGTCGACCAATCTATGCTCGTGCGAAGCCTGCTGAATCTAATTAGGAGACTTTTCAAAAATAGGTGTAATATCGTATTCGGAACGAGTGTGAGCGCGCTCAATTCGTTATTATCGCAACTCGGAATATGGCCTAGGGATGGGCAAGTGAAAATAATATATCGATATTTTTAAACAGTACCGATAATTATCGAGTGAAAAATATCGATATATCGACATATCGTCAGTTTTCGCTTATACATACATAAATTTGCAAAGCATTCAAACTTCGTAAAAAAGAATAAACGAAAATAGAAGAAAATAGTATTTTTTTTATTGCTCGAGCTCAAACAATGATACACAATTTAATCAAACCAGTAGTCATCGGGTATGGACATAAGGAGCATGCAAGGAGTATCTAATAACATTAAACACGAAACCAAAGTTGCGTTAAAAAAAATCGAAATTGGTACAAATTCGAGACTCTTAACGATTAAAAATATCGACGACATATGTCGATAATTTAATGGAAAAATATCGATATTTTTTTCCATGCCTAATGTGGCCAAAGAGTGGAAAGGAAACACTCAATACATCAAAAACACTTTTGAATTATTAAAAATTGAAATATAATAATTTAATATTATATTTCAATTTATAATACTTGGCTAAAAGGTCTCTGTAACCAGGCCATAAAACTAATAAAAAAAAAGAAAGGAAACACTCCTGACTGCTGTCACTGTCAGTGTCAGCCAATGACAGCTTGTATTTGTTGGTTAATTGTTGGTTGATATTTTGTTAACTGTTCAATAGCCAAATACCGATTTACTTGTAAGTGTAAATAAATAACTTAGCCATGGCTGGTCAAGGCCATCAGTTCCCCGGCAACTTTCAAGGTAATGCTGCCGGCATGAGATCTGGCTTCGGCGGGGGACCGATGAGCGGCCAGATGCAGTCGATGCCGAATCAGCTAGCAGGTAAATTTTTACTATAAATACCACTCTATTATCTTGTTTAGATTGATATTATCCTTAGCGTCATTAAACCATCATCCTTACGTCCTTTAGATGTAGGCGTTCAAGTTTTTAGATTGTTGTACCTATTTTGTAAGTAGGGATGGTTAAACACACGCTGTTCACATTTTCTGCAGTAAGTATGAGAGAGAATAGAATATGTAAATGTGGGGGACAGGGCGAACCATGTAACTGTGAAGTCATCCTATAGTTTATTTTCTACCTCGTATTTGGCTCATTTCTCATTTGGTGTGTTGTGAAGCGAAATGAAATTGCAATGTAGTCTGTTAATACTTTGTAGGAGTGATGGGAGGGCCCATGGCTAATGCTGGTGGCATGGTTGGTATGGGCAACCAAATGGTGCCACCGTACGGAGCTACTATGCAGAATCAGATGGGGAATATGGGCATGGGATCACAGGTACGTAGCATTATATGCATGACTAGTTTTTGCCAGCGGCTCCGCCCGCGTGGATGTCAGTTATCGCGTAAAAAAGTAGCCTATGTCCGTCTCCATATCCCAGGCGATATCTCTGACAAATTTCATGACGATCGGTTTAGCGGCAGAGTTACTTTCGCATTTATAATATTAGTAGAGATTTATACTTCCTATGAGGTCCTTATAAATGTAGAGTATTTCAGAAGAGTATTTCTTCCCAAACTGTCAAAATCACACTAACAACAAACTTTCTACTCGACGGCCACAAAGTATATATGATTATCTACAAAATCATGATTTGTTTAGAATGCATAACTGTGATAATTAATAGAAAAACATAACTATCTTCTTCTATTGTACATCATTTTGTTAATAGTCATGTCTATTCTTCCGTCGACAAATTGGTGCTCGTGCTAAGCCTGCTGTAAGAGATAGCAGAAAGCGATAAAGCCATCCATTGTATGTTTGTAGTGTTAAATGTATTTTTGTTATGTATTCCTGGTGTACAAAGGGTGAATGCTTCTAGTAATTATACTATGAAATGCAAATCTCTAAGTTAACATAAAAAGAAGAACTAGAAGTATGTATTTTAAAATAATACTACTTACATGTAAATCAATGTTATTGTTGTTTTTGTATTTTAAATGTCCTATTTGCGCCCTAATACTAGATTACGGAGGAAGTTTCAAGAGAATTACAAAGTTCTTTAGAGATTTTGTTTCTATGTTTTCAGGGTATGGGTGTTGGTGTCAGCGGTGGACCTGGTGGCCCAGGCATGGGGCCTCAGACAGTTCAGCAATCAGGTATAAATACAACCTCAATACTGTCTCATTTACTTAAAAACTAATAATATAAAAATAAATATTATCAAGTGTGTGTAGTTTTACCATGCTTGAAGTTTCTACTACTGAAGTGACTAACAACCAATAGAAATAGATTTACATTGCCGCCTAAAGCAATAGGTTAACTCTCTGATTAATTTCCCTTAATGGATCAGTCACATTCTTTCTGACAAACTTTTGCTCTGTTTAAAAAAAATACATTTGACCTCCTATTGTATTTGTTGCTTCTATAGTAAGAAACTATTTTAATGTCCACATAATAGGGTATTTTCTGATTTCATAAAAACTATTTTAATTTGAAGATTTTTTTAACAGAAAAATAAAAATAAATTTTATTAATACACATTTTCTCACTTAAAAACTATTGAAATCTAATTTATTTTTCGTTGTTTTGAATTTACCGCCAAAACGCTCCGTACGATGACTTTTTATCACATGACATGTGACGTCAACTTTGATATATAAAATACTTAGTTTGGCGCCGTTTTAGAAGTATTTTTTTACAGAGGCACCGCACACCAGTAATATCACTTTATATCCATTAAAAATCTTGTTAATTATAAACTCGACATTCACTTATTTACTTACTAACTACTTTAGTTTACACAAAGTTGACGTCACGTGATAAAAAGTCATCGTGAGAAGCGTTTTGGCGGTAAATTCAAAACAACTAAAAACAAATTTGGTTTAAATCGTTTTTAATTGAGAAAATGGATAGAAATCAATTTATTTTTATTTTTCTGTTAAATATCTCGTTCCAATCTTCAAATTAGAATAGTTTTTGAAAAATTGGAAAATACCCTATTGTCACAATTGAATGTAAGCTTCGTTACACCTTTATGTTCAGGTGGCATGCAGGCTGCAGGTGCGGTGTCGAACAACACGGCGCCCCCTCCTGCGCAGCCCCCGCCCCCTCAGCCGCCACAGAACAAGGAGTTCAATACTGCGTCATTGTGCAAGTATGTACTGTTATATTCGCAGCTGGTTCTCAGGGGCTCCTTGTATCGGGTCGAACAATAATAAATGAATACTTTAAAAAACACTAGAAAAACACGCTTTTATAAATGCACGTAAAAACAAAAAATAAATTATGGATCATTCAAGTTGTCTCTATTTCTGGGCTGAAGTGTAAACTATGTGCTTTTAATTATAATATTTGATTGTAAAAGCGTGGGGCGCTGGAACAGGAAAGACTTTCTTGTTAACAAATAATAATACAAACTTCCTGGTGGAAGCAAAATTTCAGCTCAATCGGTTTAAGATCCCCCCCGAGTGGGTTCCCGCATTGTCGTTGCGGGGGGGCTTAGTAACCGTGGTCTCCCATCCACGGTGAAGCCAAGAGGAACCCAACGGTGGGGCCGCTCGTCAGGGCTTTTGCCTTCAAGCCATTGACGTAGCGGCCAAAAAGTAGGTTGCGGTGAGGTGCACCGCAACTGAGGTGGGCCGCGATGTCGAATGGGAGGCATCGCGGCTGAGGGTTACAGGCTGCGGTAGAGGAGGAGTGCCGGTGCTTCTGAGCAGCGCTCTTCCCTTCCGTGGCCTGGACGGGGCCGCCACCGTTTGATGGCGGACGCGGTGGGGCCGCAGGGGAAGAGGAGTGTCGGTATAGCGTCAGCCGCTCTCCCTATCCTCTGCGGCCGAAAAGTGGTAGACGGGACGGCGCGTTGTGTTCCTCACGCGCGCCGTCAAAGATGTCAGCAACCACTGGTGGGGTCCGCAAGGGCCGATGCCTGCCAGGGGTGCGGGTTTGTTCGAAAGAGATACCACGGCCCCTGGCATACGGGCTAGTGAGGGAACACGGGTGGGTTTTAGTCAGTAAAAGTCTGACACGCCCTCCTGCTCTACTCAGCAGGAGAAGTCATTTGATGATTTCCCACCCAAAAAAAAAAAAAAAAATCGGTTTAAGATATCTGCTTCAAAATTGAGTTGCAAGCTTGTAAACAAAAAACGTTTCTGTGGGAAAGTTGTTTGTTATGTTATGATGACTATAATCATGTGTTAAAATATTGGTCACTAATGACCAGTCACCCTTTAGACAGACAGTAGGATGTGGTTGGTCATCAAATAGTAGCCTAAATCACCTTTTAAGACAAAATAGTACGAAGATACGTTTAAAATGTAAAAAAAAACATTTTAGTTTTTTACAGATATTTATTTTGGCTTCATTCATTTTCAGATTTGGACAGGAGACAGTGCAAGATATTGTGAGCAGAACGCAAGATGTTTTCCAGACATTAAAAGCCATAGTAGTAAGTTTAAACACTCAAATAGAATACCCAAAGTTATCATCATCATCATCATCATCATCATCATCACCACCATCATCATCATCATCATCATCATCATCATCATCATCATCATCATCATCATCATCATCATTTCAGCCAAAGACGTCCACTGTTGGACATAGGCCTGCCCCAAGCTCCGCCACTTCGACCGGTACTGTGCTTCCCGCATCCAGCGGACTCCTGCGGCCCTCACAAGATCATCGGTCCACCTTGTGGGAGGCCTTCCAACTTTACGTCTTCCGGTGCGCTGTCGCCACTCCAGAACTTTTCGGCCCCATCAGCCATCCGAGGTTCAACTCTCGTAATTTTAAGAGCGTTCACAGTCTGATCTCAGTCTCAATCTGTCAAAAATACCTCGAGTTTCCATACATTTTTGACAAGTTTTTGACGTTTGACTGTCGCCGAGGTGTCACTGCGACTACATTTTGAACGGTTTTCGAACCGACGAAAAAACGGAGGAGGTTACTCAATTCGACGCGTATATTTTTTTTTTTTTTTTTTTTTTTTATGTATGACCACGCATAACTTTTTCCAGAGTAGTCCGATTTTGATAATTCTTTTTTTATTGGAAAGGGTATACCTCGAAGTTGGTCCCATATAAATTTCGAAGAAAAATTCCAACCCTAAGGGTAAGAAAACAGGGGATGATTGATTGTTTACTCACAGATTTTAATACTGAGTTGTGTATTAAATCAAAAATTAAGCATGTAGTAATTAGTAGATTATAGCCACAAAAAAATATAAAATAAAAACTTTTTAATAAAAAAATTAAACCGCCGAAAAACCGAAAAATAAAAAATAATAAAGTAGCTTTGTCCAACCCCAATAAATAAGTTCGGAAGTCGGTGACTTTGGATATGTATTTGATTATATGTCACCGCCTTCCGAACTTATTTATTGGGGTTGGACAAAGCTAGTTTATTATTTTTTATTTTTCGGTTTTTCGGCGGTTTAATTTTTTTATTAAAAAGTTTTTTATTTACGAGAATTGACCTTCTGTTCTGCGAGCAATGTTCCCTGCCCATCATCATCATCATCATCATCATCAGCCTATAATGTTCCCACTGCTGGGACACAGGCCCACTGCCTTTTAATCTTGGCAATTCTTCGTGCTATGTCGGTTACCTTGGTTCTCCTGCGGATCTCTTCATTCCTGATTCGATCACGCAGGGAAACTCCAAGTATAGCCAGTGGCAGAGTATAGAAAGGGCAATGGAGAGCCCTTTGAGTGAATTTAAGCCTTCTCATGAAGCCCATTGTGAGCAACCACGTTTCGGTTCCATATGTCATCACTGGCAACACGTACGTGGGACGAGAAAATATTGCGAAGCTTCCCGAACGCTACCCAGCTGAGTCGGATTCGACGATTGACTTCTTTCTCGGAGTTATCTTGTAGTTGGTTGAATTGCTGCAGGGGCTCGTGGCTAAGTAATACCAGCTGCACGATTCGATCGATCAGGCTAAGCTACGCTTGCCGCGGTTACTCCGTGAATGGGTGAGACCGTCTTTAAATAACAAGACCCCGCCGTGCCTCGGAAAGCACGTTAAGCCGTTGGTCACAGCTGTCATTCGTGGATATTAACACCAGTTAAGGGTCGTCAAAAGCCCGAAAGTCTGACAACCAGTATTACCAAGGGGTATGGTATTAGCATTAGTCCTGCTAGGCCACTTATTCTTCCCAGCTAAAGCACTAGGAAGTGGTGAAGGGCGGGCGTTTTGGGGACTGTCTTATGTAATTTTGACCTTCAAAAAGTGCTAAGCCTAATTTGAATAAATTACTTTTGATTTTGATCAAGTCGGATAGGCAGTCCCTCCATTTGAAATACTGGTATTCAGCTGCATTCGGTTAGACTGGAAGCCGACTCCAACATAGTTGGGAAAAGGCTAGGCAGATGATGATTACGAATATGATTTTCGTTAGCTGTTAGGTTTTTTCTATGTAAGTATACCAGTGGCAAAAGCATCATATAACACGATTCCTACCGGCTTCCCGTCGGGTATTCGCATCGTATCGCTATTATAAAATGGCACGTCAATAGGTGGCTACTATTCACCGTAACATTCAAACAACAAAAAACGGTTATATTTGGTTATGTAACACAACGAAAAAAATTCTAAAATAACCGGCGAGAAAAGGTCATAATCGGGGACTAAAAATTCATACAATAGCGGTCCCATAATGATGTCACTTTAGGTCACGTGGCACCGCTTGATATTTACGAGAGCAAGCCGCTGTACAACGGGTTATGTAGAGATAGATATAAAACAATGCGTCAGCGAGAACGAGATGGAGGAATATGGAACATTGTATTTGGTTTTCAGCTATTAAATTTTCTTGTATTTAATTCTTAACATTCCTATATTAATTTTATAACGATAGTAAGCATTCTTTATTTATATGTCAGTAAGTAAAAGCCGACCTCGCTTCGGCTTCTCTCTTAGAAAAATTTACACCTCGCTGCTGAAGCAATGTGCAACATAATTAACGCAAGACCTCATACACCCCAATTAGAGTATTGAGTTAAAAGCATATTATAATGACCAAAACTTGTGGTGGCCCTAGCTTGTGCATTTAAAACAAGAGTCTTATGGCCTTTAAATAAGATTGAATTTTCTTTGGATCGATCGGCGGTAGTTATGGCAAAATAGATAATTTTTGACGTAAAGTTCCGTGTGGTGCCGGACGTAAAAGAATACCACCATCCCATTTCTTCCAGTGGGTGTCGTAGAAGGCGACTAAGGGACTTACTAGAGAATGGGCAGCAGCGTTCTCTATGTATTTTACCACCATACTGCGATCGCCAACCCGCCTGCCAAGCGTGGTGATTATGGCAAATCCCCCCTTTCGGGGGAGGGAGGCTTATGTCCAGCAGTGGACGTCTTTCGGCTGATATGATGAGATAATTTTTGAAAAAGTAACTTATGTTTAAAGTTACTGAAATCGATTCAGTAGAAAATTATGAAAAAACAACTTTAAGGTCTTGCGTTAATTCTGTAACATGTTGTATACAATAATAACTTAGTTCTAATTATTTCCAGCCACCAAATGGTACACCTGGCGGTGAAAACGCCAGTAATGATAAAAAAGCGAAAATGCAAGAACAACTGCGCACAATCCGTTTGCTGTTTAAGAGGCTTCGGCTTATCTATGAGAAATGTAACGAGACGTGTCAGGTCAGTACAAACACTACTCGAAAATGCCGTAAATCTTTCACGGAACACATTTATGTACAGTGGCCCTAGTGTGAGTTTTTTTTAACCATCTCGATCTAACGCAACGAGCGCGTTCGGCGCTCCGATTGGTCCTTCACTAATCCAGGGCCAATCGCGAGTGCCGAACGCGCTCGATGCGTTAGATCGAAATGGTTAAAAGAAACACTACGGCCACAGGTCTCAGATCCGGCCTCACATTAACCTTCCCGTTTCCTAATCAAAGAATATTCCGGTTACGAACATTTTGTACAGACGCCAGCCAATCTGTCAAATTTCTTTGAAATATTTTCAACTTTAAAACAAAAGCATAAGGTTCATGTTCAATTGAGACAATTTTACAGTTTAGGGTAGCTTGATGTGCTGGCGTCTGTACCCAAAAACTAAAGTAAAATTAAAACTTAAGCCGGAAAAAAAATCTTATGCGTATTTTGGTGTCTTTAATTTTTTATATGCATTTAACAAAAAATATGCATTTTATTAGGTAACTCGATGCAATGTTAGGCCCTGTACTGTGAATACAAAATGTATTTTTTCAATTCACTGTCTTTATTCGTTAGAGATGCGAATAATGCTTCAAATTGTCGTCGGTGGTGGTTATATTTATGACAGTATGTAGAATTAGCGCAGATAATCAAGCACAGTCGTCGAACCAATCAGTTTGAAGTTTTGAACAAGCAACCTTTGTAGGCTCATATTTTGCCGTCGATATTTGCTAACTGGTATGATGTGAAGCATGTTCGGAGTCCAACTAAGGGACTATCAGAAACACAGATATAAAAAAAAAACCAATCTCAAGGATACATTGGTTCATATAGACTATTTGAGTGGGCTGAACAGGACACATGCTTCGATGACGAGACGATGACAAGAGACTGTGTGGGTGATTGCAGTACCCAAGAGACGGGACTAGTAAACAGGGGTGCTTAAAAACATGATGGGAAGACGATGTATGTACGTCTGGCTCTAGGGCCATATTGGACCAAACTTGCAGAGGACAGAGCACAATAGAGACAGTTGGAGGGAGGCTTATTCCAAACGGCATATTAGGTCTTTACCTATGAAATTGCCGTTCTGCAGTACTGGCCATTTCAAATCAAAATAATTTTTGTTTGGCTAAGAATTCTAATTTCAAATTAATTTTATTTTAAAAACATGGTTTTTTTTTTCTAAAAGTAGTCATTTCTTTATTGATTAGTGTTACATTTTCATCGCATTTCAATCTTTTTCGTCATCATGGATACGTTAAAAATTCGAGTAATTATGGAATATGAGTACCGTCGTGGCAGCAACGCGGCACAAGCGGCACGCAACATCAACGACGTTTACGGAGCTAACACTACAAACCAACGCACCACCTGTTATTGGTTTGCTCGCTTCCGTTCTGGAAATTTCGACCTGAAAAATGAACCTCGCGGTCGTCCGAAGACTTTGGTCGACAATGACGAATTAAAGGCGATTGTGGAAGCTGATGATACACAATCTACGGCTGAATTAGCAGCAGCTTTCGACGTTAGCGTCAAAACAATATTGGTCCATTTGCGTCAAATTGGCAAGGTAAAAAAGCTTGACAAATGGGTGCCCCACGAACTCAATGATCGCCAGCGCGAAGTACGCGTCGAGACGTGCCTTGCACTGCTCAACAGACACACAAATGAAGGAATTTTGAACCGCATTGTTACCTGCGATGAAAAATGGATTCTGTTTGATAACCGTAAGCGCTCAGCAAGTTGGTTGGATCCTGGTTCAGCACCTAAACAATGCCCTAAACGAAAACTTACCCCTAGAAAAGTGATGGTCACTGTTTGGTGGTCTAGCGCCGGTGTGATTCATCACAGCTTCTTACCAAACGGGGTGAGCATTACTGCAGATGTGTACTGTGAAGAACTGAACACAATGATGGAGAAGCTGGCGCATCTCCAACCAGCATTAGTCAATCGCTCGTCTCCGCTGCTCCTGCACTACAACGCGCGACCTCATACTGCACAGCAGACGGTCTCCAAGTTGCAAGAACTGGGGTTGGAAGCTCTCCGTCATCCGCCCTACTCACCAGACCTTGCGCCTACAGACTACTACTTTTTCCAGAATTTGGATAACTTCTTGGCGGGAAAAAAATTTAATACCCGAGAGGCAGTACAAAATGCCTTTGAAGAATTTGTTGCCTCCCGTCCAGCTGATTTCTTTAAGAAGGGCATCAATAAACTGCCACTGCGATGGCAAAGATGCATTGATTGCATGGGTGATTACTTCGATTAATACAAATAAAAAATTCATGAAAAAAATTCGTTTAAATTTTTTCATACAAAACGGCAATTTCATAGGTAAAGACCTATTATAATAGATATTATATGCGGAACAGGGTGTAAAGTTCACTCATCCTCCATAGATTAGGGAGGATCCTCCGAACAGATTGTGTCTGGGGGACAACTGCCCGATGATTGATGTTGGGACGTTGTATAATGCTAGTTGCGAGGCAAACTCAGCTATCGCGATGCAGAAATCATCATCATCATCATCATATCAGCCGAAAGACCTCCACTGCTGGACATAGGCCTCCCCCAAGCTCCTCCACTTCGACCGGTCTTGTGCTTCCCACATCCAGCGGATACCCGCGGTCTTCGCAAGGTCATCGGTCCACCTTGTGGGAGGCCTTCCTACTCTACGTCTTCCGGTACGCGGTCGCCACTCCAGAACCTTTCGGCCCCATCGGCCATCTGTTCTGCGAGCAATGTGCCCTGCCCACTGCCACTTAAGTTTGGCAATTCTTCGGGCTATGTCGGTTACCTTGGTTCTCCTGCGGATCTCTTCATTTCTGATTCGATTGCATAGGGAAACTCCGAGCATAGCCCTCTCCATTGCCCTTTGGGTGACTTTAAGCCTTCTGATAAGGCCCATTGTGAGCGACCACGTCTCTGTACCATGATGATGCAGAAATGCGTGAAGTTTTTTATTATAATATTATTATTACGTTAGTGTGATGCGTAGTTCGCATGTGGCGATGGAGATGTCGCTACAGACACACCGGGCTGCGGGACATACCATGATTTGATTTTGGCTGCTAACAAACGATTTTCCCAAAGTTCAGAAATAAACGCCTATTTTAATTTAAAAAAATGTGACTGTGTTTTAGGGAATGGAATACACCCACATGGAAAGTCTAATACCTCTGAAGGATGAAGCAGAGAACAAGGCGTTGGATGAAAGGCGAAACACTGAATCTTACAGGCTCGCACTAGATGAAAATAGAGAGCTTACAGAACAGGTGAGAGGATCAAACATCATCCTTTTGATGCCAAACACTTGTATTAGAGTCCTGCTCAAGGCATTGTCGTTCGACCATTTTTCAACCTTATTGCATAAGTCATAAGGGTGAAAAGTACTCCACCACCAGTGACCGCGGTTGTACATACCTGTATTGATTTACTTATTGAAGTTCGATACTACTATTATTCAAGATCTCACATTAAACGTTTTTAACATTTATTTTTAATGTTGTTTTAGGTGGTGTTAAAAAACAAACAGTTGAAGGAAGTAATAACTAACTTGAGGACAATCATATGGGAGATTAACGTGATGCTAACAATGAGGCGGTCCTAGTTAGAGGTTAATTTCACCGAAGAAATTGACAGCGATTAGCGAATCTAAACCGCGTTAAAGAGCTGTCAATGTCATAATTTTTGTGAAATATTGCACTGACAGGTGTTGAACGCAGTTCAGACGTGCTGATAGCGATCAGTTTCATCGGTGAAATTGCCACTTAGTGTGGTTGGTTTTAATCTGTCAAGTGCGGTTAATGAGACACAATTGATTTTCTATTGTATCGTACCCTATCGGGTGCGGCCAGGGCTGGAATTCAGACCATCAATATCGTTCATCGGGGACATATAAGACAAATGACGTGCGCTTATGAGTTGCGAATACTGTAATATATCATTACCCAATAGTTTTTTTCTTGAATGAAACTCGGTGAAGTGGTAATACATATGTTTATGTATCATAGCATGGTATCCGAGCGACACTGGAATAATATAAGTTTGCACAAACAGGATAACTTACATTGAAAACATTCACACATACTATACTATGTGTTTATCCTGTGTAGTATACAGGCTGTAAGGGGTACGCTTCCGGAGCGTTCCACCGCGAACGTTGGTTATATACAACCTAAGTGCAAACGGATGCCAATAACCTTTCGCCTTAAATTGGTTATTTTGCATCAATTTAAAACGTTTAAAGCTTCCGTAATGTTTCTACTTATTTTATTTTGGCGGCGCTTTACAAAGGATGCCTAAACCTAAAATCGTCGCTTGGACTTGGGGTCGTTTTTAAACGTGTTTAAACTCAAATAATGGTTCATTTAACTGTTCTGATAGCATAGTGTACAAAAAATGCAAAAAAAGTTGCTAAAAATTGTAAAAAAATGATTTTTTGATGGTACTGTATCGAGAATCACTAGCCATCACGTCTGTCGTCGTTTTCGGAAGCGTTTCCCTTACACTCTGTATATATTAATAAGATGTGATCATTTTAATTAAGAACGCTTATTTAAAGGAAATATTTTTTCTTAATGTAAACCGTATAATTTCATACAGGACAAGTTTTTATCCAGTGCGCAAACTGTAACCATGAATTCAGCATATCATTGTAGACCCACCAGCACATAAATTTTTCGTCGGCTATACAAAAAATAATAATCAGCTGTTCCATACATTTTGACGGAAAAGAAGGTTGAGAAGTGCAATACCTACGGGTATTGCACTTCTCAACCTTCTTTACTTACCATAGATAATTGGTTTTGTTCGCCACAAGTGTTAAAGTGATCTTGTGATCTAGCCTGTTAATATTTTTAATAGGTGATTTTTTCGAAAGTCCCGATCGCATTTATAATAAACTCTCGACGCTCGTGTCGTCTTGCTTCTTTGCTTTATGACCGCGCGTGCCACAAATGACAGCTTCGCTCAGTACGACCAGCAGGCTTAGCATGACGCTTTATATTTCTACTCTTCGGTAGAATAGATATCGCTTGTTTGCATTTCTCGGTACAAAACTGTCAACTGTCTTTATGGCAACGTCATTTTTGTCTACTCTTCCGACGACAAAACGCCTGTCTACGGTTCTCGTGCTAAGCCTGCAGGGGTCTAGTTTGAGATGACGCGACGCGACGATTAATACTTTTCACAAACACATTCCCTGTTTACTTGTTAAGACGCACCGAGGGGTTTGCCAAATAATTGCGTTCGTTGGATCCCTTGCTGCGTGGTTATTACTTAACCGTTTGTTCTGAAAGTTGGAAATATCGCTAACTAGTGACCTAAAATATGAATAATGATTTGTAATTATAACACTGAATTTGATGTTTGGAACCGTTTTAGGTGTAAAAAGGGCATTTGGAAAGTTTCCAAGTTCTTTTTTTACATCTAAAACTAAATATTCGGTGTTAAGATATTAATTATTGCATCTCATAATCAATATTTTAAGTCACTAGTTAGCGATATTTCATATTTCCATACAGTAATATTGCCAAATTAATCAAAACAGTGAAATATTTGACAGCTATTTGCGACGTTGCCCATTTTCAGATTAAACTCTCTTAAGCATTCACTTTATACATCGTAATCTTTAGAAACACGATTAGGTATTTGTAGTTTCCTAGATAGAAAAAATCTAAATTAATCACTAAAGAAAACAAATTAACCCTTAGTACGGTGTAAATACTTCACCGAAGGTGATCAGTTTTTTTTTTTAATAACAGTGCTATGTTACGTGCTAGTATGTTTTCAGCATCTTCACATTTTAAATAAGTTTTTTTTTTTTTTTTTTTATATAAATAATGTAAAAATAATACCACGCTTTAATTAACGCCGGAAGGTCGCTGCGCCCTCAAGGTTTAAGCACCAGCGTAGCCCGCAAAATTCCGTAGGTATGTATTTACAAAATTATAAAAATTATAATTACGGGTTGTATTGATGATTTTAACGATTCTAAGTTCATTTAATCTCATTAAATGTTTTTTTCATGAAAAGTTATTTAATGAGAATAAATGAACTTAGAGGGTTGTATTTTCTACTAGGTGCTGCCTGCGGCTCGGTCCGCGTCAATTTTGAAAATTATCTGGAGTTTCTCTGGCCCAAGGAATAAAAAATTTAATACAAATTTTTACCCCCTATTTCATCCCTTTACAGGGGGAGTTTCCTAAAACCCTTTCTCAGGTGACGTCTCCTACTCATAATCTACCTCTGTGCCAAATTTCATCTTCGTAGGTCCAGTAGTTTTTGAGATTTCGTGTTTAATCAATGATTGAATGAATGTATGAGGAAAAATTTCGCCGGATATACAAAAAAATAATAATAAGCTGTTCCATACATTTTGACCGCGTAGGTATTGCACTTTTCTATGAAACGGCAGATTTTTTTTTTTTTGTACAACCGGCGAAAAATTTCTGCGCTAGGGGTTCTAGAATGATATGCTGAATTCATGGTTACAATTTGCGCACTAGATAAACACTTTTCCTGTGTGTATATAGATTAAGCTATATTTGGTACCGGGTGACCTGCAAATTGTAAAAAAATCAATTTTGCGGGATACCCTGACGATTCCACCTTATCTATACTAATAATAAAGAGGAAATATTTGATTCTTTGTTTGTATGTTTGTTTGCATTGAATAGGCTCCGAAATTACTGAACCGATTTGAAAAATTATTACACTGTTGGGAAGCTACACTATCCCCGGGTGACATAGGCTATATTTTATCCCCGTATTCCCACGGAAACGGGAACTACGGGGGTGAAATTGCGGGGCGCTGCTAGTTATGAATATTTTTGTAAATAGTTGAGTAGTAGATGAGTGTTTAGGTTACTATTGCATTATTTATAGTCAATACTTTAAATATACGAAATAAAAATAATCTTTTGTATGCCAGTAGTTTTATTGTAAGCCTGACCTTTATACCTAGTATTTGTTTGGCACTCGTGTCATGGCTACTGATGTCACTGGTCATGGTGTCTCGTCACAATGCTTTTGTAGTCGAAAATATTTATGGCTGCCGAATTTAGGAAAGCTATTGTGCATTGAAGTTGGTTAATTTGCATTTTAAAGTGGTAATAGCCTAAAGCCGGCAGACTAGCAAGAGATCGGGGTTCGAACCCATATTTCTTCTAGAGTTTATAAAACAGTGAACCACTACATCTGGGTCCTATGCCACAAAATTTTATAACTACAATTTAGAAATTTGTATATGTTAAAAGTGTTTGTACCACAAAACTACATCAATAAAACGAAAAATCCTCACAATTATGTAAATTGATGTGACAAGTCCACAAATGATATGTTAGTAATTTCTGTTATGCAATATTTTGCCTTATTCCATAGAGTTTCACCCTAGGGTGGCAGTTTTAGGGTGTAGCCACCCTAGGGTGAAACTACTCTGAGTAGTATGTATGTATTTTTATAGGTACTTTTATTTTATAGGTATCTTGGGCCAGTTTCTCTAAATGACTGTACGAATTCCGATTATTCACAGCGCCTGTGGCGGACAGATGACCACGCGTTTCCGAGAATCCACCCTAGGGCGGCTGTTTTAGGGTGGCCAATCGGATTAAGTATTTTCTACAATTACCAACAATTATTGTACCTAGGTTTTAAAGTCTTTCTATATAGGACTCAGGTCAGTTCTTATTAGGAAGTCCCTCTCCATAAAGACCTTACGAAATATCTGGCAGCATAGGCAAACCGGATGGTGACCATATAAAATTACTTCTAACGACGTGTTGGATCATTCGGTTCCCTACAAAATGGTTGAGATGGATGGTGCTGATCCACGCGTCATGTTCGTGACCGGGCGCTGTCGGTTGAGATTGCAGGTCATAACTACCAGGGCTTATTTTTATTCTTGTGTTTAGAATTGTTTATTTTTTTTTAATATTGTTCTCACATACAGAAGCAACAAGAATAATGTTCCCAAAATTTTGTAGTATCCATCTTGAAAGAGTGTCCGTGGATTTCTTGCCCGTTCTTCTCCATTGAGATCTACCTACCTTTTGGAATGGGCAACTACCTTCAACTTTCCAACTGATCGACTTTTTGACGTTCAAAAGTGTCTGTAAATGGTTTAATTGAAATAAATGCTTTGAATTTGGGTTTGATCGGAGTGAGTGAATTTTATTCATCTTCGCCACTAGATGCTGCTGCCTTTTACAAGCCGTCATTCAGGCTTTTGGCGATTGAAAACAATTTCGGTCTCAAGACGTTGACTGCTGATCAGCATTCTCCAGACTGGGACATTGAGGATGCATAAAAGAAATTCAAGACACATTAAAAATAAATTATTTACTTCAGTAAGATCCGAGAGTATTCTAAATACAAAATGGCAAACGGCTACGGTTACACATTTTTTTAATAAATAAAGCTAAATGCTAGCTTTTATGAAACTGAGTATTCAAAATTTGAGTTGAGTAGATAGTAATTAAAATTAATAATAACTTATAATTAGGACTTAAGTACGTTTATTTATCTACGTTCGATTGGTTTCGGGATTTCGGAGCTGGCTTTCTTTTTCTTTTCGAGGAGTTTCTTCTCATAGGGACGGCGGTCGACGGTTTCGTCGGCAGGTACTGGAATTTCGTCAGGTTGGGGCTGGTCGGCTTGTTCCGGGGTCTCAGGAGACGCCTCCACCTGCTTTCCTACGCTTCTTCCCGAAGGCAGTTCGTGGAAAGCCTCAGCCAAGTCGAGGTTGATCTCCTCTAGTGGTGTGTCGCCCGACCTGATGTAGACAGGTACGTATCCTGGCACAGGGGGCAGGACCTGCCATTTGGGACGGGCTTCTGAAATAGAAAGATAAGTTGTTATTTTATGTAAAATTATTTATGTTGGCAGTTGGGTCAATATGTCGACGGTCCTTACGTAACATCCCATAACTACAAATATTTTTTTTACAGGAGAGTGCTTCAAAGTTTCAAACACGTGTACAACATGTTCTAGTTAATGTAAGTCATAATAGATTTAATTTTGCCATCTTAGACTTTTTTTTATTAAACTAAACTACACGAAAATAAAACATGCAAATCACGTTTCTACCATTGATAGATACATGATTGTACGTAGGGACCGTCGATTTGTCTCTTCACAGGTGGGAGGCCTGAGCCGAAGGACCGTTTCAGGGCTATTTGATGATGTTTGTGGCTTATCACAGATGCAAGGCGATACAACGTTCATTATAACACGATACGTTCACCAGTTCAGTACAAACCAGTTCTTATAGCAGTGTTAAGGATTTTGATTGAATAATAGTGAGCCTATCAGTTCAAGCCATCAGGAGTAGGAATAACTGACTTGTTTAGAACCCCTTATCGTCACTGAACATTGTAATAACCTACTTCCTGAGGCTTGGCGATCTCAAGGCCAGTTTACAGTTTGATAGCAGAGCATTTTTTATCGGTGCCAATTTTCAAAAGTAGGTCATTCGATGCAGCGAACCGAGAGGACGTTTTTTTAAACCAAGTTTTAATAGCCATTGCTTTAATATAACCTAAGTGAAACCTACAACGAAATCGTTGACCACACCTGCGATGCTGCCACGTTTCGTCAACCCATTGAATCTAGGTAGGTATCTACCTACATAGGTAGCAAGCAGCAGTTACCCACGGAATTGCCGCACAGTTCGTTGAAAATTCGCTCATTCAGAAGTATTTTTTGTGACAAACCGACATTAATTTCAATCATTCAACATATTTAAAATAGCCGTTTTTTGCACATAAAACTCAACTAAGCTTTTATGTTACATCTGACCTCTAGTCAAGCGTGATGAATGACATTGTTTGTTAGCGAAAAGTCATGACCGATTATCTATACAAATTATATCTTATTTATTTTACTAGCGATAGCTATAATTTATTGAGGTTTCATAATATTTCTTGTGAGTTAAACCGAGACTGCGTGTGCGACGTGCTTAGTAATATCGTATCATACGATCTTCCGTGACAAGTCAAGCGTGTTATGCGCATTGAATTTATTCAATTTCTCAACTCTAACATAACATTAATTTCTACGAACAATGCTAGGTACAGCACGCGAACTCTGACAGTCTTAAATTTATCTAATGTGCGGTTTTAATTACAATACAAGTCGCGTGCCCTTTGGGAACGAACGTCTATATAAACTTTCATCCCCTTTAAGGGGCCATAATCAGCCAATCCTCCACGCAGGCCCAGTGCGCGCTAGTAGATATTTGACTTAGAATTTTTGGTTCCAGGACATGCCGGTTTCCTCACGATGTTTTAATTCACTATTTTGAGAGCAGGTGTGATTAAATAATTTACACAAAGCAAAGCGCCTGTCTGGGTTCGAACCTACGAACCAACTCGTAATTCGCGGCCGTTAGGTACTGCCTACTGGGCCAACACTGGTCTTTTACGATGAATTAAAAAAATACCCCTTAGTGCTCACCTTAGGCAATGGGTTGTCTGTGAGTGAATTAATGAATTAAAGATTTTTTTATTAACAAAGAAAGATAATGGCGGCAATAAAACGATTCTAGCTCATCTGATGTATGAAGAAACTGAAGAAAGTTACCGAAATTAAATCCGTCTGCTTGCAAGAGCACGGGTCCCGATACATCGCGCGTTGCACGATGATATCGCATGCATCTGCGCGTCGTAAATTTGCTAATACCTAGAGATAATGGCTAGGCCGGGACTTGTTTAGGTCACTTTCCTTGTTACTGCGGTCGTTCAACCGAGTATTAAACGCAGATGAAACGAGATACCGATACGCAGATAGACAGTGCGAAGATTTTATGATTGGTTATTTTAAGCGAATTCAGGCGTTGCTGTATTCAAATTAAGTGGGTAGGTACGTTTCTTTTTGTGGATATTGGCGACACGAAGTATGGGAGTTTCAGATTGTTATTCTCGCACTCAGCTACCTAATAGAAAAATGCACCGACAGCCTTGAAAAGGTATCTTGGATAGACTGGATGTGATATGACACAACTTGAGGGAAGCATTTGTTATAGCAGTAAATTGAGATAGGTTGAGTTGAGCCATACATCCAAATCATTAGTCCGTAGTGTCAGGAAGTTACATTTCGACTAGGAATTTTATAGAGTTAGTTTTAATTGTGGACACAATGAACCATTTCCTGATTTTCTGTGTAAAATAGCGGATGAGAAAAGACTTTGGGGAAACGATTTAATGTTATTTATTACGTGTGTATTGGATAATCGAGAGGTTTACCTATGCACCTACAGGTGGTTTTGTTATTTCCTGGCCTTTCACCAAGCCCAGTCACAGTGATAACAATCATTCCTTTTCTTGATATCATCCTCGGTCCAGCCGTTTACAAAAATGATAGGGTCGGCTTCCAGTCTAACCAGATGCAGATTACCAGTATTTTAAGTGGAGCGACTGCTTATCTGATCTCTACATTCTACAGCCTAGTTACTGGGTAACGCGATCCCCCTTGGTAAAACTGGTTGTCAGACTTTCGTATTTCGTACGACTCGAAACGACTGTCAAGGATCTTAAAATTATAGCCGGGACCAACGGCTTAGCGGGCTTTCCGAGCCATGATAGAAACAAAGATGGCCGTCAATCCCCACGGACTGACCTAGGCCAGCATAGCTTAACCTGATCTGTCGACCCGAGCGGTTGTTATTTACTTTCCCGTTCAAGATACCAAGTGCTAAATGTCACCTAGCCTGCAAGTATCGCGGTCATGAATGGTCACGGTCCAGCCACTTGAGCGCTTGACGTAGACACAAGCTATTCTCGACGAGATAACTACGTACGTAAATTCTCCGGGGCGCAGGTCTGTACAATCTAGCTGTTTCGATTAGACAATTGCTGCAATTCAGTGCAATAAATAGATTTTACTGCGCAACTAGATACAGTTCTAGATTGAGTGATCCTAAACTTGTCCCCTTTAGCCGGCATTGAGCTCACGCTTGTTCAACGGGTGTCATCATCAATGTTTTTTTTATGCCCAACCTGGACCTTCTTTCTTGTAGGTTAGTACACATAGAATCAATTATAATCACCCTATAATTTTCCCACTGCTGGGACACAGGCCTCCAATCTTCGAGACGGAGTGAGCTGTAATCTATCTTGCAGTGCCAGTAGGTTTGTCAACCAATGGTAGATATCACATGTCTTCGAATTTCTGGTTCTAGGACATGCCAATTTTCTCCCGATATTCTTCTTAACAAGATGAAATTGTTAACACAAAGTAAAGCGCCTGCCCGGGTTCGAACCCACGACACGGCTCGTCAGAGCCGTTACCGCTGGACCACCACTGCTCCAATATATTAGGTAGGTAAATGGCGTGATAAAAAGATTAACCAGTTAGCAATTTGGGAACTTCGTGTGTGCTTTTTTACGCAAAATTATTTTCTGTTCAGGAATAAAAACATTTAATAAAAAAATTAAACCGCCGATAAACCGAAAAGTAAAAAATTATAAACTAGCTTTGTCCAACCCCAATAACTAAGTTCGGAAGGCGGTGACTTATAATTAAATACATTTCCAAAGTCACCGACTTCCGAACTTAGTTATTGAGGTTGGACAAAGCTACTTTATTATTTTTTACTTTTCGGTTTTTCGGCGGTTTAATTTTTTTATTAAAAAAAGTTTTTATTTTATAATTTTTTGTGGTTATAATCTACTAATTACTACATGCTTAATTTTTGATTTAATACACAACTCAGTATTAAAATCTGTGAGTAAACAATCAATCATCCCCTGTTTTCTTACCCTTAGGGTTGGAATTTTTCTTCGAAATTTATATGGGACCAACTTCGAGGTATACCCTTTCCAATAATAAAATAATTATCAAAATCGGACTACTCTGGAAACAATTATGCCTGGTCATACATAAAAAAAAAAAAAAAAATACGCGTCGAATTGAGTAACCTCCTCCGTTTTTTCGTCGGTTCAAAAAGGCATGTAGTTACTTACCATGATTTGTTTAGGTCGAGCTCTTCAAGTCTATATTTTAGCTTGTATAGCTAGCATGCTGATAGGAAAGAACTCTTCTACTTTTGGAAATTATCAACCGAGACCGAAAGAGGATCAAACATCAAAATGTTTGGTTATTTTTTTACATAACCAAGGACTCTCCAAAGTTTAAAATTGGTTTGATACAACGATCTATTGGTAAGTTTGAAAAGGTATAATCAAGGTATTTCTTATAAAAAAAAAATTATATTTCATTTTCAATCATTAGATTGTTTATGTAGCAACACGTCAAAGCTTAACGAAGATATTGTGTTCATCTCTATCTATATTGTTATGAATGTAATATTGTTCAAGATCGATCAAGTTAAAAATACTTATTTATGATTATTGCTTTCAAACATCAAATTCCTTTACAATCAGTGTTGTTTGTTTCCACAACTGAACAGTAGGTACAAAATCTGGGATTTTTATAAGACAGTTGGTACGTGTTGCAATCATGCGGTTAAAAGCTCTTACGCATCGATGCTCTGAGATCATGACAGCTTTTCTCTAGGTGGGTACCATTGCGGACAATGGTGGTCGACAACGTTTCAACCTTATTGCTTAAGGCATAAGGGTGAAACATATCCATCGCTAGTGTCCGCGGTTGTACCTAAGTATAAGGAAATGACCTTTTACGAAGGCATTTCTGCATATCCTTCAGTAAAGCCACATAGGGAGTTCTTTTTACAAAACTGACAACTTAGTCCGGTGCTAAGTTGTCATTTTTGTATTGAGAACTTTAAACCTAAATGGAAATAAAGTTGGAATTGCAAAACTCAGAGCTTTACGCTAGAACTAAAGCTAGATCGTATTTTTAACCGACTTCAAAAAGAAGGAGGTTATCAATTCGACATGTTTATATATATTTTTTTTTTTTTTATGTATGTTCGGGAATAACTCCGTCGTATATCGACGGATTTGCAAAATTATTTTTTTGTTCGAAAGGGGTTTATTCCGAAATGGTCCCATATTAATTTCATATAGATCTGATGATGCGTTTCGGAGACAGACAACGGAACTCTTCAAAACTTTACAGCAAATCAACCGCGAATGCTGCTATCGCATAAATATGCATTGTTTTGACCCCAAAGATGATGAAATTTCGAATTGGTGTGGGGTAGGTAACTAAAAAGTGAAAAATAAAAACTTTTTTCAAAAAAATAACAACCGACTTCCAAAAAACACTACAAAGTGCAAAATAACTTTAATTTCGGAAGGCGGTGACAAAGAATTGAAATACCTACACCTCCAAAGTCACCGCCTTCCGAAATTAAAGTTATTTTGCACGTTGTAGTGTTTTTTGGAAGTCGGTTGTTATTTTTTTGAAAAAAGTTTTTTATAAAAATATGTTTGTTTCTTTAATTTAACAACATCTTAACTTTTTAGGCATCAACAAATGCCTAGAAATGTAGCTAATAATAAGGTACCTAAGCCTCGACCAACATCTCAGGAGGCTCTCATTGCACGGCTGGATCAAGGGCTTGATTCAGAAAGCGGTAGGTACTCCTAGACACGGCACGCATAGTCAGGATGTTCCTTTCTCTAGAGCCCTGACCACCGGCATCTTGGACCCTGCTCCTGATGCCGATGGGCCACTATTTTTTTATATTTTTAAATGTTTTTTTTTAATGATTTTTGTAAAAATATTTAAAAATATACTAAATAAGTATAAAAAATGGAATAAAGGATAATAATAAAGGTACCTAATATTAAACCACTTCAGAACAACTAACATCAGGTTATAGCAGACATTAAAACCAAAGCTGCATTGGTATCTCGTCGATGCGCATGCGCCTTTACACTGATTGCTCACAAATAACGAGAAGCTGCTGAGTAAAACCGTTAAAATTAAAATGCCTTCATGATTACCTATAAAATGTTCTAACAAGTACCAGTTTGTTTGAATGTTAGCGTCGCCGTCGTGGAGATGTGAATGTATGGCCGGACGCACCGGCTTTCTAACGGTCGCCGGCGTCCATCCGACTCAAGGCTGAGTTTTTGCTTGTCAAAACGCTAACTGTACCTGCATCATTTGTCCAGTACATTTCACCCAAATGTATCCCGCAACACCTATCGATTTTCTTCTCAAACCCAAGACAGATAAGATTTAGAATCCAATGCACATTCTCCAGATACAAGTGAAGGTGTCTTCGTCTCATAATGCTCTTTAATTCTATTGCTTGCCCTAGTTTTGATGCTAAAAAATTGGAACAAATTGTCTCGTATAAATATTATCACTTTGGGGCCTACATTTTGAACCGGACAGTCCGCTTATACCTGCAATTGTAGTTTGTTTGTGACTTTTTCTTATTTTTGTTAAAAAAGTAGGCACTTACTTATATAAATACATTTTTATCGGTATTGTGTTGTGTATGTAGCAAATAGAGCGAAGACAACTGGGCTAATACGCAGTTAAATGGCTTGAACTTAGGTAGATATCAGGCATACATCGGTCATACACGATCATATTATATTTGCGCATTATATTTTTTACAAAGATAGTGTAAAAAAGTAATACAATTGATGGACGTGAGTAATTATAATTAATTGTTCCTCTTATTCATACTAGTAATCTATAAAGTCACGCGAAGTAGTATTTTGATACAAAAAAATTCAAATGGACTTTGCTGGGTACCTAATATTTTTTGTTATAAATTGTATCTAACAATGTAAAGTGTTATAATATATTTTATCACAAATGAAAGTGGTAGCGCTACTGTTGAAAATGAGGCCCTGGGTTTAATTTCCAGAACTGGCAACGGAATGTTTAAGGAATTATAGAAAAACCCAGCAATAGCGATTTACCAGATATAGGAACTGAACCGGGAACCCACGATCGGCAGTGTTTTAAACAATCGGCAATGGAATTTCTCAGTACGTCCCTGGGTCTGGAATTGTGCCGGATTGATGGCAATAGCGTGTAGATGTACCGTGTGGTGCCGGACGTAAAAGAATAGCACCGTCCCGTTTCTTCCTGTGGGTATCGTAGAAGGCGACTAAGGGACTTACTAGAGAATGGACAGTAGCGTTCTCTATGCATTTTACCACCATACTGCGATCGCCAACCCGCCTGCCAAGCGTGGCAATTATGGCAAAACCCCCCTTTTGGGGAGGCCTATGTCCAGCAGTGGACGTCTATCGGCTGAAATGATGATGATGGCAATAGGCTGGCCCCTATTACATGGGACTTAAACATAACTGACGAAATATGGGTGTACTGTAGGTACACCCTTGACTAACCCTTCGGGGAAACAGGCGTCATGTTATGTAGTCTAATTCCATCATTGATACTTTTACTGAAAATACTTCGCAAGACGTTTGCAAAAGTTTTAACACATAAACATCTACGAATTGTTTTGATCAATTGAGATGTTTGGAGTGAAATGCAACAAGTTTAGCTACATGACCACGAAAGTGGGTCAGTGAAGCGTCAAGCTGCGAGTTTCTTATCTAAATAAGTCTAAACAACTTACATACGGCGACAATCCCGAATATAAATATAGATATTAATTAACGCTGACAGCTTATCTGAAAGTGCGTCTTAATTATTGCAGAATTTATAAAAAATGATCGATTCATTGAATGAGCCGTTTTTATTTTGATTGATTGATTTATAAATCATCGATTCATCATAGCGTTATTAGAGACTAGTTTTTGCCTGTGGCTTCGCCCGCGTGGAGGCCGGAAATTACCATAGCGGAACGTATGTACTACCGTGATGAAAAGTCAATATGTAAAAAAATCCTATATGTTAATTCAGGTTTTATACTATTGGGGTCCACAAGGGCTAAATCGCCAGGGGTGCGGGATTTTCGAAAGAGATACCGTGGTTTTGCTTTTCTTAAAGATTATTTCAATTTAAATAAATAAAAAACCTGCTGTTTCAATTTAATTACTTCTAAATATAAAATTAATAAATATGTGATGTCACACAAGGGGGGAGGTGGTTTCACAAGTGTGACCACCTGTGACAAGAACCACCATATAATTTGTGTGTCGTAATTTATGGATGGGCCCTAATCTCCGTATTTACATAACTTCTAGCTAATTCAACTTCAAGTTTCACTCTGTTGTTGTTGTCCATCGTTTCTTTTGTCTACTTCTTCTACTTCTAATAGCCTAGCTTCCATTTTCAATAAATTACCACGCAGTACGACACATTTGTTCATTAAACTTTTTGCTTTAATTTTCTAGAGAAATTAAATAGATAGTAAGTACTTCATCATCTTCCTAGCCTTTCCCAACTATGTTGGGGTCGGCTTTCAGGCTAACCGGATGCAGCTGAGTAACAGTATTTTACATGGAACGACTGTCTAAATGAGCTACACAACCCGCTAATACAATAGTCCTTGGTAAGGTTGATTGTCAAACTTTCGGGCTCCTGGCGACCCGTAACGACTTTCAAAGATCTATGAATTACAGGCGGGACCTATGACTTTACGTGCTTTCCGAGGCACGGAGGAGTCTCGTTATGTTAAGATGGTTACCCATCCACGGACCAACTGCGGCAAGCGCAGCCTCTTAAAAGCCATATAAAACCTTTTTAATCGCGACGGGACGTTACGTGAGAGTCATTGTCCTGTCCAGTGGTGTGTAGCCCAGCTCGGCTCGGACCGGGCCAATCGTGTTTGTTTTTGCATTATTATAAAATTCCTTCCATAAACTTTTCAAGTACTACACTACTGCCATGTTTACTGTCCAATGCTTTGTTAGTTCCGCTTCGATGAGCTTTGAGGGAGCTTTGTCGTTATTGTATATTGAGATATTTGAGACGAAGTTTTAGCCGCTATTTCACCTGTCTCATCACAATTTTGTTGCTGTTTTTGTTTCAGACAATTTTAGTATAACGAGCACTGTTGGCAGGTATTTTTAGGTACCGATTGCAACCTTTCCTGGAATTAATTTGGCCCCATAGGTCGATGATATCATTTTCTCGAGTTTCGATTTTGATAAAAACAGTTGTGCAAAAAATAACTGCGGCCAGGTGACTAATATTGATGGGCAATGAGATAAGTTGGTCATGAGAATTATTTTATGCCAATTAGTTATTTATTAAGTAACGTTAGTCAGAAGTTTTTTAGCAGATATTTGGAGAAGTCATCAATTAGTGTCAATAATCGATTCGTTTTACGGATATCGCAATTAACAAATATAAGATCCGTTAGGAATGTCTCGTAATTACCTGATTCCTGTTTCGGAAGACAGTAAAATTGAAGCTTAAGATAGAGACGTGCTGTGAATACGGACGAGTCAAACTAGTTCGTAGATAATCTTAGGTTGTGTGCAGACTAGAAGCAAGACTGTCTTTTGACAGACTATCCGGAAATACAATTAGGTAGGTTCACTATGAAACCAGCGATGTCGCGCATACTGAAAACGAAATAGTAACTAAACCCAGTTTCCAAAAACCTCCTGAACTATTTTGATAGAAGCCGAACCTGTTCAGAGTGCCTACTCTCTAACTACGTCAGCGAAATTACGGGCCCATCCGAAAGCATTACGAAACTGCGAAGTAAATCCTACAACCGATTAATTAACTTTATTGGACGGGAAAAACATATCGGGAATAGGGACAGCTATCACATCGTGTTGTCATTCATTCTTAATTCGGGCTTCAAACTAATCGTAGGTAGGTATGTCCGAATTGAAACGCCCGTTAATTCTTCCAAAACTACGGACTTCGTGCTTAGGGAGTTGGCATCCTGGCTAGGGCTACAACACTGTTCTACGAGTGGTTTAGCTCTAGTGTGCGCAACAATCTTAGATGGCTCAGGATCTACAACATTCCTGCCATCAAACCTTTTTGTTACATCCTCTTTAAGTGATGATGAAGCCTCATTCGATTTTTTTGTTTTTTAAATGAGTCTATGGAGTTATCTTTTTTAACCAACTATAACAGTTAAGTGCAGGGCATTACGAAGATAACAAGCCAGGTTTAAAAAAAAAGTTAAATACGGCAGTAAATCCCTTAAGGTTTTTTTTGTTAATGAACAGACCTACTGTTTTATTTCATAACAACAGTAGGTACGCTACCATAAAATTGTTTACGGGTACATTATTTTTTTGGGTAAATGGAGTTAACAAACAAGAGTCTGATTATTAATCTCAATCACGGTATCAAAATTAAACGTGACTTACGCGTTAGCTATGAACTTTTTTGGTAACCGTAAATTAATTTTGATTAATTAACCAAACTGTTAAATTAGGTGATTCAATTGCACTGGAAGTAGTCAACGTTTATAATTAAATTGAAAGAGAAACATTATGGTATTTGGTTTTGATTTTTAATACCAATTAGCATATAAAATTAAGTGTCAGACAGAATTTGAATCATCTCTTAATTTGATTATAGAAAAACTTGTTAACATTTATGTTTTTTTTTTTTCAATTTTGTTGAATATCTTACGAACTTATGAATATAGAATAGCCTTTAATTGAATATGTTTTTTGAAAAAAAAAAAAAAAAAAAACAACTGATCTGGGCTCACGATCACGGAAAAGGATCGTCGTGTCACGATCTGATCCACGCCCGATATCTCCGTGACTTAACGATGACTAACAAAGATAATGCTTAATAATTAACGTCGTGATTAGTCGTGAACTGTTTTTGTTTTAACACTTAATTCATATTCGATACAAGTTTTTTTTTTACCGAGTTCCAAAATAGAGGAGGTTCTGTATTCGACGGTTTTTTTTTTCTAGTGGTAATTACGAATTCATGAACAAAAACCACTTGCGTGTATATGTATTACAGTTTAAATTGAGATTTATGTTTCTTAAGGTGACACTTGTCCACATTTTTTCCATACAAACTTCGGGAGGGTTTTACTCCACTGTCTGACTATGTACATCAAAAATTAAACATGGTATGATTTTGTCTCGTTATTATTATTGTCTGTACGGAAACAGAATACTAAAATAAAAAGCTATTAAAAAGTTATGAGCCAGCAAAGATTCGTTTTTCTTGCTAATTTAACCTAACTTTGAGCGTGTTTAAGTAATAAAAGTAGTGTAAAATCTCGAAAACCAAGACGGTACCGACAAAGTTCAATTAACAATAAGTTCAATAAACTTTATTGGTCTTTGATTTATGCAGTGGTTTTTTCATAAAACCCGATCTTCTGAAGGACTTTTCTTAATTTTTTCGCGATTTTTTTGCCAAAAATGCTCCTGCATCTCACTCAATAACGTTGTGCGTGTAGACTAGAGTCTAACTGCTCACCGCTGATACTATCTCTGTCGGGTACGAAGCCTGGTGAGACAGCGTGATTTTTAGCCAGGCCCACCAGTGAGTTCGAGCCCGCGCAAAGTGTGCCCTTAAATGGTGCATACGACTACGTTACATCATAAACATTTAATAGCCTATTAGAATAAATTGATTTCGTGTATTGCAATGCAGTCGGGAAATTAATAAAGTGTATTACTTACACCTAGTTTTTTTAGAAACAGGTAATTCTTTAAATATATTTTTTAAATAAATAAATTGAAATGAAAACTTACCAATAACAACACAGAAAACCACACAAAGAACTATCAAAGACTTGTACATTTTGTTTTAATTTAATACGTAGCAATAAAAAAAAAGTTGTTCAAAATTCGCGGTATACTGTCGTGTGCGCTTGCACAGGTGGCGGGTTGCGCGGAAGACTGCGGGCTAACAAGTGATGCGCGCGCGCTCACATAACCGGATTAAAAGCACTAGGACCTGCACACACTGCCACTAGCAACTAGTGTAGTACTTGCACTAGATATCAGATAAGTTCTACTGCAACTATTGTTCATGAGAAAGTTTAGTTTCAGTCACTTTCTCGGGTACTTCGAAAACGGAGTTTCTTGTATTGCAAGTTTCAACTAAAGAGCTGATAAATCTATGCAGTAGTAGATATTTATCTTGAAATATTACACGCTACCGGACATTAAAGAATGTTAGTTTGTGGCCAGTTAGCCATTAATAGATATTCAAGTTGGAAATCGAAATAGAAGTACTGAATGGTTGTTGTATGTCTACGCGGTCTACGCCAATTATTATCAAGTACCTCTGACGTCACCAATACTCTGTGGAGTGGATAGCGAGCGGGTTGGTGACCCTAGAGCTTGGCAAAATTATCTAGACATATGATATAGCATCTAGCTTGAAAACAGTTGCGATAGATCATCAACAGCTCTTAGAGGATTTCTGACTTCTTGTTACACACTTTCAACGTGCAGGGGAATATATAGAAAGATCCTAGAAAATTTACGGGTATTCAGAAACCCGAAATCTGACAAGCGGTCTTAGCAAGGGTTTTCGCATACCCAGTAACTGCGGGTTATGGATGTCAGATAGGCATCCACTTCATGTAAAATACTGGCAGCTACAACTGCATACGGTTAGACTGGAAACCGAACTCAACATAGCTGGAAATAGGGTAGGTAGATGATAATGTTTTGGCTACGTACTTCGCCTGAATATAATTTATTAAAAGTAATAATAGTAGTAATAAACTAAGGCATTTCTTTCACAGACTTTTTATTTTTACATCAAAGAGTCTAGGCCAGGCATCAAGGCTCAAGAAAATAGGTGGGTCATTCAGATGTCAATGTATACGCTTTTATAATAAACTTCCAAGCCATGCTCAAGATCTAAGTCTCAATAAATTTAAATCATTCATCAAACGTAAGTTGTGCCTGAAATCCTTTTAAATACCGTTAAAGATTATATTGAGGACAAATAAGCTTGGGATTGACCTGCTCCAATTTTGTATACTGAATGTTGTTTTTTCTTTGTTTTGCTCTTTGACATTTGATTATTATTATATACACTTTGACATTTGATTATTATTATATACACTTTGACATAAATATTTACTTTGAGAAGTATAATATTATTTTTGTTTTAATTATTGTGAATGTGAGGACTATGTGGTATTTTTGTTTTTGTATTTCGTCTCTTTCTCAGTTCGTTTTTAATGTTAATCTGGCAGTTTGAGTACTTTATGCGGCCTACCCAAATGTCCTTTCTTTGGTATTGTTCGTCAAATCGTTGAGCTCCTCAAGTTCTGAGTTGAGCCGTATGATTACTGATACATGCGTGCACTGATTGGACAGGTCCACTCAACCTGTGTGGTTCTTTCCTCAAAAGACCATTTCAGACACCAATCCACATGGTCTTCACATGATCTGACCAAGATTATGTCTGGACTTTAAAAGAGACTGTGACCTCTGAGTTTGTTTCGGCCTTTCTTCTCAGAGTAGTCAGATAGGAAAAGCCGACCTCAACTAGTTTAAAAAAAATATGATTGACGTGTAAAAGTGTTTGTACAAGCCTACTTACAGAAATAAAATCATTTATCATTTATCATCATTTGTCAAGGCCCGCTCCAAATTAACCAATATGCCGATTTTTTTCTGACAGAAGAGAACATGAATGACATGATTCAGTCTAAAGGGCTGCATTGTAATTAAATCATGGTAAAACCTAAACCGATGCGGGAAGCATAGAACCGGTCGAAGTGGAGGAGTTTGGGGGAGGCCTATGTCCAGCAGTGGACGTCTTTCGGCTGAAATGATGATGATGAAAACCTAAAACATGGGACCTCATGTTAATAGTAGAACATGGAAAATATTAACTGAAGGTAGCCAAGCACCCCGAAGAGACTACTATGAATTCATGAGCTATTATTGGGTAAACAAGAGCAGTAGTGAGTTACTGCTTAGTCCTCAACCTACGAGTTGTAGGCCGTAGGGTCGAATCTAGACTGTACTTTGTGAAAATTATTTCATCACCACTGCTCTCAAAACGGTTAAAGAAAACATCGTGAGGAATCTAACGTATCCAAAAATAAAAATTTGTAGATACTTATGTGACATCTACCATTCCGCACTGAGCCTGCGTGGTGGATTACGGCCCACTCTCTCACCGATAGGAGACTTGTGTTCAAGCAGGGGAACATTATCGGCTGATTATGCGATTCGGAGCTAGCTTTTGTCCGCGGCTCCGCCCGCGTGGATGTCGGTTACCGTGTAAAAAAGTAGCCTATGTTTTTCTCCATATCCCAAGCTATATCTTTGCCAAATTTCATGACGATCGGTTCAGCGTTTTAAGCGTAAAAGCGTAACAGACAGACAG
This sequence comes from Polymixis flavicincta, assembly GCA_949987655.1. NCBI lineage: Eukaryota > Metazoa > Arthropoda > Insecta > Lepidoptera > Noctuidae > Polymixis > Polymixis flavicincta. The sequence goes on from OX465173.1 coordinate 21,704,086, forward strand.
AGTTACTTTCGCATTTATAATATTAGTAGGGCCTGTAGGAAAGTAGGGATTATGTAGGCATAAATGGGTTGGAGAAAAACTACTTATTTATTTTCAGTAACTACTTAGGGGCCATCCATAAATTACGTCACACGTTAGGGGGGAGGAGGTCGAAATGTGATATTGTGTCAGGCCCAGGGGTTCAAAAGCTTCGTGAGGTCACATGTCAAAACCAAAAATAATAAAACTACTTACCTACTCTTACTTCTAAATATAAAACTGAAAAATATGTGACGTCACACAAGGGAGGAGGGGTTTTTACAAGGGGGGTGTGTCAAAAAACCATAAAGTTAGTGTGACGTAATTTATGGATGGTCCCTTAAGGTGACACTTGTCCACATTTTTTCCATACAAACTTCGGGAGGGTTTTACTCCACTGTCTGACTATGTACATCAAAAATTAAACATGGTATGGTTTTGTCTCGTTATTATTATTGTCTGTACGGAAACAGAATACTAAAATAAAAAGCTATTAAAAAGTTATGAGCCAACAAAGATTCGTTTTTCTTGCTAATTTAACCTAACTTTGAGCGTGTTTAAGTAATAAATGAGTGTAAAATCTCGAAAACCAAGACGGTACCGACAAAGTTCAATTAACAATAAGTTCAATAAACTTTATTGGTCATTGATTTATGCAGTGGTTTTTTCATAAAACCCGATCTTCTGAAGCACTTTTCTTAATTTTTTCGCGATTTTTTTGCCAAAAATGCTCCTGCATCTCAGTCAATAACGTTGTGCGTGTAGACTAGAGTCTAACTGCTCACCACTGATACTATCTCTGTCGGGTACGAAGCTTGGTGAGACAGCGTGATTTTTAGCCAGGCCCACCAGTGAGTTCGAGCCCGCGCAAAGTGTGCCCTTAATACCAAACATTAACATAATTATGTGGGCTACCCAATAGGTGGCCTGGCCTAGATAAATTGGAAACACCTAGATGTAGGGGTGATAAACTTTCCAAATATACAGGGTTGCACCATCGACGCGCGTTCTGAAACCACTAACCATGAATTCAGCACATTATTTTAGATACCCTAGCGATAGCGGTCAAAATCTATGGCGAAGGCTTTTTAAAGAGATAACTTCTACATTCTTCTTCGGCATTTTTGAGATGGGAATAAACAATTGAACTCGCGACACTGTTACTGTTACCGCTACCGACACCTCTGTGTATAATTATGACAGACGCGAGCACATCAAGCTATCCCAAACTGTACAATTATCGCAATTGAACATGAACCTTATGCTCATGTTATAAACTTGAAAATCTATCAAAGAAATTTGACGGATTGGAGTATCTTGATGTGCTGGCGTCTGTACATATATTGTGTATGTACGTGCATAGATATGCGCGTCGATCTAAATAGAAGACAAAGGGTAGGCAGGAACCTCGTTCAAAAAGGTAGCCCTGGGAACCTATGAACGGTTTCCTACCTAACTTGTAGGTACAGGGAAAAGTTTTTGTTAAACAACATCGAGCTTTATGCCTATGTTTTTAAAAATTATTTTGCTGAACTTTCACCTATGTAGAATACAATATTGTTATCTCAAAAATGATTCATAGTAAATTCCAATTAAACATGTTTAAGATTCATTTCTAGGTATTACGTACCTACTATATATATTTATTTTAATGTTAGGTATATCAATTATTATCTTGACCGTTATTTTGTGATGCACCTCTAACCTCGGGCTTTTACGTATGAGAATCTTCGGCATGATTTTACATTAAAAAAATATTTACCTAGGTTAGGTTAGATAATAATTTTATCAAGTAATAACAGCCGCACGTGTCGCTCGATTAGGTTAAGCTACACTTGCTTCGGTAAGTCCGTGGATGGGTGACCATCTTTACACACTAATACTCGTACCTCGAAAGCCCGTTACACGGTCGCGGCTGTCATTTGTATATCTTTGGCAGTTTGTAGATTACGGGTCGTCAGAAGCCCGAAAGTCTGACAAGTAGTCTTACCAAGGGGTATCATAATACCTACTAGCTTTTGCCAGCGGCTTTGCCCGCGCGGAACCTACATCCCCTATTTAACTCCCTTAGGGGTTGAATTTCGAAAAATTCCTCGTCGAATTTCGAATATTCATATAGATTAATACCCATTAACTGGGTTGTGGAGGTCAGAACGGCAGTCGCTTCATGTAAAATACTTGTATTCATCTGCATCCGGCTAGATTGGAGACCGACTCCAACGAAGTTAGAAAAGGGCTAGCCAGATAATGAATTACTAAAATAATTCAAAATGTAATGTTATGTTTTGCACGAAAACGAGCAGTGGTGGCCAAGTGGTAACGGCCGCGACTTACGAGTTGCAGGTCGTGAGTTCGAACCCAGACAGGCTCTTTACTTTGTGTAAATTATTTCATCACCACTGCTTTCAGAACGGTGAAGGAAAACATCGTGAGGAAACCGGCATGTCCTAGAACCAAAAATTCGAAGACATGTGACATCTACCAACGCGCACTGGGCCCACATAGTGGATTATGGCCCAATCCCTCTCACCGAGAGGAGGCCTGTGTCCCAGCAGTGGGAACATTATAGGCTGATGATGATGATGATGTAAATTTTCAGAAGGTCTTCTAGTCACAAAACGAGGACACTCTAAGTAGGTAATTGATATTCATAAGCACATCCAAAACAAAAGGATAGGTTTTCAATGATTATTTCGACCAAAAGTAATTGGGTACATGCTTAACCTATTCTGCATTAAAATTGCACAATTTTTTTTCAATCGATAGACAAAAATGTAGCTTTTCTATTTTATGAATAGGTACTAGCTAAATATTATATCATTACCTATATTGTTGAGAGAGCAGTGGTGGCCAAGTCATAACGGCCGCGACTTACGAGTTGTAGGCCGTGAGTTCGAACCCAGCCAGGCACTTTACTTTGTGTAAATTATTTCATCACCACTGCTCTCAAAACGGTGAAGGAAAACATCGTGAGGAAACCGACATGTCTTAGAACCAAAAATTCGAAGACATGTGACATCTACCAACCCGCACTGGGCCCGCGTGGTGGATTACGGCCCAATCCCTCTCACTGAGAGGAGGCCTGTGTCCCAGCAGTGGGAACATTTATAGGCTGATGATGATGATGATGACGTTGTTGAGAGTCGTGGCTGAGGACCTGAGAGCTCCTGTGCCGAGGCATCTCATGCGGAATCATTGTCCGCATGAAATGCCTCGCAAGTACATGACTCACTAACTTTTCTGTTGGAATTAAATAATATGTTACTAATCCTAGTGTATAAGTTGTAGTATCTAAGGTGTGTATCAACAAAATTGGTTCCTGTGTTGTCCCGATTATAACAATTTTATTATTATTTATTACGTCCTTTATTTATTTTCAATCCTTATTATCTACATTAAAAAAAAAAAAAAAGTAACTTATCAACTTTTTTTTATTTTATTATTTTCACTTATTTTCTTTAATACATTTTAAGCATATTTTTACAAAAATCATACAAAACATTTAAAAATATAAAAATAGGGTCCCATCGGCATCATGAGCAGAGTCCAGGATGCCGGTGGTCAGGGCTCTAGAGATAGGAACCTCTTGACTATGCGTGCCGTGTCTACTAGGAGTACTGCCTTCTGAATCAAGCCCTTGATCCAGCCGCGCAATGAGTGCCTCCTGAGGTGTTGGTCGAGGCTCTTCACTATTAGGAAATTTACTGTAATGATTATCGGTACAATGATTGCTGAGTCCACGTCCCACATGTCGACAACCTCGCGAGCTAAGTCAAGATACTTTATTTTCTTATCTTATTCAGCTTTCACAGGATTCTCATCATGAGGGACAGCGAAATCAACAATCATTGCACGACGCTCTCGGCGATCTATCACCACAAAATCAAGCTTATTGGCTACAATAGTTCTGTCAGTGATGATAGATCGATCCCAGTACAATGTGGCGTGACCATTCTCGAGAACTGGGTCGGGTAGTATGGTACTTCAGACTCCACAAGGTTGTACTGCAAAGCAAGTTGCTGGTGGATAATCCTAGCTACTAGATTATTATTATTATTCTAAATGTGAATTTATGAGTTGAGTACGATGATCATATTATACGAGATGGAGATGAGTGCCTACTAGTAACCACCCACATATGTAGAGACGCTAAGATTATTTTGAACAATAAAACTACATGGTTCGTCTAGGACCAGCGGAAAGGAATTCTGTGACAAACCATTGAATAGAATAAATTGTATTTTACACAGCAGCATAACGTTGCATGGTTGGGGGATAGTGAATAAAGAACTGTTTAAAGAAGATAAACGCGGCGGACTCCACTTAAACACGCTGTATGTGGAGTTGGTAAGTTAATTTATTTGCGGGCTAAAGAAATTCGTATTAGGCAACTGGAGCGTTTTGTATATACTGTAATTGAGTTAAACTTTTTCCTTATTTTCTTAACGCTTTATTCAAAACGTGCCGGTTGCCTAATACGAATATATGGAATTGTAGATTAGCTCACAAATAAATCAAATTCGCGCGGGTCGCCGTTTGAAAAAATTATAGATATACAGATTACTCTCAAGTGGATATATTTTAACTGACACAAATCAACATTTAAAAAAAAAAACGATGGCAAATGTTAAGCAACTAATCTTTTAATATTTAAACTTTGTTTTTGTTTTTATTTTTCTTTTTAAAATTTAAATCCCTTTGTACCTTTTTTATTTAAATGTTTCTTAGTCCGTTCGCATGTTTTGTACAACATTGTAATACCTACACATACTTTGTAACATACTATATGTATCGCTGTTGGTTGCCTAAATAAAGAAAAGAAAAGAAAATATTATTTCAAAGTGACGATTTGCCTCAAATTTTGTCGTGTAAGTCGACTAACAAGCCTAACTAGCACCCTGTATATTCTTTACACTTTAGCAGATATGACCAAATTTGGGACAGTTCAGAGTAGTAAGGTTATCTATCCGTCCGTACGAGGTCAGCTTCAACAAAGAAACTGGATACAATATGGGACTGTGGTTGGCCTTTTTATTGTTCCGGATTTTCCAGTTCCATTTGCGTAGAAAGGAGACTGAAAAAACGGACCTTATTACTAAGCCTATTCCATCTGAATGTCAGGGGTGCTTCGCATGTTTATCATCATCATCATCATTTCAGCCGAAAGACGTCCACTGCTGGACTTAGTCCTCCCCCAAGCTCCGCCACTTCGACCGGTTCTGTGGTTCCCGCATCCAGCGGATTCCTGCGGCCTTCACAGGGTCATCGGTCCACCTTGTGTTTCGTGCCGGGCGTAATTCACCAGACCTCATATAGTTGATGGCATGAGCCTTCCGAACCTTAGAACCTTATTACGGAATACACGGGACTTCCGTCAAGCCATCTTGTTGAGGATGACATGTAGTGGTAATGTTTAGTAGAATGTGGGTGATGAAGGTGTTAGGGGTAATTGCTTTATTTTTAACATCTTGGAAATACTGGCAATTTTTGAGCCAAAAAACACAGGACTAGGACGTTCATCTTGCGGTTGAAACTGCCGTAAGAATCCAAAATAACCTGTTAGTTTCTCGGAGAATCTTTTAAAAAAGACTGAAATATTGTCCAAAATTGCGTTAAATTGTTCATGGTGCCAGGAGGTAGGTAGACCTAACCATGATATCTGAAATTATGGGCCATTCCTACTTCGTGTCACCTACGGACATAATATAAGTTTGGGGCCTGAACTAGGAATGCATGGTAGTCAGATATATTCATTTATTTGCCTGAAATATGGTATTTTACAGATTTTATAACACATACACAATAGTTCCTAAAATACTACTAAATTCGGCATGCAAATGTTTCAATGAGCTTTTACGTTCACCAAGCCGACCTGAAAGTATCGTAAAAGTCGACAAAACCGAACATAACTTAGCTTTCTGCTTGCCACATAAAATATTAGCATTCAAACATGAACATCAGTCGCGCACGAGACGCCGTTTTGTGTGCGCGTTAGACAAGCAAGCGTTGTTTGGCGCGGCGTGTTTATTTTTCTTATACCCTACAATTATTTTATTATTTTGTTTTATCATGTTCTATTTTAATAATGGATGAAATAAGAAGCAGAATAAGTAGTTCAAGCGAAGATGATATAGTTGAAGAGGTAGTTGATGAGATAACAATGAGTGAGCAACAAGTTGAGGAAAGTATTGAGATAAGAGAGGAAAACAGATTACAGGAGCAAAAAGGGCAGTTACTTGCCCCTGAGAAGAGACTTAGACAGGACAGTGAGGAAATTATAGAGGAGGATGATGGATATATTACTGTGAGGAAAAACAACAAAAGAATGGCGACGAATAAAATAAGAGAAAATAAAAATAACGCAAACAAAATAGATGTTGATATGATTAATAACACCACATATATAGTGTGTATTACAGGAAGAGATACATTACCTAAACAATTCGGTATGGCTAAGTTGTTGAGATCCGAGGATATTCAAAATATCTCAAGAATTCAATATAAAAACCCTTACAAAAGTTATGTTTACTTCGTAGACAGAAAGGAATCGGAGAAGTTAATTAATTCTAAAAAATTTAAACAGTTAGATTACAACTGTCGATTATTGGATGAAATCACGATTTGTTATGGTATTGTGAGATATGTAGATTTGGACATGACTGAAGAAGAGATTCGCGAAAATCTGAAATGTGATTATGATATTATTTCTATAAGAAGGTTGAAGAAACAAACGGAAGGAGGAGAATGGATGGACAGTGAGACTATTCGCCTGGGGTTTAAGGGTTCAACTTTACCCCCGTATATTTGTGGATACGGGTGCCAGTTTAAAGTTGAGCCATATGTATTTCCAGTCACTCAGTGTTCCAGCTGTTGGAAGTTTGGTCACCTAAGTCGTTCGTGTCCAACAAAGAAAGTAATTTGCCCAAAATGTGCTGGAAATCACCAGAATTGCGAAACGCTCAAATATACATGTACAAACTGTAAAGGGAATCATATGGCATTGGATAAGAAGAAGTGCCCATTATTTTTAAAAGAGAAACAGATTAGGAACATAATGTCAGAACTGAACTACACGTATAAAAAGGCCCTTGAAGTTTATTTGTCACATTACAACATTCCAAGTAAAAGGACCAATAACACAATGGAGAGAGAGGAATCACAGATTAACGTAGAATTACAAAAAAATCAAAATTCACAAAGTTTTATTAGTAAAAACACATTTAATGATTTAGTAACAGAGGTTATACACACAAACAATTCAAATTATGAAGAATCCAACGAACAAATAATTGAAGAGAATATTGCAGAACATTCAATGACATCTCCAATTTTGGGAAGGAATCCAAGAAATATAAAGGCCACAAAAAAGAACTCACAAAATAAAAATACAGATAATGAGGTGACTTCCGAACAAGATGAAGAGAATATGCCTGAGGAAAAATCAAAACCTTTGGACTACAAGCGAATTGTAGAAAAAATTAAGAAGGTGTATGTGTCTGAATCCAGCTTTATTGATAAACTTAAAATGGTATGTAACTTTATTTTAGAAGAGTTCGTAACTTATATTGTTAAAGTAATTAAGGACGTAGATATTTTGAGGAAAATACTTAACTTATTTAAAAATGGCTAATAGTAAGGACTTTGTATTGAATTTAATGCAGTGGAATGCACAGAGCTTAAAACCTAAATTGCAAGAATTTCAACTTTTATTATCACAAGAACGAGTTCATGTTGCCCTGATTTCTGAAACTTGGTTAAACCCTGATTTAACGCTTAATTTAAGTCAATATAACATTTATAGGCAAGACAGGGCGGACTCTTATGGAGGTATTGCGATTATTACACACAACTCTATTAAGGCGCACGAGGTACCGACCAGTTTTAGTAATTCTGGAATCGAAACTTTATGTATTAAGTTAATAAATTGCGGCAGTCTCGAGCATATCATTTTGGTTTATTGTCCTAGTTCTGTACATACTACGCAAAGAGATTGGGACACAATATTCTCTAAATTTCATAAAAAATGTTTGATAGTGGGAGATTTTAATGCTCACCACACTAACTGGTCGTACAAGAATGATTGCAGAGGGAAACAAATTTATGAATCAGCTTTAGAAACAGGATATATTTCACTTAATAATGGACAGCCTACTCGATCAAAACTCGTTAATAGTTATCTCCAGGAATCGTCTCCAGATGTTACATTTTCATCGGCTGATATAGCAATTAACTTTAAATGGTCAGTCATAAGCGAGAACTTGGGAAGCGACCATTTATTTATTCGGATTAAAATGTGTTATCGAGATGTCTTACACGTTTCTAAAACTCGGAATTTTAAATTAGCAGACTGGAGCTCTTTTGGAGCGCTAGTATCTAAACATTTATCGGTCTCTGTAGACACAACGGACGTTCAGAAGTTGTATGATTATTTTACCCATGGAATTAATAGTGCTGCGGATGAAAGCATTCCCATGAAAAAGTCGTGTCATAATCCTAATAGTAATTTTACCCCAAAAGGTTATTGGTCCCAGTCGATCTCGAAATTGGTTGCTGAACGACGACTGGCCTTGGCTAAGTTTCGAAAAAATCCTACTCCTAACAATTTAAATTTACTCGAGGAGAAGACTTCCAATGCAAAACTAGCTATTTGTAAAGCCAGATTTAATGATTGGCAAACTTTATGTGATGGTATTGACCATACAGTGTCGGCTTCTGACATGTGGAGCAGAATGCGTTGGATGAAAGGATACAAGCGATCTAAAGTATTTGTCTCTCAAGAAGCGAAAACAAAACTATTGCGCACCCTTACTCCTGATTATGTAATATCATCATCGCCATCCTTCGTATCTATTAATGAATCTCTAGAGACAGATTTCAATATAAATGAGATGCGCGCATGTTTTAAAAAAAAAGATACAGCTCCAGGTGTAGATATGATTACTTACTCGATGATATCTCACTTACCCGAAATTGGGGTGCGGTACTTGTTACGGTTATTTAATCTCATACTCAGTTCTGGTGATCTCCCATCCCAATGGCGGAAAATTAAAGTCATAGCTATTACTAAGGCGAATGGCTGTTCGCGTGGCAGTGGTAAGTTTAGACCTATTTCCTTGATTTCTTGTATCTGTAAAATTTTCCATGCGATGATCGCAAAGAGACTTGAGTGGTTTGTGGAAAGGAATGGGATCTTGTCACCGTTTGCTACAGGTTTTCGAAGAGGACAATCTTGCTTTGATTGTTTAGCACGCTTGGTGACACAGATCCAGATTGGCTTTTCTAAAAACCAACCTACTCTGGCTTGTTTTTTGGACATTGAAAGTGCATATAATAATGTTTTAATAAATCAAATGACGATTATTCTTGATAATTTGAACGTGGGTAGAACTATCTGCCAGTATATATGGAACTTCCTTAGTGAACGGCATATTGAAATAACTAGTGATTCTGACGGAGATAATAAGATAGTTAGATTTGCGAGAAACGGTTTGGCTCAAGGTGACCCTTTGTCACCGCTTCTTTTTAACATGACCACTTTTAAGATTTGTCAGGATATTGCTGAAAGCATATATATATGTCAATATGCGGACGACTTTGTACTATACACAACTGGTAAAGACATTCTTGAAAGTGCGGAGAAAATTCAATATTCATTAAGTACATTTACTAAAATAGTGGAAGAGTTGGGTTTGGAAGTTTCAGTAAATAAGTCAAAATATTGTATCTTTACTAGAGGTCGAAGACAACAACAAGTTAGCTTGATAGTAAATAATGGTGCCCTTGGCGAAGTAGTTACTTATAAATATTTGGGACTGTGGCTCGACAAATCTTTACGCTGGAGTAAGCATATTAATGAAACCGTCGAAAAGGCCTTAAAATACATAAATATGCTAAAAATTCTTGCAAGCTCATCATGGGGTGTGCATCAGTCCCACCTGCGTAGAATATATATAGCAATTACAAGAAGTAGGTTAGATTATGGGTCTTTCTTTTATAATAATAGTGCTAAAACTCACCTGTATAAACTAGACAAAGTTCAGAATCAGGCATTAAGAATAGTGGGTGGATTTATAAGAAGTACGCCAATTCACGTCATGGAAAGTGAGCTCTGTGTTCCTCCACTGTATTTGCGAAGGAGGTGGTTGGCATATAGGTTTTGTTTGAAATCTTGCTCAATTGCCGGTAATGTTACAAACAAATTGTTAGCGGAACTTGGTAGTTTGGGGCATATCAGATACTGGTTAAATAAAGAAATGCCACTTTTAACTACAGTATATACAGAAGTCAAAGAAGAAAATCTGGATGCCAAACCCTTTTTAGAAATGTTTAGTTTAAGATCATGGATTACCAAAATTAACATTAATAGTATAATTATTATAAACCTAGATGTAATTAAAATGCCTAAAAGGACTTACGATCCGAATTATTTGTATTTTTCTACAGTGTCTGAACTACTAGACAAATATTGTGAATATTATGTTATTTACACTGATGGGTCCAAAACTGCTGAGGGAAGAGGTGCTGCCTTTTATGATCCCCTTAGACCAGATAATAGTAAATGTTTTAATATTAGTGCTCCTTTGTGCGTTATGTCGTTGGAGCTCATTGCGATTTCGGAGGCCTTGTCATATGCTGGAACGATTGATAACAGAAAAATACTCATATGCGTGGATAGCAAAAGTGCGCTTCAGCATATAGGTCGATGCGCTTCTGGTCACAGAGGTACATCAATAGCTTATAATATTATTTCAAAAATTGATGTTTTATCCAGTAATGGCGTGGATCTGAGGATACAATGGATTCCTTCACATATTGGTTTAAAAGGAAATGAGGAGGTTGATAAGCTGGCAAAGAAAGGAATATTTGAAGGAAGTGGTTTGGATTTTAAAATGAATTATTCAGAAGTGTTGCCAAAATATAAGGATAAATGCAGTCAACTTTGGGTGGAATACTTTGATTTGAGGTCTAAAACTAAAGGTATTTGGTATAAGACTATAGCTGCCGAACCTCCTCGGATACCTTGGTTTATTAATAGTAAGTTAAGTAGGGGATTACTGGTAACTGCTCTCAGATTGAGATCTGGACACATGCCTCTCAACAATTTTGGTTTTCTCATGAAAAAGTGCAACTCTCCAAACTGCGAGACATGTGGTAAGGTAGAAGACGTTGTGCATTTGTTGACGGAATGTGTCCGCTTTCAGACTGAGAGAGAAAAATTGATAATAGATCTACAATTAAATCAAAATAACGTAGGATTGTTTCACGAAATTTTGTCTATACCACTGTCTGATGCTGCTAAAAGTCTGTTTAAATTTGTAAGTCTTCGTTTTAAGTGTACATAATGAATTGTTGTAAGAGGTTAATTAGTTCCTTTTTTTTTGTTTTGTAGATTTAATAAGGTACGATGGGACTGTCATGTATTTTATATAAAAGTCCCTAAATTAAATAAAGAGAAAAAAAAAAAAAAAAAAACATGAACATAACGACTAATTAAATCAGTTCAAACAAAATAATTACGTATACAAAAACAAGTACTAAGTCAAGCATTGTTATTGTCAATATATGACAATACGAGTTAACAGTCCCCTTCCTCCCGATGTGTTTTAACCGTCCGTAAAAGCTAATTAATCGGGTGTAGGGTTTTCTGGAGGGTGGGAAATCATCAAATAACTTCTCCCGCTCTGGGTGGAGCAGGAGGGCGTGTCAAACTTTTACTGAGTAAAACCCACCCGTGTTCCCCAGTTGCCTGTGTGCCAGGGGCGATGGTATCTCTTTTGAACAACCCGTACCCCTGGCAGGCATAGGTCCTTGCGGAACCCACCAGTTGGTGCTGACATCTCTTTGAGGCAGCATTATTATCGTCAAACATGACAATACAAGTTAATAGTGCCCGTACTCCCGATGCACCGGGCACCTAGCTTCTGACGTTTCATAAGTGCCCATGCAGGTTTATGTGAAGTAATGTATTTTGATTATGATGTGTTTGGACCGTCCGAAAAAGCTAATTAATCGAGTGTGAGTTTCGAACTACTTTCAGACGGACGGTAAGCACCCTCGTTGGCGGACTTAGTGTGTGTTGGCCGTCATGCTGTTATTTCCGCACATTGCAGTTCAGCAATTCAAGTTTTCGGTATACGGTATGTTTCAATGACCTTTTACATTCACCAAACCGACCTGAAAGTATCGTGAAAGTCGACAAGACCGAACATAACTTAGCTTTCTGTTTGCCACATAAAATATTAGCATTCAAACATGAACATAACGACTGCCTTAGTAATAGAGTTGTTATAGAAATATAGCCTGCTGTCAATATCCTAATGGGTGTTAAACTTTTTATTACTTCAGGAAAACTTGAGTGAAATTGTGGTTGACGGTTTTGTTGACGTATTTGCCAACTATTATCGTGTGCAAACTGAATGCAAGTAAAGAGATGTAGGGTTTTGTAATCAAGTGCGTAGTATGTACCTACTTACCAGTATTAGGAATGTTGGTACCAATTTCTCTGGGTAGGTAGTGTAGAAACGCAGTCCGGAACAGTTTGAGGAACAGAGACAAGAAAGAAGTAATGAAAATGTTTATGTGAATATTTTTAATCATTATTCATGTATACTTTGCTTTACTTTGCATTATTTAAAACAGTATTTCTCAACCTTTTTAATGACGCGACCCCCGATCCTCCGCTGTTTCTAACGCGGATTTCAAGTCTGTCACTTTGGGTAGCCTTTGGAAAAACTGAATACTGTATAAAACCACGAAGCTTTGAGGTGTTTGATTTCATTTAGAAGGTGCTACTTGTTTTCGTCGATGTCTCAAATAAAAGGCAAACAGAGAAATCACCTAAATTTAGAAAAATAATTAAACCCTAAGTGTGGCAAACTCAAATCCGTGATACGAAAAATTGGCTAACTATAAACAGGCGCAACCACCACAATAATGTGAATGGGTCCTGTTCCCGTCACATTAATGATTCATGTGACTTTATAGGTACGTACATACGTACTCAGCCTATAACGTTCCCACTGCTGGGACACAGCTGCAGCTGGGGCTTTATAGGTATTTTTTTATATTTGTGGTAACATATATATTATATTAATATATATTTCCGTAAAGGCTTAGGACTTTATTTAATAACCTTTTCTCAATATATACAACATTTTGAACTATTAGGTTTTTTATATATTGAGCTTAAATTAAATTTGGAAACAATGGCGACCCCTTCAAGAGGCTTGGCGACCCCTAGGGCATAGGGGGGTTCCGCAACCCACACGTTAAAAACACTGATTTAACGTGATCCAAATATGTCTATTTTGTTGCCTAAATAAGAATGTGTTTACGACGAATATACGGGCAAACTACTTAGTCGTAGGCAGTTTTCAAAGTATACCTAATTCATGTTCTGCGAATTTAGAGTAGGTAGGCATGGTATTGATATCGACTGACTGCGTGCTGTGTGCATAAACAGCTATAAACACTGGAAAATACGTTTGTATCTATTGTAATCTTCAGAACATGGAGGCCTTGACCTGCAGTTGGATAATAAGTACAAAATGATGCATGTCTTCTAAGTAGACCTATTAATTAATGGGCACTGTAGATAAATATTTTGTTTGCCTTTTCAGAATGATCTTTATTTAATGGTCTAAAATAAATATATAAATCAAAAATCAAATCGCCTGTTTTTCTCTGTTTTTGCTTCTTTCAGATTTTCTCATCTTATTCCACGACATACTAAGACTCACTTTCATCATTCTACAAAGAGAAGAGACACACATAAATTAGGTGTACAGTGATAAGCAAACATGATGTAATTCAATTTTTATGTTTCATTTCCACACAGATTGCACTGCGTATTTGCGATAAATTAGAGGGATTTCCTCTTCAAGCTAGAGCCATTATTTGTGCCATTATTTCATAATTTTTTTGGATGACTTAACTTCTCCCGCTCTGGGTGGAGCAGGAGGGTGTGTCAGACTTTTACTGACTATACCCACCCGTGTTCCTTCAGTTGCCTGTGTAGCAGGGGCCACGGTATCTGTTTCGAGCAATCCGCACCCTTGGCAACAACCGCACATTTGCACACCATTTGTAATGGTAGAATATAAAGGGGCTAACTTATGGGATCCAATCTGGCAAATAAATGAATTTGAATTTGGTACTGAACGAGAAAAAAAAAATCAACTACGTCTAAAGTCGCGTAAAGCGTTAATTAAGAATTTCTGGGCGTTTAATTTCTTGCTTAAATCCAAATGACACAGATCTCCACTTGAATGTGACTGTGGGCACAGATAGTCATACCAACATGAGTTGGTATGACTATCTGTGCCCAGTACCATAAGTATGAACTTATACCGTGATATTGTTGTACCTGTACCGTGACGATGCACCAACTTAATAAATACTGTAATTACCTATCCACTTGTTGTTAAAGTACCTACTGGACCTCTATGGGGCATCCCGGTTATGCAGTCAACAACCTCGTAGGTTGACCTGCAAGATGCCATTTACAAAAAAACCTTTACTTACCTCTTTTGATGAGTGCGCACGATGATCACCTGTCGCCTACCTACATGGCCCGTTTCAGTGCGGCCCAGCCATCGCAGGCGCCGGTCGCCGGTCAACAACCGCGCGGGGGTCGACGCACCTACGGAGCCTTGTGCGGCCTTCTGGTTGATGACACCCTCATGGCCCTCATCCTCCTAGCTTAACAACCTTTTTATGATGATTAGGTGTAATGCTTTCCCGTTATTATGCAGGGAACTTATGTGTACAGAGTCGTAAAGGTGGGTTTGATGAGCTTGAATAAGTCTTATTTCCGTTCTCACTAACACTACACGACACTTAAATGTAATCTATATAATATGGTGGCATCGACATCGACGCATATCGGTAAATAATTCTGATGTCAATGGTATTTAAAAAAAAAACGTGCCCTGGCCTCATTTTTGCCGCGTAGGCGCTTGTCTATGAAACAGCACATTCTTTTTGATAACTTGCGAAATGATTCTGCTCTGGGGGTTAATCATGTTCTTAAATCTATGGTTTCAGTTTGTTCAGTTTCAGGTTCGATGTCCTTGCTACCATATTATATAATTATGTGAACGTTTGTATGTTTAGATGTTTGGTTGTTTGATACTCAAATCACGCAAAAACAGCTGAACGGATTGGATGAAAATTTGCACACAGATAGTTATTTTTTTTTTGTAACCTGGAATAACACATAGAATGATTTTTATCCCAATAGTACGTTCCCGTGTGAAAATTTTCGACATCGATGCGTGCGAAGCCGCTGGCAAAAGCTAGTTCTAATAATAAAGCTGGTTAATTTGTTTGTTTGAACGCGCTAATCTTTGGAACTACCGGTCGGTCTTTTTGCATTTGATAACCAAATTCTTGAGAAAGGCTATCATTACGCTAGAACCCTTTGGAGTCGTGCAAAAAGAGAAAAAATCAGTAAGAACGGCAAGCAAAAATAAAACAGTCTCGCAGGCAGACGATGCGATGCGATGCGACGAGGTAGATCGAGGGAACAAGAAATTTCACGCAAATGTAGTTGCGGGCAGAAGCTAGTGCCTAATAAAAGCGCACTGTTCGGTTTTCAACTCTATGGCGGTGAGCCGAGAGTTGTTACTCCAAGAATGTCCTTTTACAGTGTTTAAGCTCAAATAAATATATAATTAATTTGGTAACGTATCCAGTTAACTTTGAAATCTAGTATGGTCTGCTTCCCGTCGTTCCATTCAGACAAAACTTTAAATTGGTGTTATAAATATAGTTGTAAATGGTAGTTCTAGCTGTATTATCCATTTGTCATAGCGACTGACCCTCTATGCGAAGTCATAATTAAAACTGATATATTTGTCTGACACGATTTAGTCACATTTCTTAGCTCCAAGATGTATTGACAAAATCTAAGTCGCTTCTGCTATAAAAGCACAAGGTCTGTGCGTGATAATCAGTGATCGGAATAGGCTGATTATATTTGCCTAAACTTCGGAGAACAGTAGAGACAGAAAGTGGAGACTTCCTTACGACTATATTTTTTTTCCCGGGATTCGGGAAAAATCTTCAATAAGTTGAAAATAAGCTTTATTAAAGATATGTAAAAGCTATTTTTAACTAAACTTACAACTACCAAATTTTCGGGGTTTTCACGTAAAATCCCGAAATAAATAATCTAACTTTAATTCATGATTTGATACAACGGTTAGTTGGATCGTAAATATAATTCGAATACATGAATCAAAGTTAGATTATTTATTTCGGGATTTTACCTAAAAAAAATCTGACACTTCCGTATCCTAAAATGATTTATGTGTGTTGCTAAGCCGCCCTCTGTAAGCCACCACAAGCCTCGTCGATAGCGACGATAGCATCACCAATTTGCATAACCATCTAAAAAAAAGTATAAAAACGGTTAAAATATTCAATTTCAAAATAAATATTGACACTCTCAAAATTTAAATGCGTACAAAATGTTATCTCCATCACAACATCTATTATAACTGTCTGAGCTGCGCAAACGCAACAAAACAGACATCTTATGACTCTCTAGATAGCAATGAGCCTAAAGGTGAAGGATCATAATTTCATAAGTACCTACGTTAAGTAGGCACAATGTCACTGGACAGAATTTTAAAAGATAAGTTGTTGTTGCTACTGCTCCTTAGAATAATATTATTATTATCTCGCTGACTGTTCGTTGCTCTGAAGCCAAAGTCCAGAAGACTCTTCTTGGATTTCTCGTGTGAACGTTTACTTACCTACTTTACTTCTATGCGGGCACTTATGACGCCACTTGAGTAATTCAAAATACACTTTTGTAGGTCTTGCAGATTGTACATATGTAGTTCATTTTCTATTCTTAATTTTCATTTCTCTTAATAAGCACCTAGTACTTTTTGACAGGCCTGCACTGTCCTCCCATACCTATTATCACTGTAATTTGTAAAAAGCTAATTATTTTTGAAAGAGTAACCGTGGAAATTTTTGCCGGCTCTTCTCCTTCTCCATACGAAGCGACAAAATGGAACCGTGCACCAAGTTTCTGATGTTTCATATAGTGCCCATGTAGGTTTATGTGAAATCAAATATTTTGATTTGACTTGATTTGACACCTTATTCTTTTTGATATAAAGTTAACTTTGTATTTACGATTTATGTAGCGCGAATATTTGGGCGTGAAGTGTGGTGCCAGCATAGCCTCTTATAACTTCTTTCTCTATCATTTTGACGATACAACTATTCGTGTTACTACAGACATGCGGTTGACATCCACATCGGAAAATTTGGACGATGATGGGTGGAATTAGACTATACTGGCTCCCAACCTGCAGCTACATCATTTGCGTTGCCATAACAATTATAGTCAATATTCAGAAATGGACTCCAGCATAATAGGACTTAGATCTGTGACGCTTTCGACAGTAATTAATGGAAATATGAAAGTATGTTTATCTGACCTAGGAACTTTAAAATACGTCAGTAAAACGTATCAGGTGATACGTAATATACTTGCAGAAACGTGGCGCATGGTTCAAAGCGTGAAAATGGCTACGGATTTATCCGCGGCTGCCTTAAAAATTGTCTAACAGCCATTACACACTTCGGTTACACATGTAGGCGTCAGTCGTTTCAATTTTGTACATAGAATAACGTTAGGTTAAGACTTTTACTAACAATATAAGGATCTTGTAATTTGATCTGAAATAAATGTATTTCTTAGTAAATTTTATTTAATCAAAATCAAAAGCTTTTCATACAAATTAGGCTGAGAATAGAAGCACTTTTCGAACGTCAAAATTACATAAGAGTCCTCCAAAACGCCCGCTTTTCACCACTTCCTTGTGTTTTACCTGTGAAGAAGACGTGGCGCAACAAACTCTCCAGCAGCACAGCTATTTGAAATAAAATGATCATGTGCTGAATTTACTGCGACTGTGCTCGTCGAAGTACCTTACAACCAGTCTACCTTTCACCCAGAGTACCAATGTGTCTGCCGTCGAGCCCAACAGGTACTACTTAATGATTTCATTCCGTGGTAATCAGATAACTCAGTCAGCAGTTTGCGGCGCTAGCGGGCTATCTGCATCAGACACCCGGTGTAGTTAGTCCTGAATGTTGAACATTTCATTATTTTCTTTCTTCTTTTCTTTTTTTAGAAAACGTTGCCGCACACTAGGAATTTCTCCTGTATTGTGGGTGCGTTTACAAACATTGAAACTCACATACACAAACAACCAGACCTGGTATAACTACTTGTAGGTCATACAAATATTTGTTCCGTGTGTGAATCGAACCCGCGACACGCAGCGCTTCAGTTAATCGCTCAACCACTGCCACCATTATTGACTCCATTACTCATGGATGGTCTTTTAATCTTAAGAGGCTTTTTTTTTTTTTTTTTTTTTTTTTTTTTTTTTTTTTTTTTTTTTTTTGGGTGGGAAATCATCAAATAACTTCTCCCGCTCTGGGTGGAGCAGGAGCGTGTCAGACTTTTACTGACTAAAACCCACCCGTGTTCCTTCAGTAGCCCTTAAGCCAGGGGCTGTGGTGTCTCTTTCGAACAAACCCGCACCCCTGGCAGGCATCGGCCCTTGCGGGCCCCATCATTTTTTGTGCTGACATCTCTTTGAGGCGCGCGTGGAACACAACGCGCCGTCGACTTGGGCTTGGTCCTTACCGGACAGCGAGCTACCCATTACTCGCCGTCCGCAAGCCCATGCCTACGGTGGCCGGAAATCGGCCTGGGATTCCCGACGCCCAGGGCGTCTCCGTATCCTGCGGCGGCTGGGGTCGCGAGGGCGCATATGCTGCCTCTCCCTCACGTGCGCTGCCTCCCTCTTCGCGAGCATCACTGCTTCGCTGAAGGAGTTGATGGCTCCCCATGCCCTCTCGCTCCGTACCATGGCCTGGACCAGGGCCGGACGCGAGAGATCGCCGCCGCTGATCGCCTCCACGAGGACACGGCGGTGCTCCGCCCAAGCAGGGCAGACCGCCACCGTGTGCTCCACCGTGTCCTCAGGGCGATCTTTGCAGTGGAAACACCCGGGCGTTTCCTCCCGCCCTATCCGAAACAGGAACCTCCCGAAACAACCGTGTCCGGTGAGGACCTGCGTCAGGCGGAAGGTGAGGACGCCATGCCGCCTCTCAAACCACTCCTCAAAGAGGGGACTTACCGCCGCAATCGTGGCGTGCCCAGCACTGGGTTGCGACAATCGCTCTCTCCATGTCACCATGAGATCCCGCCGAAGCTCTGTCCGCTGTGCCGCGATTTCCTGCGGCAGCGGACTTACGCCCCGGCGTTTGGCCTCCTCGCGCCACTCCCATATTTGCGCGAGGACCTTTGCCTCCAGATCCCATGGCGGTAATCCGGCAAGGAGGCCCGCCGCCTCGCCGGAGATCGTGCGATATCCCCGGATCATCCTGATCGCCATGACCCTATGGGACGCCCTCAGCTTGCGAGCTGGTTGGCGCCTCAATGTAGGCGCCCACACCGGCGCCCCGCATAGGGCCATGGACCGCACGATCCCCGCGTAGAGCTTCCGGCAGGAGGCGTTTGGCCCCCCTAGATTGGGCAAGAGCCGCTTCAACGCAGCCCCGGCCCGCTCCAGTCTGGGAGCCAAACGGCGGAAATGCTCCGCGAAGTTCCACCGGCTGTCGAGGACGAGTCCCTAGTACTTCATCGTCGACTCGACGCCGATGTGAACCCCTCCCACCGTTATCTGGGAACCCGTCGGTGGCGCATTCCGAGGACCATGAAACCACATGGCCTCGGACTTGTGCAATGCCACCTCGAGTCCCAGTTGCCGGATCCTATCCACGATTGTCGCAACCCCGTGTGTCGCTAAGTCGGCCGCCGCCTGGTACGACCTCCCTTGCGCCAGGACCAGCGTGTCGTCAGCGTAGCAGACTACACTGACGCCGCTAGGGAGGTCGGCGCGCAGCACCCAGTCGTACCCGATGTCCCACAGATACGGCCCCAGGACCGATCCCTGTGGGACACCGCACGACATCTCTCGCCGGTTCCACTCTCCGAGGTGACCGGGGTAGATGACGGCCCTGTCCGTCAAATAGGCCTCGACCACACGACAGAGGTAGGTCGGCATCCGGTGATACCGGAGTGCCTCCCTTATGCAACTCCAGGGCAGGGTGTTGAAGGCATTGGCGATGTCTAATGACACCGCCAAGACGACCCCACCCCCACAGCATCCCCCGTCGTGAGGGCTCGCACGCGTATGATGGCGTCCACCGTGGAGCGCCCCCTGCGGAAACCAAACTGGCTCTCCGCCAAATCCGGCCCCACCCGCACCAGCCGCCCGACGAGGCGGTCTGCAATTACTCTCTCAAAGAGCTTGCCCACCTCGTCGAGCAGCACAATGGGCCGGTAAGCGGACGGAGAGTCCGCTGGGCGCCCCGGCTTCTTAATGAGGACCAGTTTCCCCGTCTTCCAACGAAGCGGAAACTGGCCCTCCTCCAAGCATGCGCTTAGGAGCCCTCTTAGTCGAGGCCCGAGAGCCTGCAAGGCCAGGACCCAGGCTTTGCCGGGCAAGCCGTCGGGTCCTGGGGCGGTATTCTTGGCATTCAGCCTACGTACCGCCACTCTCAGGTCTACCTCGGTCACCTCTGGAGAGTCGTCGTCGTCGGTGTGGTCCGCATCGGGTACCGCAGGAGGCGGAGCCATAGGCGGGGGAGCGTGCTCCCCTCGCGAGGGGAACAGAGCGCTCACCACGTCCTGCACGAGATGAGGCCGGAGACTCTGCGTCAGCGGGGGAGCCCACGGGCGGATCTTGTCCCGCACCGTTTTGTAGGGCCGTCCCCACGGGTCTCTGTTCAGAGTCTCCAGCGACTCCTCGCGGGCCACTACTCTGGCCCGCAGGATCTCGTCTCGGAGGGCGGTCTTCGCCACTCTGTACCCCTCGTACAGCTCCGCCTCAATGGCTTCCGTATCCGGAGGGCGGATACGGAGCCTGCGGTGCCTGGAGTAAAGGTGTCGCGCAGCAACACACGCCTCGCGCAGTGCTGTCAACTGCGGCGACCACCAGTACACCTGGCGTGAAGCACGACCTGGCTGGACCCGGGGCATTGCCACGTCACATACCTCGGACATGGTCTCCCGGAACCACTCGGCCTCGTCGTTGATGTCGGCAGGCCTGTCCGGTGATGACACCCAGGCCTGCACGATCGAGGCTTCCAGGAGAAGCTCCCGGTCCAGCTGCTTCAACGCCCACCGCGGACCACACGGGGCCTGTCGGACCGGCGCGCTCGAGGTCTGGGCGGAGACGTCAAACCGGATGTACCGGTGGTCGGAATACGTCTCCACCCCCTCCATGACGCGCCAGTCGATGACACGCGGCGACAGAGCGGGGCTGGCGAACGAAATGTCCACCACCGACTCACCCCGCATCCGCACACACGTGGCGACAGAACCCCGGTTTAGGACGACCAGGTCCGCTTCCAGAGCCCAGTCCTCCACCATCCTGCCCCGCACATTCGTCAAACGGGAACCCCAAGCCAAGCTCTTGGCATTGAAGTCCCCGAGGACGAGCACGGGGAGGGAACGAAACCCGACGACGACGTCTCTCAACTCCGCAAGGGAGTTGTGGAACTCGGCGAGAGTTCGGCTCGGGGAGAAGTACACCCCTACCACGACAATCTCCCCGAACCGTGCTGCAACGCAACCCCGTCCCCTCTTGACACTCTCGAGGGTCGGGGTACCGGCGGCGGCCGACGAAATGAGGGTCACTGAGCCGCTCAGGTCCTCCACCCAGTCATCCCTGGGCGGGACAAAGTACGGCTCAGCGACCACGGCGATGTTAATCGACCACTGCGCCATGCTCTGGATCAACAGATCCTGAGCGGCGGCGCAGTGGTTGATATTCGCCTGGAGGAGGCGTAATGGAGCCGTTACGTACACTCCATATTACCCTCCTCCGGGGCCCCCTGGGCAGGCCCAGCCGCAACGGCGGCGGCAACAACGGCGGTGGAGGTGGCAGCGGCGGCGGCAGTGGCGGCGGTTGCGGCGGTGACGGCGGTGGCGGAGGGCTTGGCCCTGCCTCGGCCTCTGGCTTCAGCGGGTGGAGCGCAGGCTTTGCTCCCAGCCCGGTGTTCGGCCGGCTTTCCAGCTGCCGCACATAAATAGCAGTGCGGCTTGGGTGCGACGCACGAGCCGGCCTTGTGACCGGGCTGACCGCAGCGGAAGCAGTGACTGCTGCGGTCCACCTCCGAGGTGCACTGCACTCCCACGTGGTGTCCCACCTGGCAGCGGAAGCACCTCAGAGGTCTGGGTTCCAGCAGTTTCACCTGCGCGGATACCCAGCCCACCAGAAGCCTACGGCCCTCCTCGGTGATCTTTCGGGCCGCCGACACGGGGCAGCTCACCGTGATGGTTCGCATCCCCGTGTTGTCAGGACGGATGGTGCCTGCCTTCACCTGCTCGGCAGAGCATTCTCCCGTCCTGACTACGGCGGCCACCACCTCGCCCTCCGTCACGGAGTCGTCCAGGCCCAAGATGTGCATGTCAACGCACTTGGTGGGCCTGGACACTCGGACCTCGTCCGCGTCAAGGGACGCCCTAAGCCTTTCGGCCAGGGCGTCAGCGGTCGGGCCACTGGCCGCACCGGGGATCTCCAACATGCGGGCTCCGGTCGCAGTGACCCTCATCCGCATGCCGTTGGAGACACCCAGCTCCGCGAGGTTCACCGCCGCCCTTGCTTTCGAAAGCACGTCGCGGTAGGACACGCCCTTCTTCTCCGCTTCCGGCTGTAGTGTTAGCACTACAGCGGCGGACTTCGGGGCGCGTAACCTAGCCGCGGCGCTACGCTTTTTGCGCCGCTGCCGCCTCTCCTTCCTTTTGGCAGCCCTCGCTGCCTTGCCCGCCTTCTTTTTCTCCCCGGCTACTTCCCATTCGGCGTCAGCCGCGGGAGATGGGGGAGGCGGGGCCGACCGTCCTGGCACCACCGCTGGGGGCGTAGCCGCCTGAGCAGCCACCCCACCCTTCTTGGGCTTGGGCTTGGGCGGCACCGGTTTCGCCGGGGTCCGACCCGACTGCGGTGCCGACTTGGCCGCGACTGACGTGGCGGCGGCATACGTCGCCTCCTTCTGCTGGCCCGAGACCGGCCGGCTCGCCGCTAGTGGGGGGCGCAGGACTATGGCCTCCAGGGCGGAAAACCGGCTGCGGAAGGTAGCTAGCTCCTGCCGCACCAAATTCAGCATCCGGTCTTCAACTGGTGTGGGTCCACCATGCCCCTGCCGCGCCCACTTCTGAGGCACCACACTGGGACTAGCTCCTCGGAGCCCGGCCAGGTCCGCTCGGAGCTCCGCGTTCTCCTTGCGGAGAAGCTCCATGGCGGCCGTCAAACGGGCGACCTCCGCCCGCACCTCGGACATACCGTCCGACGGAGGTCCGGAGTATATATCCTCCGCTGCCGCCATAATGGAGGCTATGGCTGCGGTAATGGCCTTGCCTTTAGAGGCCTGAAGCCTCTTCAAGGCCACACCCTTGACTGCAGCAGCCACAACCTCCGCGAGCCTGGCCGTACGCTCCGAGTTAGAGCCGCCGGCGTTGTCTGGCTCAACGTCAGACGACTCTGAGAGGGCCCTGCTACTGGTCCCTCCAGAACGTTGCCCCTCCGATTCAGCTGGCTCAGCTGCCTTGGCCGCCTCGGCACTCGGGTCGGCGGGATCCTTCAAGGTTAAGCCTCTGCATAACCGGACCCCACCGCTCCGGCAGACCTTCCCAAGCTTTGGGTTCGAGGCCACACCGCCATCCGAGGACGACCCCCGGCCATCCCTCGGTTTGGGGCGCTTCTTGAGGAACTCCGTCTTCCTCGAAGCGCCCACCGCCGCTTGCTCCGGGCCCTTATCAGAGCCCTTCGCGCTCGATGCGGAGTCGGACTCCGACCCCGCATCACTCCCTTCCTCTACGTTTTTGGTTTTGGTTATAAGTTTTCCATTTGATTCCCGCGAGTATGTAATCATTTTATTTACTCAAAAATAGTGGTTCGCACTAGAGACTAATTAAGCTACCCATTAGTCAAGCTACCAACCTCCCTCACGGTGCGCCGCCGCTTGGAGGTTTGGGGTAATTTTTTATAGAGGATTTCTTCCTCGCGGCCCGGGCGGTTAAGCCAAGGCCCTCGACCCCCGTCAAAAGTCAGAGACATGACCGTGACAATCTTTGGGGCTACGAGATTAACGGTGGCAGAAGGAGAGCACTCCTTCTTGCCTGCCCGGTGGCAGGGTGAGTGCACACCGAGCCCGCTCTTACTCCGCCGCTGTGCGTCTCTGCATGAGCGCAGAGATACACGCGTTGGAGCGTCCCGCCGACAGGATATTGGCATACGGGCAACGACACCCATTAGGCACACAGTACCCAATGGGGGATATTGCCCGCATCCCAGGGTGCACCGTCCCGGAGACTGGCCTTTCCCCCAGACGTATCCAAGGGAAACTCCAGCCCACGGGCACACGGGGAGGTTTCCTGTCCAAGCACCCCAATCTTAAGGGGCTTGTGGCTAATTTATGACATCTCGTACTTGACCTTGAGAGGCCGTGACTACTTTACCGGACTTTCCTGTAGTTGCCTTAAGAGAGCCTTCAGCCAGGGACCGCGGTCGGTCCGTGTATGGGATCTTTACATACCAAGACCCCTGCGTGCCTGGAAGTGCACCGTCAACCTAGTTGGGTCGTCAGAAGTCCGAAAGTCTGTCAAGCAGTCTTACCAAGGGACATCGTGTTACCCGATAGGTAGCTAGGTTGTGGTGGTCAGATAGAGAGTCGCTGCATGTAAGGCACTATTCGCCTGCATCCGGTTGGACAGGAAGCCAACCCCCAAAGTAGTTGAGAAAAGGTTAGGCAGATGATGGATGCCCTTTTTCTCATCATTAGCCTACAGCCGTCTAGTGCTGGACATAGGCCTTTCGAATGAGGGTTTTCTTGAGTATTCAAGCCACCAGTTGGCGCCACTTTGACAAAAGGTCTTTCAGTTCGACAATGTACTTAAAATATTTGATGTCATTCGTTCACCATTCAGTCCGTAGGTAGGCGCTTTGACATGTGACAGGTGCCCGGCCCTGACGTCTGGCCCTGACGTCACAGTGCTGCCCGAAAATCCTCATTGCAAGCCATTCAGCTCGATTCTCAGGATCTCTTATCCAGCAAGGCAGGCTTGCGATGATCGTGGCCCACCCTAGCCTGATGATCCAATGGCAATAATGATGACGATGTGCATCTGCACAATTTCAATCTTCATTTCCGTTTTAATAATTTAATTTAATTTAATAATCTTATTAAAACGGAAATGAATATTGAAATTGTCATGTTACCAGCAGATAATGCAGGTTGATAAGAATACGTAATACCTACTAAGACCCGTATGCCTGATTAAATCTTGCAAAAGGTTACTTCTCAGAAGAGAAGTTTATCGCAAATCGTTAGTTATTTGTATCGTGTGGTTAGTTGAAGTACATTTTCAAAACACTGCTGATAAGAATGAGGATAATTCATTATTTTAATCATTGTTGTGCATTCAGAAATAGGTAATTGAAGGCGAATAATATACCGGTTCCTTCGTGTACTGTGTTTGCACAATTCGGCTGTAGATAGGAGAGTAGTCTGGTGTCTGACTTATTGGTAGTATGTTTGTGATAGATTCTGAACGAATACAAAACGTTCCCACTGTTGGGATACAGGCCTTCTCTCTGTGATCTCTGTCGGATGGAGTGGGCCAAATCCGCTACGCTCTGGCCCAGTGCGTGTTGGTGGATGTCAAATGTCTTCTATTTGTTGATGTAGGTAATACCTGTAAAAACTGTTTTTTGTTCGAACGTTCTAATCTCTAGACCAAAAAGTTTGTTTAAAAAATATGTTTTTGAGGAATTCTTGAAGAAGGTTATAAGACTAACACGATGCTTAGAAACCTTCGATCAAAGTTAGAAACAGAGCTAAAAGAAAATAAGGCAGTAAGAACGCTACGCGAAAACGATGTTATTGGCATAGGCAGGCGGCGATGCGATGCGATTTTTTTTTTTTTGTTTTTTGGGTGGGAAATCATCAAATGACTTCTCCTGCTGAGTAGAGCAGGAGGGCGTGTCAGACTTTTACTGACTAAAACCCACCCGTGTTCCCTCAGTAGCCCGTATGCCAGGGGCCGTGGTATCTCTTTCGAACAAACCCGCACCCCTGGCAGGCAACGGCCCTTGCGGACCCCATCGGTGGTTGCTGACATCTTTGACGGCGCGCGTGTGGAACACAACGCGCCGTCCCGTCCACCACTTTTCGGCCGCAGAGGATAGGGAGAGCGGCTAACGCTATACCGACACTCCTCTTCCCCTGCGGCCCCACCGCGTCCGCCATCAAACGGTGGCGGCCCCGTCCAGGCCACGGAAGGGAAGAGCGCTGCTCAGAAGCACCGGCACCCCTCCTCTACCGCAGCCCGTAACCCTCAGCCGCGATGCCTCCCATTCGACATCGCGGTCCACCTCAGTTGCGGTGCACCTCACCGCAACCTACTTTATGGCCGCTACGTCGTCGGCTTTGAGGCAAAAGCCCTGACGAGCAGCCCCACCTTTGGGTTCCTCTTGGCTTCACCGTGGCCGGCATCCACGGTTACTGAGCCCCCCCGCAACGACAATGCGGGAACCCACTCGGGGGGGATGCGATGCGATGCGGTGGATTTTATAAAAATATGGCTGTTATTTTAATATAATATACCTCGTCAGAAGCTTATTGTCAATTCTGAATATGAATTAAAACATGCAGTATGTATGTGTCGAAATACGGCCGACCAATGAAAACTAGAGACGACGAACCATAACAAGTACCTATTCCAAGTAATTAAAATATTCACAAAGACGGAACAATAACAAAATAAGTGATCTGACTGTTAAGTCATCGGAAGATTGTTTATTACTACACAAGATTTTCCGGTTTTATAACTATTTAGCTAATTGAATTATTCGACCGTGGGAATTAGCCAGTTTTTTTCAAAGTTATTTTGGCATGTTCTGACTGTTTGTACATGGAATAGTTACATTTCTACTAATATTTTTCATCTTCTTCCCTCAGGTCGGGAGTTTTACACAGGCTCTATAGTTATTCAAATAATACGCACTAAAGTTCCAATTTTAATTGTATTCAGTAACTTGACCGTTCAAAGAAAAATAATGTTACCATCAATGATATTATAATGATGTCATGATATCAATAATTGGTTACCATACTGAGACTAATAGTGTTGGGGGGTAGTGAACGATTTTGCGTAAAGAACGAATGATAAAAATGATTTCATTTTAAATTAAACCATTTTTAAACTCAACCCAATGGAATTAGTTTGGGCACAGGTAAGGCATGTCGCATAAAATAATAAATATTTTAATGAAACGAAAGAAGTTAAAAAAAAAAAATCAAGTAGAGGTTAGTAATATGCTTGCGTATCTCACGTATTAAAAGTAGAAGATCATATGCGTCATATGGACCATGTTACTGATAACGTCACTGATACCTTCACAATAAAAATTTGCTTTTAAGTACATCATTTCAAATTCATTCAATTTCGTTCATGCTTACACCACCTCACTATCTTTTTTTGTCAAATAAAGGGGTATTTATTAACTGTCAAGTTACTGAATACAATTAAAAGTCGAACTATAGGTAGGAAGTGGTGAGAGGCGGGCGTTTTGGCTGTAATTTTGACGTTCGAGAAGTGCTGATTATTAGCCTAATTCAAAGCGTAAGTAAGTCTAAATCAAGCGGTTTGTTGAATGAAATATGATTCGCGTCCGTGACACGTATCTAGCTAGATATCTCTCTTAGTTTATTTAGTTCCATTGAATGAGTATTTCGTTGAAGACGACTAGATTGCAAAAAAACGTAAGAAAATTTGAATTTTGCGGGCTATCCTGGCGCTTCCCCTTTAAAGAAGAGCCTTACTAAAAATATTATGATTTAGTAGGTTTTTTTTTGTGGGTGGTAAGTCAACAAATAACTTTTCTCGCTCTGGGTGGAGCAGGAGGGCGTGTCAAACTTTTACTGACTAAAATCCACCCGTGTTCCTTCAGTTGCCTGTGTGCCAGGGCCCATGGTATTTCTTTCGAACAACCCGTACCTCTGACAGTCATCGGCCCTTGCGGACCCCACCAGTTGGTGCTGACAAGTTTAATGTAATAGAAGATAATTATAGAAATTCACCAATTATTTTCAAGCGTTGATTTAATAAGGTGAGCGGCGCTGCAGGCAAAAGTTACTTAAATTAAAAATAAAGCTGCTATTAGATGAGTCAGTCTTTGACCGGAACCTATCATTGTTTATCAACAACAGCGCCCTGTGAAGTGTAGATCACGACCACCAATTACGCCAAATTGTTTTCCAACAAAAATGCCTTTGATTTGCTGATTGCAATCATTGAACCTACGAATTTATGATTTGTAATAAAGTAAGTATTGACTAGCAAAAACTGATAAGTTTAAAACTGAACAATTTGGATTTGATTTTTAATATTCGGGACGACCCTCTTCATCTGCCTATGATTAGTTGTTTTTGATGGCTCCTATCATAATGCTGGATTAAGGCAGCGCAAGGTCTGTAGCAAAGTCTACTAAGGAGCCCTCTTGGTAAAATTTCGCTTGTTTTTAGGGTTCCGGGTTAGTCAACAAGGAACCTTTATAGTTTCGCCATGTCCAGCCGTCCGTCTGTCCGCAGCTTAGCTCAGAATCTTAATACTCCTGTAATTTATCATGGATATAAATACATATTAGTCACGTGACGCCGACAAAGTGGTAAAATAAAATATTGAAACCAATTTTTTTTAGGGTACCTCCTTTACACGTAAAGTAGGGATATTTTTTTGTTCTACTCTACCCCATGGTGTGGGCTGTTGTTGGATAATTCTTTAAAAAAGTTGCGGATTTTTGAAGAAAATAAGTCGATAAAGGAATCTCTTTGTGAAATATTAAAGTGCAAATTTTTGTTAGAGTCAAGTCAAATTTCCAGTTTACGCTGATCTCGCACTGTACGGAAATCCTTTTCAATACGAGATCAGCTTATACTGGAAATGTATAGACTGATGTGAAGCCCTGCGTACACCCCAATTAGGGTATTGAGTTAAAGTACGCGGTTGTTAAAATCACGGTAAGATTTTTTTGCGCACTGGATTTTCAACTCTTTGTGTTGACCGAGCATTGTGATTCCCACAGAGTGCTTCTCAGTGCGTCGAAAATCGGACAGTGTGCTTGAAAATCGAACAGTGTGCTTGATAATCGAATAGTGTGCTTGAAAATCGAACAGTGTGCTTGAAAATCGAACAGTGTGCTTGAAAATCGAATAGTGTGCTTGAAAATTTAACAGTGTGCTTTACTCTTTGATTTTCTACTCTCAGCGTTAAGCAGTGCGTTGGAGTGCGCGATAAAATTCTGCCGCGATTTTATTACGTCCGTAGGAACGTGCGTTTAGTGGACGCAAAAAACCGCAAAACGAACGACGGTTTTATTTGATCGCGCTAGAGACTTTCAAAACCTGGCCATGATTCCGACTATTTAAATAATAGACCTATCAGGATCAGGATGTAACATCACGGAAACAATAATTTTGATTGATTCTTCCTACATTGTGATGTGCTAGTTTTTTTTTTTAAATTAATTATTTGGTAGGTGTTTATTTATATATCGTTCGTGAATTCACATAAATAATAGTAGGTGTTATATACAATAATAGTATATTCTATTGATTTATGGAATAGTTTAAATTTATGATCGTGATATAAAAAAAAATTACAATTGTGGTAATCCCTAAAATCACACGACGGTGAATGAATGAATGAATGAAATGCACCAATCCCAGTATGGTTTGACCAGACTCGATTAATCAAGGAACCCCAAGATTTGCACGGCCCCTGGTGCTTAATGCTTCATGGTGCTACAGAGGCGTTTGCATATCGCTGTAATGGTCAGGTAGACGTGCCCTTAGGATAGGAAAGGATTGCGAGCCTACCGGATATGCATCCTTGAGTGAGCATTGGACTAGTGGAGAGACAGGTGATATTTATTTATAGGTGGGCATCTTTTTACGACATCGCCAGCATGTTGATTCAGGTCGGTCTTCTTGTCTTAATATTTATTAACACGCCTTTATTATTTTTAATTCTTAACGAAGTTTGTGTCTAAAATGTCATGCTTTCGTTAATCTTACAAGCTCTTAATTTAGTTTCTACAGCCCATTTAAAAATATTTTTCTTCTGACAACAGCATCATCCACAGCCCGACTTCGCCCACTGCTGGGCATAAGCCTCAATTTTCTTGTGTCAATTCCCACGCTCCTGTACCAGCCTCATTCAGGTTTTGCCCGCGATGACAACAATGTTGTCCGCCCATCTCGTCGCCGGACGCACGACATCTCTTTCAGTCCTTGGACGCCACTCTGCCAAAACCTTACTTCAGCTGTTGTCACTGTGCCTTGTCAGGTCAGGAAACTAACTCAACTGATTTTCGAAAACCTTTGTATGTCTTCGTATCTCGACATTTGGAACTCGGTCGATTAGTCTAATGCCAAGCATGGAACGCAGCAACCAAACAGCAACCTTATCTTAACAAAAATAAAGATCATAGTGCCGTTCATAAAGTGACAGCGACAGGAGCTCAACAGCAACCATATCAAATCGAGAATAAAGATCATTTTGATTTGGCAGTGACGCAATATTTCATACACGAATGGTTCTTAATTCAAACTTTTTGTTGTTCTAGCCAAGAACTGCGTTAGTTCAACCAGCCAGCTCTATCTCATATAGGAGCGATAGCGTCTTGACTTATTTGCTAGCTTTACTTTACACTTTATTTGACTGATGGAACTAAGTCTATCCCTGCTTCTCTTAACTCCTAGATACGATCCAAAACTACACTCACAGTTATCTCTAGGTTTAAGGTTTATTGACTCTTCACAGAACTACTGCATATTACAAACTGTTTAATATACGAGCATGATTAATTGTTCAGACTCGTGATAACCCCTCATTTACGCCTTTGATATTCTTCGTAGATATTATAATTAAACTAAATTATTGCCTCAAATAATCGTATGAGCATTAAAATATGGCTGTTCTTGGAATGAATGAAGAATCGTGCAAGATACGGACAGATTTACGTGTGCATACGCTGAGATATTAATAGCATATTGTATTCTGCTAAGATAACGAAATTAACGGCAATAGTGGGCATTATAAACAGGATGTGCGTCAGTTAAGACTATTTCTGACCATGAGCCAATTTTGGAAAAGTCTTAGAAAACACAGTGACCACCATTGATTATCACAAAACATCCCTAAACTGAGAAGCAAGGTTTTGTGGATTGCAAGGAAGGCACTGCCAAGATACTAAAAGTCATAGACTTGTTTGGTTGAGAGACTACAACATTTTCCACTAGGTTCGGAATTCCTAGTGCGGGGAATTCCAACAGCCACGCTCTAGTGAATCGAAATTTATAGATACACTAAATACAGGTACATAAACTTTGCGAATTCCATGCCAACGTTGTTGTGGGTAAAGTGCCTTCTAAAAAACGAGTTCAGATAAATGAAACAGCAAAGAGGCAACTTGCTCGATTGATCTATAGTTCTAGTCAATCAGCAAAGCAGAAAAGTAATTGAATTACCAAACTACAATTGCTGATTTCGGGAATAGTGAAGTTTCTTAAACTTTTTACTAAGTGGGGTACGTAGAGTAATAGGAGGTTCTTTTTGCATCTAGTATTTTGCGATTATGTACATTTGTACATTAAAATGAAACTCCTACAAGTTTATTAAAAGCACTAAACAGCACAGTTAAGTATAACGAGTATAACAACAATATCGCAGGTGCTTTATAAGTTATCGGTACGACCGCGTTGCAATAATGATGTTCAAGTTTATTTTTAAATCTAAAGCATATTTTCAATCTTTAGGGTAAGACAAAAAGGACTAAATTATAAAATATAACCTTGTGGCTCCAAAGCTATACATAGTAAGTAAGATTTAAATTAAAATCTAATAAATAAAAAAACAAATATAATACTTACTTAACTAATCCTATTCACAAATTAAAAATGGCGTCAAAAAATTTATCCTCAGCGCTGTCGACTGGTAATGTTCCCAAGAGACTGGCAGCATTACCACGTTGTATGGCAATGCTTAGCCGCTGGCCAAGGTAGAAACCAGCCCTTGGGTAACGGGAAGTGTCAACAAGCCTTTTTGAGATTTAATGGCTATGATTTCGTTTAGTGGCTCCAAAAGGATTTTTAATTTAAAGATTTTACCTTATTTTTACAGTAAGTTACAGGTAAATTGACAATTCACAACTGATTCATTACTTTTGTGAACTAAGAGAAATTAATTGTTTACCATAATTGCTACTGACAGTCCATAAAACCAAATCAGAACTGTCTTTCTTCGAGATGCAGATGTATGAATAAACCGGCATACTGAAAAAAACTTGCTTAAAAATAAACACAGCAAATTCACGTAGGTGTAATTTGCTTAACACTAAATTTCACTGACCCTACCTTAAAAATATGTAGGACATATTGTATTGTGCGTCGTTGTGTGATCAGATGCTTAGATGATGGCTGGTAATTTATTCAAATATGTAGTTTCATTAATTCAGGTACTTTAGTCCAGTTCCATGTTAAATTGGGCTTTGCTGACAGCTGCTTCCCAAGCTGGTATTATTGCAGATCTAGTAACAGCAACATAAATGTTTTTTACAGGACATTATCTGTCATGGAGATCAGGAAAACTAAAGTGAACTGAAGTGTTCATCAGGTATGTAGTTTGGTCGTTTTTATAAGCCTCCCCAAAGGGGAGGATTTGCCATTATCGCCACGTTTGGCAGGCAGGTTATCGATTGCAGAATGGTGGTCAAATGCATAAAGAACGCTGCTGCCCATTCTCTAGTAAGTCCCTTAGTCGCCTTCTACGACACCCACGGCATGGGATTGTATTAGGTATACATGATTCGCCTATGATTTTCCCACTGCTGGAACACAGGCCTCCATTTTGTGGGAGAGAGTGAGCTTAATCCACCACGCGGGCCAGTGCGGGTTGGTAGATGTTACATGTCTTCGATTTTTGTTTCTAGGACATGCACGACATGTTTCTTCATAATATTTACTTTCAATCAGGAATGAAGAGATCCGCAGGAGAACCAAGGTAACCGACATAGCCCGAAGAATTGCCAAACTTAAGTGGCAGTGGGCAGGGCACATTGCTCGCAGAACAGATGGCCGATGGGGCCGAAAAGTTCCGGAGTGGCGACCGCGTACCGGAAGACGTAAAGTTGGAAGGCCTCCTACAAGGTGGACAGATGACCTTGTGAGGGCTGCAGGAGTCCGCTGGATGCGAGAAGCACAGAACCGGTCGAAGTGGCGGAGCTTGGGGGAGGCCTATGTCCAGCAGTGGACTTCTTTCGGCTGAAATGATGATGATGATTTACTTTCATCGTTTTGAGAGCAGTAGTCATGAAATATAGGTGTATTGAGTAGTAGTACTGACAGAAGAGAGAAGGTGAAGCCGCGCGAAAAAATAAACTTCATTCTTAATAATGTAAAGGTATTTGCAATCGTCCTATTAAAGTTATGTAACGCGAGTATTTCCCCATAACTTTGTGGTTTTTATTACAACAATAATCTTACATTCTTGTTTACTCCGCTTCGATTTTACTGAGAAACATGATTATTGCTATAAGTAGTAGGTAGGTAGTATCAGGTGATGTAATTAACGATGAGATCAGGGTGAATGCCTCATAGGAACGAGTAGGTAACTATTTCAAAGAAAACGTTTTATGTTGGATGAAATTAATAAGCCGGGATTGGATAACGAAAAAAGGGGCTTGAGTCGATTGATCAGGGTAAGCTACACTTGCCGCGGTTGATCCATGGATGGGTGACCATCTTTACATACCAAGACCAACGCTAAACGTGATTTCCGAGGCATGGAGAGGCCGTGCATCGGAGAGCAAGTTAAGCCGTTGGTCCCGGCTGTCATTCGTGGATCTTCGACGGTGGTTACGGGTCGTCAGAAGCCCGAATGTCTAACAACCAGGGGGATCGTCTTACCCAGTAACAGAAGCGATTGGCAGAAGCAAACGTATTGCTCAGTACGTAACTAAGATGGGAGAAGGGCAGGAAGTTGATAAGCTTAAACCCTTAATAAATTCGCGAGCAGAACTTTCAGCAAAATAAAAGATCTTTTACTTCATATACGTAGGTAAATGCCCTCTTATAAATAAATACCACCCGTCTCTCCACCAGTGCAATTTTACTCAAAGATGCATATTCGGTAAGCTCACAATCCTTTCCTATCCTAACGGCACGTCTCCCGACCATAAAGGCTTGTTTACACAGGGTCAGTGACTGACCTACTTACAGACTGACTTCAAAATATTCGTGTGCGAATATACAAGTTAGCGCTGACTTCATACCGCTGTACTGACTTCAAATCAATTTACATCGGGTTTTTTTCGGGTCAGCGTTGACTACTCTAGAATTCGGAGTCAGTCACTGACCTTGTATAAACCTGCCTTTACAGCGCCCCCCGGTCAACTTCTTGATATGCAATGGCCTCTGTAACACCATGAAGCATGAGGCTCCAAGGGCTAGTGCAAATCTTGGGGTTCATTCGATTAATCGAGTTTGGTCAAGCCACGCTGAGATCGGTGATGTATTTTATTCATTCATTCTTTTCGTTGCTTAGGTAATTTTTTGGGAGCAATTAACTTGATGGCTTGATGTTAAAACCGTTGTTTTGAATTTAAATATGGAATCTTTTGAAAACCAGCTTTTTAAATTATTGAGTTAATAAACGGCTTGTTTACACGTGTAGGTTCCTAGGTCAAACGAGCGATTAATGATGGAAGGAATCGAAAAAGTGACTCATTTGAATCCGAGAAATGCTTTTGCGGGATTTATTATTGCAAGATTGACAAGTTAAGTCGCTCATTGTCAACTTTCTATTTTACCGATACACTCAACGTTTAGTTACCATTACCAACATATAGGGCAGACGCCAACCAAATTGCTGCGGAAGAGGCTGGACGTGGGACAAAAAAGGCGGTGAATTACTGTATTATCATCACCTGATGATGATAAGTATAGGTAGGTTTGACTGCCTCGTTGTTCAAGCACTGTGGATCATGAAATTCTGGTTTCGAGTCCAAAATATTTTTTCTATCTGGAATTTGTCAGTAGTAGCCATGCAGGAGCTGTGTTTGTGCCCGGTTGATGCCCGGCCCCTATTAAGGGGGCGAGCCTATTGCCATCGATGTAATCATCGAACTTAAACATAACTGGTGAAATGTGGGTGTACCTACTATCGGTACACCTCTGCCTTACCTTTCGGGGAATTATAAACGTGATGTTATGTTTTATGTTAAGTAGGTAGGTACTGTAAAGGTTGTCTGCAAAAGACGACCTTACGTTATCTGTACTAATATATAAAGAGGAAAGATTTGATTGTTTGTTTGCATTGGCTCCGAAACTACAGAACCGATTTGAAAAATTATTTCACTGTTGGGAAGCTACACTATCCCCGGGTGACATAGGCTATATTTTATCCCCGTATTCCCACGGGAACGGGAACTACGCGGGTGAAATCGGGGGGCTCTGCTAGTACAGTATAAACATAATCAGCCTATATAGTTCCCACTGCTGGGACACAGGTCTCCTCTCGGCGAGAGGGAGTGGGCCGTAATCCACCACGCGGGCCCAGTGCGTGTTTGGTAGATGTTACATGTCTTCGAAGTTTTAGTTCTAAGACATACCGGTTTCCTCACGATGTTTTCCTTCCCCGTTTTGAGAGCCGTGGTGATGAAATTATTTACTCAACGTAAAGCGCCTCTCTGGGTTCGAAACTACGACATAAAACTCGTAAGTCGCAGTCGTTACCACTGCTCATACAGGCAGGCAATAAAAGAACTTGAATCGATTCTAACAGTCAAGCTAGCTTAGGAATAGAAAATAGCAGAAAAAACAGTAGGCGAGAGATTCTGGCGTCTAGAATAATTACTAGGGATGGGTCGAATATTCGTTTTGTGTTCGGTATTCGGCAGATTTACTGAACATTCTACCGAATCATAATGTATAAAAAAGTCTATAATCTATGAAGTAGAACAATTATAAGTACAAGTGGGCCCTTTTAACACAACTAACAATGATTGTTTGCTAACACAAGAGCAAGATGCATAATTCACTAGAGTAGATGATGCAATCATTGCCAAATCCTGCCGAATATTCGGTTCAGTAAACATTTAACCAAATATTCGGCAGATTAATCGTATTCGGTGAAAACCGTATTCGACCAATCTCTAATACTTACTCCATTTTCTCAACAAACATGTTTTAACCTTCGATCCTGGTACGGAGAACCTCAGGTTCTCACAGTATCTGTAGAGTAGGTATAGCTTTGTTTGTGTGACGTCATCAATAATGACAGGAGATCATATCGCGTGAATAAGATCTTCATTACAGCGCGTGTAATTATCATCACGATCCGTGTTACAATGTTGATGATCATTGTTTCTACATTTCCTTTATTTGCCTCGTGTTATTTCAAGGAATCAGAATCGCTATGCTATTTTTAAGTGGCAGCTTATTAATGTATGAATTCAGGTGGGCCGTTGCAAGCACACCTTGATCAGGTGGGAGAACACAGATGAGCTATAAGTATGACTTTGGAGCCATTTCGCAAAGTTAATCCCACCTCTTGTTGTGCTCTCTGTGCACTAACTGGTCTAGTCTATGAAAGACCTTTGCGAGGCCAACGACAACGTTGTCGCACTGGCTGAATTCTGGTCGAAGCTTATTTAAAATCAACAAAAGGAACCATCGATACGACGAAGAAGCAGATTAATGGAAGCATGGGCACGCCACGATTGCGGCGGTAAGTCCCCTCTTTGAGGAGTGGTTTGAGAGGCGGCATGGCGTCCTCACCTTCCGCCTGACGCAGGTCCTCACCGGACACGGTTGTTTCGGGAGGTTCCTGTTTCGGATAGGGCGGGAGGAAACGCCCGGGTGTTTCCACTGCGAAGATCGCCCTGAGGACACGGTGGAGCACACGGTGGCGGTCTGCCCTGCTTGGGCGGAGCACCGCCGTGTCCTCGTGGAGGCGATCTCTCGCGTCCGGCCCTGGTCCAGGCCATGGTACGGAGCGAGAGGGCATGGGGAGCCGTCACCTCCTTCAGCGAAGCAGTGATGCTCGCGAAGAGGGAGGCGGCGCACGTGAGGGAGAGGCAGCATATGCGCCCTCGCGACCCCAGCCGCCGCAGGATACGGAGACGCCCTGGGCGTCGGGAATCCCAGGCCGATTTCCGGCCACCGTAGGCATGGGCTTGCGGACGGCGAGTAATGGGTAACTCGCTGTCCGGTAAGGACCAAGCCCAAGTCGACGGCGCGTTGTGTTCCACGCGCGCCTCAAAGAGATGTCAGCACAAAAAATGATGGGGCCCGCAAGGGCCGATGCCTGCCAGGGGTGCGGGTTTGTTCGAAAGAGACACCACAGCCCCTGGCTTAAGGGCTACTGAAGGAACACGGGTGGGTTTTAGTCAGTAAAAGTCTGACACGCCCTCCTGCTCCACCCAGAGCGGGAGAAGTTATTTGATGATTTCCCACCCAAAAAAAAAAAAAATTTTTGAAATGCGCTACAACTTCAGGACAAAAAATATCCTAGGAAAACAAACTCTGATTTATGATCTACGTAGGTATCGAACGAGCTGTTTCTGTGTTCACAATACGAACGAGGGCGTAGCATGTTTCTTAAAATAAATAAGTCAGGTACCACAACTTTGGGACACATTAAAACAAAGAACATATAAAAAACATCTGTATTTTACTTATATCAAAATTACAAGATACGCATGTAACAATAGGTACTTAATTATTTTTAAATAAGCGGAAGTTAATTACTATACATTATTAAGTTCAAATAGGTATTGAAAACAGTTTCAGTCTTTCCTATCACATAGTTACGGACATGTAACATCATACACGAACTATGACATTACAATAACATGTCCTTGCACTTTACTGGAAGACGCAAAAAAAGAAACACATCTATGACAGTCAAAATATTCCACAATCATAGAAATGTAATGACTGACGTCATAGCTATACATAAAAATTTATCATGAACAAATCATAATTACCTATTAAAAGAACAATTTGAACAAAATGAAACAAAAAAGTCTTCCATGCAAACAGTTATGTACTTAATTTCAGATCGAGAGAAACTGTCGAAAAAGATCATAAAACAATTCCCAGTTGTAAAGAAAACTGAGTCTTTCATAGTCGAATTTAGGTTAACATTCCTAAAACTGGTCAATGTATAGTTAATTTTTTGTCTATAATTACATGTATAGCAAGTAACATTGTGTAATTAAAGCTATTTGGTGTTTAGCGAATATCGTCCGGTCACCTTTAATCACAGCTTGTTCAATGCACTTCGTAACACTCTCTTAATTCACTGAGTACTCCGAAGTTAACGTTTTCTGTAAAAGAAAGAGAATAATACCTTAAATTATCATTTTGAAGGAACTTCTTAACATGGGCATGGCTTACGTCATCAACATGACAGTTGTTTTATGTAAGGTCTTCCAGAATATAATCTCATAGCTCCTCCCTTAATGGCATCAATATCAGTTTAACCATTTTTTTTTTCGAGATGCAATAGTTTGTCAATTTTTTTTTGAGTTGTACCGGAGTTCCCAAAAGTTATATCATCATCATCTCGTAAACTTTGAAACTGACTAATGTAGAGGTACACACGGCTACACATTAAGCTTTCACATTCCAGTTTACGCTGATCTCGCACTGAACGGAAATCCTATACAATGCGAGATCAGCTTATACTGGAAATGTATAGCTTGATGTGTAGCCGTTGTACTAGTGGGACGATTTCATAACGACATAATGCATATAGGGGGCCTCACGATTAAAAGGAAGGCATGATTTTTATTACAATCGGTACCAGTGAAATCGTTTTGGAAAATACACTATTGCAAAAGTAGTATATTTATCCTTGTGTATTTTGCTATAAGGGTATCTATATATATCTAAGGGTCATCTAAAGGTATCCAACAGTCTTGTAGTCTTACCCAATGATTATAATGTACCTATATTATCATACAGTGAATTCTTAATTATACTTCATTGTTGGGCTGAAAAAAACGTTTTATAGATAAATATTAAAACCCGAGAGTGCAACGACTTCAATTACTATGTCATTGTCTTCGTGTTAGGACAAATTCATTTGTATGTCTTTGACTCTTTCCTAAATGATAAATTGATTTTTAAGAGCATAGGAGCTAGGATACTGTTATTTTGTCTTTCTTCTGCTCGTAATACATGATCAACAATCATGATTTTCTTGGAATGGTTGTTGAACGGGGATCTTTTTATGAGCTGATTTTTATTTTAAGTTTCGGTGGCAAAATAATATATTCTCACCCGTAGCTGCTAGACGA
This sequence comes from Polymixis flavicincta, assembly GCA_949987655.1. Classification (NCBI taxonomy): domain Eukaryota; kingdom Metazoa; phylum Arthropoda; class Insecta; order Lepidoptera; family Noctuidae; genus Polymixis; species Polymixis flavicincta. The sequence continues at coordinate 21,743,574 of OX465173.1, forward strand.
GGAACTCGAGGAAGATGACGCAGATGAACTGCTGCTACTAAAGCCGCCATTGCTACCGCAGCTGCCACCGCATCCACCACCACCGTGGTTGTAGTTGGGTTGTTGGTATCCTTGGCCGCCACCGTTGCCGCCGCCGTAACCTCCTCCAGAGCCGCCACCGTAACCTCCGCCAGAGCCACCGCCGCCTCCGTAACCTCCGCCAGAGCCGCCGCCGCCTCCGTAACCTCCGCCAGAGCCGCCGCCAGCGCCGTAACCTCCACCAGAACCACCGCCAGCGCCGTAACCTCCGCCAGAGCCGCCACCTCCACCATAGCCGCCGCCGCCGCCGCCGCCACCGCCGCCGCCTCCACCGTAACCACCACCTCCACCGTAGCCGCCGCCGTTTCCACCGCTGTGGCCGCCGTCGTAGCCTCCTCCTCCGTGATGATGGCCGCCGCCATGACCTGAAAGACAATTAAAATAAGTAAACCGGTATTAAGAAGAACTAAAATGTGTACAGTAGTGAAGTACAAGTAATAGTTTATTAACACATTTTGCAACAAAATGTGTATGTTAAGGTTATTGTATATTTCTATGGGCCGTGTCGCCTGAAAAAAATACATTTATTTTAAAAGTGTTTGAAGAACCTGAAGTGTTGTGTGACATGGGTTGTGCCGCCTACAATTTTAAGCTCTAATAGGTACCTCAATTATCTGCAATCTTTAAAATAAATTACTACAAGAGTAGCGTGCAAAACCAACATGATGTTACTACAGTCCGGCCGTCGTGAGAATGCGTACCCGACACCTGTCAGTTCGACAGTTTATTCTAGTCTCTAATTTTATCTAAATAGTGTAAAGCCTATGTCCAGCAGTGGACGTCTTTCGGCTGAAATTATGATGATGATGATGAGTGTAAAGTCGCTGTTTTTCTCTCAGCTTAATTTTTCTCAACCACGCAAAGAATTTTGATACGGCTTTCACTATCTTAAATGAACTGTTTGTTTTCTATTAATTAAATTAAATGTTATTCGAAAACATCCATTCGTTTCTTAATAAACCTAACTATATCTATTTATGTATTTTGGTAACTTTACTACGGAACTGTATATCTTAAAAACGTCTACAGAGAATTCCATAATTGTATATATATATATATCTATGTTCTAGGGTAACCCACAGTAACATTTTTACCTTTATAACACATACTAAAAAATTATGGGTTATTTACGAAGCTATTTTAAACGATACAGTATTAATCCTAATTAATTTAAGTATGTTAGATACGTTGTGCATTGTATGTAGATCAAAATTGCTCGTTACCAGTATATCATTAAAATGAATATGTTAGAAGATAACATAGGTTTACAATTATTAATGGCTTTCAGTGAAACGGGCGGCCGGCTGGCATGCTCCGCTGCCGTCCACACCGCGGGGAGACATTCTATAATACGACCCCGATCGAATACATACACTGTACACCCGCGTGGAGCCGGGGTGAGTCGCTAGTAAAGTAACTTATGAAGATAAAATTCGCAAATCACGTAAGTTTTCGTTTGTACGAAACTGACAGGGATCCTGAACGCATTCGCTTGACGGCCGGACTGTCATCTAGAGAACTTGGTGCAGTTGGTGCTATCTACTGAGTATAAATAGGATTCAATCCATGCAACTAGTTTAATAATGTCCTAATAAGTTTTAAATCTAATAGATACTAAGCGTCAGAAACCAAATTATCAACTATTACACAAGCTTAATAATTATTGCATCACTCGACTACAGTATCGCCAATTTTCGTAAAGCTTGAAATATTAATAACAAAAAGCACATAAAAGTGTGTGTGTGTGTGTGCAAAAAGCTGTGCAGTGCGTGCGTACCATGTTCGTTCACCACTTTAACAATGATAGTTTTGGATGGTTGTTCGTAGCCGTCACCGTGGCCGCCATGGCCTCCTCCATAGCCACCGCCATAGCCACCGCCGTAGCCTCCACCATAGCCGCCGCCATGCCCTCCGTGGCCGCCGCCACCGTGGCCTTCGTCGTAGCCACCTCCTCCGAGACTAAAACCTCCCCCAAAGGAAATACCACCTAATTTCTTTAGTAGTAAATGGCGTTTCTGCCTGTTGAGTCCAGGCTGTTCTTGGTCTTCAAGTTTCTGCGAAAAACAAATGAAATCGGTTAATATGAATTATACATGCAAGTATGCACGCTTAGGAAAGCTAACCGGTAGTAACATTAAACTTGAACTGTTAAATATGCTAACGTTCTGTTACGTCCATTATGATGTCTTGGAAATGTTTATTGTGCTCATAAATATTGATTGGTTTAAACTTAATAGCCTTACAGGCTAGATAGACGCTTGTGACGCTTGATGACTTTTGTATAACTATATTTTTTTAATTATTCTGCTGGAGTCGCGTCGCGCTATTGCGCCGCGCCTGTCTGATGTCTGTTGTGCTCATAAAGCATCGTGTCCACTAGGCAACATTTGACGCGCCACACGTGACGCCCAACATGTTCGGCAACGTTGTACATCAACGCGCGACGTTGCCAGCTAGCGCGAAACAATAAGACACGCAAAAGATAACTTTACTCAACAAACGATCTTCGTTGACTTTCAACATGATGAGCAACATGTTGTCAAATGTTTCTTAGTGGATACGAGGCTTTAATATTTATTGGTTTAAGCTAAATAGCTAGTTTTTTTAAAGCTCCCCCAGATAGACGCGACGCGACAGCGCGTCGTGACTTTAATATATCAATTTCTATGGTTCGTTATCGTGCCGCTCCTGCCCGCGGGAGCCTTTATTCAAGCCGACGAATAAATAAGCTCATCATTTTTTTTTTCCATCGACTACTTCACCTATGACCTTAATTATTTCCACGTTGATCATCTGGTCTTAATTTTAAAAGTTAAATAAATAATAGATAATAATAGTTACTTATTAGTTGCTTATTAATTGTTATTTACTTTCACTTTTTTTATTTGTTATTGTATTTTGTGTTTCACGAACTGTGTCCAAATAAACTGTTTTTTCTTTCTTTCTTTCTTTATTTTCTTTATGAGATGGGTTTTGATTGACTCAATGCATACTGCTCCCTTATTTCGTATTACACTAACAATCACAATCTGTATAATTTTTAAGGATATTGCATAACCATTCAAAAAAATCGTCTGACTAGGCAATTTTCCAATTAAGTTTGGGTCAGCTTCCAGTGTAACCGGATGCAGCTGAATACCAGTATTTTACATTGAGCGATTGCCTCCTCAACCCAGTTACTGAGTAATACGATACCCCTTCAACTGGTTGTCAGACTTTCGGGCTTCTGACGACCCGTAACGACTGTCAAAGATCCACAAATCAAATGACAGCCGGGAGCAACGGCTTTATGTGCTTTCCGACGCACGGAGGGGTCTTGGTATGTAAAGATGTAAGTATGCTGAAGAATGTAAATAACAGAATGAATGCTGTCTAACTGTCAAAATCAAAGCCTTTCATACTGTTTGTTTGTTACGCAACTACCCGCAGGTTCGTAAATTACCTATCCTGACTCCACCAACAAAACCCATTAGATAGAAATTTTTGCTTTGAGTTTGAAAATGAACTAAACCATCTAACAATAGTTAACAAGCGGTTATAACCCTGATATTAGTTTGAAGACCCGCTGATTAACGATCACGTTTGAATCCATGCTAAGTCCGTTGTTCAACAAAACGATGACTAGTAAGGTACTTAGTTAAAAAACAACTTAACACAGAAAATAATTGAAGAAAGGCTTAGTAATAAGAACAACACAAATAAGCATAGATACGTTAGCATTTAAAAGAGCAAAACTCGATCAGTAATATATTTTAAAATAACTCCATAATTACATTTATTTTTATAAGATACAATAATAATTATAACTTGCATTCACATAATCGCTGTATATAATAATTATTAATTAAGTACCAATAAATATTCAATATACAGGAAAAGTTTTTATCCAGTGCGCAAATTGTAACCATGAATTCAGCATATCATTCTAGACCCCCTAGCGCAGAAATTTTTCGCCGGATACACTAAAAAAAATCAGCTGTTCCATTATTACAATTTGCGCACTGGATAAAAACTTACCCTGTATTGAATAATAATAATTATGCAAGCATGTAAACAAATCTTTGACTAGCGTATTATGATTTATTTATTTCCTTCATTCATAATACGAGCGTTTAGTCTTGAGCATAGTGATTTCAATAATTTAGGGCATAATGTGTAGTAGCCTCTTCATCAAGAGTGAATTTTAGAAAACATACTTGTAAAATAATTACCTGAACGTAAATAGGCTGGGCGTTTTTCAAGGATTTAGCCTCGGGTTCCTGACGCCTATTTTGTGGGTTTGCCTGGGTAAGGAGCACAAGTATCGGAAACTGCCTCGAGCGCGTCGTGTCGTGTAACCTGGAGTCCCGTGGAGGGGCAAGAACCGGCGACACGAGCACCACTCGCTCCCCAGCGTCCAAAGAATTGTCTCCGATAGACGGCACTGCTGCCGCAAGCGCTGAAAGCGCCAGCACGCTCACCACCACACTACTGTATCCCATCGCGATCACTGACGCAGGACTAACAAAGCAAACCTATTTATATGACGCGATTTTCCTGCGGACGCAACGACGTCATGGACCGACAACAACTGCCATCAGTTCGCGGGATTAGTTCGCGGAACGGCGGATTCCCACGGTGACGTTGACAAACGAATAAGTCCAACTGTTTTCAATAATATGACGAGAATAATTAATATTCACGCATCACATAATAATCGCCATATAAAAAAGCAAAAAAAGATGATATGTACCTAAGTACGTGTGGTTGAACGAGAAAAACGTGATGTTACACGCCTGCCAATTTGCGGAGTCCATGCACGTATTAAGCTGGTTATTCCCATAAGCCGGATGCTCGTCTGTGTGTGTTTGGATCCATACTTAATAACAGCGAACAGGTTCTTTATGGTTTTTGTGGCCGATTACTGAGATAAGTCTGTTGTTAAATACAAAGAGAAGATTAAAACTTTAAGTTCACAAACTAGTTTTCGTGTTTAGTTGAATAACAATTAATTAATGAATTGACGTCAGCTACGATAAAAAGTACCAAATATATGAAGTTGCCAAAAATAAAACCTCCACACGTCACCTAGTGATGCGAAGATGGAAATAGACATAAATTCTGCCAAGCCGCGGGGCTTAGCCCGCATGGATGCCGAAAAGTATCCCACGACAACGTGCTACCGGCACAAAACGTAGCCTATGATACTTCCATTTAACATTCACTATCTGAAAGTGAAAGTTCCTTCAACATCGGTCCAGCAGTATCGGAGATTAGCCGGAACAAACGGACACACAGACACACGATTTTTTTTTGTTTACTTCATTTTTTTATGCATTTCGTAAAAAGCTGTTATTTCGACATTACAAACAGACAACTTAATTTTATGTATTTGTAAAGCATAGATTTATAGATTGTTCAATATAGTTGAAGCCGCTCCAACTATATAATAGTTAAAAAGAAATGCCTACATAATGGCAGTTGTTTAACTTGTTTTCTCGCATATATCAACGTTATTTTTAGTTTTTGGGAATTACGAGGATTTAGCTAGCTTCTTGGAAACGTAAAAAAGTCTATGCCCTTATTCTTTTTTAGACACTGATCAGCTACAGCTTTTTTTTTTGGGTGGGAAATCATCAAATAACTTCTCCCGCTCTGGGTGGAGCAGGAGGGCGTGTCAGACTTTTACTGACTAAAACCCACCCGTGTTCCTTCAGTAGCCCTTAAGCCAGGGGCTGTGGTGTCTCTTTCGAACAAACCCGCACCCCTGGCAGGCATCGACCCTTGCGGGTCCCATCACTATTTGTGCTGACATCTCTTTGAGGCGCGCGTGGAACACAACGCGCCGTCGACTTGGGCTTGGTCCTTACCGGACAGCGAGCTACCCATTACTCGCCGTCCGCAAGCCCATGCCTACGGTGGCCGGAAATCGGCCTGGGATTCCCGACGCCCAGGGCGTCTCCGTATCCTGCGGCGGCTGGGGTCGCGAGGGCGCATATGCTGCCTCTCCCTCACGTGCGCCGCCTCCCTCTTCGCGAGCATTACTGCTTCGCTGAAGGAGGTGACGGCTCCCCATGCCCTCTCGCTCCGTACCATGGCTTGGATCAGGGCCGGACGCGAGAGATCGCCGCCGCCGATCGCCTCCACGAGGACACGGCGGTGCTCCGCCCAAGCCGGGCAGACCGCCACCGTGTGCTCCACCGTGTCCTCAGGGCGATCTTCGCAGTGGAAACACCCGGGCGTTTCCTCCCGCCCTATCCGAAACAGGAAACTCCCGAAACAACCGTGTCCGGTGAGGACCTGCGTCAGGCGGAAGGTGAGGACGCCATGCCGCCTCTCAAACCACTCCTCAAAGAGGGGACTTACCGCCGCAATCGTGGCGTGCCCATGATCAGCTACAGCTCAGATTCAAACTCTGTCTTTCATAATGATTCCGCGGATCGTTGAGCTTCTTACACTTTGAGTTGAGCTACGCTAAAACTGCCGATCTATTTTGTAAAATCTCACCCTGAAAACTCAAATGAAGTGGTGTCATCGGAGAAGGCAACTGGTTGTGAAGATGGAGCCAGTTCCCAAGATAAGCTAATTGTACAAAGCATATTATGGTCCTTTTCTTTTTTCGAAAATCCCTTGTTGTTTTGTGTTCCTTAATGCTAGAAAATTGGAGCCAACCATTGTCTGACATAGGAGATTGTTACTCAAGCCGCAGATAATTATTTTAATTTAACAGATTTCAAGATTATGTCGGTAACATTTTGAAGAAAGTGATTTGAAGAAGGTTTTAAATTCTGAAAACTTTCTAAATACTTCTAATTTTGAAATCAACCATTTCTCGAAAGATCTAACATTAATATATTGTGGGTAAACGTACATACACGTAGGGGAATTTTAAAAACTAAATTGAATAGGTACCTGGCAACATGTCGGAAACATTTTGAAACAACAAGTTTAAAATTCTGAAACTTTCCCTTAAATGAGCAAATAGTGAAATAAAACCAAACTTATGAATGAACATGAAATGGGATCTATGAACGAATGTCAAATTTACTGCTAGACCGTAAGGACTTAGCACGCCATCTTCAATTAACTTTGCCCGAACTTCCCCATTGTTTTTTTTTTAATAGGCTTACTTCTGTGTCTGCTTTGGTGTTTCTTCGCAGAGTACCTAGTTTGCTTGGTAACACTGACCTCATCTAGTTTAAATAAAAACCAGTCATGTAAAAATTAGTAAAAGTATTTTGTTGCTATTTACAAAAATAAATCATTTACTTATCAAGTTTTCCTTTATTTATTTGGACACCTAGGGACTTTGGACATTTTGGATGAAATGATGATGATGAGTGTTAGCTAATGCTTGAATCTTGAGTAAAGTTCTGTAATACCTGCCTATATTTGTAAAAATTGAAAACTACTTTCATAGATAATAAAACCACTATGACAATGGGGAGGAAATTCATCATCAGATCTATATGAAATGTATATGGGAACATTTCGGAATAAACTCCTTTCGAATAAAAAAAAAATTTGCAATTCCGTCTATATTTATGACGGAGATATGCCCGAAAATACATAAAAAATATATGTATAATATATTGAAACATATTAATTGATAACCTTTTTTTTGAAGTCGGTTAAAAAATAAAGTGAGCCGGAAGTTGTATGTATAAAATGACATCAATATCTTGCATGATTAAGATTCATTTTTTAAGCCACATCATCGCATCCCATAATTATACCCACTGATATTCAATTATCAAGGAAAAGGTAAATTACCTGACCTCTGAGGTGAGACAATGGAAAATGAAACAAGTAAACCTATAAATAGAGCTTTATTTTCAATAACAAGTATGGATTCTTATCACGTTAATGTAATGAGATTCTAAGTCTATAATCTTCTTGATGGTACAGCATATGGGCTGTTGACTACCGGTGTGATGTATCTAGTTGTCATCTGTGAAAGAAAAGGTGTTAAAATGAATTGTGCATTTATCTTAAAAGATTTTTTTTCTTTTTTCTATGCTGTAGCTACCTAAGATAATTCGATACTAATGAATATTCATAGAAGGATTTAAATGTAAATAATACCCGAGTTTATAATAAAAAATCATAATGTTAATCTGTTTGAATGTCCTATTCTTAATGTGTGAATATTTTTGTGGAACAAGACAAAATAAATGTGTATATAACTTTGTGAGTTTTTAGTGTCAATTTCATTTGTTTTTGTGTCATGCTAAAAGCGGAATTTAATATGTTAATTATTTTAAGGTCTGACATTCAAGAAGGCACGTTTTAACTTGTAAATAACAATAGAAAATCGCAATTAATACTCTTATTGTTTATTACTAACAAAAATATTGAAATGAAATCAAGATGCTCCATGAAAAATATTGGTATTCAGTTGCACTCGGAAGACTGAAAGCCCCAACATAATTGAGACAAGGCTAAGCGGATGATGAATCAAGACAGTCACTCTGCCGTCCACAACCTAAAATGTCGTTGACCAACAAAATCATATTTCAAGTTATGGACAAAAAAACGCAGAAAAATATGAAATGCATGCTATTTAGTTATGCAACGGATGGTAAACATTCTAGTAAAAAATAAAAAGCCCTTAGTCATTTTTCACTTTAGTAATGTTGCTTACCAGCGTTTTAGCGTAGTAAACAATTATCAAACAAGGCAAGTAAACGTCCTTTTTTTTCACTCGGTATCCATAAATAGTAGAAAAAAACTGCTTAGACAGAAAGATAGAGATTATTTTTCTGATTATGGTGGCATCAAAAAACGAAAATCTACTATATGCGAGTTAACGGCATTATAGGTTGTGGACGGCAGCACTAACAACCAAACATTTTAGAAAGAAACGATTCCGTGTTTTTATGATTTAAAAAAAAACCTACCAAAGAACAGATAACATCACGCCTTTCCTAAAGGATTAAGCAAAGGTGTATGAGGCCAGCCTATTGCCATCAACAAAGCTAGACCCCCGGGCTGTTGCTGAGAAATCCCAAATGGAAAAGCCCAATATAATACTTTGCCCTATCCGGGAATCGAACCCAGCTATCGGAATTAAATGTTTAAATACGGTAGTTTTATGATAATCGTGCGAATGCTTTTCGTATGGAAAATCCGATGACCACAAACGCGTGGAAAACTACCTTGGCATGTGGGTATTATTCTAAGAAAAAAAAAAACATGATCTTGTTGCCGTTTCTCATCAGTGTGTGGTATTGTGTTGTTTGAATGAGAATATTTTGATTATAAAAATATATTATTACATTAAAATGACTTCACATTTTTAACGTAATAACTTCTAATAGTTAGGTATAATAAAATTAATATTTTTTTTAACTTTTGCTTACTCAGTTCCTATGCAGAGTAGGCATCAATTCTATTATATTAAAATCTTTTTCTTCTTATTTTTCTTTTTTGTACAGCTACTGCTATCTGTAGTAGAAAAAAAACTCATTCAAACTACACCATCACAGTATCACACCAAAAGAAAAGTTTAACTAAAGAAAACAAGTAAAGAGACAAATAAAAAAATAACAAAATCGAAAAACCCGACTGCGTAAAAAGAGAACTTTAAAATATTATTTATTTTGAGAAGTTGAAAAATAAACTTAAAATTAAAGGTCATCTCATGCAGTCAAAGCAATAGAGGTAAGTAACTATTTATTGTTAAATTTATGGAGATGCCTCTGACCGCACGAGTTTACTTAGAGGTTTTCAGAAATTTTTGACTTTTTAGTTTATATATAGACTCTTACAATTATATAAGACCTTGCTCACCGCTTTTTTTAAAGTGATGAAAATTTTAGTTAGAATGGATGCCAATCAACTTTAAATACTCATAGATCCTAAATGGTTATTCAAAATAAAAAAATGAATAGAGAAACGTGAACATGATTTTTATTAAAAACCTATTCATTAATACCTCACTTGACATAGTTTTTCGACTTTCTTTTTTTTTCTTTTTTACAATATGGCGTCCGGTGGTCGCCACATTGAAGTTTGGTAGCTGACATGTATTTAATAATACTTGCAAGATTAAGGCAAATCGATTGATGTAGGAATAAAGCCTGGAGGGCCAAAAAGAAACAACAACATGTTTTTAGCACACATACCTACCCTCCTTTGCGTTACGTAGTCGGGTAAAAAGAGTTAAAGTGCTATCCATACATATCAGGGCCGTGCCCGGGACGTGGACGACCAGTAATCCACCAGGGGTTAAAAAGAAATCGGTGTGTACATTTTATAAGAACTCGTTCACACACCGTGTCCGGGGCGGTGACGGAGCTGTGCCTGCCCATGTATGCCACGGCCCTATCACCTCCCGGGCACGGCGCTGATATGTGTACATAGACCTTTATTCGTAAACTAGAATAAATCACCTGGCATGTTGGCAAGATATGGAACCTCTTGCACTCCAGCTGACGAACTGGGACCATAGGAGGAGCCTGGTCCTCGATATAGCGGAGGAACTTGAAAAACAAGAAAAATAAAAGATTACGCAATTTTAAGGAAAACCCCAAAAACCCAAAACTTGAGATTAATAATAAAACCGTTAGGAATTAATTGCCCATAATTCATCACTTTAGTATTTATGGAGATATGTATACTGGTTTCCATGTTGGTCGTAAAAGGCAACTTAAGCCAACAACAAAACGTGATCACCAATCCTTTAGTAAGCTCAAACTTTCAAATAAACCAATTACAGGTACTTTTGAATTGTCAAGGGTTCGATCAGTCAGAATGATGAAGCTAGTTGCACATTCCAAAGCGTAGTAGGTACCTATGGCGAAGAACGGGCAAGAAGCACCACAGCTCTGGCTAGGTAATTGTTGCAATTCTGTTAATGATTGATCCTTAAAATCAAATATTTAGTAGGGACGATAACCGGCAAATATGGCTGAGCAATAAAAAAAAATCTCTTATGACGTCATTTTCAGACGCGTATTACACACGGTGTAGCTACAAAGCGTAGGCGCAGCTACGCTCCGTAACCGCAGCTACGCACCGTATCTGCTACTAGGCACCGTAAACTCAGCTACGCGGCGTAGACTCAGCTACGTGGCGTAGCCTCACCTACGCGGCGTAGCCGAGGTTATGCAGCGTAGTCACAGCTACGCAGCTTCGCCGGCGTTTGTAGGAAGTGTGATGGGAAGGAAAACTTCATCACCGTGCATTGTGCTTAGCCGTGCGTCATAATCATATCCATGTGTTAGGGCTTTAGCACACCTCCGCCGATAAAATAATGATGAGAAACTGCCTGACGAATTCCGCTAAGTAACATTACTACATTGAGTCGCGATTCGAGTAGAGGAACATAATGAGAGTCAATCGACTTGAAGCAATCGAAGCATAATGTCGTTGCTTTTGACTAAATAAATACAGGATAGGTTCGTAGGTCTACTTCGAGCCTCTTAGATTCGTTTTTTCGTAAAATCACCATCCTTTTTACAAAAAAATAAGTTTCACTTATAAACTTGTCGACTGCTACATATACGTGCAACATGAACGCGGCAGAGCAACAAAATAAGGGACTGCGAGTAGATCGGCTAAATCATGCGGTAAAGAGATAGAATCGTAATGAAATCTGTGCGTTAGAACAGGCATTTTCGCGTCTGTTTCGCTTGTCGTACAACGGAGAAGTCGTGACGGAACTACTGCGGTTTTGCCGCCGTCGCTCCTAAGGTTTCGCGGCGGAGATGTGATACATGCCGCATGTTGCGGCCTCCGAACACATTTTTCGGGAATTTAAACAGTGCCTAGTGTCTTTAAAATACAAATATGATTGTATACTTTGGTTCAAGTTGCATTGCCTAGATGAGTCAAGAACACAATTGCGTAGACTATAATAGATTAATTCTGTACCATGTTTATGTGCATAGATCAAAGGTTATGGCACAGATCAATACTAACAATGAAATCATTCTTCACATGATACAGTTCCTGTTAACATTTTTTATTTACTCGTTATTATGTTTGTTTTTTCACTATTTCTATTGTACAGGTTCCCAGAGGAAAATCCTGAAAATCATTAAAAAAATTGATAAAAGCGTAGATTGTGATGCTAATTTGCTATTTTAATAGCAGATAGGTATGCGAGACTACAACTGTAAAGGTTTATAACTGGTCAAACGTTTTCAAATACCTTTGATTTAAGGTGAAATGTTTAAAAGGTTTCCTGTAAACCTGTATGGAAGAACTAGTTTTACTTGGTAACTGCCTCTCAAGCGTCAATTCAGATAGAACGGAAAAATGCCCGAGCAATTAACTGGCTCCATTGAAAATAAGACCCAATTACAAAAGCCTAAAGTAAAAGAAAAGAGCAACCTAGTAGCGAGCATACGCGAGCCGACTGTGTCGATATTGATACAATTTTCTACTTTAGGTTATGGTAATACGGTCCTATTTTTAATGGAACCAGTAAATTGCTCAGGCATTTTCCGTTCCAGGGCTGCCAATAGTGCCAAGATGATGACGATGAAGAATAATAAACAAGGGATTGGGCTCGTAGTGTTAAGAGTTCCTTGAGAGGAGGTAGCTGGGACCTGCTCCCGAAGCCGATGGCCTACTATTCTTATATTTTTAAATAACTTTGTTTTTGTTTATTTTTATACACAAAAAGTAATTTAAAATGTATAGTGAATAAACCAAGGGACCTAATAATAATATGGCGCAATTCCGTAAACCTTTTAACCGATAAAAAAGTAGGAGGTTCTCAATTCGTCGCGTATAGTTTGTAAATAACACTATCATAAAGGGTTTGCTACTTACCCCCTGGTATAACGACCACAGGTCGAACCGCCGCCGCCGCTTCGTGCATATAGTTCTTATAACCTGTAATTACGATTTATATTTCATAACTAAGAAACATTTGTAATCATTATCCTTTTTAACCCCCGACGCAAAAACGACGGGGTGTTATAAGTTTGACGTGTCTGTGTGTGTGTGTGTGTATGTGTGTGTGTCTGTCTGAGGCAACGTAGCTCCCGAACGGATGAACCGATTTTGATTTTGTTTATTTTGTTTGAAAGGTGTATTAGTCGGGAGTGTTCTTAGACATGCTTTATCAAAATCGGTTCAGCCGTTTGAAGATTATCAGCTATTTTCTGGTTGATTAAGGGATTTGAGCATCTTCCACGGGTCTGATCAACTCGAAATTTGGTATTCTGTTACTTCAATGATATTAGACGAACAAAATAACCCTGAAATGATGCTGGAGCAAAACCTGGAATTTCCAGGATGCCCAAGTTACTCACCAACAAACAGCAAAAGTATCGTGTTTGGGCTCATTGAAAAGAACTCAATGAATAGATTATAGATAAATAGTGATCAGGACGAGGAATGAGGATAAATTAGTAACAAACTTCATTGTGGGAAAAATACGCAATGATGCGCAGATTTAAGCGAGCGAGACATTAAGTTTAATAAGCAGGAAATAAAAATTAAATTTAAAATTAGAAAACCCCCGACCCTAACAAAAACTCTAAAAAGTAAGAATTTTCATTAGCCGTCCCCCGCCTTTACAATGCCTTAATCAAAATATTACCTTCATCTTAAAAGGCCTATAAATATTATTATTTTTACTTTTTAGAGTTTTTGTTAGGGTCGGGGGTTTTTTAAATTTTAAATTTAATTAATTAAACAGATACAATTATGTGTGCTAATTATTAGATACATACTTTTTTGTAACTAGATTTGTAGAGTTCATTATAAAAGATAAGTACCAAGGTAAAAACTCGTTCTAACAAATTACCTCGTAATAGGCACATAAACGCCACTTCTGAACGTTGTAATGATTATTCTTTATACTTACATTTTGTTAACATTAACCTTGAAATTTAAGCATTCTCTATGTACCTTCATACTCATTTTCTGGAAGGAAATATAGTATTTGCGTGTTACAATAACTATTTCTTTAATATCTGTAATAAAATAAAATTTGATCTTTGTAATTTTCTATGTTGTGACATGTATGTCAAGATTTGTCAAACTGTCAGTTACTTTTCTTTTTCCCATAGAGTTTCTCACTAGTCTATAAAGAATTACTTTTTGGTTTAATTATTATAAATTATTTTTATCAATATTATTAGCTGGAATATTGTATTTTATTAACTATGATTGTTTACTTCTTAATTTTAAATTATATCTTTAAATTCTTTACACACACATGGTTGTATAATATGTGCTGGCTGGTTACATGTGTCTGGCCACTGGAGGATATAATTTTAAAATGTAAAAAATGTTCTGGAACGGTTGAAACTAGTATAAATAGAGGACGAAGCGCAGAAAGCGGGACTACTACGAGAGGGAACTACGAAGAGGGACAGCGACGTAATTTGATGTATGGAGGTGCTGTTTATTTTTCTGAGAAGCCTCCACTAATAATACTACTACTGCTAATACTACTGCTGCGGCCCTACTATTGAGCTTCGGAGTTTTGTCGGGTCCCTCCTGTTTCCACTGCTCGTTCTAGAACCGAGCACCAATAGACAACAAAGCGCTCATACCGGATCCTCCTCACGACATATCCTCCTCCCAGTGTGTGTGACTTAAGAACCCTCCTCACAATATATCCTCCTCCCAGTTTGTGATACTAAAGGACTCTAGTGAAATAGGAAATTTTTATAAAACTATTTGTATTTTTTTATTAATTTAAATTAAAAATGTAAAAATCTGCTTAAATCTTTATTTCCCTTAGGTTTAAGTTTGATTTGTTACAACGTCAAAATGTACAAATAATTGAATTGATTCTAGTTGCCTCTTCCAAAGGGTAGTTTCATGGGGAGAAGACTTGGCAAGAATCTCCACCGTGACTCTTTTAAAATGTTTTGTGTTTTCATTAATTATAAGTGAATACAAAATGATACCAAAAAAGGTTTAAATTGTTTTAAAATATTTCGTAAAAAAACAATGTTATTGTAATTTTGTGTGATTCCTAGGAAATACGTCTAATTAATATTAATAATTCTAGTTTTTCTCTATTCAATATCACATTAGGTAATTTAAACCGCAATTAATGCATATTGTATTTTTACGGCCCACTCCCTCTCATGGAGAGGAGGCCTGTGTCCAAGCAGTGGGAACGTTTATAGGCTGAGTATGTATGTATGTATTTTTTTTCATTAAGTACCCAAGTTCATCATATCAGCCGAAAGACGTCCACTGCTGGACATAAGCCTCCCCCAAGACAGGGGGATTTGCCATAATCGCCACGCTTGGCAGGCGGGTTGGCGATCGCAGTATGGTGGTAAAATGCATAGAGAACGCTGCTGCCCATTTTCTAGTAAGTCCCTTAGTCGCCTTCTACGACACCCACGGGAAGAAAGGGGATGGTGCTATTTTTTTACGCCCGGCACCACACGGGACGTACCCAAGTCATTTACCGTAAATCAATCTTGGACCTCAAGAATACACATCGTCAAGATTTCGTGACCGCCGATCTATTTTTAAGAGCAATGATGTGTCATCTGTAAATAACACCATCTTCAGTTGATTTTGAAGTAGTTAGGGTCAATCATTAATGTAAACTGAAAAGAGGAATGGACCCAATATCGAACCTTAAGGAACGCCCATTGTTATTTCAAACCCTAATGAGTTTATGGCATTTTCTGGAACTTTAACCTTTCTTTCTTTCAGGTTCTTAGCTAATCAAGAGCTGGTTTTTTTTAACCCATAGTGCTCTAGTTTCAGCAGAAGTGTCTCATGGTTTAGACAAAACATGTCAACCAGTATGGCCATTTTTGACTTTTTATATACCGTTATGATGAAGATGGACAGGAGAATCCCGGTATGTGCTATATACTGCGACATGACGCAAGCTTTTGACTACGTTCACCATTGCATATTGCTACAGAAATTAGAACCTTACGGCATAAGGGGAAACGTACTAAATCTTATACAGTCATACCTTACTAATAGGAAACAATACACAGAAATTGAAAGAATTAATTTTGAGACAAAGAAAGAGGACTTTAAGTATCAAGCGAACGCACACCTATGTACGGTGTTCCTCAAGGCAGCGTACTCGGATCTTTATTATTCATAATATACATCAATGATCTGTCCAGTGATATTGACCACCCCATAACTCTATTTGCCGACGACAGCACTATGACTATAACATGTAAAAATAAAGACATACATGAAAATGACATAAATGAATCTTTGACATCCATAATATCATGGTTAAACAAGAACAACCTTAAAATAAATCTAGATAAGACAACAATTATGCATTTTAGGCAACGAACCTAGGCTTTATGTGACCTTAACGCAATGTACAAGGACACTGTACTTAATAAAGTCGACACCACAAAATTTCTAGGAATTATTATTGACTCCAAATTGAACTGGAAGGCACACATCGAACACCTAAGTAAACAACTGAGCTCCTGTGCATACGCCTTATATAAACTGGCCCCAGAGCTTAACGCAGATGCCTTAGTAACAGCCTATCATGGTCTAGTAGCATCATTGCGCTATGGTATTATATTTTGGGGGAATTCCACAGACAAAACAATAGCGTTTAAGGCCCAAAAGAGATGCATTCGTGTGATGTTCAATTTGAAGTCAACCGACAGCTGTAAGCCATTATTTAAAAAACACAAATTGTTAACCCTACCATCTCTTTATATTTTTGAGATTGCGACATTTGTTAGGGTAAATCAATTTTTATTTCCACGACTAGCTGACACCTTCCCCCGTAATAGGCGTGACAATAATCAACTGTGTTCGCATACGTCAAAGACTGCATTAATGGGAAAAAGCGTTTTCTGTATGGCTCCTAAAATTTATAATAAAATACCACAGTCATATAAAGCATTGCCGGTAAATTTGTTTAAAAAAAGATGCGAGATTTATTAACGGACAAGTGCTATTATGATAGCAATGACTTTTTAAATGACACTATTTGAATTTTTTGATTTTTTTTTTCTATTTCTTTATTTTTAATTTTATATTTTCCTTAATTTTTGTACATTTTATGCGTGATTAATTCTACTGACATATTTTCGTTTACTAACCTTGTGTACTTGGAATGAAGTGCCTTTACTAATTTACTTTTTTTTTTTTTTTGTAAATTTTATAAATTTGTACGCCATACGGGTGAAACATGTACGCACGAAACATTAATATTGTGACATCCTGCATGCTTAATTTGCATGTATACACATGTTTTTGACAAATAAAATTATCTTTATCGTTTACGAAATCAAACGCCTTAGAGAGGTCGCAAAAGATTCTAATGGCATATTGTGCTTCTTTCCAGGCGTTGAGTTTAACCAAAAGGCGTTCCGTCAGTCACGGAACGCCTTTTGGTTAAACTATACTATTATTGTTCATGAAATATGGAGCTTTATTAAAATGACGTAACATTTTATTGTGCATTAACTTTTCAAACCTCTTACTGAGAACTGGTAAAATTGATACAAGTCTATAATTGTTGGGTTCTTTACTATCGCTGGATTTGAACAATGAAACAACTTAACTGTGTTTCATAACGTCCGAAAAGATTTCTTGGTTTATACTGGTGTTAAATATTAAACAAAAACTACTTATAGGACCAATAATCTGCAACCAGCAGACTCTGGCTTAAAAGGCGAAATAATTCCTATTCACATTTGAAAAGGAAAGTTTATATGCAAAAATCCAATTGAAAATACATACATTCAAATCGAAGGACACAATTCCAATGCCATGACAGTTGAGCAACTTTATTTGTAAATTATTTTTAGCAACAATAATTATTAATATTTTATTTCACTCTACTGTGAGCTTTCATAATGTACAGAGAATAAATTGCCTTAGAATTACGTGATTGGATACAAAAATATACATACCCGATACAGGACTTTGCCGTCGAAACCGGCTTAGAGAAGAATGTCGTACTGCAGCATCCTGTAACAAAATGTATAAGTATTGCACAACTTTAGTGTGTTAAAATATCTCATCAAAAAATAACTAGTGGTATTTACCTGCTCATAAGTCCGTTGAATTCGTTTTTGCAGGATATTTGAAAAACAACTCACATTTATACATACTAGGGTCAGAATAAAACAAAAACATAATTTATATGGCATCTTGGAAATAGTGTTTGTATTTGCTGTATTTTTTTGTCCATATACTAAAACGTGGCTCTGGAAATCCTTTATATATAAATTGTCAACTGCAGATGGTATCTCAAATAAAATTACTGTGCTTTTAACTATGTTCTAATTATACCCATAATTACGCCGTTTAACTTTTAATAAACAAGCACCGTATTATATAATAACAAAATTGTGGAATTTTTGTAGATGTCATTGTTACAAAAACAACAAGTTTTTACTAATAATTTTATTTTTAGTATAATAATAAAGACACTGAGATGTATTTATGATATCACTAGCAACTATCAATTCAGGTTCTAAATGATGACATTTAGAACGAGATCTCTAGTGACATTTACAAATAATATATTTTTCTAAGTGTTGATTATTTTTGACATTCGGTAGGCGTGGTAAAGAAAGAGACAGAATAATGGCAAGTACAGGAAAGTTTTTATCATTTTAACTAATCTGATGCTTGTGTCTGAAATCGCATCGATACACTATTATTTTGCTAATGGTTACTTTATATCATGCATAATTAATGGTCCTTGGAAATATTGAAAGCAATCATACCACTAGACGCTAGTAACAACCCAAACTGAAAGAGCCATCCCCCCCGAGTAGGTTCCCGCATTGGCGTTGCGGGGGGGGCTCAGTAACCGTGGATTCCGGCCACGGTGAAGCCAAGAGGAACCCAAAGGTGGGGCCGCTCGTCAGGGCTTTTGCCTTCAAGCCATTGACGTAGCGGCCAAAAAGTAGGTTGCGGTGAGGTGCACCGCAACTGAGGTGGGCCGCGATGTCGAATGGGAGGCATCGCGGCTGAGGGTTACGGGCTGCGGTAGAGGAGGAGTGCTGGTGCTTCTGAGCAGCGCTCTTCCCTTCCGTGGCCTGGACGGGGCCGCCACCGTTAGATGGCGGACGCGGTGGGGCCGCAGGGGAAGAGGAGTGTCGGTATAGCGTCAGCCGCTCTCCCTATCCCTTGCGGCCGAAAAGTGGTAGACGGGACGGCGCGTTGTGTTCCACACGCGCGCCGTCAAAGATATCAGCAACCACTGGTGGGGTCCGCAAGGGTCGATGCCTGCCAGGGGTGCGGGTTTGTTCGAAAGAGATACCACAGCCCCTGGCATACGTGCTACTGAGGGAACACGGGTGGGTTTAAGTCAGTAAAAGTCTGACACGCCCTCCTGCTCTACTCAGCAGGAGAAGTCATTTGATGATTTCCCAACCAAAAAACCAAAAAAAAAAAAAACTGAAAGAGCCATTAATATCTACATAATACGGTTATATAAACCTACTCTGCATTCTTACCAACATCTACAATTACAGCGGTCTATGACCATATTAAAGACTCCGTATATACTTATCCATAACATATTAAGCGGTCTTTACTTCCTTCTACGTTTTTTATGAGCGTTTCAATCAAAATACTTGATTCGTTCTGGCAATAAGTGCTCATCAGTATTCTTTTTTTGTCCACTTGTTAATATTTTTGGACAAAGTAGATCTTGCTTGTTTTCCTGCGACGTCTCAAGAGTTGTCTTTGGTCTTCTAGTTTCTGAGAAATACAAAAAGCAATTTATTCTTCGATGGATTTGGCAGAGGTTTATACTTTGTATATTGTACCCAAACGCCAGATAAGTTTAAGTTCCGTGGGCGAGTCTGCTACCATCGACCGTTGAGCAATCCAGACTCCAGTTGGAAGAACCTTCCTCTTTACCCGACTTGGGAATTGAACCCAAAAACTTGATCATTAAGATACTTAACTTGTTGAACAATAATTGTTATTTATTTAACTGCCTTAAAAATTATTCAGTTTAGTAAACTTACTTTCACATAAACAGGCTGTGGCAATTCGTCGTTATCCGCAATTTTTGCTGCATTGGTTTCCACATCTCTGTTATCACTGGCCAGTAACATTAGCAAAGGAAAATCTTTAGCCGTTTCATTTGTCTGAGCTCGTGAATTTCTGTAAGGAGCTAGAACCGGCGAAATTAACACTACTTTCTCATCATTACTTATTTCACTTTTCGTAACACGTGCAATGCTAAGAAGAATGAACAATTTGAGTACTAAACGAGTATATCTCATCGTGTACAAATGTAAATGTGTACATGGTGTTCTCAGGAAGCTTTATATACGATCCTTGTTCAATAACATCACGATTTTTTTTTGAAATGATGGACACCAGACTTCAACAGTCTTGTTTAGTCACGGAAAGATTTATAATGCATTTTAATCTTGCTAGTGATGTAGACACTTTATTCTGATTTGATGATTAATTAAAGAAGTCGAACATAAATAAAAATATGGTTGTAATATGTGATTATGATCTTTTGGTTTTACACAAAAAATATGGTAAAGAACCTAACGAATAAACTCCAAAATAAAGCCAAATTACCAATAACAAAGTTGCTCTCTGCTACGCTACAAAGTAATCAGTTCCTAATGATATTGAATGAACTATGATATTGATAAAAATTACCTTTCATATTTTCATATAAAATAACACAATATTACGCTTGTAATCCCCGAAGGGATTTTTTTTTTAGGAGGGCGTGTCAGACTTTGACTGACTAAAACCTACTCGTGTTCTCTCAGTTGCCTGTGTGCCAGGGGCGACGGTGTCTCTTTCGAACAACCCGCATCCCTGGCAGGCATTGGTCCTTGCGGACCCCACCAGCTGTTGCTGACATCTCCGAATCCCCGAAGGGTTAGGTAGAGGCCTCCCTATACCCACATCACCAACACTCAGCGTTCAGCTTTTTCTCGTTATCACTGGATTTTGAAATATACATTTACTGCTGCAACATATTTCATGAGACAAAAACCAGTGAACAATTTATTCATAATGATCTACTCGTAGCTATCATGAATAAGATCTCTTAAAGGAATAATTTTTATATTACCGATGTATGTAGATGGTCAATGAGCTCATCACATCGCTTTTTGTTTTGTCTGTACACTTTAAATAACATGCTCAGACAGAAAACGTGGATATACTTACAGATACAAAAAAAATACTTCCTGCTTAACATAGCTTCAAGAAAATTTTAAAGGTACCATTTATACCGTCCTGATATTTCTGATGTATTATTTGAATATTACATTTACTATGTTTTTGTATGACCTTTTACATCCATCGTGATTGAGGTAAGAAATAAAAACGCCCAATACTCAATACATTTTATTGTGATTGATCTCCGAATATTTCAACCTAATTGCTCGTCGTGACTGATGCCTGTTTTTTTGTCAAAACTTGCCTTTTTTCCTTGTCCCTGGAATGATACGAAGTATTAGTAAAAAACTCATTAAAAACAATACATCATCTATTAATATCATCTGTTAAGCAGGAAGTTTTTTCCCAACTCTTCCCGTGGGTGTCGTAGGAGGCGACTAAGCGCCTTATTAGAGAATGGACAGCAGCGTTCTCTATGCATTTTATCACCATACTGCGATCGCCAACCCGCCTGCCAAGCGTGGCGATAGTGGCAAGCCCCCCCCCCAAATTGGGGGAGGCCTATGTCCAGCAGTGCACGTCTTCCGGCTGAAATGATGCTGATGATCATCTATTAACTATAATATATCTATGGTCAGGTCATAGACACATAGTTCACGATCGGAAATCGGTTGATTCGGAAGGAAGCTTTAGAGCGGGCATTCTGTGAGAGCTTTCGTGTATTTTGCCCTAAAAGTTGTTTCAGTCTTGAAAGAAACTACATTTTGACTAGCAATATCAAACTGAATTAAGAGTCTTCAATGTTTTTTTTGATGTCAAAATTTCATGAGTCCCCTATAACTACCACCCTTCACCGCTTACTATACTCCCTAAAAGCACAGTATATGAAAAATTATATTACTTGCTATAATTATGTCAGCTTAATACACGCCAATATACTAACTATAAATACTTTGACGCCACTGCGGCGATTGACTGCTGCGTTGCGTGTCGCGGGTTCGATTCCCGCACGGAACAAATATTTGTATGAACTACAATTAGTTGTTCCGGGTCTAGCTGTTTGTGTATGTGAGTTTAAATGTTTGTAAACACACCCACAATACAGGAGAAATTCCTAGTGTGGGGCAATGTATTAAAAAAAAAAAAACATTGAAAACTATACTCGAGCAGAAATAAAAACGTAAACAGAACTAGAAGCCTCCAAGCATAAATCACACTTAAAAGGTGTTGCTATTAATTGATCAACAAGTTCGTTAGTTCTATTGTTTGCTATTATTTCACGCTTTTCAACAGGGTCGAGGTCATCTCTAACAATTTGTTAATTATTTCCGAACTTTATTTCTATTTATTAGTTTACTTCATCCTTATCTGTCTGTGGTTTTTCCCGACTCAGTTCACAAATACTAATAAGCGAACGAGTTTATTTGTGTTATTTTCATCTGACCTTTTCTATTTTAAATAATAGTAATGCAATAGAGTCGTCACCTGACGCCACATACTTATTTTAAAATAGTGGCTTGTTATTAATCTTAAGTAATGATATGCTTTGCTAGCTGACATACGGTAATTAATTTAATTTTATGTTTTGTGTTTAGTAATGTTAATTACTTACCTATTATTGTATAGATTCAAGTTTTTCTAACTTAACAGACAGCTAGTGCTGCTGGGCAATTTGTTGCGCCACTTCTTCTTCCCAGCTAAAGCACTAGGAAGTAGTGAAGGTTGGACATTTTGGGGGACTGTCTTATGTAATTTTGACGTTCAAAAAGTGCTGACTCTCAGCCTAGTTCGAATAAATGACTTTTTATTTTGATTGTATGTCTCACAAATAAATCAATGTACGATTTGCGATCATCATTAACATTCCGATTTCACCCGCTAGGCATAGTCCTCTCTTCGTTGATACCCCTCTCAAAAGGTAAGGATACAACTATATTCCAGTATATCTGACCAGTGTTTCCACTTAAGTATTCCAATTTTGCTTCATACTACTAAAATCTAGTGAAAATTTACATAAATAAATCATGATTGTTTCTTACATTGTAATGCAAATACTTAGACTCCCCAGTCAAAGCTTCATCCTCCGGCTTGAAGTAGATTCCATCAGGAAGACTTGAAGGATCTCCATTCACTTTGGTCAGTCTTAACACATTGTCCTTTGGCTTAAAACCGCGTATTAGATCAACGAGTTCGATTCCAGACACTTGATATGTCGCAGTTTCTTTGTTCACAGTATATTGCACTAAAATAAGGAGTGATATTATTGGGAGCCACTTCATTATCACTGGTAGGTGTAGTGTCTCAAGGATAATATCATAACAAATGTTTTTTCCATAATTTCGACCGGTCTTATATAGAGTTACCTTTGTGAGCTTGGTTTTGTAGATATAATTGAGGTAGAATATACATTAGTGTTGTTTATAATGGCTTTAGCGATTAATCATAGATATCAGTTCCGATAATTTGTTTTTAACTACTGCTACCACTCGAATTTAAATAATGATTTTTGTTTCTATTGACATTATAGTATTTAGTGATTCCAAACTTAATCTATTTATTCAACATTTTATGAGTATTTCTGTCTTTTTGACATGATCAAATAATTTTCCTTCTATTTTATTTTATTCTGTTCAAGGAAAAAAGATACTCGAGTTCAATATCTAATTGCACTACAGTTCAATTACGAGTACCTACTGTATACAACATAGAATGTAGGCTTTACCAGATTACTCATCTAATTATCAGAGGATGTACATCACTACTTCAATGTATGATGATATAATTAATGTACAATGATGGGAAATAAAAGGCAATAACTTGAGTGCGTTTATTATGTTGTTCATATAACGTAGTGGTTTGGCTGGTCACCGGGGATTCTCCACGATCAACATGTGCGACAAAGACATCGTGTTTAGAGTGCCTACGTTTTGTACCTACTTAATAGGGCTGTCAGCAACGTAGATATCGTGTAATTTAAAAATACATACACGCGCCTTGCATCCGTATTTACTTGGTAAGATGGATATATATCTCGGATAAGTATCTCATTCATTACCATTAACTTTTCCCAACTATGTTGGGATCGGCTTCCAGTCTAATCGGATACAGATGAATACCAGTATTTTATATGGAGCGACTGTCTACGTATAATGTATAACTAGCTTTTGCCAGCGGCTTCGCCCGCGCGGAACTTTCATCCCCTTTTTAACTCCCTTGGGGGTTGAATTTCGAAAAATCCTTCCTTATTCCTTTTCTACACTATAAAGGGAACCTCTGTGCAAAATTTCAGCTTTCTAGGTCCAAGGGTTTGGGCTGCGCGTTGATGAGTCAGTCAGTCAGTCAGGACTTCTCTTTTTATTTATACAGATAACAATATATATTTATTTACACTGAAACTGGACGTAAAAGAATAGCACTATCCCATTTCTTCCCGTGGGTGTCGTAAATGGCGACTAAGGGGCTTACTAGAGAATGGGCAGCAGTGTTCTTTATGCATTTTACCATCCGATCGCCAACCCGCCTGCCAAGCGTGGCGATTGTGGCAAAACATCCTTTTGGAGGAGGCTTATGTCCAGCAGTGGACGTCTTTTAGCTGAAATGATGATGATGAGACGCAGATTAAAATTCACTCATGATAATCTGTGCTCTTGGCTTATGAATAGATGATATGGAAGATAAGAGCGATTGCCAACTAACCCCGTATTATCACGAAGAAGAAATTGTTTATATTTAATTATTTTTAATTTGATAAACAGACTAATTATTTCTCTGTATTACGTGCGCTGCACTCTCGTCCTCCTCCAAGCAGGCCCTGCACAGCGGACTATCTCTTACTCCTATGACAAAGAGATGTTTGTTAAATTACCCATGGCCAGTTACAGCTGCAGTAACTGCACGTAGCCGTAAAAACAATAAGCCACTTCTTCTTCCATTCCATTTCTCCCCGTAGGTGGCGACAAAGGGACTTACTAGAGAATGGGCAGCAGCGTCCTCTATGCATTGTACCACCATACTGCGATCGCCAACCCACCTGCCAAGCATTGCGATTATGGCAAACCCCCCCAAAAAACCGGTCGAGGTGGTACCGGTCGACTGTCTTAATGTAATTTAAACGTTCGAAAAGTGATGGTTCTCAGCCTAGTTTGAATAAATGTTATTTGATTTTGAATAAGCTACTTGACGCGACACTGAAGGGGCCGCACGTGGGCAGAGTCATGTGGATGGAAGTGACTGCAAGAAGAGTTAGTCTTGTGAGGACAACGAACGAATGCAAACTTTTTCTTTTGGGTAGGAAATCATCAAATAACTTCTCCCGCTCTGGGTGAAGCAGGAGGGCGTGTCAGACTTTTACTGACTAAAACCCACCCGTGTTAATCAGTAGCCTGTGTGCCAGGGGCGGCGGTATCTCTTTCGAAAAACCCGTAACCCTGGCAGGCATCGGCCCTTGCGGGCCCTATCATTTTGTGCTGATATCTCTTTGAGGCGCGCGTGGAACACAACGCGTCTCCGACCTGGGCTTGGTCCTTACCGGGCAGCGAGCTACCCATTACTCGCCGTGAATTGTCAGTTTGCCTGAACTTAGAACATAGTACCTACATGAAACATTATTAGTATGTTACTGTGTTAATTATTCTGGAAGTGAAATATACTAACTGATTTGCTGTCGTTTTTATTGCAAACCCGCACTATTGATTCCGTACCACCGAATCGAGATGATAACGGCACTATCACGCAGCCATCACTGCCGCCGTCATGTATAAAATAAAGGAATGTATAAAATCACTAAAATGGAAATTGTTTTGGAAAGAAAAAAAAAAGAAAAACACCTTTTTTCTTTTTGCTATTGAATTTAAATGGAGCACTAGGAAAAATATCAAACAGATTTCAGGGTCTAATTCAAACCACGCTGGGGTCGGTGCGTTTATGAGACATGACAGCCCTGCGGAAACATACCAATAATAATACACTCATACATAACTAAAACATGTAATTTAATTTGTCAGATACATTCGTCATGAAAAACATTAATTTATGCTGTACTAGACAATGATGCTGGAATTTGCATGAACATTGTGGGGATTCCCAAAATATTTGGCAAAAAACCATATTAATTATTATGTTAACTAGTTGTGCCAAGATTTCCGTTTACACTGAAGTCGCAACAACGCATTTTCGCAAGTCAAAATTGTTTATACATGATTTAAACATCGCGGGATGTTTAAATCATGTTAAACATAAACCAAATATCTACTCTAGATTCGATTAGATCTAGATTATAGAGAGCTGTTAGTAGGTTGGATACATGTTTGACGAACCATGTGTCGGCAAAACTTGATGGCAACAGTTTCGATTAGGCGACTACAAAATTACTGAATGAAAATGGATAAGACTAAATTGGTCATGTGGGGATTGAGAAGCAGCATGATTTGACATTATAACACTCGCATATTATTCTGTGAATCACATGCGAGTGTGATATCTGTCTTTACAGATACGATCTATGGTCAAATCTATAATTGACCATAATCCGTTCAACTAATTCAGATATTTGGTCACATGCAGATCCAGTCTGGGAACACTCTGCTTTTTCAGGACTAAACGTATCCCGAATAAATAAGCTACTATTACTTACAACAATTTCAAACAAATCTTATCCATTACTTTTAAAATGATGCGTGCACAAACAAATACACAAAAAGATAAAACTACCTACAAACGAACAGACAAACACCCAAAAAATTGTTGAAACACATTCCATTGCTTAGCTTTGATCTCCACAAGAATTTTATTCGTACGAGTATGTATTTTGTACGGACATGAAAGTCTACAGTTGTTTTTGAATAGGATTTTGTGTAATCTTAAGGTTATTGCTTAAATTATATAAGTAGTAGGCCCCGAAGATATCAGTTATGTCATTCATGGCTCGTATTCAACGTACTCCGTCTGAAAAAAATAAGAAACAAATTGGTAAGTCAAATGGTACATGGAGGCTGAAAACAATCTTGCGGACACGAGCTCCTTAAGAAGAACACAGGCGTTTTGTGGATATAGATAATACGTTCTTTTTTATATACTGATAACTTTAGACCTGAAAGTCATGGAGGCCTCTCGCCTTAGCCCAACAGTTGGATGATGTGGGCTAACACGAACAGTAGTAACTGATAACTTATGGAAATGCCGATTAATTACGCGAACACTTACGGATAATGCGTCGCAATTATATTGTATAATAAAGTTGTTCGCATTTTTGTTCAACTTCGACTGTGACAAGGGGTACCAAATCGTAGCATTGATCGATCAGCCATATGATCTTGCTACCCAGATACTAAACTGTTTATTAATCATAAGTCGGTGCCAAACAAACATAAAGGGCCATGTAAAATTATGGCAGCTCGATTCAGCTGCAGCATTGATTGTTTGTTTGACGCCAACTCTAAATGAGTAATATAGGAGCTTAGTTAGACTAAAAAGTTTATTTTTTGCTTTTTAGTTTCTTTTTTCTTCGGTTTAATTTTTAGTTAAAAAGTTTTTTTACACTTCCAACTTCAAGGTAAGTTTAATAAATGGCAGTGACAACCCTGAAAAAGACTTGCCCAATGATGCTCGTCTGTATGAGTGGTCTTAGAATATTTTAATCATTTGGAACAACATTCGTCTCGTCATATAAGGATTTAGCTATCCATTGCGTCACATATGAAGAAACATCAACGACCATTTGGATGAAAACAGCCATTAGATAGAGTCACGGAAGCAAATGTGGAGCAGATGATTGAGACTGATGCATTTAAATGCAAACAAGGAGATAATATCAGTTGTTTATTAGATGCAAAGTTGATGTCATTCTAGATTTAGAGATTCAAAACATCCTAATAATATCTATATAGATAGACATTGACTATTTCTTCACCAGTTGGACCTAACAAATACAATGTACTTACTAATCTCTCACTTTTGATTGTTGCAATATGTGAGGCAATATAATCAAGCTCTGAATATTACTGCATGCGGGAGTATTTGCAAACGGGAATGCCAAACATGTATAGAATTAAAAAAAAATGGAACAAATCTATGAAAGAAAGAAAATTGAATACTAATTTGAGTTAGTTTGAGTTAGATAAAACAGCTAGCCAAAACCAACTTTAGGACGATCTTAATCGGTACTGTGTGATACTCTTTGAGAAAGAACCAAACAAATATACTAGTATAGGTAGAATCCTTGGCAACCTTGAATAACCAGATTATATAATAAATACACATTATACTTGACGGATGACTTTGAAGATGTTTTACATAAATTAAGTGGTAGTTTTAACGATTGTGGTTTTTAATTATAAATACTTAAGCCATCAAGCCGTATTTTGATTTGCAAGCCTATAAGAATACAGACTAAGATGAATAATTCATCTTAGTCTGTATTCTTATCGGCGGCCAAAAGCACTTAAGTCAATTTTTGCTCAAAATTATAAAAAGTCACAGCACCCATGTTTTTGTATTATCCGTCGACTGGAATAAGCACGTAAGTCACGCGTCACTTCATTGAGTCGCAATAGTTGACTGTACCATAATGCTTAAGTCGTATCAATAAACCAAGCGGCAACATAAACAACTTAAGTTGACTTAAGTTTTTTTTCCCGGCATGGCAACTGTTAAGCCAACTGACTTAAGTAACATGGTAACGGAAAGTACTTGAAATTTTTTCAAGTACCTTCCCTCACTTTACCCTCTTTTTTGAAGTGATTGATAAAAAGTTGACGAACGTTGTGGGTAAAGTAAAATTAAATACGTATTTCTTAATTAGTGTTACGGTGTGACGGTCGTAGTGGTGCTGTGCATTAACTGTATTAGTATTAATAATGAATTCAAGAGCCAGGAAGTTAGTAAATCTCGTCATAAATAATGAGAATAAAGGTAAGTTTTGAATGTTTTCCTGGCATTTTTATGCAATATGCAAAATAAATGTATGGTTTTTGTTGACATGATTACAACACAATCAACAAAAAATTGTCATTTCACTTTTTTTTACAGGCGATGAAGACCCATTCTCTAATCCGCAACCAAGTACATCTGGAACTCAAAAACAAATTACTCATGATGAAATCGCTATTGACTATTCTAGTGACGATTCTGTTGCTGATCCTACCTACTCTCCAGACAGTCCTAGTTTGCTTACACGACACGAAGATGAGATGGAAACCACTGTTTACGATGCATCAGTAGATGTACAGATAGCACCACAAAATGCAATACCTGAAAGTATTGAAGATACGTCATTACTACAACAAAACAATTCCGGGCCCTGTAGAAGAAGAAAGCAAGATAATAATATAAAAAGAAATTTAGGCCAATCCTATTTGACAGCTAGTGGGAAAACTATCGTTAAACGTCAAATGAAGGAATTACCTAATTGTCGAAATAAGTGCCGTCAAAAAATAAGTGATGAGCAACGAGCTGTAATTCATAAAGACGTTTGGAATCTTGGGTCTTATGATTTAAGGGCAGCGTTCGTTTCATCTTTGATTACCATTCAAGAGAAAAAAAATGAGCGTCGTCGGGTCGAAGATCCTAGTTTACAAAAAAATAGACAGTGGACTTATAAGTATCATTTTAACGTCAACAGTGAAAAAATATCCGTGTGTCAAGGTTGCTTTCTAAAAACCCTAACGATAAGTGATAATTTTGTAAAACTAATCGGTTTGAAGAAACGTGGCAGCTCGAGTGGAATTATACAAACAGACAAACGTGGAAAGAATACACCAGCAAACAAACATTCCGAACAAAAAATTCAAGAGGTGATTAATCACATCAATTCGTTTCCGCTATATGAAAGTCATTACACTAGACGTAGAAGCACCCGCAAATATTTACCGTCGCATTTGACAATTTCAAAAATGCATTCTCTTTACTCAGAATCACATGAAAATCCTGTAAGTGATAAGATATACCGCAAAGAATTTCATAAATTAAATTTAAGTTTCAAAAAACCAAAAGTGGACACTTGTCACACATGCGACCTCTTTAAAATGAAATCAAACATTGCTACAGATGAAATCACAAAATTAGCCCTTGAAGAAGAACGCGACTCTCATCTACTAGCAGCTGATATGGCGTACAACGAGAAGCAGTGTGATAAAAATATCGCAGTTACAAATAAAAAAATCAAATGTCTGACTTTTGACTTACAGCAATGCTTGCCAACCCCAGCTTTACAATCATCTGTAGCCTTTTATAAAAGACAACTTTGGACTTTCAATCTTACAATACATGACAACGCAACAGGAATGTCAACGCACCACATGTGGCATGAGGGTATTTCGGGTCGAGGTGCTAATCAAATAGCCTCCTGTTTGTTTGTATATTTACGAGAACTACCAGAAAATATCTCAGAAGTGATTTTGTACTCTGATACTTGCGGAGGACAAAATAAGAACACTCACGTGGCTGCAATGTTTACGTACTTGTTGACTGTAAAACCCTCAATCAAGATAATACATCACAAGTTTATGATACCTGGTCATACACATATGGAGGTTGACTTAGACCATGCAATTATTGAAAAAAAAAAAGAAAAAAACCGAAATACAAATTTATCACCCACACGATTGGATGCAGTTGGTAAGATCGAGTAGCAAAAAATTTACCGTTAGAGAAATGCGACAAAATGACTTCTTTGATTTTGCTAGTTTATTGAAAGGTCCCTTAGTGGCCCGAAAAAAAGACGACAACGGAAATATTTTCAAGTGGCATGAAGTGAAGTGGCTGAGTTATGACTCTGAGTACGGCGTCATTAAATACAAAACATCTCTGTCTAAAGATGAATCATTTAAAACTATTAATTTCAAACGGAAAACGCGACGTCATAAAGAATTTAATTTGATGCAGATTACTGACAAGCCAGTACCAATAAGTGTCGAAAAAAAACGTGATATAATATCACTTTTATCTTTAATACCTGAATGTTTCCATATTTTTTACCAGAATTTAGTAACCACTGACGACACCAAGGATGTTGATCCAGATATATCAGATTCAGAAGACAGTGACTTTTAGTTTTTGACTTTATTGCATGCATTGCATCATATTATAACATTTTTAATTAATAAGCATAATTATAATTCAAAATTATTCATAGTTTGTTTTAATATTATATAATAAATTAAATAAGCCAAGTAATTATAGTACGGTAATAAACACTTAAGTCGCAATTTTTTGACGTTCAAAGAAACTGAAGTCAGATATTTTAGTAAATAATAATTATAGCCTAAATATCTATAATCTTATATGTAACTAGTTCATAATTGTGTAATAATAAATAATAAAAACAAAAACCCTAGTACAATTTTTTCATACCAATCAAATAAAACCTTCTCCTGCAAAATTTTTGCATGCTCAAAGATTTGACTTAAGTGCTTAAGGCTTCCGCGTCTAGAATTTAGTTAAATGAAAATAAATTTTAAAACACAACTCATTCAGATTTTTAGGTTCTTTTTCCACTGACAGCGGATGCGGAAGAATTTTTGATGCCCTATGAGCTCTTTCCTTTTTCCCTTTGTATACTTGTAGGATAATAATATATGTATATCATTGTGTATTGTATTTTAAACGTTATAAACTCTTAACTGATTTTAAAAGATATTACAAGTAGAGTCTTCCC
Organism: Polymixis flavicincta; assembly: GCA_949987655.1. Lineage (NCBI taxonomy): Eukaryota > Metazoa > Arthropoda > Insecta > Lepidoptera > Noctuidae > Polymixis > Polymixis flavicincta. Next base: position 21,775,336 of record OX465173.1, read on the forward strand.
ACATTCACTCATGAATACCAAGTTGCTGTGATCCTCAACTGAGTAGGATAATCTCGTCTACTATGCGTTATAAATCTGTTAGTTCAACTAAAATCGAATAGGCGTAGAATTCCTTCTAGGCATATAAGTAAGTACTATAATTTATATTCTTTTAATGATGATATAAATTGTTTTAAAGAGATGCTCTACCTTATCTGTAGACTTGGACGTGTAGTAATTGACTATTTATATTATATTGATCGGTATTCAGTAGTACCTAGGTACTAAAGGAAATGAATTATGTTCAGTCTAAAATTAGCTGCTAGGTTGGCGTACGTCTCTGTCGTCGTGTGATTAATATCAGTGAAGTTCACTGCGGTCACAGATATAACTGATATTCTATGTTAATTATAAGTAAGTATGCTTCTTATTAGGACGGCCCTAAAGGATCAATTACTTTGCACAATTTCTCGAATTGCGCAACGTTGAACAATAGTTTGAGCGTGCTTTATTTTAATTGCGCAGATCTTGCGAAAACTTTGAAGCTTATGGGCCGTCAATATATGTATTTGCGTGAAACAATGGATAGTTTGTGTGCAAGGGCTGATTCCGTCCTATTGCGCAATATAAATATTGCAGGTGTTGGGGCCGTCCTATTGTAGAAATCGTCAATTATTGAAATTTTGTTCAGTAATGTCAATGTAAGAAGATATTCAGCAATATTTACAAAATTACAAACTTTCTCTACTGAATTTGTTTAGACCCGTTCGTCTCCCCTTCTAATGGCGTAATACCCCACTACATGTCTGTAAGTGCAAGTTATTAAAGAATATTAACCTTTAGCAATGCTATACAGACACACTGCGAGTTACCAAATGAAGAAGTTGTGTATATAAACTTGATTATCTTATTAATAAGTATTCACTGGCAGACAACACACAGGCTACACCGCTGGGTATAGAAGCTTGACAGTTATCACAAGAGTTCTTTATTTAACAAAGGTAAGCACTAAAGAGGGATGATTGAAGATTTATCTCCTAAAAGAGTAAAACAGGAGATTAAAATTTGAATTGAAATTCGTTATTTTTTGCGATGGATAATAAGTACCTTAGGTGGAAGCAGATCTGATGCTGGCACGCTGACATCTTGTGTAGATAATACAGGACTTGCACTCTGAGATAATGCATTAAACTTATTCGGAAAATTTGCTGTTGTAGACGCTACTGGAAACCGCGGCAGAACAGGAGTAGGCTTCAAGAGATTATTTGGAGAAGAACTGTCTTTTGAAGACGTTATCGGATTCCGCGGTAACACTGGAGTAGGCTTAACCGGTACAGCCGCAGGCGCATCCGGCAAAGGAAACACCTTCCAAGTATTGACAAAACATATAGCAACAGACAACACTATTAACGTTAAATAGTTTTTAATCATTTTCGATAATTTTTATGTAAGTGGCTACACGAAAGAACTGGTCGACTGTTAAAAGTGGAATGGATGTCGTGTTTTTAATTTATGAAGATTTTAGCATTCTACTGAAGTGTTGTATTAACATAAATTGTTAAGTAAGAGTCGCTCACCGTGAAACGAGATCGGTTGTCGAGATCTATACACCCACACACGTTAGATGATGATCCGCGGGAAATGCTTTATTACGATAGACCACTTCATTTTAAACGCAAAGTTAACTATTTTAATGGATATTCAACAAGATTATGCGAAAAGCAAATAAGGATGAACTTGAGCGAAAATGTGTGTACCTATTTAAAATTCCTTCACATACATGTCTAACATCACGGCTACGTACCATGGATAAAAATATATTCTTGACGTATCCTACTATGATATTATAAATGTGAAACCTTGGATGTTTGGATGATTTTTACTCCATCACGCAAAAACAAATATTACAAACAGATAAGTAATTTGCAACCTGGTTTAACAAATATGATAGGTACTTTTTATCCAGAAGTACGTTCCCGTGAGATAAATTTCGACCTACACGCGAGCGAAGCTGCTGGCGATAGCTAGTATTAAATATAAATTAGATACCTCAAATTTCGACATCATCGTGAATCTGCGCCATCTATTACGGGGTTACAGTCCTTATACTCTTCAGTATTTATACTCCTCACTATATTCCAATGAAGTGATGGAAATAATGAGACTTGTACTTATTATTAATATGACAATAAACAGAGACATCTCCAATAAATGCAACTGTTTAGCTATCACTGAATGAAGCTTGGCCTTTACTCACATACTTATCATGAAATGATAAGATTTATATGTTTGTAATGTCACAGGGTTGCGATGGCAAACGGTGTTTTGATCCAGATCCATTTAAACTTGTTGCATAAAATCCATATAAAATTTTAATGGGTCTCAATACACACATTTCATTTTGAAAGTTCAGCTATTTTAGATTATGGAATTGATTGCATTAATTTCTTTGCTGAGCAGACGATATTCTTCAAACCTATGCGTACATAACCTTACGCGCGGTTTTCTTACCATGGGGGAAAGCAGAAATTACACCAGGCTTAGCACGAGAACCGTAGACAAGCGTTTTGTCATCGGAAGAGTAGACAAAAATGACGTTTCCGTATAGACAGTTGACAGTTCTATACCGAGAAATGTAGACCAGCGATTTATATTCTACAGTTGAGTAAAAATAGAAAGCGTTATGCTTAAGATCCTTACATACTCCGTTTGCTTCGTTTACGCTCATGCATCTGGTTATACACGCATGCCGATTGCGAGTTCAACGCACCTGTCTTTTCTGAAGAACATCACCAATAAGGTCACAGTATGTCCTCCTAGCGTACCGTGTGGTGCCGGACGTAAAGAATAGCATCATCCCATCTCTTCCCGTATGTGTCGTAGGAGGCGACTAAGGGACTTACTAGAGAATGGGCAGCAGCGTTCTCTATGCATTTTATCGCCATACTGCGATCGCCAACCCGTCTGCCAAGTGTGGCGATTATGGCAAGTCCCCCCCCCCCCCAAATTGGGGGAGGCCTATGTTCAGCAGTGGACGTCTTCCGGCTGAAATGATGATGATGATGTCCTCCTAGAACATCTCCTTCTGGCGTTTCCACTGATCTCTGCGATTTTATACTTTTTGTGAATCGTCTTTCATTCTTATTCTAAACATTGACCACATCCAAGTAGAGCAGTTTTGATTTTTTCCTTCAAATGTGGTTAAAAAAAAATCATCATCGGAGGCGCAATTATCATATTACAATCATCAATAATATTTTAAGGACAGCAAAATGGGAATTATTTGAGGCAGGATTAAATACATGCCTAAATAGAATTTATGTCATCATATAAGAATCAGCCTATAATGTTCACAATACTGGGATAAAGGCCTAAGTGGGCCGTAATCCACCAAGCGGGCCCGATTTGGGTTGGTACGCACGGCTGCACATCAACCTAAAATTTCCAGTTTACGCTGATCTCGCACTGTACCGGAATTCTTTACAATGCGAGATCAGCTTGTACTGGAAATGTGTAGCCGTGTGTACATGTCTTCGAATAATTGGTTCTCAAAACGGTGAAGGATGTAAAGGTGCAAATAATAAATACGTGACTTACCTAATAATTATTGCCACGATTATAATAAGAGATCAAGCGTGAAGCTGACATTAAATAGTGTGTAATAGTATAATTGCTTAACGAGATTTCTGGACTATTTGATTGACTCCCAGTAACAATATGAATTAATAATCCAATTATTAATAATGCGAAAAGAGAAAACTTCATGATTGTTGGCGCGAAAACTTCGTAATGACCGCTGGAAAGGCTATCTCCACGTGTTGGCTCCAAAAGTTTTTCGCAACGTTGGTCCAAACACCACTTGTTCAACGTTTGTGTGCAGATTATTTATAGCATGACCCAAACTTGACCTATGCTAGTTTCTCGATCTACACGGACGCGTAGCATTGCGGCCAACGTTGGAACCAACGCGTGGTATCAATCGGCGTAATGCGTATAACACAACAAAGATAAAGGTGACATCTGTACCACAGCTCTGGACCTATTGGTGTACAGTATCTAAACCGCTCTGATAGCGCTACCGATGCAAATAATGAATTGCGAGATTCAATAGTTGTCAGAAAATCTTCTGCGTAATTGTAAACTTTCCACTCTGCCCTACTAGTAGGAAAAAGAAGACTTACTACCAAATAGTAGGTTTCAAATTCCAGTAATTGCTACATTATTAGTTTAAAAAAAAAATGGCAAATCCTCAGAACTCGCGACCTCTTACAAAATAACACAAAGTTTTTAATCAATTTTGTTTTCTTTTTTATTGGAAAGGGTTTTAAAATTTGGTCCCATTTCAAATTGAAAAACAAAATGTACCGCAATTGTAAAAAACCTTTCTACAATTGAAACTGGAAACCAAAAAAATAACCTTTTGGTGTAACTGAGCTCCTAAACTAATTACAAAGGTTCGGCGCCAAACAAACAAAAAGGTGCCAATTAAAATAATGGCAGGTGGATTGTTTCTGTTCGCCGACCCAAAATTAGTAATGTAGGTACATTATTTTAAACAAAACAATTTTTTGTGAAAATTGGCCATTTTCTTGTTGAATTTTTTTTTTTTCAAAATTTGTGATGTTTAATCAAAATGTATCAAAAAGTTTTTCACAGTCTTTTAAGGCCGTTTTTCTGTAGCTTTCCCTTACTGCCACGACTCAAAAATCCAACCACTTTATAATAAATATTAAAACTGCGCTCACCGATTCATTTGATGGTGGTATTTATTTATCATATCAGAGCACGAGATGATAGAACGTGGCGTAGTAGAGATGTTGATTATTACACCAGCCTTGCAAATATGCATGAACAATAAACTGATTATAAAAGTAATTAACCAAGAAATCTTCATGATCTTAGCTGTCAAAAGAACCTACTTAAGTGGTGTATGAAAAACGACTGTAGTAATTTGGAATTAAATTAAAAAAAGGACAGAAATCGAGTTACAGTGGCCCACTGAGGGTTTCGTACCTTGGTAGAAAGATATTTAGTATTTTTTTGCAACAGCCAAATCAGCCCCGGATCTACGATTTTTTCGAACCGGGCCAGAAACTTGATAGTGGCGCCCCTCTCTCCAGCGTTTGAGATAAATTAATTAGGTGTGGGCCTGTGTGGCGCCTTTTTCTCACAAGTCGACGGAGAGCCAAGCAGCTTCCGTATGCTAGGCACTTTGTAGAGCAAGTTTTTTTGTTTTTAATAATACTATATTATGGTTTTGGCGCCCCCTGAAACTGCCGCCCGGGGCGAGTGCCCCGGTTTGCCCCCACTAGATCCGGGGCTGGCCAAACAGTTTTAACAGCAATTGTGTGCTTTATGGCTGTGCCAAAAAGATTCATTTCAGCATTTATGGCAAGGTTTTTTGGTATAGGGTTTTTGGCGATTACTAAAAGCTACTTGTTTTGTTAGAGACATTCCCTGCAATATTTACGTTAACCTCCAAAGTCAAATTTAAAATAATTTATTTTCAAATATGAGTAGACAAAGAACATACATGAAATCAGATATAACTGATAGTTAGGTATCATCATATTTAACTGTTTCCTAGAATAAAAATCTTATTTTATTAGGTACCACCAAATACTATAATGATTACCTGAGAAAGGTTTTAATATTTTTATGGAAATTAAAATAAACATAATAACTGATAAACGTTTTACTTCACATAAATACAAAAGGTTTTTCCCAGAGAAACTCTAGTCCATTTTGCCGTCCTATTGGACTGTGTTAGTATCGGAACAGAGAGTGCATCTGCGTTTGCACACACTTATACAATACTAGCTTTTGCCAGTGGCCCCGCCCGCGTGGATGTCGGTTGTCGCGTAAAAAAGTAGCCTATGTCCTTCTCCATATCCAAGGCTATATCTCTGCCAAATTTCATGACGATCGGTTTAGCGGTTTAGGCGTGAAAGCGTGACAGATGGACAGACAGAATTACTTTCGCATTCCTAATATTAATATAAGTAGGGATTAAGTAGGGATGATAATATCTCCTGTGTACTGGCTAATCTCTGTTGTAATTGACCACTGTGGCCGAAATTCTGTCGGAAGGGTTATTTTTAACAATCTTGGTACGGAACCCTAATCAAATGACGAGGTTATGAAGTTTGAACCCTATTGTCAAGGGTATGAGGTCTAGTTCATGCGATAATCATGCGCATTTAACATTTATTTATATTGTAAGAATTCTTTCTGTTAAGAACCTTGTTGTAGCGACAAAATTTCCAAGACATGGTACATAATCTCTAAATCAAATCGATGGAACATACGAGTAATTATCACATTACTAAAAAATGTCTGTCCATCGCCAAAACATTGTTATTATTACTCATGTAAATACATCTTCATATAGCTGTATCTGTGCTTGCTAATACTTTAGCGAAGTCAAAAGCAGTTTGCAAAATATAATATATCCAGCATCACGCAGAAATTACCGCATAGAATGTTTTCGAATTGCATAGATATTCCCTAAAACTCTGTTCCGGTCAATCTGTAGGCTATAAATTATAACGCTCTTTGCATTGCAAATGGGGTTTACGTGTGAACGGCATATATCCTATAAAATGCCGTTCACAATTTAACACATGTCGTAGGTATTTTTACTCAAAAACCTTTTTGCCAAATCCTAATGATAACACTGTGCCCAGGTTACCGAAATAAGGGTATATAGGTAGTCATTATACAAATGTTGGCTGCTTAGAGGGCTTTTATTCAATAGTAAGAAACTTATCTATACTCTATACTCACAATAAAGAGGAAAGATTTGATTGTTTGTTTGCATTGAATAGGCTCCGAAACTACTGAACCGATTTCAAAAATTCTTTCACTATTGGGAAGCTACACTATCCCCGGGTGATATAGGCTATATTTTATCCCCGTATTCCCATGGAAACGGGAACTACGCGGGTGAAACCGAGGAGCGCTGCTAGTATGTTATATCTGAAGAATAAATCTGACAGTTTGACAAATATGCTATACAAAAGACGAATCGACATATTTATTCATCCGATAAACCTTATCTGACTATTAAAAAATCAGGCCTTAGAGATGATTACTGAGATGAGAACTGATTATACAAAATATCAGCCCCGTTATGTTATCTATCAGTTCGGTACCGAAAAATTCTGATCTAAAGGCTGATCATATAAACCAGTGACGTATTTCATACCTATTTTCGTATGCACTTGCGATACTACATATTATAAGGAACGTTTATATCAAAATGTTAGTGCCGACACAAGATAATTGTGAGTCATTGGAAGAACCTGACTGTACCCAATGATCAATTTATGACAACTTTGCTTTGTTCGTAGTCAAATTACGTAATATTCCATGCAGGCATTTGAGATCGTTTCAATTCAATGGGACATTCGGGAAATCGTTGATATTTTTGGTCTTTGAATGATTGTTTCTGTATTGAATGTTAATATGTTGCAATTTTTTTTGTTCATTTTTATTGTGTGATAGATATTAATTGCCGCATCATCCGACTAATTTTATCATTGGGAAAGTTTGTATGTTAAGATCTTTGTTACTCAATCACGTCAAAATGGCTGAACAGATTTGTATGAAAATTGGCACACAGATAGTTTATAACCTGGATCAACACATAGGATAATTTTATCCCGGTAGTACGTTCCCGTGGGATAATTTAAGACCTCTGGCAACCACTGGCAACTTGCCAGCGGCTTCGCACGCGTACAAAAAGAAAAAGAAGAAGCTTGTTGCCACTGGCAACAAGCTTCTTCTTCTAGCGATACCTAAGCTAAAGGAGACACAATATACCTCCACATTAATTAGTAGTATATCCAATGAACTGGCAACATGGCTGCGTTGAAGGACTCTGCTTAGGTAACTTTTGGCCAAGGCCAAAGAAAAGCAATCCTTTGGGTCATGAGAATTGACGGGTCAGTGTCATCAAAACACTTCGAAAGTTATTTAGAGATTTGACGACCAGTATAATTAAAGTATGTTACAATAAAATTGCAGCACTGTAACTGCGGAGCCTTAGTCTAGTGATTTACAAACATTGCATTGGTCTTGCCATTATGAGTTTCTTAACCCCTGACGCAAAAACGACGGGGTGTTATAAGTTTGACGTGTCTTTGTGTGTGTGTCTGTCTAAGGCAACATAGCTCCCGAACGGATGAACCGATTTTGATTTTGTATTTTTTGTTTGAAAGGTGAATTAGTCGGGACTGTTCTTAGACATTATTTATCAAAATCCGTTCAGCTGTTTGAAGATTATCAGCTCTTTTGATTGATGAAGGGATTCGAGCATCTTCCACGGGTGTGTTCAAGTCGAAATTTGGTATCCTATTACTTCAATGACATTAGATGAACAAAGTAACTTTGAACTGATGCTGGAGCAAAACCTGGAATTTCCAGGATGCCCATGTAACTCAGCAACAACCAGCAGAAGTATCGTGTTTAGGCTCATTGAAAAGGACTCAAAATAGGTTATGGATACATGGTGATCAGGACGAGAAATTAGGATAAATTACTAACAAAATTCACTATGGGAAACATACGCAACTCTGCGCAGGTTTAAACGAGATATTAAGTTTAAAAAGTAGGAAATAAAAGTTAAATTTAAAATTTAAAAAACCCTCGACACAAAAAAAAAAAACTCTAAAAAGTAAAAATATATATTTATTGGCCTTTTAGGTTGTAGGTAATATTTTGATCAAGGCATTGTCAAGTCAGGGGACGGTCAATGAAACCGCCAAACAGAAGAGGCCTAGCATTTTTTTTAGTTTATGTTTGTGTCTGGGGTTTTTAAAATTTAACTTTTTTAGTCAAATACCATTGCAACGTTTGTAAATTAGTAGAATTAGCCCCAGTTACAACCAGCTGTTTTCCAAAATATTTGAACTAATCAAGGTGTGCCAAGCTCTTAAACTATTGGTTCTTACATTGTTCAAGAATTTAATGTTATTATGGAGTCAGAGTCAACGAGCGGAACGTACATGCGATTACTTGTAAGTATATAAAACAAAAAGTTTATACTTAAGATATTTTTAGCCGAGGCGGGTGGGACCGGTTCGATGGTCCTTGAAGACGATACATCTTCAACTGGTACCTGTTTTTGTTCGTATGCTGCTTGGAAGATTAAAACACAATTACAATGCCTAGTCTTCTTACTAAACCAGTCCTTAGAAATGTAGCTATATACCGCAAAAAACCGGGTAGGTAGATAATTAACGGGGAGGGGGTTTACTTTTTAATTAATCCGGGTCATATCAGAGGCTCTCCGGAGCCAGGGTTTCTTCCCGGTTGATGAGTAATTAGCTCCCCTTACGACGTTACTAGTACATTCATACTCTAGTACCGACATCAACTTACCCTTATGCGGATTAAAGTCGTGATATGTTATGAATGCCGTCGCCCGTCGGACAAAGTTGAATACCATTTTGCCTGATCATCTTATACGAGCAACTGCGTTGTAAGCATTGCATGAAGATTGTGTAGGCGCTATATTCGGGTTATTCTACTCAGCGTCAAGATTTACTCTGCTCAGCAAACGATATATTAATTTTTCGCTGTGTACAGCGAGGAATATACAGAAGAATATACTTTATATATTCTTGTAGGCGTCAAAGTACTCACATTTATCCTATTAATATTATAAATGTGAAAGTTTGGATGTTTGGATCTTTGTTACTCAATTACGCAAGATTTGTATGAAATTTCGCACACAGATAGTTTAAGACCTGGATTAACACACAGGATACTTTTTATCCCAGTAGTACGAACCCGTAGGATAATTTTCGACCTCCACGCGAGCGAAGCTGCTGGCAAAAGCTGGTCTAAAATATTTCACAGATAATACGGTTTAATATCAAACCATGTGTTAGGGATTACCTATATGTTATGGTACACCTATATTTCGTCAATTATGTTGATGACCCATGCCCATGTAATAGGGGCGAGCATGTTGAAACTGTACCTCTACCTAATAAATAAATATTCACGGGTGGAGATGAGCAGCAAAAATCAATATGTCCCTCTTTTCTGGTACCAATATTTTCAGAGCCGGTACGTTTAGCGTGAGATTATTCACATAGCAGCGTTTCCTTGATGACAGCTTGATATTTCTTTTGCAGAATAAAACTATTGATTAGGAGCTCAACGAGAGCCTCTCATAAGAGCATTTCCCAACTGAAAATTCGATTGCTGAGTTCCAGTTGAATACTTGATGGGCGTTGGATGGGGTTCTATTTCAGTCTTATAGAGGTATGAGGAACAGGGTGTAAAGTTCACTCATGCTCTATGGGAGGATTCTCTGACCAGACGGGTGTTGTGTCTGGTGGGCAACTGCCCAAAGGTTGATGTCGGGATGTTGTATATATACGAGTCGCGCGGTAAACTCTGCTTGCGCAATGTAAGATTTGTGTGAGGTCAAGTCTTTGATGCGTAGTTAGCATGTGGCGTGGTAGATGCCGCCACATCACAACCAGTCATTTTGCAGTTTTTCGAATATTAAAGGCCGGCCCAGGAAGTGGTTGCGATACTACTGAGACGTGTAGAGCAAGAGTTGGATCGAGGTGGAGATAGAAAAGGATTCTGGAAGGATTTGGAGCGTTTGCTAAGCAGTGGGGCAGTGTAGGCTCTTAAAAAATAAGTGGAAACTAAAAGTGAGAGATGAGAGGGGCAAGTCTCGTAGTTTTAAGAACGTTTACACGTTCGTTCGATCTGTCTCAATCTGTCAAAAATACCTCGAGTTTCCATACTTTATTGACAAGTTTTCACATTTGTTTGTTCAGCGACAAACATCTAGTAGCAGTCTCATACTGCGACCAGATTTTTTTCTTTTGGCCGTTATAATTACGAGAATTGGCCAACTTGACAGGATTATTCCAACATAGTTTCTGTACCTGAATGCTTTGCAGGGGTCTCTAAAGGCTATAAAATCACAAACCATGATATGTGAGTGCTCCGCCTATTGAACATTTTACAACTGCGTTCCTTAGCTTTGATACGGGTGTCTTTCTGTACATTTATAGTTTTTCGACTTTCGAACACCGTTAGTCAATGACCGTTAGACAATGGAGATAATGACCGGGTACAAAATAAAATTTTAGGACACAATATATTTATTTTACAAAATAATATTAAATTAACACAACAACTTAAATAATAAATCAATAAATAAATAGTGGTCTACGAGTAAGACCTTATTTCTATGCAGGTAGATTAAAAGAAGTTTGTTCAGTGCTTAGAAGATTACGGCCCAAATTGTTTAAAATACCAAAGGGCCAAATGATTTTTGACGAAATAAGTTACTGGTTTAAATAAATTACAAAGCTTATGGCACATTTCCACTCTAATGAAGCAACCTCATTTGAATTGGAATCTTAAATCGTAAAAAAACTTCTTTTTATGTCGACGCACTGATATAGAAGGTTTTTTAACTCTTTCGTTGGTCGAATTATAAAAAGATTCATAGAAGAGTCTGAAATTGCACTAACTTAAAAAAAAAATCAATGCTAAAGCTGCATTGTAGCTTTATAAAGTTTAAGTCAATCACTAACATTCAAAACTTACTACTCACATGTAGGAAATTCTTAGGGTTTTTTGCACATGATGCCTTTTTACGCTAAGTCGAGGCGACTATGAACTTAATAGGAGCATAAAATAATAGGTACAAAACATTGATATACAATAAATAATTCTGACTGCGAATACACATACATAGGTATAGCAGTTGACGGCTTTTTCAATCGATATTAAAACGTCAGTAGTCAGACCGAGTCGGACGCAAGTAAATCGACCTGTGGATCTTTTGGATTCACTTCCACACAATTTCCTTTGCACATATTATTTTGTATGGACCCTAATTTTTTTTCGTCAAGAATCATTCTTCTTACTAATCTACAACTCGAGTAGCAACTCGAGACATTTAATCAGAGACGAGCACCGCCAAGAAATCGTCCCTATTTCTCGATGAGGGACCACTTTTCCCGCTTCGGAAAGCCGCAGCACCGACCCCCTTGCTTCTGCCCCCGAAATTGGGGAAGGGGAAGTTGGGGACACCTCTATGTCTGACATCTAAGAGGCCATCGCCGAAGAACTGAAAAGTGAAAACAAATTATTATTAGCAGCAGATCTAGACGATGACACATTTTAATTAATTTCTTTTTTGAAATCTGCGTTTCTCATACTCAGCCTATAACGTTCCCACTGCTGGGACACAGGCCTCCTCTTAGTGAGAGGGAGTGGGCCGTAATCCACCATGCGGGCCCATTGCGGGTTGGTAGATGTCACATGTCATCTTATTTTTGGTTCTAGGATATGCCGGTTTCCTCACGATGTTTTCCTTCACCGTTTGAGAGCGGTGGTGATGAAATTATTTACACAAAGTAATGCGCCCGGCTGGGTTCGAACGCACGACCTACAACTCGTAAGTCGCAGCCGTTACCACTGGGCTACCACTGCTCTTTCTAATACAGGCTATAATTTCGAAAGCTTTCATTTTGACATATCAACTATATTATTTATTCAAGAACTAGATTGTCGAAAACATAGACAAGGCGTAGCACCTTTCTATATTTTAATGAATTTGTTGTTTTTGTTTGAATTCATATAAGCAGTTTTATCTTCTTCTTCTTCCTAGACCGTCCCATAGCCTTAGTGTGGTCCTTCTTTTCTAATGACCTGGATTTTTTTACTGTATCGGCAACGAGTTTAGTTTCCTGGTTTTCGAGTACCTAAGTAATGGTTTTTTTTTTTTTTGGGTGGGCAATCGTCAAATAACTTCTCTCGCTCTGGATGGAGCAGGAGGGCGTGTCAGACTTTTACTGACTAAAATCCACCCGTGTTCCCTCAGTAGCCCGTATGCCAGGGGCTGTGGTGTCTCTTTCGAACAAACCCGCACCCCTGGCAGGCCTCGGCCCTTGCGGGCCCCATCATTTTGTGCTAACATCTCTTTGAGGCGCGCATGGAACACAACGCGCTGTCGACTTGGGCTTGGTCCTTACCGGACAGCGAGCTACCCATTTCTCGCCGTCCGCAAGGTCATGCTTACGGTGGCCGGAAATCGGCCTGGGATTCCCGACGCCCAGGGCGTCTCCGTATCCTGCGGCGGTTAGGGTCGCGAGGGCGCATAGACTGCCTCTCCCTCACGTGCGCCGCCTCCCTCTTCGTGAGCATCACTGCTCGCTGAAGGAGGTGATGGCTACCTATGCCCTCTCGCTCCGTACCATGGCCTGGACCAGGGCCGGACGCGAGAGATCGCCGCCGCCGATCGCCTCCACGACGACACAGCGGTGCTACCTAAGTAATGGATTAATTGCGATATTCGCAAATAACCTGACAAGCAAGATATGCTTCTAGTTGTTTCTTATCTTGATAATATGATATTTATGTCTACTTTTTTTATGCCTATTATCAAAAGACTGAATCAGTCCAGCGAAATGATTTAAAAAAAAATCTACTCACATCGGGTTGCTGCTGCTGGAACCCGTTTAGGGAGTTAAAGCCGAAAGCCGAGGACGCGCTCTGGCTCTGACTCCCACTTCCGCCGAACCCACTGCCGAGAGCAGAGGCTGAAGAAGCAGCACCTGACCCTGAGAGCCCGGAGCCGCCGAATGAAGCCGCTTGACTATTCGCCTGGCTCCCGCTGAAGCCGCTGGAAAATACGAACACGGGTTTATAATATTGTTGAAATTGGTGCTGTGGATACTATAATCTTGGTTATTCCAGAACAATAGGTAAGCCATCTGAGAGCTAGAATTAAGATTCAGAGATACATCAAAGTTCATAAACTACTTCTGAATATGGCCCTCCCAATCAATGGTGAGGCCCTACACATGGTAAACACGTGGTACGGACCATCCTACTCAAATTAGGTGCTGGAAGGAAACTCCAGGATAGATCACGAAATTCACATTTTCTTACGTTTTTTGCAATTTGGAGGTCAGTGTGAGGCTGTATGTTGAACATCATATGATTCGCGACCGTTACTAAAGGTGCTCTTACACGGGCAATTTTTTGAGCAATTATTGCTCGGCAACGCTAATGGACCAATCTGGATCAATTACGTGGAGCAATCCGGAGCAACAACAATAAAATGCGGAAATTGTTTTGGGAATATTGCTTCTGATTGCTCCACATATTTCACATGTCTCAATGTCGCCAATATGAGTTGCCGACTATCCAATCGGTTTGGAATTTTTTAGTAAATTTTCTTTCTAACTCGTTTGTACGTTTAACTACGTCTCATTATTGCGAGAGAAACCGGCCGGCGAAGGCGGGGTGGCGGCGTTTTGCCTAGTTTTCTAAGTTGGTCCATATTGCATGGTATTGTGTGGCCGTATCTCTGGCATCAGGTTGCTACATGTTGCCATTGCTCGTGACGTCATAGTTGACGAGAATTGATCAAGATTGAGCAATTTTAGTTTCTCGTGTAAGCGCACCTTTATGTGGCTTTCCATAATTATAATTATTAAAAGCAACCCTCTAAATTAATCTAATTCCTTTAAATGACTATTTCATGAAGAAGTCATTAATTAGGTCGCGAATCTTATTTTGTGACTCTGATCTACAAATAGCAAAAAATTTAAGAAAATTTGAATTTCGCGAGCTGGGAGGATGTAACCTCTTCTATGACTTAACCGATTCTAACCCCATGAAATTTGTCAGGGGTGCGGGTTGTTCGAAAAAGATACCGCCGCCCCTGGCACACAGGCAACTGAAAGAACACGGGTGGGTGTTATTCAGTAAAAGTCCGACACGCCCTCCTGGTCCACCCAGAGCAGGAGAAGTTATTTGATGATTTCCCACCAACAAAATAAAAAAAACCATGTAACTGAAAGCCAAGCCTTTTTATACTGGATTACAACCTTCAAAACCCCTTTTTAACCCTTTCGAAGGAATTGGTTTTAAAAGTACTGCATCACTCAAATACTAATAATAAATAGGTACCTACATTAGGATTTTTTTCAAAATTATCTTAATGTTCTGTTATGTATGTAGTTGAACAGTAAGTTGTACCAAGTTGTATAAATTAAAACAACTATGTTAATGACGCGTTTTGTAAGTATGGACATACTTAAGTATGTAATACACATGTCCGTATACCGTAAAAGTAAATTGGTTTGGCGTTGAGTCACATTTGGGAAACCCGGACATTTATTTACTGGTACTGCCTTTATATAGGCCACGCATAAACAGCCGTGTAACTACTTTTCTATTTAAAGTAGCAATTATTTATAAACATGATATTTTTATTGTTTTCTCGATCGTCACTTCCTGTTTTACATAAATGGTTAAACAAATAAATATGACAGCTGGATATATGTATATGTTTTTTGCCAACTGAGGCTTTGTCGACTCTTCTGCAAAACTGGATATTTACAACAGTGGAAATCAATCCAACAGTGTAACAGTGACTTCATTAATTAAAGTGCACCCATGAAATATCTGATTACGCATAAACTATAAGAAAATTGAGATATTCGTTGCATGTATTTTTTTTTGCCAACCGAGGCTTTGTCGACTCTTCTGCAAAACTGGATATTTACAACAGTGGAAATCAATCCAACAGTGTAACAGTGACTTCATTAATTAAAGTGCACCCATGAAATATCTGATTACGCATAAACTATAAGAAAATTGAGATATTCGTTGCATGTATTTTTTTTTGCCAACCGAGGCTTTGTCGACTCTTCTGCAAAACTGGATATTTACAACAGTGGAAATCAATCCAACAGTGTAACAGTGACTTCATTAATTAAAGTGCACCCATGAAATATCTGATTACGCATAAACTATAAGAAAATTAAGATATTCGTTGCAATTTCAATTACACGCATGACAAAAAAAAAAAAACATTTCTTTTCAAAACTTTAGCTTCACAAAAAACCATTTAAATACGCCTTATTACAATAATGTTACATCAATCCCATTCATATAAATTCTTACGTAAACAAAAAGGTGACTGACCTTCCAAAACCATTGAACGACGACGCTTGGCTGGCGGAGTGCGAAGCGCTGAATCCTTCGTTGAACCCGAACGAGAAAGACTGCGACGCTGATTGGCTAGCACCAAGCCCACTCGCACTGCTGCTCACACTCGCTGTCAACCCGCCGTTTCCAGAGGGAGCGACGTTGAAACCTCCGCCGAACGAACCGAACCTCGGTTTCACTTGACTAGGTCCCGGAGCCCGCCTCTCATGCGGCAACAAAGTACTCGGATCACGCTCCAAATGTTCCAAAACAGGCAGAACGGGTGGAGTGATCACTGGCTCCAGCTTCTTCTCCCGCCGCCTCTCATCCGGGAAAACGAACCCATTCGCCGGCGCCGGCAGAACGATCTTCAGCACAGAGGCGAAGCACAAGCACGTGTAGATGAACCTCATAGTGTCTTCTGGTGACTACGTGAGATTCACGCTGTATCTTGTTTTAATAGGGTCGCACGAGGTCACCGGCGGTGTTGGCATGCGGCACGCGCCGCAGCCTTCAGAAAACCCACTGCGCTGCGCCCGAGACGACATCCTGCCAACTATCCATCCCCCCCTACACGCCCATGCCCATAAACGAAGTATTCCTTATAAATTTAACGACTTTATTGTCTCCAGTTTAGTGGTGACGGGAAAAATAGATGGTTAAGGTGCTCGTGATTGGGAAATCCAAGTGTCCTACTTTATTTGTACAGTTAAACACGCTGAGCACGTTGTCATTGTGTGGTCAGCCGCGGAAGCTGATGAGCTCGGAGGTTTTATTCTATGCGCATCTCATTATCTTACATAGCAACATTTTCGTTGTGTGGTCGTTTTATTCCAAAAACATTTGTGAAAACAGCTAATCGAATACCTAATCAACTAGGTCCATTTGTTATTATAATCCTAAACGGTTGTTATTTCTTTGATAAAAGAATAAATTATCCAATTTAATTTGCAATAGGTCAGAGGGAAATAATTTGGCTTGGTATTTAATTTATACACACGATATTTTATTAGCTAGAAAAAAAAACCTTTCGTATTTTGAATTTATGCAAAAGAGTAGCGGTATTTTATCAAATGTCTGTTAGGAATTTATAAAACTAATTAATGGTTTTCTAACAGACTTTACCACTTAAATACCATTACGAAAAATTTGTTTTTGAGCTGTAAAATAAAAACAGAATGATTTGGGAAATACCTAGAATAATTATTTCTTATGCAAGGTTCCGTGTCGTGCCGGACGTAGAAGAATAGCACCATTCCATTTATTCCCGTGGGTGTCACAGAAGGCGACTAAAGGGACTTACTAGATAATGGGCAGTAGCGTTGTCTATGTATTTTACCACCGTACTGCGATCGCCAACCCGCCTGCCAAGTGTGGCGATTATGGCAAAACCCCCCTTTTGGCGGAGGCCTATGTCCAGCAGTGGACGTCTTTCGCTGAAATGATGATGATGATGACGCAAGGCTGCAAAGTTGTTTTTTAGCGTGAGTACTTGTATTGAAACCTGAGCAAGCGAAGGATTCTAGGGTTGAACCATGAGCGAAGCGAGTGGTTCAAATATAGAACCCTGAGCGTATCAAGGCTTTCAATGGAACAAAACGTAGAATACCTTTGCTGCCGAGCGAATCACACAATTTTTAGGTTAGGTTAGGCTAGGTGCAAGAAAAACAGCCTAAACAATACGTATACTTAATATTAAATTAGTGCACTTAGTTCAATGAAGTATGATAGCATTGCATTATCGTCTTCGAAAGCGTTTTCACGCATTTAGAATGTCTCCATGCATTGAACAAATTGTATGCTTTTATGTACTTTTCGCGCGATATTCCTGGAAGATATCTAAATTCGGCACTAAGTACCGCTTGCACTAACTCTGCAGGAAATAAATTTATATCTTCATAGCTGCTCGACTCGTATTTTATGATTTCTTACGATTAAAACAAAATAAAAAACAAAATGACGGAAAGCGAATTGAATAGAGACGATTTTTAAAAGTTTTTTTTTTTCATGCAGTCCTTCTGCTGGCCAATGCGATTAATCTAAAAATGTGGTTGGCGCACCGAAATGAAATATTAGTGGACTGACTATAGAAAATTATTGGATAGAAAGGTTCGAATTTCAAAACTCTTTTCACGCTAGCGGGTAAAAACCATTTTTCAGGCAGATTTCGAATGACCAACGGAATCTTTCCGAGGTTGTGAAATGTGAGGTGAAAATGTAATTTATTGTAAAGAAAAAAATAATGCAATGATATAATATGTGCGCACTAAACTGACAATTGATGACATCTAATACTAATATTATAAAGCTGAAGAGTTTGTTTGCTTGTTTGCTTAAACGCGCTAATCTCAGGAACTACTGGTGCGATTTGAAAAAATATTTTAGAGATGGATAACCTATCTATCGAGGAGGCTATATAACATCACGCTAGGTCCTTAGGAGTGGAGCAAAACAAAAAGTCCCGAATACGAATTACTCGCACGGCCAGGCGATTCGATGATGCGAACAGGGTGGATCGGAAAGCAAGAAATTTGACGCAGACGAAGTTGCAGGCAGAAGCTATAGTTTATAATATTATTAGGGTTGTGATGTTAAGTCCCGTGATAGCGGGCGAAGTTGAGACTGACCACAAATCTGTGGAGACACCGAACCCATCAATTCCGATCAGATCTACATAATGACCGTATCCTCATCGCTCAAACCTTGTACCTACATGACATAATTCGCGTCAAGACATATAAGTAACACTTAAGTGAAGTTACTATTAACTTGTCATAAAGTAGTAAGTAGTATATGGCAGATTGCGGTTATCATCATTATAACTAGGGTTGGCGCAATATCTTAAAATCCTTTTGCTACCTACTTAGTGCCAATGTCAAATAATAACAGTCATCGCAGCCGACATCGGCATGGGATTCATTCATTCAGTGCGAATGTCACCAATGAAACTGAATCCGATCTGCACATAATAAACGGCTTCAAGAGCTGTCAGTGCCATTATTCCACAGAAAATAATGACACTGACAGGCGTGGTTCGTTTGCTGATCGCGTTCAGTTTTATCGGTGAAATTCGCCCTTAATCCGTCGCTGTATGAGAAGAGGCCCTTGTCCTTTGTGACAATAATAAGTAGGCAGGAATTATTATTACCTACTTATAGGTACCTAAGTTAACGTTAAGTGGTGTGAGACCGTTATTTTTTTTGTTAATTATACATAATATAATGCCAGATTTATGTAAATATGTACCTATTATTTTTATGTTATGTTATAAAATAACAAGTAAAAACAAAATGGTAATTTTAAAACGGTAGATTAGTATTAGGTAGGTACATTATTAAATTGCCATATTTATCTCATAAAAAACCAGGGAAAATAATGGGTTTTAGAACGATTTGCTTTGAAATACAACTTACTAAAATAAACCTAAGAACGATATGTTTTATCGGAAAAATATCTGTTCTTTTCCTCTAAGACATTCTTTCGGACGCAGAAATTCAAATTGTAGCAGGGTTATTATTAAAAGTTGGGTAGAACATAATGATATTAATGTTAAAAATGCTTTTACACTCGTATTAAGTTAGTCATATCTCGAAAAATAGAGAGGTTTAAATACTGGGTTCGAATGGTGCACTTCGGGTAGGCTGCCCTGATTAGAACATTCATCTTCCTGCCCTTTTCCCATATTCACGAACACGTTTTTTTCTTCCATTCTCGCCTGTCAATCGTCACGCTATCATTCACTCCCTTTTCTTTTGTATAACCTCACACAATCTATTTCTGATCTATCTTCATCCACCAACATTTTTACAATCATTATATGTTTTGTTTTAATAAAATATAATGGCTGATTTTATACGTCAACAGGTAAAGTAAATATTAAAAAGAAAAAAAAAACACGACTACTAAAAGTTGAAAACGAGCTCGCTCTAAGATTAATTTAAATTAACTGCATCAAACTGCTGGAAACGTTTTTTTTATTTATATTTTTAGTTGTAGTTGGGTTTTGACATTTTTTCAATTGTTTACCAAACTCTTTGGATGACTGGTCACTCGGACATGCTGTGTGATAACCCTAAACAGCAGTGGTTCGAAGTGTAAGGTGAGTGTGAACAGGACCGGGGTCGCACGTCTCGTGTCACGGTCGGCGATCAATGCACATTATCGCACAACTACGTGTCACTACAATTCATTGTAAACATGGCGGGTGCCACTCAAGCAGGCAAATATCCCGTTTTCTTCTTCACCTCTATGAAAAAATCTAAGCTCCAATTTTGAAGAACTTCATATTAACAAGCTGACATATAACATACATAATCAGGCTATGTTGTTCCCACTGCTGGGACACAGGCGTCCTCTCTGTGAGAGGGAGTGGGCCGTAATGCACCACACGGGCCTAGTGCAGGTTGGTATATGTTACATGTCATCGAATTTACAGTTCTAGGACATGCAGGTTTCCTCTCGATGTTTTTACTTCACCGTTTTCAGATCAGTGGTGATGAAATAATTAAAGAACGTTTTTGAGCATTGGTGGCCCAGTGGTGGTAGATTGTAGGTTCGAACCCAGACAGGCGCTTTACTATATGTAGCTGTCACATGCTCATAAAATTTCACTTCTAATTACTGTCGAACGAAAACCTTGCAAAGTTTTAATTATTATCCTTAGAATTTACGATGAACATGATAAATCTGTCACGACACTGTGACAGTCAACGACGGCCCTGTTGTAGTCATTAATATGTCATGGCAGATTAGTGATAACAGTATTTTTTGAGTGTTTGATAGCAGCATGTCTTCTGGAAGGTATTCTTCTGTTCAGTTGAAGTTGCAGAAGACTGACTTTGGTTCTGTTCATAATCCAGCTAATACTCCTGGTTGAATGAGTCATCATCATCATCATCATTTCAGTCGAAAGACGCCCACTGCTGGACATAGGCCTCCCCTAAGCTCCGCCACTTCGACCGGTTCTGTGCTTCTCGCATCCAGCGGACAATAAAATGAATCATTGAGGATGTTATACCATTTATTTATTGACGTCATTTATTTCCATGACATTGCAGTAACGTGGTGCTACTTTTTTCTTGTTGTGTTCTAGTGATTAGTGATTGTTATGGACAAAACTTATTCCGAATTACCTGCGAATATACGAGTTTGCTCCTACCGTTGTTATAACCAAAATATAATATACCAGGATGAAAGGAGAAGCCGAACTAAAAATCGGCACGGAGAATGCAATGCTGGCTCGAAGTCGGGCACCATTGGCACAAACCACATACCCAACATCTATCCAGAAGTGAGTTCAGTGATACCGGTCGCTGCAGTTACGTCGAGCTTGGGAGACGAATACTTCTCTTCGAACACGACACCAGCACCTGTGCGTCAGCGTGGAAGAGGCCGACCACCGGGCTGCCGAGTATGTTCATGATGAAAAACCCAGAAAATATAATTAGGTTTAGTGTTTCACGTTTAGCAATTTGTGAAATACACTGCGATTCCAAGGTTGAGGTATTAGGTATGTGGATTTAGTTAGGTAGCTGAGTGTGAAATAAATGTTATTATTTAGGAAAAAAATATTCTCAATATGATAATATCCACAGGTTGAAAATGTCTTGTTAATGAGTCACCGCTGGGTAGGTATGTTATTGTCTGCTAATCGTTGTGAAAGGCGTTCACACTTAGTCACCGGCTTGATGATATCAGAATTTACGTATTACACGTTTGGAAATAGTTACTGTCGAGATATTGGGCGATTGCATGTTCGAACAGAACTGAATTAGTATTACTCGTTGGCATTTTACTTAACTCACGTTGTATTAGAAATTTAGATTTACATAACATCACTCCTTGTTTCCCTGAAGGGTTAGGCAGGGGTGTGCCTATATAGTACACCCGCATTTCGCCAGTTAAGTTTCAGTCCCATACAATAGGGGGCCAGCCTATTGCCATCAACCGGATACAAATCCAGACTCCAGATTGCTATTGACAAATTCCAGATAGAAAAACCCATAGACATAGAGAATGGACTGAGCGTTATCCTCACAAAACTGACCACTCTCTAGAAAGAGAGAAAGCGACTGTGCAGCCAATACCTGTCTCTTTTCTGCAAGCCTGTAATAACATACTAGAAAGAGACAACCACTGGCCGGACATTCGCTTTGTCTCTCTTGTACTTTTTGGTCTTTATTCACTGCACAACTGAATACGGAACGCGCAGTTCATTCTCTATGTCTATGGAAAAACCCAATAACACTTTGTCCGACCTGGGAATCGAACGCGACACCTCATGCTCAGCAGTAGCGCTTGCGACCACTACACCACCGAGGCAGTCACCCACCACACAGTTATCAGGTGATGAAATGGGCAGACGACTTTGTAATCGCGGGTAGAACCTGAATAAAGCTAGCACAGAGGCGTGGGTATTGGTACCAGAGGAAGAGAGGCCTGCGCCTCTGGGTGAATTCAAGCTGTGTGGATGACAATCTATGACACTGACATGACTGACATTTCTTAAATGTCTCTAATTTCTAACTGTCAAACTGACTTTCGTGGGTAGTGATGAAGGCATAATACGTGCTTTTTTTGCGTTATGTTTTTTTTTTTAAATTACTCTTCCTGCTAACTTCCAATCCCTCTTGATTAACTTTTCGTCTAAACTAATACAAGTCCTATCAAATTTTATATATGAAAATGATATACAAATGTACTTTGGTGTGTAAAATTATCTATAACTTTGTAAATATCTGTGTCGTTTTCTAGTAGTGTAATAAATATTAACATATTGTAGTTAACTAAGAAAACTTGTCTTGTCCTTTCAGCTATTAACACTAACAAATAACAACTACCACAAAATATCAAGTTCGACGACTGATCTTGCTGCGTTGCCATCACTTCATGACGCTGGCAGAATAGTCGACATCATCAGCTGCCAAAAAAGAAAAAAAACCATAAAACTCATACGATGACGTTTATGAAGCAATCGTTTCAAAAAAAGAAATTGTTATCTACCAATTGAAATCATTCTTCTTTTCAACTGTCTCGCCGAATTTTCTCCTCTATACTCTGTTTGAAATAAGATTAGACAATTAATAAACCTTTTTTTACAGTCCGTTCAACTGATTTTGACCTCTATTGCGTTGGAAGCATGATAAATGGTATCTGCAGTAAACAATTGGTATTGTAACTACTTTTTTGCTTTTAATGCCATTCTTATGCCTACGGAATAGAAGTCAAAATCGGTTGAACCGACTTAAAAAGGTTTGTTTAAAAGTCTAATCTTATTTCAAATGGAGTATAGTTATTTTTCAGACAATAGTACAGGACCTTCGAATATTTAACCATCTTAAACGTCTGGCCATTCATTGATGAAAATGTGCACGTACGGTAAGTGTAATTTTGACCTTATTTGGAACTCTTGCGCACCTATTTACACTGTCTGTATTTATCGAAGATATTATTTCACTAGCTTTTGCCAACGGCTTCGCCCGCGTGGAGGCCGGAACTCTACCAGGATAAAGAGTGTCCTATGTGTTTAAAGCAGGTTATAAACTATCTGTGTGCCATATTTCAACCAAATCTGTTCAGCCGTTGGTTGCGTGTTTGAGTAACAAACATCCATACATCTTATCATTTTCAAAAATACTTTCACATTTATAATAATAGTATGATTACTTACTATTGTAACAATAAATCGCTTTGAATTATTTGTTTGGGTTTTCCAATAACTGTGATTAAAGTTTATGTATTCTAAAATTGTTGTTTCTTAAATGTAGTAATGTCGATAAGTACCTATGTAGGTACTTATGTCGATAAGTATCGTCGATATTTAAAATTCCTTTATACAAATGTTTGTATAAAGGAATTTTAAATATCGACGCCGACGGTCCCTGCGTACAATCCCCTAAGTGGTAGATGCGTGATTTGCACGTTTTGTTATGGTGACCTTCAGGCCAGCCTTCAGGTCATATCGTTACGTTTAGTTTAACAAAAATAATTCTAAGATGGTAAAATGCACTTTAAATCCATCATGACATTACATTAACTAGAACATAATATACGTCTGCCAGGGGTGCGGGTTTGTTTGAAAGAGATACCACAGCCCCTGGTATACGGGCTACTGAAGGAACACGGGTGGGTTTTAGTCAGTAAAAGTCTGACAAGCCTTCCTGCTCCACCCACAGCGGGAAAAGTTATTTGATGATTTCCCAGCCAAAAAAAAACATAATATACGTACTAGGTGTTTGAAACTTTGAAGCGCTCTCCTGTAAACTTTGTCCTTTGTAGTTAGGGGATAGGGGATTAAACGTAGGGAACTTCGATACAAAACATGAAATTCTGCATAATATATAAATATGGATATTCGTTATGAGTAAAGTTAGTGGAGTTTTGTGAAATCTTATTATACAGTATTAAATCCAATGTACAATGCAGTAATATTATGAAAGCAACATGTTTAACATTGTTTAAAAATAAGCTGTATCAACAAAAAAGAAAACCACGTGTCGTGTTGTAAAAACATCTACAAGAGGACGAGCAAGCATTGCCTAAATAATGACGTATAAAATAAAATTGGAATTTTAAAACAATCAAAAAACCGTGTACGTTACCCTAGCAAGAAAGTGTCTCCTAGAGTTATATGAGTAGAACGTATAATGTGTGCCTTATCTGCTGTAAATGTGCCCCCACATAAAAAATGTGTGCCCCCTGTCGTTTTGGAGAAAAACGGAAAAAACGATTCTTGCTGGGGTAACGTTTTTCTAGCAGGAAGATTCTAAACGAATGATCGGAGAGAGAAAAATTGTGCATGGCCTGAGAGCTTATATGTGTGCCAAAATGTGCCCCCAAAAATTAAACCTGTGCCCCTTCAGGTTTTCGAGATATTGCATTTCCTGCTGGAGTAACGTTTTGATGAATCGTATATCTCTAAAACTATTGCATGTGCCCCTGTAGAATAAACATACACGAGTAGCTCTTAAGGGGCACACCTTAGTGCCCTAATTAGATTTAAGAAAATATTTATAGTTTTCAAGTTATCGCGGTTTTATGAAAATCCGAAAAAACATCGCAGCGCCTAAATGAGACAAGGCACAAGTTCGCTGAAAACTGTATTCGGTCCTTCTTGACGCTATTAATAACCATACAAAGTTTCAAAACTGTTCATGCATGCGTTTTTGAGTAATCTTGCTAAAAGTCAAAACGATGGTGTCTTAACTTTGACGGCAAAATACAAGGAACCGGCTCAATCCCAGACGTGTAGGTGTGAACCAAAATTGTGTGCCTTTAGTCAAAAATATATGGTGAAAATATTCAGCTTGGAATGTTTCGCATTAAGTTAATATTAACAAAAAACCAAAATATGTAAGCAACGGCTGGTTCCTATAGCTTTATGAACTTAGAGCGTAGTATTGATGATTTTGATGATTATAATTCCGTAACTACATATGTCTTACAACCGTGAATAAAATTTTAATCAACATACAACCTAGCACTGGCCTGCAAATTCCAAAAAACGTAAGAAAATTTGAATTTCGCGGGCTGGTTGGAGCATTCACCTTAATAGAAGATTCCTTTTTTTCGCCTCCTCACACCGCTGCAGATATCTCTGGCCCCGTGGCATCCACTGACGTCGCGTCGTGTCGCAAGAAGTCGCTTTGTCTAATTTGGAGAAAGTGAGACAGCTAGTACGCGTACGGTGTTAGTGTGACAGAGACAGTTACGTGTAACGTCGCTCTAATATGAATAATAGGTACGAAGTGTTTATTGACTAGGAAGTCCGTTTGGATTATTACTTGGTATTGGTAAACAGCTGCAGTTATGTTATGACGCCAAGGACACTGTTACGTTGAGTCACGCAGTTGCACTGATACTGTTTGTTTACTTTTTTTTAAGTTGGTTGAAAGTGGGGTATTAAGCATTTTATAACAATTATGTGGTTGTAGGGGTGGTGAATTTTATGGCACGATATGCAGTGGTAAGTATTTAATGTCATTGTTTTGACTTATTTAAAAATACTTGTACACTTATCAAGTACTTGGATTTTTTTCATTACTTTACCAATCTATTTTTTTTTTAATCTGTGATTTGATGCAATACTTACTTTAAAAATTAAGAATTATAATTATGGGAATAAAAATAATAATTTCCACATCAACAAGCTGTTTCATTTAATAGTCACGAGGTGCATTTAATATATATTTTTAATTAGCCCCCAAATCTTTTGAACGCGACTGTACGGACAACAGCTTAGGTATAATACGTCAAATAAAGAAGGTCATCTATATGTATGAATCAGTCGCTTTTTAGTAGTCATTGGAATTTGGTCGGATAACCAGCCGTTGTTTACATATTTTGGTTTTTTGTTAATATTAACTTAATGCGAAACATTCCAAGCTGAATATTTTCACCATATATTTTTGACTAAAGGCACACAATTTTGGTTCACACCTACACATCTGGGATTGAGCCGGTTCCTTGTATTTTGCCGCCAAAGTTAAGACACCATCGTTTTGACTTTTAGCAAGATTACTCAAAAACGCATGCATGAACAGTTTTGAAACTTTGTATGGTTATTAATAGCGTCAAGAAGGACCGAATACAATTTTCAGCGAACTTGTACCTTGTCTCATTTAGGCGCTGCGATGTTTTTTCGGATTTTCATAAAACCGCGATAACTTGAAAACTATAAATAATTTCTTAAATCTAATTAGGGCACTAAGGTGTGCCCCTTAAGAGCTACTCGTGTATTTTTATTCTACAGGGGCACATGCAATAGTTTTAGAGATATACGATTCATCAAAACGTTACTCCAGCAGGAAATGCAATATCTCGAAAACCTGAAGGGGCACAGGTTTAATTTTTGGGGGCACATTTTGGCACACATATAAACTCTCTGGCCATGCACAATTTTTCTCTCTCCGATCATTCGTTTAGAATTTTCCTGCTAGAAAAACGTTACCCCAGCAAGAATCGTTTTTTTTTCAGTTTTTCTCCAAAACGACAGGGGGCACACATTTTTTATGTGGGGGCACATTTACAGCAGATAAGGCACACATTATACGTTCTACTCATATAACTCTAGGAGACACTTTCTTGCTAGGGTAACGTACACTAAAAAACCGGCCAAGTGCGAGTCGGACTCGCGCACCGAGGGTTCCGTACAAACCTGTAGGCATATAAGTAAAAGTTTTGGCATTTTTATTATACCGCCATAAAAAAAGATATGGGAAAATTTAGACTGTCGCGAAAACTTGTAAGTCCAAAATTTACCTAAAATTAACAATCTTTTTTTTTTATTTTTCCTTTATTTGTGCTGTAAGTTTCAAAACTTGTGTAAAACCTTGCTTTGTACCAAATTTCAAGATTTTGAGATCACGGGAAGTACCCTGTAGGTTTTGATTTCCTTGCGAGTGTCGAAAATTTGCGGCATAAACTGCTGTATCTCTTGATTGCGTTGGCTCAGAAGTTTGTTTTTTTCACAGTTCCATGGGACAGTAGACCTGAGTATTTGATATGAATTTCAACTTGATACACGTCCTCAGAAAAAGGGTCTTGACAGACAGACAGACGGACAACAAAGTGACCTTATAAGGGTTCGTTTTTTCCTTTTGAGGTACGGAACTCTAAAAATACAGCTGTTTCTGTTTGTTGATGAACGATAAGTTTTCTTTACGTAGTTTCCTTGCGTAGGTAGACAGAATTCTGCAAACAAAGACTTCTTTGTTTGTAGAATTTATTGTACCTGATATTACAGTTTGAATCGTAATACTGTATATGAAATGAAAATCGTACCGATTCAGAAAAGATTGCGAAAAAAATAAAGAAATCTAAAGTCGTGGGCGTGTCGGTATTCTAATGTTTAGTTCTAATTTGGCGTAGATGCGTAATTTCACAACAATCGCCGCGTGCGCATCAGTTAGCAATGACATTGAACGCGTTGCTTAATTTGTTTTACGAGCTACGAATACATTATCTGGCCATAGAGTAATGTGCCTATAGCACACTGCCCGCTAATCTTAGCTGTAGGAACTACTTCTTTGAACAGCTTCGTGATGTCTTCGTAGAAAACCACATGGTTTTGATTAGGTAGATTTGATTAGGTATTGCATAGGTGTTCACAACCGTTCGATACGCTCTCGTGCCAAATCGAACATTAATCAATGTTATTAAAGGAGTCTTACTAAGGCTGTTTACAAATTAAAAACCAAACGTTCAGTCAGTTTAAATTAAATCTTCCGGAAGCTATTTGCTGTCCCCGAAAAGGCCATTCAATAAATAATTGAAACTGTGTAATTTTCGATACCACAACGATGGTTGTCAATCTCTTTACTGGTGGCCTTACTTCTGGAACTCGTGCACGCTCAAAGAACAATGGACAGTGCTTTACTAATATAACTGTAACTAAGTTCTGGGCTGGCACGATTAAAACTCATTTACACGGTGCGACTTAATTACCTATGGCATACTATAAGTTGAACAATAAAAGTTGCACCGTGCTAAACAGTGTTGAGACGATGCAAAGTCGTTTGTTGCTTCGAAAAGTATATGCCACAGGCAAGAAACTTGCATCACGTAAATGGAAATTGCCAGATTGCTAGCGATACGTTACGCACGAGAAGAGTGACGGCGCAGTGGAAATGACCGCGACTTACGAGTTGCAGGTCGCAGATTTTAATTCTGACAGGCAATTTACTTTGTGCAAATTATTTCATGACCACTGCTCTCAAAACGGTGAAGGCAAATATCGTAAGGAAACCGACATGTCATAGAACCAGAAATTCGAAGACATGTGACATCTGCACTGGGCACGCGTGGTGGATTACGGCCCACTCGTTCTTACAGAGAGGTGGCCTATGTCCCATGTGGGAACATTAAAGGCTTATTTGAGAAGATACACGTGAATACAAAAACAAGACAGATATTTGCGTTTATTGACCTTTAAAACAGAGAACAGTGTGGCACTCTAGCTGCAGTGTGAAGCGAGCATTATATTAAAGATGTATATACTTAGTTACCTACTGTGTGTTTAAATTTTATGTTCTCGTGACAAAGAACTGAAATTAAGGGGGGCACTGTAGGGGGGAATAGTGACTCTGCTATAGGGGTGAGCATATTGAAGCTAGTTGACCACGAAGTCAGACTCCAGGCTTTTTATTTTTTTTCATGTTTGGAAATCATCAAATAACTTCTCCCGCTCTGAGTGGAGTAAGAGGGCATGTCAGACTTTTACTGACTAAAACCCACCCGTGTTCCCTCAGTAGCCTTTGTGCCAGGGGCCACGGTATCTGTTTCGAACAAGTCGCACCCCTGGCAGAACAACCCGCACGGCTTTTGATATCACGGGACAAACCTGAATAAAGCTGAAACAAGAGCGTGGGACCCAAGCAAAGAGAGACCTATGCAGCAGTGGAATTAAGTCGGGATGTCGATGATGATAACGAAACCAAATCAAACTTCACCCAACCTTGGCCTAGAGACAAAACACGGAAAGGACACGACGTAATCTTTTCGCAGGTAATGTCATTCCCATTCATTTTGGCGTAGCGTTCGGCGTGAACGCTAACAGAAATGTGTTTTGTCTAGCCCTGCTGGTGATTGACCCCAGGTTCCCATACAGGTACACTTGCAATCACTATGAACAGACTAATGAGGTAGTCGAAGAATTGATATTACGACTTCATGTTTGGAGAATAACAATACTCTTCTTACTTCTGTACTTAGTATGCTAATATTTACGTGTCTTGGGTGCTCTGTAGCAATAAGTCGATCATGTCATGTGGTTTCTCAACGTCTTATGTAGCATGTAAATAAACGACAGAATGTTGTAAAGTTATTTGTGTTAATACTTAGTACTGTCGTTGGCCGACTGAACTGTCTTGTAGTGACAAAGTTGTAAATAATGTGGTAAGTTGTTTAGTTTACAACTGAATTTTTATAACTACCGTTATAGCAAGATTTCTCTTTAGATTTTCTAGATGATAAATAAGGCTACCGAAATCGTAACCACGCCTTTAAAAGTATAGGGCAAAGCCGGATAGTTGCCACACATTTTGAAATCGCTCTAATCTGTACTTACTTTTGTTTTTTATCCACTCTATGAAAAGTAAAAACAATTTCTAGAGTATTAGCGATTTGCGGACCTATATATTTTGGGACATATATCCCACACATGAGATAGTTGCCTAATTCATATAAATTACTTTTAGGGTCCCGTGTGGTGTCCGGGCGTAAAAGAATAGCATCATCCCATCTCTTCCCGTGGGTGTCGTAGGAGGCGACTAAGGGACTTACTAGAGAATGGGCAGCAGCGTTCTCTATGCATTTTACCAACGTACTGCGATCGCGAACCCGCCTGCCAAGCGTGGCGATTATGGCAAACCCCCCCCCCCCTTTGGGGGAGGCCTATGTCCAGCAGTGGACGTCTTTCGGCTGAAATGATTGATTGATGACCTTTAGGATAGATTTTTTAATAAAAAAATAACCACCGAAAAAACTGAAAAGTAAAAATAATAAACCTGCTTTGTTTAACCTTAATAACTAAGTTCGAAAGGCGGTGATTTTTCGGCGGTTTTTTTTGTTTTTTTGTTAAAAAGTTTTAATTTTATAATATTTAGTGGCTGTAATCTTTTCATTACCACGTGCTTATGTTTTGATTACTTTTTGTAATACACAACTCAGGATGAAAATCTGTGAGTGAACAATTAATCATCCTCTAGTTTTTTACCCTTCGGGT
Source organism: Polymixis flavicincta (assembly GCA_949987655.1). Taxonomy (NCBI): domain Eukaryota; kingdom Metazoa; phylum Arthropoda; class Insecta; order Lepidoptera; family Noctuidae; genus Polymixis; species Polymixis flavicincta. Next base: position 21,806,024 of record OX465173.1, read on the forward strand.
TAGATTTTTGTCTTCGAAATTTATATGGGACCAATTTCGGGGTATACCCTTTCCAATAAAAAAGAATCATCAAAATCGGACTACTGTGAAAAAAGTTACGCGTGGTCATACATAAAAGAAAAAAAAATATGCGCTCCGTTTTTACGTCGGTTAAAAAAAATACAATGCGATTCATTCGCTAAACTAGAGTAATTACAGTTGGGGCAACTCTACCCCTGGGGCAACCATCCTGGTTTTAAAAGCCAACATTCTGTAGGTGACTCATTTGTTTTCTACAACTGTGTAGCGTATTAATCAGCTTTTATACATAACAACTCCAAATCCAGTCATCATCACTCATCATCATAACAATTTAAAAATCGGAAAGTTGTCAAACAGCAACCGCCCACCCTTCACTTACCTACTGAGAAGACGAAATAGCGCTAGAAAATCACCAGCAGCATATTTCTATACATCATTCTACAAAACCTAATGACAAAACCAGTTACCATTAATATCTCCCAAATAAACTTATGAACAGCTTAAGATTTCGATTGCTAATATGCAAACGAGACATTCATTGTTCTTACTACCGCGATACCGTTATGGCTGGCGAAGAGTTAGATCCGCTTGTGGCACAGGCTTGTGGTCATGCTCCTATTATAGAAAGGCGAATTATGAGAACTAGTCAGCTCTGACGTCATGATATAATATGTATCTGAGACCCGGAATCTTGCCAATCGGGTCTGCCAATGTACTCAGGAGTCAGGAGTGAAGCACCTAGTGTCGGATTTGAATGATTTTTTTAAAACAGAAACATTTTGTTTATGACCAGTACCTACGCAAAGCAATTTTGCGTACTCAAATATTTGATCATTACGAGTAAATTCACGCACTTTAACATAGGTAGTTGATTGGGCACTTACCTGTTGTGTATGTAAATTTCACTATTATTGAATGAATTTTCACAAAAATAAGATAAAATACGCCGAAAAACAATAAAATCGAATATTTTGATAACGTGCGTGCATGCAGCGACAAGTGTTTGTTGACAAATAGCTCCCATTGGTCGAAGCCTCTGAGCAGTTTGCGCTCGGGATCTTTGAATTATTGACAAGAATAGACATGCTGTACTGTTTTACCCCGGTATACGGTTTTGTACAGGTCTCCCCTAAGCAATCTTTTTCGGATATAGGAATTGCTAGTAGGTACGGCTATCGATGGCTATCGGCAGACGTGTTTCTGTAGATTACGATAACTCGTTTACGATCCTGCTACTATCTATTATTCAATGTAAACATTTGTATGTTTGGATTTTTGTTAATCAATCACGCAAAAATGGCCCAACGGATTTTTATGAAATTTGGCACACAGATACTTCATAACTTGGACTAACACATAGGCAACTTTTATCTCGGTAGTACAGAGGCCAGCACATCAAGCTACCCCAATCTGTCAAATTTCTTTGATAGTTTTTCAACTTTATTACAAAGGAATAGGTAAGGTTTATGTTCAATTGCGAAAATTTTACAGTTTGGGATAGCTTGACCTGCTGGCGACTGTACCTATGTTCCCTTGAGATCATTTCCGAGCTCCATGCGGACGAAGCCGCTCGCAAAAGCTAGTCTGAAATAATGTCGACAAAAGCCAGTTATAGTCAGATACGGCACAAAACTAGAACAGAGGCATAAGCAAATGTATCGGTGGTGGTATATAGAAAATATTCTTCTAACAATTAATCTTTTTCCAACCATTTTGGGGTTAGTTTCCAGCATAACAGTCTTACTAAATACCAATTTGACCTGCACAACTCAGTGACTACGTAATACGATACTCTGACTGGTTGTCAGACTTTCAGAATTCTGACGACCCGTAACGACTGTCAAGAGTCCACGAATGACCGTGACCAAAAAATCGTACTTATCTAACATAGACGATAAAATGATCAAGACTGTACATCTTTATCAGTCGCGATTGATATAATGCGTTTTAGTAAACCGTGAAAAACAACCTCTTACAAAACACTTTTTCGATCAATCAAACAATATTTTAGAAATCCATCTCTGAGTACCAAAAACTTAGGATAGATTTTATCCCGTGGGCGCTCAACGGCATTTTGCGGGTGGGATTAAATTTATCCAGTGGGCGCTTTCTTGGAAAACAATAGGATACAATGCACTTACTTGAGAAGTTTAGATTAACTAACTGGCTTATTATCATCTAAGGCTTTACATACACTGGTGGGCCTTAGCCTGGTCAAGTATATTTCTCCAATGTGACCTATTTCTGACTTTTTCTATCCAATTTCTCATTCCAACAGTTCTTCAGTCTTGATATACGGCCATCCTACTATCTAAGCTTGGGCCGCCCTCGACTTCTTCGGCCATTCGGTTTCCTATTTAATAAACATTTGGATGCTCTGGTGTCATATATTCATGCAACATATCCTGCTCATCGCCGTCGTCCTAAATGAATAGTTTTTATAACATTTGGATACGTACAGATCATGGTTGAACCACGCATCGCATTGATCATTTTGCAATATGCGCCTGAGGATTGTCCGTTCGAATACAAACAGAGTCCTCGTCTTTTTTGCTTAGTACCCAGCATTCCGAGCCGTATTGGTCTTATAATAAGGTCTTATATATTCTATGTCTAACTTTAACTACAAATTGGGCATAATAATAAGGGCAGATGAATGAGGCACCCCGCATCTTTCCTTCTGCCCATAACCTTACCACTATGAGAAAACAACAAACCGGGGACAGCGGCCCACCTGATGACGACGACACCGCCGCGTTTGGACCTTCTGCAATACCAGACGCGTCACATGCACATTGCCAGCCCAAAGACAAAGCTAAAACCCAAGATACCATCCTGTGATTTAGGACATCGACGCGCAACGCCCCTGTGCTGAAATTTGTCGCCATTTACCAAAAAAAAAAATACTACTGTTTCATAGAAAAGTGCAATACACAGCCGGGACCAACGGCTTATCGTGTTTTCCGAGGCACGGTAGGGTCTCGATATGTAATGGGTGGTCGCCCATCCAAGAACCGACCGCAGCAAGGCTCGGCACATTAATGTGTCAATTTTCAGCTTGAAATGCAGCCTAATCCGTACTTACTTATCAATCCGTGATATTGATAATGGATATTGTTCTAGAACTAACTCTCCGTAAACACTTACTTAATGATTTAGTTGTTTCAATAATACACTAAACATTGTATTGTTCACAGCCGGCAAGCAAACGGCCGTAAGTCAATTATTTAATTTTTTTCACTTACAATTTTGGACATCACACAACTCATCTTCTACCAAAGAGATAAACATACTTGTAAAGTTTCCATACCCATTTATTTATTTATTTTTGTCCATGTCATGCAACAAAAATCCTCAGATTTTTCCGTAAGCATTTAGTCGGTGACATTAAAATCATTGATCGCCAATTATTTGGAATTAACCCAATGTCGGCAACACTTAAAACAGTTAAGGTTTTTAATAAAAAAAGGCTTAACTGCTAATCAGCCAATACAGTATCATATTACGTACGTCACAATTTACATAACACAAAACTGTTGCAACTTCGAAAGCGTATTCAATAATGCAAGGATGCATTGGGTGACGTCACCAGTCATGTGAAGTCGTGTGGGTAGCTCGGAGGCGCCTACGTCGTCCAACGCGGATGTAATCGTACGTTTTGTACCCAATTACTGTAAACCGTGTTGGATTGCGAAAGGCAAGACATTCTTGACGAGTTTATTCCCTGACCTCAAAGTTTGTCCGGCTTCGTTTACATCGGATGAACTTGATCTGGTATTGTCAAGTTATGGCTTTGTTTTGCAGTCCAGTTTTGCAGTAGGGCTGGCGCATACTTTCATAGAAGCGTTGCAGTTATGCGGAATTTAGTTTAAAAGATTGACAGCGAGTTTACGAGTGTCAGAGATGTACTCAAAAACTGTCCTCTTGAAGCTCTGGTAAGTGCAAAATGCAAATAGGTTGTATCTTGATTCTCCGAAAAACCTGCAGTGAAATATATATAGTTTTTACAAAGAAATCGATTAAACCTGAACTAAATAAATAACGTGCATAAAGATTTTCACACAAATAGCTACACGTACAAAAACATTATTGTAAGACTTATCAGTTTTTGTTTTCCACGAAAACTGTACGGTTAATGCATAAACACGTCAGATTTAATATGGTCATTAAAAGCCATGTTTGTATAACGAGAAGTTATTGATACTTCGAAGGATTTTCTTTCGTTTTATTTTTCTCATATAAGTAAGAGAGTGTGGGGTTTTCAGGCGTTCGTCTGTGCACGTTTTGACGCCATCTTGGACTGCTAAAAGTAAGTAAAACAACAAAATAGGTTACTAAAAACATTGTTAGTTAATGTCATGACAAATGGCATATTTTATTAGAGTATAAAAAATGGAGTAGGTCACGTTTTATTTAACGGCTGTTCTATGAATTCAGTGCATAGAAAGAGTGCGGACGAACGTGTATTACATCTCATTACTCTAAAATATTGTGGTTCCTGTACACAAAAGTCAATGTTGGACACACTTCGACGTACATCGATGCTTTTGTTCAACAAATAATTTTTAAAGTTTTATTGTTAACTGCCAGTGCATTAAGTGTGCTCAACTGGAGTTTTCTGTGCCGAAGTCAACATTTAAACAAATAAAAGAGGACAAATGTATGTTATTGAACGTTATAATTTAATTAGTTACGGTAGTGAATATGTATCTCATTATGTTTTAAAAAGGATCAATATGAATCATAAGTGGTGAGTCATTAGAGGCTTGTAAGGGAATGTTGATTGAGAAACAACTTTGAATTATATGAGGGGCCACTATTGTAATCTATACTAATATATATCTAATCTATACTAAAACTAAATATTATAAAGAGGAAAGATTTGATTGTTTGTTTGCATTAAATAGACTTCGAAAATACTGAACCGATTTGAAAAATTATTTCACTGTTGGGACATTGGTTATATTTTATCCCCTTATTCCCATGGAAAAGGGAACTACGTGGGTGAAACCTCGGAGCGCTGCTAGTCAGCTATAAATAAATGTAAGCTAATATTTGAATTGATCCAAAACTATGACAACTAGACATTCAAAGGAGTAGCGTGTTACCCAGAAATTTGAATTAATCACATCGGTACACCTGCTCCACAAATTCACTACCTTCTCAGTTCAGTTCAGTTTTTGTATAACCTGTCTGATGTGATGAGAAATGGATACAAAATGATTGTCATCTACTATTCATGTTATATAATATTTCATGAAAGTTATTAATGGATTGGACACCATGTCGAAAAATGCACTTATTATAATGTTTCTGTTTGACTTATAAGGTACAGAGTGAAAATTTCACTCATCTTGCATAGATAAAGGAGGGTCCTCCAATGAGATCAGACGGACGGGACGTTGTATAGGTATATGGCAGTTGCGCGGTATATTATTCTGCTTGCGCGATGCAGGATTTTGTGTGTATGATGCGCAGTTCCCAAGTAGAGATTTAGATGAAGCCAGGATTTATTATTACTCACGTTCATCTGGGAAAATGTAAACGTGCTTGATGTTTCCACGACCTGTTGAAAGTTGCGGGAATCTGCTGGATGTGGCAAATCCAGAGCTGCGGGTAATTGCATCACACAGCTGCCGCAATGCCTAGAATTATGACAATTCAACATCATTCATGGCGTATAATACTTTGTCGCGCATATTTTTTTATTTAAACAACTTACTCCTTCAAATCCGTCACATTTTATAATTGGAAATGTTCTATGCAATTGGGGCCAGTCGTTGCGGCGATGCTAATATTCAGCTGTAGACGTCTTTCGGGTGGGATATGACGGGTGGCGAAATATTTGAGTTTATTTTTGGTATACCAACCTAACAATCACAAGTATCATATAGATACTTGTGATTGTTAGGTTGGTAGGTTAGAAGTTTGAGTGCAACGATAAATGGCTATAACGGTACATACATAAGTTATAATACTCGGCAGGCAAAAACTTTTAAATTTCAAATTTGCATAAATCGTCCAGCCTAACAAAAACCGCATCTAACGAGTACAGTCCAACAGCTCATTGAATTCGCCGTATCAAATCGGTAACTGGTATATTTTCCGAGTACTTACTAATATAAATTATGATTTTTGCTGAGAATAGAATAGAATAGAATAGAAAACATTTATTCGACACAGACACAACACAACAGCAACAAACACATAAAAAAAAAGAGAACGTTAAACTTAACAAAAAACATTCAGTATCAGTTGTGCTGAGCGTGTCCATACCGAAAGGGTTACCATCTCAGCATTTGCTGGGCGTGAGACACCCAGCGCTGGTTTTCAGTTGGCACCCTGCAGCGACACACGGACGTAGGTAAAAAATAAAAGTAAACTACTTATTGGTAACGGAAAATAGATACATACTTGAATATTAGTGATAATAAATGCTTAAGAATACGTAAATAAATAATGCATAAGATTTTTGCATTTTTTGATTTTTTTTTTGATTTTTTTGATTTTTTTTTTTTTTTTTGCATTTGATTTTATGAGCGACAATAGAGTGAATTTCGTCACACATAAGCTATACACAGGATATATGTCAAAAGCAGAACCATGCTGGACAAGTGCGTGTAAAGGCTAGTGCAGATTGGGGCAGGCCGCAACGCAACGCATTGCAAAATTCCACTTTTCTCACTTACGTATACTTTCTATGAATGAACCAACTCACACCACACGTGATCCACGCTGTCCTTTTTTGCATGCCGCCCGGTGTGCCTGTAATCAAAGCGATTGTGCATCGTCAACGACTATAGTGCACTATATGTAGTGATAAAAGATTTTATTTCTGGAAATTGATTTGTTCAAATTGAAGTGTAAAACATTTCAATCATTTTTTTTAAACTACCTAGATTAGGTCAGCGTTTCCCACCTGATTACTCTGAAAAGAAAGGCCGAAACAAACTCAGATGTCACAATATCTTCTAAAGTCCAAGTATAATCTTGGTAAGATCATGTGAAGACCATGTACAATGATCTATTGAGGAACAAACCACATAGATTGAGTGGAACTCTCCAGTCAGTACACGAATTTATCATTAATCATGCAGCTCAACTCGGAACTTTAGGAGCTCAACGTTTAGACAAACATTATCAAAGAAAGGACTTTGGGGCTCGTGTGTACACATAGCACTAGTAGTAGGTAGTACTACACATAGTCCTCACATTCACAATAATTAAAATAATATTAAACTTTACAAAGTAAATATTCATGTCATTGTTTAAATAAAGTGGTGGGTATTATAGAAAACAAAAAATTGTTAGCAATTTAAAAAAACACAAGATTCTCTGTCGCAAAGCATCTGCACTAAAAATCGCTAACATGACAGCCAATGGTAGTGACAACGTAAAGTTTAACCTTCCTTCACCTACAATGTGAATCCATCACTTAATGCCTAAAATTGTTGTTACCATCTTGCATGCATTTCTATTCTTGCATGTATTACACATGTTTAAGCAAAAAAATATCTCTTGTACCGTAAAGAAGCGACTTTAAGCAATTTGAAATTTTCGAACTGTATTTTCATTCAAAATGTTGGCAAAACGTGGTCAAAATGAGATGCAAGTAAAAATAAACATTCAGTTGCGTAATATACTGTTTTTTTTTTCTATACCCAACATGATGTATGTTTCAGCGACTGTGCAGTGTTGAATAAGATTCCCTGAAAGAGCCATTCGTCACACTATTTGTACAGCTTGGTGAATGAACAACAACTAATGAACGTCACTTAAAAGAACGTTTATTGCAAGCAGCTCAGTTAATGTTCAAGTGTTGGTTAACTACACACATAGCGAATAGTTTACCACTAATAATAAAATCTTAGCCTTATAATGGCTTTCACGACGTTTCTTATGACCGTGTCTATGGTCACCATCGCGAGTGGTAAGTGTGACTGTCACTTAGATTTCCTTTTCTGTTTTCAAACAGTTACCGTTAATGATTTAATAGAAGTATTTATAGTGTAGGTTAGTTTGTTGATATGATTGTTATTACAAAAGATATTTCGAAACAATTATCCGATTTAATGACAGTTTTTATCGAGCAATCTTGTTCTTCGCTAATCACTATTGTTGATCTTGATAATTAATGTTAATGATTTTGTTTATAAATGTTTTATTTCATAAATAATTTACAGTTAATAAAGCCATTATTATATCTATGGATACTTATATATTAACTTACTATGAAAATTGTGTTTAGTTTTAGTTTCTTCAATTAGAATTCAAAATTGCTAAATTGATTTTTATTTCAAGCTTTTATATAAGTAATAATAATAGTTTTATAATATTTAAATGAAAACCAACGAAAAATTAAAATCTAGAATTCGTAAGCCTTGATATAATGATAGATTTCTAGAATATTACAACAGAATGTGATCAAATTTACTTGACTGACTTTAGATTCCGCTTTATTGCCTGTGCGCAGGTGTGTCAATAACAGGCAGCGGGCATAGATATAATTGTAAAGTGGACTTAAAGTTAGAAATTGTACGTTTTATTATTTTCAACAATCTCATTTAAAAAGAATGATTTCGATGGTTTTGCTTGCAAGTTAAAACGATGGTTTCGGTTTTGTGAGGAACATGTTAAATGTGTGTTTGTTAAGAATACCTACTGCAGCACGCGTAGAGCATGATCTCTTATATGTCTATTCTCTGTTCTGCGAAGACAATCTGACACTTTCTTATCATCATTTTTGCCATCGCGCCACAGTAATCTCTGTCTGCATTCTGTCATTACGTCTCACCTTTGTTGCTTTCCTACTGTGGTCATGCTACGCAATTACACATGCTGCCCTATAGGCTGTGATAGCACAGAGCCGTCAAATCAGTGAGTTTAATCTAACTATTAGCAGCTCCTTTCCATATTTTTTGGTGTATGTTCTTACAAAATCGATACCGTTGTCCGCTATGCTAAATTCCTTACTAGATCTTGGACATATTTTTTGTATAATCAAACTTTTGTTTTCACCAAAACAGGGCTTAATTTTGGCCACTTCTTTTTAGCTGGCTTTCCAGGGTGGCCTGCCAACGATAACCCATTTCCAGGGTGAGTAATGAGGAATCATGTTTCGAAGGACTTACAGGCTTTTTCTTTCGACCGATAAAAGAAATATAAACAAGATCTTCGATGGTAATTTATTGGAATATTGTCATTATAAACGAGCCAGCTAATCTAACTGATATTGTTTCAGATTCCCTTCGCCCTTGGTAAGATTTTAGAATTATATAAGGTCACTTACACACTAAATAACACATAAATAAATCCGATGAGCGTAGTTCGTTTTTGTTGTTAATGGCCATCCTTAAATTATGACACACGTTCAGGGGCTGGGGATCAGCCAACTGTGATATATTGTGATAAGGGAGGGCGAGTCCAAGCTCCGTGACGTCACATGTATAATCTCAAGTACCTTTTGTAGTAGCGTCGATCGTTGCGCGTTTTGTATGAGTATGACGTACTCGAGCGATCAGTCAAGTCGAGTTTGCACGTCATAATGCAGATAGCGATCGCGGTCTTGCGCGATGGTCGCGTTACGGTCGCGCCCGTAAAACTTTAAAACATACTAACTTTATAAATATTTTTATCAGGTTTAATACGAAATTGCAAAGAATATGACGTCACACCAGGGTGACGTCATGTGACGTCATATATTTTGCAATTTTGCGCCAGTGGCCAGTGTGATATGGGCGAGCCTCCGAAAATCTTGGAGTTCGTGAGATGTAATTTTTGGATGGCCTCTTATTTCCAGGTGTCGTCATTGCGTTTTGGTCATATAGTTTCTCCACCTTCTTCTATATCTGGAATGCCCACTTTCACCCAAAATTTTCCCTTCTTTCCATTTTCTGCTTTCCCTTCCTTACCCACTTTCCCGACAATTCCAACAGTTGCAGAGCTAGCCAGTCAAACCCCGTCAAAGGGTGGGTCCTTCAATAGCGTGATAGTCAGCACAAAGACTAATATGAAGATGAATGAAGATGGAACGATATCCAAAGATGGTGGTACTACAATTTACATGAACAATGATGGAGTAATTACTATGGAGCAAAGTATGTATAATAATATATATAATTATGGTTTCTTGATCGATGATGATACCAATTTAGTATGTGTTTTTCTCTTTTTTATTCACGTCAAGATAATCGCAAAGATCTATACATACCTATCTATATTGCGAGGAAATTAATATTAATAATAGTGAATTAACACAATTTGGTCTTTTATTGAAATATTATTAGCTTAAATCGTGTCGTGAATTTTCGGAGAAATTCTGGGAATTTGTACGTTTTATGTGTAGTAATGAACCTGACATGTAATACTACAAATATATAAATAAAAGTAATAGTGAAATCCTCAACCGTGGTGGAGTGGCGTAGCATGTGAGCTACGCGTAGCGCTACGGCGTAGCACATGTGCTACACGTAGCGCTACGGCGTATCCCGCACTGTAACGATCGTGTTGCGTCATAATTGGGACCATTTTAAAAAGCCTTTTACTTTTGTGAGACACATTTAACATTTCCATAAGTCTTACCCGATGAGTTATTTTACCCGTAGATTTTATTTTACTCCACGAGCTACAAGCTCAAGCGATACGCGTATTGGGGAAATACTGATGCCCTGAGAAAGATAACTATAAGAAACTTTGTTTAATTTTCAGCTGGAAACAACCCACCTGTGATGTCGACCACGTACGTATTCCTGTAATGAGATTTAGTAACATCTTAAACAGCCGCCCGCAATGTTTGTTAAGTAAACTCGTAGCTTTTAAGTTTTTTCTTTTAAGCTATTGCATAGCTTCTATTGCGGGCCTTGAGCGTGGAGACCGAATCCAGAAATTCCGTAACGAAAATAACCTAACACCCCCCACTCCGACCGTAGCAACAGGTCGGACTGTTGCATAGCAATGGAGGAATAACATGTTAAAATTGCAATTTTGACTGCTTTATCTGAATTTTCATACACAACATCGTATATTTATGGATAGTTTATGAAATTTTCTTACCTTTTTTTATGATTTTATATAGCGGCCATTTTTCACGTCGTGGAATTTTTTCCCTAAAATATATGCGTAAATATATTAAACTGCTTATAACTAATACATAAATAGAAAGTTGATTAACTTTACATAAGTATTCATGCTTGAAATATGCACTTTCACTTCAAAAACACTCAGCACAATCGATAAAACGAGTAGCACGGATCCGCGCCGTACCAACTGTCAAAGTACTATGTTCTGCGATGAATACCGCGAAAATTTGCAATATGACGTTAGCATCAGTCCAAGAAACATATCTAGCCTTGTCTATCCTGATCATTTTAATACAAGAACGAAAGAGATAGGTTGCTTAGTTTCATAGAGAAACGTAAAAAAGCGCTCCCACCGGCTCCCACAGATTACGTGCCGTGCCACGGCACATGACGATTACCTGCGAGGTTTTATCTGTCGTGGACCGGCAAATGCCATTACACCGGTAACAAAACAAAAAAAAAAAATCTGCATTTGTGATAATAATAATAAAATGAATGTATATAGAGTACTCACTCATTTTCTTTCACTATTTGTTCGTGACTTTCTTCATTAATGTACATGCACACGGAATTTCTGGATTCGGTCTCCACGCTCAAGGCCCGCGATAGAAGCTATGCAATAGCTTAAAAAAATACTGCATAAATAAAATAAATAAATAATTATAATTGCATAAGTTGATAAAAATGCTATGCAATAGCTTTACCGCGGCAGTCTCCGAGTGCCACAGGTTTTTTTTTTTTAATGTATTCGTAAAAACATTACACATAAATGTTTTCAATGAAATATGAGCTAATATTAGCTAATATTTTAATTTATTGTTAACTTTAAGATAACGACATTTTAAGTCACTAAGTACATATTCATTTATTGCCTATTTATAATTGTCATGGATTTCCTTATTTTTTTCAGTGTGGCACCGGTAAGCAGCGAAAAACATTAGACGGAATTAAATAACATAGTTAATTAATACATAATAACAAAATATAAATACAATACCTACATAACTATAACACACACTAAAACGTTTTAATTTATTAACTACAGGAGGAAGACATTTCAGAATGAGGTAAATACAAAAACTACTAATCGAACTAAACTTTTAACTAATTGTATTTATTCTTATTTTAATTTTCACAAAGACGAACTATACTCTTTTCTTTTTCTACCACTACACACTTTTACTTAAAGAGCGCGGAGGTAGCTCGCGAAATTCAAATTTTCTTACGTTTTTTTGCAATTTGCAAACCAGTGTCAATTTGTATGATTCGCGAACGTTATAAATATGGCTGCTCCCTCGGCTGGCCCTCTAATCTAAGTTGATTTAATCCGATTGAATCACGATTTGAAGAAAAGTCATTGAATGGGATTAATTGAACTTACAGGGCAATTTATTAAGTGCAAAAAACGTATGAAAGTTTTATTTTCACGGGGTTTCCTGGCGCCTCACTCTTAAATACTTTTACTCCTACTGTAAATTACACACGTTGTTAATGATGCTAATGTTTTTTTTTTGTTACAGTTTGATTTCAACGACCCAAAGGTACACTTTTATTATTTAGATTTACTGTTCCTATTCTAATTGTGCTTCCAGCCTTATCTATGACAACATCATACATTTTGGCGGTTTAATTTTAATTATATTTTCTACGATATTACATAACATAACATCACGCCTTGTTTTCCTGAAGGGTTGGGCAGAGGTTTACCTATAATATACCCCCTTAATCGCTAGTAATTTTTAAGTCCAATGTAATAGGTGACATAACTTTCGAATAAGGCCAGGAACAGACATGCCAGTAACTTGCACAATGAAGTACCCACGCTATAACTAATCCGGAGTTGTCATGGTCAAATGTCATTCAACCTTACTTAATGTAATCCATAAAAGTTACGCACTTCGGTAATCCTCGTATTTCCAAATTAGCACGTATGTCTCACCAAAAAATGACTGAGGCAAATCAAAAAAAATGTTTTTCCTCATCTTGTAAGTAATGCACTATTATTGCGTATTTGTATGAAGTTTTTAAACGACTTCAAAAAGATGAGGTTATAAATTCGACATGTTTTTGTTATGTATGTTCGGGCATAACTTCGTCATATATAGACGGACTAGCTTTTGCCAGCGGCTCCGCCCACGTGGACGTCGGTTATCGCGTAATAAGTAGCCCCATAATCCTTCTCCGAATTCCAGGCTATATCTCTGCCAAATTTCATGACGATCGGTTCAGCGGTTTAGGCGTGAAAGCGGGACAGATAGACAGACAGACCGTCAGACAGACAGAGTTACTTTCGCATTTATAATATTAGTAGGGATTTGCAAATGTTTTTTTTTTTTCGAAAGTGGTTTAAAATAAAAACTTTTCCAAAAAAAAAAAACAACGACAACAAAATTGTAACGTAACAATTATTGGTAATTTATCTTGCAGCGCCCTGCATTGACAATTCGTACGTAACTACTTAGTTATTACCCGATTCCTAAACTTAAAAGGATTTTGTGTTGTCTATGCTAATAATCAAATATTTTGGGTATGAGAAAATAATAATTGTTTAGAGTGAACGATCAGTTAGTAATAAATAAGTAACCGTTATAAAAACCGGGTTTAAGGCCTTTATTTAATTTTACCACTTTTCTTTCTTCTCTTCTTTTTTAGCGGTAGGTACCTTTTATTTCGAAATACTAGATTTTATAACTAAAAGGTACAGTCACCAATCGAGATAAGTTTGAAACAAATGGACGTTTTTAATTTGATAAAATTAGCAGTTTTTTTTTTTCTATTAATTACTTATTTAATTCAAAAACATCTATCGCTATCTTATTAATCTTCTTCTACTATATTTGACGAACCTGATTATTTAACTCTTTTGGTGACCGTACACGCTAGTCTGGACGTCTGTTTTTCTTTGTGTGTGTTGAATTTCTTTCCTGAAACCTACTTCTTTGCACTTCAATGGTACATCAATAAATTCCTTTTATTTCGGTTTTGGTAATGTACAATATTTTATTGTGGTCTTATCAAAGCACAATGTCACGATAAAAATATTGATGACGACGATAGCGCATCACTGTGTTTTATGTTGGTGTATTTTTCTCTTTTCTCGGGAATGCCATCTTCTCTATCTACTGGCTACTAATTACTATCACCCAGCATCACCCCACTACTGGACAGAGGTCTTCTAGCTAATTCTTCCTATCTTTCGTTATCACTAGCTCCGTCTAAAAAGGCTCGATTTACACAATGTCGGATCAGTTATTTTCATCTTTGTGTGATTGAGCATGTGAGATTTGTATCTGTAACTTAACGTCAAACAACGAAACTTCAGAATTGTTTTTGTTTGGAAGCGATTGACTAACTGCCGCACTTGCAGATGGTACTTAATAACAATGAAACAATAACATAAATAAATATATCAAACTGTCACTTTTGTATGTCATCGTTACTATAATAATTTATTTGTCAAATATAGTAAACGATATATTTTTTATTAATTGTAATCTCTGCGAGCGGATGTGCGTGTCAAGGCTCCTGCAGCCTAAAAAAAACAATTTCTATGAAAACTTTACAGAAATTGATCTAATAACGTCGCGTCGGTCTGTGGAAGCCTTTAGTCATCAAGCAACCTTTGGTAAAATTTTGATTAACATAACATTAATGATTTTTTTTTCTATGTTCAGATCAAGCCTTCTAATCCCTACCAGTTCAAGAATTTCAACAACTTTAAAAAAAACGAAGATTTCGACGACTTCGGTTTCCGCCATATATTTCCTGCCATAGACATTAAGAAGATAGAGACCTATGTACCAGGTGAAGGCGAGACCTTCACAGCGCAGTCCGTCAGAACCCACAGCTTCTCCACCAATAACAATGGCCAGGTCAATGCAGGAGGCAGTGCGACCAGAATCGACAATGACAATGGTCACGTGAATAAAGAAAAAGTTGTCTACAGCAGCGGTGGAACACAGTCCTAAAACTGTTTTTCTAAGCTGCGTCCATCAGTTTAGACCCATCGTCCACAACGGAACCCCGGAAGTATTTAACCAGTTATACAGGGTTATTGAAAAAACATCAACAAACTCTTGAGAGGTCATGTACTTATCATTGTGAACAACTTTTACTATGGGACCAAAAATAAAATCGCGTAAAAAAAAACAGCTGTTCCCTACATTTTGATGAGTTGTACGAACATAAATGTAAGGAACAACTAATTTTTTTTGTTGCGATTACAGGTTTGGTCCCTTAATAAAAGTTTTTCATGAGTACAATGACCGAGGTTGTTGGTGTTTTTCCAATAACCCTGTATATAAACTTCGTACGGATAACTGCGTTAAATATCTGTCAGTGCCATATTTCTCAACAATGATGACACTGACAGCTCTTGAAGAAAAGCGTCGTGGACGATCGGCCTTAGTGTAATCAGTGTTTTTTAATGGACTTAAACTTTAACTTATCATAAATCAAGGCTTAAATATAAAGTATTCATTATCATTTTATTTTTCAATGTAATCTGTGTATTTTTAAGTTTTGTTTACGAATCCATTACCTTTCGATTGATATTAATAAAAAAATTGAAAGATCTATTTTTAAGTTTATTTATTTCCTTTATTATACAATTTGCATTAGATAAGTTTCAGTAGGCTGTTTTGGAAATACATTATTAAAAAAATTAAGGTACTTACCTAATACTTTAAAACTAATCAAATTTTATTTCATAACCTAGGTGTATGTACACAAATTAACTTGTCCGTTTGTCCTTAAATTCTTGTGAGTCTTAAGAGAACTTCTATAGACAGTTATGTAGAGATTTTGTTGAACCGACGAAAAAACGGAGGAGGTTACTCAATTCGACGCGTAATTTTTTTTAATTTTTTTTTATGTATCACCACGCATAACTTTTTCCAGAGTAGTCCGATTTTGATAATTCTTTTTTTATTGGAAAGGTTATATCCTGAAGTTGGTCCCATATACATTTTGAAGAAAAATTCCAACCCTAAGGGTAAGAAAACAGGGGATGATAGATTGTTTACTCACATATTTTAATACTGAGTTGTGCATTACAGTCGGTGACTTTGGATATGTATTTAATTATATGTCACCGCCTTCCGAAATTAGTTATTGGGGTTGGACAAAGCAGGTTTATTATTTTTTACTTTTCAGTTTTTCGGCGGTTTAATTTTATCCGATAAATTAAGTGTTTAATTTTAACGGGAAGGTTTCCATCGCCATGAAATAAAAATAAAAAAAAATTCAGTATAAGCATAAGCATAATCAGTCTATATCGTTCCCACTGCTGGGACACAGGCTTCCTCTGTGTGACAGGGGCCGTAATCCAGGGCCCTGATTCACTATGACCACTTAACAATTCCTCACTTCGAAACCACGTCAATTCCTTAGATCACACACGACATCTGCTAACAAATATCGACGAATTGTCTTGGAACATACAAAATATGACATTTCGATTCCTTACCGTTACATTTTTCTACAAAACACGATATTAACGAAGTTTGAACGTAGTAAGATTCCGCGGGGAATCATTTTAACCATAAAGAATTGGGACCCAGTGAGGGTTGGTGAATGTGACATGTCTTCGAGTTAGTTCTGAGGACACGCCTGTTTCCTCACGATGTTTTTCTACGCAGTTGTGTTACGCAAAGTGTAAATCGTGGTTGTTACCACTGGGTCACCACTGCTCTGCTATATTATTATGGACCTAACACTATTTTATTGTCAGTGTTTTGTTTCTTGCATGAATTATTAACTAAAAGTCCTCTAACAAAAAGCTCCTAAAGTTTTACATAATGTACGCACGGCTACACATCAAGCTATACATTTCCAATGTTCATTTCCTACTGTTCTCAGCTAAATCAAGAGCTGAGGTCTATGAACATGCTCAAAATGGTTTTAACATAGTATCCGATTGGCTCCATAATAACATCCTAACATTAAATGCAGATAAAACAAAATACATTTTATTTGCAATGAGAAACACTAACATACCGCTAAATAATCTAAACATTTACGCACATAATTGTAGCACTTACGCTGACACTGCATGTACTTGCACTACTTTAGCTAAAGCTAACCATTTGAAATATCTAGGTGTCACTATTGACACGAATCTAAATTTCCGTAAACATATCGATTTACTATGTGCTAGAGTGCGCAAATTAATATATGTTTTTAAGAATTTACGGAACCTAACCGACTATAAATTAATTAAACAGGTTTATTTGGCTTTGTGTCAACCCATTCTTAGCTATTGCATAACTTCATGGGGTGGTGCAGCAAAAACAATTTTACTCCCTCTAGAGCGTGCTCAAAGAGCAATTCTAAAGGTTGCTACCTTTCGCCCTTTTAGATTTCCTACGCACCAGCTCTACATTGCATGTAATGTACTAACAGTTCGGCAATTATTCATTCTAAGCATCGTACTTCACCAGCACACTGCACTTCCTTTTGACCCAGTACCTTCCGACAAGAGAAGGAAGGATTTAGTTTGCATAAAGCCTCAAACTAGACATGCGTTTGCTAATCGATTTTATGTGTATTTAGGTCCTTTTCTGTATAATAGACTTAACAAATTAATGAGCGTATATCGTTTGAGCTATAAAAAATGTAGTGCTGTGTTATCAGAATACTTAGCGTTACTCAATTACGCAGACACAGAAAAACTTCTGGAAATTATGTCATGACAATAATTAATTATTCCCTCGTAAGTATTTACTTTTGTAGTATTTACATTGGCTTAGTTATAGGTATTAATGTTTAATTACCAATATGCTTTATCTCATAGTTGCTAATAGATTATTTTTATATAAACTTA
Source organism: Polymixis flavicincta (assembly GCA_949987655.1). Lineage (NCBI taxonomy): Eukaryota > Metazoa > Arthropoda > Insecta > Lepidoptera > Noctuidae > Polymixis > Polymixis flavicincta. The sequence goes on from OX465173.1 coordinate 21,823,946, forward strand.
ATTTTAAATGATATTGACCCAATTTAATTGAAATGTAAAGTGATGGCCCGAAACACAGGTTTCTATAAACCTAGATCGGGTGAGTCGCAACCTAACTTTCTAATTCCGGAACATTATCACTTGCACTTGTAAAATATATATTTTAGAAATAGTTTATTTTTAGGCACTATAATTGTATGGTAATTTACTACTGTTGGCTAAATGTACTGTTTTTGTATCCGTTTTTATTAAATAAATAAATTGAAATTGAATATATGCTGATCTCGCATTGTATAAAATTTCCGTACAAAGCGAGATCAGCGTAAACTGGATATATATAGCTTGATGTGTAGCCGTGTGTACGAGTATCCGTGCTCCGCACTTTGCTCTAAAACAACTGAAAGGAAATATAAATAAAAAATTATAATAATAAAACCATTTATTTTCAGGTTACAAAGACCCATAGATAAATACCTTAACCTACATATACATATATATAACCATATAATAACAAATTATGTTAGTAAATAAAACTTATAATTAATAATACTTAATATACTACCAACATTAACAATTGAGGTCCCAATAAACCAGAAAGAGATATTTGACTCATTAATTAAACATTTTACTGTTAATATTAGACTATTAGTGTAGTATGAGAGCAGTGGTGGGCCGGAGGAATCCACCGCGACTTACGAGTTAAGACGTAGATTCGCACCCTGACACTGTCTGACAGGCGCTTTAATTGTCGCAAAAAAGTGAAGGAAAAGATCGTGAGGAAAACGGCATATCCTAGAACCAAAAAATTTAAAACACATGACATCTAACAACCCGCAGTGGATTACGGCCCAGCCCCTGTCACAGAGACGAGGCCAGTGTTAGCAGTGAGAACATTATGCGCTGATTTTAAATTATGCTGTACTGTACATATAACTGAAACAGAATTTTGTGATGGAGTGGTTGTTTTAACCCCCGATGCAAAAAGAGGGACCACTATGTGTGTGTGTGTCTGTCTGTGGCACTGTAGCGCTTAAACGGGGGAACCAATTTGGGTGCAGTTTCTTTTATTTAAAAGTAGGTTTTCTAGCGGTGATTCTTAGACCAGTTTAATCAAAGTCGGTTCAGCCGTTTGAAGATTATCAGCTCTTTTCTGATTGATGAACGGATTTGAGCATCCTTCACGGGTCTGATCGAGTCGAGATTTGGTATTCTATTCAATGATATTAGACGAACACTGATGCTGGAGTATCACCTGTAATTTCCAGGATACCTAACTTCGTCAGCAAAAGTATCGTGTTTGGGCTCATTAAAAAGGTCTCAATGAATAGGTTATAGATACATGGTGATCAGGGTCTGATGATGGAGTAGTAACGAGGAATGAATACATTTCACTGTTCTACACATGGACGTGTGTCGATCGTAGCGTGTTTAATATTGCTAAGTATATTAAGTTTGAAAAGCAGGAAAGAAAAGATAAATTAAAAAAAACCCCGACTCAATCAAAAACCTCTTACAAGTAAACAAATATAATGGATTCGCCTTTTAAGTTCAAGAAGAATTTTATTGTGGTATTTTTATCAAAGCATTTTCAATGAAAACGCCAAACAGACGCATAAAATATATAAATACATAGGTACATATAATATACATTAGCCGCTCTCCGAAGTAACAATGCTTTGATCAAAATACTACCAATAACTTCTTATTAAACTCAAAAGGTGAATTTTATTTGTTTACTTTTTAGAGGTTTTTGATTGGGTCGGGGGTTTTTAAAT